>OY829490.1:0-2400000 GCA_963691745.1 Ditula angustiorana
CTTTTAGCCCCAGCGCCGTTATACGGTCCACCACCATCTCCGTTGCAACCGTGGCTATCCTGGCCGTGTCCGCGTATGTGCCGCCACGGACGGCCACCAAGGTATCGTCCGCGTAACACATGATGGCCATCCGGGGGAGCATTGTCAGACGGATGGCCCAGTCATAGCCGACGTTCCATAAGAGGGGTCCCAGCACTGACCCCTGCGGAACGCCGCAAGCCATGCTTCTGGCCACTCTGCTTCCGTCTCTTTCGTGATAGAGCACCACCCTGTCCTCGAGGTAGTGCCCTATCATACGGCGGAGATAGAGGGGCACCCCGTGGTACCTGAGCGCCTCCCCTATCACGCCAAAAGGGAGGGTGCCAAATGCGTTAGCGATGTCTAACGACACCGCTATGACCCCCTCCCTTCTTTCCGCTGCGTTGTCTGTGAACGCTTTGAGAGCACCCAGTGCGTCCAGGGTCGATCTACCCACCCTAAAGCCGTACTGGTGCTCCGATACGTTCGGCCCTACTTGCCCCAGGTGACTGCTGATGCGGTTGGCCAGGATGCGCTCGAAGACTTTGGCCACCTCGTCCAGCAGAACCAATGGTCTGTAGGCAGACGGAGAGTCTGCCGGACGGCCATCCTTCATCAGCAAACACAACCGGCCCTCTTTCCACGTCCTAGGGAACCGCCCCTCCTCGAGGCAGTCGTCTAGCAACTGCTTGAGGCGGCCCCCCAGGTGTTTGAAAGCAATCGCAAGAACCTTTGCCGGAACCCCGTCCGGCCCCGGCGCCTTCTTGCATTTTCGGAGTCGGTCGTACGCCGCCACTAGCTCGTCTTCGGTGACGGGGGGGACTTCCTCCGGCTCCTCCGGCTCCTCTATGGGGGGAGCCATGACAGGGGGGGTGAATGCTGGTGGCTGGGGAAAGAGCCCAGCAACCACCCGGGTCAGTAGCTCCGGTTCCAGGGATCCCATGGGAGGGGCGCTCCGCATTTTATTCCGCACAATGCGGTAGGGACGGCCCCATGGGTCCCTGTCCAGGGTGGCCAAGAACTCCTCATGGGCGGAGTCCTTGGCCTTGGCGATGGCTACCTGGAAGGCTTTCTTGGCAGCCCGGAGTGCCTCGTAGTAAAGTGCCTCCTCAGTCGGTGTGTGCGACCTTCTTCGCCGACACCGGGTGTAGTTTCGGCGGGCGCGGTTGCTTGCTGCTCGGAGGTTCGCGATCTCGGTCGTCCACCAGTAAACCTTCTTCTTAGCGGGAAAGCTTTTCGCCCGAGGCATGGCCGCATCGCACACGTTGGTAAGTGCGTGCCGAAACTGCGCTGCCCGCTCTTCGACCCCCAAGCTGGTCGGGGGGTCGGCACACCAGGCCTCGACAATGGCAGCCTCTTCCGCCATTTCTCGGTCGAGACAGGAGAAGGTCCATCTAGGAAACTCGCTCACCCCTCTTCTGGCTTGGTGACCAGGCACCAAAGACGCTCCGGAAACCCTGCACCTGATGTACATGTGATCAGACAGGGTTTCCACGTCCTCGAGGACACGCCAATCCTGTATTCGTGCAGCGATGGCAGGGGTAGCAAACGTCACGTCTACTATAGACCCCCCCTGCCGCCGCACGCAGGTATTGGCATTGCCCCGATTGCACAGCACCAGGCCGACCGCAGCCGCCCAGACCCGCAGCTCCGCCCCTCTAGGGTCTGTGATAGGGGAACCCCACGCATCGCATTTTGCATTGAGATCCCCCATCAGGATAACCTGGGCTGGTGCCGCACCACGCACCACAGGCTCGAGCCGCCGCAAAAATTGCTCAAAAGCAGCCAAGGGTTTGTTAGGGGAGAAGTATACCCCGATGAGTATTACTTCACCCCACTTCACCGCCACAAACCCAGGACCGCTTTCTCGAGTGACGATAGGGGGTGAATTACTCTGCGCCGGAACCAGTATGCCCACTAAGCCCTCGGTGTCCCTAGCCCAATGTTGTTGTGGAGGGACGAAGTAGGGCTCCGATATGACCACCGCACTTATCAACCACTCCGCCGTATGTTGCATCAGGAGATCCTGAGCGCGGGCGGAGTGGTTGATATTAGCCTGGAGGAGTTCGGTATGGCGTACTGGCATTAAGATTCCATACCGTTCTCCTCCTGTGCCAGCACTGGCTGGCTCGATGGTGGCTCGAGTGGCGCGATAGCAGGGGCCGTGGTCTGGACGGCCTCTTTTCCTCGTGCAGAAGGTGGAGCACATTTACGCCCCCCCATGACATGCCCTGCTGGGCGTCCTGCTCGTGTGCAAACGGCACATTTTGGCTCAGCAGAGCACGCAGCCGACTTGTGGCCCTCTTTCCCGCAGCGGAAGCAGAGAGCACTCCTGTCCTCCTTAGAGGGACATAGAGCCCTCGTGTGGCCTGTCCCCATACACTTGAAGCAGCGCATGGGGAGGGGCTCCAACTGCCGGACCTGGGCCGAGGACCACCCGACGAGCAACCTGCCGGCCTGCACGAGGACTTTGGCCGCTACAACCGGGCAGCGGACCAGGACAGATCCAGTACCACTAGGGCCCATCCTGATCCCTCCGACTTTTACTTGCTCTACAGGGCAACCCCCCTTTGCCGATACCGCACTTTGAACAGCCTCCGGGTTGACGGACTCGTCCAAGCCGGAGACTCTCAAGTCCACGTTTTTGGTGGGCCGCGTAACGGTAACCAGCTCCCCAATTACGCCCTGTAGCTTTACAGCAAGGTCATCCGCGGCTTTGGCGCTATCTGCACCCGGAACCTCTATGACCCGCGCCCCAGTGGCGGTCTTCCTCACCCGGACATGCTTGAGGCCAATGTCTTCGAGCTGCACCGCTGACTTGGCCTTCGTCATGGCCGTCGCATAGGTCTCTTTCTTAGCGACGGCTTCTGGCTTAAGGGTGATGACCACCGCCGTCGATTTCGGGGTGGTCAATTTTGGCCCCTGCTTCTTTCCAGTGGCAGCCCGAGGCTGGCTGGCTGGTGGTGGCTGGGAAGGCTTCTTAGTCTTCTTGCCCTTCCTCTTAACCACTTCCGTCCAGGCAGGAGCCGGGGCGGGTCGCACGGCCTCGTGTTGGTTCACCGGCTGTGCCGCAGGTGCAGGTGCGACTCGCTCGGCCGGTGGTGCGACCACTGGGCGCGGATTGGCCGCAGCTGGTGGTGCAGCCTTTGAGCGCGACTTTGCCGCCTTAGTGCGCGGCTTGGCCGGTCGCGCTGGAGAGGGCCCCGGGGTTGGTTCGTCAATAAGACGAGGGGTATGACTCTCCGTCGCCGCCCTCTTCCTGTCTGACGCCAGAGGCGGTCTCAGGATCGGTTGTGGAGGGAGCCGCTTCTCCATCTCCCCAAGGCGCACATTCACCATGTCCCCCAGAGAGACAAAGAGGTCTCTTTTCAGGTCAGAGAGCACCTCCATCAGGTCCTGCGGGATTTGCTGGGTGGCCAGCGGGGATACGTCCGGTGCAGGTTGGGCGATGCGCTCAGAGAAAGCGGTGCGGAGCGCCTTCACCTCAACCCTCAGGGCAGCGAGCTCCCCGTTCATTCGCCGGTTATCCGCCTTAAGCCGGCGAGTCTCCTCATCCACGCTGGTGGCCTGGATCTCATCCACAGCCTGGCTTATTTGGCGGCAGGCTATTTTCATTTGGGCCCAAACGCTGCCCTTCAGATTCTTGCTTCTGGCAGCTTCAGCAAGAATGACCTCTATGCCCTTGCGGGCGCTGTCGAACAGGTCGTCGTTCGAGACTATCTCCCGTGTCTCATTGACAGGGCTACGCTCCCGACACTGGGTCTGCGACCGCGATGCTGGTGGCGAAAGGCAGTACGCGAAGTCCACGTCTGCGTCAATCTCGGAGCAAGCGAGCTCCAGGTCCCGTGGAGGGGCTTTCGCCTTTGACGAGACAGAATGGCTCCCCATCGAGCCGGTCCCGCGCCCCCTGCGAGAGGTGTTGACTTTCGGAGCCCTTTCGGGCTCTACGACCTCTTCAGGTAGTCCTGCCTCTTTGTACGCTCTTTTAGAGCTATTCCCTCCAACCTCCCCATCCTCGACCGATCGGCCACCCTGCCGGGTACGCCCAACGGGAGTGGGGGGGGTCGAGCGAGAGTGCTCAGCGGACACCAGGACTTTCTTCTCCTTCGCTGTGGACTGCAATCCTTCGTCCAGCCGCGTCAGGATCACTTTCGCCACCTTCTCGATAGCAGGGCCCTCTCTGCTCTTTTCGACCTCCGATGCCGCAGTGGCATCATCAGTCGCAGGTAGCACCATCGGCGGATCCTCTGCAGGTTCCACCAACTCCATGTCGCTACCTTCGCTTTCCCGCCCTTGCTCATTCCGTAAAGCTAAATCATTTCCGTTTTGAATGCCAGTTGTCGTCGTTTGAGGGTTAAAACCCTCGGGTACAGGGCCGAGGCCCTGTGAGCACAATTTGCCCCCCCCAGAATACGAGGGGCAGCCCGCATTAAGAAATGCAGGGAGGGACTCTCCGCCAGTTACGGCGGTACCCTCCTGGGGTAATATTTCTTTAACTGAGCTCATTTTGCTTTGATGTAGGGGCCAGCTCCCCTGCTCCGTTTATCGAGAGAGCAGCTCCCCTCTTTTTTCTGGGCTGAGTTCCCCAACTATACACTAACTATATACAATATTTACACATTTTTTTGGTTTTTGTTTTTATACTTTTTTTGTGTTTTGTGTTTTTTTATTCCTAACCTACCTTAACCTAAGGTGTGTCGCTCTTGGTTACCCTTTCACTTCGGACCCTTCCGGCTCCGAAGATCACTAAGGGCGTAAGCCCCCCCACCACGACAAGGTGGCGACACCTCGGGGGGGAAAAGTATTCCCGACCGAGAAGCGAGCCGCAGACCTCTAGTGTCATTAGCCTGACATATACCGCTAAGCCACGGCTATCGACAACCTAACCTAACCTAACCTAACCTAACCTAACCTAACCTAACCTAACCTAACCTAACCTAACAGAAGCAAACAGAAGCAAACATAACCAAGGGAAACCTAGTTGTGAAAAACCTAACAGATAACCTAACTGAGGAGGGGCCCATTTAGGTCAGGTGGGACCGGTGCCTTCGGGGCACCTTGAGGGTATGGGCTTGAGTGGTAGCCAAGGCTGGAGGTTCCTCAGAGCGAAACAAGACTGCTCAGAGGGAGCAAAGGTCTTTCGCCCTGAGGGGGCTCGAGCGGCGTCTGCCCCTCGGACACTGGTCCATGGAGGGGCGCGCAAGCGCTAAGAGGTCTGGATGCGGGTCCGGGTATCAGCTAATGCTGGAGGTTCTTCAGGGCGAAACAAGACTGCTCAGAGGGAGCAAAGGTCTTTCGCCCTGAGGGGGCTCGAGCGGCGGCTGCCTCGGACACGGGTCCAGGGAGGGGCGCGTAAGCGCACGGAAATCGGGATGCGGGTCCGGGCGGCGGCTAATGCTGGAGGTTCTTCAGGGCGAAACAAGACTGCTCAGAGGGGGTAAAGGTGTTTCGCCCTGAGGGGGCTCAAGCGGCGGTCGTTGCCCGGACACGGATCCTGAGATCCTGGGGTAGGGAGGAGACAACCTCATTAAAAAAAAAAAAAAAATCGGTTAGGTTATCTGTTAGTTAGGTTTTTCACAGCTAGGTTTCCCTTGGTTATGTTTGCTTCTGTTACGTTTTCCTCAGTTAGGTTTGCTTCCGTTAGATTTGCCTCGGTTAGGTTTGCCACAGTTAGGTTTCCCTCAGTTAGGTTATCTCTACGTTAGGTTATCTGCCTGTTAGGTTTGGTTAGGTTGTCCTCAGTTAGGTTATCTCTGAGTTAGGTTATCTGTTAGTTAGGTTTCCCGTGGTTATGTTTGCCTCTGTTAGGTTTGCCTCAGTTAGGTTTGCTTCAGTTACATTTGCTTTAGTTAGGTTTGCCACAGTTAGGTTTGCCTCAGTTAGGTTATCTGTTAGTTAGGTTTTTCACAGCTAGGTTTCCCTTGGTTATGTTTGCTTCTGTTTGCTTCTGTTAGGTTTTCCTCAGTTAGGTTTGCTTCAGTTAGATTTGCCTCAGTTAGGTTTGCTTCAGTTAGATTTGCCTCAGTTAGGTTTGCCACAGTTAGGTTAGCCTTAGTTTGGTTTGTCGCAGTTACGTTTGCCACGGTTAGGTTTGCCTCAGTTACGTTTGCCTCAGTTAGGTTATCTCTAAGTTAGGTTATCTGCCGGTTACGTCATCTGCCTGTTAGGTTTTCCGCAGTTAGGTTTGCCTCAGTTAGGTTATCTGTTAGTTAGGTTTTTCACAGCTAGGTTTCCCTTGGTTATATTTGCCTCAGTTAGGTTTGCCACAGTTAGGTTAGCTTCAGTTTGGTTTGCCGCAGTTACGTTTGCCACAGTTAGGTTTGCTTCAGTTAGGTTTGCCTTAGTTACGTTATTTTATCTATCAGTTAGGTTGGCCTTAGTTATGATTTATAGTGATAGGTTTTTTGCCAGTAATGTTAGCTTCAGTTAGGTTATCTTGCGTTTGTTTATCTATTAGTTAGGTTAGTTTCCGTTCAGTTAGGTTTGCCTCTGTTAGGTTATCTCTGAGATAGGTTATCTTTCAGTTAGGTTCTCTGTCGGTTATGTTATCTGCTAGTTAGGTTTTCCTCAGTTAGGTTTGCCTTAGTTAGGTTATGTCTGAGTTAAGTTGTCTGTTAGATAGGTTTTTCACAGCTAGGTTTTCTTTAGTTATGTTTGCCCTAGTTAGGTTAGGTCATCTTTCAGTTATTTTAGCTTCAGTTAAGTTTTTTTTTGTGGTAGGTTTTCTGCCAGTAAGGTTGGCTTCAGTTAGGTTATCTTGCGTTAGGTTATATTCAGTTCAGTTTGGTTATCTCTGAGTTAGGTTATCTGTCAGTAAGGTTGCCCCAGTAAGGTTTGCCTCAAATTTTTCAAGCTTAAGCTGTATTTCCCTTAAGGAAATAGTCAGCTTTTAAAATATTTTCGTAAATTTAGCTAACTTTTACTTTCTCGAGGCTAATAACTTATTTGTTTGTAGATTTAGAGTCATATTATTTGCAGCGCTAGCCACGCTTCAGAGTCTTGTAGCAACTCTTTTTTGTTTGGTAACGATTGGACATTCGGTTTAAAAGTTATTAAAGAAGAGTGTGTTGCTCGTAGCTTTTTCACAGGGGCTAATATAATACCAGTTTTTTTTAAATAACTCGGCTTATATCCATCCGATCTCACTCATTCTTATTGAGTTTATCTTCTATTTTTTGCCCGCTGCCGTTGGCGGCGAGAAAACGAGCCCTCCACTCCCATCCGTCAGTGGCACCTTTGGTATATCACCTCGGACAGTAGGTATTTAAGCACTAACTTTTTAATTATGCATCAATTTCAGTTTTTTTTTTATTTTGCTTATAGAAGGTTTCATCCTCTAATACAGTGGCATAGACCAGACTGCTGTGACACGCCCCTAATTTAGGGTGTAAATTTTTAAGTCATAATTTTCCCGAAAATCGGCCTAAAAACCGGAATAATCCCCTTTTGGCCGTTTTTTTTTTTACGCGGCGGAAGTTAAGGATGTTTTATATCTGAGCATTTTTTTTCCGCATCTTTTGCCGTCTTAAGTTTCTTTCTAGCGCCATCGACTCAATTCTGGTAGCCTCTCAAAGCCTTTCCATTGCCTTAACCGGCCTCTCATTCTAAGGAATGTTTATGGATCCTGTAGAATTCTTCAATAGAACTCTTAAATATGTTAAGCTTATGGCCACTTGTTACCGTCGCACTCTAGCTGTCGACACAGAGTTCATTCTGACATGACACAACGGTCGCTTATTGTTCGGTTTAAAAGGAATTTATCTACATGCCAACATACGACTCACCGTTGGCCTCCTATCTTCTCACAATGAGAGAGCTTGTGCCAGCGGGCCCATGTAGATTGGAAACTTTGCACACACTATTTACCGCCTTGCAGGCACGTGGAGGCTTCCTGGCGATGTTTTTTCCTTCTCAGAAAAACTCATTAAACCACTCAACAACGATGAAATAAACATTACAAGGCACGGCTTATTACACTGTGCCTCTTTTCTCTGCTGTGGGTGATGAAAAAGAGAAATAAATCAACATTTCAACTTTTACAATTTTATTAGCTAAGTTACAAAGTTGTTAGAAACAGGCACTTCGGTTTCGTTAGGAGTATTTCGCGCTAGCCTAGGAGCGCAGGTAGAGCCGCGGCGTGGCGCGCGGCCGGTGCGCGGCGTGCCGCGTGAGGTCGCGCTCGCTCATGCTGGGCACGCGCGGCTTCAGCTCCGGCACGATGGCGCTGCCCTCCACGGCCAGCTCGCGCCCGCCGGCCCTGCAACAGTCACTCGTCAGCGCGGGCGGCCGAGCGCGCGTGCGGGCGGGTCGGGCGTTACCTGCGAGGCGCGGCGGCGGGCAGCCAGCAGTGCAGCGAGCAGGCGCGCCGCATCTGCAACAACCGACCGCTTAGCGAGGGCCGAAAGCGCGGCGGCCGCGACGCGCGCTACGCACCTTAGCCGAGTGTCGGCGCCGCTCGCCGCCGCGCGCCGCTTCCAGCTCCGGCAGGTGCGTGTACGATGACTTCTTTCTGCCCTTGCGCGCGAGCGGCGAAGAGTCTGCGAAAGGAAATTTGACTACGCTTTAATGGTCACCTTAATTTAAATATGCTTAAACAGGAGCAACCGCCTTGTCGGTAACTATATAATACAACTAGATGTCGTGTGTAGATTTCTAACTTCACGCTCCAGCTCGCCCTTCGGGCTCGCAAGCGACTCGGTAGGACGAATGGGACGCTCCGGCGCAAGCGCCTACGCGGAGCTCGCCCTGCGGGCTCGCTTTCAGAACTCCCTTGTATGGCGGCCATCTTGGAAAATGGCGGAATCGAAAAACTTTTCCCGGAATCGGAACCAGCGGCCCCCAGAGCCCCCGGGTGCAAAATTTCATCCCGATCGGACAAAAATAAATTTCGGCCGCCATTTTGGATCCGCCATCTTGAATTTTTTTCAACTCCACCAAATTTCCCCCCTCCCCCTGAGTGACATTTGGTCGAGCACCTCCCCACTAAGTCTGACGGTTTTCGAGATTTTCGCATTTAAAGTTTGTATGGCGGCCATCTTGTTTCGGCCATTTTGAAAAAATTTTGACCGGCTCACCCATCGGCCGGCAGTTCCCTATGACTTTTGTTTTGGAACTTGGCCGTAGCTGTCACGGTTTCCGAGATCCGCACCTCACATCGAGTCCCTTTCCACGTTCAGGTCGGTTTCGTATTTTTCCTCTACTCGTTGGAGCACCCTCTATACAAAAGTGTATCCAGTTGTTCCCCACCCCTTCACATCTCTCCAAAACAGCATGTCAATGACCCAGTGAGTGAGTGGTAATCGAGCTTTATATATAGTAACTAGATGTCGCGTGGGGGCCGCGGGCCCCACGGGGCCCGCGGAGGGTGTCGTGCCCTCAGGTCTGGAGGCCCAACTTCACATCCAGTCGTAAGGATGGCATCGAGACGAATCGAAAGAGTACCAACACGAGGGGTCTAGCATTATCGGTTTCCGAGATAGAGCCCAGAGAAAGTAGGGCTGCGTTAGGAGGGGGGAGGAAGAGGGGGGATGAGTTTCAACTTCACACTGCAGCTCGCCCTCCGGGCTCGCAAGTGACTCGAGAGTATTTCGCGTCCAGTGGACGCTTCGGCGCACGCGCCTACGCGGAGCTCGCCCTTCGGGCTCGCTGGGAGGGGGGGGGGGGTAAAAATTCCAACTTCACACCCCAGCTCGCCCTTCGGGCTCGCAAGCGACTCGAGAGCACCGATGGGACGCTCCGGCGCAAGCGCCTACGCGGAGCTCGCCCTGCGGGCTCGCTTTCAAAACTCCCTTGTATGGCGGCCATCTTGGAAAATGGCGGAATCGAAAAACTTTTCCCGGAATCGGAACCAGCGGCCCCCAGAGCCCCCGGGTGCAAAGTTTCATCCCGATCGGACAAAAAAAATTTCGGCAGCCATTTTGGATCCGCCATCTTGAATTTTTTTCAACTCCACCAAATTTCCCCCCTCCCCTTGAGTGACATTTGGTCGAGCATCCCCCCACCAAGTCATACAGTTTTCGAGATATTCCCGTTTAAAGTTTGTATGGCGGCCATCTTGTTTCGGCCATTTTGAAAAAAATTTACCGGCTCACCCATTGGCCGGCAGTTCTCTGCGACTTTGGTTTTGGAACTTTTCTCTAGGACTCATACTTGCCGAGATCCGCTCCCCACCCCAAGTCTGTTTCCACGTCCAGGTCGGTTTCGTATTTTTTTCTGCTCATCAAAACGCCCTCTACCTGGATTTTGTTCCAGTTTTACCCCACCCCTTCACATCTCTCCAAAAAAGCATGTCAATGCTTGTAAAACTCCCTTGTATGGCGGCCATCTTGGAAAATGGCGGAATCGAAAAACTTTTCCCGGAATCGGAACCAGCGGTTCCCAGAGCCCCCGGGTGCAAAGTTTCACCCCGATCGGACAAAAAAAAATTTCGGCCGCCATTTTGGATCCGCCATCTTGAATTTTTTTCAACTCCACCAAATTTCCCCCCTCCCCCTGAGTGACATTTGGTCGAGCACCCCCCCTCTATCTCTGATGGTTTTCGAGATTTTCGCGTTTAAAGTTTGTATGGCGGCCATCTTGTTTCGGCCATTTTGAAAAAATTTCGACCGGCTCACCCATCGGCCGGCAGTTCCCTACGACTTTTGTTTTGGAACTCGGCCGTACCTATCACGGTTTCCGAGATCCGCACCTCACATCGAGTCCCTTTCCACGTTCAGGTCGGTTTCGTATTTTTTGTCTACTCGTTGGAGCACCCTCTATACAAAAGTGTTTCCAGTTTTACCCCACCCCTTCACATCTCTTCAAAAAAGCATGTCAATGACCCAGTGAGTCAGTGAGTGAGTGAGTGGTAATCGAGCTTTATATATAGTAACTAGATGTCGCGTGGGGGCCGCGGGCCCCACGGGGCCCGCGGAGGGTGTCGTGCCCTCAGGTCTGGGGGCCCAACTTCACATTCAGTCGTAAGGATGGCATCGAGACGAATCGAAAGAGTACCAACACGAGGGGTCTAGCATTTTTGGTTTCTGAGATAGATCCAAGAGAAAGTAGGGCTGCCTTAGGAGGGGGGAGGAAGGGGGGGATGAGTTCCAACTTCACACTGCAGCTCGCCCTGCGGGCTCGCAACTTACTCGGGAGTACTGCCTCCAGAGGGACGCTTCGGCGCACGCGCCTACGCGGAGCTCGCCCTTCGGGCTCGCTGGGGGGGGGGGAGGGGTAATTCCAACTTGCTGTCGTGCCCTCAGGTCTGGGGCCCAACTTCACACTCAGTCGTAAGGATGGCATCGAGACGAATCGAAAGAGTACCAACACGAGGGGTCTAGCACTTTCGGTTTCCGAGATAGAGCCCAGAGAAAGTACGGCTGCCTTAGGAGGGGGGAGGAAGGGGGGGGATAAGTTCCAACTTCACACTGCAGCTCGCCCTCCGGGCTCGCAAGTTACTCGGGAGAACTGCTTCAGAAGAGACGCTACGGCGCAAGCGCCTACGCGGAGCTCGCCCTTCGGGCTCGCTGGGGAGGGGGGGAGCTTCCTACTTGCTGTCGTGCCCTCAGGTCTGGGGCTCAAACTTCACATTCAGTCGTAAAGATGGCGTCGAGACGAATCGAAAGAGTACCAACACGAGGGGTCTAGCATTTTTGGTTCCCGAGATAGAGCCAAGAGAGAGTCGGGCTGCCTTAGGAGGGGGGAGGAAGGGGGGGGGAAGAGTTCCAACTTCACACTGCAGCTCGCCCTCCGGGCTCGCAAGTGACTCGAGAGTATTTCGTGTCCAGTGGACGCTTCGGCGCACGCGCCTACGCGGAGCTCGCCCTTCGGGCTCGCTGGGAGGGGGGGGGGGGGGTAATAATTCCAACTTCACACCCCAGCTCGCCCTTCGGGCTCGCAAGCGACTCGAGAGCACCGATGGGACGCTCCGGCGCAAGCGCCTACGCGGAGCTCGCCCTGCGGGCTCGCTTTCAAAACTCCCTTGTATGGCGGCCATCTTGGAAAATGGCGGAATCGAAAAACTTTTCCCGGAATCGGAACCAGCGGCCCCCAGAGCCCCCGGGTGCAAAATTTAATCCCGATCGGACAAAAAAAAATTTCGGCCGCCATTTTGGATCCGCCATCTTGAATTTTTTTCAACTCCACCAAATTTCCCCCCTCTCCCTGAGTGACATTTGGTCGAGCACCCCCCCTCTATCTCTAATGGTGCCCGAGATATTCCCGTTTAAAGTTTGTATGGCGGCCATCTTGTTTCGGCCATTTTGAAAAATTTTCGACCAGCTCACCCATCGGCCGGCAGTTCCCTATGACTTTTGTTTTGGAACTTGGCCGTACCTTTCACGGTTTCTGGGATCCGCACCTCACATCGAGTCCCTTTCCACGTTCAGGTCGGTTTCGTATTTTTCCTCTACTCGTTGGAGCACCCTCTGTACAAAAGTGTTTCCAGTTGTTCCCCACCCCTTCACATCTCTCCAAAACAGCATGTCAATGACCAAGTGAGTGAGTCAGTGAGTGGTAATCGAGCTATATATATAGTAACTAGATGTCGCGTGGGGGCCGCGGGCCCCACGGGGCCCGCGGAGGGTGTCGTACTATTGGTCTGTCTATCAAGCTTCACATTAAGTCGTAAAGATGGCATCGAGACGAATCGAAAGAGTACCAACACGAGGGGTCTAGCATTTTTGGTTTCCGAGATAGAGCCAAGAGAAAATCGGGCTGCCTTAGGAGGGGGGAGGAAGGGGGGGATGAGTTCCAACTTCACACTACAGCTCGCCCTCCGGGCTCGCAAGTAACTCGGGAGAACTGCCCCTCCGAAGGGACGCTACGGCGCACGCGCCTACGCGGAGCTCGCCCTGCGGGCTCGCTGGGGGGGGGGGGGGGCTGGGGTATTCCAACTTGCTGTCCTGCCCTCAGGTCTGGAGGCCCAACTTCACATCCAGTCGTAAGGTTGGCATCGAGACGAATCTAAAGAGTACCAACACGAGGGGT
Source organism: Ditula angustiorana (assembly GCA_963691745.1). Lineage (NCBI taxonomy): Eukaryota > Metazoa > Arthropoda > Insecta > Lepidoptera > Tortricidae > Ditula > Ditula angustiorana. The sequence goes on from OY829490.1 coordinate 12,985, forward strand.
CTAGCATTATCGGTTTCCGAGATAGAGCCCAGAGAAAGTAGGGCTGCCTTAGGAGGGGGGAGGAAGAGGGGGGATGAGTTCCAACTTCACACTGCAGCTCGCCCTCCGGGCTCGCAAGTGACTCGAGAGTATTTCGCGTCCAGTGGACGCTTCGGCGCACGCGCCTACGCGGAGCTCGCCCTTCGGGCTCGCTGGGAGGGGGGGGGGGGATGTAAAAATTCTAACTTCACACCCCAGCTCGCCCTCCGGGCTCGCAAGCGACTCGAGAGCACCGATGGGACGCTCCGGCGCAAGCGCCTACGCGGAGCTCGCCCTGCGGGCTCGCTTTCAAAACTCCCTTGTATGGCGGCCATCTTGGAAAATGGCGAAATCGAAAAACTTTTCTCGGAATCGGAACCAGCGGCCCCCAGAGCCCCCGGGTGCAAAATTTCGTCCCGATCGGACATAAAAAAATTTCGGCCGCCATTTTGGATCCGCCATCTTGAATTTTTTTCAACTCCACCAAATTTCCCCCCTCCCCCTGAGTGATATTTGGTCGAGCACCCCCCCATTAAGTCGTACGGTTTTCGAGATATTCCCGTTTAAAGTTTGTATGGCGGCCATCTTGTTTCGGCCATTTTGAAAAAAATTCGACCGGCTCACCCATCGGCCGGCAGTTCCCTATGACTTTTGTTTTGGAACTTGGCCGTACCTATCAAGGTTTCCGAGATCCGCACCTCACATCAAGTCACTTTCTACGTTCAGGTCGGTTTCGTATTTTTCCTCTACTCGATGGAGCACCCTCTATACAAAAGTGTTTCCAGTTTATCCCCACCCCTTTACATCTCTCCAAAAAAGCATGTCAATGACCCAGTGAGTCAGTGAGTGGTAATCGAGCTATATATATAGTAACTAGATGTCGCGTGGGGGCCGCGGGCCCCACGGGGCCCGCGGAGGGTGTCGTGCTACTGGTCTGTCTATCAAGCTTCACATTCAGTCGTAAGGATGGCATCGAGACGAATAGAAAGAGTACCAACACGAGGGGTCTAGCATTTTTGGTTTCCGAGATTGAGCCAAGAGAAAATCGGGCTGCCTTAGGAGGGGGGAGGAAGGGGGGGATGAGTTCCAACTTCACACTGCAGCTCGCCCTGCGGGCTCGCAAGTTACTCGAGAGTATTTCGCATCCAGTGGACGCTTCGGCGCACGCGCCTACGCGAGCTCGCCCTTCGGGCTCGCGGGGGGGAGGGGGGGGGGGGTATTCCGACTTGCTGTCTTGCCCTCAGGTCTGGAGGCCCAACTTCACATACAGTCGTAAAGATGGCATCGAGACGAATCGAAAGAGTACCAACACGAGGGGTCTAGCATTTTCGGTTTCCGAGATAGAGTCCAGAGAAAGTAGGGCTGCCTTAGGAGGGGGGAGGAAGGGGGGGGACGAGTTCCAACTTCGCACTGCAGCTCGCCCTCCGGGCTCGCAAGTGACTCGAGAGTATTTCGCGTCCAATGGACGCTTCGGCGCACGCGCCTACGCGGAGCTCGCCCTTCGGGCTCGCTGGGAGGGGGGGGGGGGGGGGGGGGGTAAAAGTTCCAACTTCACACCCAAGCTCGCCCTTCGGGCTCGCAAGCGACTCGACAGAACCGATGGGGCGCTCCGGCGCAAGCGCCTACGCGGAGCTCGCCCTGCGGGCTCGCTTTCAAAACTCCCTTGTATGGCGGCCATCTTGGAAAATGGCGGAATCGAAAAACTTTCCCCGGAATCGGAACCAGCGGCCCCCAGAGCCCCCGGGTGCAAAATTTCATCCCGATCGGACAAAAAAAAATTTCGGCCGCCATTTTGGATCCGCCATCTTGAAGTTTTTTCAACTCCACCAAATTTCGCCTCTCTCCCTGAGTGACATTTGGTCGAGCACCCCCCCTCTATCTCTAATGGTGCTCGAGATATTCCCGTTTAAAGTTAGTATGGCGGCCATCTTGTTTCAGCCATTTTGAAAAATTTTGACCGGCACACCCATTGGCCGGCAGTTCTCAGCGACTTTAGTTTTGGAACTTTTCTCTAGGCCTCATACTTGCCGAGATCCGCCCCCCACCCCAGGTCTTTTTCCACGTCCAGGTCGGTTTCATATTTTTTTCTGCTCATCGAAATGCCCCCTATCTGGATTTAGTTCTAGTTTTACCCCACCCCTTCATATCTCTCCAAAACAGCATGTCAATGCTTGTAAAACTCCCTTGTATGGCGGCCATCTTGGAAAATGGCGGAATCGAAAAACTTTTCCCGGAATCGGAACCAACGGTCCCCAGAGCCCCCGGGTGCAAAATTTCATCCCGATCGGACAAAAAAAAAATTCGGCCGCCATTTTGGATCCGCCATCTTGAATTTTTTTCAATTCCATCAAATTTCCCCCCTCTTCCTGAGTGACATTTGGTCGAGCACCCCCCCACTAAGTCTGATGGTTTTCGAGATATTCCCGTTTAAAGTTTGTATGGCGGCCATCTTGTTTCGGCCATTTTGAAAAAAATTCGACCGGCTCACCCATCGGCCGGCAGTTCCCTACGACTTTTGTTTTGGAACTTGGCCGTACCTATCACGGTTTCCGAGATCCGCACCCCACATCGAGTCCCTTTCCACGTTCAGGTCGGTTTCGTATTTTTTGTCTACTCGTTGGAGCACCCTCTATACAAAAGTGTTTCCAGTTGCTCCCCACCCCTTCACATCTCTCCAAAACAGCATGTCAATGACCCAGTGAGTGAGTGAGTGAGTGAGTCAGTGGTAATCGAGCTATATATATAGTAACTAGATGTCGCGTGGGGGCCGCGGGCCCCACGGGGCCCGCGGAGGGTGTCGTGCTATTGGTCAGTCTATCAAGCTTCACATTAAATCGTAAGAATGGCATCGAGACGAATCGAAAGATTACCAACACGAGGGGTCTAGCATTTTTGGTTTCCGAGATAGAGCCCAGTGAAAGTAGGGCTGCCTTAGGAGGGGGGAGGGAGGGGGGGGATGGGTTCCAACTTCACACTGCAGCTCGCCCTCCGGGCTCGCAAGTGACTCGAGAGTATTTCGCATCCAGTGGACGCTTCGGCGCACGCGCCTACGCGGAGCTCGCCCTTCGGGCTCGCTGGGAGTGGGGGGGGTAAAAATTCCAACTTCACACCCCAGCTCGTCCTTCGGACTCGCAAGCGACTCGGGAGCGCCGATGGGACGCTCCGGCGCAAGCGCCTACGCGGAGCTCGCCCTGCGGGCTCGCTTTCAAAACTCCCTTGTATGGCGGCCATCTTGGAAAATGGCGGAATCGAAAAACTTTTCCCGGAATCGGAACCAGCGGCCCCCAGAGCCTGCGGGTGCAAAATTTCAACCCGATCGGACAAAAAAAATTCGGCCGCTATTTTGGATCCGCCATCTTGAATTTTTTTCAACTCCACCAAATTTCCCCCCTCCCCCTGAGTGACATTTGGTCGAGCACCCCCCCTCTATCTCTAATGGTGCTCGAGATATTCCCGTTTAAAGTTTGTATGGCGGCCATCTTGTTTCGGCCATTTTGAAAAACTACGACGGGCTCACCCATTGGCCGGCAGTTCTCTGCGACTTTGGTTTTGGAACTTTTCTCTAGGACTCATACTTGCCGAGATCCGCTCCCCACCCCAGGTCTGTTTCCACGTCCAGGTCGGTTTCGTATTTTTTTCTGCTCATAAAAACGCCCTGTACCTGGATTTTGTTCTAGTTTTACCCCACCCCTTCACATCTCTCCAAAAAAGCATGTCAATGCTTGTAAAACTCCCTTGTATGGCGGCCATCTTGGAAAATGGCGGAATCAAAAAACTTTTCCCGGAATCGGAACCAGCGGCCCCCAGAGCCCCCGGGTGCAAAATTTCATCCCGATCGGACAAAAAAAAATTTCGGCCGCCATTTTGGATCCGCCATCTTGAATTTTTTTCAACTTCACCAAATTGCCCCCCTCCCCTTGAGCGACATTTGGTCGAGCACCCCCCCACTAAGTCGTACAGTTTTCGAGATATTCCCGTTTAAAGTTTGTATGGCGGCCATCTTGTTTCGGCCATTTTGAAAAAAATTCGACCGGCTTACCCATTGGCCGGCAGTTCCCTATGACTTTTGTTTTGGAACTTGGCCGTACCTATCACGGTTTCCGAGATCCGCACCTCACATCAAGTCCCTTTCCACGTTCAGGTCGGTTTCGTATTTTTTGTCTACTCGTTGGAGCACCCTCTATGCGATAGTAGCTCCAGTTTATCCCCACCCCTTCACATCTCTCCAAAACAGCATGTCAATGACCAAGTGAGTGAGTGAGTGAGTGAGTGAGTGAGTGAGTGAGTGAGTGAGTGAGTGAGTGGTAATTGAGCTTTATATATAGTAACTAGATGTCGCGTGGGGGCCGCGGGCCCCACGGGGCCCGCGGAGGGTGTCGTGCTATTGGTCTGTCTATCAAGCTTCACATTAAGTCGTAAAGATGGCATCGAGACGAATCGAAAGAGTACCAACACGTGGGGTCTAGCATTTTTGGTTTCCGAGATAGATCCAAGAGAAAGTAGGGCTGCCTTAGGAGGGAGGAGGACGGGGGGGGATGAGTTCCAACTTCACACTGCAGCTCGCCCTGCGGGCTCGCAAGTTACTCGGGAGAACTGCCTCACAAGGGACGCTACGGCGCACGCGCCTACGCGGAGCTCGCCCTTCGGGCTCGCTGGGGTGGGGGGGGGGCATTCCAACTTGCTGTCGTGCCCTCAGGTCTGGGGACCCAACTTCACATACAGTCGTAAAGATGGCATCGAGACGAATCGAAAGAGTACCAATACGAGGGGTCTAGCATTTTCGGTTTCCGAGATAGAGCCCAGAGAAAGTAGGGCTGCCTTAGGAGGGGGGAGGAAGGGGGGGGGGATAAATTCCAACTTCACACTGCAGCTCGCCCTCCGGGCTCGCAAGTGACTCGAGAGTATTTCGCGTCCAGTGGACGCTTCGGCGCACGCGCCTACGCGGAGCTCGCCCTTCGGGCTCGCTGGGAGGGGGAGGGGGGAGGGGGTTAAAATTCTACCTTCACACCTCAGCTCGCCCTTCGGGCTCGCAAGCGACTCGAGAGCACCGATGGGACGCTCCGGCGCAAGCGCCTACGCGGAGCTCGCCCTGCGGGCTCGCTTTCAAAACTCCCTTGTATGGCGGCCATCTTGGAAAATGGCGGAATCGAAAAACTTTTCCCGGAATCGGAACCAGCGGCCCCCAGAGCCCCCGGGTGCAAAATTTCATCCCGATCGGGCAAAAAAAAAATTCGGCCGCCATTTTGGATCCGCCATCTTGGATTTTTTCCAACTCCACCAAATTTCCCCCCTCCCCCTGAGTGACATTTGGTCGAGCACCCCCCCACCAAGTCATACGGTTTTCGAGATATTCCCGTTTAAAGTTTGTATGGCGGCCATCTTGTTTCGGCCATTTTGAAAAAATTTCGACCGGCTCACCCATCGGCCGGCAGTTCCCTATGACTTTTGTTTTGGAACTTGGCCGTACCTATCACGGTTTCCGAGATCCGCACCTCACATCGAGTCTCTTTCCACGTTCAGGTCGATTTCGTATTTTTCCTCTACTCGTTGGAGCACCCTCTATACGATGGTATATCCAGTTGGTCCCCACCCCTTCACATCTCTCCAAAACAGCATGTCAATGACCCAGTGAGTGAGTGAGTGAGTGAGTGAGTCAGTGGTAATTAAGCTATATATATAGTAAAACTAGATGTCGCGTGGGGGCCGCGGGCCCCACGGGGCCCGCGGAGGGTGTCGTGCCCTCAGGTCTGGGGGCCCAACTTCACATTCAGTCGTAAAGATGGCATCGAGACGAATCGAAAGAGTACCAGCAAGAGGGGTCTAGCATTTTTGGTTTCCGAGATAGAGCCCAGAGAAAGTAGCCTTTGGAGGGGGGAGGAAGGGGGGGATGAGTTCCAACTTCACACTGCAGCTCGCCCTGCGGGCTCGCAAGTTACTCGGGAGAACTGCCTCAGAAGGGACGCTACGGCGCACGCGCCTACGCGGAGCTCGCCCTTCGGGCTCGCTGGGGGGAGGGGGGGGGGGATTTTCCGACTTGCTTTCGTGCCCTCAGGTCTGGGGGCCCAACTTCACATACAGTCGTAAAGATGGCATCTAGACGAATCGAAAGAGTACCAACACGAGGGGTCTAGCATTTTCGGTTTCCGACATAGAGCCAAGAAAAAGTCGGGCCGCCTTAGGAGGGGGGAGGAAGGGGGGGGATGAGTTCCAACTTCACACTGCAGCTCGCCCTCCGGGCTCGCAAGTGACTCGAGAGTATTCCGCGTCCGGTGGACGCTTCGGCGCACGCGCCTACGCGGAGCTCGCCCTTCGGGCTCGCTGGGAGGGGGGGGGGGGGTAAGAATTCTAACTTAGCACCCCAGCTCGCCCTTCGGGCTCGCAAGCGACTCGAGAGCACCGACGGGACGCTCCGGCGCAAGCGCCTACGCGGAGCTCGCCCTGCGGGCTCGCTTTCAAAACTCCCTTGTATGGCGGCCATCTTGGAAAATGGCGGAATCGAAAAACTTTTCCCGGAATCGGAACCAGCGGCTCCCAGAGCCCCCGGGTGCAAAATTTCACCCCGATCGGACAAAAAAAAATTTCGGCCGCCATTTTGGATCCGCCATCTTGAATTTTTTTCAACTCCACCAAATTTTCCCTCTCTCCCTGAGTGACATTTGGTCGAGCACCCCCCCTCTATCTCTGATGGCGCTCGAGATATTCCCGTTTAAAGTTTGTATGGCGGCCATCTTGTTTCGGCCATTTTGAAAAAAATTCGACCGGCTCACCTATCGGCCGGCAGTTCCCTACGACTTTTGTTTTGGAACTTGGCCGTACCTATCACGGTTTTCGAGATCCGCACCTCACATCGAGTCCCTTTCCACGTTCAGGTCGGTTTCGTATTTTTCCTCTACTCGTTGGAGCACCCTCTACGTGGATGTAGTTCCAGTTTTACCCCACCCCTTCTCAACTCTCCAAAACAGCATGTCAATGACTATGTCAGTCAGTGGTAATTAAGCTTTATATATAGTAACTAGATGTCGCGTGGGGGCCGCGGGCCCCACGGGGCCCGCGGAGGGTGTCGTGCCCTCAGGTCTGGGGACCCAACTTCACATTCAGTCGTAAAGATGGCATCGAGACGAATCGAAAGAGTACCAACACGAGGGGTCTAGCACTTTTGGTTTCCGAGATAGAGCCCAGAGAAAGTAGGGCTGCCTTAGGAGGGGGGAGGAAGGGGGGGGATGAGTTCCAACTTCACACTGCAGCTCGCCCTCCGGGCTCGCAAGTGACTCGAGAGTATTTCGCGTCCAGTGGACGCTTCGGCGCACGCGCCTACGCGGAGCTCGCCCTTCGGGCTCGCTGGGAGGGGGGGGGGGGGTAAAATTTCCAACTTCACACCCCAGCTCGCCCTTCGGGCTCGCAAGTGACTCGAGAGCACCGATGGGACGCTCCGGCGCAAGCGCCTACGCGGAGCTCGCCCTGCGGGCTCGCTTTCAAAACTCCCTTGTATGGCGGCCATCTTGGAAAATGGCGGAATCGAAAAACTTTTTCCAAAAACGGAACCGGCGGCCCCTAGAGCCCCCGGGTGCAAAATTTCATCCCGATCGGACAAAAAAAAATTTCGGCCGCCATTTTGGATCCGCCATCTTGAATTTTTTTCAACTCCACCAAATTTCCCCCCTCCCCCTGAGTGACATTTGGTCGAGCACCCCCCCTCTATCTCTGACGGTTTTCGAGATTTTCGCGTTTAAAGTTTGTATGGCGGCCATCTTGTTTCGGCCATTTTGAAAAAAATTCTACCGGCTCACCCATCGGCCGGCGGTTCCCTATGAGTTTTGTTTTGGAACTTGGCCGTACCTATCACGGTTTCCGAGATCCGCACCTCACATCAAGTCCCTTTCCACGTTCAGGTCGGTTTCGTATTTTTTGTCTACTCGTTGGAGCACCCTCTATACAAAAGTGTTTCCAGTTGTTCCCCACCCCTTCACATCTCTCCAAAACAGCATGTCAATGACCCAGTGAGTGAGTGAGTGAGTGAGTGAGTGAGTGAGTGAGTGAGTGAGTGGTAATTAAGCTTTATATATAGTAACTAGATGTCGCGTGGGGGCCGCGGGCCCCACGGGGCCCGCGGAGGGTGTCGTGCTCTCAGGTCTGGGGGCCCAACTTCACATTCAGTCGTAAGGATGGCATCGAGACGAATCGAAAGAGTACCAACACGAGGGGTCTAGCATTTTCGGTTTCCGAGATAGAGCCCAGAGAAAACAGGGCTGCCTTAGGAGGGGGTAGGAAGGGGGGGGGATGAGTTCCAACTTCACACTGCAGCTCGCCCTGCGGACTCGCAAGTGACTCGAAAGTATTTCGCGTCCAGTGGACGCTTCGGCGCACGCGCCTACGCGGAGCTCGCCCTTCGGGCTCGCTGGGAGGGGGGGGGGGGGGGGTAAAAATTCCAACTTCACACTCCAGCTCGCCCTTCGGGCTCGCAAGCGACTCGGGAGGACGAATGGGACGCTCCGGCGCAAGCGCCTACGCGGAGCTCGCCCTGCGGGCTCGCTTTCAAAACTCCCTTGTATGGCGGCCATCTTGGAAAATGGCGGAATCGAAAAACTTTTCCCGGAATCGGAACCAGCGGCCCCCAGAGCCCCCGGGTGCAAAATTTCATCCCGATCGGACAAAAAAAAATTTCGGCCGCCATTTTGGATCCGCCATCTTGGATTTTTTTCGTGTTGTTCAAATTTCCCCCCTCTCCCTGAGTGACATTTGGTCGAGCACCCCCCCACTAAGTCTGATGGTTTTCGAGATTTTCGCGTTTAAAGTTTGTATGGCGGCCATCTTGTTTCGGCCATTTTGAAAAAATTCGAACGGCTCACCCATCGGCCGGCAGTTCCCTATGACTTTTGTTTTGGAACTTGGCCGTACCTACCACGGTTTCCGAGATCCACACCTCACATCAAGTCCCTTTCCACGTTCAGGTCGGTTTCGTATTTTTTGTCTACTCGTTGGAGCACCCTCTATACAAAAGTGTTTCCAGTTGCTCCCCACCCCTTCACATCTCTCCAAAACAGCATGTCAATGACCAAGTGAGTGAGTGAGTGAGTGAGTGAGTGAGTGAGTGGTAATTAAGCTTTATATATAGTAACTAGATGTCGCGTGGGGCCCCCACGCGACATCTAGTTAAGCTTTATATATAGTAACTAGATGTCGCGTGGGGGCCGCGGGCCCCACGGGGCCCGCGGAGGGTGTCGTGCTTTACTTCTGTCCATCAAGCTTCACATTAAGTCGTAAAGATGGCATCGAGACGAATCGAAAGAGTACCGACACGAGGGGTCTAGCATTTTTGGTTTCCGTGATAGAGCCAACAGAAAGTCGGGCTGCCTTAGGAGGGGGGAGGAAGGGGGGGGATGAGTTCCAACTTCACACTGCAGCTCGCCCTGCGGGCTCGCAAGTTACTCGGGAGTATTTCGCGTCCAGTGGACGCTTCGGCGCACGCGCCTACGCGGAGCTCGCCCTACGGGCTCGCTGGGGAGGGGGGTGGGGGGGTTCCAACTTGCTGTCGTGCCCTCAAGTCTGGGGGCCCAACTTCACATCCAGTCGTAAGGATGACATCGAGACGAATCGAAAGAGTACCAACACGAGGGGTCTAGCATTTTCGGTTTCCGAGATAGAGCCCAGAGAAAGAAGGGCTGCCTTAGGAGGGGGGAGGAAGGGGGAGGGATGAGTTCCAACTTCACACTGCAGCTCGCCCTCCGGGCTCGCAAGTGACTCGAGAGTATTTCACGTCCAGTGGACGCTTCGGCGCACGCGCCTACGCGGAGCTCGCCCTTCGGGCTCGCTGGGAGGGGGGGGATAAGAATTCCAACTTCACACCCCAGCTCGCCCTTCGGGCTCGCAAGCGACTCGAGAGCACCGATGGGACGCTCCGGCGTGAGCGCCTACGCGGAGCTCGCCCTACGGGCTCGCTTTCAAAACTCCCTTGTATGGCGGCCATCTTGGAAAATGGCGGAATCGAAAAACTTTTCCCGGAATCGGAACCAGCGGCCTTAGGAGCCCCCGGGTGCAAAATTTCATCCCGATCGGACAAAAAAAAATTTCGGCCGCCATTTTGGATCCGCCATCTTGAATTTTTTTCAACTCTACCACATTTCCCCCCTCCCTCTGAGTGACATTTGGTCGAGCACCCCCCCACCAAGTCATACGGTTTTCGAGATATTCCCGTTTAAAGTTTGTATGGCGGCCATCTTGTTTCGGCCATTTTGAAAATTTTTCGACCGGCTCACCCATTGGCCAGCGGTTCCCTATGACTTTTGTTTTGGAACTTGGCCGTACCTATAACGGTTTCCGAGATCCGCACCTCACATCAAGTCCTTTTCCACGTTCAGGTCGGTTTCGTATTTTTTGTCTACTCGTTGGAGCACCCTCTATACAAAAGTGTTTCCAGTTGCTCCCCACCCCTTCACATCTCTCCAAAACAGCATGTCAATGACCAAGTGAGTGAGTGAGTGAGTGAGTGAGTGAGTGAGTGAGTGAGTGGTAATTAAGCTTTATATATAGTAATTATATTATATAGTTACCGACCTACTACGTTACTACCTTCTTTTTTGACAAGACTAGTGCACCGTGAGTGCGGGGGCGGCAGCGCGGGCGGCGCGGGCCCGGCGGGCGCGGGTGCCGCGCCGCAGCCGCAGCAGCGACACCAGCACTCTGCCGTGCCCGTCTGCGACAAGGAAACGCAAACCAAGTCACTTCACAGTCACACACATATCAAGCTAGTTTAAATGTGTCATTAGTTACGTCTAAATAAATAGTTTGTTTTAAAATATAAAATATGAAACGAATAATAATAATATCAGAGATAAAAATAAACATACCTCGTCGGATCTCGTAGCGACGCTGCGTCGCGGCGTGGCGTCCGTGTCGGCGCGCGGCGCAGCGCCGGGCGCGGCGCGGGCGCAGGGGTCGCGCGCGTCGCGCGGGAAGCGCAGGCGCATCTCGACGTCAGCGGGCAGCGCGGCGCGACACGAGCCCGCCACGGTCACCGTCCAGCCGCCCGCGCCGCCCGGCCGGCCGTCCGCCGGCTCCTGCGCGCCTGCGGGCCGAGCGTGAGGTCAGTCGGGGCGGCGGGCGCGGGGCCACAGCTCCCCCGCGGCGCCGGTACCTGGCCGAGTGGAGGCGTGGGAGCGGGCGGCGCGCGGCGGGCGCGGGCGGCGGCGGCGCGCGGCTAGCCAGCGCGGCGCCGCGCACAGTAGCGAGCTGCCGCCGCTGTCGCTACCCGAGCTGGAGCTGCGCCGGTGCGCCGCAGGCTGCCGCTCCCCGGGCCGGGGCTCGCGGCCGGCCCGTGGCGGCTCCACCGGCGCGGGCGGCACTCCGCCGTGCGTCCCCGCGGCGCGTGCCGGGAGACTCGCCCTTCGCTGTTTCTTAGTTTCCGATGCGACCGTTCTTTCATTCAAATTTTCATTTGAACCTTCGAATAAATAAAACGACATTTTTATTTTAAACCGTTTATTATGTAAGTAAATATGATTTTCGCAAAAAAAACATCACCCTTCACGCGTCTACTCTACGTACAAATAATTTACGTGCTCCGAGTGACCGACGAGAACGGTGCTATTAAAAAATATCGTCAGGACCGACCCCGGTCTGCGCTCCACTAAATACAGATGATAAATACGTAACAATAATAATAACAAAATATATCAAATCTCGATACAAAACGATGTGAGCTAAGGCACTAGCGACAGCGCTGTCAACGAAGCGTGCGATGGCGTGCGGCGCGGGTGGCGTCAGCGGCACGGGGCGCAAGCGAGCGCGATACCTGCCGCGGGCCGGGGCGGCGACGTCATGGTGCTGCGCGACGCGCGCCGCGGCGCCGGCGGCGACGTGGCGGCGCTGCGCGTGGCCGGCGGCGGGCTGCGCGCCGCGCGCGCCGGCGGGGACTCGGCGGCCGCGGCGCGCTCCTCGGGGATGATGTCGAACACGCGCCGGAAGCGCAGCGAGCCGGCGCGCGCGCGCGGCTCGGCCGGCGGCGGCACGGACGCGCGGCGCGCGGCCGGCGGCGACGGGCACGGCGCGGGCGGCGGCGACGGGCGCCGGAGATCCTCGTCTCTTTTGCTTTTCAGCGTGCTCGTCCTCTGTATCCTCTCGTAGACCGGGATGGGAATCTTAGATTTCCTGTTCCTGGAGCTCCCGTGGCGCTCGTCGGAGTTCGTCGTCTCGGGTGAGTTCTGAGAATCATCCACGTACTCTAGAATCTCGAGGATCTCGATGCACTTGTGGCCGTCGTGAATCTCCGACTTCTGGTAGATGCGTCGAGGTTCACCCGCCGGCTGCAGCGACAGCCTGCCGCGTAGCCCGCTGGCGTCCGGCGTCGCGCCGGGCCGGGTCGGTACATTATCGGCGCGGCGCACCGGGGCAGGCGCGGGCTCGACGCGCGAGCGCTGCTGGATGCGCATACACCTGTACTCGTCCTGCACGATCTTGGCGATGAGCTCGTCCACGAGGGCGGCGACGGCGGCGCGCGCGTCACGCTCGGCTCCACGCCCGCGGGCGCGCCCCCGCCCGCGCCGCGCGTGTTCCATGCGCAGCTCGCGCTTGCGCTGCCGGCGCAGCAGTCGCTCCCGAATCGTGTCGGGCATGCGGTCGGCGACGACGACGGGCTCCTTCTCACATTCGCAGTCGTCGCCGGCGATCCGCACGAAGAAGGAGGCGGGCGCGGGGGTGGGGGGTGAGCGCGGCGCGTCGGGCAGCAAGGCCAGCACGTCCACGGCCGAGCGCGCGAGCCGGCGCGGCGCGGGCGCGGGCGGCGCGCGCGGCGACGCGGGGTCGTCCAGGCTGTCCACGAGGCTGGGGCAGGCGGACGGCTCGGCGTCGGACGAGGACGCGTTGACCTCCATGGAGGCGGAGTGCGGCAGCGCAGAGAGGCGCGGCACGAGGCCGGGCTCGCCGCGCGCCCAGTAGTTGCCGGCGCCGACGCCGACCGCGGAGGGCGGGCGCGAGTCGCCATTGCGGTGGAGGAAGGCGTCCACATCCGATACCTCGACGCGCGCGACGCCGGGCTCGCCGGGAAAGCCGGCGGCCGGGTCCAGCCGGTACAGCTCGTCGTGGAACAGCTTCTGGATCTGCTGCAGTACGGCGCGGTTGACGGTCTCGTGGGGCTCGTCGTTGTCAGGCTCGGGGTCGACGCGCGGGTCGCTGGAGACGTCGCGTGACGCCGCGTTGTCGGCGTGGCACAGCTCCTCGTTGCCGAAGATGATCTGGTGGTTGGAGGTGGGGCTGAGGTGCACGATAGTGTTGACGCCGGTGTTCTGCAGCCGCACCTTGATCTCCTTCTCGACGACTACGCCGGCGCCGCCCACCGCCGCGGACATACTCTCGAGCTGCTCCGACAGCGAGTGGAGACTCTCCACGAGAATGTTGGACACGTACTCGTCGATGTTGACGTTGCGCGCGCAGCCGCCGGCTCGCGGGCTCGCGCCGCCGCGTCGCGGTGATCCGACGACCGGCGCGCGTGCCTCTAGCGTCTCGGAGACTACGATCTCGAGCACTTCGTAGGGTGGAGACCCGCCAGCGGAGAGCACTTCGAACGGCAGGCTACCGTACCGGTCCATCTCCGCGTTGGCGACAAAAGGCGGCGGATCGGAGGGCGGGCGCGTCTCGTGCGCGGTGGGCAGCGAGTCGGATAGCGTGTCGGACTCGTCGGACACGGCGCGCGCTTCGGCGGCCACGGGCGGCGCGCACGGCGTGGACGGCGCGGGGGGCGCGGCGCTGGCGAGGTCGGAGTAGCGCGCGAACACGTCGCGCTCGGGGCGCGCGGGGGAGGCCGGGGAGCGCGCGCGGTGCGACGCGAACGTGCAGTCGGAGCAGGCGGCCGAGGGGGCGGCGGCGGGGCGCGGGAGGTCGCCGTGCGGGCCCGGCCGGTGCGGCGTGCTCCAGCCGGAGCCGGCGGGCGAGCGGCGCAGCTCCGAGCTGGAGCCGTGCAGCGAGCGCGAGGCGCGCGCCGCCGGCCCCCACAGCCGCCGCAGCAGCGCCGACCTACGCATGAGTTCGCGGTCGCCGCGGCCGCGCGCGCCGCATTCTCCGCAGCCCGCGCACGCGCCCGTCGGCGACGCGGCCGACGGAGAGGTGGCGGCGCACGGACCCTCGGACTCGGTGTTCTGCTGCGCTAAGCGATATCTGAAAATAAAAAAAAAATCCCTTTGACTCCCGCACGTTAGAGGAAGCTAAAGCAATAAGCGAAGCAGACGACAGGAGAGACTTTCGTACGGGAATTACGTGGTAGGTTTTTTTGTTTTTTTTTTTTGCTTTTTGTATAAGCGTAATCGGAATAAAGGTATTTTGAGCATGAGCAGAGCACCCTTACTTTCTCATGATGATCTCGGGAACGGAATAGCGGCGGCGCAGCAGGCCGGGCGAGGCGCGCGGCGGCGCGGGCGGCATGGCGGCGGCCCGGCGCGCGGGCGGCGTGGCGGCGCGGCGCGCGGACGGCGCGCTGGCGAGCTCGAAGGCGCTAGAAGGGCGGCTGCCGGAGCGCCTGCAATGCAACACGAGGTATTGGGTGCTGCAGTGTGTGCGCGCGTCTCCCTCCGCGCATCGCCACGCACGCATTCTTCCCCGAGCGCACTCAACCGCGGCAAATGCGTATTTATACAAATGCTAATATAACATCTACACCGCATTGGAAATCGATGATTTATCTGCATCGGACGTAATCGGAATCGGAGCGAGTCGTAGATAGAAAACATGTAAATTACCTGATAGTCGTGTGGGAGCTCGCGTCGCGCTCTTCTAATATCATAATAAAATTTTAAAATACTTCATTCAATGAACATGAACTGTTGACGGACTGTAGTGGATGTAGTATTTTCGTTTTGTCTACCTCTTTAATATTGTTTTAGCGTAGAGTGTAGTGTCATTTCAAATGAACTACAGCCTATGTTATGCGCTACGTCACCTACGTTATGTTATACTAGCTAACGTCTCTCGGGCAACAAGCGTGGACGCACGCGCACGCTGCGTCGGAGCGGCGCTACGTCGCTCCGCGGCCATTCTCGACGAAGCATACAGAGTGAACGCGGTGACTTGGATGAATACTAGTTGTACAAATTTGAAAACTAAAATTAATTTGTTCTTTTACGTTTTGTGCCAAGGTAGTTTAGTAGTACTCTTTTTTTATTTAATTCGATTGAAACTGCAGATAAATTAAAAAAAAAGGAATCGATTTTGTTGCTTTCGTTAAAGAACGCCTCAGGGTTATAACATGTATAAAATATTGATTACATTCCATAGCACAGTTCTTTCATAACATTTCTTTTTATTTGCTCACCACTTACGTAAATACAATTTATGATTATTTATTTAATGTGTATAAATATTATGTATAGTGTTTTTTTTATTGTGTCTGGTGTTGATTCAATATAGTTATTATATTACTATATTATAAGAAAAACATACATTTACATATATATTCAATATATTTCGTTTAGTATTTGATTGTTTGTGTTTGTTTTATTATTTATTTTATGTAAACGACGCGTAAAATGATAAAGTAGATACTTTAAAGGTAGAGCCAAGTCAAGTACAATGTTTGGATTTGGCGAGAAAAAGATTCTACTGTCGTATGTTCTTAATTAGGAGCAACGACCAGTGGCACAGCTGTCACTTTACACGGTGACGATAAAATCCATAATACCACGCGCTGCTGCCACCAAGCAGGGTGCAAGTTACTGCGCGTTGTTCATGTTTCATGATTATTTTCTTGAAGAATATATAAAAGATGATGAAATCATCTCAATTTGTTATTTTATTAATGCTTCTTTAATTTTATGTACGTAGCTTTCATGAAATGTTTGTGTTAAAGTCATGTGATTTTCCCAGCAAATATGGTAACGTATTTTTTTTTCAAAGAAACAATAATATCTAAATAAATATTTTGTCTTGTAGTAAAGTAGCTTGTAGGTACTTCATTGTTATCGTTGTATGCAAATTCAGAAGTTTTTTTATGCATAGTACATGTCAAAATAATCATAATTAATATGGGCGGCAATTGGTCCCCTCGCGAGCACTCACGAGTCAAAGAAAGGCGCGACTCCTCGAGGGCTGATCCGATTGCTATGAGCTGCGTTATAAGCCCTCGACGTTTCGGCGTCGGTGTTAGGGCACTCTATAACGTTAGCTTCAAAATTATTAGTTTCCTCAATTACCCGATGGCCATGCGGAAGTGCGCGTGCGCGGGTCCGGCGCGGGCGGTGCGGGATCATTGGCAGCGTCCGGCGGGCTGAGAGGTGCCGAGATGACCTCAAGCTTGCTTTTTATGTACAATTCACTGTTTACGCGACAAAAGTTTGAAATACGCGTGTTAAGAGTCCACACTAACCAAATATCAGAGACTGAGAGTTAGTAGGTACTGCGTATGCTTGCGAGTGAAGTCGGCAGGATCTGCGTTTATGCGCGGCCAGCGAGACACTGGGCGCGGCGCGGGCAGCTCGCGGCGCGCTGGGCGCTGCGCAGGCGGCGGAGCGCGGCGATAACGGCGCGGCGCTTCATCAACTGATGATAATGACCGCTGCAACTCCCGCTATCAGATCCTATCGCCGTATCTCGTGTTTAGTTAACACAATACACTGACACGATCGTTTAAGCTTTTATCTATAGACTATCTACTCTTTAATGGTCTGATAAAACTAATCACAGCGAGAAAATTATACAGCAACAAAGTAATCAACGCGAAACGCGTTCGTCATCAACGTCGTGTCTCGCGATGTTGGGGTCTTGCGCAGTGTTGCGAGCATGCGCCACAACTGGAAGCTCAACCGGAACAATTATGCAAAAGGTATAGTAGTTAGGGTGAAAATCCTCCGCGACGTTGAGACTTTAGCACGACTCTGGTAAAACGTTGTCTTTCTTTTAGTAAAAATAAGTATTAAGTAAAAAGATTTTTTTTTTGTCATCACTATCATATTCCAAACTATTTGCCAAAGACTATTTACGTTAATGACTAAAAAAAAACACGAAAGAATCGAAGACATGTAGACGAAGTGGCCTAGATACGATCGAATACCTCATTTTCAGAACTAAGCACTATATTTAGTTTTTGGTTGAAAGTAAATTTTTGAAGTAAAATCTTTGATACTTTATAATTGCATTGCAAAGTTTAGAATTGTTTTTAACTTAGCAAAATATTGGGTTTCGACGTTGACTTCGTTACTACGCGTAGGTATCTTGCGGCTACACGGAGGGTCGCAGCGGCGGCGGCGCGCGTGGGCCCCGGCGCGGACGCGGGCCGCTCGAACACGCAACTGGGTCAATCGCCGGACCGCGCTCTGCTCTGCTCGATCATCTTAATTGCGCAAGCGTTCGCTTCCGGATGCGAAATGGGCCCGGAGCCGGCGTGTGCGCGCACTTAGCGCTTAATGCTAAATTAGGTTGATAGCTTTTACAGATTCATTTGACAGCCAGATGACTCAGGGATGGGGTGGGTTTGTTAGCATTCCCCAATGGGCGCTTCTGTACGCATATCTCTTTCTTATTTAATAGGCTCACAAAACCAATTACAGTCTTTAATACAGTATTAGGGAACAAACCTGTGGCAGGCGTGCTCGGCGAGCGCGGCGCGGCGCGGCACGGGCGGTGCGGGCGGCGGCCACTCTACTGGGAGCGGGAACTGACCTGCGGCAGGCGAGCTCAGCGAGCGTGGCGCGGCGCGGGCGGCGGCCACTCTACTGGGAGCGGGAACTGACCTGCGGCAGGCGTGCTCGGCGAGCGCAGCGCGGCGCGGCACGGACGGCGGCCAGGCGGCCACTCTACCGGGAGCGGGAACTGACCTGCGGCAGGCGTGCTCGGCGAGCGCGGCGCGGGCGGCGCGGGCGGCGGCCAGGCGGCCACTCTACCGGGAGCGGGAACTGACCTGCGGCAGGCGTGCTCGGCGAGCGCGGCGCGGGCGGCGCGGGCGGCGGCCAGGCGGCCACTCTACCGGGAGCGGGAACTGACCTGCGGCAGGCGTGCTCGGCGAGCGTGGCGCGGGCGGCGCGGGCGGCGGCCAGGCGGCCACTCTACCGGGAGCGGGAACTGACCTGCGGCAGGCGTGCTCGGCGAGCGCGGCGCGGGCGGCGCGGGCGGCGGCCAGGCGGCCACTCTACCGGGAGCGGGAACTGACCTGCGGCAGGCGTGCTCGGCGAGCGCGGCGCGGCGCGGCGCGGGCGGCGCGGGCGGCGGCCAGGCGGCGCGCAGGGTGCGCAGCGCGGCGCGTACGCAGCACGACGACGCAGAGTCGCCCGCGCTCGCGAACAGGCAGCCTGCCACCAAGCCACATGGTTAATGTATAGTTTTATGTATATGTTAGTGATGTAACGACTGTCATTTTTTGAACATTCGCGGATGCGAATGCGAATGCAAATATCTGCTACCGACATTAGCGAATGCGAATATTCAGTTTTTGTTCAAATTTGGCTCCAATTGTCTATGGCTTGGAGGCAGTCTCGTTCGAAAGAGATGCGTTCCATTTGTATTTATAAGTTCCAATGAAAATGTAGTTGTTAAGCTTCATTGCAAAAAAAATCAAGTAAATTAAATAAATAATAGCAAATGATAGAGTGAAAACTGATATTGTGATTACGAGGTTAGTTACTTTTTCTTGCATTAAAAAACATAAGAAATGAATGGATTTTGATTTTATTTATCTACTATTGTCTTCAAATTAGTTTTTTTCTGCTATTCATATTCGCAAAACATTCGCATAAATTTTGGCGAATGCGAATAATGCAATGAATCTGCGAATATTCGCGAATGCGAATGCGAATATTCGTTACATCACTAGTATATGCAAATATTATCTAACTTGACTTTGACTTTGACTTGACTTTATAAGAGTATTTTAAGTGTACTGTTCAGTAACAGACGTGACTCCTAACGCCATCTCTAAAAGTTCCGGTCGACAACGTCGCTTCAAGTCGCGCGGATGCGCATGTTCACCGCGAGGGAGCGCCACTAACGACTGGACAATTACCGTCAAAAATACGTTAACGAAGAATGACTCGTACTTTTCCGATTCTCGAGCTAACGGTCGCTACTGATTTTATTTAATTTTTTTATATTCGCTTAATTTATTCAAAGTCTCTGTAAACCTGAAACAATATACGCCATCTCCAAATTAAGAGGATTACAATTATTGAAGAGACCCCTACCGTCGTCGCTTATCCTGAACGGGCCTGAAGGAGCGCCCAAACATTGGTCCATCGAGCCGACTCTTCGGATCTTGAACACCGGAGAGCTTCGTATCGTCAGCTTCGCTACGAGGAAGCCAGAAAAGAAGAAGATAGACGGTCGGGTCATAATTATCCATTTATCCAAACCTATCCGAGTTTCTATTGTGCTAGTGTTGTGCTGAGCTCATCTTGCTTTATTGTTTGTCTGCGTGCCTCGCCTGAACCGTGAGTAAAATTCCCTATTCTTATACCCATAAATATGACCGGCGGCAATAAGTCCCCTCTTACCTTAGTCCTACGAGGATCCGAGGATAAAGTTCGTGATTTAACGAAAAGTAGGGGCACCATTAAAGGCCGATTAACCCTTTTTATAAAATTTGCAGATTCATTTGAGAGCTCACAATTGTCTGAGTTTCAAATAGCGGAGTTTAAGTTGCGTATGCAGGCAGCTAAGTCTCTTATAAATGATTTTAATATAATTCAGTCACAGCTCGAGGAACTCTCGTCGGATGATGAGGCATTATTTTCATTATTAGAACAACGCGAGTCCTTCGAAAATGACTGTTATAAAGTTATG
The DNA here is from genome assembly GCA_963691745.1 of Ditula angustiorana. Taxonomy (NCBI): domain Eukaryota; kingdom Metazoa; phylum Arthropoda; class Insecta; order Lepidoptera; family Tortricidae; genus Ditula; species Ditula angustiorana. The sequence goes on from OY829490.1 coordinate 32,752, forward strand.
GCTTTAGTTACATGCAAGCTTAGTGAAGACAAAGAAGTGACAAACTCTAAAGGGTCAAAGTCCGGATCTTGCCCGGTAAAGCTCCCTACAATATCACTTCCTTCCTTTGACGGTTGTTTCGACAAGTGGCTAGAGTTCAGAGACATATATAGCTCCATGATTCACAACAGTGATGAGATAGGTGATGTGCAAAAGTTTCACTATTTACGTTCGTCACTCACCGGCAATGCGTTACAGGTCATAAAATCCATCGAATTAACTGCCACTAACTACACGATTGCCTGGGAGTTATTGCAGAACAGGTATAATAACACGCACTTATTAATTCACAATCATGTTAAAGCTTTGTTTACGTTGCAATCACTAAATAAGGAATCTCCTTCAAAAATACACGAATTGACGGACACCGTTCAAAAAAACCTACGTGCTCTAGAAACCCTTGGGGAGCCCGTCAATTCGTGGGATACATTATTGATATATATTATAACTTCTAAACTTGATGCTACCACCGAACGCGAATGGGAACAACATAAACTGGCCATTTGTAGTAACAAAAAACAAGTTGATTCCTTATCAAAATTAAAACTTAGCGATTTAATTAAATTTCTTTCGACTCGGGCGGATATGTTGGAGATGGTCAATCAAAATCAAGCAAAGCCGACCGCGGAAAGTAGTAAAAAACAACATAACCTACAAACCACGCATAGTTACGTCGCGTCGCAAACTAACTTTAAAAAACTTGAGCATAAGCGCGCGCCCCGTAGCTGTGTAATGTGCAAAGGAAACCACTCTCTTTATGCATGTTCTAACTTCGTAAATATGTCAGTACAGCAAAGGGTTAGGTTTATCGACGAAAAAAGGTTATGTCGTAACTGTTTTAGACAAGGGCATGCAGCGACTGACTGTTGGTTCGGGCCATGTCGCATATGCAGTCAAAAACACAATTCTTTGATTCACAGCGAATGTAGTGATAACGACGGCGCATTATCTTTGACGGCTGCATCGGTGTCGCATCCACTGACGGCTAACAGACACGTCTCCACTACATCATTAAGTGAAACTGAAAACACATCACATAATCATAACACCGCGACTTCATCAGGAATTTATAATACTCCCAGCAGCTCTGTCGCGTGCGCCGCCGGCGGCGTCCCGCTCGAGTCTAGCGCGCCGCAGGCGCAGAAGCAGCCTAGCTCTTTGGAACCGGTTCTATTGTCGACGGCGCTCGTGGACATAGCTGACGCTAACAATGTTTTCCACACAGCTGTTGCATTACTAGATAGCGGTAGCCAATATTGCGTTATTACAGATTGCCTTCGCAAAAAACTTAAAATCCCAACGATACAGTCCACTCTTCAAATAACCGGCGTTGGGCAATCTGTGACGCAATCGACGCAATTATGTAAAATCAATGTAAAATCAAAGATAAATAATTACAATACTCGCTTGAAATGTTTTGTTTTACCAAGTATCACCGCAAAGCTACCATCTTTAGGTGTAAGCGGTGACTCATTGCGTATTCCTAACGATATAAAATTAGCAAATCCCAACTTTTTAAGTCCGTCAAACGTTGATTTATTGATAGGAGCTGATAAGTTTTGGGAATTGCTATGCGATGGTAAAATTCGGTTACCAGGGGGTCCGTATCTTCAAAATACGAAACTGGGTTATATAATTTCTGGGGTCGTATGTAATAATAATAATTGATGATTAAACGAACTTACCTTAAGTGATGTTCTATCATAATTATACGAGCTGCTTCGTCCGAAGAGATTAGAGATCAATTTGTAGTAACACGCATCGTGTCGCCATTCATCCACTAAGTTTTAAGCAGAAAACACTTTTTTTTTTTTTTTTTTTTATAAATAGGGTAGTCTGCAGTCCAGTTATAAGATAGACTTACTCCCTGAGCTCATTTAGTTGAAAGCCTAAGCCAATTTAATTAATATTTCACCTTATAGGGGTCCTTATTACACAGGGAGGGAGGGATCTAATCTCTTCGGACGAAGCAGCTCGTATAATTATGATAGAACATCACTTAAGGTAAGTTCGTTTAATCATCAATTATACTTCCTGCTTCGTCCTCGAGATTAGAGATCAATTTGTAGAATTTGAAAGATTTGTGAAATATTAACACAGGTTGTCATGAACCAATATGAAATTTAATTATTTGTTCATACCACAAGCTGTCCTGTTTACAAAAAATAACGAAAAAAATATACTTATAACAAATTTCCTAAATTTGCTTAGAATTTTTCATGTTTAACAATTTTAATTATTTAAAATCGAAACAGCAAAATCATCTGGATCTTGTGAGATAGTATTTCTATTGTAAAATCTACTAAATACATTAGAGTGACCGCTCCACCCGGCAGTTCTTCGAATTAAGTCGATATTGACACCGGTGCGGCTTGCAGCCGAGGTGGCGGCGTGGCGAGTGGAGTGGGCACTAAATATGGTCGTATCTATTCCGCTTTCCGTCAACGTCTCCTTAATCCACCGGCTAATAGTTTGCGAACCTACGGCCTTATAAGGCCGTTTAAAACTAATGAAAAGAGAATCGTAACCATCTGGTCTTAATTCTTTTGTTACAGTCATATATGTTTTTAAAGTTCCAGCTGGACAGATTTCCGGACGTTGACTAAAAAACGGAATATTAAGACAGGGTTGCAATGCTCCCGGTTTTGAAGTTTTTATAAAATCAGGTATCTTAATCATTAATCGGTCTGAGTAAGTTTCAACGTTACTGATTTTTATTAAAGATAAAGTCTGCACTCTATGTGCTGTTATTAGTGCCAATAAAGTTACGACTTTCTTGGTTAGATGTTCAATATGAATCTCAGTATTGGGGTAAAAATTTGATAAATAATCCAACACTATTGTTGGCGACCAGGTTATGCTATATTTAGGTAAGGCTGGTCGAAGCCTATAAAAACCCTTGAACAGCCTTGATATACGATCATCTGATCCAACTTTGGATCCCAAAATTAATGACAATGCTGATCGGCAACTGCTTAAAGTGCCGTAACTCGCACCTTCGTCGAATGCTTGGGTTAAAAAATATATTATATTTGGAACAGAGGCTGCGTAGATGTCAATATTATGCTGGTTACAGAACCGCGTCCAGCGGTGCAGTGCAGACCCATATTGTTTCAAAGTATTATTAGATAAAGAAGCAAACATTATGTCTAAAGAAGCAGGTGGTACGCATCTTCTTAATAACGCAGTCCGGATAATTTCCCTGCTATTAACTTGACTCTGGGGTGGCTGTTGGACACAGATAACAGTACATTATCATCTGGAGAGAAAATAATTACCTCAGAGCAAAGCAACATTTGAAATATTGGATACCACGGTTGCGTGGGCCAGAGTGGGACAACAACTATACCTTCCGCTTTATCGCTTATAATTTTTCTTAATACTTTTAAAATAATTCCAAAGGGCGGGAAGGCGTAAAAAAACATTTGTTGCCAATTTAAAGTGAATGCATTATTTGCGTAAGCGTCTGGATCTCTGTGCCAAGATACATATTTCTCGCACTTTTTGTTAACTCTGCTTGCAAATAGATCTATATTTGGAAGACCGAATTTCAAAACAATCTGGCTGAAGGCATGGTTGCTCAATTCCCATTCGATATCGGGGTGGGTTCTCCTCGATTCCGCATCTGCTATTTCATTGTCTTGGGAGCTTATGTATGATGAGAAAACAAATATGTTTCTAGTTTCACACCATTGCCATAGATCTCTTGCCACTTGGTTAAGGTGTGGAAATCTGACGCCTCCCATGCGATTGACATATGAAATAGCAGTTGTGTTATCAATTCGAAGTAAAATCTGACAATCGGTCAGATCTTTGGCAAAAATCTTTAGTCCAAAGAACGCTGCCAGTAGCTCTAGATAGTTAATGTGCTTTTCAGCCTCATCACTACTCCACGAACCACTAGCAGTCTCCCTGCCACATGCTACCCCCCACCCTTTTTTACTTGCGTCCGAAAAAATTTCTATACAATAACTATCAACTCTGATGGGGTTGATAGATTGTTTTATATTCTTAAGCCACCAGGTGAAATCTGAGTGCAAATTTGAAGGTAATGTCATGTAAGAGTCGTAATCTTCGGTATTTAATAAGGTAAGGTATTTACACCTTTCCATCTGTTTTGTGTAGAGCCAACCATATTGGATGGCGGGACAGGCTGATGTAAGAAGACCCAGTAAGCGAGCAAAACCCCGAATTTTACATCGTTTTAGTTCAATAAAAATATTTAATTCTTTTTTAATGAGCACTCTTTTTTCATCTGGAAGCTTAATGTGAAATTTTTTGGAATCTATTATGAATCCTAGATATTTACAAGTTGTTTTGGGAACAAGACAACTTTTTTCTTTGTTTATGATGAAACCAAGGGATTCAAATATGCATTTTGTCTGTGAAATATTATTGGCACAGTCAGTATAAGTTCGCCCTATCATACAAACATCGTCTAGATAAATAGTTTGTAGTAAACCTAGGGACCTTAATAAGGACATAACTGGTTTGAGCAGTTTTGTAAAAACGAATGGAGCGGTACTTAGGCCAAAAGGAAGAACATTAAACTCATAATATTTATCATCCCAACGAAACCGTAAGTATTTTTTAAAATCATTGTCTATTGCCACTAAAAAATAGGCGTCTTTTAGGTCTAAGTTTGCCATGTAACAACCTTGTGAAATCAACTTTAGTGTTGTTCTTAAGTCTTCAATCTTAAAGTGTTCTGTTAGAACAAACTTATTCAGCGACTTGAGATTTAAGATAAATCTATTTTTACCGTTGGGTTTTTTAATAATAAAATAGCTGGATAAATATTGGCCTTCACACTGCTTACATTCAGTGATGGCTCCCATATTAATAAGGTCATAAATTGAATTTTGATAATCAAAAAACTCAGACTCGGACAGTTTTGGTAAACCCGGTATTTGATTTTGCACAACAGGCTGTGTAAACGGGATCTTGTAACCTTTAATCCAAGACAAGACAACTGGATCTCCAGTTACAAGTCTCCACTGGTCATAAAACTGTGCGAGTCTACCCGCATTGCGTACCCCTTTTAGCGGCGTGTCGCTGGCGCCGGCGCGCGTGGCCTCGACGAGCGCGGCGGCGGTGGCGGCGGCCGCGGCGGCCTGCGAGGCGCTTGCGGCGCAGGCGCTGGTGCTGGCAGCGGGTTCGTCGATGCATGACTCACTACCGACTGGAGTCGATTGTACTGAGGAAATTTTGAGTTTTTTGGTGTAGATTTTTTCTGATTTTGAGAAGGCTTAGGAGCCGTAACTTTCATGTCCGTTGCAGATTTATTAATGGCCTTGGCAGCCTTTAACGTGTCTGCTAGTTTTTCTCCGAATAGGAATTTATCAATCTCCGTATCATAGAGCTGATCTTTAAGTTCCTTTTTTATGGTTGAGCATATGAAGCTGCGCCTTGTAAGAGACTCCGTGTGTTGAGAGTCACACATGATACGACCTGCTTCTATAAGAAGTTTGAGTATCTTAGGGTCTCTGTGTTCTGAAGCTAGTATCAGAGTAAGAGCTTCGCTGAGGCAAGATATAGCGGCCGCTTGCTGCTTTTGCTTAGTCTCCAACGCTTTATCTTTCTTTAATAAAGCCTCGGTCAATGCCGCCTTAATCTCAGGGTTGAGAGCTGGTGCTTCTACTTTTTTACAGTTGTTTGGTACAATATGTTTCTCTAATAGCTCCTTTCTAGCCTCTTTTGACAAGCCAGACGTGGCAATGTGTTCCCAGCGAATAGCGAGGTCGTTTTGAATTTCGGTGCCATACTTCTTATCCTTGGAAGGAGTTTCGCCTAGAAGCGACAGGATTTCTTCGTCAAGAGCAGGCTTTTCCGTTACTGGTTGTTCCACCCCAGGTGTGCAATCCTGGGATTCCTTAACTTCGGACTCGGTAGCCGTTGAAGGGGGGGCGGCTCCGTTTGTAACGTCAGTCGCCTCTGGATTGACCAGTTCTGGCAGTTCTACTAGCGGTTGCTCGTCGTAGTCTGCGGATAGTACATTAAAATATCTAAGTTAAATTATAGAATGTACCAATGTTTATAAAAGTTATAAACATAACAAAAATATACTTATTACATGAATAAGCATATTTAACCATTTTTAAAAGGCGTTACGGACGCGTATGCATCATATTATGGTAAAATCCCGGTTCGGGATGGCCAAAATAGATAAACATACAAGATTGTATAAAATTATCGTCTTTTGTAGGGTAATAGTCCTTACAACTATACACAAGACTATTTTATTTAAGTACTGTGAGGCAACATCCCTTGCAGATGTACACAACACAATATTGTAACGAGATAGTCCTACTAACTATCCACATTTACATTAATGATTACGGTAAACCATGATGGCTACACCCCGCCTAGGTGTGCACTACATGAATCCGTAATAATTTTTATTTTTACATTAGTTAATAATAATACGTCATACTACGTCGGCAACACCCCGTTTAGGTGTACACTACGTAGATTCGTATCTTGTTAGTTTTTCACTAAGAATAACATACGGAACACAATGACGGCAACACCCCGTAATTAGGTGCACACTACATAGTTACGTATGTATAGTTAAAAGTATTTTTCTTTTTCCATACCTTCTTCTAATGGTGGCAGCGGTGACCTACTAGAAGATGAGTTGTCACTTGAAATAACGGGTGATCTGCGTCGGCGCTGCAGCTCCTTTTCTAACTTTCGGAGCTTGCGGCGAAAATACTCGTCATTGTCCTCGTCCTTTCTGCTCCGTTTTGGCATCTTGGACACACACTAACTTTTTATTTTTGAGCGATGAACGAGAACACGTGGTGAACGGCTGAGCACAAAAACGCGAATGAGCTCAGGGAGTAAGTCTATCTTATAACTGGACTGCAGACTACCCTATTTATAAAAAAAAAAAAAAAAAAAAGTGTTTTCTGCTTAAAACTTAGTGGATGAATGGCGACACGATGCGTGTTACTACAAATTGATCTCTAATCTCGAGGACGAAGCAGGAAGTATAATGATAGCTCGCGCATTAATCGAGCACAAGTAACTTCAGCAAATCATTAAACACTAAATACAGTAATAATCTGACCGTCGATGAACGCGCTTGATTCATGAATACAAGGCAACGCGACCACGACGGTAGGTATTGAATTCGAATCTCGTTAAACAAATCAGCTGATACATTCATTAGGCGATAGTATTCAGATAAAAAAAAAAAAAACAATTTTTACACGCTTGAACGTAAACTGGCACGTTTTCCAGAATACAAAAAATAATATTGCGATTTTATACACGAATTAAAACTATCACGAGCGCAAAACCGGTTTGTTATTAGTCGGCGCGCTTAACTATTTAATACGGGGAGCACAAGTGCAATCTTTTCCTAAGCAATATCAACTTATTACGTAATCAGTCTTTAAAACTGTCACGGAGTCTTTCCAGTCTATCTTTATATATAGACAAAGACGCCATTTTTGCGTGTAAGGAGCATTAAAATTCGATGGATTTTAGATTTAGCAAAATGCATCCCGTATTACTATGCAACAAGAAACATTTTATTTTATTATTATTTCGCAGCGAAACCTGTTGCACACTAGGTGCTCAACTGTTACTACTGAGTACTATCCGGGACAGTCGGTGGCCGCTGCGCGGGTCCGTTCGAAATATTAAGCCGTAAAGCAAGGGGTGCTTAATAAAATAAAATAAAATATTTATATTTGTTATGTTTGTTTATTTTAGTACGCGACATGTACACTTGGAGGCTGTCACTTCTATGCCCACGGAAGCTTACCTCCCCGCTTAAAAATATTATTAATTTTACTTTGATTACGCACTCGTTAACATAATAAAATTTTGCTTATTTAGGTAATTGATGATCTCTCAAACGAAACCTGCAAATTTAACTTTATCCCCTTCTATACCTCCCATATTGGTCGGATTCGGGAATCAGGAATTTCTTTATGTGAGTACCACGTTAAGCACGTCATGGGTAACGCAACTCTAACGTACGAAGGGTTCGGCGCGGTTCTGGCACAGATAGAAGCCATCCTAAACTCCTGTCCTCTATCCCCTTTGTCTACTGACCCGATCGATCTACGCCCACTCACGCCAGCACACTTCTTCATTGGCCGGCATCTACACCACTTCAGGGCTCGTGAGACGACTACTTTAAAAAAGCTGCCCACTACAAGTGCGGACAGAAGATGAAGACGCCTAATGCTACCATCACATACTCACTTTGGGAAGCTGGAAGCTCCCAAGGCCGGGGGCACGTTCAGTAACAGACGTGACTCCTAACGCCATCTCTAAAAGTTCCGGTCGACAACGTCGCTTCAAGTCGCGCGGATGCGCATGTTCACCGCGAGGGAGCGCCACTAACGACTGGACAATTACCGTCAAAAATACGTTAACGAAGAATGACTCGTACTTTTCCGATTCTCGAGCTAACGGTCGCTACTGATTTTATTTAATTTTTTTATATTCGCTTAATTTATTCAAAGTCTCTGTAAACCTGAAACAATATACGCCATCTCCAAATTAAGAGGATTACAATTATTGAAGAGACCCCTACCGTCGTCGCTTATCCTGAACGGGCCTGAAGGAGCGCCCAAACATGTACAATTAACATTACACAGTCAAGTATTAAGCTTTGGAACAATTCAGCAAAAGAAAAGAAAAAGTGTATACATATATACCAATTTACAACAATATTTATGACCAATTACTTTTTTTACTTTAATAAAGTTCTGATATCGTTTTTAAATTGCCAACGAGCTGCTAAACAAATCTGCACTATTCTGCACTTATGCAGCTATCATTATATTGTATTGTCAAGTTATTTATTTACTAGCGGACGCGCGCGACTTCGTTCACGTAAAATTAGTAGCCTATGTCCGTCAGGAATACTGTAGCTTTCTATCTGTGAAAGAATTTTTGAAATCGGTTCAGTAGTTCCAAAGATTACCCCCTCCATACAAACAAACTAACAAAAAAAACAAACAAACAAAGTTTTTCTCTTTATTATATAAATAAATAAAATAAATAAATAAATATCTTGGGACAATTTACACCAATTGACCTAGTCCCAAACTAAGCAAAGCTTGTACTATGGCTACTAGACAATGGATATACATACTTATATAGATAAATACATACTTAAACACAAATAACATCCATGACTCAGGTACAAACATTCGTATTCGTCTCACAAATATTTGCCCATACCAGGATTTGAACCCAGGACCTCTTGCACAGTAAGCAGACACATGTGCCACTGCGCCATACAGGTCGTCAAACTTTAACTGAATGCTATATTCAATATTGTATGGAAATGATTTGCATTCCAGCCCGAGACAAGAGTAGCATTTCAGTGACCCTGACATGACAGGCCAAATTTAGTTTATATGAGTTTGTCTCTATGTCAGTATTTTTCATTTGCTAAATAAAACCGGCAAATAGATATTTTAGGACATAATCATGAGTGCAGTATGTGCGGTCGCTTAGAACACAAACTAGCCGCGTACACTGTGAGTCAACTTTCGATCAGACGACATGGTAAACAAACAATTGCTTATCATTAGGCCCTACCGCGGCTACCTAATTACGGCGCGCCGTCGCTACCCGTGCGCGCGCGCAGGACACTCATTAGGCACAATTAAAAGGCGATAGTGCTTATCATTGACTTGGTGACGCACTTGAAGTGCCGACAAGTAATGGCCTTCCCAAAACAACAAACGATGCCTAAAAAATAAAATATGCCTAAATTGAACACTGAATTGAGATTATGGACTTAAAACTCGGCTAATTAATGAATCAACTTATTACCTCGTTGCCACAAAGTTTATATTCTTAGAAGCGTCGACCGCGCTGACGCCGCCCGCAGCATCACAACACGATGGTGATGACACACGGTGCATTTGTCAACACGAAAATAGCATCTCCCCGAGAGTCCCCACGTGGCAGCCGCTCGCCGCGCGGCGCTCGCGCACGGCGCAACTATGCAAAAAGACTAGCGCAGCGGGTCGCGGACAAGGAGCCGTCCTTAAATAAACATGTCAAGTGTTCGGCCGCGCGGGTCAGCGACCGCGATCGATACACGAAGCAACTGTGTCCAGCTGTAGCGTGCGGGCGCAGGGCGGCGGAGCGGCCGCGCGCTGGTGCGGCCGCGGTGCCAGCGACCCACCGGTGGGACCGGGAAGCGGCGCGGTCTAGCGTCGACGAAGCAACACCGGCCATTGCCCGTAACGAGATTTTACATCCCGAAAACTATATTTTTCACGCGCAATTAATATACTTCGACCACGGTCACGTTCGCGACGTATTTTGTACGTCTATATACCTAAGTACAACAGAACACAGCGAGCGCCGAAAACGTTATAATGCTACGAACACGATAGCGTCACGGAGGCCAGTAATAAGGGCGAGTTTTAAGAAATTCAGACTTATGGCGATATTATGGCGTCATCGGTGCATGTGTGACACAATTAAACCAGAAACCACCAGCGCGCCTAAAACTGAGGCAACTAAAACCACTCTTAAATGGAGTGGTTGCGCTTACTCGCTCAATGTAAGAAGCGCGTCATGACGTATTGTACTAATGCCAATTTTAATTGTAAAATGCCGTCTTGTGTCGTTCCGTCAAGCAAAAATGCTGCTGGACATACAAAAAAACAGGATAGGACCACATTTCGTCTGATAGTAGCTCTTTTAAAAGTGAATTACCTAATTTAATTATTTAATTTATTTTACTTATTGTGATTGACTCATAAAAGGGCGCGTCCATTTTGTAAGTGTTGCCAGTGTAGTCAAAAATGGGTACAACCGTGTAAGTATGGGGAATCGGCCCCAGACGTCAATTGACTGCCCAGATTTATTGGTCCAGATATAAGATGCTGATTCACCAAATATCAATCCTAAAATGCCACAGGTTTACGAGGAAAAAAATGTTTTTATTTTATTTTATCTAAACTACTGAACCGGTTTTTATGAAACTTAGATTACGTAGGTTTATTGCTAAAAAAATATTAACATCCAATTGTCTTTTTAAATGGTAATATTTTAATTTGTAATTTTTTTTAATTGTTCTGAGATAGGGACAACCACCAATTTTCATTATTAAGTTGCATAAAGTAATATTCCATAACTTTTTTTTTTTTAAATATTTACTTGGATCATGAAAATATCGTGTGTATGTGAATATATACAAAAACCGGGAATAAAATATCGACCATCGCTGTGTACGAATTTGAATTTAGAACGTGACGAACTGTTAAATAGGATGATTTATATTATTATTAGCTGCATGCGGCCTGGTAGTACAGTACCGCTAAATGAAAAAAAGGCGGGAAACAGATTTTTCAATATTAGGTGCATTCAAATTGATTTTGCAATGAAAAAAAGGGACATTATACGAAAAATATTTTTTCTTCTCTTATATTCGGAAAGTGGAGCGTTACATAACTGATACGCCAGCAGAATGTAATATCTGGCGGCACATTTGCGGAAAGTAAACATCTCATATGTAATAGGTGTATTTCACCCCTCGTTAAACAATCTACTATTAAAGTCCCCAAGATCAGAAATGTGTACCCTTTACTTATTTTCTATTGGCGTCCTCTATCCGCTGGTGCGGTATTTTGAAAATAAAGCTTCGGAGTCAATTGCTCATCTATCAAGCGGTTTCAACAAAGTATGTTGAATTAGTTTTATTAAGTTTATTTTGTTATTAATTATACCGATTTTTCTTTAAAAATGCCGTAGAGGTCTTGCCACTTCTTCTCACGGAGCTTTTAAAGTGACAGATAAAAAAATAATATTTAAATTGAATTTAAAATGTTATATATAATGAATGACAACACAATGAAAGATTAGGGTAATGGCAGGATTCAAACCTGCAACATCAGCATTCTGTGCCTTGCGTTTGACAGTTTTCGCCACATTACCGCTGCCATACCTTGCGAATTTTTCAATGTATTTCGTCTTTACGGTCATTACATTATTGATATTTTTTTCTTTGAGAAAACTACCCTCGGTGTCATCTATGAGAAACTTAATCAAGTTATCTCATTGAACTTGGTCATTTATAAATGCCGTTAGCTGACGAGAGATGACGCCATTTGTTGTTAAATTAATGTAATAGAAATTATTTATTTTTATTTTTTTTCGATTTTCGTTATTCTTTTTTCATAAATTCAAATTAAATTTAAAATGCTATATATAATGAATGACAACACAAAGAAAAATTAGGGTAATGGCAGGATTCGAACCTGCAACATCAGCATTCCGTGCCTTGCGTATGCCAGTTTTCGCCACATTACCGCTTAAAAAAAATACAAAAAGAAATTCGAAAAAATTTAAAAATAAATAATTTCGATTACAATAAAAAAATATTATTTTTGGAAAGAATAATTAAAAAGATTGAGACTTAGACTTTGAATCCATGTTTTATTATTTGTATGACTAACTAAACGAACTAAACGATTTTATAGCAACTGGGTAAAATGATTGAAGACTAGTTGTGTACAACGTTAGTATGCCTAAATATATTTGTTAAATAATTTTAATAAGTGTCCTGGGTGGGTGCAATGTTTCCACAAAAAGTGTGGAATCGCTCACGAGTTGGCAACATTACGCGGGCGGGGGGCGGGACGTGCGCATTGTTTTTGGACTTAGCGCAGGGTATGACATTTTAGTTGAACACGCCTTCTAGTTTGTTCTTAATTCTATGGTGACACATAAATGAGGTCGTATCAGAACCCGCTCGGGGCCAGACGTATTTATCATGAATATGTACAGTCAGCAGCAGAGGCCGCTGAACACCCAGAGTGGTCAGAAATATTTCATCATCGTCATCATCATCAGTCTATTTCGGTCCACTGCTGGCTTAGGCAATTTAGCCACAGGACCTCGCAAGGCACGCATTCCCCTCTGCCAATGCATATGACCTAAAACCGTGAGTTAAATCATAACGGTTTATAAAAACCAGTTCGCCGCGATATCGTGTGTCATTTTGCTTTAGTCCGTATCGCGAAAGCGATCTCTGCAAAAATGGTTAATCGTGCTGTATTTACCTTCAAACGGCTATCAAAAACTTCAAATTTCACTAAGGACGGATTTTTTATCACACGTAAATAATTTCTTCACAATTAATTTATTATTTACAACACCAAAAACATTTTAAATGAATAAGCTTTTTGACAGACATAACGTAAACATTTCAAAATTTGACATCATGGCATTCGTGGCAGTGTTGCCGACAGCATGTTGTGATTTTATTCGGATCTCATCTAGAGACTTCCGATACTGTTTACAGTTTTCGAATTTTGCCTTTTGAGGTAAGGAACTCTGAAAATATAGTAACACTCGAAGTCCGGGACTATAAAGTGTAATTCCTGGGCACGGGACAAGACACGTAATTCCAGGACAATCCCGAATTTCCCAACCATCTGGCAACACTAGACCCATCTCCCCCCGCTAAAATTGGCAGAAAAAATTGTTAGGTGATAATACGGCTTGGCATCTCAATGTTAAACACTCAAAGACTGCTGGGCACACTCAGGCCGCGCCCGAGGTCCGCCGCTGAGCCTAACCGTCGGTTTAAACATAATACTTTTTGAGCATGCATTGATAGAGTCGCGTGATCTACCGATCTTGACCTCTTCGATTGTGTACAAATAATTGAGCTGCCGTCTGTTGCCGAGTGCTGGATGTTAACCGTATTATGTTTGGTCCAGTGTATGTATAGTTCACTACCCGGATACCTGCAAGTTAGATCGGGCCTAGATAACGTCAATTGATGGAAATTGTACACAGATTTTTTTTTTAATCAAGTAAAATTTTTACATAATGTTGTTTGTAGTGTATAATCGAAACACAATAATATTCTAAATTATGTGTATATAAGTTTCTTAACTTCTTACTCGTAATAGGTACCGTTTTTTTTCGCAGCTATTCTGATCGACGCGGACATGCATCGTTGTGTTGAAAGTGTGACCATAAATTGCAATCAACAATTGACAATCGGAATACTTATCTTTGATAGTCTCAATAATGATTAATGAATTAATTAATTCGTGTAGTTTGACATGTTATGCAATTTATAATGTATATTTATATTGACTGAATTAATAAATAAAATAAACTAAACTAATGCCTTGAATAATTATAAAGCCTTAAATGACGGGGCATTGACCCGAGGGTGGTAAAGGTTGCTCCACCACCCCACAAGGGTCAATGCCATTTGTCAAAAGAATAGTCATCAGTGGACTACTCCGCCGCGCGCCGCGCCGCCGCGCCGCCGCGCCGCCGATATCTACTTTACAGAGCATGAAACAAAGTTGCTATCCGTTCCTATTTGTCCTGATATCTTCGGCCGCTGACGGCTTCGGCCTTCTAAACCACGCAATGGTTTTTTTTATGAAATAGGAAGGCAAACAAGCGAGTGGGTCACCTGATGGTAAGTGATCACCACCACCTATAGACACCCGTAACACCAAAGAGATTGCAAATGCTTTGTCAACCCAGAGGGCTAAGATGGAATACCTCTTGTGCCAGTAATTACACCGGCTGTCTTGCTCTCCACGCCGCTACACAAAAGTGCAAGCACTACTGCTTAGCGGCAGGACTAGCGAGCAAGATGGTGGTAGCGATCCGGACGGGCCTTGCACAAGGTCCTACCACTCGCAAAATTGATGCGGTTTTCTTTGTCAATTACAGATGTTTTATATCAGTATCCGAGTTGTACCCTTGCGAAGCCGGGGTGGGTCGCTAGTCCGGTAATAACAGACTGTCAATTGGAGCCAGTTCGTAGTTCAACGAGCAGCTGGCTACGGTGCGGTCCCACCACAGGCTCTGCGGAACTAGTGTAAAAAGAAAGGGACACACAGAGATGGGTAAATCAAACTCGGGCGGTGACGTGAACGCCACTGGAAGGCTTGTATCAATATGGTGAGCACAGGCGAGGCGCAGCCGGCGAGGCCGCGCAGCCGGCTGGGCGGCCTCGCTGAGTCACGCGCGGCCTCAGCGGAACCTGCTTGAGACGGCCGGCGCCGGCGCGCTCGGCTCCGAGCTCGGCCGCCGCGCGCGACTCGCGGCCCTGCGCGCGCGCCGCCGAGGGGCGACAGTCGCGCGCGCCGCGTTATCGCTGCGATTACCTCGGTGCAGCGCGGCTGATCAGTTCCGCGTTTGATTCGCTGTTATTTTTTAATTGAACGACTGAGTAACTCCACGGAGATCGATCTGCTATTTACTTATACTTGAGTTTCACTTCAGTACTCGAATATGAATTGAAATCGGAATAAAAGCATAGAGGAAAATATAAACGGTCGGCCTCCACGCGTGAGTTATTGCTGCGCAGACATGAATATGTTATTTGTCGGGCTCGGGCTGGATTTTACGATTACGGAACGGGGCTCTGAAAGTCTGAAATTTAAGGACGGACAGCCTGCGACAGCATCAACCGGCGCCCCGGCTCCCGGTACTTCAGAAACTGACATGAAGGGCTAATAATAATATTAGACATAAAGTAAAACGTGTTTTTAGGGATCCTCAGTTCGGCCGTCTAACGTTTACAGGGCTTTACCTTAACACTAAAATTACACAGTACAAAAAAATGGAAAATGAAGGGAAGGAGAGGGTCCACGAAGAAGCGTGTTCTAATTAGTTTTTGTGTTTGCTCTACGTAGTGGTAGAGCCACCCGAAACCAGTTGCTGATTGCAGTATGACTGGGCTGGCTCTTGTATGTAATTGAGTTTGGTACTGCTCTGATCGAGCCTGCTGCGGTTCTGTGGCTTGAAGTAGCGGCTTCCCACAAGGAGGGGGGGGGGGCTTAAAAAAGGGCAACGGATCCGCGATTTGCTATTGGGATTGCTGTTTCTATTAATGACGCCCGATGTAAATTCAGGATTTACTCTACCATCTGATATATCCGACGCAGTAGAGTTCGGGATATCCTCATTTTGCTGCCACTTTATAATACAATAGGTAGATGAAGGTGTATCTTCTACACACAAGTTTCTGTAGTTGTTTATTGTATACATAAACGTGTACAGAAAACCTTCATCTGACGTAGTTTGATGCAGAGGGCGTGGGGTGAACCTCGCGATCCACTCGAAGTTGACCCGTTTCAAGGTTGTCCTAATAACGGTGACCCAAATGTGGCTCCACCGCAGCCATCGGTCATCGTTAGCGCCGCGGCCCTCGCACCACGCCGCGCCAGGTGCTGGCCCTCACTTATCACATAATGTGCCGCTCCATCGCCGCTAGTAGACTGGCTGTCCGAAACTATTAGCCTACTTTCTGGCGCTTCTTGGAAAATTGTAGTTATTCTAGACACACGGTTCTTCTCTAAATTATGCGCGATCGATAATTATCAACAAAGAAATGACGTCATCGTTACCTTCATTTTTGTCGTTTACTTTATTTGGGCGATTCGTAAGTGAGCGTTAGCCACTCAATAGGTAAATTATTGTATTTTATTAATTTACAGCACAACAGGAGAAGCCTTACAGGCTAATATTAATTAAAATACGGCCCTGCCGAGGTACCTAAACAGCGACGTTTCTTTATTGATAAATTGCCTCGTGAAATGTCATGGGGCTTGATCCGACGCAATTGCCGCAGCGATTAGGGCGCGTTACGCGGCCGGCGGTCGCTCGGGTCGACGGCGCCGCGCCGCGGCCATGGGCGATGTGTCACGCTGTCTAATGAGCTGCACTGTTATTCTCTTAGCGCATCAGCTTCGGACTCGACGTCGGGGCATCGCCCTGTCCTGTCTCGTTCACTCGAGCCAGCGCGCTAGAGCAAGGCGTCGAGCTCGTCGCTGCTGCGTTTAGCAAATCATTCTCCTGAGCGGACGCCGGGTGTCGGCGCGGCGCGGCGTGGCGCGGAACGCGGAACATAATCTTTGCACGTTTTTTACTCTTTAGCCAAAGCTTCCTCTTCCGATAGTGATATAGTTTTTTTTACTGGGACAGTACCTATAATAAAATCCAAAATGGCCATGTGCGAGTTAAACTCGCATGGAGAAAATTACGTATTTGCACAAATATTGCAAAATGTCTTGTTACTTTAAATATCATAGTCTTATTTATCTAATAGGGTTTTCCGTAATCTACAGGTAAAGAACATCTTTTTGTATTTTTTTTCAAAATTTAAAGTAGGTACAGTAACTTTGGAGATATAATGGATAGAGGGATGGTAAACTTTTGCTTTTTTCTTAAATTGCTTCAAAACTACGTAGTTTTCTAAATATTATGAAAGGAATACATTTAAGAATCTCATAACGGGCCTTATCATTTAATAAACAGGCATATTTCTAATTTATACCCAAAAGCGATCCCCATGTGTAAAATTCGTTTATTTGCGTTACACGGTCGTCTTTGGGTCACCAATTAACATTATGTGTTGCAAATTTCAGCTCAATCGGTCCAGTAGTTTCGGAGCCATTTGGGTGTGACAGACGGACAGACAGATACACGACTTACACGAGTAATCCTATAAGGGTTCCATTTTTTCCTTTTGAGGTGCGGAACCCTAAAGCATAGGGGATATACTTAGTACAGTGATTCTTTTTTAGTTGAATTGGATACATACACTCGAGGTTGATCCCATTTTAATTTGGAGAAAGTGGTCCAACTCTAAGGGAATATTAAGAGATGAAGCGCCGTCTTCATGTACACACGAGGCTCACCAGAAGCTCCGTATGTGAAGTCGGGGAAGTCGGTTTTAAATTCAAAGAAGAGGTTTTTATTTTATTGTTTCACGTGTTTATGTTTATGGACCGGATAACCGGATAGTATTGATAGTATATACAGGGCAATTACTCGTAGAGATCGTTATAAGAATGATATCAATTCTCTAAAAATAAAAAACACTTTGTGAAATAGATTTTTTTACTGACTCTGTTTTATAACTGCGTTCTCATCAGAACTATGCGTGCGTACGAAGCGAGACCATTGACAACTGAACTGGAAGTGAGCCAAAACCGATTTACAAAGATTTTAAGCAAACACATAAACGAGATAAAGATCGAATAAAGCCAATTACGAGTAATTGCTGTAATGATGGCGTATCACGTTCGTACACTTCCACGCACGTAGAATGATAATAAAGTGCAAAGTGTTCCTTAATGTATTAAATAATAAGAAACAAAGGTTTCCACAAAAAAAAGCCATTAAACATTTTCAATGCGATCAAAAGTGTTCTCACTCGGAATGTTTTCTTTGTACTGGTATGAGACGCATCAGACACGTTTGAGGTTTGATCGAAGTCCGTCTGTATTCCCTTCAATGCTAAAAATAGCTAATTTAACTTTAAGGAAATATCGTTGTTTGTTAAACTGTGTAACTGCAATCATAGAACTTTTAAAATGCTCGCATGAGCCGGGAATGGAACCCCCGACACTGAAAACAATAAACACTCTCTATTCCATTGTCTAATCGATAATATCGAGGATAAGATTTAAAAAATCCAGTAAACTTGGGTCTTACGTGGGTCATACAATTAAACATTTAAAAAGTAGATGGTTATTTATTCGCTTTGATGTCCATGACATCGAATATTCCGTAGTTATCGACTCTAACATGAAGTTATATATTATGTAAGTGTACTCGTGCGTGAGTGCTGAGCTATAAACATGCAGATTGCGACCACTGCCAGACTGTATGTAGACCATTGTTGCCCAAACTATACTTACAAAGCTTACAAACATTATTATTATTTTGTAAGAAAATTAATTAATTTCAAATTGCCGTCCCACCATACTCAAAATTAAACTTCTAATAAGGAATTTTGCACAGGTATTTTCATACCTAAGTACCCAAAATAATGTACTTAGAATAAACATGTTAATTCTTTAGCCTTAAGAACTTCTGTGTACTAAAATTTTTGCAATTATAAAATACTTTGACTTTGTTTATAGTTTATGTAGGTAAGGCAATATGCTAATCAATCAGAGAGAGTCGTTACGGTGGTGTACTAATGAGTCAATGACTGAATATTAGACTTCATGGACGTCTGAGGTTGGAATACACAATGTTTACTGGAGATATTTTATCCTTATCATCGATCTTATCGATTACTCAGTACAATATAAATAAAAAATAGAAAGTGCTTATTTTTGTATTTCTGGAAACTGTGGATGAGCTGGTTCGATTCCCTGGTCAGATACAAGCTGTTGGATACATCTGTGAATGCATTTGCGTAAGTATTAAGAAAAATAAAATAATGTTTTCTTTAAACAAAGACTTCTTAACCGTTTAATAGAGTCCCTTTCATGTTCCATTGTTTTTTCCACTATGTTTAATAGTGCACATAATATATAGACAGGAAATTATCTGGCCATGTGAATAGTGCACGAATTAGTATAGAAATAGGTAATACGTAGGGTGGTGAGGTTGAACAACCCTGAAACTAAAACATTAACGGGGAAACCGGCGGCGCGGCAGCGGCAGCGCCGGGAAATCAATAGCCCACCAGCGCACCGCGGCGCCAGCCCGACCCACCTGCAGCGCTGCGGGTCCGGCGGGCGCTGAGCGGGCCTTCGCGGGAACACTTCGCAGATGTCTACCACCGGCGCGACTATTTCCAGTTCCAGTATGTACGAAATCCCCGCAAATATTCACTCTGGAACTTCTCCAAATGCAATATTGACAGTCACGCTCGCCAACAAATTCCTTCAGTAACACTAGAGAGTGTATTTTGCGTGAAGGTGTTTGTTGTGCTATATTTCGCTCGAGTCAGTTCAGCCCGAGTGGGGCTCTAACTGTCGTGCGGGACGTGCGGCGCGCGCGGCGGTCTGCGGGGACTGGCCGGCGGCCGGCGGCGGCGGCGACGGCCACACCACGCGGCCGCCAGACGCCGCCGTCGCCGGCCCCGTCACACGCATATGTCACCGCGACATTCGGGTCGTGCCCCACATATTTTTCCGCGAAAATTTTGCCAATCCATCTTCACGTATATCTCCGAGCTTCCAGCTCGGCGCGGCCGGTATCGCTCGTCTGATTGCGCCGGCATGATTGTCGCATTCACAGCTCTATATAACCGTTGCTCCGACTGTTGACTGTACCCTTGACGTGTAAGCGGGCGGCGGTCGGAGGGAGCCGGAAATGACGCGTCGCCGGAGATCAGACCTCGTGTGAGCGACGGCAGATGCGGAATGCAACCGAGCCGAGTGCAGGGATACGCGCGCCGCTGCCCCGAGCGAGGCGAGCGAGCGCGCGCGGCCTCGCACGTTTGAACTCGGACTTGAACAAAGAACGAACTTTTATGTTTCGGTTTGAATTATTCCGAGTAGAGCTTTACGATGCAATAATATTTCGGGACGCAAAGTCAAGTCAACAAGCTGGGAACGTGCGCTAGCCTGGAATAGCCCCGCGGCCCGCGGCCCGGGGGGGGGGCTCCGGGGCGACTCCGACATCTAAATATAGCCGTGACGCAGCGCGACCCTCGAGCTGCATGCGCGGCTCGTCGCGGTGCGTCACGCTGCCTCACCCTTGCCTTACTGCTCTGCAGTGGTCGACTGTCCGTCAATGAGAAAAGATACTTGAAATAATTAGGTATATTATAGCGCTTGCTAACTTTTTTTTATACAACACAGGACGGCAAACAAGCAAGTGGGTCACCTGATGGTAAGTGATCACCACCGCCTATAGACACCTGCAACAACAAAGAGAGTGCAGATGCGTTGCCAACCCAGAGGGCTAAGATGGAATACCTCTTGTGCCAGTAATTACACCGGCTGTCTTGCTCTCCACGCCGGAACACAACAGTACAAGCACTGTTGCTTAGCGGCAGGATTAGCGAGCAAGATGGTGGTAGCGATCCGGACGGACCTTGCACAAGCTCCTACCACCCGCAAAACTGCATAGAGAATGTTCTCCCTGTATAATATTGAATGAAGTATAAAGTAGGCCTTAATTCTTCCAAGTTCAAATGAGCTCTACCTAACTTAGTTCGCGCTAAGTTAGATAGAGTTCATATAATTCAGTTTGAGCTAGCCGTCTGGGAAAGGACCTCTGCATTACGAGCACGTGAATCAGTAACGTCGCTTTAATGTTGCGTTGCGTATAACTAACTGTACAGGCAGTAGGACTCTACTTGCGGCGTACACACCGCTCGTCCTACACGGTCCACTCGCGCGTCTGATACTATTGGTGTCGCAGGCGTCTAAATGCTACGATAATTGCTTCAGGTGATCAGGTGAGCCGCGTGCTTGTTTACTACAAATGTTGTATGAAAGAGGTTAATAATTAAAATAAAATCATTTGAAACCAAAATGCGCATTTGTGGTAACTAGTCAAGATTAAGTAGCGCTACTAAGGATAAAAGAATAAAGTTTATGCTCCCTACCGACCCCACGTTTTCGTATTATGTTACACATTCCATATTTCTCGGTAATCTTGTTTTGAAAGAGAAGAAAAAAATATACTTCAAAACACTTTGAAAAATTTAACAATAATCCCCGTAAAACATTAAGCCGATGAACTGTATGGGGATTAGAATGGTAGAGCCAAGTCCCATTACATTTATTTAAATATACGTAGGTAAATACGACGTCATGACGAATAAATAAATTACTCTGGAACAAACAGTCATATTTATCATATTATATGAATATTTTGTTTGCCACACACGAGGATCGAACCCGGAACCTCTAGTCTGGATCACAACCACTATGCTATCCGGTTGTACAATCTTTGAATTCATAAATTGTAGTTAAAGACACCCAACATTACAAGCCCTTTTGCAATCAACTTTATTGTGGAACATCTCTACCAGCTGTAGGAAGCATGCAAATGTCGAATCGGAAGCAATAGCAGCCGAGCGGTCGGGTCGTTACACCCGGGCCGAAGGCGGGCCGTGGGCCGTCCACCGAACGCGTCTCCGCAAAATCCGCAACACAGTTATGCCTCTCATGCGTGTGGTTGTTTGTGTTGTGTGCATGTGAATGCGTCGAACGAAACCTAAGAAGCGCGAAGTGTAGTGAAACCGTTCCTTTGTGGGGAGTCGCCGAGCGGAGCGACCCGCCGTCCGATTGGCCGCCGCTCGGCCGCGAGGCGCTCGTTGCTCGCGGCCGTCGGCCGAGCCAACCCGACCCTCTCAACAAACTCGCACCCTTACGATTGACGGTGCCACCATTTACGATTTATCACAGTGGGTTTTAGAAGCAGCATCTGCCAAACAATGGAATCCAGTGCTGTGAGGAGAGCACGTCGCCCGCGGCTAGAGTCGCGGCAGAAACGTGTGAGAGCTCAGATGAACTCGCTATATCGAACAAAGCAGTCATTGCAAGTTATCAGGCAGTTTTTGTGCCGCCCTTAACTATACATGAGTGTTAGCCTGCGAATAGTTGCGAACTCACTCGCCGACGGATAGTCGACGCTGCTGACGCCGTTCTTCATTAATATTTTTTCTTTATAATCGTTGTAACTTTTATAGATGTTTTTAAGTAGAATTTTCTCAAACAAGTTTCTTGCATGGTGCACAATAAAGAGTAATTATTGTACTGTACAGTCGACGGCAAAGAGATGTTTACACTTTTTCACCTTATTCCATTGCAATAATCTATCCTGTTTCTAATGTTAAATCAAGCTCAAAAATTAATGATGAGTAAATATCACTGAATAGCGCGTTTATTATCTAAAAGGGGCGCAAAATAATATCTTAACATTCACCAAACAACATATCCCGCTCGCACAATCAGGGCAGCGTCATCCTGTAGCTAGATACAACTATGATGTAGTAGAAGAAGAGCATGACGACGGCGATGAAGCCGACAAACACCGCGACAGCGAAGGACAGCTGGTCCTGCACGACGGCGTACAGCGAGAGCACGATGCAGGCCATCACGGCCAGCGCGCAGAACACCAACGCGCACCACATGTAGGCGTGGCACAGCCCGTCGTGCTCCAGCACGCCGCCGAGCGCTAGCAGCGCGTGCGCCAGCAGCAGCAGCGCGCCCAGCGCGCCCAGCGCGCAGCGCAGGATGGTGGCGGCCAGCGCCGGCGCGCCCAGCGGCGCCAGGGCCACGTCGCCGCCCGCCGCCAGCGCCAGCCCCAGCAGCGCGCCCAGCAGCGCGATGGCGAACACGGCTGGCCGCAGCGGCAGCGACCAGCAGCACAGCTCCACGATCGGGCACTCCTCCATCACCCCCATGCCGGCGCCCCGGCCGCGCCGCGCGCCGCCGGCACCAACACTCCGGCTGCCGCCGAGGAGTATGCGACGGAACCGATGCGAACACCCAAACCTCAAACCCAAACGCACTGAGCAAACCACTGAGCAAACACATTACAATGATATTGACTTTGTCACTTTGTACTAGACGACGTTTCACAGACTGTAAATAAATTGATCGTCCATTCGACCTAAAGAGATGAGGTTGTATGCATTAGATATCCCAATTAAAAATTTCGAAGATTTGAACTAAAATACGAGTATGGAGCTATATTCTGTGTGTTGTGGTTAGTTAAGTGTTTTGTTGTCTAATAGAGGTCCTGTATCGGTGATGTCGAGCTACCTTTGATAGTCCTCTGCATGAGGTGTGTGAGATTGCGTCGCAACGCACTGGTGCGCGCGGCGCGTCGGCGCGGCTTATGCACGCCGGGCTGCAAGCGGCGCGGGCGGCGTGCCGGCGTCGCGCGCCGCGACACTCGGCCGGAAGACGCGCAGCGCGAGCGCGGCGGCGGCGCGCCCCAGCGGGGCCACGGCTGCGGCTCCGGCGCATCGGGGGACTCTTCAGGCTGGTCGGGCTCGCACAGGCGTGGCAGCTCAATGGGCGGCAGCGAGAAGCGCTCCGGCTGCAGGCCGCGCAGCGGCCAGCTGTCGGCGGCAGGGTCGTCGGGCGACGGCGGCGCGGGCGCGGGCAGCCGCAGCGGCGGCAGCAGCGCGTGGTACGGCACCACGCGCCGCGGAAACTCGTGTGAGCTGGCGCTCGAGCCGAGCCACACGTCGCTCGAGCGCAGCGACGAGGACAGCGTGTCGCGGCGGCGGCGCAGCGGCGCGGGCTCGGGGCGCGCGCGCTCGGAGCTGGTGGCGTCCCGGGAGGCGGAGGGGCCGCGGGGCGGGGCGGGCGCCCACGCGGCCTCCCAGGCGGGCGCCATGAACGCGGGCGCGGGGTACAGGTGCGCGGGGCAGGGCGCGGCGCGCGGGGGCTCGGCCGCCAGCACGCCCAGCGGCTGCGAGAAGTAGAACAGGCACAGCGGCCGGCCCTGTGCGCGTGCGGATATTGACGTCAAAACACGGAGCTTAACACCAGGCAGCAGGTGTATAACGCTATTACTACAAAAATGCTGAATGCTATATCAAAAAGATTTGTATTGTATTGGCACAAGTATTGGGTATCCGTTACTAAACCGGTAAGCAAATTTCTGCTGAGGTAGGTATTTAATCAGAACGTAGTAGGTATTGGATTCATGCTAAAGTGGCTGCAAACCTTCACATCATCGGTAGAGGTGGACGCGTCCGACCTGCCATTCATCTTGGCTCGGCCGACGCGGCGGCGCCGATTCCGCTGCCCCAGCGACGCGGCCGGCCATTCGGCGCCGGACGCCGACTCTCGCGCGCCTGCTGCGAGCGCAGAGCAACAAGCGTCCAGGAGAACTCGCGGCAGTCGCGGGAGGCAATCACAATCCACGATGCACTATTTCACAGTACAATGTCTGTTAACGTAACTTGATTAATAATAATAAATTGTGAGTCGAATCTTTATTCGAATTTCTCGAACGGGAGCGCCGCGGCGCGTCGCGGGCCGCGCTTGGGCGGCACTGGCGCCGCGATGCGAGGGCTGCTCCGGGTATCGACAATGCAGGCGTCGACCCAGTGACTTCTAAATACTTGCTCTGTGACTGTGATTGACTTAACGTATAGCTAAAAATCATCATTCAATAACATAGTGACGAAATCAAACATTTGTTTATTTGGCCTACCGACACCCGTAGCTCTACACCACCCCGCGAGACAGGCCAAAGCCTAAGTGCGAAGTACTTAAAGTGCTTAGTTCACCGATAAAGCAAGTAAACAAAATAGTGCTTTCCTCAACAACTGCAGTAAAACCACCAATATCTACTTCTAACAGTTCTTAGCTACTTATAACTCTTGGATACCAAAATGTTTGCTATGAAATAAAGCCAGGCGTTATAATGTTAGGCTGAATTTAGACACAATGCAGTGCAATGAATACTTACCAATTACCTAAATTATAAAATGTAATTTAGTAGTTGAACACAAATATCTAACCATTCCATACGTCTTACCTCTAATGTTTTACAAAAGCACAAAATATTGAAAGTGAATGTCGACAGCGTCGGCGGGTCTCGGGCAGCACTGGCGGCGCGCGGCGCCGGCACGTGCCTGGCACCGCTCGCCGCACGCGACGCCGCGCCCTCCATTCATCGGCTCAGCCCTCGTGGCGGGCCAGCTCCGCCGAGGCCCGTCAGGAAAGCATGTTCCTGCACCTATTATATGTAAGTATAGTACTCTCTGCTACTGTTCAGAGACCTACTAGCAACGATATCTGACGTCTATGTCGCCGACATCCGACAGCAGACGGTGGTCTGGAGCCGAGATCTGACGACTTGCCTTGCCTGCCTCCGCCTGTAGTCCACATCGCGGGGATAGAGGTGCACGCAGTATCATTTAGGATTCCTCGGTCAAAAGACACTGCTTGGTGGAGATAGGTGTGTTGTGTACTCTTCCAGCTAAACAAACTGAAACAAATTACCTTGCTACTCTGCGAAACCAGTGCCGGGCTCGTGCAAAATAGCTGCGTCTGTGCGACACATATATGTTCATGCAAAAACCCACCCTCCTCCGCTTCCACACGAAACAACATATATCACACAGACTCAACTACACACCACCACCTCTAAACACTAAAACTACACGATCGACGCGCGTTTCGCCTCTATACGAGGCATCATCAAGATCAAAGGAACGGTACGACCGTTCGCTACTTGAACGAATGGCGTAACTGACAAACTAAAACATTTTTCTTTAATTTATCTCAATCTAAGCTACCCTCATTGTTAACGACAGAATTTAAGCACACCCGCAATAAAGGTGAAGAAGGAAAATTAACCTGTTCATTGATTAACCTGTTCATTTTTGTGTCGCACAAACGCAGCTATTTTGCACGAGCCCGGCGCTGGTTTCGCGGAGTAGCAACGTGATTTGTTCCAGTTTGTTGATATGGACCTCCGCAAAGTAACGCCTGAATCTTTTAATTACTCTTCCAGCTACGCAAACTGCTCAACGTTGGCTTGAGAATAGATAAAGTGAATAAGTGCAACTTTTAATAAGATATTTTTCCCATGACTGATACGATTTTAAGAACCATAATAAATATTCATTTTGGGTTGTTCCAGATACCTAGTACAATTGGGCCGAGTGAAAGATTATTGGATGGAATATAGAATAGAATCGTTACGTGTATGTATAGACATATAAGCAGACAGCCTGGAGGGCGATTCGTGCGATGTTTTTCTGGAACGCAACCCCGGCCGCCAGGTGCTCCGCGCAGCAAGTTTTCATTAGCCGGGAGCACGCGACGCGGCGACGGGCCGGGAACTAGGTCGCCGCGCGGTCGCGCGTGCGGGAGCCTTCGGGCCTTTACAGGACAATGAGAGATCCAGTAGCAGATAGTGTGTTCAATGATATCGCGATTATTAAACATTAAACATTTCATTTAAACAGGATATAACAGGATAATATGGGACCAAGCCTTCGGAGGATTATATGTCGCTCTTACATTTAAGATATTATACTATAGCTTACCGTCAGTATGCTTGCTTGCTACCAACGAAGTAGCTATTGAGAAAACCGACCAAACGCGAGTCGTACTCGCGGGCCGATGGTTCCTCTATCACTATACATACACCTCATTCGTCACACATCATTGGTTGTTTTGGTAAATACATGAAATTCATACTAGTATTTCATGTATTTACCAAAACAACCAATGAAAAAACAAACAAAATAAACTAAGTTTGTTTATAAGTAAAGGTTATTTAATAAGATTCCTAAAAACTTTCCCAAATAAAAATAATTCGCGCATATTATATTAAAAGAAATGGTGTATATTTACGAAATGTTACGGTTTATAAGGTATCGTAAATCGACGAAGGGAGTCTTACATATCTTTAAATTTGATTCTTCCATAAAAATCCAACATTAGAAGAAATTAAATAGGTGATTAAGTGAAAAGCATCGCCAGCCGCTAGTAACAATTATTGTATCTCTACGATTTTGGATAGTTAATAAGCTCCCTTAAATAGAGAGGTCTGTGGAACCACGTAGAACTGTAGATATCTGCAGTGCTGCTGCGTGTCCCGTGCGCAAGCGGCGCTTCGCGCGGGCCGTGTGCGGCAACCGGGGCTGTGGCCCCCACACAACCCCCCAGTTTAGTTAACATCTCTGTGAGTCCCTTTCTTATGACACTAGCTAGACAGAGCGGTGGGGAGGCATAAACAAGCTCGGGCGACGACGCTACGGCCGCGGGCGGCGGCGGCATCAATTAGACCTAGATTGAACAGCCCCGAGTCAATGGCCACTTCGCATTCCACTGAGCATTACGTTCGTTACATCTGTTCCACGAGGCGACAATCAGTGCGATTTGGATCCTCGCATTCTAATTAATGGCGTGTCTCTTGAAGATGGGACTGCCTACTCGGCTACTCGGTACGTACAGGTGTTGTAGCTTCTTTATTAGGTTCGGCAGTCATGGTTCTCTTCACAACACCAATTACGAGCGGAAGTCTCTTTTCAACTCTTTTTAATAGAAAGAGATTTCCGCTTGTATTATTATGCAACAGAACAGGGGCATGTTCGCCAAAATTGTGTTATTTAAAGCGAACGAGCTAGTTACATGCTATCATGATCTAAAGCATTTAAATTTTTGTCACAGAGACATTTTTCAGAAAAAACTGACTCATTTATGGTAAAGGCGACGACGGGTTGTCTGGCATGTCGGAGTTAGTAGTAAAACAAAAGGAGCGGCGCGCTGAACTGCGCGGCGTGGCTGCGTGGCGGTTGGCGGTAGCTGTGGCGTTTGTTGGGTAGCGTCAATATGCAAATTTATGTAAATAGCCTTTGATTTCCTTTTTTTAGGGTTCCGTACCCGAAATTCATCTTTTTTTATTGTCCTGGCATTGTTTATACCCGTAGTATCTTTTTGTTTGACTGACAAACGTTACACCGAATATATTCATTTCTCAGAATTTTCTTCTAATCGACACCGTTTTCTGCTGAAGTGAGCTTTTCAGGGTGTGTCATATATGTACGTATCATGTAGGTTAGATTATGGTAGCGTTTTATCCGGAACAAAAAATATAACCTTCGATGAAATGAAATGCAGTGAAATGATGCTCCGATGATTCGTTTGTCGATATTTCAAGGGTAAACCGTTTAGACCTTATTGATTATAATTATTGTTCTTTTTATCTTAAAAAAAAGGGGGAGGGGGCACCAAAACTGCTACCTAGTTAGTTTAAGAGTCAATTTGCTAGTTTAAAAATGTGGTCTCTAGCTTCCGCTGGGGCACCGCACCGGAAACTAATGAAAGACCGTGATCAAGATGACTGACTGCTCCTGATGATTGCCTACACTAACAGTCGTTAAACACTCTCCAAAGAATCAGTAGATCGCTCGGGCACTGCGCGGGCGCCGCGAGCGCGACGCGGCCCGTGAAGCCCTAATTACCAGCGCGGGGACCTCGCCCCGCGCCGTGACATAGTATGCGTGTGTCGTCGTGAAGCTGCGCCGCGTCACGCGCGCGGTCGTCACCGGAGCTGCGGGTCAGCGACCGCGGCGCGAGATAACGATGAGCTTTTGATTATGATTACAGGGTGTATCTCGCGAGTCTCGGGACGCGTCGACGTCGTCCCACGACCGAGCAGATCATGGTGAGACGGGTGGATCGTCGGGGTTTTTGCGCGGTGGGGAGCCGGACGCGGCGGGCCGGCGGCTGGTGCGCAGACGCCGCGGGGACGCAGCTGCTGCACAGATTCCGCGGCTTTATTTTATGATCTGGGAAATTGTGAAAGAGTTGACATATTTACATAGTAATTTTTTAGACTTAAACTAGTATTACTATGTATGTATGTATGATTTGACGCTCTAAAAATAAGTAGTAATTAAGGTTCTTTATCGGATAATATGTGCACTATTGAACTTGTACACTTTTACAATAAAAGTGAAAAAAAGTCAAAGTAAAAAAAAAAAATGTATTATTTTTAATATAAATACAAACCTTTAGAAAAGTTTAAAGTAGCAAAGCCAGTTAATGAAGTATCCTGATATAAGCGAAACAAGCTCAGCGTAGTAGATAGAGGAAGTGTATCATATAAAGCCCAACACTGGAAGCGATACGCTAACAATTATATTGAGATAACAATCGAAACAAATGATAGCGGCCGCGCCGCGACGCTCACTGTTGACAGCCGGCCGCCGCGCGACGCACGCGCCGCTCGCTCCCGCGCACCGTTCGCCGCGAGTTACCGAACAATTACTGATTTAAGTGAAATGCATAATTGCCGTTTGATTTAGTGCGGTGTATCAGTGATATAGAAATTTATTAGCAGCCATCCGTACTACAACTGGGCCAGCGGAGCTCGCGATTAGATAAATTACTAAATACAATTGATGTACGTAATGAAATGCGATATTTCTGATTAGTTTTGTACGACTGATTATCATACACGTACAATAAATAGGACATCTTAAACATTGAAAAATGACTTCTATACCGTATGCTTAAAAACGAACATAACCACATAAAAAAATCCAAACATCAATATCTTATTAAATGAACTTTTCTGAATAACAACTCCGATGATAGCTAGTCCTCGCCCTTTAAACATCGTACTAACAAACGGTAGCCCCGACCTTCGTGTTAAACCAGAACTGGTTCAGTTTCGCGGTAATTACGGTTGAAATGTATTCACTCATTTGGTTAACAAATCGCCGAATGTTGCTAGCCCCGGTCGCCGGCCCTGCAGAGCTCGGCCGACACGCGGCCGGTGCAACTTAGAGTCGCTGTACTGAAAGAGTTCGTCGCTAGGGCCATGCCGAGGAAACTAGCAAGCGATCGCCGCCGCTCAGCGGCAGCTAATTATTGGTTACGCGCGCTCTCATCAGAACACCATTAACTGTGACGAATCAATCGTTTAAAGGCCGATCGATAGTTCAGTCGCTCATGCGTAACCGCAGATTTATTTAGACAGGATTTGGTAGAAGAACAAATAAACTGCTTCCCACGAATAACACAAGACGAGACCTTGTTCGAGCTGCGCGCGGCAGCAGGATGCCGCGGGCGCGCGTAGGCCACCGCGGCGCGGGCGCGGCTGGCGTCACCGCGCCATACTCGGCGCTCTCGGTGCCCATGTGACGTGGGTGACATTTAGAAGACACCTTAATCTCCAAACTTCTAAACGTTGCGTTGCGGTGCACAAAAATGGTAATACTTAACCATCCAGTTAGGTTAAAGGTCATGTCGGCGAGCGGCCGGGCTGCGTCAGCTGTTGCGTCGCGGCGTGTCGCCCAACAACGTTCAAAATAAACACAAATGTCAGTTAAATATAGACCAAATCCCCCGACCATTCAGGCCGCCACGATATATGGAAAATGTGCTACTGATTCCCACAATGATGCACACGGTTACGGGCTGGGCAGGCGCAGAGCGGCGGGCTATTTTGTAAGTAACTAGGCATTCTCGCTTACTGCCTCAACGAGGAACCAAAACAAACACCGCAAGTAATGGGATGCCATAAATCAAACCATAAAAGTTGTGTTAGAGAAATGTTCAATTTTCCGCACTTTCACTATGCGTTAACTTGCTATATGCCGCGACGCCGACACGGTGCATTTTCATACCGCAGTAAGTAAACCTTTCTCAAAACGAGTGTCGCGAGTTCTTCACCGTTCACACGCCGAAAGCGAATTCTACAATTGTCGAGTAATGAGTAGATACGCTGTGAACTTTGGGCGCCAGTCTTAGAAAAAAGTAAGACAGGAAAGCCTATGACCTGCTCCCTTATTCTCTTAGCGCATTAGACCCGAGCTTGCCGTCTAGGCATCGCTTTGTCTCGGCCATTCGTGCTGGCGTGGTAGAGCAAGACAGGGCGCTGCCCCAGCGTCGAGTTGGTCGCTGTTGCGCTAAGAGAATACTCCCCTGAATGCTTGGAGCATGAACGTGATGCCGCGGCACCGCAACTCCGGTCAACGCGGGGCGGCTGGCGCGAGGCCGACGCAGGCGCTGCATTCGAGCAGCTTGCCACCTATCTCAGACAAAGAAGTTCGCTTTTGGGAGCTACTGTCTTAAGCCATTTATTTATTTATTTATTTAAACTTTATTGCACAAAAAATACAGAATGTACAAAAGGCGGCCTTAAGGCATTCTCTGCCAGTCAACCTTAACCATTTATCCATTCTGCCATTTGAAGTTCTTTTAGACTAAGTATCTGAACTTCTGCCTAGCAGGAATTTTGTCCAGTCGATTTGAGAAAGTAATGAACGGAATGCTTGGCATTCCAATACTTATAAACAGCCATAAAAACGTGGCCGTTATCTAGTCCTATCAGGGGCTATCAGATACGGCACAGCGCCGGCTTCCGGGAGCTCCTGCACAACGCTGCAGCGAGTGCAGCGACAATTACTTGGCTTCTCCACAATCTATTGATAATGAATAATGTAAGATCGGATGATAACATTTTGTAAGTCACCTGTGTTTCACAGACAAATAAATAATTCTAATTCTAAGCCTAAGTCTTTTAATGAAACAACGCGTCCCTTTCAAAGCGCGCTTGCAACAATGAGCATTAAGCACGGCGCTCTGCAGCACGGGGACGCGGTACGTAGGCAGCGGAGGTGTCCCACGGGCGGGCGCGGAGGCGCAGCCTGTTGTCAAGGTGAACCGCGTGAACCTAAAAATAACCCGCACTCACTATAACTAGTACGATACAAAATAATAAACAAACGGCGAGCAGCCGGCGCCGGTGAAAGTGCACCTAGTGCTGCGCCGGCGCGGCCCCGCACCGCATGCAAATAACTGCGGACCCGCGAATTACTTACCGCCAATTATAACACATCATAACATAACAAAATCATAAGTGCTTTGTAAAGTTTAGTGCCGAAAAGTAGGTAATGTTTGAGTTATAAGCATTGTTGCAGATTAGAAACTCCACGGCAATTCTTACAACTTCCTATAAGTCATCGGTCTTACAATAGGTAATGAAATTAACTTTTCGGCAAAACTTAACTAGCGTGCATCAAGCATTCCCACTACACACAGTTTACATATTTACTTTAAAACAGAAGCGCTGGCCCAGCCCATGTTACGTACTTACATCATAAAAGTTAAAAGTTTAGTTGGTGTTTGTTTTTAAAGTGTGTTGGCAAGCTGAAGTAAGTAGAATTGTTGTGGCAACACCGCGGATGGCGGCGCGCGCGCCATGAGGGGGCGCGCAGGGTTGCCAGGCGGCGCGCGCGCCTCGTCGCCGCCGCGCGTCACGTGGGTCGTGCAGCTGGGGGAGGCGCCGACGCACGCCTCGGCGCCCTACGAGACGCACCTCACGCACGGGAAATGTGAGTATCGGGTGTGCTGGTACTCGTCATTTTCTGTGAACTATATGTATTTGTGCTTATTTTTCAGTATTGTTTACAAAAAGCTTAGATTATGGACCAGGTTGATGCATCCAAAACGGTTTCCTAGTTCGGGGTACGCTTTTCCAGATTTGGCAAGTCTGGGTATTACATTGGAGCGACTGTCATCTGACTCCCTTAACCCCTGTTACAGGGAAGCCAGATCAATTCAAGGTTACATGTTTATTCAGAGGCATATACAGCATCTCATAAATGCGTACAAACATGGATCATCCTTGTATGCAAATGACTTGGTACCACAGTACTCCTCGTAGTACTTCTCATTAGTTCGTCCCATCTGAGGTTTTTCTGAACCGGTGGTAAAGTTTATAACATTCATACATAAACATAAGTGCTTCCTGTAAGCCTAATCTGAATAAAGATGTTTTGACTTTGACTTTGACCTTGAGTACACTAAGTCAGATGGTCCCCCCCCCCCCCTTGAGCATAAACAAAATTAAACAACTTACATACAAAAAATATAAACCACAGGTTTTAATGCGCTACAAAACAACATTTTGTTTATATGTACATTCATTAATTTTAAAAATAAAAATATATCAAAATACTGGAACATTTGACACAATGCGTGTCCAACTTTGCACCCTCTTTTTATTTACGTAAGATAAACCACTTTGATGACCCTTGATCAGTGATCATGATCACAAACTTCAGCGTCTGCATTAAAGCGAAAATAATTGAATGACACAGATAATTTCTTAAAAATTCGTTATGATATTCGTTACTTGTTATGCGCGCGTTGCAAGCGTTCGTAGGTGGCAGTATTTACTTAACATCTGGCGAGCCGCATGCTTGTTTGCCACCGACATGGTTTAAAAAAACATGTCATTGTTCATGAAGCATTATGAAAATTAAATGATTTATCTTTTTAATAAAATCAAAAGCAAATAAACCATCAAAAATAAAAAATAAAACTGCAAATTAACAGTCTTCAATTATTATTTTAATTTGTATTGAGTTAAAAGTGTCCAATTCTTCCTAAATATTGTATCCTTGCAACATCTTTAAAATCTAGGCCTACTAGCAGTTCTCGAACGTCGTTGTATTGTTTCATTTTGTAATAATTTATGAAATAATATTTCCTTCCTTCATTACATTAGGTAGCAAACATTGGCATTGCCATGACAGCCATGTATAAAAAATATAGACTTTTAGATTTAAATTAAAAACCCACTTGTGTTATTTCATACTAGTTGCGACAAGAATGAACAACAAAAAAAATCGTATTATGACGGAACGCTATCGAGTTCAGAAAGAGTTTGCGAACTTTGGTAGCAGCTGCATTGGTAAACGGTGTTGCCAGCGGGAACGGACGCTGAGCTGACACTTGTTTTGACAGCGCGGGTGTGACAGCGCGTCGTGCGTGTGTGGGTTAACTAAAACTAACTTAGCTTGTCATTTTCGTGTATGACTACGGACTGTTCGCGATATTAATGTTTTTCTCGTTTTCTCGTGGAATTTCAAGGATTTGCGTGCTTTTTAAGTGCAAAAGTGGATAAAAAGTGCTTCAAAGTCGAGTGAACGACCTCGAGCTCGTCTCGCAAGTGCTACGCCTCAGCGCCGTGTTTTGAAAAGTTTGGATTAAGTTTCTAGTTGGGAGTGGCGGTGTGTGCGCGCTGTCATGTCGCAGGGGAACTTTTTACCATCACAGAAACTTGATTGAAAAGGGCTGCTGTTGTCGCATCGGCATGGAGGCGGGCTACGTGGGTGAGTGGCGGCCGGCTCCGGCTGCAGCGCCTATCTTATCTCTGTGTACACAACGCCGATAAAAATAGAGCTTGCACGCTCGCGGAGATTATCCGACTGATAATACCGTCTTCCTAGCGCGCAGGCATCTGACCTGTTGACACACTTCATTTGATACCTGCGGCAATTACTTTCTTCAAAAGTCTGGCAATTTATGAAGCTGCCCGGTTACTTGCTTTGGGTGCTGATGTCTCGTAGATCCCGCCATTAGCAAAGCATTGGAATGGTTTTAATATCATAGCCGAGGCCTTCATAAGTCCTGCCCTGAGTATTGAGATTGTAGGCAAAGTGTGAAAGTAAAAACAAACTACCACTTCTGGTGGCGGTTGAGTACAAAAAGTTAAACTCTTTCTGGCCTTGAGTTTTGAAGTTGTGGCATTGAGTCCTTAAGGTTAGTTTAGATCTGGAGGTTGAAAAGTGGTTGTGGTGCCAAAGGTTCCTATGAGTCATATACAGAGACTTTTAAGTGACATTAATTGCGTCTCTGAAGTGCTCTAGTCACTGAGAAACAAAATTAAATGCAATGAGAATGTTGCTTAATACGAGAGTGTAAGACAAAATCTCTTGGAATGATTATTGTGATGTTGTGTGGTGATTGGTGGCTTAAGGATTGAATAGTAAAACTTTAAAACTTTTCCAGCTGTGTATAATCCAGCTCGGTGCTAAACCAGCAGACACAAAAATTACATTAAATCATGAACACTATCAAAATCATATTTCTAACACTCAGTGAAACTGAAACTGAATAAAATCTACATTCTCTATCTCGCAAAAACAAGTTAGATCCATTAACTAGGTTCAATTTAGATATTAGATTGAAAAACTTGTCATCTTAGGAATAAATGATGCCGGTATGTTGTCTTGAGTAGTCATTTATTCAGAATGGTACTAAAAAAACTATGATGCAATTTTCTGTAGTTATGTATACATAAGAATTTGTTTGTTTAGTACAATATATATTTTTTATGTTTTTTTCATTGCATCTAGTGAATCAAAACTTAAAATAGTTTCAGTGGAAGATTATTAGATTAACCTGTTATTCGGACCTTGTCCAAGTTTTGTCTGGATTGCTACCACCATCTTGCTTGCTAATCTGGCCGCTATGCAGCAGTGCTTGCGCTGTTGTGTTCTGGTTAGAAGAGCTGGACAGCGGGTGAAATCACTGGCACAAGAGGTATTCTATCTTAGCCCGCTAGGTTGGCAATGCAAGGAGACTTCCTTGGTTGTGGTTGGCTATGGGCGGTGTGATCACTAACCATCAGGTGACCCACTTGCTTGTTTGGCTTCTTATTTTATAAGAAATCCTGTTCATCCTTAAATGTTAATTAACTTGTTATCACTAAAATATAATTTAACTTGCTATTCTAGAATTCAGCATCTGTCTCATTGCTGGGGGACAATTTTGCCGGTGTCAGAGTCACCTTGAGATTGATCTTAAGAGAAACATTAGAGTGATCTTTTATGGTGATTGTAGTTTTAGTGATCTGATAGTGAAATTCCTAAAACTATGTATATTGTGTTACTTAGATGGGTTGTCAAGATGTCTACATTGAATTTCCTGTGCGTTGACTTGACACTAGTGCACAATTTAGGCCTTTTATAATTTTAACCGAAATATTCTACATATTTTAAAATGCTAGCAAGACTTACTTTCCACATTGTTTTCATCGGGAACACAAAGGACTAACCCATACTCGGGGAAATTTAAGCGATTTCAGTCTTGATCGGTCATATGTTATTAAAAACGGAATGACTAAGTGTCACCGTGTCTGTGAGCCTCAGACGCACGTTCGCCGGCGCTGCTGCGCGTCGCGCTGTCGCGCACCAGTTGCGCCGAAGAAAGCCGCGCGGAATCCGCCGCCGCAAGCCGACCACAGCTATTATTCTCGCATCTTCATTTTGCTTAATTTGTATTTGCTACATTAGTAACATAACTGATCGTCATCGTACAATGATGCCTTTGGTCGCACGCAATGTTTCGTTAACGTCTGATGCTAACGAAATCTTCACTTAATACTGATATAGGCTTCACAAAAATCAAAAGGGCGCAGTAGTGGCTTGATATGGTTCGTGTAATATTATACATTACGTGCGTCGCTCTTTTCTGAACTTGGCTAAGACACTGCATGCCGTCTGTCTAGATGTAACTAGGTATTAATTTTCTATTTCCTCATTATCTCATTGCTTTCCCTGGCCCTAGTCGCCCGTCAGGTCACACTGACGTCTACAAGAGAGTGCGGGGCGCGGGGCCGGCGGGGCCAAGTTGTCGCCGTTTGCGCAAACGTCGCTGAGCGTTATGTCATGTCATACCCACCACAAGCAATCGCACCATTCTTGTTGCTTGGCCAACCAAGCTAAAATAATAGTGGTCGCTCCGTGATCGCCTCTAGTTCGGTGCTGATTTGGGTAGCAGTAAGTTTCGTGCGGAGAATTCCGAGCGGCTCAAAGTGTAGCTGCTGATCGGGTGCCGGGCCAGGGCGCCGGTTGACCAGCGCAGCCAGCCTAATTCAGTCTGCCTGTAGCTATGAACGTCCTCTTGCTCTAAAGTCTGTATAAAGAAGACACGAGGAAACAATGACTCAGTTCTTTATTCGTTATTAGTGGTGGCGAAATAAATTGACTCTCCAACACAGACAAAGAATCTATGTGCTTGTTGTTGCTGATTAGCAGATGGTGCTCGCTGCTCGTCTACGTACCGAAGTGGCCTGACGAGCGCCGGCGCGGGTTCGCCGCTCCGGCCTTCCTAGCCGATTGCGTAGATTACGGATGGTTGCCGAGAGACAAGCAGCTGAGTTAGCTGACATGGCGAGGTGTAGGTGTCGACATAGTACACATAGTTACACGGAAGCTAGCCTCGTTTGGTTAGTGTGTGTGAATCGTAATTCTAAACTGTGTTCGACGTTACCTCGTTACAATTCAGAAGTCACGGTGATATTTACGTACGTTTGTCCGTAGTTAGAAATGTTTGAGTCCTTTCATGGAAATGTCCGGTCGGTGCTCCGCACGCATCGAAAGGATTAGGTGATTTGCTTGTCTCGCGCGTTCGCATTAGCGGTGCATCACAATAGCCCAGGGGCGCTAAGCACCGCCGTCATCCGACCGCCGCCGCACGCGCCGATGCTATTAGTCTCGTATTGTTATGGTATACCTATACACAATACATTACTGTGCGCCTAATTTAAAGCCAAAGATTTGTCGGGTGTCTGCGCAGCGGATCCGTTTGAAGTGCATTCCAGCTTTTTGACTTGAACTTATAAGTTCAAGTATACTTATTTAGGTATCCACAAACAGAAAATGTGCTGTCGTAATTTTTAGGAGCGTAACTTTCACACGAGCCGGTGGTCTATCGCGGCAGTAAATTATCTACCAATTACCTAACCCTTTATCAGACAGTGCCCGCATGCATCTTACAGTATGCCTACTTAGAAGACAGCGAAACCGTTTATGACACTAATTTTTATCTGTAACTAGCTTCTGCCCGCGGCTTCGCCCGCGTAGCCTACAGAAAACAAAAGACTTTTTTTTAGAATCAAAACACTTATAAGTGCTCTCACTCCCTCTCATATTTTCACCGCCCGTTTTACCCCCTTCCTATGTAAAAATCCAAATATCCTAAAACAAACAAACATTTTGAAGTTCCTATTTTTTAATAAACTGCAATGATACCTCCCCTCCATACAAAGTTTCAACCCGTTTCCCACCCCTAAAATTCGATAGTCGTAAAACCCTGAAACACATTATTATTTATTTATGATAAGTATCTTAAATTCAAAACTTCAAGTGCCTATTAAAAATCCGATACCTCCATACAAACTTTTACTCCCCGTTTCCCCCTACAAATTTGAAAATCCAAAAATCCTGTGACACGTCATTATTTATTTATGATAAGTAGCTGTAATTCAAAATTACAAGCTCCTATTTAAAAAAAAGTCAAAACGTCCTTACAAACTTTCACCCCATTTCTCCCCCTTTAAATGTAAAAATCCTGAAACACGTTATGATACTTATAATCTATTTATCACCATTAGTTCCAATTCAAATTTTCATTTTCTAACTTCAATCAACAAATACTTTTATACAAAGGTCAACCCCCACCCCCCGTTTTCCCCCTAAAGGTAAAAAATACCAAAAATGGTTTCTTAGCGGATGCCTACGTTATAAAATAAACCTATATTTCAAATTTCAGCTTTCTTGATGCGATAGTTACGGTTCGACGATGATCGAAAATCAGTTCTAACATGTTTGCGCGTGGCAGACAGACAGACAGACGGATAGACAGGTGGCAATAGAGGCTTAGTAATAACACGTTACCACGTACGTTATTTTTACTTCAATACAAAAAATCTGTGAACGATCAACTCAAATACAAAATTTCATCCCCCTTTTCACCCCCTTAAGGGTTGTAATTCCAATAACACCCGATATACACGTTGCGTTATAAGCCTAAATAATAAATGTAGTTATTTTTGCTGTAAAAATGAAGGCCTTTCCATACAAAACTTTACCCCCCCTTTTTCCCCTTCAGGGGTGGAATTATCAAAAACACTGAGACTCGTATAAATTATTTTTTTACGTATGCCTAACAACAAAATTTCAAGATCCTTACTTCAAAATTGACGGATTTTCATACAAACATTTCGCGTATAGATACAAACATTTCGCATGCACCCGACATCATTACTAGGTAAAGAAAGCATTTTCGCTTCGAGCCTCCAATTAAAACTAATTTATTGAATGTACCAGCTATTCAAAATCGATTATGGTAACCGATTAATTTGTATGCGCTATAAG
Source organism: Ditula angustiorana (assembly GCA_963691745.1). Lineage (NCBI taxonomy): Eukaryota > Metazoa > Arthropoda > Insecta > Lepidoptera > Tortricidae > Ditula > Ditula angustiorana. The sequence goes on from OY829490.1 coordinate 71,963, forward strand.
GACGAGCGCCGGAACAATAGCTGATAACCGCGCGACTTATGTTTATGACACTGCGCCTGCGCCGTGCGCGCGTGTGCGTGCGCCGGTGATGTCAGCGCACTAATTTCTTTCGGCGAGTCAACAAAGTGTCAACTGCCGGAACGTGCCTAGGCTAGATGCTCCGCCGACCGCAACTAAATCCTTGGCTGCGGACGTTACCTAATGTCAAGAAACGCGGCCGCTCTCGATACTGTTCCTTGTATATTCTTTTTTCTTCCAATCCAAAATATGCTTTTCTGGGTCGTATATAGTTCAATGCACCCCTGTAACATTCGGCGACGGCCGTGGCATCACATTACAGGTCATTAGGTCAAGGCGTCTGCTTGTCGGAGTTGGTGAACGCTCGTCTGTGATGCGATAAGAGGACTGAGAGAGATGAATATTCTTATCGCTTCATTGGGCTTTACACCAGCTTGGCCTGCTTCTCTCTGTTGGCAGTGCTAAGCAGTGAACCGTTTCAGAATTCGCATTTGTATTGTAGGTCTCTCACAATTAAGCCGGGAACATTTCTGTCTATTTCTATCTGTTAGCGCTAATTGAGCTGCAAATTTAGAACACGCTCATTCACATTTTATTTCGTCAAACGTTTTAATTAAGCAGTTATTGAGACTAGTTAAGTCGAGTAGCCACGACTCATTAATTCGTTACATGTAACTGGAGCGACATGAGTCGCGAGCTCTCAGTTTCCAGCATGGACTTTAGTTTCATTGTTCGGAAGAGATTGGAAATGCTCGCGGCCCACGCGCCATTGAAGATTATGCAAAGCGATTCATTGACACACATTGCGAGATCAGCCGGTCGGCGGCGTGTTGGTGTCGGCAGCGCGGCGCTTCAGTGTGCCGATTGATGACCCGTGCTAATGCCGCCTGCCGTGTCGTGCCAGGGTCGTGGCCTATACATGAGGAATGTAACAAGCCGTTTACGGTAGTCTTCTTGTGACACGTCCCGCCATACTCCTAGGGCCCTACCAATACAACCTTTCGATGATTTACTGAAAGTCAAGTCAAAACCATCGTTTTACCAAGAAGCGATTACGGGGTCGTCTTCCCATATCGAGCGCCGCCGGGCCGCGCGCGTCCGGGCTCCGGCCGCGGCGGCCGCGCATGGGTAATGCAACCATAAGTATGCGGCGGCCGGCGGGGGCATCGCCCGCCGGCCGGCGCTTACATTTGTATGTTTTGTCAAACAACTACTGATGCCGTTAGCGTTGTCGAGCGCCAATGAAATATGATTTTATCATTCAACAGATATGGACGAAAGGATCACATATTTTTGTAATTTATGTACCTTCACGTCCGATTTGTCACAAATCTTTAGATTGTGAACATTCGGTAAATATAGAAACCTTTCTTAGCGTGCTAGGAAAGGATAGATACCAGGATCGGATTACGCGGAAGACGGGCGCGGCCACCAGGTCGCGGAGCCGGCCGGCGCGGCGCCGCCTGCTGCGGCCGGCCGCGGCGTGCTCGGGCGGCTCAGGCGCAAAGCGTACAATTTATAACATAAATCCATTTTGCTTTGCTTGATACCAATACTCATCCGTTTGAGGCCGATACAAAAAATAATTGGGCCGCATCCGTCTCGTCGATTGCGGCGGTCGTTAATTTGTCAGCAGCGGCGCCCGCGCGGCCAATTGCCGCTGATGGGCAGCGATCACATATCGAGCGTTGATCGGCGCGCGTCCGCGTCAACGCAGCCGCCGTGACAATTGGATCAGTGATTGATAGATCATTTATACGCTGTCTCGCCTGTCGCCCTGCATTATGAGAGTGCCTGCATGTCATCAATATCAATACTTTTGTTATCATAACAAATCGGATATTTTTTCTGAGTGTTGGCAATTGCAGTACTACAACAAGTTGAGCAAACTCTTCAGCGAAAGCAATATTGACTATCGGCATCGAGCGTTGCAGGGCTGCATGGATGGGTGTGCGCTGTTCTCGCGCGCGGGCAGTGGCAGAGCCACATCAAAGTCAAAGTCAAAATATCTTTATTCAGATTAGGCTTACAGGACGTACTTATCAATGCTATACAGTTTACAATCGCTCTGTAAAAAACCTCTGATGAGAAGATACCGGATAGAAGATACGATCATACTCAACGAGGTGTACCATCAGGGCGGCGACGACAGCCTCCCAGTGAAGTGATGTTACTGCGCGAGGTCGCACGCGCTTGTTATATGCTTGACGCGGCGCAGGCGCAGCGTAAACAACGAATCTTCCCTAAATTCTGCAGTTTAGTATAAATATTTTGGTCTGCTACTTCATGTTTGAGTTATTGACTAATTTTAGACTTGAAACATCTGTATCATTTGTCAGTACGATGCACCAATCATAACCGTGGATGACTCACATATGATTGACCATTGCAGTTGGACGATCTTGGCATTTCGAAGCGGTCAATTTTAAGGCTAGGTGGTTTACTCGTACTACGGCTCGGATGATAATATTACGTGATTTGCAAATAAGTAATGCATCTAATAAGTAACAAACGCCTTCGCTTCGAGCATAAAAACTGACCTTCGTCGCACTCCGCGGCGCGGGCGCCGGTGCTCTCGCACAACTTAGTTCACAAGTTATATCTCCCGCGGCGGCAGGTGACGCAACTGTTTACATTCGAAATGCTAATTGACTTGACGATTCTGAATTCCGAGTAATACCCGTTTATCTTGAATGGGCTGACGCAGCGTCTTCACTGAGACTGGGCAGGGTACTGCAAGTCTATGATGAGTCATGCGCGACTCGACCTGACCCGTATGGATAACTGATAGCAAAATCGCAGTTGGCAGGTTCATGTATGCTAGAGGATGATCTTCTCTGTTTTGGCCCGTATGTCGCGGCCATTTGTATTCAAAGTGAGGGTAAATTCGTTTGATACAAAACGCAGCGGTACATAGTAGTATTTATTGCATCTGGCATGGTTACCGTACCTGGGATGGGTCGCGCCGCGTGACGCGTCGGGAAGGAAGGCCGCGCGCGCCGGGGCGCCGGGGCGCCGGAGCGCGGACAACGCGCCTCTCGGTGCGCGCGTGCGCGGGAGCTCGCATTATCCTGCATCAACGGCGAAATACAGCAAACTTACACACAAAACAATTGCTGCGCGGTATAGATTTACCTACTATCATTATTAATTATTTACATTGTCTGACAAATTCGTCAGAACCTACCATCAGCGAATATTAATTTTTTAGTACTTTATTTATATCAGGTAAGTAAAAAATTGAGCGAAAGTACAGTTCTGTATGATTTATCTACCATTTTTACTTACCCGAAATTACTTTAATTTTCGTAACCCAGCAAGTACCTAATTTCCGTTAAACTTGTTCTTTTGTCAGGAATGTTAAAAATAAACATCAATCCTTGCATGACCTAATCCTTTCTTTGCATCAAGGCAGACATCAATTTAAAATATCCTGAAAAAATAACGGTTAGGATAGAATTCTGTTTCATATCACAATACAATAATCTTTAGTGAGCTTTAGCACAAAGTACATGCTTTAGTAAGCCGTGAGTATCGAGTGGGATCCCCGGCGGTCGCCACGTAACAATGAGTATTTCTGACTTATGTAAATCTTAGTATTGATAGGAAAGCTGTTACGATGAGGGAAACATCGTAGGTAAAGCTGCACATTCACGTAAATAAATGTGTACCCATGATCCTGTCGGCCTAGTTTCCCTGGCACAGATGTAATGCCGGCCAGATGGTAGTCGCATGAAAGTTATAACCTGACTTAACAAATCGGGATCATAGTCAAAGGGAAGTGAAGAAACTGGATAAAGCGCTAGAACGATGACGAGTTCTTCGCATATATCCTATTGAAACATTATACTGTATTACACTGTACAATAAAAAATATTAAATTCGATTTTAAATTAATTATTAAATTGCATTATTATATACACAATTTTCTTTATATATTATATATAACAAGAACAGCTTTGCCTCTACGTAAATAAATAATCGGTGCTGCTTCTGCTCGTGACTGGACAGAAAAAAGTTTTATGATGGGTTTAATAATAAAAAAACACCACAACCTTTTTAGTGCTTCTCGCCTACACCAGCAAAGAGATTTTTTTTACTAAAGGCTCTAGTCCATAATCCAAGCGTTATTTCATTCTCACATTACTATTATAAATAGGATTAGCGCACCGACTCCCGGTCTAGCCGCGCACCGCGCCCGCAGCCGCGGCGCCGCAACTGAAAAATCAGTGTGGATTCAACCCGCATAGTTTTTGCTGGTTGCCAAACAGTCTCTCTTGTTTACAAACTGCATATTGCAAGCACAGTACAGTTCTAGACTATGCTATGATAACGCTGCTGAAGGGCTGGGAGGTGCTCGCCGGCTCGCTGCTGCGAGACCGCGGCGACGATGGTACGAGAAAGCTGGAGTGTTCGTTTCGTGGTGGCTTCTGGCGGTCACGTGTGCCGCTTGTGCATAACTCACACATGACTTTAGTGTTAAGTGAGACATTTACGCTGAGGTGGTCACTTCATACGTTCGCGACTACTGCCTGAGTATAATCCGGGTGCGTTTGTTTCAGACGAGCGGGAAGACGTCCAGAAGAAGACATTTGCAAAATGGATCAATTCGCAACTGGTCAAGGTGAGTAACGTTCACGATCGCAGCGAAACAAGCGAAGCATCTAGAGACGATATGCTATCGGTAGTTTCTCGGCTCGGCTAGGTAGAAAGGAGTCTTAGTAATAATACACCAACATTTGGACTCATTTTTCACCTGATCAAGTACAGATAAAACTTTCCTTCTCATATCTACTTATACACATTAAAAACTAAGGAGTGTTCGAGATTCCATTCCCTATGTTGTCCCATGAAGCGTTTGATGTACATTTGTAGACATCTGTCGAGTGTGTGTGTGTGTGTGCGCAGAACGGCAAGCCGCTGGTGTCCGACCTGTTCGTGGACCTGCGCGACGGCGAGGTGCTGCTGTCGCTGCTGGAGATCCTCACCGCGCAGCAGTATGTGAGTACCGCCGGCACCGGCGCCGGCCCACACGCAGCCGTTTTATTTAACCGCGACGCAAAAAGAGGGCTGTTGTAAGTTCGACCGATATGTGTGTTCGTGGGTGTTTGTCTGTCTACGTGTCTGTGTATCTCTCTGTGGCACCGTAGCTGTTAAACGGGTGAACCGATTTGGATGCGGTTTTTTTTATTTGAAAGCAGGTTTTAGAAACTGAGATTGATGTTGACGTGTTTCTCCCTAGAACTATTTCAAAAGTATTCGTCAAAAATTGTGATGCCTGCTTCTCAGTTCTAAAGGCAACTGAGAAGCAGGCATCGTCGTTGTATAAGTGAGTATAACGATGATTTTTTTGGGATCAATTTGTTGAATTGACTATTGAAAATGTTGAATATTAGCGCGTTTGATGTTTGTCGAGATCGCGCTCTTGCTCTATTAGAATTATTGGTCTGAGCATTGACCGCGAGCAGCGCATCAAGCGGCGTACGAGTACGTATATGTCGTCGTGTGCGACGTGACGCGTGTTGTGTGTGCAGAAGCGCGAGCGCGGGCGCATGCGCGTGCACCACGTGAACAACGTGAGCACGGCGCTGCGCGCGCTCAGCGACGCGGGCGTGCGGCTCGTCAACATCTCCAGCAGCGACGTGGTCGACGGGAACCCCAAGCTCATACTCGGTAAGCCACCGCCTCGTCGAGTAGCTTGTCGTGCTGGTCGCCTCGTTCGGCTCCTCGCTTAGACCAGTGGGGTGATTTTTGATTTTCGAGCGCTCGACACTCGCCAGCCGCGCGCCAATCAGTGCCGGCTAAAATATACGCTCGCCTATTTGATTGGCTGACGAACATCGAGCGCTCGAAAGTTAAAAATCGCCCCGCAGGCTCTCCGTCGATTCAACGGTTGTATAGTATCGAGTCAGAATCTGCAGTGTTCTCTGACGTGTGTGCAGGCTTGGTGTGGAGCATCATCCTGCACTGGCAGGTGCAGTACCACCTGAAGGAGCTGATGTCGGAGCTGCAGCACACCAGCCTGGAGCGCACGCTGCTGGCGTGGTGCCGCGCGCACACGCAGGTATCATTCTGCATGCCGCATTCTGTGATGCTAACCCGGTTGTCGAGGAATAACTTCCTGAAACTCATACAATACTTTATAATGCTCACCTAAAAACTTTAAAGCGCTGGCACTATTCTGCACGCGGTCGCGACGACAGCAATCAATCCTGCGTGTCGCGTCGTCGCGACCGCTGCCAGCCGCGCGTGTGTGTGTGTGTGCGCAGGGCTACCCGGGCGTGGAGGTGACGAACTTCACGTCGTCGTGGGCGGACGGGCTGGCGCTGAACGCGCTGCTGCACCGCTGGCGGCCGGCGCTGTTCGAGTGGCCCGCGCTGGCGGCGCGCGCGCCGGCCGAGCGCCTCGACCACGCCTTCGGGCTCGCGCACGACTACCTCGGCATCGACCGCCTGCTCGACCCCGAAGGTGAGGCCGCCCGGCCGCCGCCGCCCGGCCGCGCGTGGCTCCCGTCTCACTCCCGCGCTCGTTGCAGACGTCAACACGCCGCAGCCGGACAAGAAGTCGATCATGATGTACCTGATGTGCCTGTTCCAATCGCTGCCGCACGCGGGCGCGGCGGGCGCGCGGGACGCGGCGGACGCGGACGCGGAGGCGGAGGCGGGAGCGGAGGCGGGCGCGGATGCCGGCGAGCCGGACGACGCCGAGCCCGCGTCGCCGCCCGCCGGAGCCGCCGCCGAGGTCAGCATGCCGCATCTCCCGTTTCCTTCCGGGTCTCCCGTGCTCCGCGTCGAGGCAGACGTTCGTGTCGGCCGCGTCACGTAGCGCTTTTCGTACGAACTCTGGATACGTTATGTTATTAGAATCCGTCGGATGATTCCTTTATGCGGTCGACCGATTCCAATATTGATGTCACCTGAGTCAGTCGGAGCGAGCGATCGCTGCGCCGCACGCGCGCCGTGTCGCGTGCGCGCTAGCCGAGCTGTGTCGTGCGCAGACGGGCGGCTCGCGGCCGCTGTCGTCGGCGACGACGGGCTCCGGCGAGCTGGGCGGCTACGGCGCGGCGCTGGAGGACGCGCTGGCCTGGCTGCTGGACGCGGAGGAGCGGCTGGCCGCGCGCGCGCCGCCGCCGCCGCAAGCCACGCTGCAGGAGCTCAAGGAGCACTTCCACGTGCACGAGGTAACCGCCGGCCGCGGCGCCGGCGATCGAGCGGGGCGATAGCTTTATGTCTTTGACCTCGGAGCCGAGTGTTTGCCGTCTCCAGCATGACATTTTATAAATTTAGGGGCAAGTTTCTTAGCGAATCTGCTGTCTTTGTCGCTCTGATAGTGAGCAAAGCACGTTTCCAAACCAGATTACCGATGATAAATTCAGCAATTCACTCCATAAATTGTAGTCACTAGGTACTAAATTAAAATTGTAATGACAATACAAAGAAAAATTAAACTACTACTACTAGGTACTATTTCTTGAATGAGGCTTTGATAACGCCCATTATACTTTTTAAAAAGTATGAGAATGAGAATGAGAATGAGAATGAGAATGAGAATATTTTATTGCATAACTGTGTTAACAAGGATGGAAAAATTCAATTTATATGATTCAACAGCTACCCATGCCGGGCGTACAATAAGCAATTAAAACTATACAAGACAATTATTTATTTTTACAATCATTTGCAAAATATTCATTTAGATTGTAGAACACATTTTCGACAAGCCAATTTTTAAGTCTCTGTTTAAAAATATTACCTTCCAGAGCTTTTATTTCCGCAGGGAGATGGTTAAAGACATAAATGGCCATTATATATGAGCTCTTTTTGTAAATAGCGGTATTTACTCTAGGTAGCCAAATATTATCCTTATATTGAGATCGTATATTACATTTTAGGGAAGCTTTCGAAGTAAAGTAAAAAGGTTGGCTTTTTAAAAACAAACACAACTCCAAAATGTAAATACCGGTCAGCGTCAAGAAACGCTTCTCTCTAAAGACGCTTCGAAGTGAGTCCTGATAGTGCATGCGGTATACTATCCTTAAACATCTCTTCTGGAGTTTAAATGTTTTAAGCACATCAGCAGAATTTCCCCAATAGAAGACTCCGTAGGTGAGCAATGGGTACACATTTCCATAATAAGCACTTCTAACCACAGATTCAGTACATGCTTCAGATAGTATGGATAAGGCATAACAACTGCTAGCAATCTTTTTGTTAATTTGATCAATATGCGATTTCCAATTTAAGTTTGAGTCTATCTTAACGCCAAGAAATTGTATACTATTTACTTCCTCTACGGGAATACCTGCTTCTGATGGGTATATGATCAAAATTTTTAGCGTATTCATCCCGTGGTGTGAAGATAATATCTTCGCTGCTGACATCAACATCAGTATAGACTGATGTTGATGTCAGCAGATGTTGTATGCGTGTGTCACGTTACTGTGATCCACAGCCGACTACTTCACGGAAATTGTTAAGCGCAAACTGTACGTTAGATATGTCAGGATCCCGGGACATGTGATCGTTTACGATGGAACTAAGTAGAGATAGCGGCCATCAACGTCTCGTCGTACCTCTCACCGGTGTCGACTCGCGGTGAGTATGTCGGGCTGTAATAAACAGTCGAACGAAAACCGAGACGGGGACCTCGACGCGTACCGCTCAGTTCTCTAGGCGTGTCATCCGATTCGTTGCAGTTTTTGAATCATAACGGCAAATATTCGTAATCGTCCACCGCACTGGAAACCAAAAAAAGGAGAAAAGAGAAAGAAAGTCGACACCGGTGATCCCGTATCGGCTCTCCTTCTCTTCTCTTGACGGCGAAATGATCAGACGAGCTCGGGAACGGAACAATTCTGAAAAGTAAAATCGTTCGCTCGCTCGCCCCCGCAGGGCTTCCTGCTGGAGCTGGCGGGGCAGCAGGCGCGCGTGGGCGGCGCGCTGGCGCTGGGCGCGCGCCTGGCGGCCGACGGCGCGCTGTCGGGCGCCGAGGCGCGCGAGGTGCGGCTGCAGCTGCGCCTGCTGGCCGCGCGCTGGGAGGCGCTGCGCCGCCGCGGCATGGCGCGCCAGGCGCTCGTGCACCGCCGCCTCATGCGCGCGCAGCTGGACACGCGCGACGCCTTCCGGTGCGTGCCGCGCGCCCGCCCGCCCCCCCCCCCACCCCCGCCGCCCGCCCTGACCGCGCTGTGCCCGCAGGCAGTGGCTGACCGCCACCGAGGACCGCATCTCGCAGCTGGGCCCGCTGCGCGCCGACACGCCGCAGCAGGCGGCCGGCAGCCTGGCGGCCGTGGCGGCGCTGCACGACGCGCTGCGCGAGCAGCAGCCGCGCGTGGACGCGCTGGCCGACTGCGTGCTGGTGCTGGACGACGACGAGGCCGGCGAGCACGGTGCGTGCGGCCCGCGCGGCGCCCTAGCCCGGCGCGGCCGGCGCGCTGACGGTCCGGTCTGTTGCAGCGGAGGTGGTGCAGATGGAGGACGAGCTGCGCGCGCTGGGCGAGCGCTGGTCGCACACGTGCCAGTGGACGCTGGCGCAGCTGGCGCGGCTGCGCGCGCTGCAGGACCTGCTGCCCACGGACGCCGAGGACGAGCTCAAAAAGGTGTCGGCTCGGTTTTATTTCTGCTTTTAATCCAATTTTCGCTTCTGATCGATCGTTGGACGGTCAGCGTCAAATATACCAGAGCGGGCGAGGTGTCATAAATATCTGAACGCGACTCTATTGTCAAATACGCTCGGGCGTGTTCAGCTATTTTTAACCACCTCGCCTGCTGTATATTTGACGCCGACCGTACCGTCTCCGAGCTGACCGCGTCGCGTCGACCTGCGCCCGCAGATGGAGGCGAACCCGGTGTCGACGGTGCAGGAGGTGCTGGAGCGCATCTCGCGGCTGCAGCACATCCAGCAGGCGCTGGCGCAGCAGGCGGCGCGCGCGGCGCAGCACGCCGAGCACGCGGCCGCGCTGCTGGCGCGCGGCGAGGCGGGCGGCGTGGACCTGGGCGACGTGGCCGCGCGCGCCGAGGCGCTGCAGGACCGCGTGGACGCGCTGCTCATGATCCTCGACGTGCAGGCGCAGCGGGTGAGGCCTCTCCTTCCGGGATGCGGAAACTTAGCGCTCGTTTCGATTTTTCGAAACGTACCGATCCAGTTTTATAAAATCACCGCGCCTCTCTGGCGCTCGGTCGATCGAAATCGCCGAACCTCTCCGACGGTCTATCGATCGAGACCACCGATCGTCTCCCGCATCGTCAACGGGGCCGCTCGCTTTCCAGGGGCGTATTTACCCTAGGGCCATCCGGGCCATGGCCCGGGGCGCCAGGCTGCGAGGGGCGCCGAAGCGCCTCTTGCTGCCTTCGCTGGGTGCCTTTTATTGTCAAGCTTACCTACATTTTTTTTATAAAATTTTATATTTTCATCGTCATTATCATACATACACAAAAAATTGCATAAATAAAACATACAATTGCAGAGGTCAATCCTATGACAATGATAGAGTAACATGTCTGGCCAGAATAATGGCCTCCAGGCCAAGATAAAACAAATATGCCAATATGCGACATACGTAGAGGTACATTACGCGGCACATCCGTTAAGCCTCGGCACATCAGCAGCTGAATGTTGCCTAGAAGCTACAAAGTTTTTTGGATTGCTGCAGAATCTGTACGTATTTTTTACAGCGTCAACGGAGCGCACTAAATACTGCAAGATTTCTTGACGGCGCCCGAAAATGTAACTTTGAAAACCTTATCCCAGACCAGATGGCCAGCTAGGGACTACGCTTGTTCCAGTCTTAACAAGGACTGGAATCAAGTATTAGCGGCCCTTGAAGCCACAAAATGTGACTTTGGCAACCAAACCACTTTGATCAGAAATGAAGCTGCAGGGCCTGCAGGGTTGATTAAACAGTTGAATTCCCTGGAAACAGCGATCTTTTCAGAATTTTTGCGCGCTATTTTATCACAATTATAATCATTTGTTCAATTCAGACAAATAGGCCCATGGCAATATCATTCATAATTTACAATAAGTACATATATATTTTAAAGCATTTTAAAGCATTTTCTTACGTTTTCGCGACCTGTAGACATTGAAATAAAACAATTTAAACGGTTTATATCGCGTGTATTATGTAACGAATCTAATTCCCGACGTTTCGAGCCCTATACAGGTCTCATGTTCACGGGCGGAATGACAAAACAATTTTTAGAATACAAACTACCTAATCACCTAGTCACCCGTACCTCTCGCGAGGACTACGATTTGAGACATTCAGGCAACAAAAAAAAAACTACCCAATTTTGAAAAGTAATTGTTTTTTTTTAAATCGTTCCAATTAACGCAATAAGACTCTACCAGCGCTTCGGAAGTGGCATCTACTGAGAAGAATGCGCCGCAAGAAACTCAGCATTAAGCCTTTTTTAAACCAATTTTTTTTTTGACAAACAATAAGTTACATAAAGATAAAAATAAAATTACAAAAATGGTAATTGAATATTCAAAATTAAAATTAAAATTCCAACAGTCATACGATCTAATGTCGAGCCTGAGATTTAACCAACTGTAGTACTGAGTCCCAGGCTGGGTTTTTTCAATTATTTTTCAAAATTAGGTAGTTTGTATTCTAATTTTTTTTTGTCAGTCTGCCCGTAAACATGAGATATGTCAAAGGCTCGAAACGTCGGGAATTAGATTCGTTACAATAAACCGTTTAAATTGTTTTAGTTCAATATTTTAAAGCAGTTTAATATAGCTTCAAAAGTTCTGCAAGGGGTTGGCTTGGACCTGAAGGTCGTTGTTTCTAACCTTTATGACTCTTTAATAAATTTGATTAAAAATAAAAGAGAACGTTTCGACGATTTCGAAGAGGTGGATAAAGCCAAATCACCCGAAGAATACAAGCACAACAAAAAATAGTTGTCAAAAGGAGGAAACATGACGATGAAAGTCGCGAAGGAGAAGTGTTACTACAGGGACGTGACTACATTCGACCTTTTTCCCAATATGTGACCAGTTTTTGGACGAGTTGAGGAGGCGCAAAATGTCATATATGACACAGTGACCGCCAATTTTACCTTCTTAGGGAAATTAGATTCAATGTCTGAGGCAGAAGTTAGACGGAATGCCGTAAACCTTCAAAATGTATACCCGTCAGATCTCGCGGTAGACCTACAAGATGAATGTGTTCTAATAGACCGCTTCCTGGCGGCCTATAAAAATAAAATAAAATGAGTCTAAGGAAACTTCGCTTATTTATAAAAAATAAGGACTTAAAAGAAGCTTTCCCATATGTAGAGATTGCATTACGCATTTTTTTTGCACCGCAGTGGCGAGTTGCAGTGCAGAACGTTCGTTTTCTGTACCCAAAAGGATAACGAATTAAGTATGTACGTTCCACTATAAGCGAAGAAAGCCTGAACAGCTTAGCTGTTCTGAATATAGAAGCTGAGCTGACAAACGTCATAAATTATGACAGCGTCATTGATGATTTTATCAACCAATTTGTACACAGAAAAATAAATGAAAATATGTATCTACTTAGTTAATTTTTTTTTTCGTTAAAGAAAACCCTGCAAAACCTGCAATCCACATAGGTACCTATTGCAGGTTTTTTTTCTTAATAAAATACTTTATCGTCATTTAATGGGGCGCCAAAGCTAAATGGCCCGGGGCGTCAAATTTTTAAATACGCCTCTTCGCTTTCCAGATCCGCGAGCAAGGCTTCGAGTTCGAGCTGGGGACGGCGCAGCAGCCGCCGGCGCCGGCGGACGGCGCGGCGCCCGGGCCGGCGGCGGCGGCGCCGGGCGACGCGCGGCGCAGCAAGAAGCCGCGCCTGGCGGCCGGCGCGGACTTCCAGGCCGGCTACACGCCCTACGAGAGCTGGGCCGCGCAGGCCGCCGCCGCCGTCGACGAGGTATGCCCGGCGCACGTTTCGAACGTGACTCGGCCGGCGATCGAATATACGTTTCGACCGCAGGAGATACTGTACTGTTTGTTGAATATATTTCGTGTCATTACAGTGTAAACGCGACCTGGAGGACGAGGACGTTCCCCGGCAGGACATCTCGGCGGTTCTGGAGCGAGTAGAGAAGGAGCTGTCGGTGCAGCGCGCGGACTTCGGCCACGTGGAGGAGATCCAGCGACGCCTGCGCGGGCAGCCGGGGCTGGAGGGTGAGTGCCGGAGCGGCTGCAGAAGGAGCTGCCGGTGCAGCGCGCGGACTTCGGCCACGTGGAGGAGATCCAGCGACGCCTGCGCGGGCAGCCGGGGCTGGAGGGTGAGTGCCGGAGCGGCTGCAGAAGGAGCTGCCGGTGCAGCGCGCGGACTTCGGCCACGTGGAGGAGATCCAGCGACGTCTGCGCGGGCAGCCGGGGCTGGAGGGTGAGTGCCGGAGCGGCTGCAGAAGGAGCTGCCGGTGCAGCGCGCGGACTTCGGCCACGTGGAGGAGATCCAGCGACGTCTGCGCGGGCAGCCGGGGCTGGAGGGTGAGTGCCGGAGCGGCTGCAGAAGGAGCTGCCGGTGCAGCGCGCGGACTTCGGCCACGTGGAGGAGATCCAGCGACGTCTGCGCGGGCAGCCGGGGCTGGAGGGTGAGTGCCGGAGCGGCTGCAGAAGGAGCTGCCGGTGCAGCGCGCGGACTTCGGCCACGTGGAGGAGATCCAGCGACGTCTGCGCGGGCAGCCGGGGCTGGAGGGTGAGTGCCGGAGCGGCTGCAGAAGGAGCTGCCGGTGCAGCGCGCGGACTTCGGCCACGTGGAGGAGATCCAGCGACGTCTGCGCGGGCAGCCGGGGCTGGAGGGTGAGTGCCGGAGCGGCTGCAGAAGGAGCTGCCGGTGCAGCGCGCGGACTTCGGCCACGTGGAGGAGATCCAGCGACGTCTGCGCGGGCAGCCGGGGCTGGAGGGTGAGTGCCGGAGCGGCTGCAGAAGGAGCTGCCGGTGCAGCGCGCGGACTTCGGCCACGTGGAGGAGATCCAGCGACGTCTGCGCGGGCAGCCGGGGCTGGAGGGTGAGTGCCGGAGCGGCTGCAGAAGGAGCTGCCGGTGCAGCGCGCGGACTTCGGCCACGTGGAGGAGATCCAGCGACGTCTGCGCGGGCAGCCGGGGCTGGAGGGTGAGTGCCGGAGCGGCTGCAGAAGGAGCTGCCGGTGCAGCGCGCGGACTTCGGCCACGTGGAGGAGATCCAGCGACGTCTGCGCGGGCAGCCGGGGCTGGAGGGTGAGTGCCGGAGCGGCTGCAGAAGGAGCTGCCGGTGCAGCGCGCGGACTTCGGCCACGTGGAGGAGATCCAGCGACGTCTGCGCGGGCAGCCGGGGCTGGAGGGTGAGTGCCGGAGCGGCTGCAGAAGGAGCTGCCGGTGCAGCGCGCGGACTTCGGCCACGTGGAGGAGATCCAGCGACGTCTGCGCGGGCAGCCGGGGCTGGAGGGTGAGTGCCGGAGCGGCTGCAGAAGGAGCTGCCGGTGCAGCGCGCGGACTTCGGCCACGTGGAGGAGATCCAGCGACGTCTGCGCGGGCAGCCGGGGCTGGAGGGTGAGTGCCGGAGTGGCTGCAGAAGGAGCTGCCGGTGCAGCGCGCGGACTTCGGCCACGTGGAGGAGATCCAGCGACGTCTGCGCGGGCAGCCGGGGCTGGAGGGTGAGTGCCGGAGCGGCTGCAGAAGGAGCTGCCGGTGCAGCGCGCGGACTTCGGCCACGTGGAGGAGATCCAGCGACGTCTGCGCGGGCAGCCGGGGCTGGAGGGTGAGTGCCGGAGCGGCTGCAGAAGGAGCTGCCGGTGCAGCGCGCGGACTTCGGCCACGTGGAGGAGATACAATTTTTATGGAATTTTTTATATTTAAAAGAAATGGATTTTCTAATCCATTTCTTTTTTTTTTACTTAATTTAGAAACAAACAGTCATACATAATAATATGTTATGTTAGCTAAAGCTAGTGATCAGTTATATATAAATAGACCTATAGTTTCCTATGAGAGTATTTTAAGTGTACAGTTAACATTACACATGAATTCAGATGTTTCCGCAGCAAAATATCTCGTTCAATCAATGCTTTGTCTGTACAATTTAGATTACGATCGCAGCGTAACGAAGTTTCTAACGGAACGTTACACAACCGATAGCTGCGACCGCACGAACCGAACTGAACCGATTTCAATTATCAGTCATGGGACGTTTGGTCGTGCTAGTTTTTTTTTCATTTTTTGTCTCATTGCAAAATATTGGTAAGGGGGCGTGTTCCAAACTTTGTTTTGTGACACGTTAGAAGCACTCTCTACACAGATTCATTGCCCGATTTGCTTGCAGAGGAGGCGATGCAGCACATGGCCAGCATCGACGAGCTGAAGCGGCGCTGGGACGACATCCAGCGCGGCGTGCTCGAGGCCAGGAACACCATGAACCTGCTGGAAGACAAAGACGGCTTCCACCGCGCCGCGCAAACTCTGCGCCAGGCGCTGGACGACGCGCGCGCCTGGCAGGCGCGCATGCTGGCCGACAAACCGTCCAGCAACCAGCTCATCCATCTGCGGAACCGTCTGCGCGTGTTGAAACAGCTCGAGATCAAGACGAAGGAGCTCGACGCGCAAGCCATCGTCCTCCTGACGAAACCGATCCCGCAAACGTACAAGGACGAGATCGAAACGACCGCCAAGAGCATCCGCGCGGAGCACGAGGAGCTGCTCGACCGCCTGGGTCGCAAGGAGGCGGAGATAAAGCGGGCGCTGAACAAGAAGCCGGAGGAGCGGGCCGAGGACGAGTTCCGCAGCCTGCAGCGCGAGATCCAGCGCCTGGAGTCGCAGGTGGTGGCGGAGCACGCGCTGTTCGCGGCCGCCGGCGGCATGCGGCAGGGCGCCGCGCGGCTGGCCCGTCTGCGCCGCGAGCTGCTGCAGCTGCAGGGCCGCTACGAGGCCGTGGTGCGCGAGCGCCGCCAGCAGTACGAGGCCGGCAGCGTGCAGGAGCTCGACGTGCGCAGCAGCCTCGAGAACCTCGTCACCCGCTTCGGCGACACGCAGGTGCTGCTCGACCGGAAGATCGCCAAGCTGGAGAACGGTCAGTCGCTCGCAGGTTTCGGTTCGACGGCGCCCGGGATCGAAGTTCGCTCATGCTTCCGTTCACGAAGTCTATTCGGAACGGGCCCCGGGTCGGTCCCGGGCGGTGCCCGGAAAAAAAATGTTCAACTAAAATGTACCGCTGGTACATTTTGGTCGAACCGCTCCGTCGCAATAAAATAAGCTCTCGGAGCTCAGAGTGTCGCTCGCGCGATTCCAGGCGTGAAGGTGGTCGAACAGCTGGAATCGGACGCGGCCGAGCTCGAGCGGTGGCTGGACGAGCTGGAGGCCTTCGTGGCGGCCAACGAGCACCCGCCCGTCGGCGACGTGCCGCTGCTGGAGGAGCTGCTGCACGCGAGCAACGTGAGTGGCGGCGGGCCGCGGCCCGACGACGCGGTCGGGTCGGCCGCGTGCGACTCGCGGGGGACGTGTCACTCATCCGCGACCGTCTCGTTACAGAAGTTCGACGAGGAGCAACAAAAGTACGAGGCGCTCCTGGCGTCGTACGAGGCGGCCCGCGGCCGCGTGCTGGAGGAGTGCTCGGCCGAGCTGGGCGCGGCGCTGCGGGCCGCGGCGCCGGGCCGGCGGCTGGCGCGCGCCACTGCGCAGGCGCGCCGGCTCAACGAGGCGTTGCGCCGCGCGCTGGAGCGCAGCGAGGCCGTGTTCCGGCGGATCGCCGACACCGAGGCCTGGCTGCTGCGGCTGGAGAGCCGCATCCCCAGGGAGGAGGACTGCCAGATCTCCGACTCGGCCGAGCTGTACCGCGTCAAGATGGCCTTCCAGGCGCTCAAGGACGAGTGCGACGACAAGACGCAGGACTTCCGGAACCTCAACGAGGCCGGTGAGTCCCCGCCCGGCGGGCCGCTGGCGGCGGGCCGCGGGCGCAACTGAGCCGCGCTGTCTGTGCAGGCAACGACCTCATGCTGGCGGCGGAGCGGCGGCCGGCGGCGCTGGCGCGGCGGCTGACGGCGCTGTCGGCGCGCTGGACCGACGTGACGCGCGGCGTGTACGAGCGATACAAGTGAGCCCCGGCGGCGGCGTATGGACCGCGTTACGAGTCTCGCTCGCTGCTATTGCGGCGCTGACGACCGGCGCGAATCGGTTAGCGCGCTCGAGGTCATCCGAGCTGGCTTCCGATTCGGACCGATCGCGGGCGAGTTAAAATCGCCAAATCGAGAGAGCGATCATCGCGATCGCGTGACGCTCGTGTGCTCGCAGGGTGCTGGCGGAGGCGTGGCACGAGACGGGCGAGCTGCGCGCGCGCCTGGCGCAGGAGGCGGCGTGGCTGGACGGGCTGGAGCGGCGCCTGCGCAGCCCGCAGCGCCCCGCCGACGCCGAGGAGCTCTCCGCGCAGCTCTACGTGCGTAGCGAGCCGCGCCCCGCGCCCGGGCGCGATCCGATTCTCTTCCGACTGCGCGACGACTGAACCGCTGCATCTCGCGCGCTCGGAAGCGAAGCGGAAACCTATTTTTGTGTTTTTTATCTTTAAAAAATCTGAGATTCGAAAGCTCGACACCGAAACCGCGACAGGGAACGTGGCGCCGTCGGGCGCCCGCTCGATGTCACGCTCGCTGTTCAAAGTTTGGTCAAATCGAGAATCAAGGGCGACAGCGCTCCGCTGACCGCCGGCCCGTGCGCAGGACCTGGAGAGCTACCTGCAGAACCACTGCGCGCCGCGGCTGGAGGCTATCCGCGACGTGGGCGCGGCACTGGCCGACGCGCACATCATGGCGGGCTGGCTGCGCCGCGAGCTGCGCGCGCTGGCCGAGCGCTGGGACGCGCTGCGGGCCGAGGTGAGCTACCTGCAGGACCACTGCGCGCCGCACATCATGGCGGGCTGGCTGCGCCGCGAGCTGCGCGCGCTGGCCGAGCGCTGGGACGCGCTGCGGGCCGAGGTGAGCTACCTGCAGGACCACTGCGCGCCGCACATCATGGCGGGCTGGCTGCGCCGCGAGCTGCGCGCGCTGGCCGAGCGCTGGGACGCGCTGCGGGCCGAGGTGAGCTACCTGCAGGACCACTGCGCGCCGCACATCATGGCGGGCTGGCTGCGCCGCGAGCTGCGCGCGCTGGCCGAGCGCTGGGACGCGCTGCGGGCCGAGGTGAGCTACCTGCAGGACCACTGCGCGCCGCACATCATGGCGGGCTGGCTGCGCCGCGAGCTGCGCGCGCTGGCCGAGCGCTGGGACGCGCTGCGGGCCGAGGTGAGCTACCTGCAGGACCACTGCGCGCCGCACATCATGGCGGGCTGGCTGCGCCGCGAGCTGCGCGCGCTGGCCGAGCGCTGGGACGCGCTGCGGGCCGAGGTGACGCCGACGCTGCGAGGGCCGATAGAGCGCTCCGCGAGCTACCAGATTAGGCTGATTTGACTTCAATGAAAATTTCATAGTTCTCGGGTCCCCGGCGTCCTCGTCGCGACTCGCGATATTCGATACCCCGGGCGGTCTCTCGGGCGTCGCGACGACAAGTTTTAGAATGTTGCGAATCAATTTTTTCCGTAACGTTCCGAGACGGAGATTTTAAAGTTTTTTATCTGGAGGTCGATCGAGTTCTGTTTCGGAACGGCGCACTGAACTGATACGGAACGGTCGGCTTCGGAATTAGCTGAACGCTTAAGAATCCTGTCGGAGGATCGTATGAAATGGAATCTGTTCTCTGTCACATAACCGACAGCGACGAGATACTAAAACGTCGAGCTACTTCCGAGGGTGACCGTTCGCGACGCACAGAGCGAGTCGATGCGGGGTCGGCGTCGCCGCTGCGGCCGGCAGGAGCCGGGCGGCGAGGACCACCAACTTGTTGCCGGTGCCCGTGTCGCGACACATTTAAAATCTTCATTGAATTCGAATTTACTCCATCTGATTGCTCGCGGACCGCTCTATCGGCCGTTTCGATTCGGCGTCGATTTTAGAGCAGAAACCGGCCGTCTCGTTCGTCGGGTTGCATTTCCGCACGGGTCACCCTGAGTATAATCGAACAGGTCACCGTTTCGAAATACCGCTTTGAAACCTAATCGAATGGCGTCGAAATAAGACAATTTGAACGGTTACAAGTCGCGTAATCATAAGAAAATAGTAATGGAATGGGTTTCGACAGGGAAAAGATTAACGTAAAATTCGAACGAGGCTCCTCGAAAGGGCGACCCGACGGGTTCCCGACCCGGCGACGGACAGGTCGTCCGGATTCAGAAACATGAACCGGGAGGCTGCACAACGTCCGTTCAGTTTTCACGACTCGCGCTCGGCAGGCGGCGGCGCGCACGGCGGCGCTGGAGGGCGCGGCGCGCGCGGCGGCCAGCTGCGAGCGCGACGCGGACCGCCTGCAGGACTGGCTGCGCGCCGCGGCCGCCGCGCTGCAGGAGCCGGGCGCGGCGGGCGCGCGCGCGCTGGCCGCGCAGCTGGGCGCGCAGTGCGCCGCGCTGGCCGGCGTGGCCGCGCAGGTGGCCGCCTACCGCGCCGAGGCCCGGCCCGAGGCCGCCGCGCGCCTGCAGCAGCGGCTCGACGACCTGCAGGTGCGCCTCCGACGACAGAATTAGCTCGCCTCCTTCGTTATTCTCTCGCGTTCTCGTGCCCTCCTCCCGGTGCGATCGACCTCTCCGTTGTCGGCCCCCGTCCGATCGTCAGCGACGTCGACCTCGTTTCGAGGCCCCGGCGGTGACGGTCTCCCGAGATTCGGACGCCTCCTCGGGTGCCGGTGGAGGCGACGTCTGCCCTACATTTCCTTCATACTCTTTACATTTGTAACCAAAAACGCTCTATACCACCGTGATCGTTTCCCCTCTCGCGTGTCCGGCGATCGCTGACCCGCCGTGTGCCCGCAGCGGCAGTTCGACGAGGTGGCGGAGCGGCTGGGCGCGCTGGACGCGCCGGGCGGGCCGGCGGAGGCCGGGCTGGACGCGCGGCTGGCGCGGGCCATGCGCACGCTGCGCGCCGTGCAGGCCAGCGCCGAGCAGGAGCTGGCGCTCGAGTCGGCCGCGCCCGACGCCGTTCGCGCCGTGCTGCGCCGCGCGCTCGTGAGTACCTTGTCGAGTGCCGACGCTCGGCTCTGCCACCGGAATAGAAAAAATAATGGTTCTATATGAAAGCTTGTAAAGATTGAGAACCTTCTTCAGTTTTTGAAAGCGGTCAAAGATACCTCCGTGCTCGACTACTTCTAAGTTTAAGTAATTATGCTCGAAATGATATCTCATACCCGTTCATCCGAAAAGGATGTGCTAACCGGCGCCGTGTCGGGTGTCCGCCGGTTCGCTTCCGCGCGCCAGTCCCTCGCCGGGAGCCGGCCGCGGGTCACGACAGATTCCGAGTAAATAAAGGGAACGGAGATAGTGTGCCGAAAGAAGATATTTTAAATAAGGAACAGGTGGAACAGTTTTCAGGAATCACGGAAAGTGTTTCCGAGTGTTTGATTTTTAATCCCTGACTTTCCGGATTTCCGAGAATGAGCATGTTGTGCGGGCCATTTCCTACGGTAGGTGGGCGGAGGTTACGGCAAGGTGGCGCGATCCGCCGAACTGGCCGGCTATTAGTGTTCAACTCGAGTCTCGGTGGTGCCAAACATACATTTGAATTAGGTTCATAGGCTTAGTATTTGCTAGCGAACATACGAACGAAGAGCTCGCTGGCGTGTAGCCATTTTTGATCCGACAAAGTTTGCTGTATGAAATTTAAATACAGAAGTTCATACAGAGGCGGGCTTGTGTGGGGTGGCCGTCATTCACAACAGGTTACAGACGGTGTCGTGTTCGCCTTCACTTCCCAACTTGTGCAACTGCCATAAGAGATTGCTTTCGCCCTTGCACGCTCAGGACGACGTCTAGTATACATATTCTAAGATTTCATAGAAGACACGATTTCAGATAATCTTGGGTCAGGTCAGGACGTAACAAAATGAAAGTTGTGTCAATTACGCGCTGTTAAATGAGCTAATCTTCTCAGAACATTTGGCGGATTTTGGATTTGGATCGAATAACCCATTCCACGGGTTAAGCCTTTGAATGGGTTACCTTTCTCCACACTGTGAATTGGGTTGATTTTTCACACTTTGACATAGATGACATTAAGCTTTTTTTGAGCTCTCAGCTTGTTATATTTGGTCCAGAAATCCCCGCCTCCTTTCGTCATTATAATGTTGTCATTTTTGTTGCTAAAGTCTTGTTCAATAGAAATGCCCAATGTTGTAAACAAACCAATTGTTTTTTACAACATATGTGATTATGCTAAAATTACCATTATCACTCCGTAATCACGTACGCTTGAACCATGAGTATAATCCCATTACCGATTTATAGGTACACTTTATATGTATTTAAGTCAACATATCCATTAATTATTTGTTATTTTAATAAACACTTTCGTTTCAAAATGTAGGTTATGTGTCAAATGCTAGCCATATTTGGTTACAACATTCGCCATTCCTATTGAACCCGTGCTTTGAGCTGTAGCAGTGTGTGTGCCGGCGGGCGCGGCGCCGGAGCGTTGCGCAGGTCGCGGGCGCTCCGCACCCGGTCCGCGGTTCTATTTATACCAATTGTTATGGTAATGCACTATTGTGTACACAACGTGGCCGCGGCGTTCCAATGTCATGTTGCTATCGACGACCATCCGGCCTAGTGGTTAGTTAACTTGACTACAATTAAGGCTTGAGGTTCCGGGTTCGATTCCCGAGTGGGACATACATATTAATGTTTGTACCCGAGTCTTGGATGTCACAGGGTGTCGCTGGAAGTATGGATCAAATCCAAGTGGACGTATGGAGGAGGTCATTTCCGACCATTTTGATCCTATGAATGCAAATAGCTTTAATCTATTCTCATATAAAAAAATTGTACCGAAAGTTTACCACGCATGCCTCTTCGCCCTCTGGGTTGCGCATGGGCAGCCTCCTATGCATTGTGGGTGTCTATGGGCTGCGGTTATCACTTGCCATTAGGCGGCCCGTTTACTCCTTCCTTTCGTATCTTTATCTTTACATAGTATGAAACAAAGTTGATATCCGTTCCAATCTGTCCTCGTGGCCGCTTTACCACCAAACCGCGCAACGGATTTTGATACGATTTTTTACTGTCATTTAAATTTTTTACGAACCATTTTTATGTATATCTTTCTGTAGCCGTGTAAGCCGAGGCGAGCCGCTAGCTTTGTACCTAGAAGAGCCTTTTACAAAGCGGTGACGCTGCGAGTGCGCGTGGTCGGCGGCGTCAGCGCGGCGTTGAAAGGATTCAGTGCGAGCGCCGCGTCGGCGGAGGAGGCATATCGGCTTTACCCGCGTCATATTGTTTTCTGTGCATTTTACTGCTAAAAAGTATCCTGATTAGAATTCGTTAATTGCCATTCCGTGGGAAATATTTTGATTTGACTGAATGACTGCCTCTGTACAAAGTTTCACTCGTTGATACGTTGCTCCGTTACCGTATGCATGACGAACAAACATTGGCCAAATCAATGGGGGTAAGATAGATTAGGATGGAAGTACTGGGATAAAAAAAAATAGATAAGTAGATTTCTTTTGAAAATAAGTCAAATTTACAAGTATAAGGCACCAAAGTGAAGATCTGGCGACTTACCGACCGCGATGGTGATACGCACACTCATTCAGCGTTCCTATACTCAAACAACGGATCGTTCCGTCTGCCAGCCGATATAATTTGACAGCTGTCCACTGAATATTTGTCAAAGTGTAACGGTTGGTGACAAAAACGATCCGCTGGTTGAATATCAGGCATCGGGCATTAGTGGCTCGGTGTGCGGGCGCGGCGCTAAGCCGGCTCGCTCGCGAGGCAGCCGGCGGCGAGTGCGGCGCGCGCCATGTGCTGGGACGCGCTGTACCTGGGCCTGGTGCTGCTGCTGGTCGGTTGCAGGTGGCTTGTAAGTCCGGGGAGGGCAGGGGACAGCCGCTCGTTTTTTTGTGCACATATCACTGCTCACATTAGTATTCAGGTTTCTCTGACGACGGATGACGCGCAGCGATAGCGGCGATCTATCGAGGCCTACGTACGCGCAGAATGTTTTCGGATTGAATATCTTTCTGATGCGTTCCTTTTGCCGGTTTTTTTAAAATATTCTTTTTCTTATTGGTTGGTTTTTATAAAACTTTGTTTATTTTCACCGGGCCCGTTTGTTACTGAGTGTTTAATGAATCAGAATAATCTACCTTACTGCTCCCCGAAAACAGTGTTAAATGAACTACTCTCGTGCTCTCGTGAATATTTTCATGCAAAAATGTATTCTCCTTCTCTTCTACTTGAAACAACACACATCACAAACTCTTAACTATCATCCTTCACCGTTTTATCCCTTGATACCAGTCGTGATGTATTTTGCCAATACACGAAGTGTTATCGGTACGATCCTTTATCGCTCCAACGAATGACAAATACTTAGTTCATGAATGCGTGTGTAATCAAATCTTACAAGTCAAATCTCCCACGGCAACATTCTGTAACATGTACGACGGACGGCGATGTGACAAAAGTAGTTTATCTACACACGTATCATAATGCTGCTCTATAATTCAAAAACCGTAGGAAATGACCAGCATTATTACAACCAATTTTATAATGAGAACTTTCTTGTCTGTGGTAGAAGGTAAAATCTGTACTTTAATGGTCATTAAAGTATAAATTTTTGCAACGTTTTAAAAAAAATTTTTTTTTATTTCAGACCACCATAGCAAGTTCATATATTGTTTGTAAAGTTGAAACAAAATCTTAATATATGTATTACTAGGGTAAACATTACTTATATACTATTTTTGTGTGCGAGATGCCTCTTCGGACTTAGCTATAAAGGCCGAATGAAAACGTCCCGCTATCACGTTTAGGATGGAGTTAGAGCTGGCCCGCAGTCTGCAGTGCAACGAGGCAGTTTTCTTACGCATAATGGCGTAAAGTCATCTATATGAGCGTGCGCAAACAGGCCTGAAGCACTGCAGAACCGGGGCAGCCCCAACAACATCCTAAAGGCATTATTGTACTGAATATGCAGCGCATTAAGGGCCCGCTGCGTGTGGTCGGTCCACAGGCTGCACGTGTAGAACACTTGACACGATTCTCTAAACAGAGTAAGTTTTACCGGAATACTGCAACGTGCGAACCTGCGAATCACCATGTTACAGCGAACCGCCAGCGCCCTGCGTTCCCTATCAATGTCCACCTCGTCCTTAAGGTCGTCCGTTACAAAGTGTCCGAGATATTTAAACTGATTGACGCGCTTCAGTTCTGCACCGCAGAGTGTAATGTTGGGTACAGAAGACGGACACCTACCACCGACAGCCTTGAACATCAGATACTCGCTCTTCTTAACATTGTATATGAGGCCGTTAGCGTGTGCATAGCGCTCACGAATCCGCAAAAGATACCTAAGCGCCCTAACCGTTGGACCGTTATGAATTGGAACAGCTGTCAAACCTCGAGTGGGTGATAACTTTTAATATCTATGGATTCTAGAATAGAGACCCGCTTAAATTTTGACAACTGTTCCAAATTTAAACTCGTAACGGTACAAAAATCGATACCGTAATGACCATCACAGTACAGATTTTACCTACTACCGTAGACAAGAAAGTTCTCATAAATCGGTTGTAATAATAGACCAATAATGATACGCGCGTAGATAGAATAGTGTCACCGTGCCGGTCCGCTGACGCAGCCGACAGTCGGCGCGGCCTCGGCACGGCCGGTTGTCGGCGCGACGTAACCGAGTGACCGCCCCGCAGAAGCTGTACCGCACGCTGAGCGAGATCAAGGCCGAGGTGGAGGCGGTGATCAAGGCGGGCCGGCGCGCGGCCGAGGCGGGCGGCGCGGCGGCGCCGGCGCTGTCGGCGCGCGTGGACGCGCTCAAGGAGCTGTACAACCGGCTCGGCGCCGCCGTCACCGACAGCAAGACGCGCCTCGAGACCGCGCTGCTCACGGCGCGCGAGATCCACAACGACCTGCAGGCGCTGGCCGCCTGGCTGGACAACCTGGGCGCCGGCGTGGGCCGCCAGGCGCTCGAGCTGGAGATGTCGCGCATGCGAGCCGTGCGCGACAAGCTCAACGACAACTACCGCCAGTACGCCGCGGGCTGCGACGCCGCCTCGCTGGCCGAGCTGCGGGCGCAGCTGGACGACATCAACGCGCGCTGGGAGCGGCTCGGCCGGCCCGGCGGCGCGCGCGGCGACGCCGACGCGGACTCGCTGCGCCGGTTCCTCGCCGACGTGCAGCGCGAGCTGGACAGCGCGGACACGCTCACGGACGCCAAGCTGCGGCTGCTGGAGGGCGAGCTGCGCGCGCGCGGCCCGGGCCTGCAGGCCTGCGGCGACGCGGCGCTCGCGCAGCAGGGCCAGGCCGTGCTCGAGAGACTCACGGTGAGTGCTCGTGTTGGCTTTTTGTGGGAAACTTGCTTTCGCAAAAGTCCGGGTTCCGATGTTCATTTCGCGTTCCGAGTGAAATTTTTGAGTCGGCCGCGCCGGACGAACGATGAACTCGAAACTCGGGCGAATCACAGCAGCCGGCTCCGGGAGCGCGATCCCTCTCGAACCGGGCGCCCGGAGTCGAGCTCCCGCATTCTCATCGTCTGTCCATTTCGCGCTTTCACGTATCGGAGGTGAGCGGCTGGTCTCATCGGGAACCGTCCGCGGTGCGATCGGAAGCTTTCGTCGTCGCGCCGAGCGGCCGGCCTCGGTGTGCACGCGCACCGTGGCGTCGCGTGTGATCAACCGACCAGACCCGACGCGTCGCGCGCTCCCGATTAACTCCGCGGACTCACTGCACGCACACGTCGCACGGTGTCGGGCGCGCTTGGGCGGGGCGTCCGTCGGCCGCGGCTAACGCGCGCTTGTTGCAGGCCCTCGCCGCGCCCGCGGCGCCCGCGCAGCCCAAGCGCAGCCGCATCCCGCTGGCGCTGCGCAGCCCGCCGCCGCGCCGCGCGCCCGCGCCGGCCGCGCCGCGCGCCCGCGGCAGCGCGCCCGGCCCGCTGCAGGACGGCGAGCCGCTCCCGCGGATATCCGACGACGGGCTCCGGCCGCGGGCGCCGCCGCGCCGCGCCGGCTGCCACGTGGTCGCGGTGCGCGAGCGCGAGATCGTCAAGGCCACCGTGAGCCCCGAGCCGCCCGCCGAGGAAGCGCCCTCCTTCGCCGCGCGCCGCGCCGCGGCCGTGCCGGCGCCGGCCGCGCCGGACCTGGGCCCGGAGCCGCGGACCTTCGTCGTGCAAGTGACGACCCTGGAGCAGCGCATGAAGCCGACGCTCGGCGTCCTGAAGCGGCGGCACGACGACGACGAGCCGCCGGCGCGGTGCCCGCTGCTGGTCGACCTGGCGGCGCGGCGCGGCCTGCGCGGGGCCGAGGTGGACGAGTACCTGGTGCTGGACGACGTGCCGCGGGACCAGGCGGCGCTGCCCGAGCCCTCCGCCACCGGCGAGGCGGCCGCGCACGGGACGGACCCTGGCCCGGGCGCCGGAGGCGTCGCCGACCGGACGCTCGAGCCGGCCGGCGGACCGGGACCGGCAGCCGATGGACCAGAGCGGGAAGCCTCACCGGAGATAGAGGCGCTAGCGCGGGAAGCCTCTCCAGAGATCGACGAACCGGTGCGAAAAACCTCACCGGAGATCGAGGAGCTAGTGCGGGAAACCTCACCGGAGGTCGATGAAATACTGCGCGAATCTTCACTCGAAACGAACGAACGAGCGGCCGAAGCCACGCCTGAGGCGACCGAACCGGTAGAAGTTACACCTCCAGCAGATAATACAGGCCGCGAACGGGCACTCGAAACGACCGAACCACCGGGCGAGGCCACTCCTGAGGTGATCGAATCAGTAGGAAAATGTACAGCGGATGATACAGTCGGCGAACGGGCACTCGACGACACGAACGAACCAGCGGACGAGGCCACGCCTGTAACGATTGAACCAGCAGAGGAAGTTAAACTTACAGCAGATAACACAGTCAGCGAACCCACGCGTGCAACAGATGGACCAGTGGATGAGCCCACGTCTGAAGCGAAGAAACCAACGGATGAGGTGAAAGCCGGGCCGACCGCCGCGCGCGCCGAGGAGGGCATCTACTCGGAAGTGGAGGACACGCCTCAGGTAGCTATCCAGCAGGCCAGCCAAACATGAATAGGTTTTATAAAAATAAACACGTTTCATTACAGAAGTGGTCTATACTGCGGTAGCACGGAACGCCACATTTTTTGTTGAAATAATAAAATAATAAATTTAATATTTATTTTCGATTTTACTAGTCGCTCGTCAACGAACTGGAACAAAACGCCTGAAACGCAAAGTAACGCCTGAATCTATTAATTATTTATAGTCGCTCGTCGACGTCGTTATTACGTCTTTTCAAAATTCGTATACGACTCCCTTGGAAGTATTTCTTAAAAAAAAAGAATCATCGGAATCAATTCACATGTACTGTACTTGGCGATAAACATTGCACATCGGTCTTTGGAAAGAGACTCGGCTAATTTCTGTGTAAACTCGTAAACGGCCTGATCGACAGCACAGATCTGCTTGAGCGCGTTGGGGTTGTTGTTCCTCGGGCCGCCAGTAGATTGTGTAACAGAAGACCTTTTTCTCTACCCTGTTGTCGAACAAATATAGGCAGACACGCACCTCTGTATCGGATGATTGCATCATATAGGGGGGTTAAGACGAAATTTGATTTATATTGCTGTTCTATGGTCTCACTTAGATACGTGAGTAGTAATGGTTCTGGGCTTTTGGACCTCTTGCATTTGTTCATATAAGTCTCAAAATTTAAAATTCCATCTGAAATAGCTAATTAAGGTCTTTAACACAGGTTCAATACTTCAATAGTTTAATTATAGATTTTTTCTCCGCTGTTTATCGTAAAAACATGCTGTTTCTGCTGTTTTAGGATTTACACGAGATGTACTTTAATTTGTCGTTGTACAGTTCCAGGAGGATACTGACGCATTTAGTTGAAAATACATATATAACATAGAGTTGTTGAAACCCTCCAACTTTAAATTGTGCGATGGCATCTTTAGAAAAAGGCGGAAAACCTTTAGAAGGTCAGTCACGCGAAATTATTTACAATGTTTATAATTATTTTGCAACCGAAGCCGGCTGATTTCAAAAATGAGGATGGCAATGCAAGTTATTATTTTACGAAGATTCAAGAGCGAGTAGCAAATGCCACTGGAATTTCAAGAATAACTTTGAAAATATTAAACGAAGTCAGTACTGAGACATCTTCCACTTCAGTTAAGTTCACTACTCCGAAAAAGGCAGACCATTGCAAAAAAGTGAAATTGAAGGAATTGAGAAATTTTGAATTTATTTACAACAGTACTTATTTTATTAAATTACAAAGTAATACATAATTGTTAATCTATCCTTTTTCTAGTAGTTGCAATAACTCTGTATAGATATTCAAAGTTTACATGTCATCGATTCGACGAAACCAATTAGGTCCGTCCATAAGGAGCAGTATTTATTTGGTATGAAACAACACTTAATGGACGGTCGCCAGCGTTCGGAAATCTTCGTAAGCGGCCAAACATTTCTATTCAAACACCGATGTGCAATCTTTTTCGCCGGGTACCGTACCGCATTCGATATCCGACGAATTTAGAACTTCCCCCCTTTTGTAGTCGGTCAAAAACGAGTCGATATCTCGATGCGTCCCAACAAAAATGTTGGCTCCCCGAGCCGCCCGCTCCCCGCCGAGCGGGAAGCGTCAGCGGCTGGAACCGGCGCTTGGCTTGCAGTCCCTCGCTCCGCCGGGCCGCGCGTCCCCGCCGCTGGGCGCGTCCACGCCGCTGCGCGCCGCCAGCCCCGCGGCCGCGCGCCGCGGCCCCGGCCCGCTCGGCCGCGAGCGCCCGCCGCCCGGCGCCGCGGGCCCCGAGGTGAGCCTCGTCCCGGCGAGCCGGCCGCCGCGGTATCGTGCAGCCGAGTCGACCCGCTCACCGTCCCGGTCTTTCCCAGTCCCCGCCGCTGTCGCCCGTGTCGCCGGTATCGCCGCTGTCGCCGGTATCGCCGCTGTCGCCGCCGTCGCCGCCGTCGCCTGTGTCGCCGGAGTCGCCGGAGTCGCCGCTGTGGGGCTGGCGGCTGGCGGCGCTGCCGGCGGACGCGGAGCTGGCGCAGTTCGCGGCGGCGGCGGCGGCGGCGCGGCGCCGCATGGACGTGGCGCTGCTCACCGTGGGCGGGGTGGACGCCGAGAAGGACCCCGGCAAGAGGCTCGAGGTGGGTCGCCCGGCTCGGTGCCGCCGGCTGGGCGGTAGTGGACTCGTGAACGGGTCTCGTTTATGTTTTTCGATGTTTGTTGCACGAAATTGACTATGAATACAAAAGGACGCGAATTCTCGAGTGATTCGGCGCTCGTCCCGGAAACTCTCCCGGACTGAACGAGGTGTCGGATGACGTGCGGCACTCGACCGGTCTGTTGACTGAAACCGCTCGAAAATGGCGGCGCGGGAAACCCCCTCGGCGATGATAGGTACGAGTTTCTCGAGTGCTCGGAGATCCTGGCCATATTACAGCGCCGAAAACACGAAGGTTGATTACGTGGTCGGGACCTCAGCGGGGAAAAGTGGCAATCGAAGCCCTCGCCGCCCCGCCAAAACGGCATCAGAAGATCGATCGTAACTTTATAGTATAAGTAATATCAATCCACATTCACACGTATTTAGGAGTCGAGTTATTGTTTGACATGCCTCGGGCCGGTCCTTGGTCATTATAAATGAATTCTCGCGGCCGTCATCGAAGTCTCACTTGACTTTAAAATCGATGACTCGGTTTCGCAGAGCAAACCCTGTCTCTTAGAGCGCAGGACTCTTCCACACCGATCCGTTTGAATTTTTCAACCTACATATTACGGGAGCGGGAACCGACTTAACTCAAAAACTGGCCCACCCGCCGTCCGGCCCCCGTGCGTGTCTGACCGCGCCGCCCGCAGGTGCTGAAGCAGCAGCTGGGCGCGCTGGCGCCCGAGGCGGCGGCGCTGATCTCGCGCGGCGACAGCCTGGTGCTGGCGCGCCACCGCGGCAGCCCGCTGCTGGCCGAGTACATCCAGGCGGCGCACACGGACCGCCTGCGCCACCAGTGGGCGCAGCTCATGGCCGAGATCGAGGCGCGCCGCCACGCGGCCATGCGCGCCGAGGACGAGCTGAAGGAGCTGCAGCGGCTGCTGGACGGCCTGCAGCGCTGGCTGCGCCGCCTGCAGGCCGACGCGGCCGCGGCCGCCGGCCTGCCGCAGGACGAGTTCCTGGACCGCGAGGGCGAGGTGGAGCGCGTGGCCGAGCTGTGCCGCGCGCTGCGCGCCGCGCGCGTCGGCTTCCCCGAGCGCGCCGCCGCCGACGTGGCCGCCGCCTGGGCGCAGGTCAAGCGGCTCTACGAGGCGGCCGGCGAGCCCGGGAGGGACGAGAAGGGAAAGATCGTGAGTGCTCTCGTTACGGAAACGATCAGCATCTATTTTATGAGACCCGAATCGACCGAGCATATCGAACTAG
This sequence comes from Ditula angustiorana, assembly GCA_963691745.1. NCBI lineage: Eukaryota > Metazoa > Arthropoda > Insecta > Lepidoptera > Tortricidae > Ditula > Ditula angustiorana. Next base: position 102,452 of record OY829490.1, read on the forward strand.
GTCGATTCACCTATCGATTCGTAAACGGACGATGGCGCTCAGAAGTCGAGTCGACGGGGCCGGGTAGTGATAATAGCGGCGTGTCGGCAGGACGCGGGCGAGGCGCTGTGCAACGAGTACGTGACGCGCGCCAACCGCGCGCGCGAGGCCGTGGCCGCGGCCGCGCGCGCGCTGCGGGCCGCGCCGCTCGGCGGCCGCGACTACGACGACTTCCCGCTGCAGGAGGACGCGCTGGCGGTGAGTGCGCGCCGGCGGCCGCTCGCGCGCGCCGGACCGCGAGCTGACCGCCGTGTCCTGTCCCCGCAGAGGGTGCGCGCGGCGCTGGCGGAGCTGGAGCCGCTGCTGCAGGCGGCGGAGGCGCAGTGGGCGGCGGCGGGCGCGCCGGCCGGGCGCGCGGGCCGCGTGCGCCGCAAGCTGCGCGCCGAGCGGGCCGCGCTGGCCGACGCCGTGGCCGAGCGCGCCGACAGGTAAACCGCCGGCACGCTCCGTGCGGCCGCGCGCACGAGGCCGTCCGCCATCTTGTATCTAAAAAAATATGAGAGTCACGGGTTTATCGCGGTAAAGATACGTCAAATCGATACCCTGGTCGGTCCATTTTGTGTGCCGAGACGTCATTTGCCCTAGATCAGAAACGTGATGTCGACTCCGAATTTATGACAAAATACCACGAATTAAGGTCAAATTTATTATTCCGTGGAATTCTGACGTTTCTTGGTATTACCAGGCAAAAAAATATTTTTTTAAACTGTGGTGAGAAATACAAAGAAAAATTAATGCAAAACATAAATGTTGTGATTGAAATATATAACTTTACAATCACTTCAACGTATTATTAATTAAAACGAACTTGATTTAATTTTAAATCACACGACTGAGACATAATAAAATATTTAATTATATTCTGAGGAAAAATAAATTGTTGTGGGTATCATTTTGATATTTTAATTCTAGAATAAGCTTGGACTTCTTTGTCCGGGATATTTTTGCAGTTTTCGTTGATTTTATTGCTGCTAGTCGGTTGGTTTGGTTTTTGTTACGTTTCCGTTTTCTACCAATAATTTGTACAGTAGAAAAAATGTTTCTCATCCCTGAAACGTCTTATAATGACAGATGCCAGAATTCCAGGGAATTAAAAAAGCGAGTGTAGGCATTTTTGTGTAAAATTGTCATTCGTCGTTTTGGACCACAAAAAATGCCGGGCCCGGCAGGTGGGCACGCTGCCAGGCCGTGTGGACGCAGCTGTACGCGGCGCTGGAGGCGCTGGGCGCGTGGCTGGACGGCGCCGAGCCCGCGCTGGCCGCCGCGCGCGCCAGCGACGAACCCGCCAAGGACCTCAAGCAGAAACTGACAGACCTGGAGCAGCAGGTGCGTGTCGATGGAATTTACAGTCCGGGACGAGTCGATGCGTTAACGACGACACACACGAATACTCAGTGCCATACGAAACAAAACAAAAAATGCAAACTAAACTTCGATACACAAGTGATTGCAACAGTGGGCGCGGCTTCGGCTCTCGTCGCGTTACTGAAGAAGGTCTATTAATTAAAACACTGAGATGTTTAATTTTACACATGTATTACTGTTATTCGTACGTCATCTATTGGCGAGTACTGTACGGCGCGGCCGTCGGCAGATGGCGAGCCGCGCGGGACTGGTGGCCGAGGCGCGCGGCGGCGGGCGCGCCGTGCTGGCGGCGTGCGGCGGCGAGCTGGCGCGCGGCGTGCAGGACCAGCTGGAGCAGCTGCTGGCGCGCTGGCTGCGCGCCGCCGCAGACCTGCAGGCGCTGCAGCACAGGTACGGGCGCGCCGTGCTGGCGGCGCGCGGCGGCGAGCTGGCGCGCGGCGTGCAGGACCAGCTGGAGCAGCTGCTGGCGCGCTGGCTGCGCGCCGCCGCAGACCTGCAGGCGCTGCAGCACAGGTACGGGCGCGCCGTGCTGGCGGCGCGCGGCGGCAAGCTGGCGCGCGGCGTGCAGGACCAGCTGGAGCAGCTGCTGGCGCGCTGGCTGCGCGCCGCCGCAGACCTGCAGGCGCTGCAGCACAGGTACGGGCGCGCCGTGCTGGCGGCGCGCGGCGGCGAGCTGGCGCGCGGCGTGCAGGACCAGCTGGAGCAGCTGCTGGCGCGCTGGCTGCGCGCCGCCGCAGACCTGCAGGCGCTGCAGCACAGGTACGGGCGCGCCGTGCTGGCGGCGCGCGGCGGCGAGCTGGCGCGCGGCGTGCAGGACCAGCTGGAGCAGCTGCTGGCGCGCTGGCTGCGCGCCGCCGCAGACCTGCAGGCGCTGCAGCACAGGTACGGGCGCGCCGTGCTGGCGGCGCGCGGCGGCAAGCTGGCGCGCGGCGTGCAGGACCAGCTGGAGCAGCTGCTGGCGCGCTGGCTGCGCGCCGCCGCAGACCTGCAGGCGCTGCAGCACAGGTACGGGCGCGCCGTGCTGGCGGCGCGCGGCGGCGAGCTGGCGCGCGGCGTGCAGGACCAGCTGGAGCAGCTGCTGGCGCGCTGGCTGCGCGCCGCCGCAGACCTGCAGGCGCTGCAGCACAGGTACGGGCGCGCCGTGCTGGCGGCGCGCGGCGGCGAGCTGGCGCGCGGCGTGCAGGACCAGCTGGAGCAGCTGCTGGCGCGCTGGCTGCGCGCCGCCGCAGACCTGCAGGCGCTGCAGCACAGGTACGGGCGCGCCGTGCTGGCGGCGCGCGGCGGCGAGCTGGCGCGCGGCGTGCAGGACCAGCTGGAGCAGCTGCTGGCGCGCTGGCTGCGCGCCGCCGCAGACCTGCAGGCGCTGCAGCACAGGTACGGGCGCGCCGTGCTGGCGGCGCGCGGCGGCGAGCTGGCGCGCGGCGTGCAGGACCAGCTGGAGCAGCTGCTGGCGCGCTGGCTGCGCGCCGCCGCAGACCTGCAGGCGCTGCAGCACAGGTACGGGCGCGCCGTGCTGGCGGCGCGCGGCGGCGAGCTGGCGCGCGGCGTGCAGGACCAGTTGGGGCAGCTGCTGGCGATTTTTAAATTATAGCCATTTTTAGATTATTCCATAAAATCACATATAAAAAATTGATTAATTATTTTTTTTATCAAAAGTTTATAAAGAAAAGAGCATGGCTGAGAGCCCTTTTTTTTAGGATGTTGCAGAACGAGGTGCCTTTCCTGAAATAGTACTCGTTAAGTGATAGCACACATAGTTTTAGAGAAAAAAATAAATTGAGTGAATTTTTTTAGTCTATTAAAAATTCAACTTGAGCTTTAAGCTTTCCTCATGTAGCAGGTTATGTAGACCTGTAACCGTGTAGCGCGCTGCAGCGCCCGCAGTGGGTGGTGTGGTGGTCTGTAGCGGTGTCTGTCGGCAGGCTGCCGGCGCGGGACGCGGCGCCGGGCGCGGCGCTGGCCAGCGTGCGCGCGCTGCTGGACAGCACGAGCGCCAACCCGTCCGACAGTACCAGCCTCGGCGTGCGGCTCAGCCTCGTCAAGGTCAGATTGCTCGCTTATAAAACCTTTCTACTTTCATGAGTCGTGCGAAAGCTGATTATATTGAGACCTCACTACGAAGGTTAGATTATAGTAATTTTGACTGAATTATAACATAGTTTTTGTCGCAATGTTCAGCAGGCCACACGATTCCCATAAGCCAGTAAATGTATACCGGCTCTGTTTCAACCGTCATACTCTTAGCCGTTAAATTTTTGAACTAGGCACTTCAGTTTCTTGTCTGCCTTTAGCTCGTTCGTAATTTTCAACTTACTCTTTAGGCTTATAACTTTTCAGCCGCTCTAGTACATAACATACAAACAAGCAGAAGTAGAACTGTGATTTACTCATCAATTATCATTACGCCGACGTTTTATTGACATCACGACAGCTCGCCCTGTGGCAGCGACGTCACCCAGCACAGCATACGGGCGTCACGTCACGTGACGTCCCGTCGCGGCGTGACGCGCGGTGACGCGGCGCTATTCCGGGCGTTCGCACGTTTAAACTGTTGACATTTATTCGCGCCCTCCGGCGGACGCCCGCCTCGCTTTATTCGCCGTCGTGATTTGTTTACGACTGACGAGCAATGTTTGCGCCGCCGGGTGCGAGCGTTGACCGCAGCGCCGGGACGCGGGAAGCTCGCAGGCGAGGGCGCAGCAGCGCGTTGAAGTGTGCGCCGCACGAAGTTGACGGAAGTGGGCCAATCAACTTTTTAACGCACACTAATCTGTTTGCAACATTTTCAAAACAATTGCAGATATTTTGGAAACTGTGATATCGCAACAAGTGCCCTATCATTAGCCCTCGTCTATCTTCAATGGTTCTTAAGAGGCAGCTTTTTTCCTGTACGATTCTCAGCACTATAAAAACTGTATAGAAACCTAATTACAGTAAAATATATTTTGGAAACACGACTTTGTGGCAACGCTAGAGACAATTTTGGTAACGCGAGAGACATTTAAACTCTGGGTAAAATAGTTGATTAGCCCAAGTACGCTATGGCGGTATCGCTAGCCATATTTGCCTGAAACGCTTTTTATTTCGAAAATGTATTTTTTTATGGTGGTCCGGGGAGAGTCTGAAGGAGAGTCTGAGCACGGCAATTGAGGTGATGGCTACCCTGTAGTAGGTACATGCGACGGCTGTTTTCGTATTTTGTGTGGGGCAGAAGGCTGTGTGTCGGTTCGCGGAGTAGCAAAGAAATTCTTTCCAATATGTGTGCTGATCAAAAGCGAACCCAGAGATAACTTAAAATGTCTGGTCTGCCAGCTCCGCGTGAAGGTTCTAGGGAACCGGTCGTGCCGGCGGCGGCCGGGGTAGCCCCGGTCACTCCCACAGCCACTTACACTAAGTAACTTTCACAGAGCGCTGACTGTATTGCTTTCAAACCTTTCAGTTGTTCTAATGTAATTGAATTACTAGAGAATTTTCTCCTATCTGTAAATATTTTGCTTGTTATCTTGCGTGGCGTACAGTAGGGAGTGTTTGTTGTTGATGTTGCAAGTAGCGTGTCGGCACCTAATCTCAGGGTGAGGTTACTTACGATATCTGAGTGGAGCCTCGCTGATGGCTGCGCGCGTCGGCGGCGAGCGCGGGCGCCGACGGGTTGACGGGCGAGAATATAGCTGTCGATGGCGACTGGGAACATGGCGCTCGCACAACAGACGGGATCACATTTTTAACTAAAATCATGTGACTTCAAATAATTCAAAATAATGCAAAACATTATTGTTTTGTTGTTTATGCTTGTCTGTTTTAATTTTACTCGTAATACAATCGAACACTGGTAAATTTAGAGCCCTAGAAATTGCAGTTCCTATTTCAGTCAATTAAAAGTCTTTGTGTAAACCATTATCACCACCACATTCCTTTTGCGTCCTTTTGCTCATGCCACGTACGTGAGTGTAGTTGTTGAAGGATCGACGTTGCGTAATGCGCCGTATAAGGAAAGCGAGTGATCTATCCAAAATCCTGCCGGCGTCGCGCGCGCGTCTATTTCTGCTCTATGAATATTCCTGTCCCATCTCTGTGTACGCCCCAGCACCAGCTCGCCGTAACTCCGCCGCTGGCGCCGTGCGATCTTTACTCTAAAGCTTGTGAAGATTCGGTCGTTAATCGCGTGGGGGCATCAGCAGTTCCCAGTTTGATATTATTACGTAGGGAATGAAATGTATTGGCTCGGTTAGTTCCCGGAGCATTTCCGCGAGTGTCGCGTGCGCGGTGCGGAGTCCAGCGGCGGCTCGGAGATGAACGTGAAAGAAGTGCTACGCTTCTCCTGGGTAACGTAAACGCGCCGTGATTTATGAAGCCCACTCTGATATTAATAATTTGATAGCCCGGCGCAGCTCGCCGCGGCTGAATATTGTAGCAGTTTAACATTGCTTTAATGAACAGTCGCGTGTGCCGCGGCTTTGTTTGCGGGACGCCCGAAGCGTGCAGGGGACCGCGTGAAGTTAGAGGCATAGGCACTGTGTGGGCTCAAGAGGGCCAACCGTGGAAACTTGTAGACTCGTCCGTATGCTTTACACCGGTACATCAGGCCAGCTTGGAATAAGTGGATTCGTGGTGTGGCAGAGCGGTGGAAGTGGCTTTTACGGCAATTTATAAGCTTTCCTTTTATTTTAGGTTTCGCAAATAGTTATTCATAAATGGCAATTTTTAGGACTGAATGTGACAGTGTGTTAGGTCCAGCAATCTCTTGGAATCATATCCTCGGTGGTGTATGTTGCGCAGTGTATTGAAATGCGCTTGTGTCCGCAGGCGCGGTCGGAAGAGCTGGGCGCGCGGCTGGCGGAGCCGGGCGCGGGCGGCGCGCTGTCGCAGCAGATACAGCAGGTAAGCCCAGCACACCGCACACCGCTGCCGGCGCAGCCACCGGCCTTGCTGCCGGCCGTTCACCACTGAAAGTGGCCTTAACACACAGAGTACCTCTTCCAGTCGGCTAAACTCCAGCCTTTTCCGAGTTGACATAGTGTAATGATGATGCTGGATGTATCACGTCTTCATGTAAAATGGAATGGTTGTTACCGAACGGTATGTATACAAGTTCGGCTGCGCGGCCACACGTGGTAGTTGCGGTCGGCAGCGGCGCTCTTGTATAAAATGATTACAGCGCAGGTGGTTCGCGTGATTCCGGCATTCTGCTAAAGTAGAGTAGCTAGAATGTGACAATGAGCTCGACGGCAGTCAGAATCAACGGAAAACAGGACTTGGCAGTTCTTAAATTTTAATTATCTGATTTTATCTTTAGAAACCGTTTCATGCCCACATAAGATGGTTTGATCTAAACGATAGTGGTGTGTCGAATTTATCGATTGTTTTTTTTTGTCCAGTTGAAACAGACAATATTTTATTAAGTCTTTAGGACTAGTTAAGAAAGGTAGTCTCAGTATAATTTCTATAATGCGATATATTACATAGAAAAATTTATATGAATGCGACTTGATAACTCATTTATATTCATATCTCTTGTTAGTTTGGGATCATGGTCAAAAGCATAAGACCGAAGAAACTCGATGAGCGCGAGCAGGATGACACTGCTCTTCATACGTCACTTAATTATCCCTTTTGATTTTAATTTGATACCCTTAGAGATGTCTTCACTGAAGTGGGCGCGGCGCGGGGGGGGGGGGGGAAGGGCTAGACGCCGCACTCGAGCCGCGCGCCTGCACAAATAAACTTCGTGTCGCGCGCATTCAACTTGCCCCTACTAACAAAACTCCATTCAAACTTAAAATTTAAAGAAACGACCGCAGACGAGTATGCCTTTTGCGGCGCAGTCATTAGTCTGGGATCACGCGCGCATCGTGGTTGCGTTCGTTTCAATTGTAAAACCTTCATTTCTTGCACACTGTTGTCATACTGATGTGAAAACCAGTTGACGAGATACTTGTTTACGAGTCCTTCGTTTGAAACTGATAACTGTTGTAAAAGCAAGCAGTCTAGGGAGAGTATGTGTTTATGGATTACAACCGATCCGCCTACGCCCAGGTGCAATATACTAATAAAAACTTTATTAGAATATATTTAACTTAAGAAAAAAACTGTAAACAAATAACAAAATTCGTTGCGTAGCTTAGAAAAAGAAAAAGATAGCAGTCGAAAATACGACGAGGACGGACAGGCATGGATATCTACTTTGTTATATCGTGTAACAAGACATTACGTGGTATAAACCGTAAACCGTACGGATACGTATCAGTAGCGTGGGGTCGGAATATAGGGTAGTAAACCCGGAGCAAAAAAACGTGGGTTAGAAATATGAGTTACTCAACTCTAAGCCAAAAAAAGTAAGTTTTACCTCGTAGCTTCTGTTCTTTGAAAACCGGTGCAGTTGGGGAAGCAAAGCGTGCTTGTGTCTATGTCTATGGTAAGCCCAAATCCTCACAGTTAGTGTTAACAACGTAATTACCGCGATTATCTGAATTGTGAGTTTCATCATGACCGCGAAAGGCCAACTCCTGCTTGCTTAAAAGATCGACCGCGTCAATCAAACGTTTCATTAAATTTCGATTACGCTCTACTTTCCTATTATGAGCATTAAAGTTATTGCCACAAAAAGTCTCAATTCTAGTATTGCCAAATTCATGTAATAATATACAACCGCGTATGTGTTTCTAACTTTGAACGTCTTTCCGAGCTGAATTAGTCAGATTATTAATATTTAATTAGCAGTTTCGATTATACACACTACTCTAATCGGAAAAGAACAGACATGGAAAACAAAATAATTTGATCAGCTTGCAGCTCCCGGTTAGCCAATTATACTTTTCGTATAATGAGCTGCGAAAATGTTTGAAAAATCCGTCCCTTCGTTTAAAATTAATTTTTAAGACCGGACGAGCGCGACCCAAACCTATAATAACATGTTTCTTATTTTCAAAGGATAACTTTGAAAATTGACTTGCTTATTGAGCAAGTAGTCAGTAAGACAACAATCAATTTGCACTAAAGCAGCCATTTATACCCACTTAATTTGTTGTGCCCAATGAAATCAGACTACCTATTATGAATGAGTTTTTAAAACGAAAATATGAACTAAACAAACCTGAAAATAGATCAGCCACACAAAATCACGGTTGCACAAAACTATAGTAAGATTAACTTTCACTGGTTTTCCTTAAAAATCGCGAAATTATTCAATAATTCCAAAAAAAACAAAAGTGATTCAGAAAGTCAGTACTTTCGTTCGTAATACGAACGCAGCGCGTCTGTTTATGTGGGAAAACAACGAATTTCCACGAATTTCAAACATCCAATTTCTAAATAGTAGTGTTGCCATTCTAATCATGTGCGTTAATATTAGTCTAGAGTTAACATGGGTTATTTATACTGAATTTGCAAGGAAATGTTTACTTCTTTGATTGATGATATTAAATATACCTTAATAACATTTAGATAAAGTAAATACGACCACCTTATTTTTGAATTCGATATATTTAAAATAAAAATTTCCCTTTTCATCATTTATTATGACAAGAATTACGATAACTTAAAATGAAACTGCAGACTTATTCTGTTAACGATAAGATTTACTTTACTACGACACTAGTTTCGACCCGGCATCACGCTAGGACATTAAGGGCTTGAAAAAGAAGTAAACCTTACGCTTAGCACATAAAGTCTGATTTCAAACGTAATAACCCGCTGCATCGTGGCCGTACCGAAGACCATAATTTCTTGGAAGCGCGTTGAAAGTGTGCGTCATTTAATGAATGAATATGCGCTTGTGTGCGTGCCTCAACTCCCAAATTTTCGAGCGCATTACCGGAGAAATACAATGAAATAAATTAGTGAATCGATTGCGTTTCGATTATGCATTGGTGTTAAGAAAAAAGTTGATTTTTGTTATAGGCGAGTGAAGCTATTGTACAACGGATAACTTAGAGTTGCGTTTAGTTTTGGGTTCTAATTACCGTTCTGGGCTTAGGGAGGCTACGAGGAATCGGCTTCTATGGGAAATTCGCCACTGATACGTATGGAAGTGAACTAGCCCGTGTCACCCCGCGCCGAGCTGTAACGTGCCGCCGCCGCCGCGCCGAGCACGTGCCGACACGCGCTGCGTCTAGACCCGCAGGTGAAAGTGGGGAATGCGCAATATCAATAGCATTCACGTGAAGGCGAGACGGTTTTAACTAGTGTCAGCGACGGTGCGCGCGAATAAAAGTTATCGTCACGTTCTGTCGCGTCGGCTCATGTCGGGGAGCTGGTCGTCGATGTAACTGGTTTAGAGTGAACTGACTAGTTGACTCAGCTGAGCTTTGTCGTCGTAGCATTGCCACTTACACACTGAGCAGATCTTCTGCCGCCCATCTTTCGGACGTTAGTACATTTTGTGCTACGTATAATTGCTAGACAACCTTCACTGACAAGCAGAATAGCAGATCAACGGATCTACTGCAATACAGGCTGACAATAATACATTTTCGAAAATCAATTTTGAAACAAAACTATTGACTGTATATCCGTTCAAAGTTTTATTAGAATCGGTCTATTTATTTGGAAGATTTCGAACTTCCGCAAGTTTGTATGAATTGCTCGGCCTCGCCTCGCCTCGCGGGATTAAGACGAATGCGCTCTCCACACAAACGGGGATTACCCCGTGCAAAACATTAGTTTTGCACTTTCTCTATACATATAACTAGTATTAGGTACTTTGTGATATAACTAACTGTTCCTATCGCCATGATCGTTTAATAGGTATGTTTTAGGCATGCTTAAGAATTAGACTTGGAAGTTTTTTACATTTTCTTTAAAGATATGGTAATATTTGTACTTGATGATGATAGTTTAAAGGTTCAATTGATCATCCTAAGCGCTGAGCAGAACGTTCAGTTGTATTGCCCGCTCGTGTCCTGCCTGCCGGTTTGCCATCATTTCCGCTGCAGGGAAACTTCCATACTCTGCCACAAGTATACTCATATGTTTGTGATTCCATTACTTCATTTAATGAATGATAAATACAGGACTTTTCAACGACAGTTTTATCTGGTTAGTATCGACAATAACCAAAGGTTCAGCGTTGTATGACGACGTTGTTATGTACGTGTGAGGGCTGGCGAGCCTTACCGGAACTCACGTACTCCCACCGTGTTTTATTTTCGGCAACACAATGATCAAATTTATTTCCGACAGCCCTCGCCGATAAATTTTATCCGATAACAAGGAGGATAACGTTACTAATTAATTAGTATCCGAGGATCCGATCATCCCCTTTTGTTAAATTATCCCCGAAATAAGAAATAGCTTTGGCTTTTTCAATAATGGTTGCAGTAGGCGGACTCGCCGACCGCTGAGCAGCGGAAATGTAATACAGCTGTGTAACATGAGCGGTTACAGATAGAATAGTAATCTTATTTTCCAAGTAGGTACTTATCTCAAAAGCCTTTGCCATTTTTTAATACAAAGTAAATTTTAATGAAACGTAACTAAACGGTGTAAAGTTTTACTTGGTTTCTTATATCATATCGTATAATAACGAGGAAGTCTAACATCGTTGTGTTTACAGTTTAATAAATTTTTGAGGCGTACTTTTGTAAATGATTAATTACTTTAGGAGCGTGCCTTGATTCAGAGTATATCATATCATATCATTTTGTTTAATTCTATTGAATACGTGAAAAACTTATTGGTTCTCTATATTGAATATGTAAATAACAAATCATATGTATACCGCGGCGGCCGTGGCAGCGTCAGGGAGCCGGAACTGGAATATACGGGCTAGGCGGTTAAGATTTCTTTTATTTATCTCGTAATGTTCCCAAATTTGCCAGTCAATTTGAACTCAATTCCGGCGGTCTGATTGTTTCCAAATTTGGTACTTGCATGGAGGTCCGATGACGATGCAACAATAAAGTACCGTCAACAAAAAAGTTGGTACTAAAAGTTAAATTTTTAACTAAACTTATTTTAATATAATTCTGTTAGAGCAACGGAATGATGTTTCAATTAATTCATTCATGTCATTTACGTGGTATCGATTTCACCAAGGCGAGATACGAATTCCCAAGCTCCTAGCGTTCGCCTAATCCGTGCGGGCTTAACCGACTCGACCGCTCTGCTGCACGTATCGAATCGTTCGTGGAACGGCAAGCAGGGAGTAGTTCTGATGGCGAGTGTGTGCGCAGGCGCAGTCGCAGCTGGCGGCGCACCGCGACTTCCTGTCGCAGAAGCTGGCGGCGCTGAGCAAGTTCGCGGCGCGGCTGGACGCGGCCGCCGCGCGCGCCGCCGCCGCGCGCCGGCGCCGCGACGCCGCGCAGGACCCCGCCGCCCGAGCCGAGCTCGCCGTGAGTGCCGTCCCAGTCAGCTTCACCCGGGATCCGTTTAGGTCATCTCGAGATGTCGCCGTTTATTTTCGTTCGACTCTGAGGCTCTCGTGTTATCTGCCCGAGTCTGCGAGATGGGGTTCCGGCCCTCGCCGTGCGCATTTCTATGTCTTTGCATCTGACGATGGAGTACAGGTTTATGTAACTTTGTTTCATTTTGACATATTGAGAGTTCACGGAGCCTCGTTACTGATTCTCATTTACTGTATTTTTTATGCCTCCTCCATTTTCGTTCGGTGCCTCGGTTTCGAAGCCGATTGCACTCTACCGGACCGTACTCTCCGGATGTCCGCGCGGAAGGGTCCCGTCGTGATGGGGTCGCGTGTGCTGCGCAGGAGACGGTGGCGGAGCTGGAGCCGGAGGTGCGCGAGGTGCTGGAGAACTTCAACAACCTGGAGCGCGAGTGCGCGGCGGCGCGGCAGGGCGTGGCGGCCGCGCTGCGCGAGCGCGCCGCGCGCCTGCGCGAGGACTGGGCCGCGCTGCGCTCGGCCGAGCCGCCGCCCGAGCGCGCGCGCCGCGCCGCGGAGGACGGGCGCCGCTCGGCGGACGGCGAGCGCAGGAGCTCCGGCGACAGCCAGGCCAGCGGTGAGTTCGCACGGGGGGTCGCGTGACCCGCCCGCGGTTCTGCTCGTTGGGACTTCTCGATTTGAACTGGACGCTTCGGCAGTCGTGATGCTCGGAATGAGAGGCCGTTTCTGATGAGCGTCCGGTTGGAATCTTTCCGAGCCGCTGGCGAACGTCTGGGGCGCGTTGACGAGTCGAACGGTGCGTCCGGTCGTTCGCTGCGGCTCCGTGTGGTGTTCCCAAAAATGACTGTGTCGTCTGTGAATACGTGCGGTTTGGGCAATAAAGGCTGGGATACTAACTGCTTGTTTCATTCACTAACTTTAGTTAATCCGGTCCTCTTTCCATGGATGTCTCGTCAAGAACTCCATCGATGGCTAGATGACTCTCAAAAGCTGGTTTTGTTAATCTCTGATCCAAAATATAATTAAATATATCTATTTTGTAAAACCAGCTTCAAAACACCTGTGCCGCCATGGATGTGCGCGCCGCAAGATGTAGACGCCCGCGGCGCGGTACTTACACCAGTAGAGTAGAACTAACACGAACCTAGAACTAACCCCGCCGGCTAGACTCCCGAGTGGTAGCGGTCCGGGTGCATGGCTCCGCGGCATGGTGGCGGGTAACTTCATTCTGTAAATAATACCTGTCCTAACAAGCAATAAAATAACGATCCTGTGACTTGTTGCGCTGCGGGCGCGACGGGGGCGGGGGCTAGAGACGACTCCGCCGCGGCGGCTTGCGAGTGCGTCGGCTTCATGTCATTCTCTTGGCGCTAGTAACAAAAACCTGTCGAAGTAAATAACCACTGTACCTACTTACTTAGATACATTAAGGCGATACCTAATAACTGTAGGTATGCGGGATCCAGGAAGTGTTCGCTCCTTCATTGCAAACGGGAACAGCTTTTCATCTTAAAACATCTACAAAACAAATGACAGTATCGTAATGTTGTAACTCCGAGCGGAGTCGCGCCGCGCGGTGTTCCGGTATTTTCCTCACTTCGGCGGTGGCCGCCGCGCCGGCCGGGCCCGAGGGGCTGTTCCCGCAAAGCATTCCTAGCGCCGGAATGAGGCCGGCCCGCGGCGCGCGGATTCCGTGCTCGGCCTCAGACTTACAATGTTTCCGGCGGGTTTGAATGGTCGACGCTGCCCCAGTTCGCGCCGACAATGCTGCACGCGGCGGTCGGCGGACTCGCGGAGCACAATTTTTCACCAAAAGACTCGCTCACAAATTACGGGGACGGATGGTTATTGTGACTCATTCGAGTGTGTTTTTTCATTTTCGAATTGTTCTTCATGCTACGGAGTATGAATAACAATGGACTTGAAGAGTAACTTGCTGAAGAATTTACTTAATTCTTATGCCTGCTTTGAATTTCAAACCAGGTTTGGTCAACAACGTCTAAAAGACTTGTACATGTCGAAGTTAATTTTTTTTTTGACTATTGCTAATAAAGTAGAATACTGGAGAGGCACCAATAAGATACGATTGATTCATTTATTGGTTATTGTGTTTTTTTTCAATTATTTTGTATGTTAGATAAATTTCTGTATTATTTGTAACAAATAATTTGGTGACGGTAAATAAACTTACAATGTCAAAACATATAAAAACTCGCAATAAGATCGTGAAATTATGAACTCGACTCACATACAAACCATATTTCATCTTACTGTATTTGTTGTGACATTCTGCACTTTATTGTTGGTAAAACTATTCGTGTCCCGTTTATTGCCGCCGTTGATCATAACCGCTGCGTTCCCCGCGCTCGTCCGCGCCCGAACCGGATTCCTTCCTTATTGGCAGGGAGCAAGGTTGCGGATGGCGCGGCAAGTGCAAGCCGCGCTGCTCCCTGCATTCCGGGATGGCGTTCAAAAATGTACCTACTTACTGCACGTTTCAATTTCCGTCGCGCGACGGCGGGAGAGCTCCTTTGTTGCTTCTTCTTTCGTTGGTTTGATGTTTCTTGTGACTGGATGTTGACTGCTACAGTTAAGTGTACAGTTATTTTGAGTAGGCAATAGGAGCGGTGAAACATTAATGAATGTTAAATTTTACTATAGTAATGCCATAACATGGTTTACATTAGACGTAACTGCTAAACTTGCGTATAGCTAGCTAATGTTGATTGACACGGCGGCGGGGATCGTCACGGCCCCGGCATAGTTCGCGCCACATTAGCGTGTTCTCCGGCGACAGGTTGTGGTTGCGGTGAACGCCATTTTCCGATATCGCGCGACATTTCCCGCGGCTTTCGATTTCCGCGGCAACCGCGACGCTCCGATGCCATCGCGTGAACTTTTCGCCGAAATAGGCGACGCGAGCCTTGAACTTCTGTCGCCTGCGGCGGCGCCGGGAGCGGGCGTCACATTCCGGCTGTGAGCCACTCAACCGCCCGGCATTCCAGCAATTCGTTTGTCTTCAGTCAGGCAAATAGTTTGCTCTGTTATTCAGCTTCTCAACTGAGACAGCGCTTATGCTTAGGACTGAACTTAAATGTTTGTGTATCAGAATGTAAGCAAGAAGCTCGCAGTTGGTACATAAATAAGGAATTTGAATTGAATATGCTCATGTTCGATTTAAGTGCCTGCCAATCCACGAGCTCCGTGACTAGAATGCGGCCGGCGTGCGATCAATCCGGGGTTAGTGCCGTCGGGCGCGGGCAGCGCGCGCGACGCGACAAATCTTCGGGATTCGATTCTCGAAGCAATCAACGAGACGTGCTCGGTGCGCCGTCAATGTGGAATCATATATTACTCTGTTCACTTTCCGGGCTAGTGGACATAACACTCGATTTAATGCTTCACATCTTTACTCCTACTGTAGTACATTTTCGAAGAACTTTAAACTGGAGTAAACAGGTTTAGCATCACTGTCAATCATAAGGTTCATTTGGAAAGGACAGCCTACTCATCTGATAAAACCTTGGTTTCCGGATTTGGCGACGCGCTTGAAAGCAATTAATCAGTTTAGGTTTCTGTTAGTTTTAATTACAAGTAGAGGCGACCGGGTGTTCGCCGCGTGCGCCGGCACTGGCGAGGCCCGCGAGCGCGGCCGGCGGCGCGGCGCGGGCCGTGGACGCTCGGCCGCCAGCCCCGCACTAACTAGGCCCGTCGCTTATTGGAGCGATGCTTCACGTTTGCAGCACAAGTCTGTGTTTTGATTGGTCTTTGAACGATTTATAAACAATAAATTAAGATACCACAGTTCTGTTCCATATAGAAGTTAGTATATTGAAATAGGTATATTGTCTGAGTTCGATGACAAATTGATTTAGACACAGAATTTAATTTTCCATATTAATTAATTCCTCGCTGCTTCCGCTTACCTGCGCGTCACTTTTGCCAAAGGCGAACTCTGAATTGAATACATTAATTCGACGGGGCCTGTGTGTATCGACAAGTTGCACTCAATTTTCAACTGTGCCTGGAAGCCCCGTCCGCAGCGCGCCTCGCGCCGCCGACCCAGTGCTAATAACGCGCGAAAGTTGCCGGCTGACTTACAACTTACACTCCACGTTCTTTGCGCTTTTATCGCAGAGTAGCAAGTACTTAGAGTTGAAAGCTTAAAAGTTGACGTCGATGAACATGTAATAAAGCTTGCGCTCGGCAGGCAGCGGGAAGGCGGCGGCGTTTAGTTTGCGATGTTTGCAGGAGGGTGCCTGTGCCTCCTTTTATTGGTTCGTAGTTTTGTTATGCATGTAGAGCACGGAGCAGTTCGTGTTCATGTTTATCAGTATCAATGGCATTTTATGTTGGAGAGCGGTTAAAATGAAGGCAGCTGTTGTAGCGGCTGCTGTGAGACAGCCCGGCGGTCGGTCGACCGATCGGTTACGAGACTAAATCCTCCGGCGCGGCCGCGACCGCAACGTGTTTACATATCAGCTGCATCCAGTCCCGTTTTTTGATATAGTTAGCTATGTTTATACATTTTACGAAAGTTTTGTAAAATGAAATCATAAAAGCTTTTACGGTTTGACTACACTACATCTACCTAGATAGATGGTTTTAGTCGGATTCGTTAAATAAACTCCATTTACGGGTTAACGGTTTAAGATTAGGTTTAGATTAATTGCTACGATGTTTCAACACGCGCTGACTAAATCGGGTTTAATTATTTCCATCCGTCATCCCGCGAACTCTACAATCTAAGCAGGAACAGTTTACGTGTTAATTACAATGGATTTACGAGTGGTGCGTGTCGCCGAGGTGACGCGCGGCGAAAAGTGCGCATGTTATTTATGAAAGGCGTTAATGTGCGTCTATCGGCGTCGTTAGCGACGAAACAACGCGGTCAGTGCGTAACGACCCCGGCGGATATTAAATCTAGACATAAAAAAATAATTTTGGGACGTTAAATTCATGAATTAGGTACGCAAGCTTTCCTGCCGTCCTGTACGTCCCGACCGTAGCTTTTAGAACCCCCTGCTGAACCTTTTTCAGCTACAGCCAAAACGACACGATAACGTGTGCGATAATTCCAACCAAAAGGAAATCATGATGACATTTACCGTGAAAATGTTTTTAAAATTCTGTGGCCCTAACTTGACCGACCAAGTTTAGTTAAAAATCTGTGTTTATCTCAATGTGTGTCTTTCTTTTGACACTAGTTTAACAGACGCAAAAAGGATAAATTAAGCGTGGCCCGATATTGCTAGGGCGGAGGCTCAGGGCCCCTATTCTGGGTTCATGCGAGATTCATCTCGCACGAGAATAACTGTCAAATCCCAAGGAAATCTGTCATTTTTGACGTATGTGGCATGCGAGATAGCGTCTCGCATGACCCGAGAATTGGGGTCCTGGTCTGGCTGCAACTTACCCGTCGACATTTGATATTGACACGGTTCTAACTCTGCGGGAGCGACCGCAGGACGCGCGACGTATTCGGACGCAATGAAAAGTACCTTGATGTATAAATGTCACGTACAATTTTGCATAAATTAATAATAAAAAAAATGTTTTTGAGAACAAAGCATTTTAAATTGGGAGTTGCATATTAATTGGTCGTTGAATTAGAATTCGGCACACAAGCCGAGAGTCAAAGTAATAAGCGTGTTTATGACGCCCCCCCCCCCCCCCCCAGCAGGCTGTCGCGGGATATTGCCCGACTGACTTTATTGCCGCACTTGTCGCCGGCGACACTTGTCACGATCAGCCGCAGCGCGCAATATGAAACTGCGTGGTTTTGTAAAAGCATACAATATATTTACCATGCGATAGGGTTGACAAGTTCACCTCTATAACACTTCAAGTGTTCACAATAGGTTTAATCACTGACATAGCGTTACGCAGTCAATCAATAAAAAAAATTTTGCAGAAACAAGAGTACGAACGGTGTTACATGTCTTAGAGTCTACAATACGGTATTCCATTCCCAAATCCAATGGCATAAAAGTGCAAAATTGTTGTAGACGACCACTAAAATCATATTTATGTCCAAAGAAGTAGGTAAAAAAACCTGATATTTTAGACGCTATACGATACAAAGTTACAAAGAAGACGAAGCAAAGAGTTATTTGTTTTGCTACGAAATATGCTCATTCGAAACCAGATAAAAAAATGTAGAAAATTTTTGTATGTGAGTAATGATTTAAAAGCTTACAGTAATTAAATAAACGCGATTTAGTGTTGGCTCCATACAAATCACGCTTGTGACGTCACTGGCGCTGTATGCAGCGCGATAGAGCGTTTTCGCAGCGCACGCCTGTTATCATTTTATCACTCGTGATATTTCGAAAAATAAAGATCGTAGAAGAAAACTAAAAACAGTTTTTCTATCAATGTTGGCAAAAAACAAGTCATTAGAATACCGTATTTTCTACGTTACGAAGAATAGGTAAGAGCACGATTTTATAAAGTAGATAAGATAAGATGGAATATTTGGAATAGCCTGACTTTTTGTTGACTGATTGCTGAATTTCTTGCGGCGCTTCTTCCCAGAGGAGTTTTTCATTTTAAGACTCGCACATGTAAAAGAGCACACAATATGGCCTACTTGCAAAGTAAATTTTTCATCAACATTTTGTTTGGACATTTTATTAAAATGAAAGCAAATCCCGCCTCGCCTCGGCTTTGGCCTGGCACTACGGTCTCTGAGCGTATGCATGAGTAGCACACCCTCGCCCGTGGCGGCTGACCGCATGCACGCCGCATGAATATTCACTCTGATACACCTGTTCGGCTCGGGGCCGACCGCCGCACTCAATATGGTTGCAACAGAATAAAGAATACTTCCTAAATCTTTTTTCCCTTATAAACCAAATTATGCAAACAGACTTGCTCCTGGGCTCCGCAAAGAACGCCGCTCGCTCGGCTGCCCCCGCGCCCGACGCGTGTAAAAGTCGTCGTTTTCGCCCAAATTTACTTGACTCCAGTCTGCAGGAAAATAAACAAACCCGTTAACGTTTACGACACATCTTGCCATTTAGAAGTCGGAATATCGATTGGGCTTTACTGCCGGTACTCGGCGCTATTGTAGTCAAACGACTCGGCTCGTAAAATGAATTGGTCATTGCTGCCAAATAGAGAGTCGTCTCAGTGGTCTAAATGAAATGTAGATGTAGAAGTTTATTGCCGTCGAAGTCATCGTTAATATTTATTATATTTCTACAAACATTTGGTTCGTCTTTGTGAACGCGAAAAGTCACGCTGTTGCGTTGTTACACAACAGACTTTAGCGGTAGCGCTGAGTTAAAAAAAAATCTTAAGATACAAAATAACAACTATAATGTTGAAATATAAAATAAGTTCTGGTCGTTGTTGAACTTGAAATCCACATGAAATCGATTTGTCTAGTACTGAATGATCACCGGTGCGCACATAACCTTCGCTGTGTAATTCGGGCGGCATCGTATAACGCTTCGTCCGCCTGCTGCATGTGGAGCTGGACGGGTTGTGTGTTGTTGTCTCGCTCACTAACTGCCTCCGGGTGCGTCGAGGGTCCTTCTGGTGGATGGAGAAGCTTTGCACCGCATGCGACGACTCTTGGTGATGGGTTTTAAGATTTAATTTATTTAAAGTTTAAGTTTATTTGTTTTAATTATTCCGTTTTCCATTTCAGGTATGTATTCGATAACAGGTTTGGTTTTCTTATTTAAGTTTTTAGTAAGTAAGTAGTTTTTTTTGGGTTACTTAACTATAATTCTTTTTACTGCACAATATGAAACTGTCGCAGAAACTTACAAAATATTCGGAGAACAACTATCCCAAACATCACGACGTATTCGTTATTATTCGTATGTATAAAAGCATGCCTTCAACTTGCTAAGTGCACGAACATCTCGAAGTAATTTGGCAACAAATCGCGCCGGTATTCCGGTTCGACTCGGTCGTTTAAAAGCAAATATTAGTCGATGGGGGCTCGGAGATATCACCTGAAACAGGCCCGGATAAATACGGATAGAGCCGGATAACCGGGCAAGCGCGGGCTCCGGCAGCGAACGAGGCCAAAGGTGGTAGTCTAGTGCCTGTGTGAAGTTCAGATAAACGGGAGTCCTACCTACATGTCCGCGGCGGAGCAATAAGCAGCCGGGGAATTTTATGAACACACTGTTTGCTTTACGAGTTTCTTTCATTTTTAATTTGGGAAAAGGGAACTTCCTTTTACGAAAATGTTGTAGATACTGCTCTTACCTACTTATTTATCGTTTCCATGCTGGCGATTATACTCATCACGGTAGCTGCGCAAATAATGATAATGTTGTAATCTTTAACTCAGCCACGCGCCCTTTAAAAAGGGTTGCGGAGTTGCGGATAAAGTTCGTCGACCCATAAAAGGGTTATTCAAAGCTAATAAGGTAACAATACAAGTGAGTGGTCTCGAGTGGTCACATCGGTTACTTGTGACGTAATTTATGCCAGGTGGGTCAGGGGGGGGGGGCGGTCCCTGGGGGCTCGTCCGGGTACAATATCACGGTTTACGAGTACGAGGGTGCCGGAAATAAAGGAAGGTCATTATTGCAGGGGCTGATATCGGAATGTGAAGAATGTGTTAGTTATATAACAACATGCTGCAGTCACTCGCAGGGTGTTGTGACGTCCGAACGTTTTTTTGGCGGGCATCATGTAGCCCGTGATTTTAGATCAAAATAGAGCCTGAACTAAAAATCTAAAGGGTGCTTTAGATAATAGAAACATACGTACCTATTTAGGCTAATTGACTACCAAAATGTAAGCTGTCAGACCCTTGAGGAATCTGCGCCATCTTTAAAAATACAGGTTAGAAAGGGTCAGGTGTTGTCGTCAAGCGAAAATGGCCTAAAAAGACCTTTACCAACATTTAAGTTCAAACATTTAACATGTTACACTCCTTAAGAAAAACTTTCAGTCAGTAAAATACAGTTTCATGACTTTTTGTCGTTATGCGACTTACACAACATGTCGTGACTTGAGTCCCGTTTATAGCGGTTAGACTAGATAGCTCGTGTCTTTTCACACCTCTCTGTTTATACTGACGCAAACCATATCAAACCGCGTAAAATAAATAAGACTTGCGTCAGTCAAGCTGGCTAAGTTTTGTTTCTCAGGATGTCACAAATAGTCCCTACAGAAGCCACATGTTCCCGCGAGATGGACGTACCGCCGAAAGGGCCAAACTCCGTCAGATTAGACACGCTTCCACAATAAAGCAGCATTACAGATAGTGCGCGTCTGCGAGGCGGTAATGAGCGGAATGCTCGTTAGCAGTAACTCGCGCGGTTTAATACCGGAACCGCTGCCGGCGGCCACACCTACATCACTTGAACACGTTCATATTCAAGCCCCTTCTGTCCCATTCTTAAGGGAGGCAGAGCTTGACGTACTACCGACACGGCTCTTTCGCTTTGCTGAGGCGCGTTGTTCGTTGACATTGCAAACCCAGCACTAATCGATGTTGAAGGTCGAGCAATCGGTAGGCTTGGTAAAAACCCTCCATCATAAACTGGTACGAAATGTCAATTACGGTGGCTGCTAAATTGTTAACATTTATTATCATCATTTTCTCCACTTCAGCCTTATCCGGCTGCTGTGGCTTCTACCTCCGTTGAGCGCCGCAACGTCACATTTATCATTACTCTTCAAAAAAAAAAGCCAACGTGGCAGCATTCCTCATAGGTTCAGCTAGTAGAACTAACGATTTGTTCCTTAGCATGTATTGCTGTGTCATTGTGATTGGAGGCGAGGAGCGCTAAACCAGAAACTTGTCATCCCGCGTGAGGGTGGCTCTCCAGCTCCGCTTCACACGTGAATAATAATGCGTTATAACTTTTTCTAAATGTATCTCTAATTGCATATTGCATGTAAGAAAAAATCGACCAACGAGGTCGCTTGCCTGTGCAAAGGCGCAAGAATGAAGCGATGTTATTGGTATTTTTGTTCCTTTCTCAACGCTGCTTCCTCTCACAGTTCTGGTGTGAGCCACCCTTAGCAATCAATCAGTTCGTGAGTCGTTAGTCTGGGCCAAACTCTAGCGGCAAAGAAACCTCAAACGTTCGTCACTTCAATATTTATATCGCGTCACGCACGTACGAAATATGATTACGCGTTACGTAATTTGTTTTGGCAGATTCAAACTTTGCGCGATGCTGTGAGCATTTGTAAGTTTCGCTTTCATTGTGGGGAAAAGAATCTGCGAATTGAACTTGTTCTTTTTATAGTCCTTTTATTACTGAAGGTCGGCGGTTAATTTCTGGAACTTAGTCATTGGAATGTCTAAAGCAAATTTTCCATAGAATCGATGAATAACGGTCCTTTGACTGAACTCCTCTTGTTGGCAACAATATCGCTGGACTTATGTTCAATATTGTATTCTCAAAGCTGCTCAACTAATATCGAAACGGCACATTTTGAGCCCCGTATCAGTACTAATTAACATTTGAATTTACACTCACGAGTAAACAAAATCACAGTACAGATGTTGCCATTTTTGAGAGAAACTACAGTGAGATTAAGATATAAACGGATGACTCGCATATATTTCAATACAGCTTTTGCCTTTGGTTCGTTTGTACCTACTTACCTATCAACGGACACATTTGTCATTTAGGTAAAAAAAAGTAAAGCCCCTTTTAAAGCTATATGTATAGTGTACAAAACTGGTATAGAACTTACGTTATTTTTCGAATTTGGAGCGTCTACTACATGCAAAAGTTTTTGCTTAAGTATTTGACCTGTACAAATTTAACAAACCTGACTGGTACCGACGAGCCTGGCAGCGGCGTCGCATGCGACGCCCCGGCCGCGCTACATCACAGCCCACTCAACAGCAATTTGATCTCAACTCCGATGACGAGATTATTCTCTCCACTTAGGTTTAGGGATAGTTGTCCTGGAACTTTAACAAAGGTCGTCTCAAGAGGTTTTCTTAATTCAAACCTCGTCGAGTGTCAAACATAGCGGTGGTTGAGTTGACATGGCGTATTCATAGTCACGTGGGGCTAACTTCTTTTTGATCCGTTTTTTTGAATTGGTAATAATACCATAAAACATAGAATGATATAACTTAGGCAACAAGGCAAACCATAGATGTCGTTGTCGCTTTAAATTATGTCTTCTGAAGAAACAAATGATTGCACGTGAATGGAGAGAATAAAAGATCGGGCTTCATATTGGTATTAGGTTGTATTTGTGTCTTACACGACAAAAAAAAAATCCTAATATTTTAAATGCGAGAGCAAGGATTTTTTCTTTTATAAAGTAGGAATCTAAACGAGCGAGTGGGTTACCTGATGGTAAGTGTTCACCGCCGTCCATAGACACTGGCAGCACCAAGAAGACTGCAGAATGCTATTGTTTTGATATTTGTTCCTTAGTCATGCATTAACTGCTGGACAGATTGAGATGACTTTTGGTAGACACATCGATCATGTCCTGGATTAAAACATAGGTTACTTTTTATCCCGTAAACTGCATAGAAAATACAAACACGCGGGTGAAGCCGCGAGTAAAAACCCGTAAAGAATATTCTTCTGCCATAATTTATCTTTTTTAACAACTCGACCGATAATGATGCTCTAAATTTTCCCTCCATAAAAGTGGTGGGTTTGTAATGGCTGCGCCGCCATTTTGTCGCGGCGGTTGTCGCCCGGCTTGCGGCGCGGTAATGCGCGCTGCAGCGGCACTTGCGCGGAATATTATTACGGGGAGACTTCATTATAATATAAAGCTAAATTGGATTGGTTAAAGACATAATAGGTTTGCCGTAGATGTTGGGGAGCTAACTGCATCGTAGCAGCAAAGTCTGTTGTTGGATTTCTTGCCGCGCATACTTCTGGCGAAAGTATTTATCTTGCAGATTTGGAAAAAAGATATTTCGACTTATTTGAAGTCGAATTTCATTGACTTCTTTAAGTCGCCGTGTTAAAATGAAAATGTTATATTTGGCAAATTACACGGACCATAAGAGTTTTATCTGTAAACCCCTCAGAATATTCTGAGCTGAAGCCCATTAGATGAACTAAGTTGTAACACGTGGACAAACGGCTTTTCATGCGGTCACGCATCTTTTGCTCTCTACTGTCTTGAAAAAGAAATGTTGTCTGTTATGATGTTGCCTGGTGGTGGCACCAGGTCGAGAAGCAGCAGTTACAGCAACTGCTTTAACTAGCCAACTCTAGTTGTTTTAACTTTAAACTACTACCTTAATTCAATAGCTTAATTCAATAGTCTTACTTATAAGCTGTTTTTCTACTTTGGACACAAAATCCGCAAATCTTATATTTGCTCAAATAAGCTAGTCTTTATCATTTAACCAACTAGACAACCCGCAAGCCATCAACTGGAACTAAAATATACGATTTAAAATGATTGGTTTGGCCTCAAAGCTACTTAAAAAAAACCCTTGTATTTAAAAGCAACCCCATTTGACGGTACCTACCGTATACAATCTTCTGTACTGAAATAAACAGCCTGTATATTGAGAAAACGGTTCAATCAAACCATTGTCATTTGTTAGAATAATAATACCGTTATCGCGAAGTTTAAGACAATGAACCATTGTAAGCCATCGTTACTTTATCATGCAGGCAAGGGTTGGAGTAAAGACCGGCCATGCATGATAATAGGGTCCCGCCCCTGGCAAAGCGGCGCGATCGTCGATCGAGGCCGGCCCAGGCGCCGATCGCAGCGCCGTATCGCGCTCCAGCCGCGCCGTGCGCCCGCACCGAGTGCGCCGGAAATTGCAGATTGTTTCACGAAAGATGAGGCTTTACATCACCCCAGGAAGCTTCCGTCCTAGTGTATGATATCGAGTATGGCGCCCGGCCAAGTCGAAAAGATGCACAACAAGCATGTAACGAAGCAGCCTTGGATGCTTTAGTATTAAAACTCCCGGCGCTTGAAGCCCTTCGCAGGTCCCATGATCGCTGGAATAATTACCAGCATTATTAATTGAAGCATGTTATCCGTTGACACCAACAACGTGAATATGATTACCTTTTATGAATAATATTCTCACTTCTCCAACCTTGTAAAGTTGCAGTTAATTATACTACATGATAACTTAAAGTGACCCCTTATCGTGCATTAACGAACACAGTCAAAACACACCGTACTTACAAACCATTAACAACATAGCAAGGCACGCCAGGCCGCATTCGGGCCCTGGCGGGGCCCCTTCAGAGTCAGACCCCCGCCCCCGGGGCTCGCGGCGCTAGGGCCCCGGGGCCCTCGCCCTCGCGCCGAAACCCCGCAGCACGCTGCAGCAGTCGCAGGCAATTAGTCGCAGACCCGATCGCTGATACGACACGCCCCGACTGCACTTGCCACTGGAACTGCAGACTAAACACAATTAGTACCAGAACTCTGTGGTATTTCATAATAACAATCACTGATGGTGGTCATCGAACTCGCGTGATTCAATCACTTTCTCTAACGGAATTGAAATAAAAGCTAATTCGGACTAACTTTTTGCATTTAGTATGTTGCTATAGAACTGTCTACAGCAACGTACATGAATAAAACTGCAAAAACTTCGTAAATTCTAATAGCAAATTATCAATTTATTTTGCCATGACTCAACTTCAAATACATATTCTGAACGAGGAACAAAGATGTCTCCCCTGTCACAACATAGAGTCTATCGCTAAGGGAAAGTTTTATACACTTATCATTAACGTGTTCCGGCGCCGCGACATCGCTCCTTATTTGCTAATTGCGCGTCGTCGCCGGCGGCGGAAGTAACTACAAACTACTCAAAGACCCTTTGACAATGACAACATCTTCCACTCGCGCTGTACGGTCACTCCGAAACCCTTGTCGCTCTACTAACTTGTCATTTTGTTTGTTGGAACGAGTGCGCTGCTAGAATGACAAGGTACTTGCGCGGATCTTATTGAGGGGTGCGGCTTGACTGAAGCACTATAGAACGAGATTAAGTCTCGATACCCCTTCACTTGCCGGTTGTTATTGCATTGCGCGACGCTAAGCCGCTCACCTCCCGGGAACCTCTAATTACCCTCCCGGGACGTCGCGGAGCTGAGCTGTGCGCGGCTGAAGACAAACTATCACGGCATTTGGAGCCGGAATTGCCAAACTTTTATATATAAGATTTATATTATAGACAACTTAGGTCTACTGCGTTGCTAATAAAAATACGTGTTGGATTGAAGCAGTACATTGTAAAAGTTTGATAGCTGGATAGCTACTTGCATAAGTTACAATGTTTCAATGTTTAGGACTCATTGGTAGGTCTACTGTGAACATGAAATTCAGACCTGGTAAAAGACTCGGCTTTCTTTGAAGTGTTGCATGTTTCAGCATTTTTACGGAATAATTTACAAACTGCAAAAGATGGGTCTGCAGTGTCTTACATCAATGGGTAGGCAGAACTCGTTCGCAAAAAAAACTGTATAAATGTAAGCTTTCGATATCCGTTTATGCCAGAATCGCCTTCAGCGCTGGAATCATTTCATCAAGTTACATTATTGACGTTTTCAAATATTTTCTGAAACTCTTTGCAATAATTAAACCGGCAACCGTCGACTTAGTTTCGGCGGCGAGTTCGCCGTGAATGGCGGAGCGTCCCTCGGGCTCCCTCCGCGGGGGCAGTTTCCCTTTCGCCGGGCGGCAGTGCGCGCTGGGCGGGCGGCGAGGGCGCGCGGCGGCCCGCGACACACGCCGCGACACGTGCGCGAGTGCAGTGCCGTGCTCTACGAAACATCCGACACCAGTCTAGGCCAGTGTCCAGGGCTGCCTCGACAAATAGTGTCTGTGCGACCACTTTTTCCCATTGTTGTATTTTGATTTATTGCCGCGTGGATATTGAAAGGGTTCGGCGGCGGAGCGGAACGAATCAGCTGACGTGTTCAGGTCTGTTTCATTTTACGATATTTCCCTCTATTCGTAATAGAATATGTTTCGAAAATCAATATCGGCTTTCTTTTGGTAACCAGGAAGTTGTAGCATTGTCATGTCGACGGCACAATCGAACGCGGCGATGCTTTGAAAAGTGGGATAAGTTTTCACGTGTACGCGGGACCCCAACTAACCACCCCCTGCGCCCGCCATTATCTTATTATTTATAGTCAACATCCCCTCTTTTATGCGTCTTCTTTAAAATTCTTCCGGTGCGCCCCCGCACTGCTCATTGAGGTTTATTAAAACAAGGGTATCGGAACGCCGCGCAGCGCCAGGCGCACAACAACAAGGATATTGCCGGAGATGCGAGCCTTGTGTACGATGTACTCGAACTCTGCGAGAATTCTGTTCATGTAAAACGGAATGCCTTCTATTTTCTAAGTATACAGATTCTTGACAGATGGCTTGTCTACTAATTTAAAAAGTGTCAAAGTAACTTGAGGAAGTTTCGTAAAGTTTCTGTTGGAGTCGCAGTTTTCGCGGCACGCTTGAACTTTGTCCACAGAGCAGATAGCGTTTAAATAATAATTCCAACTATTTCATGTTTTAATGGACCTACGTGTCGTTAGTATTACTTAATGTCAATTTTGTACGACTTTCTCTAGTTAATTGGCGGCCGCTTAGCGGCGTGACATGTGTAAGGCACCAGGGCGACCGTCCGCGGCTAATGGCCCCGCGTCACACCCTCGTCGATCGCCGTCATCTGTATCTTATCTCGGAGCCAATTACCTGACAAATCGTCCTTCAGCCTGAATGATTTGGGCCAACCTTTAAGGATTAAAGGAAATGAAAGAACTATACCCAAAGTGCGTGATCATTATCACGGCGTGTCATTAGCACTCTTTGTAGCTTGTCAGAGTGAAACTCTTTAGAGGAATATTGCGGTGTATTTCCTTTACAAGTAAAAGTCTTATCGTGCGTTTTCTTTTAGTTCATAACGACCGGATAGCCTAGTGGTTAGTGACCTTGACTATGAACCAAAAGTTCCGGGTTCGATTCCCGGGAGGGGCAAATGTTTGTATGATGAATAGGAATGCTTGTACCCGAGTCTTGGATGTTATATGTATTTAAGTACCTATGTATTTATCTATATACGTATGTATATCTGTTGTCTAGTACCCATAGTACAAGCTTAGTTTTTGTCATGAGATATTTATTTATTTGTTTATTTTATTGGTATTCTTTTAAAGCCTTAGCTAAATGTTTAGCTTTTGATTCCACACAGTTGTAAATGGCCAAAGAGCAAATGCTATTGATAATTAGAATGGTTTGTATCTCAATCGCACTTTGCGGCGGAAATTACCAGACGGACAGACAGACGCGGAACGAGAGAGACAGTGATACTAATCGAATCATAACTCGGCGAGACGTGCCCGTGTATCATGAAACTTGGAAATTGCTATTTGTGTACTAATAATGGGTTTTGACTTATTTCCGAGTGTTACACACATTTTGGGGCTCGTGCTTACGATGGAGCGGGTAGCTTATACTTGCATCAGGTGTGCACGTGCACATTACTTAACTGACCCATTTCTGCATCTCGTAAACGACCAACTTTGGAAGTTGCGTTTGTATTTTCCACCGAAATGCCTGAATTAAAGCTAGTAGATACGTATAGCTTGTTAAAATAACTAGCAGATGTACCTATATCGTTAAAAGAGGACGGCTCAATCATGTCCGCGGCATGTTGAGGTCGGCGTGGCGGAACACGGCCGGGCGGCCGGACCGGAATCGGAGCGCGACGCCGGCGCTCCCCGACGTGCCGGGATTGCTATTGTCTTTATGCAAATCGCTGAATTTGGAGAGACTGCCTTAATGAAACGTTGTTACGGAGGAGCGGTCAGCGAGAAGCGTCTCTCTTCAAATGTGAATCTGACTATTTAGTGGAAAAATAAAGGTAGAGCATTATTTGTTAGATCATTTCCCCAAAGTCCATCTTTCTTTAAAGCTAATTTTCTTTTCGCGTTTTGCCCTATTCGTAATTTTTCGGGTCGCGGTTGGGTGGACGTAGGCTCGCTACGCAGAACTCCCATTTCTCAGGGTTTCATCCTCCCGGGCATGATTTACTAACGATCCTGACCCACAACTAATTTAATCAATTGACATTGTTCTTATCACCATCAACTTTGGAAATGCACGACATAATAAATTACGAAAAAGAAGTGCCACTGGAATATTGGCTAAAAATATATTGATATTTTGAAAAATATATTGATTTGAGTAAAAAAATCGTTATGGGAAAATGATTTAAGCGATTAACGATCACGTGCAATTGATCTAGCAGGTCAGGTTGCCCACCTCGAGCTCTCGCGCATAATGTAACACCCGTCACATCTCATAATACGTCGAATGGCCGGCGCGCCCTTACAAAAAATTTAACTTTCCACAGAATGGCAGTCATCGTAGGAAGTCGTTTTTAAGCACAACTGTCATTGAATAATCGCGCGTTATGTAATAATGGCAAGGATAGACTGAAGTGCATCGATCATTTGCTATACTGCACCCAGGGTTACTCTTAATATGATCTTGTCTTCACTGCTCGTGTGTCTATAGATACTGAACAATAAAACCGTCGTAAGAGCATATACGTGCTGATGAAGACTCGCCTTACGCAGGACTCGCAGGAGAACAGGGCATTAATGGGCAGCACGGTACACCGAGCGATTGCCATTGCAAGTAATTAATATATTACGGAGCTGATCACCCGTTCCCGCCGGCGGCTGTCGGGAATGTTCGTGGCAGTTGAACCGAATGTGGTTTGCCTGCAAATGGCGCTGCGATCTAACTCATGGCGCACAAAGTGGACTACTACTTATATCTTCTTCACATAGTACAAAACAGAGTCGATATTCACCAGTTCCTCGTCTTCGGTAGCTTAAGTTCTTCTAAACCACTAGTACAGTATAAACTAAACTATTTTCAATGCCACCTTCAAATGTATAAAAAATCTTCTGCGACCCCCAAATCGATTTGTATAGACTCTTTCAACCTCTAATTGCTTCTAATTGCGATTTAAGTCATAAAAAAGAAAAAGAAAATGAAACAAACAGTAGGAGAACAGAGCCGTGTATTGGTACTTTCAGCTTTATAATATTAGGGTTATAGTGTGATATAGAGGCGTGAAATTGAACCTTTACGAACGAGTGGATGAGGTAACCTTTACATGGTGCTATACGCTGACGGATATATCCGTCGTCGGCCGCGAAAAGGTTAATAGCGCTCTTTTGTAGGGTAACTAGTAAAGTTTAGGCTGAAGCCCTTTTTGTCGAGATCGTACTTAATTACCACGCAGCCAGCCCCGCAGGGAAAATATTCCTGTACTAGCTCTGTGCCCGCCACTTAGTTCGCGCGAGACTTGGACCAATCAAACAAATCGAGCTTCGCAAGTATTTGTATTCATATTTTGTGGATAGATTTTGAAACGTACGTAACATTCACTAAATTTTTTATAAAATTTCTGTTTCATATCTAAAATTTTCATTTCATACCGTTGAGCCGTTTCGGAGCTTATTGAGACCAAACTTTCAGACAGGCAAACAGACGAAAATCCAAACAGTTATTTATTATTAGGCACCGTATAAATGGCAGTTTTTACTTAAATTTTGGCATTTATTTGGCAACACAGATAGACGCTTCTATTTTATGTATTGGTGTAGATTTAGGATCCAAGCAAACCCTCAACAAACGAATATTTGTGTCTGAGGCGCGAACCCTTTAGCGAAGGCTCCGCCGGAGCATTATTAAGGCCCGCCATTCATTCGCCTCCGTACGAGCTGTAATTTCCCGCCCAAGGTCAAGGCGGGCGGGCGGCGCGGCAGGGCGGGGGCTCATTAAACGATGCTCCCGTACGTAGCTATTGCACCCCTCGTGAGTTATGACCGGGTAATTGCTAGGTTGTATGCAAATTGTACGAAAATATTATAGACATTCCTCGTAATTAACTTCGGAAATGTAATTGGTCGGGCGTACCGGAATAATTAAACACCTAACATCACGCCGTTCTTGAGTAGGCAATAGCGATATCGAGTGTGTTTCTCTGTAAAAATTGTAATTTATTGGGCATTCGATCCATCATAATATCTCGCCTGGGAAGTTGAAATAATGGAAACCTGTCAGTTTATACCGAAGCAGATTCTCGTGGGAAAATGTGTACCTAATGTGGAGCTAAAATTTATTTATACAACTAAACAAAATGAATACGAAAATGTTACCAAGTTATTCCATTCATATGAAGATTTTCTATACAACGTGTTTATTGACTATAAAGTTTTATTGGCAATGAAATCGAATATTAGATTACGTGCTCCGACTGATATCGGAGCACTTTTCTATAATCTGGCACAATTACGCGTAATTTCCATTTCCTCGGGTATCGCGTGTCCCAGTCTTATTTATCAGATTTAGCTAAAAGCAGTCATTGTCATTTTTTTCAATTAAATCTAATTATTTCCGTTTAGATGGTATATTTGACCTGAAAACGTATCAAACAAATATCTTGGTGTAATACACCCTTTGAATTGACCTAGTCCCAAACTGAACGAATCTTTTGCTATGAATAGATCTGATTTAACTTATTCTATTTTATTACTATTCTATATTTTATTCATTATGTAATTCTTAAAAATAAAAAATAAAACAATATTCCCGACGTTTAGAGCCCTTTACGTTTCTCATGTTCACGGGCAAACAGACAA
Organism: Ditula angustiorana; assembly: GCA_963691745.1. Classification (NCBI taxonomy): domain Eukaryota; kingdom Metazoa; phylum Arthropoda; class Insecta; order Lepidoptera; family Tortricidae; genus Ditula; species Ditula angustiorana. Next base: position 133,817 of record OY829490.1, read on the forward strand.
GAAATCGGAAGCGTCGGGAATTAGATTCGTTATAATACACGCGATATAAACCGTTTTATTTTTGATTTCATCGTCTGTATCATTATTTATTTCATTAGAGATATGAAAAATATTGACGCTTGTTTTACATCTTTTTTAAATTCGAAACTGGCCCTCTACACCCACCTCCGCGCCACCTGCCGTAGATGGTCGTGTTTTTTTTACCTCATTTTAATATCACGTGCTTCAACCAACAACTTCCCTTCCTGGCAGCGCATTAGACCCTATCAATTGTTTATCCGCTAAGACCCTCCGTGCCGCCTCCAGACTGCGATGAAACATTCATAGGTAACCCTTCACAAAGCGAGTACGAAACCTCTTCAATTACAAGTGCATTAGCTGATATACGCACCCCGCGGCGCCGCCTACGGAGCCAAGCCTCTCAAGGAAATGAGAGAGCTGAAATAATTACCCTTCGACATCCTAAAGGGAGCGAAAGATTCATTTTTCGAAATAACAGTCAAAGCCAAGCTGCAGACAGAATACTTGGGCGTTGTTAGCATAGCTTAGGTTGCATTCCCACTCGGCGAACCTTCACTTCGATTAAAGCTACCTAACGACTATTGCCACCTGTATGAATAATGCTTTAAATATGATTTAGTACGCAGTTAATTTCTCCGCTTTCCTGTCCATGGAATATTATTTAGAGGAGAAAACTTATCGCTCTCCGCTCCTAATTACATCCGTGTTATTCCGATAATAATACAAGATGTATCGGAGTTAGAAACAGATTTGAGAGGGATATAAAAAAATTAAACTAGGGTCGCCGTGAATGCGCAGCTTATTCAGTCAATATAAAGTTACATGATAAATTATAAGACAGCAACAAAAAAACCATCCAATATTTTTTTAAAACATGGTTTCAGTTCAGGATCTCACCCTAAGTATGGCAGTATCAAAGGAAAATATGAAAATTTATGGTCAGCGCAGCAACACGATAAGTTCGTAAGAAGTTGGCGCGCGCGCGCAGCGAGGGGGAATAATCTTGATTTATGGCGACAACAGGCAAATTACCGGTCAAGGGTGATCGCTTTTAATAGGTACTAGTTGCCGACAGGGGATTATAACAACAACATATACGGACAAGTCGCTTTGAAAAATGTCTTGTATTAGCTTGCATATTAAACTTTAGTTCTTTGTCGAATGATTTTGTAAAAGAGACTGTATAACTTATCACATAAAAACACAATGTAACTAAGATTGTCTAAATAAGATTGTTTAGTGCGATGGCCAAGTCAATCATTTTTTTTTTCATTACAATATGACACTTCATTAAATATAATAACTTAACCATAACCATAAAAGATTTTTAATATTTATGTGGTCACTATAAGACGTTGTTAGATTAGGTAATTACGTAACAACTGAATACAGAAGGTCCCTTAAGTAGAGACTGAATAAATCAACCGACTTAGTATTACATGGATCTCACAACTTTTTACGGTAGAACTGAGTTGCGATTCTTGTTTTTTTACAAGTTTTGTTTTTGATGGCTGTCTTTTACATGTATGTAGTAGAGACACCGGCCAGTAGGTATCATCGTGAGAAATTATTTTCTGTGGTGTGAGCTGTCCCGCACTCTCGCTCTCATTCGAACCCGCTATAAACTTAAACTCTGCAACTTTATTTGTACTAGTGGAAGACTTATGGAAACCGTAAGCGGGCTATAGCATGGTTGAACTAGTATGGCGCTATAAACTGGCCCGCGGGGTATTCGTTCAAATAAAAACTTTAAAATTATAAATCGGCTTCGTACATATTCGAAGAGGGTAAATGCATAAGGTACATAGACAATAATAACTATTTCAAAATTGCTACAATAAAAGCCTATAATATTTCAGGAGTTCTCCCAGTTCCTCATGAATTCCACCATCAGAACTAGATTTTGATAAAAAGTACATCCTTTCAAAATAAAAAATCAAAATCTGTTTATAATTGATGGAACTCGGAGGTAACAAATGAGTTGAGGACTTCCTTCTTTATAAAACTTGGTTAAAAATGAAGTCTCTTCGAATATAAGCACAAAATTAAAGCGGTTTGGCATGAAATGTAATCGTCGAAACTCTATAGCTTTTAGGATGATAACATAAAAGTTCGAACTGATCGTTAGATGCTGCGCTTTTTGAGTAACGCTTCAATGTATCGCCCTTGACTATACTGACGCAATAGTTGTCGTATCCAACGCCTCAGTGTCACAGACCTGGATGGCAGAACTTTCGAAACAGAAAACATTTTCTCAGGTTTAAAAGCGCGTCCTTGGGCCGTATAGGTAAATCACCCGGAGCACCGCGGCCCTTCGGCAGCCGCGCGGCATCGGGAACACATTAAACGACCGTTTGCGCGATTTATGTCGCGCCGACACCGCCAGGCCTAATATTAACATTTATGTACTCTCCTTTATCTTTGGGTCGAGCAGCGTCTGCCGACGATAGGAAAGTTTGATCAACTTCAAGCCGTAAAGACACATAGTTCTTTTAGGACTCTAGTATGCTGTTAACTGCAATGTCAGTGGTCCCTCTTCTCCCTCCTCTTGCCTTACACCGAGCCACTACCACTTATAAAAATTAAACGCTCTGAGCAAACAGTAGGCTACTCCTAGCTACTTATAAGAGAGCTACGAGTGCTGAAGGCAGCTTTTGATATGCGTTTGAACGAGCTACGTATCGCCCGTTTCATTACAAGTTAAACCTTAATTCAAAGAAAGGCTCCATTCAAACCACATTAAGAAAAACGTTATATCGATAGATAATCAGTCATTTGCTGTACTGCCACAACCCCTTTTTAAATAAATAAAATAAAAATTAAAAAATCATTTATTTCAGGTAAGCACCCATAGAAATTAGAATTTAGAAAAAAATACAAAAATTACAAAAAAATAAATTAATGTCACTGTATTCGGGATAGTGATATTCGTTGGCCACCTAACAATAAAGACCCTTTACGTCTAAAAATGAAGTGCAAAATTAAACCACAAGATAAAAGTTACAATTCATTTTTGAAAAAGAAAGAAGTGCCAGGTTTGTATCCACGACCTGTTTGAGAGCACAAAATATATAACAGTATTGCTAGTTTAGTTTATCTGAATTCTATCTCAATGTGCGTCCCTTCTTTATGATATTAGTTTGTCAGATACGCAGGGAGGGATAAATTAAACCTTGGCCGGTCATGGTAGGGCACACAATGGAGGAAGACGGACTACTTTTTCGTAAGGTACGCATCCAAAAAATATACAAAATCGTGACCTTAACTCATAAAGTATGTAGTAACTACGGATATTTCGTCCAGCGTGGCTGCCCTGTGTTCTAAAGTACCTTTTGCTGTAAAACTTTTAAACCAGTTGGCTAATAGTAGTTCAAATATTCTTACACGACAATCGCTGTCACGAATAAATCTCGCGTGATAGCGGTTTTAGTGTCGGAGTCTCGAGTCGGAGCTCTCTGCATTGCGGCGGCCGCAGCGGCGAGCCCGAGCGAATCGCTGAACCTTCACGAGTCAACTCCACGACGCCGACTTCGGCTGTAGTTGATTGATTCGATCGGCGACGATGATGGAAATGAGGCTGATAATTGGCGCGGGTGCTAATTATGTAATTAGCCCCAGATTTTAATTGCGCCTAAAGTTGTTTTTTTAGCAAAATAAAACCAACACTACAAAATTTTAACGGGAACGCAACATTGTAAATACTGAACAAACTGTTGTAATGTTTTCATAGCTAATATCTCATTTCTGGTGCTTGTTACTAATCGGAAATTCGATGAAAATGAACCAAAACGTAAGGAGTTAGCTTTATATTTGATTAGATGCAAAGTCTCCGTGAAATTAGTCAGATACTTAGTACGCCCAAAGAAAAGCTTTTACTTAATGTATTTATTTAGAAACAGAGTTGCACCTAAGACACCAACCCCGGCAGGGCAAGCATCCGACGAAGGCACCCCGGCATTAGCCAACTCGGGCTCGCTATGAATTTTAATGCCAAATTGAAAATCGCTCGTTCCGGGATGGAGCCATCCTTGGAGGCGTAAAAAATAATAGGGTTCAGGAGCTAATGACGTCAGGAGGCGGAGGGTCAAACACGAGGAGCGTTTAGTTGAGCTGTTAAAGTAAACGACGGTAATACGCGGAAGGGTTGCAAGGTTTACTTAGAGAGGCACCTTTGAGGGTATTTTAATTCTGTCTTACCCATTGCTTAGGAAAGAGAAGCGGACTCGTTGTCAGATTATCTTTAAAAAATCCTTAATGCCATTGCTGCGGTACACTGACAGGTGTCGCAGAAAAGGCCCTGTGCCAAATCAGGGTTAAACATAGAAATTTACGAGCGGCCCACTTTAATAAAAGTACGTAAAATATATTTAATAGAAATTTCATTAAGCACAGCAATGTGTATAAATGCTAATCTTCGTCCACCGGCTGCTTAGTTATGTAAATTTAATCTAAACGAATTGTCCAAATTGTTCTCAAACACGGTCGGCAAGAAACAAACGAAAACTTTCACTTTTTCATTCGTCGAGTTTGCGGCTCGGGTCTTCTTTTATAAATTAAAATTTGCGTCTTTCTGAAGAAATTTGGTATGTCTTAATTTCACCATGTCTAAAAATCGGCCCGCTTGCGGAAGGCTATCCTCCAGTCAAAGTTAAAATATTTTATTCAGATTAGGCTTACAGGTAGCACTTATGAATGGCAAAAAATTTACCACCGGTTCGGAAAAAGCTCTGATGAGAAGATACCGGCAAGAAACTCAACGAGGTGTAATTTTTTAAATAAATTAAAATTACAATGTTATTTTACATCTCAAGTATTTAAAAAAATATATAATTTAATTTTAAATTTAATCTTTGCAGCCAGGAATCGCTAATACAAATCGGGATCATTTCCAAACATCCTTGTCCAAGATATAGTCATTGATTTTATAATACCCCCGATAAATTAATGTCTTGACATTAGATTACGGTGTCCCGTCTTTGATTCATAATGAAATTTAATGCTCGTTAAAAGATTTGCTATTTCTTTAAATATTTTTATCTTTTGATAGCCTTAATGGTGTTACGCTGCTAGGCGTCAGCTTCCCTTGCTCTCTTTTACTTGTTTCTGGTTTTCACGTTCATGCCAATCCAACCTTAACTTATTTGAAAACAAAAATCTGCTCATGTCTGATGTCTGAACCCGTTCAGTTGGACTATATTTCGGCACTGCACTTTACTGGAATGTTGGTAAAATCCACATATGGCGGTGACGTCATAAATACAGCGGGTGCAGTCGCAGAGGTATCGCTGCGGACGGGGTCGGCCCCCCGTGCGGCGGGTCACGCCGCGCTTGAGACGCGCGGGTGCTCGCAATGTTGCTGGTTTTGACTTTTATAGGACACTGCATTGTACATGAACTGAAGTAAACGAGAGCTCTTTCCAATTGTTCGGTCTAACCCTGTCAGACGTCGTAGTTCAGACTTGATGTCGAATTGATTTTGAGTGTCTAGTTCGTATGTTCGTCAGCTGTGATTTGAAATACATGTCCTTATTTTTTTTATTCACTGTCGATTTCGGTAAGTCCGCAAAGTATCGCCGGCTACTCGCCAACCCTTGCTATGTACTTATGCAAAGTAAATTAACTTTGTTTACTTCACTTTCACGCTTTAATGCTTCAACCAACCGTCTTATAATTCGGCAAACGGATGATTAGTAACAACAGAGGCGAACCTAAGACACTTTTCATTTCATGAAGGATAAACACAAAATTACTGTCGAGGAAGCGGCGTCAGGGAACATTAAATAAATTTTGATATCCCTGAAGTTCATAACGGTTGCCAGTAAATCTTGTCTATTACCCCATAGTTAAACCAAAAGTCGAAGTTGCATTCTCCGCCTCCCCTTATTATGTACCATTATGAAGCCTTGTCCGCAATCAAGCAACAATTCGCGATGACACGGCTAAAGGTGACGCTGCCATTTCCCCAGAACCGTAATAAGAGTTGTAGCCCGGTATAAACAGCGACGGGTTTGCCCTGGCTCGGGAACACAGTTTGCTTATCGCAGCGAAATTATTCGCTAATCTACAGCCAGCGTTTATGGCGTGTTCCTGCTCGTTCTAATAATTTATATCCTTTAATTAAGCACGTGTTTTGCGCATTCTCGGAAACAATTCCACCTGGCAGCAGCGCGTCTGTTCGGGAAGTGAGACAACGCTCTGGGCTGCGGGACTGGCGGTTGATCGTAAAGAGATCTAAGGGCTAAGCAATTATGATGATATTACAAAGATCTACACATAAGAAAAATACGATATTGGTGATCGCTTAAAACTTCACAAATATCTAATAATGTAGAAGCAACATATTAGATAAAACGCTAAAAAGACCAAAAGAATTACTAGAGAAGCGGTCACTGTATTCGGGCAAGTGAAGTTGGTTAGCATCTCTTTGGCCAGTCGTTTTTTTTGTATTTAGTCCTGTAGTTTTGTATCATCACACCTTACGCTTTGATGAAGTAAGAAGAGGTAGACACTTTCTATCTTAAAATCCATCAGACAATATTTGTCACGAACAAATTGGTATGACCGTTTAACCATGAATTAAGAAACTTTAATGCAGGAAGAAAGCTTCTGTTCTTTGTAAAGTCACGCTCCAGGCAGAATATTCCATATAAAATATGCTGAGCTGAGATGTTCAACATTGAGTCGTGATACTCAAAACTGCATGTATTGAATCGTGTGCGCACCAGACGGCTCGACGCGACGGCGTGCGTGGCAAGAAGCATTCTCCAGCCGCACAAAGGTGGGGCGTCGAGTGGCGTCCTCGGCACAATACACTAGTACAGTCAGCAACGCGAGGGATAAGCATGCCCAAGCACGACGCATTATCGATGAATACAATAAAATAGTGAGCGTTTATTTTTTGCATTTTTAGTGAGTTCGATTTCCGGCTCAAGTAGGTAAGCTTTAAAAAAATCTTCCAATACGAAAAAAAAGTTTTCTTTAAGTATCTTAAGCATATAAGGGAGTGTGTATGTACGTATGTAAACTCTTAATTGTACATAAGCACTTACAAATACACAAAAAAACCAAGAAGTGGTACAAAGGCGAACTTATCCCTTAAAGGGATCTCTTCCAGCTAACCTTTGAGCTTTGGGAGTTCCTCTTCATGTTGGTTTTTCAAGCATTTTAGATATGCAATCTTTATTTTTCTCATCTCATTTTCTTTACGCATGCTGTTTAGATATTCCTTCATCTCTTTAGATATGCTATTCTTATACTTCGATTAGTACCTACCAATAGTGTTTTGTATGAGCTGGGTCCCCATACTTGAAGCAACTTGTACGCTCTGCTCCATTGCGTTTAACGCCAACTGTACAGTCAGCTACAAAAATATGTACGTATCCTCTTGTAACTTACGAAAAAGGTTACATCTCTGTGTAGTCGACTGTACTTAAATAATACTCGGGTATAGAGAGCGTAATACAAGACAAGCGCAGAGTTTCAATATACCAAGCATCTTGCTTTGCTGTCCAAAATGTAGTATTGTTTTGTAAACCCAGCAGCACTAAGTTGCTAAATTTGGCTTGTACGTACAACGTTGCGCTTCTAACAAGTAGCTACGACCAAATTTTCCACTGTTCGCCTTGCTGTTTTGTAACTACATAGTTCCATAGTATGACGATAGCTGAACGATGAAAGGAAAATGACATGTCACGATAGCCTGATGCAATCAAATGATGGCGTCCCCATATCGTGTGTATAAAAGGCAAATACCTTGTTACTGTAACGTGTTACTAACCGAACTGATCGAATCAGATATAGCGTATGTGCGAGGGAGAGCGATCTTCGATTTTCATCCTCTAATAATGCACAGCCCTGTGGGTGAATATTTTTAGGGACAGTATTCGAAGCGCTCTCGCCCCAACTGGGAAATCTTGCATCCGTGTCACCTTAGCATATTACGATGCGAGTTTATTGCGCCGCTCTTATACCACGTCTGTATTCTCCGATAGTCGGGAGCGTCCGACGCCTCCCCTGCCGCTCATTACACGCCGTCCTACATAGCTCATGCATCGGAGCTTCATATTTCAGGGTACTTTTAGCAAATTTGGTCAATGTAAAAAAAAAACTTGGGACAATTTACAACAATTGACCTAGTTCCAAACTAAGCAAAGCTTGTATAATCGACCAAGTAATTGCTTGACCACTTTTGAACCCTATCCCTTTGTAATACGGTCGAAAACTGGTCAAGCAATTTCTTGGTCGACTATACTATGAGTACTAGATAACGGATATACATACTTATATATAAATACATACATAAATACAAATAACATCCATGACTTAGGTACAAACATTTGTATTCGTCACACAAATATTTGCCCATACCAGGATTTGAACCCGGGACCTCTTGCACAGGAAGCAGACACATGTGCCACTGTGCCATACAGGTCGTCATCATGTCTCATGTCATCGAGCCATGCGCCTCAACCCTTAAAGAAACACAATCCAGTAGTCATTGCACTTCAACTCGTTTGACTATGTTTACATACTAATTGAAGATATCTTCACTGTTCGCCAACTATTAAGTAGACACTCAAGATTTGTTGAATTTAAGATTATCCTTTCATGTAATTTGAGAAGAAAACAAACTTCAAAAACCTCCAGACTTTAGTGGCAGACATTCTTAACATGAATACAATAAACGTCGATCACAGCACCTAGCACGAATCTTCTCGATACGCGTTAACTTGCAGCGTAACTTGGAGCGTCTCTCACCTGCTGGAGTATTTAGAAAGAGATGCACTGAGTTACGTAGCGAGGTAACGCGTATCGAGAAGATTCGTGCTAGGTGCACAGAGCCACTGCCAGTTACGATTGAAAAACGCCATCAGCGTAACAAAGCGTAACTAGCAGGCATGCGACGTAATCCCCGTCGTTACGCCGCGTGCTAACGACTACGTGTGTCGGCCGCCAGAGCCCTGGTTACGCGTGTAGCCGCCCGACTCGACTACAGCGGACAGCCCGTTACGGACGTACAATTACAAAGCTTATTTTTTTACAACCTCTAATTGCGCCGGTAACAATTAATTTGACCGTTGTACCAGACTACGGGGAAGCGAAAATTTATGTTCAGCTTAGAGTCTGCAGCAGATAAATGAACACATAACTCTGTTTGCTTATGGAGTAGGGAGAAAGACGAGCTTGCGGCTCATCTGATAGGAAGTGATGCCCGCCGCCCAGCCCAATGCTGATCCGTTGCTTGCCTCTAGGTCCCCACCCCCTGTGGGCCTCCAGATTTCTAACACATCGTACGAAACGTAATAGCAAGCTACTACTTCAGGCTGATATTCTTTGAGACGGTGATACTACTTCGGTCCAACCGGCCTGTTGTTACTCTCTTTTGTTTTCCTTTCTGTAGCTTTTGGTCGGTGGGTCTTTTTAACTTCCTTAACTGTTCAGAGACTTAAAGGTGCTGAATAAATGTAGCCATCTATATAAAAAGGTTAACGAGCAAGTGGTCACCTGATGGTAAGTGATTACACACCCGGAACACAAAGGAGCGGCGTTGCCAACCCAGAGGGCTAAGATGGAATACCCCTTGGGCCAGTAATTTCACCGGCTGTCTTGCTCGCCTCGCTGGAACACAACAGTGCAAACACTGCTGTTTAGCGGCTGCATTAGCGAGCAAGATGGTAGCGATCAATTATTGAAAAATTGGTTGTTGGTTTGTTTTTAGTAGAGACTCTACCTACTCGTGCCAGAAACTTAAACTATCGGCAGACAGCTAGTCTTTATCTCTGAACCAAAGTCGGAATTAAGAGTATACTGAGTGAGTACCGATTTATGTGATAAAAGCTATATAAATCTTTAGCTTTGTACACTAATATTAAAATATTGATCGTACTTAAGTTCTAGTTTGATACTAGTACCAAACTGGTTGAATACGATGTATAAATACCACCCTAAATCCTGTTCGCACAGCGCCGCCACTGGCACCGGCTCGGTATTAAATCTCAGTGAAATGTTCCTACGAGAGCCTGCGAACAAATGTGGCTCTTATAGCCATTGGAATAAAGGCGGCGACGGTGGCGTGGTGTAAAGCCGCAGCCACACCTGCGACTCAAGCTATTAATTACCAATATTCAAGTGACTGCTGAACATGTTGGTGTTCGTATAATACTTGTTCGTATAATTCGTGTTCGTATAAAGAATTTGTTACATCCGTTACTTTAAATTATTTTTCTATTCGTATACATTTCGATCGATTTTTTCTCCATTAGAAATTCGTCGAGTCGCAAGTTTCTCTATTTACAATTTTTCCTCATGACTTTTTACTGTAAATTTTACCAAAAGTACCTAGTTTTGCTATTTGCTACGCGGTCGACCGAGCTTCGTTTCGCGGAGTTCATATTTCTAGGTGATTTTGGCTCTCTGAACTTGTAAAAACCAACCTAACTTCAAACAAATTCAACCTATTGACTTATTTATTGTCACAGTATAGTTCATTCACTAATTCACAATTCATTAGCATTGTCCCTCTCGATTATCATCATAAAAATACTTCTCATTTGGAAAGCAATTTAAAGAATCTTTGCATCCAGTACCAAGGTAAAAGGTAAAGGTTTTGGGTTTTAAAGGCTTTTTGATCACAATGATGTAATAGAATTTCGTAGATTAAGTGACATTTAGACACAATGTAAATTGTTGTTGAATAAATCAAAAATAATATTTTCGATTTATTCAACAACAATTTACACTTCGCGTATTGTAGAATATATTGTAACGAATCGTTTATTTTAAAGATTCGTTACAATACACGCGATATGAACCGTGTAAATTGTTTTATTACAAAATCAAAAATAAAATAAAAATATAAATGCTACGAATGTTTACCAAAGGAAAAACCTCATCGTGTCTATATAGTGACATCTGAATGAGGTGACCTCGAGCTTTTCGGTTTCAAAGAATTTGAACAAATGAATGTTTAGGGCTAAGATATGAGCTCCTGGAGTTACCTCTTTAAATCTAATCCGTCTGTCTGTCCGTGAACAAACAAAGCGGATTTCAGAAACAACTTATTTTTAGGATTTATCTTTCTTACGGACCCTTTTCGTTTAAAATAAGCCGTTGAAACATGTCCGTTGGTATTTTTGGGCATAATCCGGTTCATTTTAACGTTCCGTACCTCCGAAGGAAAAAAAAAACCCTATGGAATCACTTCTTTGTGCGTCTGTCTGTAGGTTTTTGAGACGCTTCTTCTCAGGAAAGTGAGTTAAAATTGATATCGAATATTCAGGTCTGCAGTTCCTTGGAACTGTAAAAAAATCAAACTTCTGAGTCAAGTTTTTTAGTCAGTTTATGCCGCATATTTCATAAATTCCCAAGGGAATCAAAAACCTATGAGGTATTCCCTGTTGACCTAGAACTATGAAATTTGGCAAGAAGCGAGGTTGTCTCGCAGCACAAATAAAGGCAAAAACCATAAAAATATTTGTTTTGCAATTACAAACTTATATTTGCATGGCAACAACTGTTATCCAATGGCAAAGCTAAGTTTGGCCCTCGATCCAGTTTATCTTTTCGTTAGGGCAACGTTCGGTGCTTATTAAGTTGGTACGAAACCCTCGATGCGCAAAGCCGATTCTCACTTGGCTGGTCTAAAGCCGTCAAACGGGTAAGTTAGTTTAATTCTTATTTGTTATTTATTTTGTGTTTACAAGTGATGTTCAAAACATTGCCAAATATTACATTTCTGCGAAGTATTAAAGCTCGGTCATTTAATCTCTACAACTCGGTGAAAATCCGCGGAACGAAACTCAAACCAAACGGATAGGATCTGGATTTTCTCTCTCAAATTGAAAGTAAACCACCTGATTGCCATTATTTTTGTTCATTTACATCAGCGTTGTTTCCGCGCCGTCGGTGCGCCGCGGCCGGAGAACAACCGCCGGGGCGTACTGCGGATTACCGCCGGCGCGGATTATACGGTCGCAGATACGCGTAAGATTCGTGTGAAACGGCAGCAAGTGAATTCTATGACTGCTTTTTCTTAGTTACGACTGGGCTCAACTAACTTGCACCGCATTGCGCGGAGGAGGTACAATCAGCTACAAAAGTCCACGGACACTATTGTTATTGCACACTGTTCGTTATGGACTTTCGTTCCTGCCTGTACTATGTGCGCGTTTGTTTTTCTGCAGTTGAGTGTTTCAGATGTTTTAGCCTTCCATATCTACACTTTGAGAACAATGTATTCCTATTTGCATCAGCGACAACTTTGGGCGAATGAGCAAATCTAGGTATTCGTTTGCGCGAGCATTATTAATTTAATTCTTGGTGTGCTAAATGCATGGTGTGGGTGCATAACGTTCCCTATTTATATTTTGGTCTGTGATCATTGGCTGGTGTTTACGTTTACATTTCTTTATTCTGTTTGTTACCTTACCTTTTGTGCTGAGCTCTTCGCACCGCACCATCAATCGGCATCAAGTGTCGCGAGGGCGCCGCGAATACGGATCAGGTGCGATTTCGTGGGCGTCAGGGAGCCGGAGATGAAAAATAGAGGTTTGGGTTACGTCACACAGTAACTCTATTTGGGTTACCGCAGGCTGTCCATTGTGGTGTCTATAAAATAATTTAGTACCCAATATAGAAGCGGAACTGAATGTACACATTAAATGTATATCGAATGGCATTACATCTTGGTGAGTGTTACGTTTGTCGAATTAGCTATACGGAAATGAAGCCGAATAAATGAATTGGTTTATATTAGATGTATGTCACGTCCCGTTCTTGCTCATAGACGATAACTTATTTGGTAATTTTTATTTAAGTTCATTACCCCACTAAGACAAAGCCAGTAGAAAGGGTTATGGGCTCCTTTAAGATTTATGAGAAATGTTGGGTATAACATCTTTTGAATGTTAAGTATTTAAAATTGTATGATAGTTTTATTTAAGTACATAAACACCAGCGGTAAGATTCACAGTAGGTATCTACTAGTATATTCATAAATATTAGGGCCGTGGCATTTATTACATTTAAATACATTGTGCTGTATCCGCTAAAACAAATTAAAGCAAGACCGGCTTAAAAGTAATTTGCAAGTGAACTTTGTCCCGATCATTTCACCAGAAGTGGCTCTAAGTCAGCTTGTTAAAGAATTCCGTTAATTCGAACTTCGCGGAGTTGCTCTTGAAGTTTTCGCGGGGAAATTAAACGGGAAAAATCCCGCAACGCACAATATCCCGGCTTATCCCGCGGGGGAGTGTGCGCCGCTAATTTGTCGTCTCCGGCGGCTGATGTTATTCTTATGGAGTGAATATTAACTCGCGCGCTGCTGCAGGCGCCGCCAATTTAATGTTTTCGACCTTCATACTCAATTATTTATTTTTTGTGCAGAAATCGTCATTCGTAAGGTTTCAGGCTCACGCTCATACTATAAAATGCAAAAATGAATTAAAAATATGTACCTTTCCTAACACCTTCACGACTTAACGAGGTTTAAAAGATATGCGTGCTAAACTAAGTACCGTTAATTTAAAAAAGGACTAAGTACAGTATATGTATGCTGAAAATAATGTAAGAAAACGCTCTCGAGCTGCAAAATGCAAATGAAATTAAAAACACACCAATATTGGTTTCAAATGTATACACTCTTTGCTTTGTAAGTAACTCTAAAACAAGTCGTTTTGTAATTATTTCTTCTGACTTGAGAAAACTGCTTATTTTTTACAGTACGGTGACGAACAGATGGCGAAACACAATAAGTTATTTCTTTCACTATTTTATCTTTTGCTTCTTTCCCTTCGGTCCGTTCCGTCGGACTGTTCAGGGCATTGCTTTAATCGTTTTTTAAGCGCGAGTCGATGCGACTGTTTCCGTTTTTTAATCGTCCGCGTCTGGAACAGCGTATCCGAGAGAGTCCACTTGTTCCACATGCATTTTTAATCTTCCCCGTTCGAGAGAGTTTTAAACAGTAGAATAAATTAAGCGGAACTAATTAAAACAAGTCTTTTCAAAGCCGGTACGAAGTATAACTTAATAAATATTTGGCTCTCTTTTCGATTTTAAATGAGAGCAGCTCACCTGGATTCCCCGTACCAGGCGGCAGCACAAAGCAAGGCACCCCTACATGCAGAAATTGTTCTGTCGACGCACAAAATATAGGGCGAACTTTTTCGTTTCTTGAACAAAGAGTAACTTTGCTATTGTCGGCAGCTATCTCGGTCACGCGCGGCCATCTTGCGCCGCCATTACGTGACGTCACCGCTAATGGCGGGAACAATCAAGGCTTTTTAGACGCCTCGAATTAGTAGGTTAATGAGAAAAGGTTCCGCGCTGCACCCCGTTTTCGCCAGAAAAGTGCACGAGGCCGGATTAAAGGTGTAAAATCAGCGAAAATCCGGACACAAAACCTTTTAACGCCCGGTTAAATTATCTGACTCTTATCACAAACTTTGTATTCACGCAATTTACTTCATCACAATTGGTGTAATGGCGTTTAAACTGGTTTCGTGCGCTCGTCCCGAATTCTAACGTTAAGCTTTAGGGTTTGTATTCCCCTGGGCGGAGCGCGAAGGGTGGCTGGTGACGTCACAGCCATTATCTGACGTCACGGGCCCGCTGATGGAGCTTTGTACTTAATAATGGCGGTGTGATTTTTTTGAGTTGACTACGTTTGATTTATGACTGGTGCCGCGGGGAAATGGTGCGGAGGAACTATTGTACTGGGTATTATCCGTATATTTGTTGCTTGTCGTATTGTGTGCCTTTTTTATGCAACGTCGGTGGTAAACTAACAAGCGGCTCGTCACAGGTAGGTAAGTATCTCTACTTACCTACCTGTTGTTAAAGACTGTGGTTATTCTGATAACCTATAGGCGCTTGTTACAACAAAAGTTTCACTCGATTCTTGCCGACCCTGCCGAACAATGGACGGCAAAAGAATCTTTTTACTCAACAACTCTGTAAACTCTCAATACCTATACAATTTGTAAGTAAGGCTTTCTTATACAAGTTACTCGAGGATCCCAAAACTGTTCTTGTTAAAATCGTTTTGCAGAACATCGCAGCGATCACCTGAGCGGGCTCTTCAGTAACGTACAAATTCACTTAATCTTATATTCACGTTAACTTGAATAACTTTTTTTCAATCGCAACTCCCTCGAGTTCCTCGTCTTCTCTTCTCCCTCGAGTCGAGTGGCCCGGTCCGCCTTCGTTGACAGGCTCTGGAGAGTAGGCTATCGTGATAATCGACAGCTATCATCTAATTGCATCTCTTCGTTAGTTGGAACTATTGGTGGCATTAGAACTTTGGCACTCAAGCGGAGAATCCTAGATTCAACATGTGGCCTTAACTAGAGCGGCCAAGATTAGTATATCGGAATGACTTCTATGTCCTTCCCTTTCTTATGACACTAGTTTGACAGAGACGCAGGGATAAATTTAACCTTCGTCGGTCATTGTAAGATCACTGGGTAGCAAAAGATTCTTCCATTTTCCGAAGCGCTAGTAGATTCCGACAAGTAAAAGAGCCTATATGGCCTACTTGCAAAATAATTTTTCGTTTTAGTTTTCATTTCCAGAAGTATCATTAGCACTGTTTTTAATCCAAAAGAGAGGACCTGGGGACTGACAGTTTGTCAATCATGTGTGCGGATTTGTGTATATCGTGTCTTTGTCACTCTAATAAACTAATCATATATGGTCTTGTAGTATTAATAGTACACCAAATACCCCCGTTGAGATTTTTTTTCGACAGCTGTCACTTACCGATGCGATTCTCCGATTTCTCTATTTTTGTCTAGAATATGGTATGAAAGGTATTGGTATTGTACGACGCGCAAAAGCGTGCGTATCGTGCGCTCACATACAGGATGAGCGGCGGCGGCACGTGGCGATAATTGCGATTACGAGCACCCTGTGTTTACCCCCGGGGTGCGGGTTCCGTCTGAGGATAAAAGGTTCTTATAATTCATAAAATTAACTTATTAAATTGAGTGTGAGTTTAAATTGAATGCTGATAAAGTCACCTAGGCCCTTCTACTCTGGTTTAATCTCATTTGCGTATCTTAAAACGTTACGGTATATGACTCGCTAGTTGATGCCTTTTAAAATGTTTAATTACCTACTAAAGTATAGGAGTTGTTACCAAAACTCCTAATTTAGTAACAGAAGTTTCTTTAATAAAAAGTTAAAAAAGTGTAAACTTATTTATCATCAACTATTTTTATACACTGTGGCCGCAATGGCTTAGGACTATGGGGAATCGGAGCGTTAAGGCAATGGTCTTGCCCGGGGTTGGCTTCGGTGTCACCTTAAAGGAGTGTGTACCCAAGCCTCAAAAAGCACTCTTCACACAAACGAAGATAACTTTTTCCACCCTCTAAATCTTAATCAATAGCCATGATTTCTTAGTATGCTGTTATTACGCCTTAGAACTAGGTTTGCATAATTTGATTTTTTTGAAATGCTTTTAAGAATATTGTCATTTTACTTTAGTAGTTTCAAAAAATATATAATCTATACGAAATATTTAAAAAATCAAAACATACAATCCTAGTTCTAAGGCAAAGTGATACTACATTAAAAATCACGGCAACAGCGCAAGATTTAGAGAGTGGAAAACTTTATCGCCGTTTGTACACAATAGTCTAAAACGTTAAAAAACATCGCCATCAAGTTGATACGTAACGACTATCGAGTACTCGAGCTGTAACAAGACTGTCAATCGGAATGAGGGAAACTCTGCAACGTTTTTTTAATATACCCATTACATCACAGACTATTTATTCTTTGCGTGATTGCATTGCCCCTCAAAACTACAAATAATGCTAAGCGGGACACAAAATCATTACCAGCTCGTATTCCGCTGCAGTGGTGGGGTGGTATGCTCGGAATCTAACTATTGTTATGATCTCGGCGCTGGGGTAGCCAGGGCTAATCTCATTGATGACTGGGGAGCAAACATTCGCGCTATTTGCTTGACATGCTGTCATAGGGTGGTTTTTAAACGATAAATTCCTATGGGATCCTAAGTAGGTAGTCAATAAATAGGAGACAATGAACCTCTATTCGACTTGCCCTTAGAGATTAGACCTAACAACTCTCGCTAGTTTTAGTTTGTTTTCCATACGCTTAAGTCGAATTGAGGCCGAGTGCATTCTTTATAACGCCCGAAGGCTATTTGTTGATTACAGCGGTTGTGTAAACACCTGGTTTACCCTAAAACACGTGTTTATTATTTTATTCTCTTAATTCCGATTGAATTGAGCTTTTACTTAACGCAGGGCTAGCGGAGGGCGCGCCGTGAGCGCGGCGGGCTGATTAGCAATTACACAAATAGAAAGGGGATTCTATACCAAAACGTGGCCAGCCTACACGTGTCACACGACATTGACATCCACCACATTGTAATTAAGATCAATGTTCTAGATCCATGGTCTAATGTATACATATGTTACGGTTTTCCGATGCCTCTGCTACAGGTTACGGCGCTTTTTTTGCTACACACATTTGACTCTCATAAGATAAATTAAAATATTGAAATACCTACCTAACTAAAAACGCAGTTCTTAGCAATAAAATAAAAACTGCCGAACGACGTGAAATAGGCCCCATTCCGTGTAATTCCGTCACAGAAAATTGTTGCAACGCTGTTTTCTAACGAAACTACTTTAAAAGTAGTACTAAAACAACACAATAAAAACATTCACACAAACTGTGACGATCGAACACCCCTTAAAAACAGCATACACAAAAAACCGTTCTGAACGATTAAGTCGAAACAAGTCTTGTTACCCGGTCAGGTACAGAAGTTCGCCCTAGGGGATTTTCGAGTGAAACAAGAATAAAATTTTAACAATAGGTTTTTATTTAAATAAAAGCTCCCTAGGACGACTAGAGACTCTAGGTCGTAAGTTCGTAATTCTTGTGCCTAATTCCTAACTTGAGTCAATTAACGTGATCGCTCGCACTCCCCTGGCCGTGACCCGACGTGTAGTAGCGTAGGCTTGAGGTTCGGCAGGTCTCCGTAGGCTGCAAGGGCGTAGAAGGCTCGGCAAGGGTACGGTTGTCCAAGTAACCGGCTGGTAGCAGCTCGGTCAGGGTACAGTGTCCAAGTAACCGGCAAGAGGTGCCCTGCAGGTGGCTCGAGGATATGCGAAGCTTGGGGAACGTGAGCCCGTAGGTAGTTAAGTAGTCCGAAGGTAATTGGGTAGCCCGTAGGTAGATGGGTAGCCCGTAGGAAGTTGGTAACCCGTAGGAAGTTTGGTAGCCCGTAGGAAGTTTGGTAGCCCGTAGGAAGTTTGGTAGCCCGTAGGAAGTTGCCCTGTAAAGATTTAGTGCTTTACAGGCTGGCCACTAGCGGGAACTGATGCCATACTGAAGCTCGAGGAGACGAGAGTCCAACCAGGGAGCTAGAGCTCGCCAAGTAGTGGTGTGGCATCAGTTCAAAGGTTTACAGGTGGCAAGGTAAGGAAGAAAAAGCTAAGTTACATTTGGAAAGAAAGAAATAGTGAAGTTAAAACTCAGTGACGGTTACGGTTTGAAAATACAATGTGCGACCGTTGAGCAAGTAGATTGATTTTAATATTATATTAAAGACTTAGAATTACAGTAAGAAGTTAAAGAAACGGTCGCAGGATTTAAGTTAGTACAAATTAAGATAGAAATAAATTAAATACAATCTGAAAGAAACACATACACGAAAAAATACAATTTTATAAGAACAATTTAGAACAGTTATTAGCAGAGAGAGAGCTTACCAGTTGGGCAGAGGTTTCACCGTTTAGAGGTGGTTGTAGTGATGTAGAAAATATGAGCTCTCTGAGAGCTGCAGGGGCTTTTATAGCCCAAAACCTAGACAGCCCTTCCAAGGAAAGGGGTTGTAACTAATTCAAACAAACCCCGCCCCTAACGATTCTAAATGTTGCCAGCGCTTATTTATACCGATTGGTAAAGTAAACGCTGGCTTTAGCAGCGCCCTCTAGTGTGGCTCGAAGTGATATAGCACAGCGTAACAGTCTAACCAAATGTCAATGGGACGGTATAAAGTTGACACTTCTTCATCGCTTTACTGGTTCGCGTTCATAAACTATTTCTATGCTTTAGTACCTAACCTAGAGTGATTAGTAGTTTCAATGTAGAGTTGAATACGAACTACTTCCACCCAATTCATTTTTTAATTTCTAACTATCCATTTAAACAAATTTTTGGCCAAGCGAAACCAACGCAACATTTGCAAAAAAGTCCCGCAGAACAAATCGGTTCGCCAATGCTGAAAGTTCCCGTATTTTCGTAGTTGTGTACCCAGTGCCCACTTGAAACCTCGTGTACCTGCAGTTAGTGAGGGATCGCAGTAATCTGGCGTTGTTCGCTGGAGGGCCAACAAATCAGTCTGCCGATCTGTACACTGCGCGGAATGCACTGCGCCCTCGCCCAGAGACATACGCGGATAGACAAAAAATAATTCGTTTCTTTTTACATGTATCGGTGACAGCGCTTCGCAAAATTACGTCTGGTGAAAAGTGCAGTTAGATGTTTCTTAAAACCTTTTTTTTACCTTCCAGTGTTAATTTGTTTGTACGTTAGATCACATTTAATATGCTACTACACCAGTAGTTGTTCGGGTGAAATCAAGCAAGTGAATATCGTTTTAAGTTTCAACAAATCCTTCCATTGCACTAAGAAATTGGGTTAAATATGCATAAAAATTAAAAATATCGAATGTAAATTCAAATTTCAAAATTGAGATTTTTTGAAATTTGAAACTGCATTTGATATTTACTACATATTATTAGTTTGTGATAGTATTCAGTATGTAAGCTAAGCTTCTTGTGGTACAAGCAGTCTTTACTAAACTTGTTCCTTCGTATACCTGTATTTCAGTCTGCATTGCAGAACCCTTACCAATGTTTTCCAAAGTTATGCACATCAAATGTCTGTAGCAAAATGATTTCTAACCAGTTTTAGGAGCTGAGCAAATGTAATAGACTTCAAAAAGGTCAAATACTCGTATTGGTAACACTTACACTGCTGCGTCCTGCGCGTAACGGATTCTCGCTCTGAAAAAAAAAACTTTTGTCTTTTATGGCTATGTGTAGTCGTCTAAGCAAGCGTTACCGTCAACTTTCGTTGCGTGACCTATACTATAGCTAATTTATGTTTGGCCCGCTCCCCGCGTGTGGCTCGAGTCGCAACAGATCGGCGTGTACGCGGCGCGGGGCGAATCACGATAAATTTGCCGAATAAATCGTGCGTCAGAAAAATGGCCTTAACCGCGCCGCAGCGCCGCAAACGCTGTGCCGACGTCGCCTTTATTGGCTACTGCCGATGAATTTTAATTGGTGACATTTAATGGTGAGCCGATTTAGAATGTGAAAGCCGTCGAAATGTTTTTTTTAAAAACTGTCCTTATGAATGAAAAGTCGAGCTAGGACCGTCCAGTAAACCTGGGCAGATTTGATGTGATGTTATTTTCAATCTGCATTGATAACGTTCACCTCCAATTTACAAAGCTAACAGGTGACATGTGACATCGACTATTAAGCGTACATGGCTAACTATAAGAGTATTTTTAAGCCGGGCTTAAGTAGTGAACACGTAATGTACTGTGATTTGTCGTTGTCGCCTGACATATGTAAGTTTGGTGAAAAAGGGGGTTAGACATAGCTTTATCGCTCTCTTCACTCTTAGAGCTCTCAACATCTCTATGCGCAGGTAACTCAAATTGCCCTCCAGCTTCGATCCATTATTACCCTCCACTTATTAATCCATTTTCCCAATAAATTTCTGAAACCCTTAAAAAGTTCCAGGGCCCTACGTCATGAATATCGAAGCGCTGGAATGCGGGCCGGCGCGACGTAAAGCGACGTCAATTAGAATTCCGGTCGCGCCGGCACCGCCCCGGACGACCAACGGGGATGTAACAGAGCCCGTGCTTGGATGACCACGTGGCATCTTAACGTGATATCTATAACAAACAATATGGAGCCAGTGATGCTGAAATGTAGAGTAATGGCAGGAATCAAACTCATCAGCATGCCGTGCGGTGCGTTTTGCCAGTTCCGCAGTTCGCGCAGTTCAGTTTAAAGTTAATAATTTGAATGTTTAACAAAAAATCGAAAGAAATTTGGGTTACAAAAATTTCCACTTTATTACCAAACATTTTACAATAATCTTTCGTTTTGTAACTGCTACTTACAATTATTGATTCGCTCCAGATTAATAAGTCCACACACAAAAGTTAGCTACCGGGAATTACTGTAATTTGTTTCCCAAGTCGATTGGATCTTCGATCTTTTTCCATTTTCAGTTGATTTTAAATTCTTTTCCTTGTTTTATAGCAAACCTACTAAATACCGACACTCATTTCGTAAATTACAAACATACATACATAAAGTCACGCTTGTTTCCCGTAGGGGTAGGCAGAGACCACGGATTTCCATTGGCTACGATACGATCCTGACGTACAACTTTCGCTTCACTTACTCTCATAACATTCTTCATGCATGCTCGTCGGTTTAAGGTTGCACACAGCCTTTTAGTTAATCTTCTTTCATCCATCCTCTCTATATGCCCAAAACCATCTTATCATACCTTTCTCAATGTTTGTTACTACGTCTTCACTCCCCATTTCTCTCTTATCAATTAATTCTTCCCTCTATCTCTCATACTCACACCACAAATAATTCTTAACGCTCTCATTTCCACTGCATTCACTCGAATTTGACGTTTCTTTTGCCGTACCTAACTTTCACTACGATACGTAAGTGTCGGCACCAACACTCCTCCATGCTCCAGCTAGACGTCGTGGTTTTGTGTGTCATTTCGCAAATTACGACTTTTTATTAAAACCTACATAATATGTTCAACCGTAAATTTTAAGTACCTTTGTGTTATTTTAAACGCACTGCGTGTTTCCACTACGTCGCCGTGCCAGTCAGTTTGTCTGACCGGTCGTTTACCCATTCACTCACTCGTTCACTCACTTCACAGTTCAGTTAATCACGTTAGCCGAATGACTAGAACATTTTGAAACAATGTGGAAAAGTTACTCAGAAAGTTGTTCACTTGCTGCTAATTACTACTATTTTCGGGTACCACTTGATTAACTACAATTAAGCTAGACTGATGACTTCTTTTGGTAATGAGACTGTCAAAATGCTGTCACATGGAAAAAAATACTAACGGTTTAGTAAAATTAAGAGAATGTGGCAACTGGCGACCTGTCCCGGCTTCGCATGGTACATAAAACCTTCTGTAAAATAATCTCTAAATGACAGTGAAAACAAGATTCGTTGTGTGGCGTAGAAGAAGTAGGCGGTCAAGGGTATGAGGACACACCGGAAGGGATACCGACTTTGTTTTATACTATGTAAAGCAGCAGTGCTTGCACTGTTGTGTTCCGGCGTGGAGAGCAAGACAGCCGGTGTAATTACTGGCACAAGAGGTATTCCACCTTAGCCCTCTGGGTTGGCAATCTCCACTCTCTTTGTTGTTGCAGGTGTCTGTAGGCGGTAGTGATCACTTACCATCAGGTGACCCACTTGCTTGTTTGCCTTCCTATGTTGTATAAAAAAAAAGAGATAAAATGTGACGTCGATCACTAAAGCAGCTCGTCAAGCCTTGGTTTTTGGAAGATTCCCACCGCGTGGAACTTATTACAGAGAACAACAAACGTCTACAATATATATGTATAATATACAATATTCCCGAGTTGTCGCTGTGCCGCACGAAAACTTTCTTTTGTCAAGTTAGACAATGAGAGCCAAACTAATACAGATGGGCTGGTGCACTAGTTCTTGGAACACTTTATCTAGATCGAAAACTAAAACTAAGTAACATTGTAAGTTTCAATACAAGTTAACACAACGTTAAAAAGAAAAGGAATATAAAACGAAAAGTCCTTGTCTAGCAGTGGACGTTATAAAAGGTAGAATAACGTCCTTAAATATATATCGTCACTAATGTACTGTAGTTATAGACCATTCTCAAGTACAGCAGTGCGGCGTCCTAAAAATCGCATTTGACAATTCGTTTCTATAGGAGTGAAACGTCAAATACGATCTTGAGAACGCGGTCGTACTTAGGAACGATCTACGAGTATGTATAACTGTACAGGCTTCATTGCAGTATCTGTTTAGTTAAGTCATGCAATGTCAGCTTCATTCAGCAGATTATCTTTACATATGGGCTCTGTGTTCCGTACTCGAGTACCTCCAGGATACTGCAAACACTCATTGTATTTACTTACTTACTCAACCACTTTGTTAGTAGGTACTCTACACATGCCTAACAACACCATCTACAACATCCTAAATGCATGCAGCACGCACATACGCCTCTAGCATGCACCTTAATCGGCTCAGTGCAGCTTATGGCCTCGCCTTGGACTGCAGCTAGCATGAGTTCTTGGCACGGCAGAAATACATTATCAAGTTCCTCTGCAACTGTTAATTATAATGGTACAAGATCACACCAAAAGCGTCTAATGATATCATAAACATTTATTTTTGTAGGTTTATTTGATTCTGTAGATTCTTTTCTCCCCTATGTTTCAAGGTCCTCGAATTGAGAAATAGTTCCTTCAAAATTGGCGGTACCTCCTCCGCACTTATATTTTGTACCACAACATGAACTTGGTCATTTAGGATGACAATATGGCACAGGAAGGCATGACTGCACTCACTGCACTAGCGACTCTGAGTGAAGCCGCCATTGGAGCGATTTCATCATTTTGACCTTTTTTACAGTACACATTACACAGTTTTATCATCGACTTTTGTCGGTTCTAACGAAACTTTTAAATGCTCCATAGTGAGAGGGGGAATTCCCTTCGACCATCACTGAAGTGTATCGTTTTTAACTGGTTACAAGCACGAATTAATTACCTTTGTACGATACCAATTCTAAACAAGGAATAATTTTACAAAATATTAATTTGCTAGGCGGTTGAAAGGTGAAGGGAAATCGCTTTTACTCTGTGTCACGAGTGCCAGGGTAAATGATGCATTGGGCACCTCTACACATGTGCGAGCGGAAGGGGTCAGTTTACCTTCATTGCGGGATTACTACGGTTGCTATTCTGACTGTGATGGATGCACAAGTCAATGTATTCCTACTCGCATGATTTCACTCGCCCCGTGTGACCAGATCATTACATACGTAGCTAATTAAGCGACGACGCTATAGTGAAAAGTATAGCCAATACAACCTGCAGAAACAATACGCGGAGTGAACGCTGAGCCAAGTCCCGGCGCCCCCGGCGGGAAAGTAGAAAGTTGCATTTAATTCCGGAACTTCCTGTTTCGGAAACTTTCGGCGACTTAATGCCGTGACTTAAAAAATGTTGAGGCGGGGTTTGTTTAGTACAAAAGTTGGAGGGAACGAAATGTTGTTAGATCATGTTTCTTTCGTGTAATTTATGGACAATTTAAATTACAGGGTTAAAATATATCAGCAAGCGACTTTAACAATGTGGTTTACAATACCAGCTTCTATGTGTGTAAATCTCTAGGCAAGTTTAGGTCAGCAAAATACAATACGTTTGTTTTCAGTGGTACACCAGAATGTTTTATAAGTAATTTTGGTGGTTTTTCTGTTAAAATCGGTCTTAATTCGATGATTCGTAGGCTTTTTAAAAAGGCCTTACTTTTGTGAACCGCGTTGATATCTAACGTCGTCGTACTTCTAACAATAAGCTCAAGAAGCCTTGTTTCGTTTTAAAATTTTGCTTACTACTTAGTACATACCTTAGCGTATGTTTTTCCCAGCAATAAGTAAAAACTATAGTCTCTGTGATGGAGTGCTCAACCCATTCGTCCGAGTTCCGGAAAGATAAACAAACTCGGCCCCGCACTACCCGGAGGCTCTGGCTCGGGAATATTCATAACTGTTTTTGTTGAACTGGTAATGGATTTGTTTGTGTTCTTTAGGTTTGGAATGGAAAGTTGTGTTTTTGCTGCGAAGCGGGTATTTGCTTTGGTGTATTCCACTGAGTTATGGCGTTTACTATTCTGATATTTCTGCATTAGTTTAGGTTAGGTGGAAGTTCTCTAGCTGCATTGTCAAGTGGACCAATAAAAATAAAATAATTTAATTTTTAATTCAATATTAAATTTCATGCCAACGATTCTCATAAAACATACAGATATTATATTTGTAAATCATTTCGTTTACAAGCTAATAAAGGCCCAACATATGGAAAACAACTCCATTTTGGACACGGAACATTTGTTATAAAGAAGTGTTAACAGTGTCTCAATGATCTGTAAAGATGGTTTAATTTATAGTAGTTTAGTTTATCATCATATCATCTCTAAATTTTAATTAATAAAGGATATACAAGATAATATAAACACTAAAATAAACTAACTACTCTAAACCTAAAAACCTAAATCTACAAATAGTTTAGTTATATTCTGTAAGTTTGTTTTTATAACTGGTGGTAGTAGTTAAATAAAAAATTATTCCTACTTTCTTTGAATTTTTGAACTGAATCAATTTGCTTGTTCTGCATTAATATCTTATCCACGCGATGCGTTTGCTCCCTCGTTGGTGTTTTACCGTTCGTACTCAAGCCGGTTCTATACATCACATGAGCTATTGGCTAGATCTAGCTTGAATAAGGCTACAATGTAGAACACATGCCGCAATAAATCGAGTCGTAAACCGGGGCCCGTCGGTCGTGCACCGTGTACTAGCTCCCGTACTTTTATGCCTCCCGCGAGCCCCTTACAATGCAGTTCTTTTTACTCGACAGCAAAATGGAGGGTTGTGTCTGCCTTGCTTGTACAGTCAGCTTCAGATGTAGCTAAACACTTTAGAACCTTGTCGTAATCATGTATGAAACGAGAGTTGCTCGAGCTTATCACATTACTGACAGCTACCATTACCATGAGTTTCTATCGAAAATTCGTATTACGTTACTACAGTCGATAGCGGTTAAATACGCTCCCAGTTGTCAGTGAAAGAGTTAACCATAGTCGATACGGTATTTGTCGCTGACATGTGTCAAATTTGTGACTCATGGTACCGATATTCTACGGCAACAGTTACAAAACGTTAGACACTGACGTTCAGATTTCGATAGGTAATTTACCGTTGGACTCATACTACCGATTTTTAGTTCTGTAAGTGAGCGTTAGAGGCGCTGTACAATTCCCCATACAAATAGTTTACGTCGTCGCTAGCGAGTACGGTTACGACTAGATGCACTGTACAGTCAAGGAATTAAATTTCCAACCCACCTAAGGTCCAATAGCATATAGCAAACTGTCACCATAAGAGCTATAGAGCAAGACGTTAGTTTGACATTTCGACCTTAATGCATTGCGAATGTCAGACGACATTTCAACGAAATGGGTAGGGAATTAACTTCCTTGACTGTACTCATGGTAAGGGTACAGGTACTAATGTTCAGTTACTTCTGAGGCTGGCCATACATACCGTTCTTCTTTTTGACTTAGTAGTACGTATTAAACAAAGTCGCTATCCACCTGTCTGTCTCTACTACCCATAAACCACGCAACCAATTTTAAATACGGTTTATTCTGTATTTTTGAGATTTTTTTCCAAAAGGTTGTTATGTGACATCCTAATTGTATCCATGCAAAGCCACAGCGCGTGGCTCCAGTATCAAAATATGTCTTTTTTAATTTGCTTTTACTTCACTTGTTTTAGCAAGCTTTAGCTCTTTTCTTTCCTAAATAAACTTAATATACCGTGATAGAAAACGAAAGCGTACTAGTCCATACTTCCGTATGAAATACGATATACTTACAACACCTTGGCGTGGGCGCTTTGTCGTGATCGGATTTTGTGTAGGTACTTCAATTGTAGGGGTACACGGGTATCCTAGTGAAGATACACGTGTTGCGAACAGGTCGCTGTACTAAAAATAGATGTTTTTATACACAGCTATAAGTTCAATCTTAATTTATCTCTAGCTACTGTTATTCTCCGAACATTCATGGATTTCTTGCATATAAAATTGTTGTTCTAAAAGCAGCCAGGTGTCAAAGTAGGCATCCGTTTGCCAATGTGTCGGTGGGCGGTAAAAACTGCGATGGGGTTCATTTCCCGGCGCCGGTCGGCTGCGACTGCGCGTGATTAACTGCCGACAAACTGCCTGCAGCACCAGTCTCATCTACCTCCTGAGTGGACCTTTACGTCACTTGAAACGCAGTTTTAACCCTCGAAGCAAAAAGGAATGTTATAACTGTGACATCGTAACTTACAAACCGATGGATAGATTTTGATCCTTTTTTATTTACTTGGTATTATAAGCTGTTATTATTGGAATCTCACGATGTTTATAAGTCATCCAAAAATAAAGTCACACGATTATTAAGGTTTCAAGACCCCTCTCTCCTCCGTCACGCCTTCCTCCATCTTTTAATACGGTCTGTCACATTTGGCTAACCCTATGAGTGTGACGTAATTTTTAGACGATCGCTTGTCTAGACTAGTCCCTACTACTGGGCTTACACGGCCCAGACTTGTAAACAGATGGACTGCACTGGCCGAGGTCATGGTTCCAGTCACTGACATAGCCCCAATACTTAACCTGTAACAAATAAAATATTCTAATTTTCTTTCTTTTTCCATTTTAACGAGAAGATACAGCACCGCACGAGTAAAAACGAGAGGCAATGATAATAATGTCAACTACTAGTAAAAACAATGTCTGACGCATGTCAAGCCTGAGACGGTTAATGATCGAAACTTCCAAAAAGATGAACAAGTTCTCCAAAGCGATAACGCCAACCTTCAACCGTCGCCGACTTTAGAACTGAAACGGACGTGGGAACTATTTTTTGATTAACAGCACTCACTAATACCTTTAATCCACAATAATAAACGTAATTACTCGTATAACCCATGAACTAGCTAGCTAGCAATAGGGCAGCGAAGGGTTAAAGGATTAGGCGGGTCGCTCGCTAACTCGCTAACCCGCTCGCTGCTCGGGGCAGTTAGTGACCCCGTCGTCGCCTACTAACGGCTATGGAGGTATAGTTAAAGAACGAGCTAAGCGCTTCCCAACGTAAACTGTGTTGCTTTAACAACTTCGCGTTTTGTTTTGTAGCGGAAACCTTCAGTTTTTCAATTTTCTCATGTTATACTTAATTATCTTGTGCAATGTTGACAAGATAAAAAAAATGTAATAGGAAATAAGAGTAGTTTTCACCTGCACATTTTTTTACCGTGGCCCCTGAAATTAGGCTGTCCTTATTTAAATTTGTGTACTTATATGTATTTTGAATCGTTGGACAAATAGCAAATTGTTCAGACATGCCACAATTCTATGTAGCATCGAAAAAATCTTACAGTATTACCAAAAATATATTTTACCACGATGTACTTGCGCAGTAGACCAATTTTAGTAGCGCGAGAAATTTCGATCTACCAATGATGAAGTAGAAAATTACGCGCGCTAAACTCTTGCGCTTTTATTGGTCTATCGATTTCGGAGCAACATGGCGGCAGCCCGTGCGCCACAGTGTACGAATTGTGTAAGCGGAACAAACCTAAGAATGCAAAGCAAGCAATACTCTGCCAGTTGCGCTTGCAAATAAAGTGCAATATGGATTATTCACACGTTCGGCTACTGTCGGAAACCGGTCTGCGCTTCTCTGCGCAAACGAATGCTGCCGATGCTCAATATATTTTTGGTAAAACTGTACACATAGAGCCAAATTTGAGGGAGGAAAGTGACGAGAGCCGATCGATTCTATGGAGAAAATACGACGTTTTGTATACGTTGTGAAACTTAAGTAGCAAGTTACAACTACTATTAAGTAGAGGTGAGAGCATGTAAAAAATGAAGAATGCCTGTTGTTTCAGATTGGAGCGGGCGCGCATCTGCGCGGCGGCGCTCGGCGCAGGCGCAGTCGCCGGCCGTGCTGCTCGCGCACTTCGACACCACTGTGTCACAGGTCAGTGCCTGCCATCCTCACCATCACGCCGCCTAGTGACCACATTAGTAACATGATTTCATCTTATTGCCACTAGGTGTATGGTATATGTATAGGGACGTTCGCCTTTGTACAGCTACTATAAGTCTTATATAGCACTTGTATGCTATTTCGGTGGCAGATATATAGTCTGATAATAAACCGCAAAGTGACAGTAAATAATTAATGCGTTAAGCGATATCAATTTGCTTGCAAGTCTCTTGACGTCTTAGGTCGTAGCAATGAATTGTTACCAACTGATGACTCACTTTCTTAGACGATTATGATGACAAGAAATGTCTGATTAACGTGATCTTTGACTATTCGGTTTGGTCTAGTCTTTGACATCACACGAATTGCTTCCATGTTAATCTCTTGTCAAAAATGTATTGTCTTATATGGATATCAACTTTTAAAGTAAACAAATAAATAAATAATCTTGGCGAGTAAAACAGACCACACCCAGTAATAGACACTATTATTATTCGTTTGTATATCTGTGTGTGATCTTATGCACGGTATAGTTTTAATAAAAACAAATGATTATTAAATCTAGAATCTTGTTTTTGATCAAATCAAATATTATCAACCAAGACCTGTGTCATGCATGATAAGAAGAAATCGTTAATTCAATCGATACCACCTAGCGGCCTTTGCCAGTGTTGCCACCCCAATCCAGACCATACTTATTTTCTCAAAAAGCTCCAGGACTCCACAGGTGAGCCCGCCCCGGGCATCAGAATTCCCCACACGTAGCTTGTCGGTAGTCTCGGCACGTCCCGGGACGCCGGCGCAAACAGGGAATCAATTAGAAAAGTGTCCTCGCGAGCCCGAGTGGACAGGCAATACGGCCAATGGAACTATAATTAAGTTACGGCCCGTTTTAGGATGATTAGTTGCGCAAGGGCCTCTGCGAGATCTGCCAGCGAGGACATCTGTAAACGGGCTCGGAGAAACATACTTAGCATAAAATTCCATTCTGCCTACGCACTAAGCCACTAGGGAGACTTCTAGGTAGCCCTCAGCACAGCGAAATGTTAAGGCAAGACAGGACAAGACCAGACAAACACCCTTAAGGTTCTCGGTATGATAAATAGCACCGACGTTGCATATACTAACCTGTCATGAAGTCATGCTCGACGGCTCGCTTTATCTCGAGCTACATTCTCAGTCAACATTTCAGATCGCAACACTGCTTCAGTTGCACCTCCCGCCAACTTTGCGAGAGTTCCTGTTCAGTTACGGACGCTAAGTGACTTAGACGATGGAAAGATGGAAAAAGATATTTATTAGATACAACGCAACGGAGAAGTGTGTCTTTCACTTGCCAAAGTAAAGTTTTCGCGTTAGAAGAATGCGTTATTGCGGATTCCGCCTCCGTCGCCGTTTCCTCCGCCTCTCGGGGAAACATGAAATTTTATTAACGCAATAACCGAGCCAACGAAATAAAAAGGCAGGTAATGCCTTAACTGCCGAAGGATTACTTGCCCCATTAGAAGCTACGGCTTCATGCTTTTTGTAAAAACTCTCCCCGTAATACAATTTTTTTTGACTTTGTTTTACGCTCGCGGAGAAATTTGGCTCATCAAGTTTCGCGGACGATGTCATAAAAATATACTTTCAGACTTTATTTGCTTTTGGGATATCTAGTTAAAGCTCTCTGGGGGAATCCATTCTCTGTACGTTGATGACTGCGTATTAAATTACCTTTGTGGAGGAATCTTTTGTTTTAGTATTGGGTTACTTGTATCTACGTTAGCTTCTTTTCAAAGATTTCTAATTCCCAATTAGCGACATTCAATACAAAATTCAGCCCGTGAATATGATGAATTGCTGATCACGAGTTCGCTTTATGAGCTGCTCGCTCCGCCCGTCACAAGAAGATTAGTTACCTACATATATCTAATAGTCAGCTGCAGTCATGTAGGTGTCAGTTACAAAAACAATTATTTCGAGGTATTGGAAATTTCACTAAAATTTATCACATTTACTTGCAACGCAAGCGAACATTGAGTTAAAGTTTTATGACGTGTTTTTTGTTAATTTGTTGGATCAATATCCGTGATAATCTCCCTGTTTTGTAGCAACCTGTCAAAAAAAAATAGGTAACAAAAAGGGTTGTCAAATCAGATCATTTCTGAGTTCAATTCGTCCAAACAAACTCACGCTCTCTTTTTATTTGTGATAAGTCGACAGTTTGTACATAACGTACCGTCAACACACTCGACCCCTTTCCAGTTTGGCAAACAGAACTAGTGACCTGTTAAGGGCCACAGACCCCCGCGGAGGTGCGAGAGTGTAACCAGATTCAATTGAGCTGTTAATGAGGCGTCCTGGAGATTCACAGTGGAGAGCATGCAGTAAGCTAGCCAGTGGAACGGAGATGCTCGTGACCTAAATACATTGAAACAGTTTTATACAGCTAAAACATGACTATTCTTAATGTGGCAAACGAGTATAACGCAAGAGAATTATAATAGTAGAGCCAATCTTTTATTCAGAAGAGATGTTTTACAAATCAGTGAAAATTAATGACAGACATGTTTTTACCGTTACTAGAGCAACTTATGTTCAACACGTGACACTCCCCGGCGAGGAAAACCGGGAGGCTACCAAGTTAATCTAGAGCATAGTCAAACAAATGTTGTGGCAACCTCCTAACTCGGCACGGTCGTGCGTCGCTGCTGACATTAGTATCGTTTAGTTCAGTCGTCGTTGGAGTCATGTCCCTAACAGTTGCGTCCCTTTCCCTTAACTCTAAAGGGAACAGTCGCTGCAGTGGCCTAACTCGCGTCCCTGTTGATGTCCGTACTTACGCCACTCTCGCGACGCCATCGGCACCAGGATAAACGTCTACAACGACTGCTAGTGGCCACGTCACACGCTTGCCTTCAGTTTTCAGCAAGACGATATCTCCAATTTTGAGTGGCACTTGAGTAAATTGCTCGCGTTTCTGAATAAGTGAGCTGATGTATTCATCTCTGAAGCGTTTCCGCAGATCTTCACGTAGGTTTTGACAATAGCGATGTCTCATGTTTAAAACTCTACCATCGACCTCATCCATGTCTGTTGTGTGATGGGACGTCAATGGTTGAATGAACACCGAAGGTGTCATCGGCTGTAGTTCTTTTTGACCACCTACGTATGTGAGGGGCCTACTGTTTATGACTGCTTCGCAGTCGCAGAGGACCGTCTCTAACTCGACTAGAGTAAGTGAGGCCTTACCTAAAACTCTGCGTAGGATTTGTTTTAAAAACCCGATTAGCCTCTCATAAAACCCTCCCCACCAAGGAGCAGCCGGAGGCAAGAAGTTCCATTTTATCCTTGTAATGGAGGAAAATCGTTGGATTTCATCCCAATCCAGGCCTCCAAACGCATTGTCTAGGCCTCGGAAATTTGTTCCGTTATCGCTGAACAATTGTTTTACTCGCCGTGCGACGAAACGTCATAACGCCATAAAAAATTCGCCTGTTGATAGAGACTCTACCGCTTCTAAATGTAATGCACGGCTCATGGTGGACTCCAGTCTCTTCTTAGCGCGATCATAATTTGTTCGTGGACGCGGGACGCCTCGCCATGGCAAACCAACCTCATGCCGACCTTCTTCATTGATCTTCATATTTTCTTCGAAGGATCTAAGGATTTCCAACTCGCGGCTCGACTTCGTAGGTTGTTCCGCGGGGTCTCTAATGCCTAAAGCTTCCAAATTCCATAAATCTGAAAGATCAATTTTTGTTAGACATTGAAGGGTCGTGGTCGTGTTTGTAATGGAACTATAAACCCCTGTAATAGGACCTTGTATAGTCCACCCCATTTTAGTCTTTATAGCGGTCAAGTTATTCTCTAGTTGTATCACGTCACCCGTGAGGAGTAAACCAGAGAAGTCAGCACCAATCAATAAACTTACGTCGTCAGGAGCGTCAGTAGAGTCGTGTAATACGATGCCGTGTTGACGTAGTTGCCCTAATAATTCAACAGATGTTATTTTAGGTAAAAAACCACAAATGTTTTCTTGTTCTACTACACATAAATTCATAAAAAAATTGTTGTCGACATTCTTGACGGATATGTCAAACAGTTGACATATTTCTTTTTTCGTCTCAATCCCGCCGAACAAACTGTGAGTTAGAACCTCTTTTTTCGTGGATTTCAGGCCAAGTTTCTGTATTAGACCTTTCTTGATGTAAGAACGTTGGGCACCACTGTCGATAAGTGCTCGAACACGAACCTCTTTCTTGCCATGTACTACCTTTAATATTAAAGTCTGTAATAAGGTGGTTGAAGCAGACTCTCTCTTTATGTGGCATGACAAGTTACTCTGCTCTGACTGTTTATCGGTGTTATTTGCCGCCATTTCTGTGCACATTATTGTGAAATGTCGTTTTTGACAGAATAGACATTTGGGAAAGCTTTTGCATTTCTTTGCAACATGATTGCTTTTTAAGCAAATTGAGCACGCTTTCTTGCTTTTGATGTGTTCCAGACGATCCTTAAGCGTCATTTTAGCCGCCTTGTAGCACTCTACGGCAGAATGATTTTCTTTATCGCACCATACGCATAATGATCCGCTTCCCTTGCTGGAACCTTCTTTGCCTCGTTGAGACTCTGTTATGAAGCAGGCGGTGGGTGGCTTTGGCTCAGCTGGAACGTTCTCATCGTATTCTTGCCTAGCTAGCCGTATTCGTTCCTCCGATTCCACTTCTTGCTTTAGGAACAGCATCAACTTGGACAGGTTTCTAGTATCCGGTTGGCTTCGATGCCAGGCACGAAGTACGTCCTCTGGTAAAGCAGACTCTATCATAGGGAAAAGCATTGAAGCATACTTATCATTCGTCACGCCAAGTGTTTCTAGTGCTTGTAAATGCGTCTGTATGTTATCATAAAGCGCAGGCAAGTCTCTTGCCGCTTCTTTGCGTTGCATCAAAGTAAGCAAACCTCTTACGTACGTCTCTATGAGAACGTCATCTCTTGCAAATCTCGCCTTCAACGCGCTGATTGCCTTGCTGTAGTTTTCTGCACAAGGTGGGTAGCTTTCGACGAGCTGTCGCGCAGTACTATTTGGGGTCATGGACTGCAGAAGGTACTGAAATTTGTCACAGGAGTCAATTTCATTGTCTTCGTGTATCTTCTTAAACTGTCCCCAAAATTGTAGCCAGGACTTAATATTGCCGTCAAATTTACTAATCTCCACCTTTGGCAATGTAGGCAGACGTTGCTTGCCCATCTTAGGCATCTGACTCGATTCAGCAGATAGTAGTGAGGATGCACTGTTTGTGCGCGGTAGGGTCTTAGAGAACAACGATTTGACCTCGTGCCAACGTAATTTGTATAACATGGACTTATCTTGGTCCGCTTCGAATTGAGCTTCTTCGAAGTCCTCGGCCGCACACCACTGATCCCTTGCTTCCGCTTCTATTTCGAAAAGTTTCGAAGCAGTTTCCGACAATAGCTCGAAAATGTGGCCGGCGGTTTCATCTTTGCCTTCAATGGCCTTTTCTATTTTGTCGGCAAGGATAGTAAATTCCCTTCTTGACTGGGTACGTTTGCGTTTTAATATCTCCATTAATACCACAATTTATTACACGGTCGCCAGATGTGGCAAACGAGTATAACGCAAGAGAATTATAATAGTAGAGCCAATCTTTTATTCAGAAGAGATGTTTTACAAATCAGTGAAAATTAATGACAGACATGTTTTTACCGTTACTAGAGCAACTTATGTTCAACACGTGACACTTAAGACGAGATAATGGTTCAGATAAGCGTTTAAAGACTAGTGTGCAGTAACACCTCAAGAAGACCGAGGCCTGTACCTCGGCTAGTTACATATTGCGTGACATGATTCTAAGATAAAGATCGTGCTTCTGAAGCTAAGCGAGTGTCGCCATTGCCAGGATAGACGAGAAGGAAAAACAATCTGATATAATTATGCGCTATTGTGTAATATTTTGTAAGTAGAAGGTACATATTTGAATACTATATTATAATTTAAACTATGAATATACGTTTATGGATAAATAAGTTGATGACTACGGACTGTGGGGGTGAGACGCTAGGCCAATTAGTTTTGATATCCAAGACTACGGTTTTCCTGTTAAATTAATAATAATCATTTTTAATAAACTGATATAAGAAATGTATGGCTTAAATAAATAGCGTTTATTCCAGAAAATTATTTACTTTAGTACTACTCTAGTGGCATAATAACGTATAAGCTGCTCTGTGTCGACTTATATTATTAACTTTAAACAGGTTTGAAATAGTTTTCAAAAAACGCCTCGCCTGTTCATCCTTAAGCAATTTTCACAGCGGCAAAAACTGCTTTTTGGCCGTACTGTTAGTTAACCTCCCTTGTGGCCGCCCGGGTCCATCTCAAAGAGTTGAATGGTCCGGGCGAGGGCCGGACAAAGCCGCCAGCCCTGGGACGATTACTGCGTAATAGGATCACCGTATTGTAGTGGTTTGAATAGGAACGGCGCCTCGTCGCCGTAGCCATGAATGCATCGAGTGCTATTGGAAAAATCAAGGCTGATTTAGCGAGATTTCAACATTACTCCTTTTCTTTTCTACAATTCATACAAAGGATGGCCCTGAAGACTCCAATCGCCCAGGTCTTCGACGTTATCTTACGACATTACGTTACCTCTCCCAGTCTAGGTTTTCTATCATCATTGATTATGCGCACACACAAAATCGCTGGTTATGGTTGGATATGGAAAGCCAACGAACGTCCGTTGTGCCCTATGCCAGTGCCAGCTGTAAATAGTTTTCGGCTGATGACGATAATAACAGCTAAGAATGTGCTCTCGCTTTGTATTTCCAAAAACTTAAAACATGTTCATCTTAAAAGCGGTTCAAAGACATCCATGTAGGCTCGCTCCGTTGTTAATCTCGCCATGACTGACTATCATACGAGGTCAAGGTCGAGGGCAAAGTCATTGAACGTAAAAGGCTTTGATCTATCAATCCTCTGATAACAAGCTGAGACCAGTGATAGCATAGATTGACTCTCCTATTTGATTTACGTCGTGTTTGATTTCATTATTTAAATTTCTATTGCTGGAGCGTTAGAGATTATTCGTTGGCCAGTTTTCGCATGGCTGCTAGAATTTTTGCTAGCAGTTACCTACTGTAATCAGTACATGTCTTCAAAAACTTGAATACCTTATTCGGAAAAATGTATAAAAGCTCTCGCGCGAGCAATCTCTCCAATGCTTACGTATAGGCTTAAATGGAATTCAAATTCAAGGTTCATAGCAATAACAGCAACCCTCACGAAGGCCTTATAAAAATAAAGGTGGTATCAGGTCGATGCCTGATCCCTCCGCGAGGGCGACCCTACAAACGACCAGCATTCACGGAAACGACCGCTCCCTGTTATATTTCTTCGGTAATATTCTTGGTGCGGTGAAATCACATGGAAGTTTATTTCGCACAGGCCTGTTTATGACCACGTCAATAGTTGTAGGACGTGACGCTAAAATATTAATTAGATAGAAGTTGCAATTGAAGAAAGTTTCCGAGAAATTGAGTGGATTTGCCGTAATCTGCCATCAAGCATGGAGTTATTATTAGTGTAAATTCGTATTGGTAAATTCTTTCGTGATATACTTTTAACCTACGCCTGCTGCGTTACTCTTCGTATTATTCCCCCGTGTGTCCACCCAGCGAGGTCTGTAAATCAGTGTTCGGCGTCCGCACCGCGTCCCATAGAAACCCTTGCGAATGGCCGGTTTTACGCGGCGTGCCTTTGGAGGTCATGGA
The DNA here is from genome assembly GCA_963691745.1 of Ditula angustiorana. Classification (NCBI taxonomy): domain Eukaryota; kingdom Metazoa; phylum Arthropoda; class Insecta; order Lepidoptera; family Tortricidae; genus Ditula; species Ditula angustiorana. Next base: position 170,542 of record OY829490.1, read on the forward strand.
ATTGGATAGGCTGTCGGTGCTGGAAGGTTTCGCTGTATTATTTTATAAAAGTTAGAGCGGAAGGCTGGCATTTCGAGGGCCCTTTTAGGCGCAATAATAATGAAGTTTCCGTAATGTTTGCAAAAAATGAAGGTTGAATGGATTTCAAGGAACGTCTGTCGGATACTGGGAGGAGGATTTCGGAGTACGACCTTATAACAAAAGTTTGACAAGTAAATCTCAATTAGCATAAACTTCTACCGAAACTCATTCAATGAAAAGATAAATCTATCTACGTATATCATTCCTTTCGCTTCGTTTGTAGACAGAACTGAGGGGTGGTTGAAATCTTTTTATAAAGCATTTGGAATTTTCTGAAAGCGCTAGCAATATTTGCACCAAAAAAACCGTTATTGGGCCATTCCAGAAGAGGTAGTGTGTTTGCAATCGACAAGGATCTCCGGTGGTATATTTTCAAAGTAAAAAGCCAGCAAGGAAAGAGTAATTTCAGTAGCTAATATCTTTACTCAGAATGGTAATTCAATGTCCGAAAAAGAGCATAAAATATGTTCAAAGGACCCCTTGTACTCAGATGGATTTTCGGACAGAGTTCTTTGGTGATAATATTGGTGTATATTAAGGTAGTATATCTAGGTTTCCATCTTCATAATTTAAAGGTTTAACACGTTGACGACCAACAAAGAATACCATTTGACAGTTTCATGTGTGTACGCTTAAAGTGTACCAACTGAGGTTCAAGCCACGTCATTCATCCTACCGAGTCCATATGCTGACTAAGTGATACAATGCAAAGTAAAGTGTCGTGTTGCCTACAGATCCGTGAGTGGGTGTCGTGCGAGGAGGAGATGCTGCGCGCGCAGGCCGTGGCCGTGGGCGACGTGGACGACATCCTGCACCAGCTCGACAAGCAGAAGGTAAGTGTCCAGCAGCTCACGGGTTCCGTGTAATCTTTATGGTGTCCGTGTACTCGTAATGGTTCACGTGTACTGTACCTGATAAGATACGTATCTGTATGTACTGAATCAGGCATCGGAGTACCCGTGTCTGATCAGAATCCCAGGTTTGGTACCCGTGAATGGTACTTACGTGTCCTTATCAGATGTTTGTTTAACTATTTGTTACAGGTAGGTACAAGGTACAGTCAAGAACACCAACATTTTATGTTACTAACCATTCAACTATATGCAGACACCCTTGAGCCACAATTGGCAATTGACTGTATGCATCTTGGCGCTCGGACTGTACCCTTGTCCCAGAGTAGAAATAATAGTAGAAAAGTCTTACTTCGAACAAAAAGGTTAGGTATAAGAAGCGTCCTGCTGTATGCGTCTCTGTTTATCGTATAACTCGTTTTCATTCGCACATGCGGTAACTCAATTGTGGGGGCCCCAGTGCAGAGCGCCGATGCATAGTCGACCAAATAATTGCTTCACCACTTTTGAACCTTATCCCTTTGTAATACATATATTATGGTCGAAAAGTGGTCAGAAAATTTCTTGGTTAACTATACTTGTAGCTTCGCGAAGTGCGCCGCTCTTGCCCGTGTACCGCGTAGTCCAGTCGGCAATGTGCCGTAGTCCGTGTTAAATAAACATTTGAACAAAAGGTTAGAAAGAGGGAATAGAAGTTTACAAGTATGTAAGACAATTAAAGAGAATTTATCGAGCAAAATATATTTGCTATTAAATTACTTCCACATTTCAACCGTCTTGCAACGGCCTGGCCGAAACCACGAGTATAAAAAAGTTGTGTGGCCGACATGTACTTGTAAGTAAATTCATCATGCACTTTACGTGCGTAAAGCCCGTTGTAGGCACTATTTAATTATGAATGAAAGTCGCGAAAGTTTAAAAGCAGTTGAGTGCTGAGTTAGTCACAGTTTTTTAAGGCACCAAATATGTTATTTGTCTTCAGTTTCAACTTGGCGTTTTTTTTACCTATGAAAATATCAACTTGGCTTTGTAGTTATACTTTTTTTACTAAGCTGATTCAATAATACTCATGGAAAGTAAAACATATGTGTTCCTTGTGTCAAACTGAAAACTTCGTCTGAGCCGGGATGAATAAAGTATGTTGCTGCGGAAGTTTGTGAGCTGGAGTCGACAAAAGAGGCAACTTGGATTGGCTCGCCTGCTGGGAATCGAACTCGCTACCGTCTGGAGAAAGTACATTATCAAGTCATAATAAACTCGATGCATCCTCGCGTCTACTGTACGAGACGAATCGATGTTACCCAAACTTGGCGGGTTTTTAACGCAGTCAGTGCAGGCAACAGTGTAAGATGCTAGAGTTTTGGTGTCTTTAGGGCTAGGGGGGTGGCCTCATGATCGTGAGGTACCAAACACGTTCCCCAGCGAGTTTTTCTAACTCATGTTTCTTCATCATCATCTCAGCCACAAGAAGTCCACTGTTGAACATAGGCTTCCTCCATGGATTTCCAAAGTCACCGGTTGGAAGCGGCATGCAACCAGCGCCTTCCTGCCACCTGTATGAGGTCATCGGACCATCTTGTGGCTGGTCGTCCTACGCTGCGCCTGCCAATACGTGGCCGCCATTCGAGAACTATTCGACCCCATCGGCCATCAGTTCCTTACGATTAAGTATTGTAGTAACTAACGCTCTTATGGTGGGGGAAAATATCGTGAGAAAGAGAGTTTTTGTTACGAAAGGGTTTTTATGTACATTAGGGTACATCTTAATTGTACCCGCTGTATCCGTGCGAAGCCAGTCCGGGTTGCTAGTTGTTTACAATTATAGTTTACATACGTACGGTTGACCATACAGAGGTGCTGACATACCTGACGCAACATAATTAAAGTGGCACAAAACCTCGAAAAATATACAAAACTAAGGTAATGAAAAATCCAATTAAAATCACTCCAAATACCAAATTTAATCTCATCGGCGTCAATCTGAATTCCACTTTAACACAGCCTCGTACGGTCCACTTTAGATAAACGCGGTATTAATTTAAGGGTAGGTGTAACTGGGATATTGAATTAAGGCCGGCAGACGTCCCGTGGGCCGGAATCCTCCGCTGGTTCTGTTTTGCCTAAATAGAAAAGCTAATTTCAGAGTTCTAGTGTTTCTTTCTTTACTTATTAACGAAACTTAGTGATCGCTTTTATCAGTCTTTGTTTTAATACTTGATTTTATCGAACGTGTCAGATAGTTTATAGATTCAGGTGTTACTTTGCGGAAGTCCATATTGATACTAATGGAATGAATGAATGATTCGTTTATTCGCAAAAACATATGGTACATTAGGATCTTTGGAATTAATTTCTTTGCTAATCCGCGAACTCAGTGTCAGCAATCGTGAAAAAGACAACGCCCGCACTGAATACTTTATAAAAGTAATAAAACAAACAACACAAAACGCGACCATAACCCAACCACTAACACCAAAAATACCACTCGGCACGTGTTTCACCTCTCCACGAGGCATCATCAGGAGTTATTGACCTCTCGAATGTCAGTCGACGAAACCCTCAACGATGATGCCTTTTTCACGATTGCTGACACTGAGTTCACGGATTAGCTAAGAAATTGATTTCATTAGTATAAATGTGTCAGACACACTAAATAAGGCAATGATCGTTTCTTAACGCGGGGTACGCTTTGACCGTGATCACAGATTTGGCAGGTCAAGTTATTGAAGCGACTATTACCACGAAGGCTAGACCGATAACATCATGGTTACACAACCATTTACATTACTGTAAAGGTTTTCTTACGTTTTCCCCCGCCGTAAGAGCGTTGGTAAATGCAGTACTTTGGTGACGTACATAAATTAGGAAAAATCATTGGTACTATCAAACCGCGATTAGAATATAACTGGAGAGTAGCATCAGCACAGTGTCATTTCATAGACTTGCCTCAAGCTTCAATCCTATATGTATGAAATGACAGAGGGCCGACGTTACTCTTAAATTATATTCTATTCGCGGTTTGATAATACATGGCGAACGTTTAAGGCAGACAATGACATTTTTTCCAAACAAAAGTTTAACAATATAGAACAAATTACGTTGCACGTTGCTACTCCGCAAGAATTAACTTTAGTTTCTTGGAGTACCAAGGTAATTTGTTCCAACTTGTTTATATGGATCTCCGCAAAGTAACGCCTTGACCTATTAATTAGACAAAGGTTTTACAAATGCGTTAATAACTAAGATATCTCTTCACCGGGGCATCCCACGCTGGTTCGTATCGATTCTCCACGGGGCCCGGATCGCCTCGTCGACTAGTTATTCCGTCTGTTTGTTTATCGCGGCATTAAAGTCAACACAAATACCGCCCTTTGATCCGCCAATATTTACCGCGGATCGGGTGAACGATAACTACTCCACCTACCTCCACATGCTACGTACGGTATCATGACTCATGATACTGTATCCAATGCATGATACTATACTGTATCAGATGTACTCGTACCTATTAAAGCAAGCTAGGTGATGTATGCGGCTTCGCACACGTGATATTGCGTATTTTCTATTTTCGATACATTTTTCGGGATCTGAGGCTACACTTACGGCTGGGGTTTTTTTCCAAGGTAAGGGTTTATAAAATTGATACAGGTAATCTTGATCTATCCGTTGCCTCTACTAGGATGTATCCCCATAAAACTATGAATTACTACTAGTAACCAGTGCCGGATTAAGCCAGCGCGGCAGTAGCAAATTCTGCAAAGGGGCTCTTGGTTTGCTTTAGGATCTCAAGTTTTTTTTATAACGGTCAGACAGGCGTTGGAGCGCGGGGCCCGTAGCATTTGCTACTCTTGCTATGTGGCTAATCCGGCACTGCTAGTAACTCACTGAGCTTTTTACCAAATCGTTTTTTAGGAACTAGAAATGCTTACTAACATGTGCTTACAACTTAGCGACTTTGCAGCGCAAACTTGCCAACTTTGTCACGTGGCTTAACTTTGTAGACGGTGAACTGCGTGTCGGAATTGTGAACTACGGAGGCCGCTGACTGCCTTTGAAGTGAGTTAGCTTCTGTACGCGGTAGTTCACCGCGTTACTGATAGATGGCGCTGTAACCAGCTGCGCAGCTTTTTTTTTCTTTAGCCAAGATCACGTATGTTTTTAACCGCCCCAATGGAAAGCAATGCCTGTCAGTCCGTTCCTGTCTGTAGTTTCGTAACTACGATGACAAGACAAGACAAGACAAATACTCTTTATTGAAAACCACACGGAAAATAGTGACCTGCTTCAACAGGGTTTTTTATTTTGTTATTTATTACTACCGCCGTAAATCCGGTGATAGGGAGACCAGACCAAGAGGGTCGTAGTTTAACATTCACTTACGTGTATGTCAATTAAATTAAAATACATTACTTCTATAGCATCCAAATGGGGTGTACTTTCCACTTTGACTCGCAGGTGGCGACTACCGCTCTTCCCCTCCGCGACCTATTTATATTACATCGGGAGCCGCACCGCACATGCGCGACCCGTAGAGATGGGACAGAGTCGATGGTTATATTTACAATATTTTTCGATTCTGAGCAACAATATAATAAAATATAAATACCTCCTTTAGTTGGAGACGTGCTAAAAACATATGTAATTAAAGAGCGAAATAAAGTACCAAATTACTTTACTGGACGTGCGGAATTAGAGGTTCTAGTAATCAATAAGAGTGATTAAGATGATTGATCGTTTTATGCATACAATGCTCTCATAATTTTCTTGATAAGCTATTAATTTGAACCATTTTTAGTACCATTTACCAATTTGCCGGAGGTCTTCCGTTCAAGGTCGCCCTGTCTGGTCTTACCCAGCCCTCTACCTTTATAAGTTTATTTACACATTCGCAAAACACAAAAGTCCAAAAGAATTTCTTATATCCCTTAAGTGAATTCTTTTAAGTGTGAACAAACTGGAACAAATTACCTTACTATTCCGCGAAATCCGCACCTCCGCAAAGTAACGCTTGAATCTATTAACCTTGTCAGTGTTCAGTAGCCAAAGCATAAAAAAAGGAAAAGTGATCTTTTCATTTCGGGAGATTGCATATTTTGGGTCATTGCACCATAGCAAATCGAGGCGAAAAAGGCTAAGTGTGGTATATTATGTTGTACTCGTGTGTGCTTCTTTATCGCATTGGGTGTAACCTGTAATTATAGTGTTAGGTGATGATTTTGATGTAAAACAATCCATATACTCGTAAGTTTATATCGACAAACGCCAAGTTATCTCTTTAATATACCATCCTCGTATCACAACAACGTGCACTAAAAACTAGACGGTTAAAGTGCCCCTTGAAATATTTAATCGGTCTTGACAGTACACATTCTTTACTTCTATAAGACCAATTACCAAAGTTTTTTTAAAATGTTATCTTTAACATAAAACTACCGCGAGACTCGGACATATTAATAGAAACGTGACGTTACGTGAGTGATCCGTTATTATTATTATCGATAACTTTTCTGTCATCGATATATCCAACGAGTTGGGCCACCCCTACGCGGTGAGAGGGGCGGCTCTCCGGGCCGGCGGTTGCCCGGCAACGCGCGCCGCCCGGCACGCCGCACGTGGCGGCTACCTGTCAGACCTGCCGGGACACTCGGCGGAGACAGACGTGGGGAGCATAAAGGGTCGAAATTAAAAAATGTAGTGCAGCGAATCGCTCCGCAAGTTACAACAGATACTTAAATAGATAAATACATATAACACATCCATGACTGAGTACAAATATTCATATTCATCATACAAACGTTTACCCCAATCGGGATTCGAATCTGAAACCTTTAGCTTCGTAGTTAGGGCCACTGACCAACTAGGTTATTTGGTCGTTTTTAGGCTATCCGATCGTTGAAGGGAGATGTCTGTAAATCGAGGAAAGCCATTTTTTTTATGAAATAGGAAGGCAAACAAGCAAGTGGGTCCTGATGGTAAGTGATCACCACCGCCTATAGACATTCGCAACACCAAAACAGATGCGTTGCCAACCCAGAGGGCTAAGATGGAATACCTCTTGTGCCAGTAATTACACCGGCTGTCTTGCTCTCCATGCCGGAACACAACAGTGCAAGCACTGCTGCTTAGCGGCAGGATTAGCGAGCAAGATGGTGGTATCGATCCGGACGGACCTTACACAAGGTCCTATCACCCGCAAAGGCTTCTTTTTATCCCGATAAGATACAAAATTCTCGCGGGGTAAAGCTTACCAAATTCTACGCGGGCGAAGTCACGGCAACAGCTAGTTTACAATAAATGGGGTTTATAGGGGCGATATACGGGTCTAGCTAGGTCTCATTTGTGGACAAATCCGTTTTCCCCGCGTTTTACATCTCTCTGAAGAAATCCCGGTCGTCCAGGTTCTATTGTTTATGTCTGTAACAAGAGTTACAACTGTTTCCCTTTTCGTCGAACTTTGGAAGTTGATATTGTGTATCGGCGTTCCTTATCAATTATCACTAACTAGTTTCACCGGCGGCACTTTCGGTTTCGGCGACTTTCGGCGTTGAATTAGAGTATCCATTTCGGCAGAAAATCTACTCAAGCGAAGACCGAAACCAATACTAGGTTTGTGAGATTCCGTGCGTCTTTCGGAAGCGATTGGCGGTCGAGAATATCTCTGACGGCTTATATATATACAACCCCATTATTCTCTTAGCAGAAGCATCGCTTTATCTCGCTCACTCGTGCTAGCGCTAGACCAAGACAGCATCGAGTTCGACGCTGATGTGCTATGAGAATAGTGCCAGCTCCACACGTTGGCTAATTGTTGGCAAACGCACAGGACGCAGTTATATGTTAGACTGAGACTGGAATATATTTGTTTTTCCTACTCTAACATATAACTGCGTCCTCTGTGTTTGCCAACGTGTGAAGCCTGAACAACACTGCTGAGGTGACGGCTTTCCCTCACGCCCACCGTGCTATGTTATTTTTACTTATTTGTTTGTTTGATGCAGTGTGCATTCAACAAAATAAATGTTAGTGAGCAAAATTTTATCAAAACTCATAAGTTTCGGTGTTTGCCGAAACTGAAACAAAAACCGAAATTCGGTTTCATTTTCGGTTTCGATTGTAAAAACTAGTTTTGGTCGACACTAGTTTTCACTATTAATGGTTTAAATAATTATACACCACGTTCATAGAAACATAAACATAGCTCAACGTGTCGAACTTTGTTCGTTATTAGTATAACTTTTGAATATACTGGAACTCACTGGAACAAATTACCTTGCTACTCCGCGAAACCAGTGCCGTGCTCGTGCGTCTGTGCAGCATGTATTTACGCCATTTGTTCAAGTAGCGAACGGTCGTTCTGTTTGATCCCGATGATGCCTCGTAGAGAGGCGAAACGCGCGTCAATCGTGTTGTTTGGTGTTTAGTGGTGGTGGTGTGTAGTTGAGTTTGTGATGTATGTTGTTTCGTGTGGAAGCGGAGGGGAGTGGGTTTTTGCACAGACGCAGCTAACTCGCACGAGCACGGCACTGGTTTTTGTGGAGTAGCAACGTAATTAGATCCAGTTTGTTAAAATGGACCTCCGCAAAGTAACGCCTGAATCTATTAATTATTTAAATACTGGAACTCATAAGTACATAAAGAGTCTCAGCTATTTCCGTCTCAAATTTAAATTTACTTTGTTTGATGATTATACTTGGAAATAAATGCGTTTGTCCTGGAAGCACAGAACGATATTTCTCTTTGAAATAAATCGTCTAAGAAGACCTCTTGAAACTATTGAAAATTTAACGAGAATGACCGAGTTTGTAGGAGCTCGCTGGAATTTAGTTCTTGCTTTTAATGCATTCTGAAGTAAGAATTTCACGTATTTCTTGGAAAGTATTTTTCTTTAACAATGTTGCAGTTAGAATGAAAAGATTCTCATTCGTAAAAATATATGAGTCTCCTAACACTTTAGAGTTACAATGAAATTTTAGAACTCACTGACTATGAGTAACGAATGAAATGATGGCAAAGTTGCCAAGTATGTTTTTTCATTATAAATTTTATTTCGCGTCATGTCATCTATTTTGGCATGTCATTTGTGAATTTAAACTTATACAAGCAATCAATAAATATGTGTTTAAAGGATTAGATTGATTACCAGGAAATACGACGTGATCTGAATAAGTAATTCAAGCAGTAATTAAATGTAGTCCATAGGTTATTTTAGGTGGGCTTCTTTATCGTTTCGATCAGTCTAGAATAGAGTTCCAGGTAACACTAATGTCCCATTATGTTGTCCAGGGCAAACCACCACTTCAAATTTACTGCCGCGTAACTTTGAGATTCCCACCGTTTTCGCCGGAACTCGAGCACCGTTAAACCTTTACAAATTCATTTCCCCATCGGCAGTCAAACAAAAACACCGTCAAGTTGTAAAAATTACATCGTCCTCCGCGAATTATTAAGACAAAACAGTTTCACGGACCATGGCCGCTATAAAAGTTGCAAGACTTCCCACCTGCCGAGGGATCACCAGTTTCCCTTGGACTATCACGTTGGATCGTATTGTTCCTATGAATTCTCGTGATGTCCTGGTCCTGGGAGGGGTGGAGGGTCGCAGTATGGTGGTCTTATTCGTGACGTGGAAGGGGAGATCAATAAAGGGGGAGGAGAGCAGGGAGCAGTTGCGCGCCGGCCGCTAACGAGTGCAGGCGCGTACGATAATACAAAAGGAATATATGAATTACGAGCAAGTTTGCGGTGTTTTAGGATGGGGTTTAGCAATAATGTTTAAGAGGTTATGATGTCTACTATTATTACCTTCACTTTTAATGTACAACAAATATAACGACAACTTTCATTCTCCACAAATCGATGAAATTTGTGTTGCATACATTTTGGCTACTGCCGTGCCATTCTGAGAGATGTATCATGGTAAATACATCTCGAAATTTTTAGTAATTGATGATAGCACTCATACCTATCGTTACATGGCCTACCGTCAATAATTTATTAATTTTCCGTTTTACTTCCATTAAAATAAAACTGCTTAACGAGGAAAGTATGAAAGTCTCTAAGTACCTTATACTTCGAATTTAGAACGGATCGCATGTTCCATCGCCTTGCCTCATAAGTAAAGATTCACCATCATTTTATCAGGCATAAGACGCCCACTTCTGGGCATGGGATCCCCAAAGATCTCCACTACGGTTGGTCTTGTGCTACTCGCATCTGATGGTTTCCCGCAACCCTCAGCAACGAGAACGAATCATACAGCATTATTTATATATGCACGAGTTTATACTCGTCATATGAATATAAAAGAGGAAACACTGTCATCACTCCGACCAGTTGCTGACCAGTCCCTGGCCAACACCTGGTCGGTCCCTGGCCGCTCCCTGGCCTGTCTCTGACGGCCCCGGCGCTTCCGGCACTTTAACACGATGAATAGTTAACGCGCGTTAACAATGCATGGCGCGGGCTCGCGCCGGGGGCAGAGTTTGGTTAAGCAGCTTCAACCAAATAAGACTGACTTATAGACTATCTTAGATGGAAACGAGCCAGAATTTCATATTAAAAATGAAAAGAAAGTAGCTGTAATTATGGGAATAAGGTTTCTTGATTATTGTTAATGATGATACTTGTTTTTTTTTCTGTTTGCATCATAAATTGAAACTCGTTCTAATCCATCATGTTAATTAACGATTGTAACAAAAACTTCCTATTTATTTACCTTTGGGAATAGTATGGTGAATCAGCGTCAAGTACCTACGTACTTCAGAACAATTTTTACATTAGTGTCTACTCAAATTGAACTTGTAACCAGCGTAACTTAAAGTAACTTGTTTAAATCATCGGCCTGAGCACCTGCCGCAGCAGACTGCACGTTTTAATTAAATTTGTTATAAATTAGCGCGACAATCGGAAAATTTCTAAAGTTCTATCATCTTATACCTATGTGACACTCGCTCGTAGCTGTGAAACACGTTCGTTGCTTTAATGAAACGTTTAGAAAAAAACTTGAGCTTACGTTCAATGCTGTCGTTTAACTTAAAATGAAAGGTAACGGTCCCAATTATTAAGAGAGACCCAATCATTGACGAGATAATCTGGAAACACAAGAAAGAGTAAATGCGAGAGACAATGATGTCAACTACAAGTAATAAAAACAAAGCTCTATACGCGTAAAGAGCACTGCACACTAGAATGGTTACTTTAACTATTAGATGATAATTCTAATTAATGATCAATTAAGACTCATCCATTCTAGCCACTGACTGATCACGATCAGTGATCAAAAGCGGTACTTACCCGTAGTTGCCTCTAGTGACTAGCACGAGCATTTACCAATCGCCTGCCCTGGCACTTGCTGTCTTGTGCACTTGCCATTAGGGCCACTTGCTCGCCGCAGGCGACTCGCCCGTGACCACTGAGTCTCTAAAGTAATTAGTCATTAGCTTGCAACTGATCCTGATTGAAATTCCGCGTCACAGTTGAATGGATGGCCATTCAAGTTAAGTATATTATACAACTACGTGTCAGCGCACACACAGTGACCAGCTATACAAAATTATGTTTGGGGACCGCTCGTCATCTTCCTAACGACTCTTCAACTTTGCGAACTCGAGTAGTCCTTAGCTTCTTATATTTAGTTTACACACTTTATGACAAAAATACTTGTACGACCCGAGATTTAAGGAAACTCCATGTTCTTTGTACATTTTTAATGTCTCAGTAGCCAAATTTAAATAAGAATACAATTCAACGCCCAATTGGTCGGCGAGGCCATAATACTTTACCTGTAAACTTTAACTTCTAATGTTGAGCCTTCGGTAGGTACTCACTTAGAACGAATACACAGGACGTGCGGTACTATCGGCTTTGGGGCTAAAATAATCGAGATTTAAATCCAATGGGAGCACAGTTCTTCAGTTTTTTTTTAATGTAATAAAACGTGAGGCATGTTTTACTTTGAATAATTTAAATATGTATATGTTGGTCCCTTGCTACTAAGTACTCTTTTTTCAAGTTTTTATAGATAAATCCAATTAGACTTTTAACTTGCGTATTATGTTTATCAAGGCGACGTCCCCTTGATTCACGAGTATCTCTTTTTTCCCATGCTTCGAATCTGTCTGACGTGATTCTTTATTCTAGGGTGTGCTGCGAGAGCTGGAGCAGAAGAAACCGCAACTGGACGAGCTGCTGCATACCGCCGAGAGCCTCAAGGGCACCGAGAACCGCCAGCAGCTCCACGGCAAAGGTCAGTGTTTACAACAGTGCTTTCAGTCGGTCCATTGTTTAGTGAACTTCTTGGAGCAACTTCGCCGAACTAACATTAATGTTTACGTAATGATTTATAGTTACAACCGGACCTGAATGCTGATTTGAAACGTATTTTAATTCGGAAATAAAATGTGAATGATGAAAGCGAAAAGTTATGTTTTCAGCGTGAAATTGTTAGTCAGTGTTTGAAGTTTGATATAAATTAACCTTATTTATGTTTTTACGTCTAGTAAAGCCTTGCAAAGGGCTCGAAACTTCGAGATCTAATTGAAAGTCAATCTCGCGGACTTCATTAACCATGAAATCGTATTAATAAGCTGTCTGTTTAGTTACCGAAACCAGACCAATAGTTGAAACGAATTTAATTTGGAAGTCTCGTTTTGTTTGACTACAAACTAACTAAATATTTTCGTATTAGATTCAACTTAGAAAGAAAGATTCTTCGGGTCGCAAATTTTCCTATCAATATTCCAAGATTCATTTTAATTAAATTGCTCAAGCGGTGTATTACCTGCAGAGGGAATATTTTAAGCTTTATTTGAACTCTGTCTCTTATCAACGAGGAAGTTGTTCGCATTGGGAAGAAAATAATCCCTTTTTTGTACATTCGTAACCTTTGCAAATAATAAACTTCCAAGCTACGCGTTACCAGCATCCTTTTGATCGTTTATACTTTGTTATTCTAGGAGTTTGCTTGCGAGGCAGTGTGTAGGTACATATTACTGCCATTACATTGACATAATTATATTTAAAAAAAATTAAATAAATAAATATTTTGGTACAGTTAACACCAATTGACCTAGTCCCAAAGTAAGCAACTAAAGCTGCTTGTGTTATGGGTACTAGACACCGGATATAAATACTTATATAGATAAATACATACTTAAATACATATAACATCCACGAATCGGGTACAAACATTCATATTCATCATACAAACATTTGCACCGCCCCCGGGTATCGAACCCGGAACCTTAAGGTTTGTAGTCAGGGCCACTAAATACTAGGCTATCCGGTCGTCTAATATTTGTCGGTCTGTTCTTAAGCTATAGTTAATTATCCTTGCTTATGTTATGGTAGTTGTGTTATCTGTGGTGCGGGCCTGTTATCAGCGTATCTATCAATCCATTGTTCCATTATCTACACCCTCAACGGTCTGTATCGCCTTCACTCACTTTAATTGCCAATAACTTTTACAGCCTTCGGAGGTAGTCGGCCAACTACAAAATTAAGTACGGTTCACACCTGACGAGGAATCGTGTGAACAAACCAAGTCTAGCGTGCATATAATAATATGTAAAAATAAAAAAGATTCTTTATCATACATGACCATCAGTGCGCAATCTGCGCGTCGGTATGTATGCTCCCGACTTTCTAGCACCCGTGATATTTTCTTGCTAGTTATATTTTTTTTTGTAAAATTGGGCGGCAAACAAGCAAGTGGTTCTCCTGAAAGTAAGTGATCACCACCGCCTAAAGACACCCGCAACACCAAGGAGATTGCGCTGCCAACCCAGAGGGCTAAAATGGAATGCCTCTTGTGACAGTAATTACACCGGCTGTCTTGCTCTCCACGCCGGAACACAACAGTGCAAGCACTGCTGCTTAGCGGTAGGATTAGCGAGCAAGGTGTTGGTAGCTGTCCGGACGGACCTTGCACAAGGCCCTACCACCCGCAAAGACCCGCAAAGTTACTTATAAGTAGTAGTTCCATCTTACTTTAGAGCGAGACAGCGAGCAACTGTCGACATCAATGATAAGGTCGATCGGCTCGGGACAAAGCCGCGCCCGCAACAGGCGACCATTGTTTGGGGGCGAATCACCCGAAAAATGGGGTAATTGGAGTTTATTGAAGTTCGCGATTTAAACACCCGACAAAAACTGAGGTTGGTTAGTTTCAGATTTAGTCGGTTTATCGGTAAGCATCTCTTTATCATTGACATAATGCACATATCGTAGGGCTTAAGCGAGTATACGACGACATGGAATAAGTTCTAGCAAACCGATGAAGTGGCTTGCTGAAATATTCTATACGTAATTTCAATTCTGTTGACTATCAGAACGCAACTCAGATAATTTATTTCCTTAAAGCAGATTCATAAAATGGAACAAGTTACCTGGCTACTCCGCGAAACCAATGCGCAGTAGCAGTTGGTAGCAAGGTAATTTGTGCGGTTTGTTGATATGGACACTCCGTAAAGTAACGCCTCAATTAGGTAGTGTTTCCCCAAGTTTGGGAAGGACTCAGAACTCTAAGCAGATATCTTGACAACTATTTGTCTCAAAATTAACACTCTAACTCATAGACAATCGCGTAATAATATTAACAATACAAAGCAGACGTATTGCCCGCTCGGCCGAAACGATAGTAATCGGCTATTACTGCTAACCAACAATGAGTGCCGGGCCACCCGCCCCCGGCACTTAAAAATTCACCTCAATTGCTTTCTGCTTTGAACGTATTTTAGCTCCATTTTGCTTTTGACTTGTCTTTTTTTCGCTTCCTGGAGAGTTAAATTTCTTGGTGGAGGCTTAAAGCTTTACAATTACTGAAGTTGTAGGAATGTTGACGCGTTTCACCTAGTCTTTTAGAATCCATTTTCTTTTTGGAACTTTGATCATCAGAAATTGAAAATATCGCATGATTTTACTACCAAATTCCGCATAATATTTACAAACTAAAAAATACAACTATCAAATATATTGTCAAAAAGTAATTATTTTCTCAATAAATGATTATATCTTGGTCAGAGACCTCGGAAACGATCCCGATGCATAGATTCTCGCACTGGCTGTAAATACTACTACTGTGTAACACCGTGTTAAATATTTTAGAAGTAAAAACAAATAGGATTTTTAAAAATCATACTCCGTAAGACCAGCGTATTACGCTTAAAATACGTCATGCCCAAATAATGAAATATCGACGTGGGGGATATCGCAATGGGCTTCCTTGCGTTCTGCCGTCCCTTAGTTTTAGTACAAAGTTAATCGATGATCCTTCAGAACAAGAATCATAACATAATTGGATCTCCAGTAATCTAATCATGCAGGCAGGCTGCTGGGAGGGTGCCGTGCCGCGTTCCTGTCAGTTTGCGGTTTCGATTTTTATGCTGTGTTAGGAGCAGTGGGTAAAGCAACGAGAAAGCCTCGTTGATGCATGGTTTCCTACTCGGTTGGTAAAGAACGTGCAAGGTTAAAGAAACCAGACAAACCCACCTGCGTAAAAAAGAGAAGAACAAGCCCCGTAGTCCAAAAACAGTTTGGGCAAAGTCCATCTATAACGAGGTTGTCCAGTTTGGTTCTCCCCATTTATAACCTCACTATTTCCGTTGTAATGATTAAAATTTTAAAATACCCGCAATAATGGAGACCTCATTCGTTGGCTGAGCGTCGAGAATTCAACAGCTTCTGATGATGCCTCGTAGATAAGTGAAACACATGTCGTATTTTCGGTGGTGTTGGTTGGGTTATGGTCGTGTTTATGTTGTTTATTTTATTTTTCAATTTTTAAAGGTAGATAGCACTGGTTTCGCGGAGTAGCAAAGTAATTGATTCCATTAATATCCATATCTTTTTCGACATCCAATAACTCGATGATGCGGTGCCTTTTTACGTAAAAAGGTAGGAAGCATACTGCAGCGCAGCTTGTGTGCGCAGTGTGCGCCGCAGGGTCTTATCTGGTCTGGTCATGTCTGTATCCAGCAGTGGTCAGACACAAGCGGTATACTCGTATATTCCAGCTGCTTCCAGCACAACTTTGGTAATTAATTAATAATACTTAAAAATTCTAATCCATTCGGCGAATCATTAATTAAAGCAAAGATGGAGCCATTTGCATACAAAACAGCACATTTTCCTTTTCCGAGGATTAACAGAATTTCCATAACTACGCCTGCATACAAATTGGAACCTTAAACTTGAAAAGTTAGGGGGTGTTTTAGGGAGAAAGGAAGGGGCTTTCAAGTAGGGACGGGAAACGTAATGAGGGTATGAGAACTAGTGACACGCTCCGAGAGTTTGAAGAAAAAACGTTTTCTTGGCTCTATCGGTTTGGAGGCACTTGAGATTGGGGGACGAAGCATTTTGTATTTTTTACACTTTTCTAAGAATTAACGAAGGTAGATTTTATTTGGTTTGGTTTGGCAAAAACATTGGTTTAACAAAAAAAAAGTTTTTTTCTAATGGGTTTTACGGCAATGTGTAAAGTCATGAAAATATAACGGCATTTAAAAAAAAAGCGTCGGCTCAAATTAAAAAAAACCTTTCATTCAATTAAAGACTTCCTTTAATCGCTTAACTGTTAAAATGGAAGTATTCATTAACCTAGTTAAAAGTTACGTCGATCTTGAAATTTTAAGGTGATATTTCTTATTATTTAATAATGTAAATTATTACAAAGAATCCTCGCACTCCCCCGAGCTCCCCGGACTTGCTGCTGTGAATTGATTCAATTTCCCTCTCCCCGAGGACCTCAGACTTAGTGCTTCCATTAAATGCATTCCATTCCAGAATAAACTCTAAACTCGACATCGTTAAACACAAACTTAAACGGCATTTAGTATCTATGCTACTACTATATTGACTTGCAACCTGAACTGGATCTTAAATAAAACGAGTATGGTTGATTTAAGAGTATGTTTGTGTTGCGTGCTGAGTGCCCACCGTTTATGGTTTAAATTGAATTTTAAGTGACCGGATTATGATTGAATTTGGTTTGTGTTCCGTTGGTTGTTAAGACGCTTTGGGGCTGTGGTGCTGGTGCAGTCTTGATCTTGGCCGAGTGAGACAGGACCTGGAGGTGGCACTTGATGGAGCTGTTAATTAAAATATAACCTTATTGCTTTTGCTATAACAAACAGGTTTTCAGGGTATCATAGCTATTTTTTTAACCGGGACGGTAAAGGTGGAATGCCTCTTGTGCCAGTAATGCCACCGGCTGTTTTGCTCTTCACGGCGGAACACAAGCAAGAATTGCTGCTCAACGGCTGGATTAGCGAGCAAGATGGTGCGGTCACGACAAAGACCTTTCACATGGTCCTACCACCCGTGACAATGACAGAAAGCGTCAGAAAATAGATCTTAACAAATTGCAGGTGGTAGGACCTTGTGAAAGGTCCGTACGGATAGCTACTACCATCTTGCTCGCTAATCCTGCCGCTAAGCAGCAGTGCTTGCACTGTTGTGTTCCGGGGTGGAGAGCAAGGCAGCTGGTGTAATTAGCACAACAGGTATTCCATCTAAGCCCTCTAGGTTGACGACGCATCTGCAATCTCCTTAGTGTTGCGGGTGTCTACAGGCAGTTGTGATCACTCACCATCAGGTGACCCACTTGCTTGTTCTCCTTCCTTTTTCATGAAAAAATTTCTTTATTAACAGACTTTATGTACAGAAATGATGTGTTATAATTTGTAGTTGTTTTTAATTACGATGTAATGTACATGATAGTGGTTTAGAAGGAGTAAGCGGCTAAAATTATGAGGACAGACGGGAACGGATAGCGACTTTGTTGTATACTATATTAAGATAAAGATATAAAGAAGATAATACCCCTACTCAAAAGCTCATCGCAGTATTGGCCGAGGCCACATCAAAGCTCTCGCGAGTTACCTAAAGTTTGGGCTAAAGTCTCCGTTCCAATTACCATCGTAATTAGAAACTCGTGATTCGATTTCCGCCATCTTGTAATCGAGATCCTTTGTGAGGTGCTCTCTTAAAAAAAAACTTTGCATAAACCTTGAAAGCCTTAACGCGATTACGGGCTGATATAATCAAATTACAGCGATTTGTAATTACAATGTAAATTCGGCCCAGCGCTGGGCGTTTTAGCAGCTCTATATTATTGGCTTTATCTGACGACGGTAAAACTTAAGCGCCGGGTTTTTTGCAGTTTATGTATTTTTATGAATAAAATAGCCTGACCTGCCAAATCTACGATCATGGTCAAAGGGTACGGGAAAAAGCTCTAGAATGATGTTGTATTTGGATATGTTTATCTTCAACAAGTTATCAGAAGGTAAGTTTGTTATTATTACTAAATAATTACAATGACAATTTACAAGAAAATATAAAAATAAAAGAATGCCTTAAACGCGGGTGGATTACTGGGGTTTCATTTATAGCACGCCTACATTGTAAGATCTTTTTTTATACTGCATGTACGCAACTGAATGAATAAATTAAAACACGTAAAGACAGATAGATATTAATTTACTTACACAAAATAAACCATTCAATTTTACTTAACTCAAAGCATAATATTTGATGTTTCTCCTAGATATTACCTAAACCTCTCACTCAATAATTCCCTCCCTCAAGTAATCAGTCCTCATCAAATATTTCAAACTAAACTCGATCCTTTCTAAATTATGCCTCCAAGTATGATTTAAACTTTCAAAATTAACCCTTTGCTTAAGCAATTCCAACGCTACCCTTCAATTACCTGTATTTATGAAAGAAGGGGGTCAAATAACGCTAAGTCTACAATCCGTCTAGTCGCTCAAGTGTCGCGTAGAGGGCTCGTCGTAGAGGCTCTACGGCGTAGAGGGTCGTAGCCTGCTACGACTACGTAGGAGGAGCTGTTGTGATTCGGTGCTGATGCTGAATGAAAAGTACTAACTGCTAGTAGCTTCATTCTAAAGTTAAGTTAACAAATTATGGAACTGTTGGTTTATAAGAAATTTATACAATGCAACTGTTATCACGTTAAAATGTAACCGTTTGTTTCCTAAGAAAAAAAGTATGGTTTAATATATAAAGTTGACCTTAAAGCGTAGTAGCGACGAGCTCAGCTCTGGGGAAGTGCTCTGTTTTCTTCTAGCTCATTCACGAGTGAGCGAAGGCTATGTCTCGACGGCGAGCTCGACGCTGTTACGATTGAATGCTATGCTTGGGCGAGCGGCAGAGGGCGCGGCAGTCCACACGGGCGCGCCGCCATTAGCCGTGTTTGTCCACTGCTGGTCACCGTCGCTTCACCGTTCTAGGTACAGTCAAATGTGCAAATATGGGTACCTTTAACATCTCAATAGTGTTCTTTACAATTTTTTTAATGTATTACCAAGCACAACTTTTCACAGAGTGGTCCGATTTTGATTATTATTTTTTTATTACATAGGGTATAGTTCAAAGATGGTCCCATTTAAATTTCAAAAAATAAATCCGCCCCTAAGGGTAGTAAAACCGAGAATAACTGATTGTTGTCAAACAAAATTTTTACCTGTGGGAACTGATTCTGATGAAACGGAGCATACATGCTTAGAATTACAAGATGCAACATGACAGAGTCCTAAACTGTATCTCTGGAACTACAAAACCGAATTTAAAAATTCTTTCAGTAATAGAAAGCTACACTATTCTTATTTCACCCGAACGAAGTCGCGGGCGTCCGCTAGTTTCTAAATATTAATAAAGATGAATATGGTTTACTTTTATTTTCCCTTGTACGGAAACGGTGGCCGGTCGTTGTTTGCTAAGTGCTCGCGCTCGATGCTCGAATGCTTGTTTGCTCACTTGCCAACTCCTGTAACTGGCGTTTAGGGGCGCGGAGTTCTACCAAAAAACTCAAGAAGTTTGTTAATGGTTCATACATTGTTGTTACTTTAAAGCATTTTTTTGTAAATTATGGTTTTACTTGGCTTTTGTGAGGACCTTTGGGGCTGTTGGGTTTGAGGAAATATACGTACTTCTCCCCCTTTTGCTTCCCGTTAATAAACCTCTTTTTACTAAAAATATATGTTTCTGGCTTTCGAAATCAAATGTAACAGTAATAGATAAAACAAAACAAATTAAAAGAAAAGTTGTTTTAGTGGCAGATTATTATGAATGGGTTTACTACGCGGTGTTATTTAAAAACCGAAAATCCGTGGTTCTATTAACCATTCTCCGGTATGACTCTCTATATTTTTTTTTGTTTTAGAGTTAAAAAGTTGTTTCTCAAAGTTAAGCCTTTCCCTCGATACAGAGAACGCTGAGAAGTATCGAGCTGGCGAAGCCTTCGTTCGGCGAAGAAGAGACTTAGGAATCTTCGAGCGTAGATTAAAAAAAGCTAAGCCGTGATATTCCTTAAAGATCTTGCTAAGCACAATATATTGAGAAGTCCTGGACTTGGAGGACAAAGGATTGTGTTTAATCACACCAGAATCATTCAGGATGTCTGTCTTAAACAGATTAATTTTTTAGTTCAATCTTAATTCTTTTGTGGATGATCATTATCCAAAAATAACAGTTTATATCACTAGAAATGTTTAACGTAGTCGTAATTTAAATTTTTAAATAATACCAAAACTGACAATTATCGTGTAAATCAATGTTCTAGGTGATTCATAATCTATCTCACTTCTCAAATTTTGTTTGTGCCAGATATATGTAGAGTTTTGTTTCTCATTATAGATTACTAGCAGATGCCCGCGACTTCGTTCGCGTGGAATTAGTAGCCTACGTCCGTGAAGCTACACTATCCCTAGTGTAGCTTTCTATTGGTGAAAGAATTTTTGAAATCGGTTCAGTAGTTCCAGAGATTACCCCTTACATCCAAACAAACAAAGTTTACCTCTTTATTATATTAGTGCAGATTTTCTCTTTATTTTTATGTCAACGCTCTATTATTGTTTCACGGCTTGCCAAACCTTGCCAAGGACAGGACGACTTCTTCTAGGTGTCCTGTTTACTTTAAAGAAACAATCCCTACTTGTCACCTCAACAAATCAAGACTCGCATTATCGCAGCAAGAAAACGTGATCGTTAACCCATTTCTAGCTGCCTGGGCCAGGCGGGGCGCGGCGGGCCGCGGGGCGGGCGGGGCGCCGCCCTTCAGTCGCCGCCCGCCCTCCGAGCCGGCCGCACGCCGCCCGCGCCCGGTGACAACACGAGGCCTATAAACCACATATCAGAGCTTTTCTAATTGTTATTCTAGTGTTTTAGTATAAGGTGATATTGCAACGAGTGAGTGCGCGAGCCAGTGCGGTGAACGCGGTCCGAGTGCTGTTAATGAGTCGCCAGTAAAGGGAATTGTTTACCACGAGACGCCGGTAGGCTTTGGGCTCAAATATACCCTGGCCTGGCCTGGCATCAGTAGTCTAATAACATAATTATCTAGGAAAAATAATGAATCTAGTCTTCAAACGGCCGACATCCAAGAAACACTGCACAGGAGGTGCCTTACATTACCTTACCTGACCGCAAACAGTTGTCAAAACTCTGCTTAAATGACAAAAGTGCTGAACTAACTAAACCGCACGGTTTTTCAGATACTGGTTAATTTGACAGAATATTTTTGACAGTTACTAATAAGGAGCAGTACACTGGTTAGCCATTACGCCATTAGTGTCACATGTAGACCCTGAGTAAGTCTGTGTTGCATTAAACTAGTTAACCCCTCAGTTTTTCTCGCATGGAGTCGTTAAGGGTTTCGTACCTATGGGGTGTTTGTTTGTTCTCCCTTGAAAGGGCTCTATCTTTTGAACCGTGTCTAATAGGTAGCCGGTTGACATTTTAATAGAAAATATGTTAGTATTGAAACTAAACGAACTTACCATACGAAAACGAGTTTTGTTCTACGTTATTTTACGCTTCATTTATCTTAAAAACGCAAGCGTCAAACGGAGTACGATAAAAGAGACAAAATAACAACAACAAATAATAAAACCAGCCAAGTTTGATGTCGTGATTGTTGATCGAATTGAATTAAACATTTTTTTTTGGTAAATACATCACACAAATATATCGTACAATAAAATGAAACCATTGGTTCATGAGCTCGACTCACACTTGGCTATATATCCCGCTTCAGGATATGCCTTTTTCTGGGCATTCCGTCAGCACCATCATCCTGGCACTTTCCCCGGCTGCATTCAGGGCACTCTTTTACCACAATCCTTTGACAAGTCAGGTTAAGTCATCGGAGAGACTGCTATCTGACCTCCGTATCCCCTGGGACAAGGAAACCAGACCAATTGGGTCATCGTTATCCATTTACATGAATGTGCAGAGCTCCTTACGATATGTTGTCTCTTACCGTAAAGCTTTGGTTACTAACATTACTTAGGTAACGTATTTAAGTTAGGAGAACTCATAGGTATAGTCGACCAAGTAATTGCTTGACCACTTTTGAACCTTATCCCTTTGTAATACGATCGAAAAGTGATCAAGCAATTTCTTGGTCGATTATACAGAGTGACTGCTGGGGATCGAACTTTGTATCTAACGATTACAAGTCGACTCCTTTAGCCACTTCCACTTCCACTTAATGATGGGGCTCCACCACGCCCTCCTTCAACTACCCACATACCAAATGTTATTATTAATCGGAACAGACAGTGTAATGTCTATGACTAGACTATGTAATGGTAAGGATAAAGTAGAAAGAGGGAGTAGATCAGGAGTATATAAGCTCACTTGTGACGATTGTAGTAGCGTTTATATAGGACAAACCGGTCGTAGTTTAAATATTAGATATAAGGAGCATGTTTCATCTTATAGGCATAAGCACGCGGAGAAGTCCAATTTTGCAAAACATTTGATAGACACAGATCATACATTATCAGCTCATTCTTATGAAATATTACATTTTTGCAAAAAGGGATTTCGTCTGAATGTTTTGCAGCATTTGGAAATAGTTAGGTACAACAACGCGGGATCCATTGTCAATGAACAGGTTAATTTTCCTTCTTCTCCTTTATTGCGGGTATGCTTAAATTCTGTCTTTAACAATGGGGGTAGCTGAGATTGAGATAAATTATGTGGGTAGTTTGTGATAATAAAAGGGGGTACTTTTTTTTATTTTTAAATTTTGAGGGTAGGCTTTGAGAAAAATAATAAGGGTAGTAGTGCAAAAATGTTGGCGGTAGGCGGGATTAAAGAAAAATGTTTTAGTTTGTCAGTACGCCATTCGTTCAAGTAGCGAACGGACGTACGGGTCGATCTCGATGATGCTTCGAAATGTAGTTTTAGTGTTTAGTGGTGGTGGTGTGTAGTTGAGTCTGTGTGATATATGTTGTTTCGTGTGGAAGCGGAGGAGGGTGGGTTTTTGCATGAACATATATGTGTCGTACAGACGCAGCTATTTTGCACGAGCCCGGCACTGGTTTCGCGGAGTAGCTAGGTAATTTGTTCCAGTTTGTTGTACTTACTTTATCTAGAAATATAGTAAGTATTTGTAACCCCGATAAGATGCAGTAGCAAAATAAGATAAGAATAAGACATCACTCAACCCGCCCATCTCAACGTTGAGCGAGCCAAAACACTTCAAAAGCGATTGTTGTTTATCTAGGACAACGTTACGATTGATGGCTTTGGAACAAACTCTTTAATTCAACCGAAGTACATGGGAGAGTCTGTTTAATGAAAAAAGAGAGTTGTTAATCTGGAAAAAGTTTTCTTGACCGAATCCGAGGTCCATCCGGAACCCCTCCCTCTTGCTCGCCGCTAAGCAGCAGTGCTTGCACTGTTATGTTCGGGCAGAGCTAAGCTGCCGTTGAATTATTGGAACACGTTGTTTTTTATCTTAGCCCTCTGGGTCGGCAACGCATCTGCTCCGCCGCGTCTCCTTGGTGTTGCGGATATCTATGGGCGCTCACCACTTATTAACTATTAGCTATTAGGTAGCGCACTTGTGTTATCAACTGGCCCTGCGGCAGGATATTGCCTTCCTCTGCATCTTTTATCGCTGTCGTTTTAAACGGACAATTTTCCGCGTACGTCAGCGGTGTGGAGACAGCTTTCAGCGTCAGTGCTTCTTAATAGATACTTCGATGGTACGGTTTTGGGACCTTTAAGAAACGAGCCTATTTCTATCTTAAATGCAGATCTATGTGATTCTTCTAATGTTCCTTGTTTTGTTAAGTGATGTCTTGAGCGATTTCTTACTACTATATAACCCGTTAGCTCGTTTTCATCTGTCTAAGCCTGTCGGTTGCCAAGTTCGCAAAATTTTGGTTCATTTTCTGTATTTATACTTGTTTGTTATTAGGTTATCTTAGCCATGTTTAGTAGAAGACAGGTTAGCAGTTTTTGAGTTATTTACCCTTTCAAGTACATATAGAAGAGATATTTAGAATTTTTGCGTTGTTGTTACACTTAACCGATATTGTAACTTTAACTTGAATTAGCGCTGTCGCAAAATATCTCATAACCTCCGCCGAGAGTTCTAACACCGCAAGTAAACCGCGCAGGTGTCAAATATAAGCCATTTCCCTCCAAGGAAACATGACAAATTGCTTTACATCCAATTTCGTAAATTAATAACTCAGCTGCTGTACCGACGCCTCATGTTTTGGGTTTGGGGCGCATTGTCATAACGGGACAGGCAAATGTGTCGCGTACAATTAATTATACATGTTTCTTTCACAAGTCAGCTTTTGGATATTTCGAACTTTAAAATTACTAATATGGAAATTGGTTTCCCTCCGGCCGTAGTTTGTTTATAGAGGAAGAAGACAAACAGACAGGTCACATTATGTTTAGCAATCACCGCCGTCCATAGAGACCTCCAGTAACAGAAGAAGTGCAAGCGCTTTGCCGGTCTTAAAGAAAACAATAGGCTCGTTCTTTTTTTTCGTTCTGTGGCTGGTTTTATCTACACTAATATAATAAAGAGGTAAACTTTGTTTGTTTGTTTTTTTGTTAGTTTGTTTGTATGTAGGGGGTAATCTCTGGAACTACGGAACTGATTTCAAAAATTCTTTCACAGATAGAAAGCTACACAATTCCTGACGGACATAGGCTACTAATTTTACGTGAACGAAGTCGCGTGCGTCCGCTATTGTATATATGTATGTAAGACAGCAAATAACAAGTAAATAACTATCTCCTATGATACTTTCTAATCTCTAACTCGACTCTTTATGTAAAGCAATTTCACGGCGGCTTCTTATAATACAATCGAATACCAGCTCAATGTCGTTTAAAGTCAAACATTAATCGAAGTTAATCCAATGTTCCCAGTTTGGAAACATCGATAGAAACGATTTAGGAACATCAATCATTCAACAAAATGTCTATAAATAATTATGCGAAATAATGGCGTCTCGTTAAACATCCGGGGCTAACATTAAATCAAATCTTTTTTATTTTTGACAGCGGCTTTGACCTCTGTTTTATTCTTACAAAACAGAGGTCAAAATACGCCAGCAAAATACGTTTTTAACTTATTTAAATCTCAGAGGCGTTTCTCCAATAATTTATTTCTTTTCCTTTATTAAAATCTGCGAAGTAATAAAGACAGTTTGGGTGCAAATAAAATTAAATATATATCGTTCGAGATGAAGAACAATTTTATACATTATTCCGTTGGCTTTCCTTGCCTAGTGATAGGACACGTTCATTTAGTTTATCGATATCGACTAGATCTAGTTTATTAGAATTTTCTGAGTTGAAGCTGACGAAGAATTTATCATGTTCTGTGCAATGCTAATTATTGTTTGTTTTACATGACTTGTAATTAAAAACATAGTAAGTACTAAAATAAAAACTAAACCAAAACTATAAGTATCCTAACATCACAATAAAAATATATATCTTAAACAAAGAATTATTGTTGTAGTTAAATTTTGATTCCATTTTAAAAACTCTTCTGCCATAACCATATAATGTATATTCAACCAAGTAATTGCTGAACCACTTTTGAAAATTATCCAAATACGGTTGAAAAAGTGTTAAAGCAATTTTTGATCGAATATACAAATAAATACAATGTTTAGAAAAACGATGTAACCATTCCATTGGCAATATTTCTCGGCTTTAAAAAAATACTTTTCCGAACCAACTTAAACATATGGAGATATGTCGATGACCCGTCACATCTCTATCGGTCCGCTCTTGGATGCAGTCCAGACGGGGAAAGCCGGCTCAATAAATATGTACGGGACGGTCGCGTGCGCCGCTGCGGCGGCGACACGTACGGGACCTTATTGGAAACTTACCAGTACTAATATGGAGATTTATTTCATACTCGTGGGGGTGCTGAGGGGGCTGCCAACTTGAGGCACTTTGTAAGGCAAGATTAAGCTACTGCGCTTGACTCGCAAAAATTGGCTGATTTAGAATAAATTTGATTAATAAAAATTATTAATTTATTGAAACTATGCAAATTTATTACATATCTAATCAATAAGATTTAGTTCTAGACAATCCGATTCGATTTACTGGGAAGGATAACAACAAGATCATAGAGTATTTGTAACTGATAATGTACAATAAATAGTTTCACATCACACACACATACACGTCAAACGCTGACATGAATCACAATTGCGCATATTTTAAAATATGATCCAGTTTATTTCACATCATCCACCCCGGAGTATCAGTAAATTATATTTGCGCCAAACATCATTAACCATTGATTACATTCTATTTGTCATGCCGTTATGTTGGCGCTACGGATTCCGCTTCGAATTGCTTTTCAACTAGATAATTAATACTGAAATTACTAGATAGACTCTGAAGGTATTTATCATGGGCATCGGCAACTGAATTCATTGTATTACATGTTTGATGGCGGTGTTTGAAATTATTGAACATGATAATGGCCTTATTAATAACTGTACTCGTAAGGTTTTTTGTCATTACGGTCTTATATGAATTCAATTCTAGCAGAGGATGTCTGGATTCTAAACTAGTCTGTCAATGAAATATTTTGACAAACAAACTAATAACTTTAAGTGGATTCCCGACATATTTTAAAAGTAAAATATTTCGAAATCCATCCACCTATTTTCCACCCAACATGGCTAAGATCATCTCGGATAAGATAGCTACAGAGCAACAGACAGACACATTAAAAAAAAACCTGTTTTAGGATTAGTTTAATATTGGGTGGGACCTTCTGTGTTCGATCGCAACTCAAATTTTAGGTTAAAACCAGGTGTCGTATAAAATCGTTGCACGGCACCTTTTTTATGTCTCAAGTTAGACCATTTAGCGTATAATAATATGGTATGGTTGAGTTGAGTAGCAGATGAGTTGAGCAGCAGATACTATGAGCAAATGCTTGTATGTTTAAATGCCCCTGTCTCTGTAAGTGACGTTTGGTCGCGAGCGAGCGACATGCATCGGAAATAGCAGTTCCTTTGCAAACCATGGTAGTAGACCATAAATAGGATGATAAACTAGCAAGTGGGTCACCTGATTGTAAGTAACCACCAACGCCCATAGACATCCACGACACCAAGAAGGCTGCAGATGCGTTGCCAACCCAGAGGGCTAAAATGGAATACCTCTTAAGCCAGTAAATTCATTAGCTCTCTTGCTCTTCACGTCGGAACACAATACTGAAAGCACTGCTGCTTAATGACTGTATTAGCGACCAAGACAGTGGCGTCGATCCGGGCCGAACTTGCTTAAGGTCTTATCAACCGCACCCGCTTCCGTGCTTCATGGTCCAGACTGCAACTAAACCAGCAAAAGATATACTACAGAGATACAGTTTGATAACAATGCCCGTCAAACTGAGGCAAAGCTGCATACACAACTAGCTTTAACCACTCTAACTATCGCTATTTAGTTTAGGCAGAAACGGAATTCCAAGTACTTTTCTAGAAATAAACAGCCTTCCCATAGGGCACCGTCTCGGCTCTTACCGCGGTGACGTGTAATCTCACGGCTGTCGAGTCGCGTCGGTCGGGGAGGCATGTTAAAAGTGAAATAAAGCCATGTTAATACATACAGCATCTCAGCTATGACTAGAAAACTGACTTCGAACTTGAAACTCCAGTTACCAGGAGGCACATTCCATATTCTATTCATTCATTTATTCAACATATAAGTTTACAGCAATACAACCAAAACACTTGTACGCACACAACATAATCCATTCAGCATAAAAATACAGTATTTTAGCGTGTGGGTTGGTGGGTTTAGGAGTGATGAAAATGAAGATCAGAAGAGATACAGAAAATTACGGTTTATTTCACCATAATAAAAGACAGACAAAGAATAGAAGAAAACAAAAAGGCTCCTGCCAAACAAAATTGAAATAGGAAATCTACTGTAGTATATAGTGTTTAAATCTAATAGGCAGACATGAACGGCGCTGCGAGCGCCGAGCAATAAAGGTGTTAACACCATGTGCGGCCTGACCGCCGTTGTCGACAGTGGAAGGCAGTACGTGGTGTTCAGGCAAACCCTGCTGATTATTATCAGCGCCGGCAGACGTACATGGCGCGTCTGCTACAGTATGGTCTAGAAGGGTAGCTATAGCTAGAGAAGTTTAAATGGCTTCAGAACCATACCAGCACCGTTGAAACTCTTTTTTTCAAGGGAATAGGAGGTTATTTAGCGTGCGGGAGTTGATGGGAAGTAATCACCACCGGCCATTGATTCCAGAGATCCCAAGGCAATCGCTTATTAAAGCAACGGTGACAGACATTGACAGTAACCGTGACCCAATCATTTGACAAGAACATACAGAAACATACGTGTAAATACAGGGGACAATCATTGGGGATAATGATGTCTACTGGCCATAACGTGTCAAGCACATGTAAATTTTCAAACCGAATGCTAAGGAATGCCATCTATTTACAAAAAAAACCGATCATTTGCGAGTCGGACTCGCGCACCGAGGGGTTCCGTCATTAACAACATCTAGTATCGCATTTTTGCTTTGTAAGACAAAAAAAAATTTTTTTTTTGTGGTTATTAACTGCATATTTACGGTTTTCGGATTTATTCCTTTATTTGTGCTGTGAGACCTTGCTTTTTGCCAAATTTCATTATTCTAGGTCAACGGGAAGTACCCCAGTGCCTTGCGAATGTATGAAATATGCGGCATAAACGGCCGTATCTTTTGATTCCGTTGATTTAGAACTTTGATTTTTTCACGGCTCTAAGGGACTGCAGACTTGAGTATTTCATATTAATATCAACTCAATACCTCCACGCGTTTTTGAGAAGAATGGTCTTGACAAACAGATAGACAGACAGACGGACATTAAAGTGATCCTATAAGGGTTCCGTTTTTCCTTTTGAGGTACGGCACCCTAAAAATCATGGCTACAGATTAAGGTTAAGAGGGTGGAAAACATCACCGCCGCTTGTTTAGGGAGCGCTTACACAATCTTACCTTAGTCACTGGTACCGTTACACGTGTATAGTCGACCAAGAAATTGCTTGATCACTTTTCGATCGTATTACAAAGGGATAAGGTTCAAAAGTGGTCAAGCAATTACTTGGTCGACTATACCTTACTAAATCTTTAGTTAACAAACCCGTGGTCTTTTGCCGCTTTCAATGTTCTTTAATCTGTCTTCGAACTTCGCTTTATTATTCAATTGATTCACATAACTCGCGTACGATGTTGATACTCAATATCGATGTTTATTAACCCCAGAGCAAGGGGGACTATATGGCTTTTTAATTGCGGTAACTTAAGCCCCTAACTTGATTGCAGCTTTTAAGTGAAGCCTGTGGTTAGTGTTAATGGCCGCCATGTTTATACTTTTATTTTAGGCATATAATTGAATAGTTTCAATTCGGAATTGAAATTTATTAATAATTATGACCAAACAGAAATAGATATATTGAATTTATGTTTCAAGTGTGGGTTGATGTTGTTTACTGAATTGTTTGTAGTTTTTGGTTATCATTGGGAAATACTTAGATCGTTGATAGGCCTCTAGCGGTTGGTATCTATTGCCATACTATTGTTATACTTAATCTGCGTTATTATTATCATTGATCAAGAATCCGGACACTCTCGATGCACGATCTCGAATCACACGTAGTCGGATATTTTAAAATTTGTTTCTACTCAATGCACTGTTTCACTACTCCTCTTAAGAAATGCATCATGCAGCATTCACGTCTTTTAGTTTTTAAAGTTTGAAATATAATTTTAGTAAAGTTCAATGCGAACAAGTTTGCCTACTGTTTTCCACCAAATCTTGACACGGTGTACCAACACTGTACAAACACACGTGGTTTAAACGTGTAACGATGCCACGGTGTCTGGTGCGCGTGACGTACATCGTGTAATGAGACCATTCGCGGTCCGGACAAGGTGTCACCAGCCGTCTGGTTGAGTAGCGTTAGCAGAAGTTGTGATGTTAGGCTCGTGTATAGACTATAACAATTGAGGTCACTACGGACACTAGTCCATAGTAGTATTAATATTATGAAATATATTTTCATTTTCATGGCAGAGAATCAATTTCAATGTTATACTTAAAAGTGTTTATTTGTTGATGTTTTTACTTTTCTTCTTAACAGGCAAAAATGTACGTTTTGCTTTTCTTGTCTTTTATAAAAACCCCTCCTTATATTGAACTGATTAATTCGACTGAAATTTTTTGTACGACCAAAGTAAATTACCAAATAGCTTACATTAGACGGTCACTGGACCTGGCCAGTGGGTCAGAGTCATATAAACTACCAGCTCAGTCGGAAACGCCATGGTCCCTCCCACGTATACAAATCAGAGCTTTTTCATCACTGGTCATGTATGTAGATACAAACGTCCAGTATTAATAGGCACGCGCTTGTTTCATGTTCGCGTACAGACAAGGGCTCACTTATCGCTGGTTGTTTAATAGGTATAACATGAACAGCGTATGCAGAGTCGCGATCGTTTGTTGACTGTTTGTGGACAGGAGTCTTCTGATTTTGGGCGTGTCATCCGGGTATTGCTGGCCCACCAATATAAGTATACACGTAATTTATAACCGTCCTTGTATAAACTAGGGGTATTGATCTTTTGGCCGGTTTAATGCCAGATAGTGATGCACTGGAATGGAGCCAAGATCGAAATCAGATAGTCCGAGATGAGATAAACTGAGGAGGTTAGCGTAACATGGATCCTGTAATGGGTTGTAGGTTAGAGTGAGTAGAGTCGAGTCTAAATTCAAGTAAAAAAAATAGCAATTAAGACGAGAAGATGTTCTTTTCTGATTGATAATGCACTAAAAGGAAATGCTTTATTTTCTTTTGACTTATTTGGCAGTGATAGTTTCGTAATATGACATAGTTTTGGTTTATAAGTTTTGTAATCTCTTGATATCGATTACTTTACGTAAATTAAAGAATGTGGTCAAACACTCTTTACAGTTCTAATGTTACTGTTTGTAATCTATGTATAATAATAAAATAATCTTTTCTTTGTATGACCGTACGTATGAGCTATGAAGTAACGTAATGATTTCGTATTTGCGTATGTCCTATAAAAAGACCAGTTAACTACTGGTGACTCAGCAATCTGAAACAGCACTTGGATCGTGCTTCCCTTTGCCCGACAAACCTCAAACTCCAAAATACGTCACAAATACACGAAAGCAAATATCACAACGCGATAGTTCTTAAAAATTCCAGCTCGTGCATTTGGTTGTGATTATTTTCCTATTAACATTAATAAACAGCACTTATAATAATCACTGATTAGATAGTACGTGTATATTGCACTTTTAAAAAGTATTTGAAACTTTTGATAAACTATTTGTGTAGTCAATTATAATATACTCGTAAACGTTTTGATGTCGATTTTATAAAGTTAAGAATCATGTCGCAAGCACCCCAGCCAGGGTTTGTCCCGGAGAAGGTGCAGGAGTTCAACCGCCGAGCGTCGCAAGACATGTCGGACTCCCCCGCACATCAGAAGCCTCTAAGGAACTCTGATACTCCTAAGAAAGAACCCAACGTGAACGGCACAGACAGAGCCGTCGCGAACGACAAGCCCAAAACTGATGAAAAGCCGAAGAACGATACCAACTTCAGTCCGGCACGAAACCGAAGTGAAGAAGCAAAGAATCCGTTTTCGGCACAATTTTACAGCCGCGGCCGCGCGCACGGCCACTTTGAAATGGGCCCTCGAGGACTAGACTACTCGCCGCATCGTATGGGCTTGGACTTCTCGAACCGAATGCGAGACTATGGTCCTCAGCGTTCGACTTCCATTCACGGACACGAGCTGACAGATGGACCCGTACCCATGAAACCGGAATACTTGGGGCATCGGAGCCACTTCGGAAGCCAGATCGTGCCGGGTGGGATGAATCACCCAGACGTGGTGTTCAGGCACGATTACTACGCCCAGGTGGGATTCTCGCCGCCGCGCGCGGCCCGGTTCTCCTCGCAGGAGTACCTCAATGCGCCCGCACAGTACGGGCGGTGGCCGGACTACAGAGAGCAGTACCGGCAGCGCCGCCGGTCGCAGCAGGACCTGCATTCCATGGAACAAAACGAACCAGGTATTTGATTGATTTAAGTAGATATTAGGTGTAAGGTTGATGAAAGATAAAAAAGTTACCACTGGAGTAGGCATTTAGCAGGAAGTTTTGTTCACATATTATTAATAAGGACGTAGTCAACTCCAGTAAATTATTCCAAAACAAGTGTAATGTATGAAATTAAATAAATCATCAACGTATAATGGTTGTTGTATTTTTAAGGTATAGCGATTCCATATACGTTGATGTTATGATGGATTATTTTAACCCTACAGCGAAGTTCGTGTATTTAATCGTCTTTCCATGTCGGAATCTTTAAAAACCTATAATAACGTATGCAAATCCGCTAGCGCATACTGCCTCGGAGTTGAACCGCCGCAAGTTCCCACATAGATCATGTGAGTTATGGCGTTTTTATTCTGCTGCGCAGGATTACGATTTAATACGTCCGGGAGTCGGCCGTTTACTACTAGTTCATTTCATATTTATTGCGCGTCAGTTGCTCGTACGGATTTATGTCATAGTTTGTCATTTTGACGTAAACATGTGTTCGCCTGTAGTCGCTCTGCTTTGCTGCTAGCGCTGCTTTTTCTCAGTCGTTTGTTTATCGTGTTTAATTTTAACCGACGATTAGTTTTAAACACCGAAACCGTAAACATGATCCTAATTATCAGTTGGATGTACCGCTCTTTTAGGCTTTGCGGTAGAGAGCTTTTGTAAATTATTCCCATCAAAGTAGAAGTTTCGTTATGGGCCTTAAAACTTTATAGAATAGAATAAAAAATGATTTATTTCTCAGTAAACAAATATGTTTAGTATATTTTTGATTTTCTCTTTTTTTATACTACTCCAAAGCAAGTCAAGTTATAGTAAAGTAGAAGTCAACAGGACTAGCGGAAATTCAGTCGTAAAGTGGTCAACCTTTAGCGTCATAATAGTATATCATAATCATAATCTTAATTGTTAACAATAGCACGTGAAAATTAGATTTTCAAACTCAAAAAGTCAAAGTAAATGTCTAAATACTTTATTGCATACAAGCACACGTCATACATTCATAAATTAATTTTTTTTAAGAATCAATCAATTTTATCAATTTGTATTTGAAAACATCTCAATTATCTGTATCTTTAGTCATCTCACGGCATGATTGTTCCACCAGTTTGATCGTAACCGAAGAGGCTATCAATTTCACTAAATGATCAATCGCTTTGAATTCGCCAAAATTTACGAGCAATTTAAGGGAATTAATGGAAGCGGGTAACAAGGGCTGTGATGTTTTAATCAGGGCGCGATAACACGCCTGTTTACAGAAACAATAACCAATTTGATTATTAAAATGCTTAATGAAGACGTGTTTGTTGTTTTATGGTAAGCGGGGGTTTGATTAGTTGAGCGCCTTTAGGGGCCGACGCGTAGACTTCGCGGTACCGCTTGCTTAGACTCCCGCGCTTTGAAAAGAGTTGTTTGTTGTAGCTAACCAGAAGAACGGCTACGAGACAAGATATACTGTAGGTAAAGATGCTTTCTTTGCATTACCTGCAACTATAGACAGCGAAAGACGTAACTGAAGACTCAAAGAGCTCAAATGATCTAAACAAGCTCTTATTCTCTTGAGGTTAGGGTCTTAGCTAGTTCTCTTTACCTCTTTGACTGCACAGCACGATTAATTAAACAGTAGAACAGAAATTTAGTTAAATTCAGTACTAAATAAATAAAATAAATATATAAAGAGTCTAGGGTCGGTTACTACGGGCAAATTCGACGTACCGCGGGTTCATAGCTACTATGGAGATAGGACATTGGGAATACGATTGCCTTATATACTAAATAGTTTGCCCGCAGATATCCGACAGAAGCGTAACAAAAATAAATACAAAAATAATTTAAAAAAAAATGTTACTAAATAGGATTTAAGTATGTATGTATGTATGTATGTAAATTCTTTATTGTACAAAAAACATAAATTAAAAAAAGAGATACAGTGATGTACAAAGGCGAACTTATCCCTTTAAGGGATCTCTTCCAGTTAACCTTTGAGTGTGTGTGAAAGGGGTATCATAGTAGGGACAGACAAAGAGCAAGAGCTAAAAAACATTTAAATTAACATATAATAAACTAATAAATATAATACATATACCTAATATATAAAATATCAATATAATAAATACAGTTTAAGTTTCAATAGTGTTTAATTAAGATCCTACAGTCAAACTGATGCATCAGTTTTGTGGGACATTGTTATGTAACACTCGTATAATATGAAAAAAAAAGAATAATAAAAAAAATAGGTAGAACGTCATGGCCAATAAACGCAATTTGTTGCGTCAGTGCTTCCTCTGACACAACTTGTGATACATTATTCAGCCAGGAACTGCTTGCTGCGCGTCTAGCCCGGAGTTGATTACCACCGGAATTCACCATGACAGGTGATGGTTGACTCAGTTATAATTATTCAATAGCACGTTAGGAAATAGCAGCAGAATACCCTGTTTCATAACATAGTTAAATTACGCAAACCTGTCTGCAATATTTTAGCAGATGATTAGGTAATTCCTTCTGATTGCTCGTAAGGATCACACTTGTAAAGTTTTTATTTGCTTTTTGCTGCAATCTCTTTGGTGTTGCGGGTGTCTATAGGCGGTCGTGATCACTTACCATCAGTTGACCCAGTAGCTTGTTTGCCTTAACATTTCATAAAAAAAATGCATTCCAGGGTGAACTATTAAGACGGTCCGAGATTACTCTATAAGCTTATTGTAACTAATGCATAATTCTTCTTTCTAGACATTTTTTTTTCTTTCCGCTGCAAGAAAGTAATGGTAACAAAATAATCACAGTTTTTTTTTAATTTTTAAATAGGAAGGCAAACGAACAAGTAAGTCACCTGGTTGTAGTTAAAAAACATCCAGGGCTTCTTAATATGGGAAACTGAACACATTAACTAATACCATGTTTAAAATGTATGTTTGTTTGTTAACATGAACTTGACACTTTTTCGAATTAATTGTTGCCATTGACCCACAGAGCTATAAAGCAAAGCCAGCTGTAAGATGCAGCGGGGTCATCGCCCTTGGGACGGGGAGCCCCCCCCCCCCCCGCCCCGCTATCGATCCCATTCATGCGTGCGGCGGCGAAACGTAAACGTTACTGTTTACGTTTTCGGGACGTAGCGTACGCGGGAGCTACGTTTTTTCACCCTTTCTGGTGGCTTGGATGAGAGAGGGACGGCTGTTGGAAACGTGGAGATAACGAGACTAACTTGCGACTTGCTTTTTTGGCCCATTGCACTTGAAATGCGACTACTGTTTAATTTTAGGAGTTAACGCGCGTTGAAGTTAAAAGCTTCATTTCAAAGTAGGCAAGCATTTTTGTTTCGTTTTTGATGTTGTTTTAGAAGGGTACCCCTTTCATTGGCACCTAGTTTTTGCAGGATTATTCTCGCTATAACTTTAAAATAGAAGATTAAAAAGTAAACCCCTTCAATTCTTTAGTAAACATAGTCAAAGTTAAACATTTTTATTAACATTAAGCTTACAAGAAGCACTTGCACATAGGTATAAGCAATGGATGAATATTCAGATACAATTGACATTGATACTGAATTAATACAATACAATACAATACAGCCGGTGCAATTAGTGGCACAAGAGGTATTCCATCCTAGCCCTTTGGGTTGGCAGCGCATCTGCAATATCCTTGGTGTTGGGGGTGTCTAAGGGCGGTGGTGATCACTTTCCATCAGATGACCCAATTTCTCGTTTGCCTTCCTACGTTGAATGAAAAAAAAACTGATGGATGTCAGAAAATTTACCACCGGTTCGTGAAAACCTGATGAGAAGGTACTGGTGAGTTTAACGAAGTGTCACTTTTTCCAGTAAATCAAAATTACAATGTTGTTAAAAAATGACACCTCGTTGATTTTCCACCGCGTGTCACCCCTTTTCTTAGCACTGTGCTAGCCTTGTTTTTCCCTTAACACAGTTTGCTTTAAATTGAAAAGGAACGTTCGCAGAGAACGTCTGAAGCTGGAGCGAGGGATGCGAACAGCTGAGAAGTGTAGGGTGACCACGATTTTTGAGCGATGAAACTCCGTCTTTAACCCAAGGAAAAATGAAGGTGTATTTTTTTACTATACAAATGTGTGTAAAAATCGCGAATTACGAACAATCAAGTGACGGCAGTAAGCAATGCAAAGGTTTATACATAAATAATTGAAAATTAAAATCTGAATAAAAACAACTGAAC
Organism: Ditula angustiorana; assembly: GCA_963691745.1. Classification (NCBI taxonomy): domain Eukaryota; kingdom Metazoa; phylum Arthropoda; class Insecta; order Lepidoptera; family Tortricidae; genus Ditula; species Ditula angustiorana. The sequence goes on from OY829490.1 coordinate 207,143, forward strand.
AAAGAATACGTAATAAACACATTATCCTCCTTTGCGCGCGCATCCGGGTAAAAACTATACAATATTGACGCTTTAGAATGACATAACATGCATTAGGAAACCATTTTTTTTTTACTTTTGGGTTTTAAGTTCATGACTTAAAACACAAAATGAATTATGATTTTTTTTCCGTTTTTCGTAAATGTGTTTTATTCTTTTCATGCGGATATTTAACTTTTAAAACTACGTCAATTTTCAGGTTAGTGCTTTAAGCCGTTCCTGAAAAAAGAGAGAGTAAGCCGAATCTGAATAAGAATTATTAGTAGAGCTTTACTGTAGCTAGTTGCAGTATTAATGTGCCGGCTCGACTGGGGTAGTATGAAACTGTCACAGAATACCACCGTGAACGTGACGGTCGGTCAGTGAGAGATCCGCTGGTCCATAGTGGAGGGGAACCGAACGACCAGCAACGTATCAGCGATTCTCTTAGGGTCGCGTGGTGACTCTACTAAGTTAGTATCAGGAAAGTGCATTTGCTCACTTGCGTGGCGTAGCGTAGGGTGGCTTGGCGTGGCGTGGGGTGGCGTGGCGTGGAGTAGGGTGGCGTGGCGTGGCGTGGAGCGCTCGCACCGACTTCTACTTCATCCGCACGTTTTTCTTTTCTTTTTCCTCGAACAAGTCGGATGTTCCCTGGCTACGCAAAGGCAATTGAGTTTCCCGTTCTACGTGACGTAATTTTTAGTTATTGGAATAAAGGAAAGCAGAGAAATATCAAAACACCAAATTTTAATTAAAAACGGCGAAGTGCGAGTCGGACTCGCGCACAAAGGGTTCCGTACCATTATCTATAAAAACGGTAAAAAAATCATGTCTGTTGTATAGAAGCCCCCTTAAATATTTATTTTATTCTGTTTTGGTATCTGTTGTTACAGCGGCAAAAGAAATACATCATCTGTGAAAATTACAACTGTCTAACTATCACCGTTCATGAGATAGAGCCTGGTGAGAGACGGACGGACGGACGGACAGCGGAGTCTTAGTAATAGGATTCCCGTTTTACCCTTTGGGTACGGAACCCTAAAAAACAAAACTTTTAGTGATGATAACGATATTTGCTTTCAATTGAAAAACGAAACATCGGGTCACCCGTTTAAAAGCTTTAATGTTATATACGAAAAAAACACAGACAGACATAGATTTACATTTTATGCATTTTTATCAGTGGTGCATATTATTGGACATCCATTTTTTCACTCGTCTCGCCGTGCGTCCCGCGCCCCGCGGGTTGTGAATACGGGTGGTTTCCAAGCTAAGTCATATGGAGAGAAATTAAGCTAAAAATTAAAATCGTTTTAGATAGTAAGTTGTACTTTATTTTTAATTTTAATTATAATTAAATTGCTTACCGGAGCTGGGAGTCAAACCAAAAAAGTATAAAACATTAAACTTTTATTTTGTTTTTTAATCAATAGGCATTAGGCGATAAGTCCTATATACATATTTAAGATTTACTTGTAATTCTGTGAAATTGTAATGTGTATTGTATTAAACAACAATATGATAATAGGACGAATGGGCTGAAAAGTGACAAAAAAGCAGCATTACGTACTTTGAAAGAAGGAAAAGAGTCTCAAAGTCTCAAAGTAAAGCAAAATTTCTAATTTTCAATAATTAAATCCCTCCGTTTGGGATAGCCATGTTCATCCTGTCATGCGCGTCCCCGAGCGCGGGGGCTTATATGAGCGAATCCGCCTTATTGAAATTGAACGACAACAAATCGGGCATAAAGATAAATGTTAATTTTATGTGCCCGCGGGACGACGTGTTAGTCGGCCGTGTTTGTGTTAGTAACTGTTGCGAATTAAAATGACAATTAATAACGAATTGAAACTTGCTACTCCGCGAAACCCGTTTCGTGTTTTCACATACAAAAAAGCTGCTTCTGCGCGACATATACATATATTTTTCATACAAAAACCGACCCTCCGCTTCCACATTGCCGCTCAGTCATCCAGCAGCTAAGCAGCAGTGCTTGCACTGTTGTGTTCCGGCGTGGAGAGCAAGACAGTCGGTGTCATTAATACCACAAGAGGTATTCCATCTTAGTCGTTTGGGCTGGCAACGCTTCTGCAATATCCTTGGTGTTGAGGTTGTCTATGGGCGGTGGTGATCACATACCATCACGTGACCCACTTGCTCGTTTTCCTTCTTGTTGCATAAAAAAAACGGGAATTAACGTAGATCACACAGGCTCAAGTATTAACAACCGCAGTAGTTTTTTCTTTCTGTTCGACGACTGCACGTTAAATACCATCTAGTTTGCAACCAGGGGACCCAACATGACCGGCCTGGGATTGATTTATCCTTCGCTGCGTCTCTGTCAAACTAGTGTCACAAGAAAGGGACGCACATAGAGATAAACTACAAACTGGAACAAATTACCTTGCTACTCCGTAAAAGGTTTCGCGGAGTAGCAAGGTAATTTGTTCCAGTTTGTGGAGATGGACCTCCGCAAAGTAGCGCCTGAATCTATTAATTATTTAGAGTACTCACTTTAACTAAATTTCGCTAGTCATGTTTGGGCCACAGGTAATCGCGGGGGCAGAGTATCCTTGCCAGGGTATGCAAAACCGGTTCTTATCGGTTTCAAGGAAACTTCTGTTTCGTATGCCCTGATCCTTGCTTTGACGACGCAATGAATTCTTAAGGGTACTTCTCGTATACCGCATTTTTACCGTATTTTTTATAGTAAACGAAGTACATTAACGCACGTCTAACGGTTGATTCGGTTGCGCGGTTAATTCGGGGCGATATTTTATGGCGCTTAAATTGCAAAGGAAACTGTTTCGAGACTCGCGAGACGCAGGGTTGTCAAGACGTTTTTTTTAAATTGAATTGTTTTTATTCTTATAAGCTTACGCCTCTTCCTCTTTGGGGAAGGCGAGACCTCGGAACGCCATTTGGCCCGGTCCTAAGATACTTCTCTCGCCTTCTGTTCACATTGCAAAACTTTTATTTCAACACAATAAAGGTACACAAAGACCCATGAATTTACATGTACAGTCAAAGAATATAATTCCCTACCCATTTCGTTGAAATGTCGTCAGACATTCGCAATGCATTAAGGTCGATATGGCAAACTAACGTACCGTCTTCCTCTAGTTAGCTCTTATGGTGACAGTTTGCTATATGATATTGAACCTTAGGTGGGTTGGAAATTAAATTCCTTGACTGTACAAAGAACACGAAATATAACTTTAATAATATAGGACATTAACAATTACATTATGATTTTTCTTTCTATCTATTTACATTAAATATAATAAACTTTTATATATAAGAGTTCCGTTAGTGACTGATTGACAGACAACGCACCGCCTAAATATAGAAGCCGCTGATAGAAGTATGAAATTTGGAACGTGTGTCCCTTACAGACTGTTAAGTTGTGCTGAGAGAAAGGATTTTTGCAAATTCTATGATATATAAAGGTCAAACAAGGTTGGCAGTTGGTATGTAGGCAGTCAAAAATCTGCGACGCAATGCGCAGTGCGCGGAAAACCATATTTTTTTTTAAATAGAGGCATTGGCTAAAGCTATGTTGTACCTGACAACCCTAAGCACACGTCGCTGTAAAAAAGGCGGGAAATGAAGCCATCGCTCGAGAAAAATGGCGTCATTTTGAATTTAACGGTTGTTTCCGAGTGCTAGCGCCGGTTGTACATCGCGTCGCGCCGTAACTGCGGCGCGGTGATCTCCCCGACGTAGATCGCTTACATCAATTCGGTGGGAGCTTAATTGAATTTGTTGTAAATGGTCCAATTCTGTTCTTAAATTACGTTTCCTGGTTCATCGGAGCTGTGTAATGAACCTTGTTGGACATAATATCAGTTACTTTAAAATGTTTGGGACAATTTTCTTATTTATGTGCGTGAACTAACAAATTACCTTGCTACTCCGCGAAATCAATGTGGTGTCTTGCAAAGCAGCTGCGTTTGTGGTACATATTATATATGTATATATTTTTAAAACTAGCCTTCTCCGTTTCTACATGAAACAACATACGAATACATCACACAGATTCAACTATTAACCACCACATCAAAAACTTGTTCTTACACGATTTTTCACGCGTTTCGCCTTTATACAGGGCATCATCAGGATTGGGGTTAAATAAACAAACAATTAAATTTAACATCGGTCTTGTCTATTACAGTTTGTTCTGTAATTGGATCTGTTCTTTTTTATAATTTTATTTTCCAAATGGTTTTATGTGTCATATTAAAGAACTCTCGTTATTGTTTTAGTAAATTTCCAGAATATCTTACATGGCAATCTTAGCCATTGAGGTTAGCATTTGTTTTACAAATTACATGAAACAATTACTGTTTCAGTGAAAATTACATTATGCCAAATGAAACAATTATACCGAATGAAATTATGAAAAACATTAGACAACCGTTTTGTGAAACTTCCATTTCTTCCTCACGACTTAAGCTGCAGTTCCATTGTCCACTGCGGTATGTTGACGACGTAAAATAATAAAATGTAGTCTACGTAAGTCGCAATACGTTTATATTCCGGTTATATTACGTTACGGATCTAATTCTGAGCACATTGTTAGCCAGCTGCCGGCGCTCATAAACGGTTTTATTGCATTTTTCACTTTACTGCACACGGAATTAGATTTATAACCGCTTGATACGCAACGCCGGTCGCGAATGTTCGACGGATATTTCCGGACGGACCATAAAAGGATTTCAATGTTTGTTCCACGTTTGAGCGTTTATTTGGACTTTGAATACAAATTACTCAATGATTGAAAGTGCTGCGTTTCGTTAGGCCGATATGATCGCAAGTCCCAAGTAAACATCGTAAACAGACCTAAGGAAGAACACTTTCTACTTTGAAGTCGATAGCGCTCACTAAAGCACCACTGCTTACAGACGTCACGTGCTAGCAAATAAGTTTGTCGCAGACTGGACGGTCATGAGTACGGACACTCAACGGTAGCGCAGCGCGTGGTTGATTATTATTGGCCGATTCATCTGTGACATCACACCGGTCCGGTTGACCTGGCATCGCGCGCTAGGACGGAGCCGGGTGGGCCAAGACCCGGACACTCTCTTGCTGGCTGCGCTAGAAGCTCGACGTGTTGGTCCTACCTCGGAACTGTCCACGCTACCCTGTACCTACTGATTGAAACTGTTCGCTGATTATAAGGTTGACTTTAACTTCGTGGTTTCATTACTCGATCTCCTTCGCTCGCCCATCACGATGTCTGATAAGCACGCCACCCCTGGTGGCCCCTTCTGCGACAAGTTTATAATCTATATCCTTAATACTGTCACTATCATCATCAATAACTACACAGTAAAAAGTAAAGTCTCTATTCGTTCCTGTCGTCCTCAGGTCTACGGCCGCTTACTCTTTCTGAACCACGAAAAGGAAGGCAAAAGTTACCTTATAGCAGGTGATCCCTGCCGCCCATGGCAATTAGTAATCCCAAGAGAAACGCTGATCTGTTACCCACTTTCAGGTGTCCCCCCGAGCGTCTCTTAACTGTGCCCGTGTTACTGTTGCCAACTAAAATGTTGAGACATTTTATATGGAAACTGTCAACATTTTATTATTGTTGATGTCGGTAAAGTTATTAACGTGTTATCTCCCGTATGACTACAACTGTTGTTACACGTGTACCCGCCTTAATTAGCTAACGCGGGATTTAACGGTGCAATTGTACGCCACCTGTGGCCCGTTTCACGAAGCTACAAGTTACAATTTTACAAGTCTAAACCGGCAACATTGGTCATTATGCCCATTGCCATTGGTCATTACTGACCAATGTTGCCGGTTTAGACTTGTAAAATTGTAACTTGTAGCTTAGTGAAACGGGCCACTGTTAGATGATTAGTTTTCGTGGTCCGACGTTTCGGCGGCGGTTTGAGAGGAATACCGGCGTTGAGTGAGTTTGCCGAATATTACCTGTGAAATTAAGTAACTTAGGTTTTATTAAGGGTCTAAATTAAAAACATTATATAGTTACTAGAATAATTACTATTAATTTTGTAACTGTTTTGTGACGATTTATTTTAGTTTATTAATGAAATCGTTAGGCACTAAAAAATCAATTCCCCTTGCGAATTTTTCCACGCTTTGACCATGATCCCACATTTGGTAGGTCAGGTTATTATTATTATTAGTTTAATAATGAGAAGATGCTAGCGAAAGGTCAAAAGGTATTCTGTGCTTTCCTAGATTTGGAAAAGGCCTAGGAAAGGATAAAGTGAGAAGGCACGAGTTGTGGTCAACATTGTCCAGAAATGGAGTGAGCAGTGTTTTGGCGCGGGCACTGAGGTCCTTGTACAGGAACTCCAAAGCTTGCGTCAGAATTAATGGCGCTTACACAGACTGGTTTGACATCTCAATGGGAGTCAGACAGGGTTGTGTGGCATCGCCGTGGCTGTTCAATTTATTCATGGACGAATGTTTGGTGGGCTTGAAAGGGAGTGACTGCGGATTGAAAATAGGGGATTCACTGGTGAAATGCCTCCTGTATGCTGATGATCAAGTTCTTCTTGCCCCATCGGCGCAGGAGTTGCAGGACATGGTGAGTCTAATGAATGAATCTTTTAGTAAGAAAGGGATGACAGTTAATGTTACAAAAACGAAAGTAATGGTGTTAGAGAAGAATGAAGAGGTTTCTGAATGTGTAATAAAGATTGGTAATGAAAGTGTTGAACAAGTGAAAGAATTTGTGTACCTAGGTAGTGTGTTTACTAGGGATGGAAAGCATGATGAAGACATTGAAAGGAGAGTGAAAGCAGGAAATTGTATAAATGGAGCTCTGCATGCTTTTGTGAGCAGCCAGAATGTCTCTAAAAAGGCACGTTTGGCTGTTCACGATGGCGTGTCAGTGCCCACGTTGATGTATGGAAGTGAAAGCTGGGTTTGGCAGAAGAATCACGAAAGTAGAATAAATGCTGTAGAGATGCGTTCTCTGCGTAGTATGAGTGGGATTAAGCTGACTGATAGAGTGAGAAATAGTGTTATAAGGGAAAAGTGTGGTTTGAAAGAAGATGTAGTGACTAGAATAGAGAAAGGAATGTTACGTTGGTTTGGGCATGTTGAACGAATGGATGAAAGGCGATTATGTAAGCAAATTTACAAAGGTGATGTAATGGGGCGAGTGAATCGAGGGCGGCCTCGGCGTACTTTTGTCGACCAAATTTGTGATGTCCTGAAGACTGGTCAAATCAGAAGTACCCGGAACCGCCGAGCATGTATGAAGAGAGGAATGTTTTTAACATGAAACTACCGTGAGACTCAGACATATTAATAAAGCGGATCACTCACGTATTTTTGCGTCGGGAAATGCCCGACATGTTTCGGACCAGTCCGTGGTCCTTAATCATGAGCCCCCGCGGGGGTGGCGCGACGACGACTGCGTACCGAAGCCCTGACAGCTCGGCTACTCGGCACGGGCGTTTCGGGCGGCGGCGAACAACTACCCTCGTTTGCTTCATTATTTTTTTTCATTTCCCGCATTTCCCGACGCAAAAATACGTGAGTGATCCGCTTTATTAATATATAAGAGATGAATGTGTGTGGAGGAAGCGAGGAAAGTGTTGTGGGCCAATAAAAAAAAGGCGCCTTTTACATGAGAAACTTTAATACTGTAATAATACAAACGAGAGGAACATGGTACCTCTTCCCCGTCGTACATTCGTACTGAATTAAGCGCCGCTGTCACTGTCAGCTGTCAAATTAAACTTTTTATGTACTTGTTTTGTACAGAAAGTATGCCAGGACCGGGGCAAATGGCGTTCTGTGGTCTCTGCCTACCCCAAAGGGAAACAGGCGTGAGCTTATAATAATAATAATAATAATAATAAGAAAGAGACTCTCGCTAGAAGGCTGGATCAAGGGTAAAATACAAAAGGCGGTACTCCTGGACACGGCACGAATAGTCAGGAGATTCCTCACTCTGCAGCCCTAACCACCGGTAGCTTGAGCCCTGCCCCGCTGCCGGCGGCACTCTAGGTTAGGTTTTTATAATGTTTGTATATTTTGTATTGATATTGTTGTATTACTTTTTATAGAAATATTGTGAAAACCTAACCTAAGATTTTAAATAAATATACATAATAATAGGTTAGGTTTTTATAATGTTTGTATATTTTGTATTGATATTGTTTTATTACTTTTTATAGAATTATTGTAAAAACCCAACCTAAGATTATAAATAAATATACATAAAGAATAATAATGAAAAAAATAAATTAAAAAATTTAATCATTACTAAACTGAAATAAATCGTTAGGAAACTAATATGAATTATTTTAGTAACAGCACAATGTTTTTCATTTTTTTTCCATAAAAAAACAATATTAGCATGTTTGATTCATGCTGATGTGACAAAAAAGTCTCTTTGGTATGAGTCTTTGCATACCTCTAAAATGGTTTTAAAATGCGCGCTGTTATTGTAAAAAGAATAAACAAACCTATTCCTCACGAAAACCTTAACATCGACAGCTTCACTCAAAGAACCTTCGACTTATAACAAACAAATGTTTCTTAAGTAGTTCACGTTTCGGCAACTCTTCGATTCTAAACAGAAACTTTTTAATAAAACTCCAGAGCACCTAGCACGTATCTCTCGTACCGTTAGTCGATGCGTAGCTCATAGCGTCTTTTTCTAACTAGACCAGTAGGAAAAGGACGAACTGAGTTACATGGCGAGGTACGGGTGTCGTATAGATTCGTGCGAGGTACACTGAAGTTGTGGATACTTCAGAAGTCCGGACAATATCCGGACAATATCCGGACCAAAAGTCAAAAGGTCCGGGTAAAACACGGACGGGTCTTCCATAAATATTGAACTGGCAGCGAATCTAAATAAACGCTGGGAAATAGTCGGGAAACGTATCAATTTGTTAGTTCTTTTGTGCAACTAGCCGTCCATTTGCAGCGTTGTGCTCTGCTTTACTAACGCTTTCGAAATTTCTGTTGTTTAAAAGTCGAGCTTCAATGCAAACTCGAACATTTAGAGTTAAAACTAAGTGACAGGGTTCGATTCTTTGCCCCAAATTCTGACGTTCATCAAGATTTATCTCACATTCGAAATATGTCAAAATATTACAGATTTTAAAGGAGTTTTACAGCTATTTTTAACTGACTTAAAAAAAAGGAGGAGGTTCCCAATTCGAGTGTTTTATTTGACATATGCCCCAGGATCAGTGAGTCATACTCATGTAATCCCTAAATCTTGTTCGCTAATCCAGCCGCTGAGCAGCAGTGCTTACTCTATTGTGTTCCGGCGTGAAGAGCAAGACAGCCAGTGCAATTACTGTACTGTACTGCACAAGAGTTATCCCATCTACAATTTCTCTGATGTTGCAGGTGTTTATAGGCAGCGGTGATCACTTAACATCAGGTGACCAACTTGCTTGTTTGCCTTCCTATTTTATAAAAAAAACTGTACTGACGCGAGAATTGTCCGCAAGGTGCCTGCGCGGCGCAGGCATTGTAATCAAAACGGCTTTTAAATTGAGATATTTTAAACTACTTTATACCAACAACCTTTAAAATAAATACGATACAAAATACCATGTGATTTTGCAGCGCTTTTCTGAACGTGATGTTTTCTCAAGTTTTGATGGAACTAGGAACTACTGTTGCAAACAGTTGCAATTGCCGGTTTGCAAAGAAAAAGTTTTGTAGTTTTTGTTAAGTTTAGACTTGTTAACTGCTGTTGTTTTTAACTTCTTGCGGTGAACCAATGGAACTTTATTATGTTGGTTTAGCTCGGTGGTTTAGTAGTTGTTTAAAGGATGTAACAAAACTCACAAAATCAATCGGAGTCAGTAATACGAGATATATGTAAGAATTTATCATTTAACAGTCATAATATACGCTCACTTTAAATAAGCTTGTTTAGTTTCACGTTCACTGCGTATAATGAACGAAAGATATTATTTTAAAATATCTATTTTCGTGAAGTATAACGTTATTTAACGCCAACGTTAACGCTAGTGTCGCGTTTGGGTGCCTCGTGGAGCGGAAAAGAAACAAAAGTTGTCACGACAAGTGCTTATTGCACCCAACCGACGAGCACGAGATCTGTAGGGTCGTGGATATAGCGATTGCAGTTGGTTCTGGTATGTAGGCCGGAACTTCCCTCGGGCAGAAGGTCTCGCAGTACGGCGAAGGACTCACAGGGGACTGCAGGTGGTGTGAGCTGGAGCGATCGAAGAGGGGCCGCTCTCTACACCACTAGAAGACGCCAAGCAGGGGAAGACAGGCAAAAGGGTGCTGGTTGAAGCGTGCGTGCAGGGCCGAGCATGAGTTAGATATAATACCAAATGATATAAAGATTAAAGCGTATAATATTAACCTAACCGCCAGTGTGTCGACGTGCCTATTTTCGCTCTAAGTGACCCAAGGTAACTCTAACCTAACCTATATACCAATAATACAATTGTTACGCTGTACGTTATGTATGTTGTACGAATTGAAATAAGTCAATTTGAGTGTAATAGAAAAAAAATGTTACGCGCCGTGAGGCGCACACCGCGCAGCGAGCAAACGTTTACAAACGGCGAATGTTCGCTGTTCTGTTACTAGTGATACTCCAGTTTATCAGCACTTTTATGTTTGAGACGTCAAGTTGGGTCTGTGATGAGCGGCAACGAGGCAGTAATGATGAGCGATGGCGGTGATAAAATAACATCAGCGGTGATGGAGCGTTGCTTCGCGTTTTCCTTCATTTAGCTAATTACTCGTGCAAAAGTACTAATTACGATGTTTAGTAACATCAACATTTATTTTCTGTGATTAAGGCTTTTCTGACCTTGGGCTTTCCGCACCACCCGTTGTTGTACAGTTTGGCGGTTTTTTGGGAAGTTATATACATTTAAAATGAATTTCTAAGAAAAGGGAGTTATTCTTTATTGTACTGTAAAGCAGTTTATTTGCCATGTTATTGCCCCATCTTCTCTTACATCTTCTTTTTATCATCTTTGCTTTTTACTGATGTCTGGAAGAGTTCGTTTAAAGCGATGAGACCGCCCTATTGTGTGCCTTATGTATGTTCTCTAAATTGCACCTTTCTTGTTGTTTTGTTGTGATTGTACTGAATTTTCATATAATTTTGACAAAATTGCGGTGTTATAATGGTTAAAACTGGAAAAAGGGGTGACTTAAGACTTTTCTTGAATTGTTTCTACTCAAATATATTTTGGGAAAATTAATATCAAAAAAAGACGCATCGAGCGACAAGTTACACAAAACTTGCGTTAGAATTACTCGTTACCCTGAAACGTCGTTTTTTAAGTTAAAATATCGGAGTTTTATTATGGACTGATTTCAGTGCGTATATTTTAGTTTTCACTTGGAACACCTTTATATTGCCAATACTCGTACATAAAGTAAAACTTAACAGAACTTAAGACTTGGTTTAATTTACTCTGTGTGTACTTTCTATGATAGAACGAGTAAACAGAAGTTGTATCGTCTTATTCGAGCGGAGGCGAGCCGCCGGCCGTTTTATTTTTATTTGTGTTAACGAAGTAAACACGACGTTTTTCTGTTTTTTGTACCCCGCGATGTGCAATGGTTTTATTTTCTTTTAATGTTAAGACTACTTTGTTGTTGTTAACGTATAAACATTTAAGCGACAGTTTATGCTCTAAATAGTTGTTATAAATATTTGTTAGTATTCGCAGGCTATTATATTTATATTTTTAGGGCGGATATTTTTTTTTGCACTTTTTGTTATTTTTCAAAGGCTACGCGACATTAAAACAGTTGTTTTGGTATTTGTAAGTATATCCCTTTCGTATGAAACACCACTTAAAAAATAGGCCTAACTTTTAATTTTGACAACACGACACCTTTTGCAAAGAAACTATTCTTTTTTTTTCTTATTTGCAATAAAGATGGACAAGCAATCACAACTTTAACTCCAAATTTCAAATCGATATAGCAGCAAACACGGACAGACAGACACACAGACGTACGAACGGAGTCGCACTATATGGTTTCCCTTTTATATTTTTGCCACAGAACCCTGAAAATCCTTTGTTGCTATTGGAATCAAAGTGAACATAAACGCACTGCAGGCACGTGTCAGGTAGCGATGGCGGACGGACGCAAACAAATTGAGCGCGTGAGCGCCGTAGATCTCATTTATCGCATGTTATTCGGATTTCAACCGTGATACGAAGGTGGAAGAGGCGTCGACAAGCAAGTTTGTGGTATACAAGAAACATACATAGGTACTGTAAGACTACGCAAATGCTATGAATATTAAAGTGTCTTGATAAATAATACCATCGAATGTCGAGCAGTGGACCCACTGTGAGCTTGTTTTCTTATACATAAGTATGATCTTTCTAATGATAAATGTAAATTATGGCATGTTCATAAATTAAACATGCATGCATTAAACAGTTTATAAAAATTAAAATTATAATCAGAATTCATGCTAATTATTAATTATATAAATTTATAATAGATAAAAGTATATTATTTTATATTAAAATGGGAAATGTGACATTTAACTTTGAAGTTATTAATAAATTATTGTACAATTTTGTAATTGGTGTATCACAGTAGTTACGCAAGATAAGTGTTCACAGATTTGTGCCGAAGCAGTGGCAGGGTTGGTTTTGTATTCCGACTGGTATCCTGTTAAACCAAATGTAGTAACCGTTATCTTCTCCTCAATAATATGATTTATCTTTCGACGACCGGATAGCCTAGTGGTTATTGACCCTGACTACAAGGCTTGAGGTTCCGGGTTCGATTCCCGGGAGGGGCAAATGTTAGTATGATGAATACGAATGTTTATGCCCGAGTCGTGGATGTTATATGTATTTAAGTATATAATTATCTATATAAGTATTTATATCCGTTGTCTAGTATCCATAATACAAGCAGCTTTAGTTGCTTACTTTGGGACTAGGTCAATTGGTGTTAACTGTTCCAAGATATTTATTTATTTATTTATTTATCTTTGTAAATTCGTATCTATTTGTAGTAACTCTGGTTATTGTTACGTAGTACGTATTGGTAGTAAGTAACTTATCATTGAACTTTATTATAAGGGTCAAGGAAGCGTCCTTCACACCATCTGACATAGTCACAAATTAATAATTTAGGCTATGACATAAACATAATGTTAACTTACGTTAAAATATTAAATTTGACAACCGGGTAGCCTATTGGTTAGCCTAACTAAAAAGCGTGACGTTCCGGGTTCGATTCCAGGGAGGGGCAAATGTTTGTACGATGAATATTTAATTGTATATTTATCTACAAAAGTATGAACAATATGAACATCCGTCGTCTCTTTCATAACACCTGCAACTTTAGTTGCTTAGTTTGGGACTAGGGCAATTGGTGCAAATTGTCATAAAATATTTATTTATTTATTTATGGTTGTCTATAAGCCATCGCTTTTACATAATACGTCAACAACTAATGGACGTGTGCTGGTATTATCAAACCGTGATTAGAATACAATTGGAGGGTAACGTCAGCACACAGTCATTTCATAGATATAGGAATGAAGCTTGACGCAAGTCTATGAAATGACAGTATGCTGACGTTACTCTCCAATGTTATTCTAACCGCGGTTTGGTAATACAGGAATGATGAGCTAGTCGTCAGTTCACGATATAGTTTTTATATGCAACCGCAGTTTTTTAGGGTTAGGCCAATTCATAACATCCCCATCTGTCGTCATTTATCCGGGAAGGAGCTATGACGCCCATCCGCCGCAACCGCTCGCCGTGTTCCGTCACCCTCGACGATTTATCGCAGGCGTGTTTCCCTGAATATTTTAAAAACTACCCGATTTCATATGCGGCACGGGATCCTGTACAAATCGCTTGCAAATACTTTGCTAGTTGCTGCGAAGGGTTATGTTGTACTGGCCTTACTTTTACTGGAAGTTTTCATTTTTATTTGACGCCGAAATTTTATTGTAATCGAAATCATTCGTTTCTAATTTTTTTCGATTTTTCTTTTTGTATTTTTTTGGAATGCTGACGTTGCAGGTTCGAATCCTGCCATTACCCTAATTTTTCTTTGTGTTGTCATTCATTATATAGCATTTTAAATTTAAGTCGAAATTTTCTTTCCCGGGTAATCGTCCGTTATTATTTTCCTTGGAAAAGTTTTATCAGTAGTTTAGCCGTGCAGACAGAGACGTTGACATGCAGGTACACTTAGCCTATTTAGTATTTTTTTGGAAGGTTTATAAGTACGTTTTTAAACCGAAGGTTACTCTTCTCTGGCGCATGCTACGCCCAATTAAGATCCTTCGTCAAATATTGGTACTCGTTATTGGTTTCGTTTTATCCATCTTTATCTTTATCTTTATATTCTGCTTCGCTATCTTTTCCTGTCTGTCCTCATCGTACCTTCGGCCTACTCCGTCTAACCCCCATAACAGATATTGACACGGTTATCACAGTCGTTTAGAGAGTTTTATACCGAAGGTTTTCATTTTTGACCTGGCTGGTGCGGTTTAGTAGTATTGAAACTGTTAAACTGCTAAGTGTTAACATACAAAAGTTGTGTTGTAACTATGTGTATAAACACATAGTGTGTATGTTTGTAATTGTACTCGTAATGTATGTATGTAGTTGCTGTAATTGTATTTTTTTTGTGTTAATTTCACTTTCGCTCGTGTCGTCACTGAATTATGTAGGTTAGTTTAGTATTTAAAATCTCAAGGGTCTTACTGAAAATCAGCGTCTCGGTTTACTGAGGCAGTATGCTGAGTGGGACCCTTTTTGTTTCTATTCAACACATACGTGCTTGGTATAATTGTACTCTGTGTGATATGTGTATGTGTATGTGTGTGTTGAATAGTCTTAAATAAATGTTTTTTTTCTTTCTTTCTATGTATATTCGACCAAGAAATTGCTTGACCACTTTTCGACCGTATTACAAACGGATGAAGTTCAAAAATGGTCAAGCAATGACTTGGACGACTACACGTTGCTTCGTTGTTGTGCCCGTATGAAGCCGGGCGGGACGCTATAGTTTGACGTAATAAAGTTCAATAATAGAGCGCTCCCAAGTCCCATTAACCACGTCATTAACAATCACGCCCTTTCCATTAAGCAAGTCGCAGCGTTTCTTTATTTATTCATCCTAACACTCGCCGAGTGGAGATAAATGCTTTTGTTTATTCCTGCAATTAGCCCGGGGGGTTATTTTCTAACCGCTACAACGACGATGCAGCGCCCTGTCTTGCTCTAAAGCTAGCACGATAGAGCGGGACAGAGCGATGCGTCAACGTCGAGCTTGATACTGATTCGCTTAGAGAATAAAAGGTCAGCTGGTTGTTCGAACACTAACCAAAAACCGACCGTATTTCACCGTTATAATGCATTATATCCAATGTAGCGGGCGTTTATTATTGCATTGAGAGGTGCTTGCGTAATGTAATCGTCGATTTTCCGACTTCGCCTCTGTTGGGGGGGGGGGGGGGGGGGGATTCTTTTTACATGGAAATTGGGTAATCGGGTTTGTTTGAGATTTCCTTATTTATTATAACGAGGCTGCGTGGAGATTACGTGTTACATGGCTTCGTTTTTGTGTGTAATTTCACGTGTGATCATAATATGTTGACGAGATTAAGACGAAACTCGCGCGCTTTTTCTTTCCTTTTTTGCTGACTTCAATACTCGCATGTTGCCTCCCTTTTCCATTAAAAACCGGTCAAGTTCGAGTCGGATTCGTATACGAAAGGCTCAGTGCCACCGTACAATATATGTACTACGAAATCCGCCGAAGTTTTTTTTTTTTTAATTAATAACAATAACATACAAACACATTTAAAAACATCGTTAAACCTGAACCAGGTTTGTCTCGATGTTTCGTTCCGCTACAAGATTAAAAGTTAATCCAGCTGCTCTACAACAGATGGCGTTACTATCAAAAAACGTTTTTAGCGGCCACCATTTTGAGTGTCTGCAAGTTAAGGTTCCAAAAATTTACAGACAGTCGGACGACCATCGGGGACTTATTAATAGGAGTTCGTTTGCCACCTCTGTGACCAAGTTTTTTAATGCGATTTTGATTTGTACCGCCTCAAACTCGGAAAATTCTCTACACTGGACAGTGCACCTAGCACAAATCTCCTCGATACACGTTAACTTCCTACGTAACTCAGTGCGTCTCTCTCCTAGTGGGCTAGTTAGAACGAGACCCACTGATTTACGTAGCGAGTTAACGCGTGTCGAGGAGATTCGTGCTAGGTGCACTGTACTTACGGCGTTTGTCATTTGAGTCGACTTCGAATGGCTAGCCAATGGTACCTACTGCCGAAAGACAGACAGATATTTCTCCAATTGTTTACTCTATCCGTTTGTAGAATTCGCTGCTACAGCGAAATTCGCCGCGTAAATATTTATTTCAGTTTTCGAGTTTCGCTCCGAGTTCTAATTGCGGATCGGTATGAAAATAAAATACTAACAAACTATTAGATGTTTATTAGTCTTGTTAATGTATTGCGGCCCTGGTAATCATGCGCATTTTTTATAATTATTTATGTTATTCAGGAAGACGCCAGAGTAATTCAGCATGAAAGAAAAACAGGAGAGAAATATTAAAGTTATGTAATCGAAATTTATTTCGATTTTAATTTTTTAATGTTAAACATTAAAATTATGAAATTTACGTGTTATGTACTAATTACACGAAAAAAAATCTAGACAAACTGTTGATATTAGAAAAAAAGAAAACCGTTTGTTATTTGTTAATGCGATATTTAAACATAACAATAAAACATAGGGCATCAGCGTACATCTTAAAACTTGGGCTTTAGTTACACTTATGATTTCTAGGTTGTTCAATACAAAAATGTTTTCATTCACTTGAACTAAATAGTATTTTAACTTTAATTTCCCGTTTTATTTCTGAATAGAAATCCTCGGTTCGCTCGAGCCCTCAACGCTAATCGAGTGCTATATTTGAAAGCAGCTTATTTGCGCTCATTTTCTCTCCGATCAGAAGTGTTTCAGCTATCTCTATACCAAATACACTTTTATTATATACTAGCGATCTACTGCGGCTTCACACGGATACCTATAATATTCTATAAAATTCTATAAATAACTGTGACAACCGTATCTAAATCCGCTGTGTAGTTTAGAAGTAAGCGGCCGAAGATCTGAGGACAGACGAATGGATAGTGTAACACTACGTTGAGATTAGAGATTGCAACCCGGTATGTTTCTCAACCCGGCGGGCCCGGTTGCATTTGTCGCCAACCCGGGTTGTGTGTTAGCGATGAAACCTTTCAAAGTATTTTATGAAAATTTTCCATACAGGCTGTAGTCGTTAAGTGTAGCTAGGCGATTATTCTGTATATGTAACAGATATCAGAAAACTAAACTGATATCAAAAGAACGCCGCCCAATGAGTAAAATTACATTAATAACTTTTTTAAATAAAACTAGAAATATCCCAAATATTAACTCCAAATTCAAACTCTCCCATACATTTAGTACGATGTTTTTTGCTGCCGTAAGTAGAGGCTTACAAGCTCAAACAACGTCGTAAGAGAAAAGTGTTTAACATTCATTATTTACACGAATAAACTGTATCAAAACAATTAATGAATCATTTATAATGGTGAAATAACTAGGCCTTATAATAAACTAGTCTTTCAACGAACGGCGTACTAAATGTATGGGAGGGTTTTAAGTTAATATTTGAGATATGTCTGATTTTATTTCAAAAAAAGTAATTTGTAATTTTACTCATTGGGTAACATACTTCCGGCATCTGTTTAATGTTTTCTAATATCTGTTATATTTCTTAACGATTACACCCTGTATATGATTAGAAAAAAATAATGATTCAAGGTTAATATTTATTTAAAATGGCTTATGAGCAATTATCACAATAATCAGTCACTCAAGTCTCAAAATCACACTTAAATACAGAATTGATTACTTTTACTTATGGGCTTTTATATAAGTTTAAATTAAACAAGCAGGTCTTTCTCTTTACTTCTTATAGTATCTATTTGAAAACATAGTATTAAAATAAGAAACTAATAACATATATTCTACGAGTTAGTGCCCCCGCGGTTAAGAATGGCTGGGCCCGGATTGCAATCTCTAGTTGAGATGTTGTTTTTTAAAAGATACGTATATTTTTCTTGCTAAAACCCACCCTCCGCTTCTACATGAAACACCATGCATCACACAGACTCAACTATTACCCACCACCACGAAACACTTAAACTACTCGATATGCGCGCGTTTCGTCTCTATAGGAGGCATCCACAGGATCTTAAATAGTGCGATCGGCTACACGCAACTGTTTTGCACTTGCACAGCATTGGTTTCGCGGAGTAGCAAGGTAATTTGTTCCAGTTGCTATGGACCTCCGCAAAGTAACGCCTGAATCCATTCATTATTTTAATTAAACCAGTAATATGTAGGTAGAGTCCGCTAGTTTTTATTATCATCTCAAAGGCTACATTCTCACAGAATTCAATTCAAATTGACTAATGTATGTATGTGTACAAAGCTAATTCTAGCCTACAACCCCGTAGTCAGCTACTGGCCACAAATAACCCCGAAATCACGGCAACACTTACTGGCGAGTTTCACAGACAATCCAATATGGGTACAAGGGTTGACAGCGCGAAAATAAAACCGGATTTTTGTGGATTATTCCGGTTCTAACCGCTACCAGCGTTCCGTTAACTACCGCCGCTTACATTAATTTTGCTTCGAGTTAAATTGGCCATTTAGTTGATGTGTGGTTGTTAATTTTTTTATGATTTTGAAAGGGTTTCATTGTTTACAAGCCTAAAAGCGTAATTTGCAGTGTCATGGGTGTTAGTCAGTATTACTATTGAAAATAAATGAGAAACCTGCTGCTGTAAGCTGTTCTGCTTTTTTACCCGACTACGGCAAAGCCAAAAGGAAGGGTTATGTTTTTGATAGATACATTCTTAAATAAAAAAACATAGGCTCTGGCTGTTTGTATATCCGTCAGCGCTGCAATATGTATTTAATACAGGCAAGAGACCTCAACTGATACAAATTAAAATAACTTCTAAATAATATTATGAAAAAGTCAGAAATGCATATTTTGTGTGTTAAAATCTTTATTTACACAAATTCGTCCCCTTTGCATGAATTTAGTTTTAAGACTATTTAACACAAGGTCCTTAAGTTACAAGATTGAGATCTTAATAAAAAAAAAATCAAATACGTCTAAATAGGTCCATTTATCTGGCGTATTACATGAATAAAATTTAACATATTACGTAACAAATTAAATCTAAACCCAACCACTTTGCGAATGCACCGTGCAAGGTGCGTGTTCCGCCACCATTACGGCAGCACGCGAGCGTCCGCGACGACGATCATTGAACAACCTGCACAGCCCTAGCTTACCCCTTTTTATTGACAACCCTGGATATTAGCCCCCCGAGGTCATTTGAGACGCTGATTATCAAAAAGGTTACAAGTGTTCAAAGGCGCTGCAAAGGGGCTACTTTTTGGGCAATTTATTGCTACGTCTATATTGTGCAACTCAGTGCAATATCTGTTATATATCACTTTCGCTAAAATAATACCTTATTCGTTAAAAATATGATTGTTCAAGCAAAAAAAATGTTTATGTGCTATTTCCAGACACACAATGGCCACTTTTGAATGTTTTTTGTCACGTCACTTACTGATACCAAACCGTGAAATTAGATTTATAAAAACTTAATCGTTCCTTTTGGCAGCTGTTTCGGATATACATAAATGTTATCCCACAGTTGATTTCACTATTGACAATCTAATGACTCAAACACCAATCACAGCACAGCGCAGCGCCGACAAAAAATCTTTTTTATTGTCAAATGCTGATAGTAGAAATTAAACCAGTCAAATACCCTAATTATTGAAAGCACTTATAGCCTATAGGTTTAAGCTTTAGAAATAACGCATGATAGAAAGACCTGTCGTGAGTAGGGTTTAAATGGAGGGGTCCGCTAGCAAAAAGTGTGTTGTTTGACAGTTTTATTTAGTTGGACGTCCTTATACAATCAACTAAACTGATTTCTAGACCTCTATAAAACCTTTTCACAATAAATCTCATAATGACGTTTCATAATAAATGCCATAACGCCACAGCGATCAATATTGCCACAGGGTTCTACAGTGGCCTAGAAATCAGTATGGTTGACAGAACATGTCAGACAAAAACTCTTTTGTATTAAAATAGTTTATAAGAAACTTGAAGCCAAGTTGGGACCTGAACTAATTTCGGCAGGTGTATCACTAATGGCGCGAAAGATACCAATCTTTACCTTTATGGGTATAACACACGCAATTCTTCATATCCCAACAACCCAATTTCGACCTTAAAGTTAGACTAAGTTTGGAATGGGAGGTATTTAAAGTGATACACTGACAAGCTGATAAGAAGCTAAAGGTGAAGTTCATAGAGGTGAGTTTTGAAGTGATAACGTTAAAAGGGAGGGCAGACATGAAAATGGTTTATGTGTCTGGGATAATGGAACAGATTCTGCTAGCTGTATAGCGAATTCAATTTAGCTCTTTGTTTCCTGTGTTTCTCCATATTTTCTCCATATTATACAGTTTTAAAAAATGTTGCGAGAGCGCATGTCGCTTCACAATTTAGTGCCGTAACCAGGATGACAAAAATATAAAAAAAAAACATAATATTTATGATCTTTATTATTTTTTGATCAGGATTTCAGCTCGAAACTAACATTAATCATTTAAAAAGTATCGACTAAAAGCTCATAATAAATCAGCCATTCTCTTGAGGTCGCTATTTCCATGGGCAGCGGTGTTCACCCGCTCGCTCGTTTGCGTCTCTATTCCGTAAAAAAGAGTAACTTCTCTGAATATATCCTAATTTACGATAAGTTTTACCCTTATACCATAAACCGAAACCCGATAAGAGATAAAATAACTCATCCGCTATCTTCAATCATCATTATACACCGCAATACACTTCCACGGCTTTTTCCGACTTCGGCCAAGTTCGGGGAAGTTCGGAAACTTTCGGAAATTCGGGCCCCGTTAATTTATGAGCCCAAGTTAGGGGTTCATGTGTGAGGGGAGTTTTCACCTGAAAGTTTATAAAAAGTAGCCGAAAAATGTTTGAGCGTGTTGACTATTCTTATGAACTAGCACGGAGAAAACCAAACATTTGGTTATAAAGACACAGAGTAACTAAAAAAAAACCATAGTGAAATTGAGTCATTATGAGCCTAACAAGATCTGGGGACCCTATACATCTCTTGATCATTCTTAACTAGTGCCAGTTCGTTCAATATGCTTAAAGCTTGCTGTGCTGCTATTTATTGTTATCTTTTTTTTATGTATGTGTGTATGTTATACACTATTGTGATAAGTATGTATATTGCACTGTAATCTGTTTTGAAAAGAGAAGAAAAAAAATAAACTGCTGTGTTTCTTGTGGCGTTTCTTCTCAGCAGAATCTTCCATTTTCCGAAGCGCTAGTAGATTCAGACATGTAAAAGATGCCCTACGTAGATGCCCTATGTAGATGATGGGCTACTTGTAAAATATTTTTTTCTGTTTCATTTTCATTTAAACTACGAGTACAGTAACTAAGGTCTTAGCTTCAGTTAAGATATTAGTCGCTGCAGCAAAGATTTTAGTAACTGTAGTTAAGATCTTCGTTTCTGCGGGTAAGATCTTAAGGTGGTTATAGACCGCAATTAGGCACGAGTGCGTACTCATCTAATCTATAAACCGAACTTAAACTCTTGTCAGCGTATCGAGTATCGGCTATGTTCGGATACAAGATTCCAAGTAATGCCAAAGTTCGTGCTAAAGCGGGTTTACTTGTGCTGATCTGTCATTTAAAAAAGGTTACAGTGTCTTTGTGTCTGTTTTACTGTCTTCATTGTACAACTGCCATATTACTTTACTGTATCACTTGCTCACTGGACGTCTAGTACATTATAAATCTTTGCTTAATTGAGGTACTCTGTGAAAAGTTAGAGTTCATCACGCATTGTATACTTAATCTCGGTAATACAAAACTCTTCGAGTTAGTCATGTATGTCGAATTATTGTAGTCTCATGTCACCTGTCAGTTTTGTGAATAAGGGTCAGAACGAGGTGACCCCATCAGACTCCGCCGACTATCGAGTTGGTTACTTAAGAGCTTAATCTATCGATGCCACTGCTCTATCGGAAATCAGTGGCACCAGGATAACTGGTTATTACCGGATCTATGTTTATAGTTAATCCTGCGCCGGCGAGGGCAATCTCCGAACTAAGAGGCGTCACAGATTGTACACACCAGAGGGGACATTATTAAGAAATAAAACCGGTTAACTGTGAGTGATACTCACGCACTGAGGCTTCCTTATCACTACATATTATGTTTTGTGTTATATTAAATACCACCTGTAAAAGAAAAAGAAAGGAAACGGCAAAATTGATTTTGGATGATCTGTGAAAAAGTGTACAAGTCAGAAATATTGAAACTTTTCTATAACACTTACATAAAGTTTCATTTAGAAAGGGACTTCCATCTTTAGAGATTAATAGAGGGGGGGGGGGGCGGGGGTTCAAGTATTCTCTGAAACCTAGTATGCGAGTAGTTTGATTTAACTTATAAAGATGCAATGAAGTTTGTTTCGGGCAGTCCTCCCGTGACGTCGTTGCTCCATTAAAAGGCAAATTAGTCGTTGCTAAGTCCTGTTTCTAACAGTTCAAACAAAATAAGTTTGAAGCACTATAAAAATCTAACACAATCCAACCGATCATCTGACATCTGATCTGACCGCTTTGACAGCAGGCACCCATAATTTAGTTCGATCGATTGTAACCTTCAATCTTGACGCTTGCAAGGTTGTTCTAAAAGCCATTTAACGAAAACAAATAATAAGACAGAAACGTTGAGTCGTCGAGTGACCACGGCCGTTGCAACGCAATCGAAACGTTAAGGAAAATTAACAGTGGTTTTATCGCGTTCAAGTCTTGTTGAAGTTATAGATAATATGTGTGAAAATCGCGAAAGTTTAAAAAAATAAGTATAATTATTTTAATCTGATTAAATAATTTTTGAAACTGCACCCTCTGCCTCGTCTTCTCTTTGACGTCTTGACTCGTCAGCAATTAGAGCCGCGCCAATTATCGACGCGTCGATAACCAGCGTCACGAGGCAATCTCCAATTGATAAATGTCGAGTCGATAGATAGTGCTGTACGATTGGTGCTCTGATTAACCGGAGAGCTTGGGTAGGGACCAGTTAGGAGTTTCGAGGTCGCATTTGTCGTCGCTACATAGTATAAAAGAAAGTCGCGATCCGTTTTGTCTCTCCTCATGCCTTCGGCCGTCTACTCCTTTTAAACCTGTAACGGATTTGGTTTTATTGACATTTAGGAAATCCTTACAGAAGATTTTATGTAGAGGCAACCAATTTGATTCGTAGGTCACTGTAGAACCCTTTCTCAATAAATATCATAATTACTTCTCAATAAATGCCCCAGCTTCGAGCTCGTCGCTATTGTGTTTAGAGGATCACAGATAGATTGCAGTTGTGGTAGTTCTTACATTGGACAGACGAAGCGAACTATAGCGGAAAGGGTCAAGGAACATATCGCAGCTGTCAAAAATCGCCAGGTGAACAAATCCGCTATTGCCGAGCATTTGCTGGAATCGGGACCAAACCATTGTTGGATTGAGCTTCATAACCCTAAAATCCTCTCTACAGAACGACATTATTATCCTAGAATAGTACGTGAAGCGATTGAAATTAAAAAGTACAAAAATTTCAACCGGGAAGACGGATATAAACTCTCTTCATCATGGAATCCTGTAATCAGCAAGTGTAAGCGTCGAGATATATCTTCGGATAAATCGTCGGACATTGTGAGCATTGTGTGTCGGTGTAGTGATATGCCGGTGGAAAATAAACGAGACAAAGTGCGGGTAGTTCGTAAAACTCGCGCGGCTAAACAGAAGTAATACCCTCCACTTCAGTCTACTCGTGACCACGGCCATTGAAACATGGCCGAAACGTCGAGGTAAATCAACAATATATTTTTATCGCGCTAAAGTCCCGATAATGTTGTAAATATGTGTGAAAGTCGCGAAAGTTTAAAACAACTTATTATACTCGTAAGTACTAGATTCTGCCACTGTGTTTTCTGTATTGGATATGCCATCTATTTTTTCGCTAAAATACTATTGAAAAATAAAATAGACTACATACATTTCGCCGACAACTCTGTAGTTACTTAAACCAAAACGTTCACAATTTGATATTTATGAGTCAGAATATAGCTCTTCCATACAAGATTACACGGTCAAGTTCATAATACAAAAAACCCGCGTCTATATTCCCCGTAATAATGTTTTCGCCAAATCATATTATTTTTTTACGACAAACCGGCCCGGATGATCTTGACCGGGTTTTTATCGAGCCCGGATGAAGGGTCCTTGCCGGTAATGAAGTGAGCGATGGCGGCTTGCCCGGCGATTACGGACGAACAGATGGATACACATAGCATTATGTTATGATGGAACTCGTGTTTCGTTATCTGGGTCCTTGTAATATTCATCTTACTTGTTTGGTTGTCTGTGTATGCCTAAAGTACTAGATGACTTTATTGAGAGTTATTACTTATTAAGTAGTTTTAAAAAGTTAACAGTGAAAAATGCAACGAAATTTGATGCGGTATTCACTGTTATTTTAAAGATTTTTTGTGAAATGTTTTTATTAATAGCTCGATTCATGAGTTGGCTCCGAAAACGTATGGAACTTTATTTCAAAGATATTCAGTTCGAGATCTTATGAATCTATTCAATACGCTATATCATTCTGACTAGATTTTCGTAAGTAAATTGGACCAGAGTGGCTAGTTGTTCATAATTAAAACTTTGTTTTTTAATGATTCATTTTTTTGTTACAGGTATGTTTCATTTAATGCGCGGCAACGTCTCAGTAAAAGGTAAATAAGTTGTTAGTACTGCTGAAGTTACCGCGCATTTCTGCCGAAAAAAATCACTTTAACGTCCGTATTTAAACACGATGGGATGGAAACTGAATCGTGACTCACAAAACGCTAACCGACGCAAGTGACGTAATTCGCGTCGCATGAGTTTTGAACCGGTGCTTGATCGCAGATATTGATATGTCATGTTGTGGTGGGGTTTGGAAGTTTCGATTAACACCCTAAGTGATATAGAAACCGAACTGTGAGTACTATTAACTTGGACCTCATCGGCCGCCTTCTCCTTCTAAACTACGCAACGTATTTTGGTATGGTTTTCACTGTCGTTTCGAAATTTTTTGCGGAAGTTTTTTATGTATATTACATCCCGATTGTACAGTCAAGGAAATTGAAACACGTACCACCGTAGAACCTAGTCGAAGAGACATACGCATGACATTTGTATGACATAGCCTGGCGTTAAACGCGTCGCGTCATTGCGATAGGGTTCTAAGGTGGTACGTGAATATATTTCCCCTTCTGTACCCGTATAAAGCCGGGGCGGGGCCGCTAGTTTGATATAAAAAAGGGTTCACTTCTAGTCGAAACTTGAAAGGTCTCTTCAGTTCTTCATTGCTAGTTGCCAATATTCCATGCCTTCATCCAACGGTTTCCACCGAGCTTAACCAAACCGCCGGTCTTCGCTCGCACGGTCTGAACCCGCGGTTGCCTCTCGAAAACATACCCGAAAATTATCCTCATTAATATCCTAAGGACAGAAATTGTCCGTGCGTAAAGAAAACTCGCTATAATGACGCCGAGCTGGCCGAGCGGAGTTATTAGCAGCACAATAGCCGTAATTGGATTAGACTGAGCATTCCTTAGGGCCTAGCCACTCGGGCGGTTCACCCGCCGTAAGCAACCGCTCTTGAACCGCTACAGGCAATGCAATATGTTTATATTGTCTTTCGGGGCTGAAAAAGGATTTATTTTCTTCGTGGACTATTTGTGACCACGGCCATTGCCATACGGTCGAAACGTCGATGTAATAAACAATTTATGACCAAATTTATATCCCGTTAGACACTACATATAACATTGTAATTTTGATTTATTTAAAAAATTACACCTCGTGTTTCTTGCCGGTATCTTATCATCAGAGATTTTTCCGAACCGGTGGTAAATTTTATGACATTCATAAGTGCTACCTGTAAGCCTGACCTGAATAAAAATATTTTGACTTTGACTTTATTTGTAAAAAATTGTGAAAGTTTAAAACAATTCAATCTTAACAAACTACGCTGCGCGGTTTCCCGTCGTAGTTCACAGACGGGAGAAAATCGACCGCCGCATGTGTCTAACCGCAGCTGATAACCGCTCATCTAACTACTCGACGGTGGTTTCTCGCGATTACGTCATTCGGCGGGAGTGCTCGTGCGATGGTAGTAGTCGTGTGCACGTCGTGCGCGACTAATTTCATTTTGAATAATGAATAAAATACAGCGATAAACCGCAATCCGTTTAGATTGATGCTCTGGAGAGTGATTACTAAGCGCTACAGCGACGAGGGCGACGCTGCGGCAGCGCCCTGTCTTGCTCTAGCGCACTAGCTCGAGTGAGCAAGACAGGGCGAGGCCTCGTCGTCGAGTCCGATGCTAATGCGCTTAGAGAACAACAGTGCAGAATGAGCTTTCTCGAGCGGAATCTCGCGGCGGGAGAACCGCCCGTGTAGCCCAGCCCTTAGCCGACCGCGGAGTGGAGGGTACTGATTTAGTTTCGCAGAATATGATGCTCGTATTAATTTTTAATTATGTCTATGCATAGTAGTGTATGTTTTGATCGTATAGTCTACACTAATATAATAAAGAGAAAAACTTTGTTTGTTTTTTTGTTAGTTTGTTTGTATGTAGGGGGTAATCTCTGGAACTACTTAACCGATTTCAAAAATTCTTTCACAGATAGAAAGCTAAACTATTCCTGACGGACATAGGCTACTAATTTTACGTGAACGAAGTCGCGCGCGTCCGCTAGTGATATAATAAATTAATGTTTGTAGACATCTGTTGGAGACAACACAGCTGGTGAAATGTCTAATCCGATGCACGAACATTCTCGACACACGTTAACTACAGAACTCAGTGCGTCTCTCAACTACTGGACTAGTTAAAAAAGGGCACACTGAGTTAAGAGTTATAATGCAATAATGGGACTATATTTATTATTTAGAAGAACGTAATTACTGAGTGACAATGGTAAATTGGTTAGTTTACAACATTCGACATTTCTATTGAACCTGACTTTAGGTCATATTATCTTTCACGTTTTCTTTTCTAAATCAAGTAAAAGTTATTTTTTGGGACTACACTCACTTAATAATGCGTGTTTTTAGTTTCGTTTCACTCACGGCACGTTTACAACTTTGCGACAACCTATAAATACAGAAGCAGAGTCATCCCCCTTTCGTTTTCACGAGTAATTCCAGTTTTCTTGCCTACGATTCGTTTCAAACTTTCAATGGGAAAAGAAACACCTTAATGACATGCCATTTGCTTTGTAAAACGCTTTCTGATACTCTACCACTTGCCACCCTCAGAACGTATCAACATTAATTATTTTTCCAAGCAGATTTCAAGTTTTTATTACATCAAAAAGTATGAAATATTGTTGTTTAGCATCTAAACGTGAATACAGTCTTTGTGGTATTAACCTACGGTGCACATTGGCTCGGTTAGGGGGTTGATTGTATGTCATTTGACGTTTTATAGGGGAAATCGTTAGGTTAGATAATGGACTGTGATTGATGACATCCCTGAAGGGGGGGGGGGGGCATGACGATCGGTTTTTACCTGGGTATAACCTATTTAGTATGAAATTGTTTTTGCTCACACATTTGTGACGTACAACGGTATCCAGGGAAACGTTTCAACGTTCAATGGTTAGGTTATGGTATCATGCCGACGATTGGGTAGCCTAGTGGTTAGTGACCCGGATTGCGAAGCCAGAGGTAGT
This sequence comes from Ditula angustiorana, assembly GCA_963691745.1. Taxonomy (NCBI): domain Eukaryota; kingdom Metazoa; phylum Arthropoda; class Insecta; order Lepidoptera; family Tortricidae; genus Ditula; species Ditula angustiorana. The sequence continues at coordinate 235,110 of OY829490.1, forward strand.
GGGTTCGATTCCCATGAGAGCCAAATGTTTGTGTGGCGAATATGATGTTTGAATGTAATTTATAGATATTATGTTTATTCTAGTTTGGGACTAGGCCAGTTAATGATAATTTTCTGATATTTTTTTTGTTCCTATCCGATGCAGCCAGAAAAGAGGGTTATGTATTTAAAATGTTAAAATGCATGAATGTAATTCAAGTGATTTTATAATTTGCAGTTTAATGATTGAGTTTGTTAAATCACGACTTTATCAGGGAACTTTGAAATTCCATGGATTAGGGACTGCAATTAATATAGATTTTGTAATCTCTATTAATTTTTTTTTGTTTCAATCCCAATAGTTTTTTATTTACATATGAACAAAGTATTTACAGTTAAAATTAACATGAATATAGAAAAATTAAAAAGAAACCTAAACTAAAACACAATTTATATACAAAACATTAAAAATATCTAAAAAGGAAGCACGCCGTCTGCGTTTTCAGTTGCGCCATGCGAAAAAGAACCTAGAACGCTGGCTGCATTGCCCCGCTGGATCTCTATTAATTGTGTAACTTACGTATCACCGTTTGAAGACGGTTGTTAGGCTCGACTCAAAACGCACCGTGGAAAAATGAGACCAGAGTGACGTCATTACGGTACTTCTTGTTCTTCATTTGTATGTAGCGCGACTATGTGTGAGCGAACTAATAGCATAACCTAACCATTGAACGTTCAAACATTTACCTGGACATCGTATCATATTTCAATATTTTGTTTATAATTTTCGTCAAGTCTTGTTTAAACTGACAGCATCCTGAACAGATGATAAAGCGTTAACCCTGTGTGGAGTCAACGACGTGAAAATACCACGAATGTTTTTGCTTTGAGAGTAATAACCATCTAAGTTGTCAATACCTATTTTTCTTGGAAATAACAAATAATATCGGCAAGATTTGCCACAGCGCGGAATATTGTGAGGAAACATGCCCGTCACGTCGCGACCCGCCGCAGCCGGTGACCAATCATAAAAAAATAGTAACTGAAAATTTACGAACAGTGTTCGCCGAATTATTTAGGCCGAAAAAAAACTTACGTAAAAAAACACATATTATATTAAAGAATTAGGCTAGTTATATATTATTGTTATTATAGTTAAGGCACTATTGCATTGCTGTAATGATAGTTGCTGCATGAGAATAAATAAAGAAAAAGAAAAAATATATTCTGGCGTTACTTTGCGGAGGTCCACTAACAATTGGAACAAAGTACGTAAGATATCTTACTTCGCCATGAACAAAAAACATTTTTTGTAACTAACTGTTGGCCGCGCGACTTTGTTTGCTAAATCTAGCCATCCTGTCCGTTAAGAACTTTCGTGGACATGCTCATATCAATTCACCACTTGCATCGCCATCGAATAGCTGATATTGGATTTTAACCCAAACGGCACAAAAAAAGAAACATTGGTTTTTGTGTATTGAGTCCTGTTTTTAAGCAACACAAACTGCGCTGGATTCAAGAGTCATTAGAGTCAAGGTCAAAATATCTTTATTAGGCTTACAATAAATCAGAAATGTGGCTTTTCAGCATTATGGCGGGAGATCTAAGCTCATATTATGTATTGACTTGAAAGCGAATCTAATATTAGAGTTAAAATACCCAACCATGAGTATCTTAAATTTAATATTTCTTAGTTCAGTTAAGCCATTTTAAACTCTTTATAAATCATCGGCGCAACTTTAGCCGAAAACTGGCCGAAATTAAAAAAAAATCTTATCCCTATCGACGGCCATGTTGGACCGCCATCTTGTACCCCGATCACGTCCGAACAAGTCGGTTACTTCGCGAAATCGGGGACGGGCCGGGATGTACGTTTTATCGCCGGTTCTCGCTTGTATGCGGTTTTTATAACAATTGTCTCGGCTGCAACGGCGGGCAAGTGTTGGATCTTGAAGCCGTGATAGTTTAGAAGTGAGAAAATTCACCTTTGACCTTTTGCGTTTGAAGCGATAGTAAATAAACATGCGAACTTACCAAATATGGCTGATTGCTGTCTGGTCGGTCAGTGTATCTCTTTCGTTTTCGGCTATTCAGATACATTTGAGTTTCTTGTGGCGTTTCTTCTCAGTAGTATCTTCAATTTTTCGAAGCGCTTGTAGATTCAGACCATTCAGACGTGTAAAAGAGCCTATATGGCCTACTTGCAAAATAAATTTTTCATTTTCATTTCATATCTTTATCTTTATTTTTCCATAGTATAAAAATAAAATCGCTGTCCGTTCCTGTCCGTCTTCGTCTTATCTTCGGCCGCTTACGCCTTCTAAACCGCGCAACGGATTTTTATACGAATTTTATTTAGTGATTGTTTACGATGGGTTTTTTATATGCATTATATCTTTTTTTTATTATTCAACATAGGAAGGCAAACGAGCAAGTGGGTCACCCGATGGTAAGTGATCACCGCCTATATACACCTGCAACAACAAAGAGAGTGCAGATGCGTTGCCAACCCAGAGGGCTAAGATGGAATCCTCTTGTGCCAGTAATTACACCGGCTGTCTTGCTCTCCACGCCGGAACACAACAGTGCAAGCACTGCTGCTTAGCGGCAGGATTAGCGAGCAAGATGATGGTAGCGATCCGGACGGACTTTGCACAAGGTCCTACCTACCACCCGCAAAATTCTTTTTCCGCAAAAATCTTAATTGCGTCCATGTGAAGCCGGCGCGGATCGCTAGTCTATGCATAAACGTTTTTTTAGTAAAAAATTAAATGTTTGTCGTGCAATTTTTACGAACGCTATGAGCTTTTTTAGTCCCTCTAACTCGTCAGTTGCGACAAACAGACAAAACAACCTAAAGTCATGTTACAGAGGGACATTATCCCATTCACTGAGTAATAAAATAAACAAATGTGCAACTTTAATGCCTAGGACTAACGGCCATTACTGCAAACCCTGTCACTAACAATCTAAAACATACCCTAACTTAAAGCAACATTGTTCACTTTGCGCCCTTGCAACAATCTACAATTACACTGTTCAACTTACCTGTTGAAAAACTACAGATTAAAACGAACTCTAACTGCTAAGTTGTATAGTACAAATTCCAACTTCAACTGTTAGTTTACTGAAAATTCAATGTAAATTAAACCTTAAAACTTAGCAGTTTGGTTTAAATTGTAATGTGTGCTCTTCGATGTTTCGTAGTCAACAGTACACGCGAGCCAATTAAAACTTTGCGCTTTGGTAATTAGGTTGGGATTTGTGTGGATTACCCGATACGTCTGCGGACTTGTTCACGTTGTTTGCGTTATTGGTGTAACCTTTGAACTCACTGTTGTCAGACTGAAGTTTTGGCTTCGGCTATTTTCGATCTCCGAATTATCACGAACTGCAAAATATTTTTGGTCTATGAGGGACATACAAACAGCTCCCCTCTCAGCTAACTCTCGTATCTGGGCCAACCAACTACTTTAAACCATATTCAACTTTATTTGTTAAACAGATTGTTGTTTATTGTTTAAATAACACGTCCTAAAGTGATAAAATAAATACTTATATATGATAACGATTTAAAGATTTAAAGAAGTTATTTGCTGAGAATACAGTTAATTCCGGTGTTGCATATACAACATGTCCAGTGTATTCAGTCTGCATGTAGGCGTATGTCTCTATACATCCAAAAATCATTGCGCCACGGACACAATTAACGAACTAAAGGGGACAAAGGTTGTATGAGACGCCGGCCACTTCCATACCTTCTTAAGACGAGTGTGAACCCAGCCCCAAAAAGCGTTCTCCATACAAACGGCGATAACGTTTTCCACCCTCTAAACCTTAACCTATGGCAATGATTTTTTTTGGTTATGTTGTCATTATGCTTTAAAACTAGGTTTGTATGTTTTGTTTTTTTAAATATTTCTCATACATTTGACAATATTTGCATTTTAGGAGTTTCATACGAAACAAAAAAGTGTCGATATTTTTTAAACGCTTAAGAATATTAAAAAATTCAAAACATGCAAACCTAATTCTAGGGCATAACGGTAACATACAAAAAAGTCATGGCTATAAGTTAAGGTTTTGAGGTTGGAAAATGTTATCGCCGTTTGTATGGAAAGCGCTGGGTTCACACTTCTCTCAAGTGAGAGACGGATATTGTTAAAAATATCTGAGTTAATAGAATTTGTGAACATCTCAAAACCTTTTGACTAAATTGTCAACCATCAGTCAGTTAGTTTATCTCAACTTCGACAGAACCCCAAAGCCCAAAACACGAGAAATTAAATAAAAACAAGTATAACAAAGGCTACTCGATAAACAAACTTAACTCGACAAAAACCTTTGCTCTGATATTTTTACAGAAATGTCTCAATTGGTGCGAACGCTTAATGTTTGAACAAATATTTGCGGAGCGCGCCAATGTTTGGACAATGTTTGCCGTCCTTAACTTAATCAGGCTTGCTGAGAATTGTTACTAAAGAGAAAATGTTTTTTACGCGGAGTTCACAGAAAATGTTCGTTATTCTGATAATAGTCAAGTAGTGCCCGTGAGTTTGTTTCTCTTACACTTTAATACCAAGTAAAATTATTAAAGACTGTATAGAGTATCATTATCCTCCTTTGAACGCTTTTTCCCGTTTCTTGATTCGGGGTAAGCTTTGACCATGAATCCCAACCAACCCAACCAGTCAATAACATAGGAGCGATTGGCATCTGGCCACTGTAACCCCTGTTACAGAGAAACCAGATCCAACATGGCGGAATAGTGGAATACTCTTTATCTTTACACAATGTAAAACTATGTCACTATCCGTTCCTGCCTGTCCTGATATATTCGGCCGCTTAGAGCACCCGCTATGTCGCGTGGGTGCACGCCTATCGAACAAATAGTATGAGTCCGCACCCGCGCGAGTTAGCGGACGCTCTCATACTATTTTCTATCGGCGTGCACCCGCTTCGTGCGCCCGCGCGACTTAGCAGAGGCCCTTTCTCAACTACGTAACGGATTTTGATACGGTATTCACTATATATATATTTTTTTTTATACAACATAGGACGGCAAACAAGCAAGTGGGTCACCTGATGGTAAGTGTTCACCACCGCCTATAGACACCTGCAACAACAAAGAGAGTGCAGATTTATAACATAATCGGGACTTTAACGCGATAAAAGTATATTGTTAATTTACCTCGACGTGTCGGCCTCGTTTCAACGGCCGTGGTCACGAGTAGACTGCCTGGTTTTCATTATAATTAAGAGAATTTTTGAGAAAAGGTTTTCTCTACATCCTTATTGTGCCGGTGCGAAACTGCGGTTACTAGTAAAGTATAGTTTTAAATAATCTGTCACGTAAGATAAGCAGATTGTGACAGTGTCCAGCCCGCGGCGTGGGAGCGGTAAGGCGGTAAAGTCTACCAAGCTGACACTTGCTTCTGACACAGGTTGACATGCAGCTTAGAGAGACATTATTTTACTATCAATTATGTACTGTGGGCTAGCCAGAATAAAACAAGGTTTTAGGGCAAACGAACCTATTGTCGCCATCCTTCCAGTACGGTATTCTTATGATATTTTTATTATCCGTAATTTAAAGTTAAACAATGTTTTTTCGTATTTTTTTATTGACTGACTGACTTTAGTTTAACGTAGCACACATACAGAAGCTTTGAAACTATAAGAATGAACTCAATTTAAAAATAATTTTACTTTAATTAAGTTCAGACACATTTTTTAAATACTACCAATGAGCTGCCGAACAGATCTGCACTCATACAATATCATTGTATGTAGGTATAATTTGCATACACGTATATGCGCTACAGTTAAAACCATGCAGAAATATGTATATGTTCTCACATTAAGAAAAATGAGAAAATATCTACACACCTCTGTGATACTGACTACAAAGTAGGTGTTTGTTTGCATATTTTTCACCATTTGGCTGTATAGATATTTATGACAATTTTATGACCTTGGCTAGGCCAGAATTGCGCATAGGTACCTGATTTTATAATGTTCTATGGTATTTCTTGTACGGTGAGGTCACTGACATAAGTATTCGCTTTTCTATGCAGCTTTTGCGGGTGGTAGGATCTTGTGCAAGGTCTGTCCGGATCGCTACCACCATCTTGCTCGCTAATCCACTAAGCAGCAGTGCTTGGACTACTGTTGTTATCCGGCGTAGAGAGCAAGACAGCCGGTGTAATTACTGGCACAAGAGGTGTTCCATCTTAGCCCTCTGGGTTGGCAACGCATCTGCAATCTCTGGTGTTGCGGGTGCCTATAGGCGGTGGTGATCGCTTACCATCAGGCGACCCACTTGCTTGTTTCCTTTCCTATTTTATAAAAAAAGCTAGTATGGCGAAGTGAATACTTGAGTTGAGGCACTGACTGTTCATTAAAAATATTACACACACACAGACATAAGGCAAACGTGTCAAGTATTGGAACCGCTACCTTATGTGTATTTAATCAAGAAAGAACGACCCTTCTTATCAGAAATAATAATGAAGTAAAATAAGGAATCTTTGAAATAATGTTCCCCTATAAGATAAAATAACGACGACGTATTTCTCACAACGTCTGCGCAATATGGCGGCGTTTTACCGGGATGAAATGGGAATTCCCGAGAACTTTCCTTATTGTCACAAATGTCCATAATGTCTGTAATGTCCGTAATGTCCCTGATGGATGTCGCGATTTGTATAGATTTTCCTACGAACGCTGTTGTGGAGACGTTTTATGTTCTTGATTTTCTAGGTACAATTCAACTAACTATTGGAGTTATAGTTATGCCTAGCCTCTATTTGTTTAGCTTCAAAAGCTTACGTAGGACTATTCTAATATACACTAGCGACACGCCTCGGCTTCACACGGGTATAAATAGAAAGAAAGAAAGAAGAAAAAAAAACATTTATTCAAACTATTCAACATATTTTGCGGGTGGTAGGACCTTGTGCAAGGTCCATCCGGATCGCTACCACTATCTTGCTCACTAATCCCGCCACTAAGCAGCAGTGCTTGCACTGTTGTGTTCCGCCGTGGAGAGCAAGACAGCCGGTGTAATTACTGGCACAAGAGGTATTCCATCTTAGCCCTCTGGTTTGGCAACGCATCTGCAATCTTCTTGGTGTTGCGGGTTTCTATAGGCGGTGGTGATCACTTACCATCAGGTGACCCACTTGCTTGTTTGCCTTCCTATTTCATAAAAAAAAAACATACAAACATACACAACACGGCAGAGTACAAAAACAAAACATTACGGTGAACAGAATTGAAAAGGACCCCACTCAGCATACAGCCTCGGTAAACCGAGACGCTGGTTTTCAGTGGGACCCTTGGAATTCCTGATACCAAACAAAAAACTAATGAGCAATGACGACACGAACGATAGTGCACCTGACAAATAATAATTGACATAAATAATAAAAAAAAAATTATATCCATAATATGATAACTCTATAATTAGGATTTGGCGTATATAAAACCCTTCCATGAAAAAACCCTAAATGGCAGTAAAAACCATGTCAATATCCGGTGCGTAGTTTTGGAGACGTTAGTGTCTAAAGAAGACAGACAGGAATGAATAGCGACTTCGTTATATGCTATGTAACTAACTACTATGTAAAGATCTTATGCAAAAACGACATTTTTTTTAATATGAAAATGAAAATGAAAATGAAAATGAAAAATTTTATTTTGCAAGTAGGCCATATAGGCTCTTTTACATGTCTGAATCTACTAGCGCTTCGGAAAATGGAAGAATCTGCTGAGAAGAAACGCCGCAAGAAACTCAGCAGTTTATCTTTTTTTTTCTTCTCTTTTGAAAACAAGATTACAGAGCAATATACACAATCATAATAATAGTTCACATAAAGTGTGAAAAAAAAAAAAAGATAATAAATAGCACAGCAAGCTTTAAGCATATTGAACGAACTGGCACTAGTACAGATTGACCAAGAGATGTATAGGGTCCCCAGGTCAAAGAAATTAGAATCGGGATGTATGTGGTCCCTGATCAAATACTTAGTCTAAATAACTTAGAGATGTATAGTCTCTAAGGGTCAAAACAAATTAATTACCTTAATCTATGCTTAGCAGAGGTGTAAAACGCCTCCACGGTCAAATTGTACAATATTACTTGGAGATGTATAGTCTCCGAATGTCAAAAGAATATAAGAATAAAAATATTCATGTCAAAAAAAAAAAAAATTGGTGAAAATCCAACAAAATCAGTAATATAACAATAACAACTCAATATATGTCTATATTTAGTTATATATATAAATATAAATAAATAGACAACACGATGAAGTCTCCCACATCAAACCGCATTTAAGTACCTACATCTTAGGCTTTTTGAGAATTACATTAGTCTTTGCAGCATGAATAGTAGAATAGTAATACTTTTTTTTTATACAACATAGGAAGGCAAACAAGCAGGTGGGTCACGGTAAGTGATCACCACCGCCTATAGACACCTGCAACAACAAAGACAGTGTAGATGGGTTGCCAACCCAGAGGGCTAAGATGGAATACCTCTTGTGCCAGTAATTACACCGGCTGTCTTGCTCTCCACGCCGGAACACAGCAGTGCAAGCACTGCTGCTTAGCGGCAGGATTAGCGAGCAAGATGGTGGTAGCGATCCGGACGGACCTTGCACAAGGTCCTACCACCCGCAAACATCTTTCTAACTCGAGATTATTTTTGGAATATTAAAGTTCATGATCTTTTTTAATTGTAGGACTATTGTTTATTGTACTTTGTTTTTTGTGATACGATATAACAGTAGAAGTTAAAATTTTGATTTTTATTGGGTTCAGATCCTGGCTTATGTAAGCTTTAAAAAAAATCTGTAAATGCAGTTATTAATATTGAAAAAAAAAAATGCTTTTTTTAAGTAAAGTTAGCTATCTAAAGCTTTTAAGGGAGTACCCCTTAATTTCTTATTGTTTTTTTATGCTCTATAAAATTGCTTCTTCTCCATTCTTTGTGTTGCTTTTATCATATTTTTTAAAGGCAAGCTTTAAGTTGGGTAATAGTTACCTAAGTACTTTTCAACAAAAAAAATATCCTAAATTAATCTGATAAACAGAAATACAATCAATGCAACAAAAAAATATATACAGGGTGTAAAAACCAATAAGGCATACCTATTCAAATACCAGCTGTGATCCAAGAAAGTCTAACTTTTATTGTACAACACAAAAAAAGAATATTAAAATGGGAGACTTAACTAAATATCAGTATAACGTCTTAAAAGCGACAGTAAATCTTGCCAAATTTAAACTCTCCCTTTCATTAGTTTACCTTTTACTCTAGCCTTGTTTCACTTTAACATGAAAGCAAAAGGAAAAAGCTAAGCAACCGGAACATCTGTAACCCCACTACGCGGAGTGCACTGTAATTCTCAGCGTTTGATTCGACGTCGAGTCATCGCCCTGTCCCGCTCCTAGAGCTAGCGTTAGAGCAGGACAGGACGCTGCCCCAGCGCCGATCTCGTCGCTGTCGCGCTTAGAGAATCGCTCTCCTGGGATCGTTAATATCAATAAGACGAACCTTTTTGCTGACGGTAGAAAGCTACGGTGATTTATAGTCGTAGAGGCTCTACGCCGTAGCAGTGCTACGCGTCCTGACAGAGCAATGCGTAGTGCGTGTTGTAGAATTCATTATTGCAAATACAAATCCATTTGTAATAATGAATTCTACTAAGAAATTCTAAAATATTATTAATGCAATAGGATGGTTTAATGTTTGTTTTTAAGTCTCGTATTAACTCGCTATGTAGCTCTGGTTTCCTTCCTACTGGGCTGTGCATCTAGCACGAATCTTCTCGATACGCGTTAACTCGCTAGGTAACTTAGTGCGTCTCTTTCTAACGAGGCCAGTATAAGAGAGACGCACTGAGTTAGGAACCTGAGAAGATTCGTGCTAGGTGCACAGAGCAATGCAAAGCGCGTGCTGTAGAATTCATTATTACAAACAAATACAAAATCTGTCCTACAATAACTCAAATGCGAAAATAGTGATGTTTGAATATTTGGATGTTTGTTCCTCAGATACGTATTAACGACTGAATGGATTTAGTATGAAAGGCAGACAGATAGATCGTGTCCTGGATTAAAACATAGGATATTTTTAAGTAATGAAATGAAATGAAATGTATGTAGTATGGATTGGAAGTAATGTCTTTCGATAGAAGTCGCGGCTAAAAGCGCGTACAGAATAAATTGTCAACATAGGTTGACAATAACACAAGATGTCACAATTTTTATTGAATACATATAATTGAATTTTTATTTATGTTTCGTCTTAAGGTACAATTATTTTGCAAGTCAGCGTAGTAATCTTAAAGTTATCTTAAATTTTAATTAAAAATAACTCAAAAAGACATATTTGGAACCTAAGTAGCAGCGTCGCATTAATTTTTTTTAAATTCATTTTGTCCGTCCGGATCGCTACCACCATCTTGCTCGCTAATCCTGCCGCTAAATAGACTGCTGCTCGTGTCCACTAACAATAGTCTGTTCGTAAACTGCTGCTAACACCATACGAATCTTTGTTGTTAGAAATAAATGATTTTTTTTTATGAAATAGGATGGCAGACAAGCAACTGGGTCACCTGATGGTAAGTGATCACCACCGCCTATAAACACCCGCAACACAAAGAAGATTGCAGATGCGTTGCCAGCCCAGAGGGCTAAGATGGAATACCTCTTGTGCCAGTAATTACACCGGCTGTCTTGCTCTCCACGCCGGAACACAGCAGTGCAAGCACTGCTGCTTAGCGGCAGGATTAGCGAGCAAGATGGTGGTAGCGATCCGGACGGACCTTGCACAAGGTCCTACCACCCGCAAACATCTTTCTAACTCGAGATTATTTTTGGAATATTAAAGTTCATGATCTTTTTTAATTGTAGGACTATTGTTTATTGTACTTTGTTTTTTGTGATACGATATAACAGTAGAAGTTAAAATTTTGATTTTTATTGGGTTCAGATCCTGGCTTATGTAAGCTTTAAAAAAAATCTGTAAATGCAGTTATTAATATTGAAAAAAAAAAAAATGCTTTTTTTAAGTAAAGTTAGCTATCTAAAGCTTTTAAGGGAGTACCCCTTAATTTCTTATTGTTTTTTTATGCTCTATAAAATTGCTTCTTCTCCATTCTTTGTGTTGCTTTTATCATATTTTTTAAAGGCAAGCTTTAAGTTGGGTAATAGTTACCTAAGTACTTTTCAACAAAAAAAATATCCTAAATTAATCTGATAAACAGAAATACAATCAATGCAACAAAAAAATATATACAGGGTGTAAAAACCAATAAGGCATACCTATTCAAATACCAGCTGTGATCCAAGAAAGTCTAACTTTTATTGTACAACACAAAAAAAGAATATTAAAATGGGAGACTTAACTAAATATCAGTATAACGTCTTAAAAGCGACAGTAAATCTTGCCAAATTTAAACTCTCCCTTTCATTAGTTTACCTTTTACTCTAGCCTTGTTTCACTTTAACATGAAAGCAAAAGGAAAAAGCTAAGCAACCGGAACATCTGTAACCCCACTACGCGGAGTGCACTGTAATTCTCAGCGTTTGATTCGACGTCGAGTCATCGCCCTGTCCCGCTCCTAGAGCTAGCGTTAGAGCAGGACAGGACGCTGCCCCAGCGCCGATCTCGTCGCTGTCGCGCTTAGAGAATCGCTCTCCTGGGATCGTTAATATCAATAAGACGAACCTTTTTGCTGACGGTAGAAAGCTACGGTGATTTATAGTCGTAGAGGCTCTACGCCGTAGCAGTGCTACGCGTCCTGACAGAGCAATGCGTAGTGCGTGTTGTAGAATTCATTATTGCAAATACAAATCCATTTGTAATAATGAATTCTACTAAGAAATTCTAAAATATTATTAATGCAATAGGATGGTTTAATGTTTGTTTTTAAGTCTCGTATTAACTCGCTATGTAGCTCTGGTTTCCTTCCTACTGGGCTGTGCATCTAGCACGAATCTTCTCGATACGCGTTAACTCGCTAGGTAACTTAGTGCGTCTCTTTCTAACGAGGCCAGTATAAGAGAGACGCACTGAGTTAGGAACCTGAGAAGATTCGTGCTAGGTGCACAGAGCAATGCAAAGCGCGTGCTGTAGAATTCATTATTACAAACAAATACAAAATCTGTCCTACAATAACTCAAATGCGAAAATAGTGATGTTTGAATATTTGGATGTTTGTTCCTCAGATACGTATTAACGACTGAATGGATTTAGTATGAAAGGCAGACAGATAGATCGTGTCCTGGATTAAAACATAGGATATTTTTAAGTAATGAAATGAAATGAAATGTATGTAGTATGGATTGGAAGTAATGTCTTTCGATAGAAGTCGCGGCTAAAAGCGCGTACAGAATAAATTGTCAACATAGGTTGACAATAACACAAGATGTCACAATTTTTATTGAATACATATAATTGAATTTTTATTTATGTTTCGTCTTAAGGTACAATTATTTTGCAAGTCAGCGTAGTAATCTTAAAGTTATCTTAAATTTTAATTAAAAATAACTCAAAAAGACATATTTGGAACCTAAGTAGCAGCGTCGCATTAATTTTTTTTAAATTCATTTTGTCCGTCCGGATCGCTACCACCATCTTGCTCGCTAATCCTGCCGCTAAATAGACTGCTGCTCGTGTCCACTAACAATAGTCTGTTCGTAAACTGCTGCTAACACCATACGAATCTTTGTTGTTAGAAATAAATGATTTTTTTTTATGAAATAGGATGGCAGACAAGCAACTGGGTCACCTGATGGTAAGTGATCACCACCGCCTATAAACACCCGCAACACAAAGAAGATTGCAGATGCGTTGCCAGCCCAGAGGGCTAAGATGGAATAAATCTTGTGTCAGTAATTACACCGGCTGTCTTGCTCTCCACGCCGGAACACAACAGTGGAAGCACTGCTGCTTAGCGGCAGGATTAGCGAGCAAGATAGTAGTAGCGATCCGGATGGACTCGAATCCGGATTTTGCATTAATACATGCTTACTTTAGTAAGGATATCATAAAAAGCATACTTAATACAAACACGAATATACGTCCCGGGAGAATTCTTTTCATCATTTTATTATTATCCCGAAACGAATTATATTCTTATAAACACGCAGAAAATTCCTTCTGACAACAAAAGAAGCACGTAGCTTAGGGCGACCATGAGGTCGGAACATGTACAGGAACAAGGGTGGCCAACTTGTGAAGGATTTACAAGGACTCTAACATAGTTACATGAATAGTAAGGTTCTTAGATAAATATTCAAATGATTTATAAATAATGTTTATTATAATAAAAAATGTTTATTAGAATACAGACTGCAAAAAAGATACTTACCCATATTTCCAGGGTTGACTATAATTATGAATATAAGCAACTTTTGTCCTTATGAATATTTCGAAAATCGGCAAATAACGCAATATTAAAGTACTCATTATTATACATACTAGACGTTGAATTTTTTCACGAATTTTCTACAAAAATGCTACGAATAAAACTTACTTATTTTCAACTAAAAGTTTAGCCATGACAATATTTGCACCCCATTTGAAAGCACGTTATATTTATGGTTATAAAATGTGAATAATTTTCCACCCTCTTACAATGAATTGATGTAAACAAGTGTATTGGCTTTCATTGTCACCAATGACATACTTTCTTCCTGCGCCATTTTAATCCCCTTAATAGTGGAATTTCTAAAAATCCTAAGGAACACTTTTTCCAAATTTCATTAGGTACAGGGATCTTGGCTAGGCTTAAAATCCACTCCCATTTATTTCTAAAACATAGCAAAGCAAACGAGCAATTAGGTCACCTGTTGGTAAGTAATCACCACCGCCCTTCGACACTTGCAACACCAAGAATATTGCAAATGCGTTGCCAAACTAGAGCGTTAAGATGGAGTAACTCTTGTGTCAGTAATTACACCGGCGGTCTTGCTCTCCACGCCGGTACACAACAGTTCCATTTTTTAGTACAAAGCAGAATATACGAGAACTTACGGGTCCTATTCTGCTGACCCCTAAACGGATTCTCCAGTAAATCGAGTTCGTTTGTCCCCAGCCGGCCTGTGACAATCATTCACGCTGCTTGCGGGACAATCTGGGACAGTTTCGGGACAATTTGATATCTGTCTCGTTGTCTCTACATGTACACACTACATATACTCGGATGTTTTAAAAAATAAACGTGATGTGTCACATTATTTGTGCTATTATTTTCGATGGATATCATATTACATATTATTTCGTATCTTTATCTGTACGCAGTCAAACCTAGTCAAAAGACAAGGACAAAACAAAATCGGTATTCGTTCTTCTCTATCCTCATCTTCGGAAGCTTACTCCTACTAAACCACACAACGGATTTTGATGCGGTTTCCATTGTCAATTAGATAATTATTAGCGGAAGGTTTTATGAATGTAACTTATAAAACAAATCATCCTGTGACCGCAACTAGCTTTTTATTGGCCACATATGAACAGTTTTTACTCATTATCACCATCTTGTTCGCTAATCCAGCTGCTAAGCAGCAGTGCTTGTACTATTGTGTTCCGGCGTGGAGGCAAGACAGCCGGTGAAATTACTGGCACAAGAGGCATTCCATCTTAGCCCTCTGGGATGGCGGCGCATGCGCAGGCTCCTTGGTGTTGCAATAGTGCAAGCTTTGCTTAGTTTAGGACTAGGTCAATTGGTGTAAATTGTCCCAAGATATTAATTTATTCATTTATATCCCTAAACTTCTCTTATTTGATTTTTTTTATTACGGCCAAAATGCAAATTCTCGATGCCTAGAAACGTATGAGACGCGTTCACATGACAACTTAACGCGCCGTCCTGTTTTATTAGCAAGAGCGATAAACAAGTATGCGGGTCACATATCTCCAAATGTCCACCGCTGCCCAGGGAACCACTGACCCAAAGGATTGTTGATCCGTTGCCGGACTGAAGGGCCTCTCGCCTGTAAGCCTCATGATCTTCATCAACAAGGGCAGTAGCAACCTACTACTTCAGCCTACTACTACTTTTTTCAACTACTGAACCCTCTCTTTACAACCGTATCGACTTTTTCTCGCATATCTAAGAGCCATGTTTTTCAAAGGTTATTTTTCTTTACATGTTTTTGCTGCGAGCTCCGCCATTATAGATGTTCAATGCTGTACTCTATTTGTATTTGAATAGGAGACATGTTTCTTTAGTATGAATTCACAGTCGTTATAGCAATTGTGTTCGTTTGACTTCGTTGTATGATTTTGCCCTTAAACGTAGAGGAATAAAGTTCAAAGTTGTATGTCGCTTTTGTGTGACCGAGTTGTTAAGAAATATTATTTTCCGTTTGAAAAAGAGCACTACCTACGAGTATCTTATGGAGGGGTTGATTATATTCAAGATTTCCATTATCTCCTTCTGTAGTCATTAATGTCACAATTGGGTACCTACCTACTTAACACCTCAAACCAAGTGGTGTGAAAGTGTAAAATTACTGTAGATCGTCATTTTACCATAATATGGGTTGAAGAATAATTTAAAAAATACATATAATATGGGAGCTATAGCGATTCAACGGAACAAAACTTGTTAAAAAAATTATTTAAGTAAAAATCTGAAAACTTGTATATCCATGTGGAGTTGAAAATAAAATACCTATATTTTAGCGAAAAAAATCAGTAATTCCCTTTTATTCTTAGTAATTTGATTCTAAACGCCGTCCTGAAGCCAAATAACATGAAACCCTAAAAAACAAAAGATGTATAGTCGACAAAGAAATTGCTTGACCACTTTTCGACCGTATTTCAAAGGGATAAGGTTCAAAAGTGGTCAAGCAATTACTTGGTCGACTATACACTTAATTAAATGTATGTAATTACTTCTCAAAGCTAAAGAAATGAAATATTACTCAGCAGGGAGCGCCGTATTTGCTTCACGTCTTTCCACAAATAACCGAGACTACTTAATTATTTCTTCCGTTATACATAAAAGAGACATTTCCAAGAAATATAAAACAAGAGATAAATAGCGAATATGCAGTCAATCTACTTGATTCATAGACTACTTTAGAACGTTTTGCGGGCTTTGAGTATTTAACATTGAGATGCCAAGCCGTATTATCACCTAACAATTGTTTCTGCCAATTTTAGGGGGGGGGGGGGGGGGGGGGGAGACTGGTCTAGTGTTGTCAGATGGCTGAAAAATTCGGGATTGTCCTGGAATTACGTGTCTTATCCGGTGCCCAGGAATTACACTTTATAGTCCCGGACTTCAAGTGTTACTATATTTTCAGAAAAGGAAAAATCCGAAAACTGTAAACAGTATCGGAAGTCTCCAGATGAGATATCCGAATAAAATCACAACATGCTGTCGGCAACACTGCCACGAATGCCATGATGTCAAATTTTGAAATGTTTACGTTATGTCTGTCAAAAAGCTTATTATTCATTTAAAATGTTTTTGGTGTTGTAAATAATAAATTAATTGTGAAGAAAATTATTTACGTGTGTTAAAAAAATCCGTCTTTAGTGAAATTTGAAGTTTTTGATAGCCGTTTGAAGGTAAATACAGCACGATTAACCATTTTTGCAGAGATCGCTTTCGCGATACGGACTAAAGCAAAATGACACACGATATCGCGGCGAACTGGTTTTTATAAACCGTTATGATTTAACTCACGGTTTTAGGTCATATGCATTGGCAGAGGGGAATGCGTGCCTTGCGAGGTCCTGTGGCTAAATTGTCTAAGTTTGCGGGTGGTAGGACCTTCTGTTGTGTTCTGGCGTGAAGAGCAAAACAGCCGGTGCAATTACTATTACAAGAGGTATTCCATCTTAGCCCTCTGGGTTGGCAACGCATCTGCGATTTCCTTGGTATTGCGGATGTCTATAGGCGGTGGTGATCACTTATCATCAGGTGTTTGCCTTCTTGTTAAAAAAGAAAACGTTGTCGCAATGGCAGTGTGCCATCGCTTAGATATTATGACATTTATTTAGAAGTCATTACGACATTTATTATGAAAAGGTTCTATAGTGGCCTGTGAATCAAATTTTTTGACTGTACAGTCGCGGGCGACTTTAAGTATACTATGTAAAGTAGATACAAAAATTTGACTCTCATAGGAATCGAACTTGGAACATTTAGCTCCTAGTCTGTCACTAAGTACCGTCAAGAAAATTGAAACACGTACCACCGTAGAACCTAGTTGAAGAGACATACGCATTACATTTGTATAACATAGCCTATCGTTTAACGCGTCGCGTCATTGCGATAGGGTTCTAAGGTGGTACGTGAATATATTTCCCCTACTGTATTATCGGGTCGTCATTTTATATCACTTTCAAATAGGCCAGGCATATCGTGGAATCGCCTGAGAAATAATAATTTCCATCTCAAGAGTCCAAAATGTTTTACATTATTTCTAACGAGTGTTTTTTTTTTGTTACAGGTATTTCTCAAATAAAGCTCGAGCTTTCCATCCAATAAAATACAAAGGAAAAGGTAGAGCACAAATGTAAAGACGCCTTCATGAATATTGGAGTGGCTGAGTACTCGCCTTTACGAGATTTGGCGCAGGGCTGGGCTCGTGGCGACGGGGGTGAGGATGAGGATGAGGATGGGTGATGGAAGTAATGATTATTTACACCTTTCTTTATTATTTACTAGCGGACGGGCGCCACTTCGTTTAAAATTAGCATTCATGTCCATCAGGGAAAGTGTAGCTTTCTATTGGTGAAAGATTTTTTGGAATCGGTTCAGTAGTTCCAGAGATTACCACCTACATACAAACAAACAAAGTTGACCTTTTTACTACGTAACTAGTGGACGCGCGCAACTTCGTTTGCGTGGAATTAGTAGCCTATGTCCGTCAAGGATAGTGTAGCTGTCTACTGGTGAAAGAATTTTTGAAATCGGGTCAGTAGTTTCAGAGATTTCCCCCTACATACAAACAAACAAAGTTTACCTCTTTATGATATTAGTGTAGATTAGTGTAGACTATAAATGTTGTAGATGTAGAAGTGTCGATGTAGATGTAGATTATTATATTAGTGTAAACAAGGGACATCCATACATTACGTCTCGCTAAAAGGCGGTAAAACCTCTGCATAAAAATGATAAAGAAAAGCATAATAAAAACTGTTGTTTGGTTTAGAAATAGTTATAGTTTAGATGATTGTTTGCCAACAAATTCTTTCAAACAATCATAGGTAAATCATTTGTTAGTATTTCCTAAACGTTATCGTTAAAATTGAAAATGTATGGAACGCAGATGCAAATGAGTATGCCCTAGCTCCCTTTGAAGCGGCCTCGGCGTTTGTGAAGGACAAATATTTCTAAAGGACAGTATTTTTGATCTCCGCCCTCAACGGGACAATGCTTTCACTTGCTTGTTATTCAATCAGGCTTAAAGGAATTTCTAAAACATGCCACGTTTTTGTTTGAAATTTCACTTCGATTCATCTTTGAAGGTCATTTCGTTTGTTAACTTTTTGAATTTGAATTTTGATCTAGTGAGAAAACGTTTAGCGAATAACGCTTTTAAATTAACGAAGGAACAACCTTTGTTTTAAAATATTAAAGTAAAATGTCTCTACGGTACCGATTGGTTTCGTCATCGAGATGAGATCGAAATTTAGTAAAACATAGAAATATATTTATTTTGAATAACTGAAAATTAATAAATGTACGTTTCGGAAAGTACTGCGATTGAATTTTGTAAAAACGGTTAAGAAAAAAGTTTTTTTTCGTTTATTGGAGTCGAAAATAGTCTTGATTTTAGAAAGTTTTATTTTGATAGAGGCAGACGTTATTAAAAAGTAAAGCGATTAAGTATTGGCAGAACAGTTTTCATCGTAATTAAGAAGTTAATGCCAACGCGTTTGACACGTTTGTTTTGACTAAAAATTGCACTGAAGGTTCTGTACTTATAACATTTATGTTTTAACCATTCAACACGCTCTATAAGTAGTTAAAACTCCTTAAGTCTTCCTCCTTCATAAACCTGCACATTGTGAAATACGTTCTCATTCCAAGCACAAATGATTCCAAGATGAATGTCTGTACAAACAGCGCGTGCACAGACTACGCGTCTGTATGCAGGTCCTATAGCCGGTGCTATACTTTGTTCGTGTGTGATGTGGCTGTACGCTGCGGCTGTGACAAAGACTTATGTCTTGAATGAGGTTGCCGAGATGAGGCGTTAAAGAGAACAGCATATGCAGTGTAATGGAAATACCTGCCCGTTTAAAACAGTCGTAGCTTGCTGTTGTTTTTGTGATTGTAATAAAAACTAACCCCCTTATCCATAAACGCTGCGTAAACGTTTGTTGGTTAACATGTTTTATGTCTTCATCTGTCATTGTGAAGTTTGCCCTCAAATGAAAGGGATGAAACATTTGTTAGCTTAAAAAGATTGTTATTTTTTTATGAATAAGGGTGTTACACTTTAAATACGCTTTACGTAAGAATATCAGTTGATAACATTTTCATTTTGTTTCTTTCCGACTGGTTAACCCCCTCAAATCTGCTTATTTGTTTTTGGAATATGGGCGAAACGTCGATCTAAATAAACAACATTGTTAGCACGTTAAAGTACCGGTAGAAGTTATGTGTGAAAATTCCAAAATTTTAAATAATAGAGATATCGCTGGAATCAATATCAATATCACATTTTCTGCTCGCTTAAACAATTAACCTGAGATGTTTTTGTTTTTTAAAATTTAAATGTTTTTCTGTTGTCACTTTCACGTTGTAAATCCGTTTTTAAAGAATAAAGTTTAACGTAAAACGATAAAAAACGCTGCAGTTTTTTGTAGTAGTAAGGCCGTTCTCCCCGGCTCCACAACCGAGCGGGTTTCTCAAAGGCGCGCTGCGGAAGTGAAGATAAGTCTGTAATCCTTCTTTGGGTCTAATTAAAAAGTTTTTTGTCCTCCTCTAGTTTGTACTTGGTTTTAGTTTATTACTGCTTTTAGCACGAGCTCCTCAAAAACTTGAATATCGACTTCCTTTGTTTTGTATACTTACTGGGTAAGTATGGAGTAATCTCGCATGCTCTTTACATTGCGTGGTTCGATCGATCGATCGACCACGTCATACCTCAGAAGCCCGCAATGTAATGCAACTCGCATGCGAGATCTCGTACCATGGAAATTACCCTATAGTGAAGCCAAACAAAAGTTTGTAGAAATCAGCGTATAAAGAGTGAAGCCACGGGCAAAATCTAGTATTGTTTGTATAACCACCCCAGTAGTACATTAAACGCTATGTAGGTGCGCTGTATATTTGACGACGACCGGATAGCCTAGTGGTTAGTGTGACCCTGACTACAAAGCTTCTGGTTCCGGGTTCGATTCCTGGGAAGGCCAAATGTTTTTATGATAAATACGAGTGTTTGTACCCGAGTCTTGGATGTTATATTATGTCTTTAAATATCTAGGTATTTATCTATATAAGTATTTATATCCGTTGTCTAGTACCCATAACTCAAGCAGCTTTAGTTGCTAACTTTGGGACTAGTTCAATTGGTGTTAATTGTCCCAAAATATTTATTTATTTATTTATAGTAGCTGTATATAGGTAATCGTGTCTATACAACTATTATACAACTTACATCGCGCTTAGTGCGCTGCTTTATTATAGATACTCTTGGGGTAGCTGTTTCGTATGGGCAGCGGTGATTACTTTCCATAAGCTGACCCTCATGCTAGTTTACCACCCTTTTCCATGAAAAAAAATACTTCAACCACATCAGTAATTTGCCAAAGAAATGTATTCAGTCAGTATGTATTGTACACCGCGCCTCATAAACAAAGTTTAAATTAATTAAAACAATTTCGCCGATATCCTATCAACTTGCTTTAATTTTGAAATTAATATAATGTTGAGTGGCAATTTAATGCTTACCGTTTATGAGCTGTTACGGAACAATATCACGAAGCTGTCACAAAGGGTACTCCGTTTTTAAGGGTTCTGTAGTCAAGACAGGACAAATACGTTTTATTAAAAGCCATAAGAAGAACAGTTTATAAAAATCCTCTTAAAAATAACTTAGTAGGTAAAGAATTTGCCAGATTCCGTAGTCAAAATGTCTTGCAGTCTAACTGTATGTTATTTCCAGTTGGACAAAACTAAGGAAAAAAGTGATATTTCTGTTGATATATCCGGTGTCTAGTACCCATAACGCAAGCAGCTTTAGTTGCTTACTTTGGGACTAGGTCAATTGGTGTTAACTGTCCCAAGATATTTATTTATTCATTTCATAAAAGTGTTTAGAGTATTTTAAGAAAACCATACCTGGCATTTTTTTACTGAGACAGTATTTTTTTAGATTTACATCACCGAAATCGTTTAGATTAAGTAGGTACAATTTTGAACGAAAAAAAAAACTGCCCCCTTTTTTGTTAATGTTTCTAATTAAGCGAAAATGAGTCCATTATTAATACTATTTCTGAAAAAAAATGTAAGTTTTTTAAACGCACTTTTACGCAAAAACTTATTTTAATGTCCAAAAGACATAAACACCTAGCAGCGAGCAATGAAAGACGTCGCTAATGATGTCTCTAGGGCCGCATCTGTCTTGTCTGTAGGCCTTTTTTACCGCTTCTTGGCTCCCAAGAGGCGAAAGAAGCCAGCAACGCGACCCAGTCTCAAAACTGCTGCGGCCTATACCTATTTAAACTATAACTTTACTTTTTATAAAGTCAGATTAGGCTTACATGAAGCACTTATGAATGTCAGGAAATTTACCACCGGTTTGGAAAACCTCTGATGAGAATATACCGGCAAGTTCAACGAGGTGTAATTTTAAATAAATCCAAATTGTAAAGATTAGGTAATTAGAAATAGTACAGTAGGTATTTGATATGAAATCCTCGGTGTACGAGTTCGACTCACACTTTGCCAGTTTTGAAATAGTTTTATATATAAATGAGTGAACTCTTGAAACTGAAACTAATTATAATAAAGTAATTAATGCTTAATTAGTTTTATACCAAAAAAAAATTAGAGACTAACAGGGGCATTGTACCAAAAGAAAACTTCTTAAATCGTGAAATTTTCTTGTGAAAAATTATCGGTAACTTATAACAATATTCTTATTTTTTGTATGAAAATGGAACATTTTTAATGGAATAGAATCGAGTAGAGTAAAGTAGAGCAGTTTAAAGTAGAGTAGGATAGAGTAGAACATATTAGAATGAAATAGAATAAATTTATTTCAGGCTATTTATTATTCTCGAGGATTAACTATTCCATGCTAAGTAATTTCATGAGAGGATTTCCAAATTTTCCAAACTTGCACAATTAGCAAGACATATCAAATTAATTAAAATAGGAGAAAATACTAAAACATTCAAAGATAGAACCAAGTAATTGACGATTAAGTTGTTTTAACAATCATATACAGTTTTGTGTAACAAATATTTAATCAAATTTTAAAAACGCCATTGTAACGTTAAAGAACACATTAAGTATTGTTTGCATCTCTTTCAAAATCTTCCCAGTGATTGTCGGCTGTCGGTCTTTGTCCGTCGGCGGCGTCGCATACCCTAAACTAATTAGCCGGGCGCCATTGTTCTAGTTTTTGCTCTTTCCGTGTTCGAAATTCATTAGTCGGTTTATCGGGGAGATTCCGTGTTTGGCGGAAAATGAGATTATCGAAGGAACAGGTTTAGAGGGAAAAGGAAAAAGGCGATAATTAAATTAGGTTTTAATTTATGCTTTTAGCTGTTTTGATTCAATGGGGTAAAGTTAAATCATATTAACACGTAACGTAAATTGTTGACGAGAGGAATGTGCTTAATTGCTGTTTGTAAGTATGGCCCGTACACAGTCTGTCCGTCCGTCCACCAACGTAATATGTAAGATTATAAAGTTGGCCATAAAAACTTTAAACCTAATCAGACGGTGTTGTGTAAGATTTTGTAACGTTAACTTTTAAATACGATGAAAAATACAATGAAATGTTTTCATAGTAGAGAGCCCTCAGTGTAAGCAGAGAATAAACAATAGTACAGAAACTCCTCCTTTATGCCCGCGATTAAACGAATTCCAACTTTATTAACATGCTTAAAAAGTTCGTATTACTTCATACACCATGCGTCAGGCGGCACGAGTCAAAAGGAACGCGCCGCCCGCGTCTGTCTTCCCCCCGCTACTCCCGGCGACACGTTAGGGTTGCGCGGCATTCGTTTTCAATTACACTGACACGGCGGGGGCGAGCGAGCGCGCGGCAAGCCGACAGCCTACTGTGATTTGTCTATGCCATAGGCAATGTGGTCGAGTGTACCTACAGTGCGGAGTGGAACCCCCCTGGTGTAAGTTTACGTTAACGTTAAGTTAGCGTGAACTTCTTAATTGCTATGGAAACATTTTGTTGCCAATACGCGCCGCCAGAGGCGCTGTCTTTAGTTCCATAGTAATTGAGAAGTTAACGCTAACGCGTTTGAAGCGTTTATTGTAACAAAAACTTGCACTAGATGCTCCGAACAAGCATAGTCTTCATGCATGAGATGTTAAGTATATTAGTTCGCAGTTTCTCGCTCGATTATACGTATTATGATAAACCCAATTTACGCTAAAATACCCGGGCCAGTATTATTTTCAAAGCCTCCAAATTGACCAATTCCTTTTGATAATGTTTTCAAAGGAGCTCCCCGGAAACCCTTTTTGCAAAGCCGGTCCTTTGACGGCCAACAACAATATTTTCTTACAAATTGGCTTCTTTAACTTTGATTTGGAAGCCGTTCGCGGATTGAAGTAACTTTTGATGGGTTTTATGATTTTTTAAATACTTGTTCGCGATTTGGATCATAAAAGGAATGAAAAGAACGAATACTAGATGATTTTATGCAAAAACAACAAAATATTTTCCTTAACCAGCGCATAAACAAACAAAAGATAAAAAAAATACTTTTAAAATTTCGAAGAGTGATTAAGTAAAGTTGCTGTTAAAGGTTAATTTTTTTTAGAATATATAACATTTATCGATGGATTTTTAGAAAATACAGAAATGCATGTTAACTTGCTAGCCACATGTTAATTAAGCTAATCGCTGATCATTAGGCGTGTTAATTTTTGACATTCGTCAGCCCCGGGCCAATTAAAAACGTGAGCGTATATTTTAGGCGGCCCTGATTGGCGCGCAGCTGCCGAGTGCCGAGCGATCGAACGTCTAAAATCACCCCACAGGCTCCTTCATCAATATAACATTCTAATATGTCAGTTGACAGCGACAATTTAGAGTACATTACGTAGCCACTATCTACTAGCATTCGACTTATCATGGCAGGCAATCGACATGTGACATATCATAGTCACATGTCGCCTGTCAGGGAACATTTTTATAAACGATAATAGTCACATGTCGCCTGCCAGAGACCAATTTTATAAACGCGACAGGTGACAAGTGATAGTGACCATTCGCCGTACAGTCAGCGTCAAATATACCAGAGCGGGCAAGGTGTCAAAAATATCTGAACTCGACTCTATTGTCAAATACGCTCGGGCGTGTTCAGATATTTTTGACCACCTTGCCCGCTCTGGTATATTTGACGCTGACTGTACATTACTGTGTCGACAAGTAACGCTACAGACTAACAGACTTAACATCATAGTGGGCAAGCAATGTATAACGAATAACACTGTCACCTGTCGCCTATCGCGTATATGTAATTGGACCCAGATGGTGAAGGAGCCTGACATAATGTTAGTTTCGTGAAGTAGGGACCTGGTTATCAATTTACCGTTGTGGCGGCTTTGTCGATTACCATTTAAAACTTGATCTAAGATCGAAATGTTACAGGTTTAGTTTAGATTGAACTAGCTACACTTACATATTTAGTAGTCTGCGTGCATGTTAAAATTGGCTGAACTGAGTCATAGTTCGCCAATGTTGGCCCAAACTTTTGGAGCACACAAAGTTGGCGGACGCTCATGAAATTGAAGCTTAACTCAAGTTTTAGTAGTTTTGGCTTACCTTTAGCGGTGTCAATGAACCTGTCAATGTTTCCTTAGAGACAACTACCTCACTTCGTATACATGTAATAGTTTTTAGGGTGCCGTACCCAAAGGGTGCCAACGGGGCCTTATTACTAAGCCTACGCTGTCCGGCCGTCCATACGTCCGTCTGTCTCTTACAGGGCTGTAACTTTTAAACCGTAACAGGTGGACGTTCGAAGTTTTCACAGATCGTCTATACTATAATAGAGCGGCTTTGAAAAATCCAAAAATATTTTTCTTCATTATTTTTGTAACTTTTTGTCGCTGTAATTTTTAGAAGTACAGTTTTCTATTTTCTACTAAGGCCTTTTAATAAATTTTGTAGATGATTTTATAACAAATTTCCGTTTCTATACCATCCACATTCTTCTATTCTTCATTGTATTTATAATGGAATTCCGTATAGCCGTAGCTGTTCCTATTATCTGTGTGGCAGGATAGCAACGTTTATGGCTTATAGCGCTCTTATAGCGCTTCATGCGCCGGCGCCGTAATGAAGATGATAAAAGTAAAGCCAAGTCGTAACGGTAGCGGCTTCACGTCCCCGTACTCGTGCACTGTTTATGGTGAATGATGACTTAATGGACTAAGAGAGTATTCAATTTTGAACTTAATAGCGACAATGTATAGCTACCAACGCTGTTCTTGATATCTGTAATACAAGACAGAATTGAGACAACTAAGACAGTTGGGTAGGTCTCACAATCATATCCCAAAGAATTTAGATTTAGTACATACTCGTAAGCATGTAGTATAAATAAGAACTCATGGGAATGTGGTGTGAATGTAGAAAATGCCATGTAGCATTGTCAACATAAGAGTCAAACGCGTTCAAACTTATCTACCCTTAATGAAGACAAGCCTGAGTTTTACCTATATTTGAATAATAGGTATATTCATAATTCCTAAAGTTCTTCCTTTCTCCTTTAAGTACTCACTTGCAAAGCGCCGTAACACCGAATGATTGACTGCCGAGAACGGGAGAGCTGTCACAACAATTTACAACCTCCAGATTTGAACGATCCCTAAAGTAAACACATCAAAGCGCTTGTATTTGCATTGTCTGCCGTTTCCTATTGCTTTTGTCGTTAATATTTGGCATCGGCTTTATTCTTGACGCTCGATAATTATTGGAAAAGTTGAAATTGTTCAAGATAAACAGTTTAGCTTTCTGAGGGGA
Source organism: Ditula angustiorana (assembly GCA_963691745.1). Classification (NCBI taxonomy): domain Eukaryota; kingdom Metazoa; phylum Arthropoda; class Insecta; order Lepidoptera; family Tortricidae; genus Ditula; species Ditula angustiorana. The sequence goes on from OY829490.1 coordinate 261,305, forward strand.
CGTTTGTAAAGTTGAAAGTTTCAACTCTGTCTCTTAACATGCAAGGTGCATTTTAAACTTTTAATGTCTAATCATATTATGACCTTTTTTAAAAGAAGTGATGGCATGACTTGTAGTTGAATGTGACACATTAGACAAGAGTATGCGCAGTGTAATAAGCACTTTAAGAGCAAGCTTATTGTGTAAGTAAGTGTTTAAGAACATGCTTATTGTAGTGTGATAGGTAATTTAAGGTAACTTTATTTGGTAATTTTAAAGCCTGATGAGTGGTATAGGTACCAGTGGGTCAGTTCCGGCGTCAGTAGAGATGAAGTCACACTCGACATATGCCAAAAAGAGCTGTCAGATCCCTACAAAATCGGTAATTTTTTGACACAGCTCGAATGCGAGATGAAGCTCGATGAGCGCCAGAATTGGGGGCCTGGTTATTTTGAACGCTTTAAGGCTGTCTGCATTGAAACGACGCGACATGTTTGCAACAAGAATCTGTTAATCCGATTGGCCGACCGTCAGCCACAGTCTTGGTGTTATAGGTACATTAAGAGCATGTTGGGGGTTATGGGTACTTTAAGTGAATGCTTAGTACAGGAGACTCAGTGAAGCATTCCGTCGCAATTACCTGTTTTTTTCCGGTACAGCCAAAGTCACGAGTTAGTTTATAAATAGCTTTACCAACTTATCCTCAGCCCCGGAATCACTTACAATGTCCCTGCCACCGCGACGTCGCTAACGAGTCGACCCGGGGCAAGCCGCTAAATACAATTAATAACTTAAACAAGAGGATTGGGACCCGGCGAGGGATGGGGCGAACATCCCCGCAATATCTCGTGATGTTGAATATGGATGCAAATTCAGGCAGATTTATTATGCGTTGCAACTAAAACAGGACTACAGGTGGTTGTTTAGTTTGGACTATGAAATAAACTCCTGTTTACTCAACGCATATATTTATTTTACGGTAATTCTCCAGCGTTGTCACCGTTGGTCATGATCGTTCCTTCATTAATTGTTGAAATCCGACATCATCGAAATGAGAAAACTATAGAACTGTGTACAACGCAGTGGCAGAGTAGCCGACCATAGTCTATTTGGTAGACTATGTTGGATAGCCTGAATAAAACTGTCTGTGCCAATTGTCAAGTAAACAGCTCTGCGTTTCGTACGTTTTAAATTGGCGTCATATTTTTAGTTCTGCTATCCGACGCCTGTGTCGCTGCTAGTTAGAAAACTCAGAAGCACTTTATTCACTTACGATAAGATTCAAAGTTGAACCAATGGCTAAATATTGAAAGCCCGTCTTCACCTGCTTCATCCCGTCGCAAAGTGGTGACGCTAGGCTTGTAACAATCCGCACAAGTAGGCAGATCTATTGTCTTCTTATATCGATGACTGACATGAACTTCAGGCTGTAACAAAGGTTGTACTCGAAGTCGATGCTAGTGTTCTAAACGTTAGGTATTTCGTCAATTAATTAAAGGAACGGTAATCAGCAACGGTGAAAACGCTGGAGACCGTTTTACACAATTATTTATACACTTGTTTTGATTTTATTTGCAAAGAAATTGCCTACTAAAATTTTCTATTTTTTTTCTGGATTGGAATGAGCATATTAAGAAAAAAAAAAGAACTTTTTTCTTCGTCATCTTTGTAACTTTGTATCGCTGTAACTTCTATAATATCAGGTTTTTTTACCTACTTCTTTGGAAATTAATATATATTTTTAATGGTCGTCTCCAACAATGTTGCACTTTTATGCCATTCGATTTTTGAGTGGAATACCGTATTGTAACGCATCCACATCCGGCTGCCATATTTGGAACCCCTCGATTAGTACGGGGCCAGATGTCGCGGGCCGCACTAACGACTGAAGTTGGGGCCTAAGGCGCCCTGATTGCTGTTCCGTGTCTTTTGATTAAGTGATATGGAAGGGTTAAGTGAATATAAACGTCATATTCTGACCGCATATTAAGTTAACGCTTCAAGTGTCCACAATGTTTAGACACTTAAGTGTTATGGACAGGAAAGTCCTTGTAACAACCAATTTGAATTCCGGTCCATTGTAGTGTTCTTCGCAACGACTCATTGCTGTGATATGAACACGTTTACAGATTGTGACATTGTGACATTCATTGTGAATATGTTCTACTTCACTTTGGTTATATTTGTGTTGCCTATGATTGAATTTTTATTACGGTTTAGAAACGAAATCAAAGACAACTAAAATCGGAATACATAGGTACGAGTAAACGCAATTGTTTGGTGAACCATTCGATGAAGCATATAAACAATCTGAAATATATGCATATCGATGTATTGAGTTCAGCTTCAAAACAGTTTTTCAATGGCGAGAACTCTACAAGTTTGTAAAGTTGAACAGAAGGTCATGCTGGAACTTGCAATGCCTTTCTTATGCATTCCTTGCTTTCTTCACATCTCATTGATCAGCTGTACAATTATTTTAATTTAAAAGTTTACTAGGCTACCTTCACGTGGTCCAGTAGAATGATAAATTTCACCCAGCTTAGCCTACTTTCCCAATCATTATCCCAATAAGCGTTGTACCCACGGGCCGCATTCTCGGGCCAAATCTTCTTTTAACGAGCACTAAGCCGACCGCCGTCGGGGCACCGCGGAATGCCCGGCTTAACCTGAAGGTATTTTTGTGATAAATTGTAGAACACGTTTTATTGTAAACTAGGTTCTACCCGAGACTTCGTTCGCGGAGATTATATACTGACTTTCACTATCCTTTAAATACCCTTTCGATTGGAGAGGCTGATCAGTCGCCGCGAGAACTTTCTTAAATGTGACAGATACGAAAAGACAACCAGGAACAATGGTGTAAAAGAAAGAAAAAAGTTTTTCATTTTCTTTAACATTGTATTCTTGGCAATTTTTTAATTTTTTATTACAAAATCCTAATTCAGACTTTGAACATTTTAAAACAAAAAATACCCAAATTGGTCCAGCCCCTCTGTAGTGATGCGCGTAACAACAAACAGCATTTTATTTTTATACATTATTGTATGTAGCTCCTTTTTATTTATATATGTAGATAGATAAACTAGCGACGAGCCTCGACTTTGGTCGTGTGTTGTAATTTAGCTAAATGCGCGACGTAGTGGTAATTGTAATATTTTCTTATTCAGTAAATATCAACTAAGTATTCAATAGTAGTTCGGGTTTTGGGTATACTGTTTTGGACTTTTATATGTTTGTGTAAATGTTCTTCTTTTCTTGTGCTACTCTATTATTTATCTATTCGATTTCCTGCCTGCCTCTGTTTTGTCGTATTTTATGTATTATTTTCTTCTATTTCAGCTGCTCATATTACCGGTTTTCCAGTATCAAAGACAAGCGCAAATTTCTTACATTTGAGGTCTTTACTTAAAGGTTCGATTTTGAGTTTAATGTTATTGAAAATATAAATATTAACCTTTGTATTAACGTACCTACGGGGTGATTTTTGGCTTTCCAGCGCTCGACACTCTCCAGTCGCGCACCAATCAGTGACGTCTAAAATATACGCTTGCGTATTTGATTGGCCCGCGGCTGGCTCGGAAGTCATAAATCGACCCGCTGGTAGTATTATATAACATGTAAGGCTATTTTTCAGCATTAACTTAAATAAACTTATGAATTATTAACCCGCTAATATTGAACTTAATTTGTAATAAATACTAAAATGATTAAGAATTTTGTTTGGAACACTAATCAATAATACGGTATGCTAGTGATTTTTGCAAAATTGAATGTATTCATAAAAGAATGAAGCTGTGTGAGCAAGAATTTTTTTTTAAATCTTAAAAAAGCAGAATGAGATTACTTAAAAAGTTTCTCATGGATGACACCGAGGGTAGTTATTCCATAAAATCAATAATGTAATGATCGAAAAACGAAGCACATTAAAAAAAATCGCAATATCTGGCAGGTGGTGGTGTGATATGATTAGCGCGCGGCACTGAATGCCGACATTGCAGGTTTAAGTCCTGCGAGACGCTAGATTTTTATTTGTGTCGTCGACACATCATTTAAATTTACAAAGAAAAGTTTGAAAAATATGACAGATGGGCCACTGTTACAATTAGGATCTGAAATGTCTGTTCTGTGGACGATAGTTAAGGGTCTACATATACTCCAATATTTTTTGGTCCAGTCTACATTCCGTGACCAATCATTTCACAAACTGATCAATTGGCAAAATGCATTTTTTTTTAAATATAAACTATTCAGGATTGGTTTTAGGACCAATTTGTAGAACCCTGAACATTAGGTTACGTTTGGTTTATGAAAATCATAAAATATTTACAGTTTTGGAAATAAAAACAGTCGGCCAAATTATCAGAGCACCTACCACGAATCTTCTGCGTTACTACTGCAACTGTTACCACGAATCTTCTCGATAAGAGTTAACGCGTATCGAGAAGATTCGTGCTAGGTGCACTGTAAGGTTTTTGTAACTGGAGGATGACATCGTAGGGCCTTCGGATTAATAATCGCAGATTTAATCACGGCAACCTTTGTCCCATCAACGGTTTATAAAGGCGCTATCAAAAGGGCGCGTTGGCAACTCGATTACTTGTCGCCAGGGGTCGCCATTGTGGCGTGCGGTGTATTTATAGCTCCCAGGAGAGCAGGGCGACTTAGCTGGCCTCCAGTATTTGTAGGGGCTACTTTTTTACTGCTAAAGGTACCGCACTTTGTAAAGAAACGGAAACCTTTCAGTTGCCCCAACATGACCGGTCCAGGTTTAATTTATCGCTGCTTGTGTCTCTGTCAAACTAGTGTCATAAGAAAGGGACACACGAAAAGATAAGCTCGGATAAACTAAACTTGATCAGTCATGTTGCACCACTGGATGATTTTTTCAGCTTTATCAGTTCAAATTGAACCGTTAAGGTGTATCGTCTTACCTTCTTACTACGAAATGTACTATACAGTACTAGCTTTTGCCCGCGACTTCGTCCTTGTAGTTTAGATAAGCTGGCACACTTGTAAAATAAAAGTCGAGTATCATTTTCATTTTTTTTTATTTTTCTTTGTTTTTTTTTTTTTTTATTCTTTTTTTCATTTTTCAACGTGTTGTTATAATAATTCTCATGCGTCTTACAACTAAAGTATAAGCTGCTGAGTTTCTTGCGGCGCTTCTTCTCAGCAGAATCTTCGATGTTCCGAAGCTCTGGTAGAATCAGACGTGTAAAAGAACCTATGCGCCCTTCTTGCAAAATTAATGTTTCATTTTCAATAATTTTCTTTGTGTATAATTAAGAGTTTACATACATACATACAATTATCCGTTTCAACCACAAATATACGTGTGATAGTAGTGGGAAATGTTTGCGCGCAAAATGTCGCTTTTCCTTTATTTTATGCTCTGAGCTTTCTACCTGCATTAAAAAATTGTGACATTTTTATTAAAGATAGACACAATTCTGGTAGAATTCTATGTATACTCTGTGTATGTCCAGAGTAAATGTTATTTGCATTCGCAGCGCAAAATGCTAATGTGTGGTTGTCTGTACTTAGGGTTGTCAACATTTTTTCGGTTGAATTTAATATTTTTGCGAATAAGCTAAGAAAATATATAGTATGCTTCAAAAAAACATATTATTTATTGGAAAGATGAAAAAGGCAATGGTGTAAGTTTGTTATCTATTTAAATTTTTGTAACCGATTTTTTTTACTTTTCGATTTTTTTTATACATTCAAATTAAATTTACAATGCTAATGAACACAAAGAAACATTAGGGTAATGGTAGGACTCAAACCTGCAACATCAGCATTACGTGCCTAATTTTTCTTTGTGTTGTCATTCGAATTTTAAATTTAATTTGAATGTTATCTATTTATCTATTCAATCTATTTTAATAATGGGAAAAATGTTCGAAATATAGTATATTTGCGTACTATATATTAGTTCAACAGTATATAGTACGGAGAGCCGAAATATAGTACAATACTATATAATATAGTACGGTTGGCAACCCTATCTGTACTGTACGTCGCTTATTGACGGTACACCACTGTGCAGTAGCGGGTAAGAGCGCACAGAGGTGTATGACGTCGGTGGAGGACAAAAAAAATTACAATTTATTATTAGAGAGTGTTGATGACACTGGGAAATTTATTTGTTTAGACTCAGCCGGGTAGGGGGTACAGGGGGCTTGTGAGTAAATTAGCGATATTTAACTACTGATCTGTAAATTGCAAAAGGAAAGGAATGTTCTCTAAAATTTTGAGAAAGTTACACACAGCAGCTTAAAAAGTTTTCATCACACATCAACGTTGATTATTTATTAGACGCATATATTGTGTAATATTGTAAGCAATCAAGAACATTAATAATATTTTTCGATTTTTAAACTTCAGGGACTTTGGCCAGGGTAAAAGCATCTATAGTCAAAAAATACAGTTATAACACCTCGTATGCAATATTTTTTGTAATTAATTTATCTGCAACAATCATAATACATTTTATACTTTAAAACGGACAGCAGCCAGTCAAAAATTCTTGGTTCACTGAACCGAATTTTACGTTAACGCAACGGAATCAAATAAAAAATAAAGTGTCCCAGTTTTGTCCAGGGCCACTCCAGCTTGAACCACCATGCCTGTTAAGCACAACGCTTGCTCGTCAGTGTAGTATCATCGCGTAGTGCTCTCGACTTGCATTTGCATACGTTATATCGCACGCCTGTGTATTGCGACGTTTATGTTTCGCCTTTAGTTTTGGGTGACTTAGTCTTATTCAACTGGTGACAGCTTTATTTTATGCCGTCTTACCATAAAGCAATTAAACTCTATTTAGACACTTAATAGATTGATGATTGAAATGGGATTAGGTGTGCGCGTTGAGTGAAAATATAGCCTATGATATAGAAAGCTCACATTAAAATTCTGAAAAATATATTTTTAAATGGTATGATTAGTTTTTAAGATTCCCTCTTACATACAAACTTTACCTCTTTCTTTATGAGGTAACTATATATGACAGCTGTTATAACTGCGTATCAAACATAAACATCTATCATATTGACTATCGTAATTTTGTTAATAAGCGATTTTTGAAATTAATCGTATCATTCTGAAACTAATAAATCGACCTGGTTTTAATGAATACCGATGTTCTGAAAATATATTGTTTTAAAGAAAAAAAAAATTCTTATCTTTTATAATTTTTTAGACCATTTTAAAAACAAGACCTCGAAGAAGTGGTTTTTTCTTTGATAGTTATACTTTTTTAACAGTGTTACGCAAATTATATAAATATGTATGTGCTTACGGGTAAGTAACGATAATTGTGAGATTCCAGTCACTTATTTTGTATTATTGTTGCTTCTAAGTCTCACTGCACGAATAGCATGAATACCTTCATTTTAAAAAACAGTAAAATGAATGAAAGCGCAACTTGAAACGAAATAAATCTTGGCAGCACGAAATGCAAAAACTCCATGCACGCTCGAAAAGCGTGTTTAAAATTATTTCTAGAGTTTTCGTGCAATACTAATTGAGAGAGTCTCATTTTGGACGTAGTCACTTTGTCCGCGTGCGGCGGCGCGGCCCACTGGGCAGCGATTTCCTCACAAATTGTACTTGCATTTAGAATGCTACAATATTCACGTTCAGTATTATTTTGCTCATTGGAGCTTCATTAATACCGTTCGTGTTTAGTCTGACGTGAAAATAGACTGCCAGTATAACTGTACAAAAAGGAAATTTTTATTTGCTTCTAAACAAATCTAGTCCGATTTGTTTTTTTCTTAGTCTCAACGTTTTTTGTAAAGTTTACTAAAGTAAAGACTAAAGTATTCAACCACTGTGTCTTGTCCTACCATCGTCTCTTATGCAACAGACTCATAGACGCTTACACAAGCAAACTAATCATAATTTTTTTTTTATGGTAAAGGCACGCAAACTAGCTGGCCTTAAGCTGGTGGTGGGCCTCCAGATCTCTCACTTACCGTACGAAATGCAGTAGCAAGCTAATATTTAAGTAACGAACGCCTCTTTTTTCGTCTAGTTGAAGGTCACTTACCATCAGGTGACCCATTTGCTCGTTTCCCTTCTTATGTTGTATGTATAAAAAAATATTAAAATCGTCATATCATGATAACCTTCACATGGTTACACTCTTCTCAACTCATACTCAATTACGACTCAAAATTAACCTAAATGAAAAGTAAACCAACTCCATTCGCGAAATGAGGAATAAGTAATGTTTGCCTAAAGCTATTAATGTTTGGGCTCATTCCGATACCCTCAAAGGCATTTTATGTTTGCCTTGTTACCCGTGAAGTCATGCGAACAGACCCTTTACGCATCTACTAAGAACGATCGGTATGTCCATCTGTATGACTAGGTCGACTTGCCTCTCTCTGTATGCATCGTTTCTAAACTAAATCAATATAAAAGAGATACTGAGAGATTGCTTATATTGGTGCAAATTTCAGCTATATATTCAAGACAACTCGCCGTAAAAGTACCTTTAGTGTAAGTTTGTGTTACATTAACGTTTCGCACGTATTGGCGTTAACTTCTCAATTACTATAGAAATACAGTGCCTTCAGCGACGCGTACCTACAACCAACCGTTTTCATTTTAATTGGGAAGTTCACGCACACGTGTTCCAGATGTTTGTTGAAACAAAAACTTGCTCTTAAAGTAGAGATGTGGCTTTAGTGCGACTTGCTTTATCGCTATACGCTACGTGTCTTTCTCACGAGCCCAATATAAATAAAAATGAGAGATAGGCGAGACAATTGCAAGCGTATTGTCCCTCAGTGCATTTGAGTCTTTAATCTACAACGCCGATTGTTACATCGAAGCCTTCCCAAGTTTGTAGTAGGTACTTCTGATATTTTCACCGCCGCTCCGAGTGTTAATAATAACGTAATTGGTACACATAAAGTCGTCATTGATCATTCGGTTGTTATAAAAGGGTTAATTTCAAACTCTAGACCTTTAGTTTGTTTACTAAACGATGGTATTTAATACGTTATCGGGACTTAAACGCGATAAAAATATATTGACAATTTACCTCGACGTTTCGGCTATGTTTCAACGGCCGTGGTCACGAGTAGACTGTGATGGTAGCTATGATGAGAGGGTAAGCGTGTCTTCGAAAGAAGACGTTTTTAAAATCAGAGTTTTTTGCAAAAAGAGTGCCATTCACATTACAATCAAAGCCTTTTGCAGATGGTAGGGTTTTGTGCAAAGTCCGCTACCACTATTTTGCTCGCTAATCCTGTCGCTAAGCAGTTGTGCTTGCATTGTTGTGTTCCGGCGTGGAGAGCAAGACAGCCGGTGCAATTATTGGCCTCAAGACCAATTATTTCATCTTAGCCCTGTGATGTTCGGAGATAATTGATAAGACCGTTGAGTATGAGAGGTGTCTTTATTCTGAGTTTAGGCATATTGTACAGTTGTTATATAGAGAGACAATATGAGAGTGTGTTTGTATGTCGCAGCATACACTACAGCCCTCTGGGTTGGCAACGCATCTGCAATCCCATTGGTGTTGCGGGTGTCTATGGGCGGTGGTGATCTCTTACCATCAGGTGACCCACATTCTAGTTTGCCTTCCTATGTTGTTTAAAAAAAAGCTTAGACTTCGAAAAGTTACCCAAAAAAATCATTTTTGTCCAGATCATCTTTAGCCAGTACCCACTGGGGTGATTAATTCTACCTTGAGTACATGCATTTTGGGAACTTACAAAATTCCTAAAAGCGACCGGTTGCCATTAACAAAAAAAGTTGAAGTTGAACTTTCAAAATTAGAATGGTATTGTTTGAGTTAGTCATAAAGGTTTGGTGACGTCTTCGCTGGCATGGCGGCTATAAATGGGTGCCTGCGTGATACTTGTCGACGAAGCTGTGACGTCATGATTACTTAAAGCCCTGGCCCATGAGTATTCCCAATTTCCGTTTTGTACTTACCACGAATGGTCAGAAGAGACCCTTTGATTATGAAATAATATCTGGAAAAAAAAAATGTATGTAAGCTACTCAGGCTCTTTTATGAGGCTAATTCTACCAGCACTTCGGAACATTGAATACCCTGCTGAGAAGAATCTTCTCAAAAACAAAAATTGCCGAGCAAAAGTTACATGTCTATAGTAAATACTTTTACATAAATCTTATAAATAATAAGAATTAAAATAAACAAAAAATAACAATAAACAGCTCATCAAACCAGAAACACGGAGCAGTTTAGATACAAGGATACCCTTTGTGCTGCTGACAACCCAAGTAAAAAGTTAGTTTTTGATTTTTCTGGTCATAATAAAGGTTTAATTATTATCGTCCTATTAAAAAAGAAAATACTTTAAGCAAATTCTTTTCTTAAAGTTTATGCTTAAGCCGATACTGTATTTATTGGTCATACTAAGTGCAAGCGTACTCTTCTAATTTAGTTTGGTTGAAACGAATTCCGAAGAATATAGATTCAGTTGTTACCATGTGAAGGTCCATATCTACAAACTGGAACAAATTACCTTGCTTCTCCGCGAAACAGTAGAGCGGAGTTGTTCCGCGGAGTAGCAAGGTAATTTGTTCCAGTTTGCGCTCCGATTTGCCAACTCAAAATCAAATGCGATACTAAAAATTTATTGAGTTTTGGTAAGGTAAAGAAAAATCTCATACATTGTTTTAGGACGGGCCAATTTTATGAAGTATAAAAACAATCCGAAGCATAAAGGGTTATAAATAAGATATTCAAGGAGTTCTGTTATGTAAAACGGCCCGTAAGTAGGTATTTTATGAGGATATCGTCTCAAAACCCTTTTAATCCTTTCACGTAGGCCCGTGCTTTACATTTTACATGTGACAAAGGTAGATCTAACAGCGCTTAAAAACAAAAACATCATTATTTACCGTTTTATTGGAATCATTTGAATGTTTTCTTATTAAATCATAATATAATTTGATTAAGTCGTGTTTTTCTTAATTCCGCTTTTGACTGATGCGAGAATTCTACACGTGATTTAACTTTATACGCGAAGAGACTGATCATTTATTTTTAAATTTTTTTTTTTTACTCTGGATCAAGTGTTTCTTGCTGTACTTTTTTTAACTTTCGTATCATCGCGACTAATCATTTGTCGCATTGCTTGTACTCGTAACTTAAAAAATATTGCCAACAAGACTTCAGTACAGTTCCGACATTTAATTATTTACCTATCTATCCAACACTAGACTTGTTGTTTGTTTGACCGCGTAGGGTTGCACTCATCAAGATGTAACTTACGTGACAAATAGGTTGGAAACAATACTTAAAGCTCGTCTAAGAAGTCTGAAGCCGTCTCATTATTTCAAAAAGAAGCAAATAAAGATGCAAGTTTTGGGGGAGACTAGGCCAGAGTGTGATGTAGGTTTGAGACTAAAATGAAACAATGTCATATAATCCAAATATGCGTGATTGAAGAGTCTCTGAACGCTATGCCATCTAGGCAGATGTTATACTCAAAAGGGCCCTTGTCTGGTTCGCTCTCACTGATGCGGAAGCGAGACAGGGCGCTGTCGAACTAGCACTGTACACAATTCAATCAGTCTAACATTTGCCTTTCGTTTACAGTAACGGCGCTCCGCGAGCATTGGGATGAAGCGAACGCGCGCGTGCTCCAGCGCAAGGCGCAGCTCGACGCCATGCTGGGAGACAGCCAGCGCTACGAGGCGCGCAGGCGCGACGCTGACGCCTGGCTCGGCCGCATGGAGGGGCGGCTGGCCAGCATGGCGCCGCCGGGACATACAGCTGATGTCCTGGAGATGCAGCTGAGAGAACAAAAGGTAAGAAGTGTGTTGCTAGGCTCGATGGTGTGTCGCCATCTGTACTTGATTTAGCAGCTGAGAAAACGAAAGTAGAAGTTAAGTGAAGGAATGAAGAGGTTGATGATGAAGCTGGCATTGGTACTGTGAAACGATATTTAGCTGATGTGCTTCATTTTGGAGGGATCATAAGGTGTGTAAAAAGAATGAAACGTTCAGCTGTAGTTGCGGTTGAGAGAGCAAAAGTAAGTGAAATTGAAGCCTGACAGGGGTGTGTGGGTAGTAGGCTTTGTAAGACCAGGGTATACTACTGATGTAATGACCATGTAGTTGAAGGAGTGAAAGTGAGTGGCTGTAGCAGGTGCATGGACACTTTTGGTTAAATTGCTGATGGCTTGACCAGAGTTAAATAAATTAGCGTAAATAAATTAAGCGATTGCGTTGTATTGTATGACACATTTAAGTAAGTGACTAAGTAAGTATTTTTTATAAATGAAAACCAGGTGCTCTGTTGCGTGTTCGTTAAGGTTTATAAGTGGAAAACCACTTTCTTGGCCTACTGTATGGTGTATTAAAACGTCAATACAATGAATACAAAGGTACTCTGTGTTCTAACTTTTAGGAGACATAAATATAGAAGCAAAGTTAATATAATAAAAAACAATTAAAAGCTATGTCACACTGTTTTTTTTAAAAAAATACAAGTATAGGCACGATCACTCGCACTTACTGCATTATTTGCGTTTCTCGCGAAATCCACGAAAATATCGCAGAGACTCCACTCGCGCATTTACATAATTGCTGCTGGAAAACACTTAAACTATCTTCATTAACGATGCATAATAAACATAAACAGAACTTGGCGCACTCTCATAAATTCATAATGTTACGAAAGTAAAAGTTAGACCATAAAAAAGGGATTGCAAATCGAGATAAGTCTATTTTCACACTTGCTCCTAATTACTTGCAATTAGTCAAGTTAAGTAACTTCATTAACAGTGCAAGGAACTTTCATCTCTTGGCGAAAAATCTACTATTATAGCTAGCAGCTCCGATCAAACCTATCGTTCATAAAAACACTATTAAAGTTTTGATGAAACCAGCGCTCTGAATATTATGCCATGTAAATATTTGAAATTTACTTAAAGAAATGAAAAGCAAGTAGGCTACATAGCCTCTTTTACACGTCCCATTCTAGTAGCGCTTCGGAAAATGGAAGATTCTGCTGAAAAGAAGCACCGCGTAAAACTTCCTTTTTTTCTTGTCTTTTCCAAACGAATATTTATAGTATTTTACTAAATTAGTTACTGAAATTTGGCCTGAAATTTTGATCTCACGAACTTTTATTTAAACACGCTTGTAACAATTAATATTCCCAAAGGCCGGGAACACAACAACTTACTAGACGTTTATTTAGAATCTTTTGTGCTGACAAATTGTATTTCTGCCCGAGGGTAGAAAATAGAGAAGGACCCGCATCCCTTGTAAACTAAATGAGGTATCCAATTTACATAATTTGTTTTCTTTGGACTATTCTTATTTGCATTAAATAGTCGTAGTTTAGGAAAATAGAATGTTGTCAGAGAATTTGCACAGAAATTTACATTTTTTTATATATGCAGACACACAGACACTAGCTCTGGATATATTTAATTATTAAATTCAGGCGGTACTTTGCGGAGGTCCATGTCAACTCTCCGCGAGCTGTTCGGGTTCGCGCAAGCTAATTTGTTCCAATTTGGAACGACCGTGGTAGCACCACACTCACTACTCACTCAGTACTGGTATGAAGTAGTAGTTCGCTACTGCGTTTTGCACGACGATTGAGAGATCGGAAGGCCCATTCTCTGAAGACCGGCAACGGATCGGTGACTCTACTTGGATTGCTGGGGGGTGGTGGCCACTTACTTCTGCCTTTCCGTTCAATTACAAAACAGAAATCAATATTATTCCATTGTCAAGATGAGTTGAAGTATCTAGAGAAGTATACCTATTTCGACGTTATGTATGTACTCGTTTTTATAACATATAATAGTTTTGTATTTATTTTGTTCGTTGAGAATTCGCCGAATAGAATTGAATCTGACACTGTATTATTCCTCTTCCATATCACTTAGTTACTAAACATTTTATCCATTTACAAAGAAAATGAGGGCTTAAAAGTATCTTGTAGCTTGTACAGTCTTTTAACAAGTTGAAGAAGACGGAAAAAAATATAAGCAACAACTGATTGTCCTTGTTTAATTATCTTTGTTTTGGAAATTTCCCTTACGGCAGCATCTTTATTAATTTGAATCTGTGAAAAGTTAAATATTAAATGAGGTCTTTGTATCTACAAGTAACTGGTTTTTTCCTGGTGTTTTTTTAGTGTGTAACCCTTTGTGTGCGAGTCCAAAACGCTCGTGGCCGATTTTTAAAGTTTACCGAATGATTAAAATTTGGTTTTAACAATGTCGTCCCCAAAAAGCATGACCACTAAGCCTTCTGACGCCCTTTAGCTTCAGCGCTTATTTCCATTAAATTGATTGTTACATTAAATTGACTGTTCCATTAAATTGACTGTTCCATTAAATTGACTGTTCCATTAAATCGACTGTTCCATTAAATCGACTGTTCTATTAAATTGACTGTTCCATTAAATTGATTGTTAAATTAAACTCCTTGTTGTAGTCTTTCCATGCGGAGGTGCACCAGTACAAGCACCAGATCGAGTTGTTCGGGCAGCTGACGCAGCGGCTCATCGCCGTGTACCGCAACGATGACACGTCCCGCATCAAGCGAGCCACGGAGTCTATCAACCATCGGTACAACGAGCTGAACAACAGGTTGGTACCAGGAAGCTGACTATAGGTACTGTTAACCATTAACAATCGGTACAACGAGCTGAACAATAGTTTGGTACAAGGAAACTGACTATAGGTAGGTACCGTCAAATGGAGTGGTTTTCAAATGCAGGGGTGACTTTAAAAAACTAGCTTCAAGGCCACGTTTATAATTTTTAATCCAATTGATATCTTCACCGATTGTCTAGTTGTCTATTTGACTATACATATTGCTTGCTTGCTAACTCCTACCGCTAAGTAGCAGTTCTTACGCTGTTGTGTTCCGGCGTGGAGAGCAAGACAGCCGTGCCATTACTGGCACAAGATGTATTCAATCTTAGCTCTCTGGGTTGGCAACGCATTTGCAATCTCCTTGGTGTGTGCTGTTAATGGGCGGTGGTGATCACTTACCATCAGGTGACCCACTTGCTTGTTTTCCTTCCCATGTTGTAAAAAAAAACTAGACCATTTGTTGTTTGAAATATATAAATAACGGATACAGTGTGAGTTTCACATTTAGGCCTGTTTTTGGGCACCACCCCATAATCCCTAGTTGCTGCCAATTACCAAATCATTACCTACTTATTTTAGCTGTTGTTATGTATAAAATAGTCCTCTGCCATATTATAGTCATTGGAAGCCTATCCTGAAGTGCCTCATTATCCTACGTAATAATATAGTATGATTTTAATGCTGACTTCGTACACTGACGAGTGACGTTTAAAATAAGTTGTATTTGCATCATGGTATACTGAATCAAAAAAGGTGAAACTTGATCAGACAATAACCTGATCGTGGCAGGCGGAAATTAGGCAGAAACTAGCGTAATTCAGCCAGACTATTAATCATAATACATTTGAATTGCTGGAACTTTTTTAACCAGTAATGATGGACATGGGGGTCGCCAGCCAGCCTTCTGGTCCGTGGTTGGCCCCGGGGGCAGTTCATACTTTTTGGTACCTACGACTTGATGAACATGTACTATTATAATATAATCTACTTATTAAGGCTGTAGAGGGGAGGTAGCTGGTGTAGCTTATTTACAGGAGAAGCTGATAAAAGGGTGTTAAAATACTTACGTTCCTCTTCCTGTTTTTCACATAACTGTATGCATATTATATTTTAAGTTTTTTTTTACTTTTTTAGGGTTCCGTACCCAAAGAATAAAACGGGACATTATTACTAAGACTCCGCTGTCCGTCCGTCCATCTGTCTGTCCGTCTGTCACCAGGCTGTATCTTAAGAACCGTGATAGATAGACAGTTAAAATTTTCACAGATGTATTTCAGTTGCCGCTATAACAATAAATACTAAAAAACAGAATAAAATTAATATTTAAGGGGGTCCCATACCACAAACAAGATTTTTTTGCAATTTATATATATATATATATAACGGTACGGAACCCTTCGTACGTCAGTCCGACTCGCACTTGGCCGGTTTTTTTATGTACCAAGTGCCCTTAAATTCATCCATATCGTTTAATTACATACAAGAACTCGACTCGGTGTTCGCTGAGGCGTGCGGTTGGTGTGGACGCGGGTTGACGTTAGCATGCACCATAAAGTTAATTAACGCGACAAAAACCGCGACCTACGCCAGACTAGCACGACTCGTTTCTTTGACGCTCAATGTGTGCCTTTTGCACGAAGCCAGTGAAAAAGGATGATTTTTCTGACAAATGAGAAAAGGCATGTCGTGCCGACCGTTCTGATTAATTTAGCTGGCTTGTACATCGCTTACTACAAAGTCGAAAATTGAACTTTGGAAGTATGCTTAAAGAGTTGAATGTGAATTGCCCAAAAAAAAAAAATATTTCATAGAGTGAATAAATGTTCAGCTACAGGCTATTTTAGCGGTATGTTGCAAAAAGAGCACAATACGATTTATTTTATAATAGTTGTTACCTGCGACTTTGGTCGCGTATATTTTACATTTTTTAACAAAAGCAAAATTTTTTCATGAATCAGGATTTCAGGCGTGGGAACGTAACGAACAGACAGAGTTTATTTTGCATTTATAAAATTTGTTTTGACATAGGTTTATTTCAAACCTTACAGCATACAACGCCAATGAGCTCTTTTTTAATAAAGAAAGGAATACATTTATATACAATTAAACTAGTGTTTATCTATATGTTTGTATAAATAATAACAATATGGCGCCATCTGTACACGTTGTCATTGATCTAAAATACTAACGCCATCTGTGGTGCGACACCTTGTACTATTGCGGCAACTGTCTGCTATTTGACTGGTCACGCCATCTAGTGGGAACTCTGTTTGTTACGAAGAGACTTTGAGCTTTGCTTGGAATGGATCCAACGCCATCTATTGTGAGCAACAACGAATCGTAGTCGTTTTCGTACCATTGAAGTCTGCTGGTTCAGATAATTTTCGTTTTCACTGTCATCTACGAGTACGTTTTTGTTGTGGAACTAATTTTTTTTGCTGTTCATCATTGTTTTGAAATCGAGAACAGAATTTTACAACTTTTACTTGTCATATTTGATGCTTAATGGAAAATTGATTTTATTATACATTACATTGGTCAATGACAATGAAGTACTCGAGCACATGGAAAACGCGTAGTGTAGAAAATTTAACAAAGTTTTGGTACAAACTTGTCACTTTTGCATTTATGGTGTCACCGCTGTATGAGCTCGTGACCCAATGAAAAATTACAAACTTTTCTTTTAACTGAACTCGAGTTTTTAGTTTTTTACATACTATTTTTGTCTTCACAGTATCGTAGCACGAGGCAAGGCCTTGCACTCAGCAGTGTCGTCTCTTCAGAACTTCGATCGTTCGCTGGAAAAATTCGTCGCGTGGCTCAGCGAGGCGGAATCTTTGCTGGATGCTGCGGAAAGGGACCCTCATCTGCTTAAGGTATGTACCGTTTTCCTGACTTACATTGGAACTTATTTCAATTTTTTGAACTACAAATTCGACTAAAACTGCAAGAAAGTTTCATAGCGACATCTCTCGAAAACTTTTAACACGTGGCCTAAGAGTTCAGAGCTCCTTTCATAGATGGCGTTGTGAATGTCAGTACATTACTACGTTGTGTGACTTTCTCTTGTTTTTCACAGCGCCATCTGTAATTTTATCTTTGAACTAAGATCTTTGTATTAGGGAGTTGTGGTTTACAAACCACCCGATAGAGTGTTGCGCTCAAGCGAAGCGTTTAGCCAACCCGTTTTTATGAAGGTTGGTATTCGAAAGTTGAAAATAGAGGGCGGTAATGTGCTTGTAATGATAAGATTGCATTGCCGTGGTATATTTAGTATCAGGATATGAATAAATGCTTTTTAAAAAGCGAACTTTGGCACAAAATCGGTTTATGAAAATTTTATATTAAGTTCGATAGAAAGACTGACTGGGAATTCAGGGAGGAGATTTTTTAAAGCAATGTTACGTGTTTTAGGCATTGCTTAGAAATAGGAGGTCTTTCTTAATCAATCAAATCACAACTCAACTTTCGAGAACAAGTCACTGCAGTGATTTTTTTCAAAGTACAGTTATACTTACCTACAAATACTCAGAATACATAATGTTTATTTAATCACACACGTCCCCGGGAACGGACGCGTCCGGTCCCCGGTTGGGGTACTAGTATATTGGTCAAGTTTAGGGACCGATTCTTCCCGCACCCGGCGCTCGCAACTTTTTTACGTTATTCTGTTGATGAGAATATTTAAATAAGTTTTCGCCTAAACAAAATTTATGATCCTAAACAAACCCATATTTTTATCACAATTTCTGCGTTTCACTTACACAAAACTAGCACCCCCCTCCCCCCTGCCTTTTAGCACGCGTAGAATTATTTTTAACATAAAACTACCGTGAGACTCAGACATATTAATAAAACGGATCACTCACGTATTTTTGCGTCGGGAAATGCCCGACATGTTTCGGACCAGTCCGTGGTCCTTAATCATGAGTGAGTGATCCGTTTTATTAATTTAATACGCGTAGAATTAGTTTGTAATGTACATACAAATGTTCCGTAAAAAATCTCTAAATGACAATAAAAACCGTATCAAAATCCGATGCGTAGTTTAGAAGGAGCAAGCAGCTGACAGCAACTCGGCTGGGCAGCGTTCGGGAAACTGCGAAATGTCTTCTTGTCCAATATACCTCAGTGTCTGAAATCGAGAGTGTATGATCAATGTGTGTTACCAGTGATGACTTATGGCACTGAAACGTGGCCGCTTACTATGGGCCTTATAAGAAAGCTCAAAGTCACGCAACGAGCTATGGAGAGGGCTATGCTTGGAGTTTCTCTGCGTGATCGAATCAGAAATGAGGAGATCCGCAGACGAACGAAAGTAACCGACATAGCCCAGCGGATTAGCAAGTTGAAATGGCAGTGGGCAGGGCACATAGCACGGAGAACTGATGGCCGATGGGGTCGAAAAGTTCTCGGATGGCGGCCGCGTATTGGCAAGCGCAGCGTAGGACGACCAGCCACAAGATGGTCCGATGACCTCATACAGGTGGCAGGAAGGCGCTGGTTGCATGCTGCTTCCAACCGGTCACTTTGGGAATCCATGGAGGAGGCCTATGTCCAACAGTGGACTTCTTGTGGCTGAGGTGATGATGATGATGAAGCAGCTGAAGATATGAGAACAGACAGAGGATGATGGCAACTTTTTTTTATACTATTTATGTAAAGAAGATAGTAAAGGTTTACGAGGACCGCTGGAAAACGTGACCTGTTTGACTCAACCGTATTGTTGTTGTTGGAAGAGATCGCTCTTAAGCGATAAGACCGCCTATTGTCTACCTTTCTAATTCGTTTATTTGTTTGCTTTGTATTTTTATGTGGTGTACAATGAAGAATATTTGTTGTTGTTGTTGAGTGGCCCTGACCACAAAGCTGGACGTTTCGGATTCGACTCCCAATATCGGCATTTGTATGTAATATAAATGTTTTTACTAGGATAGTACTCTCTTACAGAAATACGACTTTTCTGCTGGCGATTATTTATTATTGGGTTGTTATGGAATAAACAGAGTAAGGTTTAATATTGAGTTGCAGGCTGCTTTTCAAACGAAAAAATACATTCATGCCATTGCCCATGCATGCTTAGCATGTATGTATGTATGTATGTTTCGTACCTTTATCTTTACAACGTATAAAACAATGTCGCTATCCATTCCTGTCTGCCGTTCTATCTTCGGCCGCCTAACTCCTAAACCACGCAACGGGTTTTGATATTGTTTTTACGGTCATTCAGAGAGTTTTAAACGGAAGGTTTTTTTACACAATACATCTTAATAGTACCGGTGTTTTTAAGCTGTTTTCATAGCGCGATCCCCTTAGTAGTGAGAAGTATTTCGCGACCTCCTACCGTACGCTGTTTCTAACTTTTTTTATGTTACAAATTTCGAATCCAGATATGATTTTTAGTAAAAACTTGAAGACGTATGGTCGTTGGAAAACCCTGATTAATTGTATACTAATGTCAGTTCAGTGTCATTCGTCTCAAGGTATTAAATTGAAACTTTATCGAGTTAGTATCTGTAAGTTATTTACATTTGGATGTCGGAAGGCACGACAGCAAAAACAAAAGTTGACAATAAAACGGGAGGGGCGCGGGAAAGCCGACGGCGAACTGTAAAGAACGCTTTGTGTAACTTTGCCATACCAAGTTTCATAATTTTAACATCCATTCAGAAAGTTTGTTGGTTGCAAAAGTGTGCTGACATCCTAGTTTTTATACACATTTAAAACTTCCGGAGCTAAACTAGGCAAAATTTAAAACTCTATAACCAACGACATTTATGTTTTGGTGAACATGGCGATGGTTCGTATTTATGGACGGCGAATTTTGATTCGTTGAAAAATAGCAATATATTAGTTACTTGCGTAAAATAAACATCAAATCCCGTTTATGATGTGCGCATGCGGTTAGTAATGATTTTTATGTATCACATTTAACCAAATTATGTGAAAACTCTTTAACAATTATTCCTTTCTGCGTCTCTATTTAATTAGTCTCATTAGAAAAGTACACACATAGAGATAGACTCAGATAAACTATACTTGCCGGCCAATGCGTAGCGTAGGTAGCCCAGAGCTCCGCTTCTCATGAGCCGTACGAAGTATCTGTGCTTATCTCTCTTTTTTCCCAACCCTAGTGCAAGAGGGACAGCACTATCCATACACAATGAGCTGCGCCTAGTGCGAGTGAGACAGGTGCCATGCTAATTATTGCGATATCGCAACCCATATTTTCGCAGCCTCGAGACGTTTTGTTACGTTCAAATTTACATATTTCGTATTTAATTTATTCTTATCAAGTCTTGAGTTATTTTAGCTTCAATTCGAGGTTTTATTTAAACCTATGAACCTTAAATTTCAGTTTTTACCCGTGGAATAAAACACGATAGGTATAGATGTCTATTTTTAACGCCTTGTAAGTAAAACAGTAAAATTTATGTGCTTTTTTCGAAAAAAATTTTTTTTTGTACTGATTATGATACAATTGGGATAAATATCTATGAAATCTGTAGATATTATTACCTAGCAAAACATAACACATTTTTGATTTTTCCGGCCTAAGTTTATTTAAATTGAATTTATTAAAATTATGCCTTCTTCTGGTGGCAATCGTCGAGAAAAGTTTTACAAGTAAATTTTTATCCGTTTACAGTGGGGCATTGATTTGAAAAAAGTCTTTAAAAATGAAATAAGAATGTTATAACAAAGTATCATCACAAAAGCTTGCATTAAAATAAGTTTCTTGCAAAACATATTTAAGTTGGTACCTACCAAAAAACCTTTTATACTGAATAAACTCGAAAGAAGTAGTTCCTTGAAATTTTCTTTTATATTCGAAACTCGACTTTTTAAATTACTGGACCGAAGTTAAGCGCTTATAACTCCTTTCAAAGGCCCAAGATAATTCGTGAAGGAAGTAGTTTTTCAATTTAAATTTTGACGCAAAAAGTTCTAGCGAAAATGCGGGTACAGCGCTGAATATAAACGCATTAGAACTTAAAATGATGGCTACACATGTTTAAAAACTGTTAGACAAGTATAAATTAAAATAAAGCGAAAGTGCTCACGTTACAGACTTCACGTGCTAGTAATTAAGTTATTAAGTAGATTTGTATAATAAATATTTATGTTAGTCTTTAAGGTATTTATCTCTGGGCCTATGCAGCCTGAAATAAATGAATTCTATTCTATTCTATTCTATAAATTGAATGACTCTGTAAATTTACTTTTTTTATAGTGTCCTTTGCATTTTGATAAAAAAAAATGCTCTTGTTTTTACCTCTATAATGAAAATGAGTAGCCATCTATAGTCAATGCCCATAATTAAACGTACTAGTTTGACAGATAGCAATGTTGCCAGTCATACGAGAAAAATAGTCATGGGTAAATAACTGTAAAAATTATCGATAGATTGGTCCACGATATATAATAAAAATCCGTAAACGACTGTGAAAACCGTTTGAAAATTATTTGCGTGGATTAGGAGAAAATAGGTGGCTAAAGATATAAGGACAGACTTAGTGGAATAACGACATTATTTTATGCTATCTAGGTAACGAAAGATAAAGATATATATTTTTTTATACAACATAGGAAGGCAAACAAGCAGGTGGGTCACCTGATGGTAAGTAATCTCCACCGCCTATAGACACCTGCAACAACAAAGAGAGTGCAGATGCGTTGCCAACCCAGAGGGCTAAGATGGAATACTTCTTGCGCCAGTAATTACACCGGCTGTCTTGCTCTCCACGCCGGAACACAACAGTGCAAGCACTGCTGCTTAGCGGCAGGATTAGCGAGCAAGATGGTGGTAGTGATCCGGACGGACCTTGCACAAGGTCCTACCACCCGCAAAAATATTTTGTGTGAACAAAATTATTGCTTTGCGAACTCAATATTGTATATGTTTTATTTTAAAAATAATTATGTTGCATATACCAATAAATGTAGGTGATTAAAATTCTGTGTTTTTTTGCAGGTAAGTTAATTTAAATGCCACACAAATGGCGGTTCAGCAATCGTCGCTTCGGTAAGTAATTATCAGCTTTTATTACGCGGTAATTTTCAGATAATTAACAAATTAAATAATAGGCCAGTCGCACTAACCACACGTCTGTTATGTCGTATTACAAGGTATTTGTTTTATCGACTAGCCGGAATGGTTAGCACAGAGGCCACGAGTCGCTTTGTCAGAATGAGTGTGCATTAGAAAATTACGCAGTCGAATAGAGACGGTAGATGGTATAATAAACAATTACTTTTTTTTTAAAGTGACAAAAGCACAGACTAATAAAAACGGGTCTACAAGCAATCTACGTTCATTTCCAAAAACTATTTAAAATGAAGTAAGTAATTATGAAATAGGAAATATTTGATAGTGAGCCAATAAATTTAAAATGTGGGTATGTAAAGTAGATTGTCTTCTGCAACGAGATATCTATCTGTCCGTACACGATACGAACATTCGTTTAGGAAGTTCACTCATACGTACCAAACAGACAGAATGATAAACTTACTTAATTTTTTTTCAGTTTACGTTATCAAACTGGAACAAATTACCTTGCTACTTTGCGAAACCAGTACTGTCCGTGTACAAAACAGTGTCTGTGTCAATATATACAATTTCATGCAAAAACTCACCCTCCGCCGTTACCACATGAACCATACATGACACAGACTCAACTATACACCACGACGATTGATCGAATGATCTATTGAGTATTATGTTATACCTAAACGTTACACTTAACGTAACGTTAATTGAAAAAATCCAGTGCTTACCATTTCCATTAACACGCGGCTCGGTGTATTAAGGGTCTCAGCGATGCGTGCAGCCAATGGCTCATCCATTATGCGCATACCCCGGATCGAACCCGCGGGTGCGCCGGCACCTGACTGCTTTTATTAATTTTTGTTCATAAATATTAAATACGGAACGTTATGTAAAAAATAAGGTTACAGTTATTTGTGATGTAATAATAGCGATAAGGCGCTCTTTAGAGAGTCTAGTGTGAAACATGAGCTGAAGGCGAGGGCTCATTTTGGGATGAGGTGAAAATTACCGTTTTTTAAATTTTTTTAAATATTTAAATAATAAGTCAATTCTGAACAATAAATGAAATTATTGAAAATGTTGCGTTTTAGTCATAATTTTAAATCATGAAGAAAAAAGGTGTACAACGTGTTACATACAGCCAAAGCGCAGATCAGTAGAAAACACTTAAACGTTAGTAATTAAGTTAATTTATTCATAAAAAAATAATAGAACACGTTTATACTTATTATTTCATTATCCTCATTGTATAACATTTGTTTTTTCCCTCTCTCCTGTAAGCTGCATAGAAAAGGCTACCAGCACAAGTCTATTCGAAATAAAAATGGTTTGACTTAGCACTGACCGAAAAAAATGGCTGTATAGTTTTATTACCTTTGTATCCTTATAACTGTAAAAAAACAACTGACACTTTACTTGACAGATGCATTTACCGCATATAAAACGATAAAACGACTAATTTCAGAAGGTGTACGTTAATGAAAGGGGCAGACACTATATCGCCTGCTGAATTGCGTAGTGTTATACCTGTATTTTATATCAATTGTCCCCAGTACTATTTAGTCACGATATAGCCCCTCAGTTTTCAGTATAGTTCCAACTAGTGATGTAACGAATATTCGCATTCGCATTCGCGAATATTCGCATATTCATTGCATTATTCGCATTCGCCAAAATTTATGCGAATGTTTTGCGAATATGAATAGCAAAAAAAAACAATTTGAAGACAATAGTAGATAAATTAAATCAAAATCCATTCATTTCTTATGTTTTTTAATACAAGAAAAAGCAACTAACCTCGTAATCACAATATCAGTTTTCACTCTATCATTTGTTATTATCTATTTACTTTCTTAATTTTTTTTGCAATGAAGCTTAACAACTACATTTTCATTGGAACTTATAAATACAAATGGAACGCATCTCCTTCGAACGAGACTGCCTCCAAGCCATAGACAATTGGCGCCAAATTTGAACAAAAACTGAATATTCGCATTCGCGAATGTCGGTAGCAGATATTTGCATTCGCATTTGCATCCGCGAATGTTCAAAAAATGACATTCGTTACATCACTAGTTCCAACAAGAGCTGGCACCGAAAATATGTCAACATACTGTCATTAATTTCATAGACATTCGGTGCTAGCTCCTGTGAATCCACCTTTACCAAAAACTGAGTGGCCATATTGTGACTAAAAAAGTTTAGTTAAATTTAATATTAACGTTATATCTTTAACGTAATTTAGCGTTCAATTTAAGCCGACAAACGTCAGCTCGGACACTGCGCCATTTCGCAAGGAAAGCGAATGTCAACATCGATGAGGCCGGTCCCAACAAAAGAAGCGCGATGTTTTAATTAGAGAATGCCTCCGAAGAAATATTTCCGACCGAACTGGTTGACATAAAGGGCCCCAATAATAATAAGGGCCAAATAGCTGTCAGGCCGCCATCATCGAATCTCACGCCCTTCCCTTTGTGCGAGGGCTCTTGAATTTTTCCTTCGAGTGTTCGCTGGTAGTAATTAATGTTTTGTTAGATCAATTTTCGTTCCAGGTTAGTTTATAGTCTTGGCCAACCGCGTTTAATTACAGGTTTCACTAGAATAGCATATTCAAACAAAGATTGTGGCCCTGTGGCTCCCACCAACACGTGTAACGCGACGACGTTGCGGCGCCTTCCGCTAGTTAGAGCGACACAAAGCTAGAGAGGTGAGGTGTTGCCATTGCATTTTGTTTAACAAAGTGATGGTTTAGAACACTCCATCTGGTAATTACATGGATGTCGTTGCTCAACGGAGATTTTGAAAAATAAGGGGTGTTGTTAATTTGACATCTTAAATGGCTATAAAGTGCGGTGCCTGCAGGCAATAGTGACAACTCTTTTGCAGTTGTTGGTTTCATACAAACTATACAAATAAACATTTAAACAAAAGATAAGGATATAATTTAAACTCGTAGAGTTAGCAGGGACTCGATCCTTTATCGGACACCTGTCGAATGCAGGAGTAAATGTAGTTTTAAAGCTAGGTTAACTAACTCGGAGCTAAACTGTCGTTAGCGCAGCAGGTCTTGAATCAGGGGTTAACTTCCTTAACTGAGGTTACAGCGTTTGGGTAAACTAGATGACGAAGCGATACGTAAATTTCTAAAGTCATCCACTGACATTATAAACTAGTTAACGTTCTGGACTTAATTTACGTCGAATTTTTAACTTTATTGGAATGTAAGCATTGTTTTGCGGTGAACATTAATAAAGGCCTTTTTATACTACTAAACTTCGGTACAATACGCAAAATGATAACTACACACTTAGGTACAAATGTCGTCGATGGGATATTATGACATTCATTGAGAGTCATTATGACATTTATTGTCAAAAGGTTCAACAGTGGTCTATGAATCACATAGGTTGACTGTACAATACGCAAATTACACAAAAACCGACAAGTACATTCTCAAAAATTTTAAAAACGCATACAAAATGTACAATACGCGAAATACACATTTTGCAAATTGTACTAAATGCAAAATTTACAAAAAAGCAGCAACTCATGTGACATACTTCGCAAAATTACAAGCTTTTATTTAACTCGTAAAGTTTATTTATAAGTAACTTCTCAGTTCCAAAATTTGAAAGTCAATTGTGACCCACTTCCTACGGTCGCATTGTTCCCTAATGCTGCATGTGTATGTCTTCGATGACAAACCAAAAATAAACAACAAAAAAGCTAGAGTTAAAAATAAAACTTTAAATTAAAGTTATTAACAAAGACCTCTAACTAGTAGAAGGATTAACACTAAATTTACTGCCTCGACTCTTGCTTTTATTTTAAAAAGGCAGCATTAATATCTCGTTAGTACGTAGTAGTTCCCGGACTAGCTATTGTTGTTAGGTTTTGTTCCGCCGCCATTACGTGAGGTGTTGCATTTGTTGTATTTATTATTTTGCGAGGAAAACCTTTAGCCGCTTTTATGCTTACATTGTTTAAGCACTTTAAGGAGCTAACTGTAGACTCGGAGTAATGAGACCTTTGTTATTTTTTTTTATAGATTTTCTATTCGAGTGACACGATAATTAATAGATTCAGGCGTTACTTTGCGGAGGTCCATATCAACAAACTGGAACAAATTACCTTGCTACTCCGCGAAACCAGTGCCGGGCTCGTGCAAAATAGCTGCGTCTGTGCGTCTCTGTGTGTGTGTGTGTGTGTGTGTGTGTGTGTGTGTGTGTGTGTGTGTGTGTGTTTTGCATGAACATATATGTGTCGCACAGACGCAGCTATTTTGCACGAGCCCGGCACTGGTTTCGCGGAGTAGCAAGGTAATTTGTTCCAGTTTGTTGACATTACGATGTATATTAAACTCGTAACTCCGCTAACTTTGTTAGAGCGTCCGCTACGTCGCGCGGGCGTACGGAGCGGGTGCTCGCCTATAGAAAAATAGTACGAGCGCGTCCGCTAACTCGCGCGGGTGCGGGCTCAGACTAATTGCACCCGCTCTGTGCGCCCGCGCGACGTAGCGGAGGCCCTTATGCTCCTGAAAAACTAGAAGGCAGATAAAAAAAGATGGCCGAGCGTTGAGTAATCATCATTTCCTGATGATGCTTGACCTGTTTCATAGTCTGTGCTAGAGTCATACACACTGTATAGATTCTCTCTGTCTGTGACAGAGTAGTCATGGTGTCGACTGATGGTGTAAGCGGCTTCAGGTTATTCTTGTGTTTTAATTTAGGCAGAGGAGAGATCCAATTTTATTTGCACGAACTATCCGACAGGACGTGTTTGTATTGCTTGTACTGATCAAATAGAAGCACGGGGGTAGCAAGGTAGTAATATCGATACAAATTTTCCGTGAATCCGTGAAGACCGAAATACATAAAGATCCCCTTTGCTATATATTTCTATTAAATATTTAAACACTTACAGTCAAAAGCTGAAATTAATTGCAGTAAAATATTTATAAATTGAGAAAAAGGGTGTCCCTCTGTGTCGCATAAGTTTTTTTATTTGGCAAAATTAATACAAAAAAAACTGTTTATTATCAGATAATTTAAAGTCCATAATTTGTTAGTAACAAAACCAAAATGTTAGTACAACATATCAATTATTAATTAGCATTTCAATTTTCAAAACTACGCATGAAATCAGCCTCCCCTAACACCCCGACAATGCTTTTGCTACTATAACTATTGCCCATAGGTAGGCAAATAGGTTCAATTAGTACATGTATAAATTATGTCAGGCCTTCGTTTGTAGATTTTCGTCTAAGCTATACAAAAAAAGCGTCGTTGAGAAATTGACGAAACGAAATTATGCCAAATGATGATGCGTTTGCTTATGATGTTACGCAAGATGTCGAGTATGACAAATAAAATTATGCCAAAGAAAATGTATCCCTGATAGGAGTATAGCTCGCAGTAGATAAGGTTATACGTATCGCTGATGTAAGGCTCTTAATCTCAGCGTCCCCACAACCCACATGCAAAGAAACATGAATACCTTCCGCATACACGGCGACCGAAACTTCCATCGCAAACGGAATCAAATCTATATCCGGACGGTCTTTTGTCCGGGAAGTAATTACTCGCCGATACCCGGCCCGGATCGGATTGATGGCCCGGACCGGGTAGTTAATCAGTTCATACATCAGGTGTAGTTAATTTGCTTGAGGGTGTGTTGATGTTTTTGGGTTTAGGCTCGTTTAATTGATTCGAGCAGGAGCACGGTTTAATAGTGTTTGAAAATAATAAGATTCTTTTTAAGAACACGCTGTATGGAAGATTGGTTAAGGAGGAAAATTAAATAAAAGGTTGAGAAAAACGACAGCTATTTTAGCCAGTTTTTAACTTTTTCCGCTCGGAGAAAAGCCCCGTGGGCCCTCCAAATCTCTCACTGTCCGTACGAAATGCAGTAGCAACTACTTCAGTCATGTAATTTGTGAGACTGTTGTACTACCCTGATCGAGTCGGCCTATTCGCACTGCTACCAGCAACTGGCTGCAGTGTGACTGTACATACCACTTTACTATGAGATGAAATGGCGTTTATTTATGTATATGATGAAGGTTTGTTAGACTAAACTATATGTATTTTTGCGGGATTTTTCTATTGCTTAGTAAATAAATATCGTCAATGCGATCTTGACGTCTTATGTTTTTGAGAAAGGCAAAGGAATTTATGCCCATACGGTCATACTGTGCATGGCGTCACCCGATAGGTTTACTTTAAGGTTTTTAGTTTTTAATTGAGGGCGCCACTGATAATGCTTAGTGGAGTCCTTTTCAGCGTCGGCAGTGTATTTTTTTGTGTTTCATGAGTTGAATAGATATTTTCTTTATTTCTTTCTTTATTTCCTTTTCTCTTTTTCTCCCTCTCCCTCTTACTTTCTTTCTCTCTTTCTATGTAATTAGGTTTCTTTCTTTGTATTAAATACGTATAAAGTACGTATTGTTCTTTCTTTTAAACAAAGTATACCTATCGATACGTAATTTGTCGACGCAGCCGCACGAGGGTTCAGCCCAGTGGTCCGCGCAGCCGCTGATTAATGGTTTCGCATGAAAATCGCGTCTCACGCATTCTTAAGACTGTACTGTTAATCCGGCCCCCCATACAATGATTCCCATCTGATTAATTGATTCAGGCGTTACTTTGCCCCACATTCAGGCGTTATTTTGCGGGTGGTAGGACCTTGTGCAAGGTCCGTCCGGATCGCTACTACCATCTTGCTCGCTAATCCTGCCGCTAAGCAGCAGTGCTTGCACTGTTGTGTTCCGGCGTGGAGAGCAAGACAGGCGGTGTAATTACTGGCACAAGAGGTATTCCATCTTAGCCCTCTGGGTTGGCAACGCATCTGCACTCTCTTCGTTGTTGCAGGTGTCTATAGGCGGTGGTGATCACTTACCATCAGCTGACCCACTTGCTTGTTTTCCTTCCTATGTTGTATAAAAAAAAACAACAAATTGCTCCGATACTCCGCGAAAACAAAAAGTTTTCGCGGAGTATCAAGTATCAAGGTTATTTGTTCCATTTTGTTTATTTCTATTTATTCCAAAACTTAGCAAAATTCATTTAAATAAAAAATCTCTCGTGTCAGCTAGTTTTATCTTCTTACATTGTATACAACAAAATCGGTGTCCATTTCTGTCTGTCCTCATCGCCCGCTTATTCCTTCTAAACCATACAATGGATTTTGATACTGTTTCCACTGTTATTTAGAGATTTTTTTGCACGTTACATCCTATCTGTACAGTCACGGAATTAAATTTCCAACCCACCTAAGGTTCAATATCGTATAGCAAACTCTCACCATAAGAGCTATAGAGCAAGACGTTAGTTTGACCACGTTTGACACATCGACTTAAATGCATTGCGAATGTCAGACGACATTTCAATGAAATGGGTAGGGAATTAAATTCCTTGACTGTACCAAGTCGTGGCGGATCCGTAGTGTGAAATAAAAAAAGATTATATACTAACCTTCTTATTAATTAACGCTTCGTAACCTTGCGTTAGTTAATATATCTTATATCTTCATGTGTCATTGTGACGTTTGCCCTCGAATCGAAGGAACAAAACATTTGTTAGTTAAAAGAGGTTCGTATTTTTTTTAAATAAGTAGGTAAGAGTTTATTTATACGTAAGTATAATCACTCGCATCTCAACATTCCAACCATACCACTTTCCCCCAAACCGATCGATATAATTTCTAAGGCTGCCGACAAATCATCCGATATCCTCGTAAAGGAATTAAAGCTCTCCGTTTTTCTTGGCTTGCCTTTGATTTCCGAAAGCGTTGGCCTTTCCAGAGCTTTGAAAGCTTTTCCGCACTGACCGGGCAATGTAAATTATTTGCTGTTCTGGTATTAGGGGCGGAGATGTGTTATTGATAATGTAATACGACGGGGTATTAGGGAGCCTGCGAGGAATGGGCTGGCAGTAAAAAACCCGGTCAAGTGCGAGTCAGACTTGCGCACAGTGAGTTCCGTAGGAATAAATAATAAATAAATATCTCGGGACAATTTACACCAATTGTCCTAGTCCCAAACTAAGCAAAGCTTGTACTATGGATACTAGACAACGGATAAACATACATATATAGATAAATGTTTAAATTAAATTACAAACAGTCAAACTTAAAAACTAACATTAAATAATAAACATAGATATATTTAGACAGTACAATAACACAAACAGAATTAAAACTATTGCTAACACTAACTTAACCTAAAAAAAAACCCCACTCCGCATCGCACCTGGCTCAAACGCGCCCATCACGCTTGCCGCGTTGCCCCGCTGTATAGCCAGCGAGATTTGCTGAACCAGGTACGACCCGGAGCGAGGGTCGCAACCTCTGTCCCGCAACCGACGACCTATCTCCCAGACCAACGATTTCGCCTCCACACCCCAGGAGCCGGCCGTCTCAACCGCAACAGGCACGAAGTCGTACGTTGGTTCCAAAGCTGAGTATTTAAGATGCTTGGATTGCGCTGCACTCTCAGCTGCGGACCCAGCAACCCTAGAGGTGTGACCTAAGTGTGATGGTGCAAAGGTACTCACACAAGTTGCATCCCACAGGAGACAACGCCCTCTCCGCCAAGGAACCAACGTCAACCCATCGGGCCTCTTGCCGTCACTACGACTTAATCCCGGTGGTTCCAAAGCACAAGGTACATTGGCAGAAACCATTGCTCTGTGAATCAGACCATTAATTGAATGGTGCCTTGAGAACCGCCCAGCGGATCTTTGGCAACTAAGACCATGGTGGCCATCTTCTTCTACCATCGCCCCACACACGCAACGGTGTTGCTCGCACACTTTGCATCCCAGCCTCAGAGCAACGGCTATCCGGAGACAATCGTTGTCCAACAAAGTGCCAAGGTTAGGCGACGGTAGAGCCTGGAGCCATGCTCCTGACTCGGGCCTAACTGAGGCCTTGAGCCGCGCCACATCGGATCCCAAAGCACCACCAACCAAACCCTCCACAACCTGCCCACAAAGAATCTCGTCCCACTGTCGCTGTCTAGCAAGATTGTCCGGCCGCTCATCACCCGTGCACAACGTCCCCCAAGCCGCGAGTGCCTCCGATACAAATGGCACAGGGACCCCGTTGCCATCAATAGGTAGAATGCGAGCAACTAGATCCACCGTACCATGAGCCGAAGCCAAAAACGCGACGAGGCCGACATCCTGCACCCGGCGTACCCCCAGACCACCGTGCCGGACAGGAAGAGCTGCCTGACACCATTGGGAATCATTCAACTGAACATTAATAATGTTCTCCAATGCAAGTTTAAGTGTGTCGTCCACTCTTTTCACGTCATCCTTAAATAACCAAGTCGGGGAGGTTCTTAACATATATATCATTCGAGGCATCGCAAAGCAATGCCTCAAAAGACATAGCGAGACATGCGCCGACAACTGCATGAGATGCTTCTGGGCCGTAACCAGGGCCTGCCTCTTGGCTTCCAGGGCAGAAGCGACTCCCTCTGGAAAAATGGGAGTGCCAAGCAGGGTCACCGCAGCCTTATCCAAAATCCTTATGCCCGGAACCAAGGATTGAAATGCCCCCAAAGTTTCCCCGTTCACTGCACCACAAGCATAAAGCTCGCATTTGCCAGGGTTAACCTCAAGACCTATCTCTCTCAAGGCCGGTAGAAGCTTTTTTAAATCACTCAAAACCACCTCCGGCTGGCCTCCTATTGTACCATCATCCAGATACCACACGTTCAAAGGCGAAGCCAAGTCAGAGATGATTTTATGTATCGCCAGGCAAAACACCAAAGGCCCCAAAGGATCACCCTGCTGAGCACCAACCTGCGAGGACACGGAGCTGCCGCTAAAGTACAGATGACTAGCCTTGTGATAACATTGATGGAGAAAGGGATAAAGAGTTGGCACTTTGTCCACCACCTCTCTCAAGATAGTATCCCTCTCAACACTGTTAAAAGCGTTCCTTATGTCAACCTTAACAATAACAGCACCAATACTCCCGCCAGCGAACGCGAAAGATCGCGTGGCATGTATGGCCGCCTCACACCCCTGAGCAGTACCAAATCCCACTTGTTTTGGTTGGAGGTACTCCGCCATCGCGTCCCGCACCGATCGACAGCACAATTTTGCAGCTAACCGCCGAAACGTACACCCCACCGCGATTGGCCGAATTCCCCCATCGCTCTTTGACAAGGCACACAGGGAAGCCCCATACAGAAACGGGCAGACTTCAGGATTGAGTAAACCCTTCAACAGAAAATTACACAGCTCCGTGACTGAGCCCAGCAGACGGGATCCATTGTCACCCGCCGAAACCGACGTCAGCTCCCTGAGGTGCTGCGGGCGCAACCCATCAAGCCCCGACGCTGACCCATTGTAGAATGACCCTAAAGCCTCCGCTACCTCCGCCGGACTCACCGACACAAATGAGTTGCACCCATTTGGCTCCTGTGGAAATGTCAGAGGCCTAGAGGGTGAGGGGTGCTTTTCCCTTAACAACCTCAGTGTATTTTCATTTGATGGCGCCAGCGAAGAGTCTGACACAAGGAGACGAACGGCTCCCCGCAAATCCCCGTCGTGTACCTTGGCCTCAATAGAGCGATATATTGTCCCCGGTTTCAGGGTTCTTCTTTCCCCTGGGCACAATGCTGCAGAATTGTTAATATTATCTTTCACTTTAGATAAATACATACTTAAATACAAATAACATCCATGACTCAGGTACAAACATTCATATTCGTCACACAAATATTTGCCCATACCAGGATTTGAACCCGGGACCTCTTGCACAGTAGGCAGACACATGTGCCACTGTGCCATACAGGTCGTCATCAATAAGCACTGAATATTGCTCTAACGATTCGGCAAAGGTGCTAGTCGGCCTTGCGCAACATGGATTCCGTAGAAACTTAAAAAGCACTAAATATTGGTCGAATGAAAGGATAAACTGAACTGGGGGACAAACGTAACGTTGCCATTGGATAAAACTGCTGTCCCCATAGGTACATACCAAGTGCAAATATAAATAAATATCCCTGGATAATTCAGACCAATTGACCTAGTTCCAAACTAAATATAAATAAAACTTCAAAAGAAAAACGAAATAAAATATAAGTTTGAATTTTTTTTTTTTTTGTGGTACCTACAAATTTACAACTTTTGATTTTAGCTTAACGGGAAGTATCCCATATTTTTTGGACTGTCTTGCAATTAATTAAAAATGTTTGAAAATATGCGGCATATACGACCGAATTTTTTGGTTGCGTCAATTTAGATGTTTGAATTTTTTCATAACAAATTTAGTCCCATTTTATCAAAATATAATTTTGATGCTAGGATCCATTAAGCATTGAGGGAAGTCTTCAAATATTATACGTACATATAATTATGTTTGTTTAAGTTTGTACCTCCTTCGATAAAACACTGTGTACTAAGATTATGAAATCGGTTTTTAATTTAAAAAATAGTAAAAATAGTATGATTAAACCTTGAAATCACGTTATTGAACCCACTGACCTGCCACAGCGTAATTTGAAGACAGCGAATCCATTTGTCTACAAAAACGCCTGTCATGTTTCTAACCGCGACCGTTATCTCGACCTCTCGAGCCACTCGATGGAAATAGCCCGACTTAAAGCAACACTCGAGCGCATTACGCTGAACAACCACTTTGCAGTTCAATTGTAGTGTTTTAGAGTATTCCGCCTCGCTGACTCCTGTTGAAACTTTAACCTAATGATCTATTTGAATAGAGTTGATTTTGTATGGGTTCGTTTAAATGTATAAATAGTAAATTGCTTCGTCGATTTTAGTGTAGTGAGAAATGGGATGAGTTATAGCGGAACTGTAAATTTTATTCGAAAATTAAATAAACGGAAGAGCTGTCTTGGAGCAGCGAGATAGTGACGCAACGTGTATGCGACGCACATCTTACTTACCATAAGTTTTGTCACTAAAATTATACAACAAATTGGGTTTTACAACTTAAGCTACAACGATACAAAATGCTTAAAATTACAAGCATTTTCGAAAAAAAACTTTAACTTTGAAAACGGTACATTTTGTTTAAATCTTGGCTCATTTACCTTTGAAAAACCTAATATTAGCACATTGTAATTGCACTGTAGGTAAAAAAGTTAACGTGTCCGTATAGACAAGTTGACACCGCTCTTTCGAAATGATGTAAGCTTCATATCAGTTTTTTACACTACTACATGCAAATGTTGTATGTCAGGATCGTAGCAAGTGGAAATCCGTGGTCTCTGCATACCCCACCGGGAAACAGGCGTGATTTTATGTATGTATGTACAAGCAAATGACGCTTTCTACCAATAGTGTAGTAGAGTAATTCTGTTTATAAATTGTAACAACTTTTTTAATAAAAATCATAGGTATATTTTATCTTAGTTCAAGCAACATACACCAAGTAAAATAAAGTATAGTTATGAAATCTTTTGTTAAAAAAGCCATTTTTAAAACATAATTTTTATACATAACTTTTATTATTCTATTGCCATCGGAACTACGTACACAAATTTAGAAACAATGCGAGTAAGTTATGGAAATAAAACAATTAAAGCGGTTTATATCGCGTGTGTTGTAACGAATCTAATTCCTGACGTCTCGAGCCCTTTCGAAGTCACATGTTTACGGGCAGACTGACAAAAATATTAAAAATAAATACTAAACAATGTTGATATAATAGATAATTAAAAAAACACCTTGTGATTTATTTGATTCACTCCCTAATATCATTCATAACATGTCAAAATGCATTCAGCTTTTATTCATCTAGTAAATAATTTAATTCAGTTTCTAATAACGCTATACCTACTCGTATGTCCATCTTACTCGTAATAATAAGGGTAGCTGTGGACTCTCGTCTTAGGATTCTCATAACTCAACTCACTACGCAGTTATACAATGGACATTTTTATTTCTAACTTAGTTTTATTAAAAATTAAATTTATCGATCTATTTTACTTGTCTATTTGGACACAAATATTTAGAAGTATTATTTAGTTTCATGGCAAGTAAGGTAACAAACTCTTCTTTTGACATCAAAAATACTAGAGGTTAACTGAAAGAGATCCCTTGAAGGAATATGTTGGCCTTTGTACATCATTGTATCTCTTTTTGTAATTTATGTTTTTATTACTATAAAGAATTTACATACATACAAACATATTATAGTCACCAACGAATTGACACCTATTTCATTTTTGCAGGATTGTCGTCACTGTTACCTTAAAATGAGATTGAATGTACATTTCGGGATAAAAATATATTTTTAGTTTGCGTACTTGAACACGCGTCGTAAATAATATATGGACATCGCAGTAATGGGTTGATTCACTCCCGCTCTAAATACGGATGCACGTTCAATGCGTCGTCCAAATGCTTTCGGTGAATTAAAGTTTCGAACGATGGGATCGGATGAATGGTTTATTTATGTTTACCTTTATCAATGCGCCTTTCAATATAAACCAGGGCTTTCAAAGGACTTATATTTTTTTTAAAGAATTTCAATATCAAAGTTTCCTTCCCCGCTGTCTTTTTCAGTTAAACACGATCCGGAGCGCCGAAACAATTCTATCACCGTAAACGTGTTGCTAACAATCCCCCGCGGGCCCCAATAAAACTTTTCCAGATGTAAATTTAATTCCGCACCAAACCACGTTCCATTGAAGCAACTTCAAAAACCGAAACGGCCGAAGTTTCCACTGAACTTGGAAAAACCAAACCAAAACACGGCGCGTCGATGCGCGTAGGTGCAGCGTGGGGCGCCGGGCGGCAGTCGAGCGTCGGCGACCGCGCGGGCCGCACGCGCGATGTGACGCGCCCTGCCGGCCGCAGCCATGACCGAGGGGGCGGGCAGGCCTCGGCCCGCGCCGCCCCGGAAGCCGGACTCGCTGGCGCTGGCCTGGCCGCGCTGGGACGACCCGCCGCCGCCCGCGCCCGAGCCCACCAAGCCCGGCCCGTCGCCGCTCACCGACGACTTCGGAGGATTCTGTCCGTACACACCTCCGAAACCCATCCAGACCGACACGGTCACGCGCCGCCGGCCTCCTCCGCCGCGGAGGCCGCACAGTGTAGTATCCCCGCGCCCCTTGAAACAATTAGCGACCCGGCCGCATTCTATAGGCGCTATAGAAGATGACTGGCCTACGGTGCCGCTGCTGCAGCCGGTGCCGCGGCGGCCGCGTCCCGTGCCGAACCTCTCGACGCTGCCGCGCGCGAGTTACAATATGCCGTCCTCGAGGAGTGATTATCAGTTGCAACGGCCGGCGATCATGACGAACGGGTACGGCGCGGTGCCGCCGGCGACGTCGCGGCGGCTGTCGCTGCCGGGCGCGCCGGCCCAGAACCCGCCGAAGCCGTCCGCCACGTTCCACGGGCTGTCGGCGCTGCTGGGCCAGTACCCGGCGCTGGGCACGCCGGGCACGCCGAGCACGCCGGCCGCCGTGCGCGAGGCCGTGCGCCACCTGCTCATGCAGCCGCGCAACGGCTTCCCCATCATGGACCACAAACTCTCCCTCTTCATCGAGATCCTCGACGCCCAGGAGAAGTTCTCACAGGTGACAGCTGTTTGGGCATAATTCGAAGTGTTCCGGGAAACCTCGTGCGGCGGATAATGCAAATTGTTCGTGTAATTCGCGAACTCTCGATCATCCCTCTTGTCTCTCGACATTGTTATGTTTCCCTTAAAGTTTTATCGAATAACAAAAATTTGTAAACGCAAAAGGTCTTTTAGCGGGAGTGCTCTGAAGTTGTTTTAAAGACTTTGTCGAAAGTTGCGAAATAATGAGATACAAGATAAATTTCGAAGCGGGATGAACTGTCATTCTTGCATAATGATTGAGTTTGTGATTTATTCGTCGTGTTTTAATTTTCGATTTTAACTTGATCAGAGGTCGTAATGAAATGAAATCTGGCGCGTTCTGTGAAATAATAATCATCCCAAACGTCTCTCAGTCGGCGGATACATTTTGAGCTGGATTCAATTAAAACCCGTTTCATCGCGCGCTCGCTCTCTTGACCCGATTTTTACGCTTTTGTTTCAATACAATAAGATACTGGAGACGCGAAATGTAAGAGATTTCAAAGAGGTATGAAAATGCTTTACAATACGGTAAAATGCGGGGTCGGAGTGCAGGTCGTAGAGGGGCTACGCGGCTACGACGGCGTAGCTGCTACGCGCGGACAATGTAGCGCTAGTGCATAACTCATCCTTACAAATTATCATAACTAGTGTGCGTTTATTTTTGGTTAACTTCATCTCCTTTTTAAAAAAAAATACTGTGCTGTACTGTGTAATAATAATTATATCTTCTGTGTTTGATAAAATGTACTTACAAGCACCTTTCAATGAAATAAACAAATTGAATTTAAATTGAATTGAATACAAAATGTGTATAAAGTTTTTCAAATATTCATACCGTATTATCTCGTTGAGCTTCTTGTCGGAACTTTCTTATTAGAGGGGTTTTCCGAACCGGTGGTAAATTTTTCTGACATTCATAAGTGATTCCTGTAAGCCTAATTTAAATAAACATACTTTAACTTTGACTTTGACATATTAAAATACTCTTCTCTAAAACTTTGTAATTAAACACATTTCTCGTTACATTCCGAAATAAAACTTCAGCACTGCCTAATGTTTAGTATCTTTGAAATATTAATGAAATAGTAAACTTAATTAATATAAACACATGACAGTTCAACATATCTGAGAGTGAAAATTAACTAATAATGAAAACAAAAATTAGGTGAAAGTTTAGACCGTCTTAAGAATAAATTTTCATACATATTATTAAACAGAGTTGACTGATAAATGAACGACATACTAATAAATAAATTAAACTTTATATTTTAAGTAATTTTTTAATGAAATATACCTAAATTATAGTAGAATAAGTTAAAATCTGCCTCTCGGCATTACTTGAAATACAAAGATCGGTTTTAATTTACATTGCCTCTTTGGACTATTTCACGAGTACATGATACTTGATCTTGTATCTAAAGACAGCAATGTATGTCGCTCACTTTACTATGGCATTTCTAATGACAACCGTTATTCAAATAATTTTATGAGTGAAAAAACGCTGAAACGTAATAGTATATTATAGCAACACCCGCCACGTGCAATTTTATTTTCATACTTTTAAATACGTCCCTAAATAATACAAACCTGTAGCATTAACACATTCAGTGCTACGAACTTGCTAGGTAAGTTCTTTGTCGCTACGAAGCGGGAAACCCTGCTACGAGCTACGAACGTAGCACCTAGCGTAACGTGGCAGTTAATGTGATATAAAAAACCAGAACAGTGTAGCAGCCATGCAAAATATGTGTACGGTTTTGCGTAAAGTACTGAGTGTCGCATTTTGTGCGTTATTTTTGATCGAACACTTTCATATGGAAATAGCAAAAGTTTCAGCAACATTTTTTCCCTCATTTTAAGCCTTTTTATTTCATATATTCCACGGTTTTCTCTTTTAATGTCGGTATTTGTTGAGCTATTTGGTCAGACGGCTAATAAACAGTTTGCGAACATGTTATTTCCGATTTTGCGTTCTATCCGATTATGTTCTGTTCAGTTTATATGAAATAATGTTTCAATAATGTACTATTTATTAAATAACACATTATTTTTATACCAAGTAAAATATCTTTCTTGGCTGGTCAAGCCACCGCAAGACAAGACAAATGCTCATTTTTAAAAACCATACGGAAAATAGTAAAAAAAAATCTTTTAAATAATTTACAAGGTAAATAATTCGCAGTCTTCTCAATCATGCATACAGTGTGAATAATAAATAAACTACTGGTTTTCTTTTAGGAACTTTCGCCAACTGGCGCTAACGTACATGGGCGTTCAAACGACAGGAAAATTGTAACAGAGGCACGATGCAAGTGCACAAAACCTATATATTTTAATAAAATTACTGAATTCCTATATCGCACACATGCCGCTGTTTAACTAAGTGACTAAAAACCTATTTTATCTACACACATATCATAATTCCTCAATAACGCGTTCAAAAACCATAGAAAATGACCAGCATTATTACAACCAATGTTATTTTAAGAATTTTCTTGTCTGTGGTAGTAGGTAAATCTGTTCTTTATTGGGTAGTATCTCTTAGTAGTCTGTGTTTATTGGTGATTACATTACCGATATCTCGTGACGTTATGAATTTAAATTTGGAACAGCTGTCAAAATTCAAGTTGGTCTCTATTCTAGTATCCACAGATATTAAAACAGTTATCGATACGAAACGTCAATTCAGTATGATTTTTTAATTTAAACGCACGACATTTGATCTCGAGTGACATGACAATAGCGACTTCATTCTTTTGTCTATGATTTAAAAAAAAACGTTCGTCTTGACGGATAGGTCGAATTGCCGCCATACTTGTTTGTTGGTTTTTTGCTTTTACGGTTTTTTGCAGTTATGATATGTGTGTAGATAAAGTAATGTATGCAACTGTATATAATTAGGCCTTAAAACACTCGTGTGATCCTATTATGAAACTCGCTGACGCTCGTTTCATAAAACCACACTCGTGTTTTAAGGCCTCTCATTATATAGCAATTGCATAAAATACTATTATCTACACCCATACCATAAAGACTAAATAACGCGTTCAAAAACCCTTGGAAATGACCAGCATTATTACAACCAATGTTATTATAAGAATTTTCTTGTCTGTGGTAGTAGGTAAATCTGTTCCTTATTAGTCATCACATTACCGATATCTCGTGACTGCTCGTGACGTTATGAATTTAAATTTGGAACAGCTGTCAAAATTCAAGTTGGTCTCTATTCTAGTATCCACAGATATTAAAACAGTTATCGATACGAAACGTCAACTCAGTATGTTTTTTTAATTTAACCGCACGACATTTGATCTCGAGTGATATGACAATAGGACTTCATTCGTTCGTCTATGGTTTAAAAAAAACGTTCGTCTTGACGGATAGATCGAATCACAGAGAACCTTTTTAATATACATGGCCGCCATTAGTTGTCATACGTTTGTTGGTTATTTGCTGTTACGGTTTTTTGCAGTTATGATATGTGTGTAGATAAAGTAATGTATGCAACTGTATATAATAGTATTTTATGCAACTGCTATATAATGAGAGGCCTTAAAACACGAGTGTGGTTTTATGAAACGAGCGTTAGCGAGTTTCATAATAGGATCACACGAGTGTTTTAAGGCCTAATTATATACAGTTGCATACATTACTTTATCTACACACATATCATAACTGCAAAAAACCGTAACAGCAAAATACCAAAAACGATGACAACTAATGGCCGCCATGTATATTAAAAAGGTACTCTGTGATTCGATCTATCCGTCAAGACGAACGTTTTTTTTAAACCATAGACGAACGAATGAGTCCCTATTGTCATGTCACTCGAGATCAAATGTCGTGCGTTTAAATTAAAAAAACATACTGAGTTGACGTTTCGTATCGATAACTGTTTTAATATCTGTGGATACTAGAATAGAGACCAACTTGAATTTTGACAGCTGTTCCAAATTTAAATTCATAACGTCACGAGCAGTCACGAGATATCGGTAATGTGATGACCAATAAAGAACAAATTTACCTACTACCACAGACAAGAAAATTCTTATAATAACATTGGTTGTAATAATGCTGGTCATTTCCTAGGGTTTTTGAACGCGTTATTTAGCCTTTATGATATGTGTGTAGATAAATAGGCCTTAAAACACTCGTGTGATCCTATTATGAAACTCGCTAACGCTCGTTTCATAAAACCACACTCGTGTTTTAAGGCCTCTCATTATATAGCAGTTGCATAAAATACTATAACTTACCTGTATTAATGCCGTAGGTATTGCAGTATATATTTCTTTAAGCTTGACTGCAATGTTTACAAAAAAAATACAATTGGCGGACTTAATGCCAGTAGGCATTCTCTGCCTATCAACCGCAGCATAAATGATAAAATTACTAACATAGGTTCACGAAACTAAACAGAGAAACGGAGAACTATTTAGTAGAGCTATTCTTTTTAAGTTACATTCAAACAAGTAATCACCATGTTGCTTGCTAATATAGTACATTATGTACCTAACTACGAAGTTACAAACCATACAATCTTATTAAAACAATGCAGAAATGTGCGTTTTCGCGCGATGGTAATGAGCAGCTTACGTCATAAATCAGCAAAGGACCCATTACCGCCCGGAGCGAGTTACGGCGCTATGCGGCGGTTGCAATATTAATTCGATATCGGCTTGCAGTTAGAGTTTAGTTAGAATATTAAGGGTTTACCTATATACTGTACTAAAGCTCCTTCAAACAAAACGCTTTCTGCAAATGGAACCTTCACTTCTTTTCTTTTCCTTTTCTTCTTTTTTTGATTATATCAATGCTTAGACAAAAGAGGAATAAACTAGCTTATATTTTTTATTTTTAATGTTTGGGTTTTGTTTTTTTTTGTATAAAACAAAGAGTGCATAAAAAACAGACAAAATTAAATAACAAATAAAATGTATCTCCTCTAGACAACCGTTTGGATACTATCACTAACAACAACAGAAAAAAAACAGACACGTAATTTCGACACATTAATAAAAATACTACAAAGAAGATTATTCCGTTGTCTTATTTAAATTAAATAAGTTCAATAGTTAGAACTAGGTATTCAGCATAACTTCAGTGTGGGACTAACTTTCTAAGCTAATAAACAGACGGACCAAATTATCACAACTGCGGAACCCGCTTGCTAACGAGTTAAATAAATACCAACACATCAATTGCGAACACCTAACTTAGTGCACGCGTTGTCCAGCTTAGTCTGGGCAATAATAGTTCATTATTTTAGGATCTTATGTCGTATACCTTTTTAAGTTAAAAAAAAATCATTATTAGAAACACGCTTTTAGATTTAGCCTAACTGTACGCCGTCTGTCATTACTTATTTGTCTACGCAGCTAAGCAACTATTTTCATGAATAATTATATTCGTGATTATTATAATGTTAAGCATTAAAAAATTAATCAAATATTTAACTGTTAATTGCGACATGGTTATACAGCCCAGTACAACTAACACGAACCTTATCGACACCCATTAACTACGTAACTCAGTGCGTCCCGTTCTAACTGGCCCGGTAGAATAGAGACGTACTGAGTTACGTGGCGAGTTAAACGTATCGAGATGGTGCGAGTCGAGAAGGTATCTTCTCTACATGACGTGCTACCGGAGCTGCTGCGGTGCTGACGTGCACACGCAAGTCGCGCCTCTACCACAGAATAAATAATAGTACTAACGTACAGAAACTTCTCTTTTTCGACCACCATTAAACGAATTCCAACTTTATGATCAGGCACAAAGTTCGTATTACTTCATACACCATGCGTGCCATGCGTCAGGCGGCGCGAGTCAAAAGTAACGCGCCGCCCGCGCCCGCCTTCCCCCCGCCACTCCCGGTGACACGCTAGGGTTGGGCGGCATTCGTTTTCAAACTTTCGCCAGGCGGCATGCGTCAAAAGGAAGGCACCACCCGCGCCCGCCTTCCACCCGCAATGCCCTGGCGCACCGCTAGGGTTGGGCTGCTTACTATAATATTATCACAACGCGCGACACAGTGAGCGGGCGCGCGCGCGGCAAGCCGGCAACCTACTGCGATTAACCTATGCCATAGGTAACGAGGCGAGCACACCTTCAGTGCGAAGTGGAACCCCCTGTTTCTACGTGCTAGCCGTACTGTGCACCTAGCACGAATCTTTTCGACACGCGTTAACTCGCTACGTAACTCAGTGCGTCCCGTTCTAACTAGCCCGGTAGAGAGACGCACTGAGTTACGTAGCGAGTTAACGCGTATCGAGAAGATTCGTGTTAGTTGAGATAACTTTATCGCGTGCCTTTATGTCGCTTTTCTTGTCGCGCCGTGACTTGCTAGCCGTATAGAATCCGGTTCGGCTGACTACATCCGCCATTAATGCGTAGTGCTGCGGCGTTGCTAAAAGCAACAGTACTCATTGTTTCTGTCTCCAAATTACAGGCCCTCGTTCCGTTGTTAGTGGTTTTTCTCTAAAACTCCTGCCTTTGAAA
This sequence comes from Ditula angustiorana, assembly GCA_963691745.1. Taxonomy (NCBI): domain Eukaryota; kingdom Metazoa; phylum Arthropoda; class Insecta; order Lepidoptera; family Tortricidae; genus Ditula; species Ditula angustiorana. The sequence continues at coordinate 305,042 of OY829490.1, forward strand.
GATATCTGGTTCGGAAATAAATGTGATTTCCACGCCTTTATGTCGGGTCTTAATTGCAGTTCTTCTAAGACTATTAGCTGGTGTTCGATGTTTGCTAAATGTTTTAGTGTATTTCGCTATTGTATTTGAGTTCTCACTTACTTGAAAATATTGTTTTCTGTTCTTCTTACAAGTGTTACGACAAAACATAAAGAGTTTCTGCTTGTGTATTGTAATTAAATTTAACTGCAGTACTATTACTTAAAGTTTAGCTCTAGGCGATAGTCTACAAATATCGTTCTTGATTGAAACTACTCAAAAGGAAATAAGGCGGCCCACTTGGCCTTTCTCTGTAAAGTGACTAACAATGCAGTTTTTGAAAGTAGGGTTATATTTAAGTATGTTATGTATAAGAAATTAATAAAACCCTATTATACAAATCAATGCTTTGGCTCATACATATTTTTATGTTTTTGTTCTACTGAGAAAATTCGAATGGGCCCAATTTAATTTTGAGTATAGATTGCTTATTTGAACTATCTTTTACTACATAGTACAGTCAGACTCAGTAGCTAAGCACTTAAGAACCTTGTTGTAGTAATTATTAAATGAGAGTTACTCGAATTTGTCACATTACTGACAGCGACAAGGTACTAACATGTTCAGCTACTTCTGAGGCTCACCATAATTATACATAAAATTATTTGATACATTTTGTCTTACACAAATCAAATATTTACATCCAATGAAACAAGGTCCCTATCAATTCCTATATGTCTTCATTTCATCGGCCGCTTACTCCTTCAAAACCACTTTCACTTTAGAGGGATTTTTACGAAATATTTTTATCTTAATTGTACCCGCGAAGGCCGGGGCGGGTTACTAGTTTTGTATCATACGTAGACATAATGATTGGTGGCGAGTTTGTTTCAAACATTATGAAGCTGTTTTCTACGTTTATTTGTACTACACAGAAAGATCCTTTTTTTCTAAGGGTTTGACAGCCCAGCTAAATAAAACTCAAGTTTAAAATACACCTCGGCAAATACATTTCCTATTTAAAAAGTAATACTTCGTATTCCCGTGATGCCTGGGTTCGATTCCCGGACGAGCGCATCTCAGACGCGAACACGGCAAATGCATTTGCTTGTTTAGTCCCAGGGAAATATTTTAGTATTTTTAAGTCGCTTTATCTATTTTTCTGACTGTACTGAAGACCTCTTTGACTCTCTTTACACGATACATATAATATATGTTGACGATTTTTTATTATTTTGTAAAAAACTAACCACTCGGTTTTTTGGCTGTTGCTGTCAAAGATGGGTTTGCCAACCTTTTTTAAAGACTCCATAAATAGACTAAATGCTTCGTTAAAAAAAAACTTATTTACTAGTAGTTACATTTTAACAGATTTCTCTAAGATATTGTGTACATTTAGCTGTTGGAAGGTGAAAGAAGAGATAAAAACTGATTTAGAATAAATGCGATTTACTCGATTCAGTGGTTGGACATGTTGGGCAGGGTTTCTGTTAAGTTTATATTATTGTTGTTGTATTTTGTTACATTTGTTTAAAATGGTCGAAGTAAAAACCCGTCCAAGTGGTCTGAAAAAATAAAAAACGAAACCCACCGATTATTTTGCCTACACCTAAAAAAAGGTTAAGGATCGCTTCTCTTTTGTTTACTCTATATTTCATTCGAAAAAAACAAGATATATAATACAAGTATACGGTATACTACGGTCTCAGTCTATAAAAGATGCTGTATAAAACGCTCCAACCAGAATTTGGTTTTAAAATAACGCTCAGAATTTTAAGGTATATTTTCAACCCGCATCCTCAATTTAAGAGTTGCGAATTTCCTCCTACATTTTGCGGTAAACTTATCACATAGTACGAGTTCAGTGAATAAATAACTGCATTTATATACGGAGTGTAAGTAAATTTAACAGCGACCCATAATGTACTTGGACTATTTAGAAATTAAAGTAGAATTGTCTATCGCTGTCCCGTGGGAATGTTTAAAATTTTCGGGAAACAAACAAGGATACTCTACTGATTTTCTCAGTCGTAATTTCGTCTATCGTTGGCCCGCGGGAACTGCACTTTTCTGGTTTGAAAAGTCGTAGAAACTGTAAATTTTCATGAATTTAGCTTCGAGAATAATGGGATTTCATAAGTTTGTTTCTATGTACATTACATCCCGATTGTAGCCGTGCAAAGCCGGGACGGGTAATTTAAAAACAATTTTTTGTGACGACTGTACGTGAGTACTTGAAACTGGTTTCGCGAAGTAGCACGGTATTGCTCCAATTTGTTAAAAATGATCATTACTGATTGTTTAATTGGCGATTCGCCTGCGGGGCAAAGGTGAAGGGGAAGGCAAAAGAGAGTTAAAGGTAGTTTGGGGTATAATGCGCCGGCGTGCAGTAGAGACTTCTCGCCGATGTTCATTCGACCACACAGCGATTTATATAATTTTACACCTTCATATCTTTGCAGTTGACTGTACTAACAGATGCTCGCTTTTGTCCAGCTACTGCTGGCTGGCAAGCAGCCAAGGAAATGGTCGTTCTATAAAAAGCTAGTCGATGCCAATTAAGTAATTTGAATTCAGCAAATATAACACAGTGTAGATAGAATTGAGGGAACTCACAAATATTACCATAGGTTTACATATAGCTATTTTTAAATAGTTATGATTGTTTATGTATTTTTTACCTTGGGGGTGTAAGGGGGCTCACATACCATCTTACGGGCCCCAAGTCAACCTCACCTGCAGGAGGTACACTCTGCTAAATAACTAATGAGGTAAATGACGACCCACCAACTCGCACTGGACCAGCGCGGGGGCTTAAGGTCCACTCCTCCTCATGAAATGATGAAATCAAGAGAAGAGGCCTTTGCCCAGCAGTGGGGCACTCGCCTAGGCTAAGTAAAAAAAACCTTCCTTCTTCGATAAAAGCTTCATGTATGTAGTCGGATGTTTATTTTAAAAAGTTATGCCATAAACTATTTTGAGATTGATTCCCCGCTGACGTTCTTCCAGCCAGGTATAGCATGGGGTCTTTCAAAGGGACATTAATACTTTTTGCACCTTAAATGCGCTTGCGTTCATTGCTTACCGTCAGGCGAGCCACTTGCCTATTACCGCCCGCATGGTACGGACAGACACGTCCTGTAATAACTTAGTACTACCCATAGCCTAATAAAGTATACTACAGTTTATATTTCACAGCGCACCGGGGACTCCGAACAGCTAGTGCAGTCGGGTCGTGTCTCGCGTTATTATATTAAACGTTCCCTCTTAGCCTCCCTTTTGAAATAGTTCCAATCTATTGGTCGGAAACGGCAGACAGTTCTATTTTCTTTTAGAGTTCAAACTTAATTCTTTGGGGATGTTTTACCAGTCTCGTCGTACCGTATTCGCTGTAAATGTTACTCAAGTTGCTTTAGTTGGAAAACATGATAACATTATTACTTTTGCGCGTGGTTGGACCTTGTGCAAGGTCTGTCCGGATCGCTACTATCATCTTGCTCGCTAATACTTCCGTTAAGCAGCAGTGCTTGCACTGTTGTGTTTCGGTGTGGAGAGCAAGACAGCCGTGCAATCACTGGCACAAGAGGTATTTCATCTTAGCCCTCTGGGTTGTCAACCCTTCTGCAATCCCTTTGGTGTTGCTGGTGTCTATGGGTGGTGGTGATTACTTACCATCAGGTGAACCACTTGCTCGTTTTCCTTCCTATGTTGTATAAAAAAAACTAAACACTCCATCTATACGATCTACGCGCCTTTCGTCTCTAAACAAGGCATCATTATGACCGATCTTAAATATGACCGTTCGCTACAACCAGTGTTGCCAACCCCAGCATAGAGCTAAACTGTAGATATGCCAGAAAAAAACTGTAGAAAACTGTAAATATCAAAATAAAAAACAGTAAATCTACAGCTTTACATTTTATTATTTAATGATGGTATTAAATAGAATACATTTTAGAGAGGGATTTAAAAACAAAGAAAAAATATCATGTGATTATCAAAGTTTTAATCAAATTATATATCAAAAGTCATAAAGATACATTATGGCAAATAAAATTAGTAATATTTAAAAGCTAGTATTGTAACACTTCAGGAAATGTGAGTAGCGATTTTTGAGGAAGATTAATTACATCAGCTGCTGATGACTCATGTTAGATAGTATCACTAGCCACCATCTCGTTTTCAATTTGTAAATTTTCTTGAGTTTTCCATTTCATCAAAAAACTGTAGATTTCGAGGCGTAAACTAAAAACTGAGAGAATTTCCCAAAAACTTTAGATCTGCAGTTAAAACTGTAGGGTTGGCTACACTGGCTACAACGAATGATATACCCTTTCATATGCTATTCCAGTAGGTAGCAGTTATTATCTAACTCCTTTATCCAAAAAAACTTAGAAAACGTATATGTTTCGTCTTTATCTGTCCTTGTGACGTATGCCTTCGAATGAATGAAACAAATTATGATTATTTTATTTAAAAGAGGTTAGTAAAATGTGTCTCGATCATTGACGTGACTTGTGCACGTTATTCATCTTCTGTTGGTTTTGAATCCTCAATCAAATGTCGCTTATTAGACAAAATTCGACGTTCCAAAATTCCTTTCGATAATTCAGTAGAGAATTTTTATAACAAAAACACGGGACAGAAATCTTCAATTTTCACTCCCTGTCACTCATGACCGCAACAAAAAACAGGTTTTATTAAAAAAAGAAGACAAACCGAAGCGAGAAGGCGATCAAAAGGGCATTATTACTTGCCAAGACAATACTGCCTTCAAAGGAACCGCTTTTTTCACCCGCGAAACCAAAAATTAAGCCAAAACGAATCATATTTCTGAAGTCGTACAAGCCTTAGCAGTGCTAGGGCGTGGTAAATGAAAACTGGTGATTTGTATGTATGAGTCCCAATTACTGTCTTTTCTTGGCCTTTAATTCCTTATGGTAAAAAATCAATAGAGGCAGGAAAAGCCAGGTCGAAATGTGAAAAAATTAAAAAGACGAAAAGAATTGTCATCCTCCGTTTGTTTGGGATCTAGCAAAGCACTGACTTACACTTTTATTCTCATTTTATGTTTTTGATGTTTTATTTCGAAGTGTGCCTCTATTTGTATAATCCAGATTGATGGTCGTATGTATTGCCGCTTTTACGTTTTTTTTAACGAAATATTAAGGAAAACCAGCAAGTGGGTCACCTGATAGTAAGTGATCACCACCGCCCATGGACACCCGCAACACCAAAGAGAGTGCAGGTGCCTTGCCAATCCAGACGGCTAAGATGGAATACCTCTTGTGCCAGTGATTATACCGGCTGTCTTGCTATCCACGCCGGTACACAACAGTGCAAGCATTGCTGCTTAGCGGCGGGATTAGCGAGCAACATGGTGGTAGCGATCCGGACCGACCGTGCACAAGGTCCTACCACCCGCAAAACATTAGTCACAATAAAAACAAATGATTTTTTTTTAGAATTAACGTTAATATTTATGCTACATTGTATTCAAGAGGATGCAACATGAAACATACTTAAATTGTTACCTTACAAAATTGCCTTACTAAAACTTGATACAATATTTCAATTTAAAATCCGCACGTCACTCCATATTTGCAAAGCAATTTAAAAAGGATCGAAAACATGTACACAGAATGTCTAATGACCCATTCAACGTTTCTGTTAACTCACCTCCATCCACTTCGACTTGACCTACCTCCTTCCCCCCACGCAGTACTACAGAGGCTTTTGAGGAGGTTCAGTTGAGAGATAGGGTGTCACGTTATAGTGGGCGGTGGTTACAAATTATGCCTAAACAAGTCCAGTGAAGCTGTCAAGGAAGACGAATGTGCTCTAACTTGTGGGGCTCATAATTTGACAGACATTTTGTTGATAATCGCGTATGATATAGTTTTGCGACTACATATTTACCTTTATTTACCTTAGGTGATGTAACGGGGCGAGTGGCTCGAGGGCGGTCTCGGCGTACTTTTTCGACCAAATTTGTGATGTCCTGGAGACAGGTCAAATCAGAAGTACCCGGAACCGTCGAGCATGTATGAAGGCAGGAATGTGTGTGGAGGAAGCGAGGGAAGTATACCAGGACCGGGGCAAATGGCGTTCTGTGGTCTCTGCCTACGCCAAAGGGAAACAGGCGTGAGCTTATTATAATATTATAATAATTACCTTAAATTTAGTATTTATATACAAAGTGCTCATTGGCGTGGAACCATTTTGATCTGAGCGTGTAGTATTCTGTTAGAAAAAACGTCTCGAACTCTAGCGTTAACGTCTCGAATAGTGAGATAGAAAGGACAGCGCCGCAGCGGCTCATATCTGCAACAAAACTTTTTTACGCTACCGCGTCCAAGAAGTTTGTTTTGACAATTCATATTCATGAAATTGAATCTGTTTTAAAAGCGTTTTTTTTCTAATTTTAAGCCCAACAACAACAAATAGCCTATGTTGATTCAAACATGTAAACAAAGACAAGAATACAGACAGGAAATGTTACAAGGTATTCATTCAAACGGCGGCTTCATCGCTAAGAACGCGTTAAGCTAAGCTGCGATCTCATCCAGACAACTTTCCTTCAGAAAAAGATATGGTGAAAAGAGCCTTAAAGCGACCCGATCATGTTTAGAATAGGCGAAATATCATACCGTTGTTTTTTATCGATTTGATTTGTGGTTACAATGGCGCTCATTGCCTAGTCTTCTATACCTAGGTGCAGATTTTTACTTCTTTCGACCTATACTCCGTTTGGCTTCAACCTGCATATTGGTGCCGCTATTTATTATCTTTTCTGCTCCTTTCGGTCTCCTTCGGACTGATGTCATGGTATTAAAATAAAAATTACTTTAAACTTTTCATGAAAAAGACTGTGTACAATAACAAACATTATCTTGTAAGCTTATCGGTTAATTCACATTACAAATCTTCCGAAAGATAATCCTGCTTCATCCCTTCGTCTCCGCATTTGTTATGTGTTTATTTACAAAGATGCTTATACACCTGACTGAACATATACAAAAGATGTAACGTACGCAAAAGCGTGAACACTTACCTCAATTTGATAAAGTGTGACGAAATTGGAAAGGAGGTAAGCGACGTTTTTGTAGGGCCTAAGTACTGAAGGAATGGAATAATTTTTCTGTAAGAATTTGTGTTTTGTGAGATAAATGGTTTAGGCCGTTTCTTGATTCCGTGCGACGTGTGATAATGTTATTTAGAAGTTGGATAGATCTTGTGCCATATTATAGCTTTACCATTATCATCTACTTTGACTGTTGCTCTTGATGTATTGTGTTACTTTTCTGCATAGGTTTTATTTCATTGGCATTTCATGTCCAGTTGTCTAGACAGCCTTTAGTAGGTATTTTGATTTGAATACAACTTAACTTATGATTTTGTTCAAATGTTTCATCCTAGCTTTTGGTAGTTTGAGTAATTCACAGATTTAAGTGAAATTTAGTTTATTTTCGTGATGATTACGTATCTCTTTTGTTTTCACTGTTTCCGTGACCACGACACATTAAGTTCAAGAATTCTTAATGTAAACACTCGCGTATGTATGTCATTATGCGGATGTACGTTTGTGTTTATATTTTTATGTAGAGTCTCATGGTAGTTTTCTAATAATCAGTATTATTCATCAATTCATTTAATGTAATGTTAATTTATATACGGTTTTTCTGTTTTATCACGTTAAAAAAAATCTTATGATATCCTTGTCTAACGATTTTTGCGTAACTTTTTGTGTCGTTTGCCTCCTTTAGCTATTATACTGTCGATATATTCATTCGATCCTACATTTCGAATCTCATTATACTCGGAACGTTGGTCTAATGCGAGTCATTACATTACGGCACGTGTTTTACAAGTTGATATAATGCGGCAATTGTCGCCAATTTGCATATAAGAATGGGGAACGTTTCTGGAATTGTTTATTGTACATTTTTGTGGAATGGCCGTCTTCTTCTTTATTTTTATGTGTTATTTCTTGTGAATTTATGGGTTCGTCTGTTAGATTAATTTTTATGTGTTCGTTTCGTTTTCCAAGAAAATGTATTCACTTCAATGATTTATAGAAATTGAACAGGTCCTAGGGTACTACCCTGTGGCATACCTTAATGATTAAAAAAATCCAGATATTCGAGGTGGAATTCTCTAGTAGAAGATCCAGCCCAGAAATAATATAAAGCGTTATTTACCGATGCCTTTAAAAAATTGTGTCACTTATATTTTAAATCTAAATCACTGTGTCGCCGTAAATGGAAACAGGTTTCCTAACGGCTCACTGACAAGAAGTGGCGAGTTTTCCGTAAAAAACGGTTTTTCCGAGAAAATGCTGACTTTTAGCGACATTAAAAATTGTAGCGAGTGGCGGTCGGCGACATTTTTTTTCTCAATTGACCTAATTACGAGGGGAGAAGTGAAAAGTTCTGAAAATATATTTTTATGGTTCCGGTAATGAATTTGTAATAATTTGTAGAGTTTGGTCTAATTAAATATTTTCAAAAGGGCAAACTCTTTTAGTTTCGAGGAGATACTAGTATTCATTTTAAACAGGTTTTTAATTTAAAAACATATAGCACGATAAATCCAGCGGGACAGTTATGCCAACATAAAGATATAAACTGGCTAACCGACATTTTCACCGTCTGAATGAATTCATATAACCCTCTTACGTAACGTTGAAATATCTCAAAACATCCGCGAGCTCTCAACTCTCACAGTCTCTGTAGAAGGTCATCCCACACCCCTACTACTGGCATACAAATATGTAGATAAAAGTAAGAGTGAGGCAAATGAGCATGTGGGCCACTTGATGAGTAATGGTCACCGCTGCTCATGAGACCCAGTAACCCCATTTCCGGCTTTCGGACATCGCTACTAACTATGCAAAGCGTAGTAGTAAGCTAGTAACTTCATGATGTAGTATTGTGTGGAGTGTGGTACTACCACAGCGATACTGGCTACGAGGAGTATCATCATTTCTTAGAGAAATACGATTTCATTGGATTGTTTTTGTTTTTGATTCTAAATTGAAACGAAAATGGTGTAAATAAGTAAAGAAAATGGAAAAGGGTTTATTCTAATAATACTTTGACGAAAAATTACATACAAAGACCCTTTGGTAGGATACCCTGGGTTACAGGAATCTTCTATAGTAAGTTATGTTGATGGATTTCACAGCTGTTAAATAACAGGAGCAATTTAAAAGCGATGATTTTAAAAGCAATTTACAGGGTCTGAAATATGTTTGGGTATTTCTAATACTCGAACTCAATGGTCCAAAGATTCCCTTAAACTTAGTTCCAAGAACAGATGAAGAATCACAAAGGATTAGAAATGCATGTGAGCATGTCACTCAAGTATTGGCGTTTTGTGAGAACAGGTCCCGCGGCCACAAACTCTGCAGTCTCTATGTCCAACAACGTAGCTACCAACTGTTTCTTTATTAATAAATTAAACTCGAAGTCACCGTTTTTGTCCAAGTTCATCCAACATTTGAATTGGGCAGCGGCTTCCGTGTTTTATGAGGGAATAAACAGAGGCCTGTCTTATTCATCGCTCGCGTTTAATTTGTTTAGGTCCGCTCATTACACCGGTGCGAACGTCTTGCTAACATACTGCTGGTTCTCGATTGGTAACAATACAATTCTGTTAAACTCAAAGTCAATTCGAAGATAAAAGTGACACGCGCTTTTGTATATGCTCGCAACACTGACCTATAAATAATGGACTTCTAGTCAGCGTTTAAAAATGGCGCTCGCGCTGTCAGTCTGTCTGACCGACGGCGCTGCTGTCAATACTATTAGTTTGAAAACAAACCTATTTGCATCGAAACTTAATAAATTATTCTTCATGCAGTTAGACGTAAAATTAAAAATCCAATGACTGTAAATGGTAAACTAATAATTTGCATTTGTAACATTGGCGTCAACTTATATTCTCATGTCGGGCCGTTTTTCTGCTGTCATTTGGTATCACACTGTACATCCATGCATTATAATATCATTGACTCCCAACGAAAAGAAAGCTTCGGACGACCTCATTATTGGCCTGACAAATGTCGCGTACACTCGCATACGACTTCGTAAAATTTTCAAATGAAAGTACATCGACATTTCTACTATGTAATCGCTTTTAAGATCAAAGGTCGGCGATTTTAGGGCCACTTGAGTTTTCAAGAGCCGCTTAAGGAATCAAGTAACTGAACTATTTCTTAAGATTTTATAATCCTTATACTTTCTATCTTTAAGCAGTCACAGCTTCACATCTTGCACTGATTTTAGAAGCATAGTGCGTCGCTTACTGACTGTCTAACTGGACAATCAAGCCTTACATGTGCATTCGCCACATCACTGGTCACGTCTCCCAAATTATTTAAACACGAGGTTAGTTGGTCAGATCTGTTGGTCACTTGAGAAACTGTTTTCTGAGAAACAACTAAAGAACCTCCAAACTGATGGTGTCAGGCGGGAACATTCAGTACCGAGAGGTCTGGCGGAATTTGGTGTCTGATGCTAAGACCCGTTTTGGGTCTCTGCGCTCCCGTAATAAGTTAATTATGAGACTGCAAGACGTGGTTGAGTATGAGAAATGTAAGCGTGCCTCCATTATGGGTTGACTGGTGACTTGTGATGGTGACTTCTTATCGAGAATCAGTAGTACCATCTTCCATAGATTATTCAGTCGCGAGGGTCTGCGCAGTTTCATTAAATTTTGATTTTTCCGCCTTATTTACCGTCGCACCAGTAATTGAGCGGGTGACGACACTTTGATTTACCCTATTACGTCTAAATGGGGAGTTATGCGGGCCCACTGAATAATAGAAACGGTGAGATGGATGGAGGATGTTTGCATAGGGAGATTGTTTAGCGTCGTAAAATAAAATTTGTGGCAGGTCTCTTGGAAAGTTCCAATAGCATTGGAGGAAGATTAATGTTTAAGGTCCATTTAGCAGAAGGATGAAGCTTTCATTGCTATGGTTGTAGGCTTAGCAGATGATATGCAATCTACACTGTCAAAGAGGTCAAATGGACACACGAATTTATTGGCCACAGTTCTAAGAGCTTGTTTAGATCCTTTTGAACTTTCGAGTGCACAACTTCTGCCTCTGTCTGTACTTTTGTTGGATCATTAAGAAGCGTGCCTACTATATCAGATAGCTTATAGATGCAAGCATTGCTGGAGGTAGGGGTGCAGGCGGATGAATACTAATGTTTGTACCTGAGGCTTGGATGTTATATGTATTTAAGTATGTATTTATTTATATAAGTATGTGTATCCGTCGTCTAGTACACATAGGCCTTGTTTAGTTTAGGACTAGATCATTACGTGTGAATTGTCCCAAATTTTTTTTGTAATGTGTACTCAAAATGAAAGTTTACTTTCAACTTTTTCATCATTCACCAAGCTCAAACGCGTTCATTTTGTGTATCAAAACACAGTTGTTATTTTCATTACAAAACATCTTTCTAATATTTTCAAAATGGCCGCCGGTGCCGTTCCCGCCCCGGTTCCACGTGTGTATATTTAATTTCCGGTGACACAGGTGCCGCGCGCTAACTACCCTCTTTTATCCAATGTAGAGGATTATTACTTTATAAGAGCCCTATGAATATTTACTTAAGTGTTAGAGAAACCTGAGTTAGTAAATGAATTTTGAAGAAATTTTTAGTTTTATGGACTTCTTTTGATGAGAAAAAGTCAATTCAGGAGGTTTTAAATTCGACACTATATTGCCAACTGAGAGGAAGAATTTTATTTTTATCACAGTTGAAGTTATTCAGGCAAAATAATGTCAATAATTGTCAACATGCCTGATAGGGAAGTTAAAGAGTTTAAGCGGTCTTTAGAAAAAAGGCTGGTTTAATCATTTTACAGATTTGTCTACATAACATTCTGTAAGGCGAGTGTCGTAGCCGATCGGATCGCCGCATCGTGACGTCCTCGTGTCGTTCCTAGCGTAAATTGCCCCAGTTTCTGTGCATGTCTTGCTACACTACAAAACTGACACAACTTTGTAAGTCATTGCATCGTTGTAATTTTTACGACTTCCTTTGCTACTGGAAACTGTCTTAATTTAATTTAACGAACTCAAGTGACCAATTAACAACTAACTGGTTTTAGGTTAGACTGTTCAATTGTGAATCTAGTGGCCTGAAATTCGATACTCGCTTGAGTTTTAATAGGACAAAATTTTTATTAGATTTTCACAAAATAATTAATGATACAGCGCATATATTTATTTGACTGGTGGGAACAAAACATGTCTTCTTTTATTCATTGTTTTTTTAATTAATTTTACTGCACAAAAATTAACAATAAAATCTACAAAAGGCGGACTTAATGCCTTATGGAATTTTAATGAAATGGGCTAAGAATAGTTCCAATCCAGACAAGGGACACTGCCGAAGTTTTCGTTTCTACAAAATGCCAGATTCTAGAAATGCTAGATTCACAAAATGCCAGATTAGAAACAATTATTTACTGATCAAGAAATCAAAGATGCTGCAGCAGTAAGACTTTTCTGGCAAATAATAATTTGTATAATTGGTTAGATTATCTTGGGAGCGGAGGTTCCATTGGACAGCGGGCATTACTTTCCTTCTGGTGACGTGCATGCTTGTGTTTATCCCTGTTACATACAAAAAAATATTATTTTCAATATCCGGTATTTTATAATGATGACGTCGAATTAATCTGCAAAAATTAAATTTACCTTTCAAAGGTTATTGTGAGTGTGTTTGATTCTTTTTTTTATTTGCACTGCCCGTTGTACTCTGACTATATCTCACCGTATCTCTTTAAAAAGGTTGTCTGGAAGAGATCGCTGCTTAGCGATAAGGCCGCCTGTTGAATCCCATGTAAAATTTCCCTGTGTGTGTTCTTTTATTTTGTTTACTTGTGTGAATCAATAAAGAGTATTTGTTGTTGTTGTTGTTGTTATTTTCATGAAATAGCTCATATCAGTGTGTCTCTAGGTTTGTATGGCTATGTCTGATAGGTCAATACGTCCGGGTACACCTTTTTGACATAAAGTAAAATATAAAATGATATCCATATAATATATTACCCTAACAATCGGTACTCGGTAACTGTCTCGCTGGGAGCGGCTAGCGTGTACAATGACGTCCATTTACGTGAGACCCCTCGTTTCAATGATCTGTTATGTAGCCAGGGTTCATTCTAAACCGGACGTTTAAACTACCCTATTTTTCAAGAGTTCTTCTCTTTTAAGCTACAGTGGATAGTAGCGGGTGGGAAAGAGACAGCTGCATCGTCCGAGCTGTCAAAGCGTGTTAAAAATATGATATCGCTTATTGCTTCCTCTATGTGAAAATGTAGCTGTTTGTGTTTGTTTTTTTAACCGACTAGAAAAATAGTTAGTTAGCGTTACAGTTTTTTGTAGAATAAAATTGTTTCTTAACTATTTCAGGAACATTGAGTTGAATAAACACCAATAATAAGTCAATTGATGACCAGGTAGCTTTGTAGTTAGTGACCCTCATTACAAAGCTAGAAGTCGCGGGTTCGATTCCCACAAGGGGCAAACCTTTGTTTGATGGATATGAATGTTTGTACTCGAGTTGCGGATATTGCATGTATTAATTTAAGTATACTTAATAGATCCAGGCGTTACTTTGCGGATGTCCATATCAACAAACTGTAACAAATTACCTTACTACTCCGCGAAACCAGTGCCGGGCTCGTGCAAAATAGCTGCGTCTGTGCGACACATATATGTTCATGCAAAAACCCACCCTCCTCCGCTTCCACACGAAACAACATATATCACACAGACTCAACTACACACCACCACCACTAAACCCTAAAACTACACGATCAACGCGCGTTTCGCCTTTATACGAGGCATCATCAAGATCGAGCCGTACGACCGTTCGCTACTTGAACGAATGGCGTACAGTACGCCAGTAGGGTTTTTGCATAAACATATATGTGTCGCACAGACGCAGCTATTTTGCACGAGCCCGGCACTGGTTTCGCGGAGTAGCAAGGTAATTTGTTCCAGTTTGTTAATTTAAGTACCTATCTGTTTATCTATAGAAGTATGTGTATTCATTGACTAGTACCCATAGTACTAGATTTGCTTAGTTTGTGACTGAAACAATTGGTGGTATGAATTTATTTAATAATAATGGTAGAGTTATACCAATCAGCTAAAGGGTCGGCTCGACCCATTAGCTGGTTAGTATAACTCTCGAGTACAATACTCACAAAATACCGGCGCGCTGTAGTAGAGTACAAACTATTGAAAAAAACATGTCAAACACACATTTTAAAAATACCCCAATGTAAACCACGTAATTCAATACATGTAAATGGATATCACTTTCTGCAAAGAAAAAAACTATTCAATAAAAGCTCTCACGACGGGCTCCATACGTTATCAATAACCGAGGGGGGGGGCTTCGCACCTGCTATTGGCTGAAAAATGTGTGCTATTACCACCCCTGAAGAATGAGCTGCTTCAGAGATATTCCCTAATATTTTACAGAAGCTTTTTCTAACCAGTCAAACGAAAATGTATCTAAAGCTCAAGTTCGGGATGGGGGACAAAACACAGGCTAATAATAGTAATAATAAAAAAAAACACGAACAATGTATGTATAGTCAACCAAGTAATTGCTTGACCACTTTTGAACCTTATCCCTTTGTCATACGGTCGAAAAGTGGTCAAGCAATTTCTTAGTCAACTATAGTTGTAAAGCGGTTGACCAAGTGGCTGGGGGTGGACTCGTAATCGTGAGGTAACAAGTTCGATCCCCAGCGATAGTCTTGTACCAATGATTTTTTCTAAGTCTAGTCGACAAAGAAATTGCTTGACCACTTTTCGACCGTATTACAAAGAAATAAGGTTCAAAAAGTGGTCAAGCAATTACTTGGTCGACTATACATGAGTATGAGTACTACAGGGTGACACATAAGACGTAATACAAAACAAACATATCCGACTCAGTTGTTAAAAAATAATATAATGCAATTAGTGAATCATTAATATTCGCCTTGTTTAACTTTGACTAATTTTCTAAAAAAAAAAATAGTTGAATTTTCAAATTATTAGGCAAACGTCTATAAATAAGTGGTTTTGTATTACGTCTTATGTGTCACCCTGTATAGTAACCAACGCTAATCAAATTAGACCAAATAGGGTGTAGGTATTATATATAGTAAGATGGCCTTTTTGCTCGTTTTTCCTCCTATTCTATAAAAAAGACTCTAGGTTAGATTTTTACAAAAAATCTCATCTTAAAAAAAAACGAGGCGTCGCGAACATATTAAAAATACAATTTAATTCGTCAAAAATCTAATCATTAGCTCTTCTGTAGGACTGCTGACATATATATCACAAAAAAGGTTTTTTTTCAAAAAAAAAAAAAAAAAAGAAGAGCCTAGCTGCCAGCGTTGCCGACACAAAGTATAGTGTCTGCAATTTTAAGTATTATCGTTGATGATAAACTGACGATTTAAATATCGACTAACCTTAACAGAACTATCATTTTTTTATAGATCAATTTAAACAAATACAAAACATTAAACATCCGTGTAGTTTTCGCGATAGTGTTACACAAACAACACAACGTAAAAATACCAGAGGGTTCACAGCAAACAAAGTGTATTAACATTCCAACACACAGCTCACACACACACGCGCAGTGATTGTGATTGATCGCGTCTCGAGTTATTGTTGACGCACAGAGTAAATATAACAGCGGATTGCCTTCGAGCTCGAGGCTTGGTTATCAGTATTATAAAGCTAATATTGGAGTAACGCTTCGATATAACAAAATTACAGTTTATTTTTATAATCGAGGATTTTTTACAGACTTTTCACGGAAATGAGGGTGAGGTCTTTAAAAAGGACAAAGTTTGGACCTGTGTGTAGTGACTTGTTGGTAAAATTATTAAATTGTAAAAATCTTGAATATTTGAGATGTAAAATAAAATAACATTGTAATTTTGATTTATTTAAAAAATTACACCTCGTTGAGTTTCTTGCCGGTATCTTCTCATCAGAGGTTTTTCCGAACCGGTGGTAAATTTTTTGACATTCATAAGTGCTACCTGTAAGCCTAATCTGAATAAAATATTTGGACTTTGACTTGACTTTGAAAATAGAGTTGTGTTCTCAGTTATGCTATCACAGCATCTTTTAGGGAACAGTAGATTAATTTCTTAGTAAATTCATTTATGAAACTATCTTCATTTACCCATACAATATGGCATATAGAGTTAATGATTTTATAGAATTTCCGTAGTTATACAAATCAAATGATTAAGTATAAAAAAAGGAAAAAAAAAATCTACAACCGTGTTATCGTGGATATCGTCATGCGCATATTAAATTTAAACTAATTTTCGGAGAGTCTTATATCTCCCGTGCATGTGTGTGTGTTTCTTACCAGGAAATTTCCACTTAAAATCAAAGCCTTGTGTTCCCTTGCTTTTGGTATTCTTTATATTGCATTCTTAATTTTTTTTATGAGAAGTAACGGATGAAAGCGAAAAATAAAGTTGGTTTAAATATGTCCTAGCGTATGACTTGATAATTTGGTTTGTTTAAAAGTAGATTAATCATCAATTTAATTTATTTTTCTTGTGTCATGAGACTGCATGGTTATAACTGCACTATGACAAAGCTGTGATGTAGCGGTCGCATTGTACTTTCAAAATGACGGGCAGAGATGAATGTGGATCGAACCAACTCATTTACACTAACGTCCTGACTATAGTACATTAATACTATCGTGTAATGTTGTTATTGAAAAAAAAAGCAGTGACCTAAATTTATGACACATTAAATTTTTATACGGCTCGCTTTCAGTAAGCAATTAGCGCAGCTTATAGACGTATGTAACATTAAAAGTACCACCTGTTACCGACCCAGCCGAGTTGTGTAGGCAGCACAAATAGACATCTTTGCCAACATTGGCGTTAAAATAAGACAATAACACAAAACAAAGCCACACAGTACAACACAATTTAATAACAGTCGCAAAGTATAAACACGGTAAGCTGTACTGTCAGTTTGTATTGTGTTAAGCTTCTACGCCGTAGCCGGTGCTACGGCTGTAGCGCTACGCAGCTTCGTAGCAAAGAAAACTTTCCTAAGTACCTAGGATGTATCTTCTCGGCCCGCGACTCGCTACGTAACTCAGTGCGTTTCGTTCTTATTAACCCTATAGGAAAGAGACGCAAAGGTGGTGCAAACATTCAATACGGGAAAAAGGCAAACACGTTAACGATAAATAGTAACAATAAAATATTTTTTTTGTAAAATAGGAAAGAAAACGAGCCAGTAGGTCATTTGATGGTAAGTGGTCACCACCGCCCATAGACACCCGCAACACCAAGGACACTGCAGATGAGTTGACAACCCAGAGGGCTAAGATAGAATACATTGTGTCAGTAATTTCACCGGCTGTCTTGCTTTCCACGCCGGATTACAACAGCGCAAGCACTTTTGTTCAGCGGCTGGATTAGCGAGCAAGATGGTGGTAGAGTTCCGGATGAAACTTGCACTAGGTCCTACCACCCGCAAAACAGAAGAGCCCTTACAGAGCCTTACTTCGTTTTTAGACTTATTTATTTAACTTGTTATGGGTTTTAGCGTGTTTTATGTTTTACTTACTTACAATAAATTTTGTAACCGAAATTTCTTTCGATTTTTAAAATAAAAATCGAAAAAATTTCGGTTACAAAATTTAATAACAAAACGGCGCCATCTCTCGTCAGCTGACGGTAGCTGTAAAGGTACCCAGTTGAATATGATAACTTGTTAAAAAGTTTCATATAGATGACACCGAGGGTAGTTGTACCCTTAAAATCAATAATGTAATGACCGTAAGACGAAGCACATTGAAAAATTCGCAGGGTAGGGCAGCGGCAGTGTGGCGAAACTGGAAAACGCAAGGCACGGAATGCTGGTGTTGCAGGTTCAAGTCCTGCCATTGCCCTAATTTTTCGTTGTGTTGTCATTACAATTTTAACTTACTTACAATACTTATTTGTCTGCAATCATCCTCTCGAGAACGGCTCTAACGGTTCCTTCTTGTTTTCCACATTTGTCCTTTGAGTGGAATTGACCCACAAAGTAAAGTTTTTCCTCCCAAAAGCTACGAAACCCTCCCCCCTCCCTCTACAAGCTACCAAAATAAATAATTGGGGCTCTATTGACGTGTCAACAAGACGTATGCTCTTAATATCGTGCCGCTATTATGGAGGGGAATGGAGTCCTGACACCTATTGTTATGGGGGTTACGGTCGAGATTCGATTAAAAATAAGTTATTGGGTGTTATGGAAAGGTAAATAATAAAGACTCTTTGAACACTTATGTAATCAATTATTGTTGTTTTATATAGCGGGTGGTAGAACATAGTGCAAGGTCCATCCGGATCCCTACCACCATCTTGCTTGCTAATCCAGCCGCTAAGCAAGACAGCCGGTGCAATTACTGGCACGAGAGGTATTGCATCTTAGTCTTCTGGGTTAGAATCGCATTTGGAATCTCCTTGGTGTTGCAGGTGTCTATGAGCGGTGGTGATCACTTACCATCAGGTGACCCACTTGCTCGTTTTCCTTCCTTTGAAAAGAAACTCAGAAAACTTACGCATAACTAACAAGGAATAATGGGTATTAATTAGATTTTTATTTGTGCATAAATATTAAATTAAATTTATTTATTTTAAGTAATTACTCGGATATTGTTAGTAAGAGTAACTACAAAGGTGCTTGAAATTTAACATTTAGTAAGACAACAAATTACACTAGACTTAAGGTGCATGTAGCGCACAACAGGGACGTGAATGGCGGCAGTCCAGCTGTCTCCTTCGTCCTCAAGTTTATGATGGTTTGAAATATACACATGCACATCATAATTTCCGAGTCAACAAAACCGTGGGTAAATCCCGGTTGTTTCTGCAGAACCGGGCCTTATTAAGCGAGAAATATTTAATAAAACAATGAATAAACCATTCGCCATTATGCATTCAGCCTGCATCTCGCTCGCCTCCGGAATTTGATACGGCGATAAAAATTTAAATTTAGCAATTAATTTGTTGAATACTTTTTTGGTTATTTTCAGAGTACATTGTAAAAGTTTATAACATCTCGTTTAGAGCAGTTTTCAATTTTTTTGTACAAAATTTTAGTTCTAATTTATAATTCAATTTGCATGCGTTTTCAATGTTTTGCACAAATAAATAATATTATGATTATAGTTAGATTGAAAAGCTTGCTAATTTGGTTATTTAAATTGTTCTTATACGATATCTCGTAAAAAAAAACGTTTATTTTTTATTAAAAGTGGGTTTATTTTTTTATTTATGAAACTGCTATTATATTATTAACAAAACTTTTTAAAATATTTCATGTTAATTACTCATTTACGTATTCAAGTTACTCAGAAAGAAGTGTAATAAAGTGTCGAAGATGATTTCTAAAGAATCCATTTTTAAAATGTGTCGTCTTCCCCACGACTTCCGGCGGCAACAGTAAAAGTTCGCTTGTGCAAGCTCAGCGAGCTTTTTCTGGTTCGCATCCAAAATAGTTTGTCACCAACTTGCAAGCTTTTGACGGCAAATCGGAAATGTTCGAACAGCGAAAAGTTACGTTGAAATTCGACCGATTTTCCCTGTTCAATGGAAATGTTTCAACATGTATTTTTCATGTATAAACATTTTTATTGATGAATTTAATTTGCTTACGATAATGTGATTATAAATAACTTTGTAAAAGTTTTAAAACGATTTCTATCAGTCTATTAACGATTTTGTTACTAGACTTATTTAAATTAGTTATTTATAGTTACAACCTTTATGAAACTAATATTAATTACTTTGAAATAAAACAATTTAAACGGTTTATATCGCGTGTGTTGTAACACACACAACGTGTGTTGTGTGTTGGTTGTTTTATTTCAATGTCTACGAGTCACGAAAACATAAGAAAATACTAATATTAATTATTTTAGTAACGGCACGATATTTTTGATTTTGACCCTGTAGCATTTTCTGGTTCCACCTGTCATCTCTTGCGTAAACACACCGTATTTATAGAAGTTTACAAACCTGTTGTAACTAAAATATGTTTATTCGGGTTCGGGTATTTTCATACGATTGTCATATCATTAAAAAAAATTTTTTTTTAAGAATTTATTACGGTAGGTTTTTATAAATATAATACGAGAACATTCTAATTAAGTTTCTATTAGTTGATCGCACCTGTACGAAGTCGGGGCGGGTTACTAGTTTCATCAATAAATAAAGCTTTAAACCTTCAAGCTCCGAAACTCTTTTGGTCAGCGAATGACAGTGAACGAATCTAATGAATGAATGAATGAGAGTTGCATAAAATTGGGTCCATTGGGGATGCGGCGGCAGATAACGAACCCCTTTGTTTACTTGATTACCGCTGCCGAGCGCAGCGGGTTCCGCGATAACTAACTTGCTATGGTGTTGCTTAAAGTTTCGGTTAAGTTAAGTAACTGATTAACTGTGGCTCAGCTGCTATTGATAGAGTGAATTCATTTAGTTATGCAATGGCTAATACTGTTCTACGATTAATTTGGAATTATTGACCTAATGGTTTTAGTTTAGAATAACTTATTATTGTTGATTTTTTAGTAAGTATGTTTGTCTCTCTCTTTAGTCGGACAGAGTTACGAATTTCACCACAAAAAACTTAGAAGTTTTTTATTCAAGAAAAAGTGAGGCAAACAAGCAAGGTGGTTCGTTTTACTGGGAAGTAATCATCGCTGTGCCGGCCTTAGTGTTTATGTATGGACCATTAACTTATTTTTTATTGACACTAATGAAGGCTGTTAGTCTTTCATTTAAAAAGAAGACACTTTTAAAATGGCATCGCCAATAATCATAATTTTCCTTAGTTACTCTATTACGTATCATATTTTCTTATTTCCACGTTTTGAAACGCTTTCGTTTGGGAACAATACACCGCTAAGCCCTGTTTTAGTCGGGGCCCTCGAGGCTGCTTTCTTTCTTTTATTTTGCCCCTTAAAAAGCCTGTAATCGTCCCCCGACTCATTAGGGGCCTTTGATTTTATTTTAGGTCACCGCATTTACTGTTATTGTGTGCATTGAAAGAATATAGCAAGATAAGTTACTTTCTTAACTACGTTTTCGAAGATTCTGATAAAAAATTGAAACAAATTACCTTGCTACTCCGCGAAAGAGAATCGTGTGCTCACGTGTAAAATCCCTGCATTTGCATATACATACTTAGGGGCCGTCAATTAATTACGAGAGTTTCGAAAAAGGGGGGGGGGGCATAAAAATCACGAAATATCACAATGGGGGAGGGGAGTGTAGTAATATATCTGGTGTATTTATTTTTTCGACAAATGTGCGATACTGAACCGAAAAGCGGCGTTACGTGTATTTATTTTTTCCGTCACACGCGTACAAAATCGAAAGCGGCTGTATTCTATAAATATTTAAAAAAAATAAGATTCTTTGTTGGTACATACTAGAAAAAACACGCCATATAGGGTAGTGTATTCTTAAACCTCACCATGTATCACCAAGGGAGAGGGGGGGTAAAAAATGCCAAAAAAACATCACCTGGTTAATTGTCGGCCCCTTATATACTTATGCAAAATATATGTCGCACAGAACCAGCTCTGCACTCCCGTACTTGACACTGGTTTCGCGGAGGAGCAAGGTAATTTGTTGATATGGACCTTCGCAAAGCAACGCCTGAATCTTCTTCACTATGATATACTCTAGAATCTCTTCAGCCTTCCTAGAGTAATGCAGTCATTTTGACTCTTGTTGGAATACAGCCTTTCCTCCATCGCATCTGTTTTTTGCATATAACCCCAAAGGCTAAATGGGTTGTCAAGATACTCCACGTTTTAATTATACATGTCGCAAATGGGGTTAATCTTGATTCTTGGCTCACGAATGCAAATAAGCTAGCTGACCGCCTCGC
Organism: Ditula angustiorana; assembly: GCA_963691745.1. Lineage (NCBI taxonomy): Eukaryota > Metazoa > Arthropoda > Insecta > Lepidoptera > Tortricidae > Ditula > Ditula angustiorana. The sequence continues at coordinate 327,033 of OY829490.1, forward strand.
GAGTACACCCTGGAGGATGCTGTGGGAGCAATGTCATTGCATCGCATTGGTTGCACAGTTAAATTTTTCTTCTTCTTCTTCTTATAATTTAAGGTGTCATCTTCTACCGAAGCTCGACTTTCATTAGAGCTATACTAAACTTGGTCCTAGGTCTCTGTCCCAGGCAGGACAGAGACCTAGAACTCAAATTGAACTATGTTTTAAGGTATTTTCAGCCATGACGTACGCCTTCTTCCTGGTCTTCTTCCCTGAAGCTTGTCTTGCATCATAAGTAACAGTTCACACTTGTCGTTTTGCATGATGTGACAAAAGTCTTGCAATTTACGTACCTATTGTCACTATATTCAAAACCTCCAGTCCATTCTCTGAAAACATTTTCCTTAGCAACATTGGAAAGTTATTTTTTTGTGAAACTTCAGAACTAGTAGGCTAGATATATCCCTTTTTAACTCACTGGCGTGTGCAATAAAGACGGATGCTTCATGACCACGATAAAACGCTTGTGTGCTATAGCTGGAACACTGTACGTAACCTTGACTATATCGCCAAAAGGGCGAATCAAAAGATGGCCTATGGTTATGTCATCAAAATAAATAAATACAATAATTTTTACTCATCAAAAAACTTATTTTAATAATCAACTGTGATCTGTTATCCTTGCATATCTTAGCTCGCACTGCGGCCGCCATTTGCATAACAGCATCCTGCTATTTTATTCATACTCTCCGTGCATTTTAATTCGCGTCATTCGAGTTTACAGACATTAATAATTTAACGGATCATAATCGGAGACCCGGTAAGATGGAAACGTTTGTTCAATACGAGAACCGTCAAGCGTCTATTTAACAGTTGAACTAGCTTAATTTCAAAATCTTAACTGTAAAATAATTAAAAACAAACTGGAACAAATTACCTTGCTACTCCGCGAAACCAGTGCCGTGCTCGTGCAAGTTAGCCGCGTCTGTGCGACACCCTCCTCCGCTTCCACACGAAACAACATATATCACACAGACTCAACTACACACCACCATCACTAAACACTAAACAACACGATCGACGCGCGTTTCGCCTGTATACGAGGCATCATCGGGTTACTACAAATGTCTTAAACGTGTTTTTGCGTTAACTTCTCAACTACTATGGAAAAGTTCTTTACTTTGAGAATTAGCCCAGTACAGTACTCGGATAGAGGCTACGGGGTCAAAATCAAAAACGTTTTATCGTTACAATAAATAATAAATATCATTCGTATCGGTTTTGTAACGATTTATATCAGTTTAGTAATTAAATCGTTACTAAACTCATATAGATCGTTACAAAGTTGTTACGAAACTGATATTAATTATTTTAGCAACACACAATATTTTTAGTTGTGATCATATTTTCATACCATTTCTGGTATTATAAAGATATCAAAAATCGATAACTTTACAACAGAAACAAAAATCTTTGTCATCTGGCGGGAATCGAATCTGGATCCTCATCGGTGCCTTGCGTTTACCAACTGAGTGAGGTGACTCCACTAGACTTTTTTTTCATTTCGTGCTGTTATTTACTTAAATTGCATCCTTGGTTTTTGAGGGTTTACTGCTAGATGCTTTCCATTATCATAATAATTTAATTTGTGTGCAAAATAGAAAGAATGCCGGTTCGTACGAGTTATAGACGACGGACGAACAAAATGAGCAAAAGCTCGCATTCCGTTACGGGCGAACTTTCCGAAGTTTGTTTTGTTGCAGCTTTTAGAATAGCGAGAAGTTAAATGTAGGATTATGACGTTGGAGTTTACATTTCACGAGCTTCCTTTCCTTGTATTTACTGTTTCTATGATATTATTAAGAGCTTATTTTGATTTTACGCTGTTATTGCTTTGTGCTAACATTCGACAAAAATACGTATGGTAATGTACTATATATTATACTCGTACCTATGTATAGTCGACCAAGTAATTGCTTGACCTCTTTTGAACCTTAACTCTTTGTAATACGGTCGAAAAGTGGTCAAGCAATTTCTTGGTCGACTATACATAAATCCGTACAACATCCAAAACTGGACTATGAAAGTTCTTATTCATTAATTTATGTACAAATATTTGCCCCTCGCGGCAATCGAACCCTAGACGTTCTTAGCTCAGTGATAGGTTTACGACCCCTAGTATCAGAATCTTTAGTATACCCCTGCTGAGGTTTCCCAGCGAGATACAGTCAAGGAAATTGAAACACGTACCACAGTAGAACCTAGTCGAAGCATGACATTTGTATGACATAGCCTGGCGTTTAATGTGTCGCGTCATTACGATAGGGTTCTAAGGTGGTACGTGAATATATTTCCCCTACTGTACAGCATGAGGGTCTTCAAGAGGGGTATTATAAGGTTCTTGCAGGGTCGGCAATGCGCGCGTAATTCCCCTGGAGTTGTAAGCGTTCATAGGCGGCGGTTATTGCTTAACACCAGGCGAGCCGCATGCTTGTTTGCCAGCGACGTGGTATAAAAAAAACTAATTTTTTTCTCACAATAAGTGACTAGAAGGTGAGGACGGTCAGTTTCATACTAACGTGGTAAACTGGAACTTTAGCTCGGTTTAAAACTTAAAACTAAGACCCTACGTTAACTTCTCAATAGCTATGGAAACACTTGGTCGCGCTAGAGACCCTGTCTATATTTCAATAGTAATTGAGAAGATAATGTTAACGCATTCGAGACTTTCATTGTGACATTAACTTACACTAAAGATAAGTACTTGTCGTCAATCAATACTGGAATACTAACCCTTTTCCCAGAATTATGTCATTTGAACGAAAAAATTATTTATTAATTATATATTATTATATATTATTTTGCGCACTGTTAGACCAGCGGCCCTGACATGACAGCCAAGGTTTAGTTTAACCCCTCCCTGTGTCTCTGTCTAACTAGTGTCATAGGAAAGGGACGCAGATAGAGATAAACTAAACTTGGCCGGTCACGTTAGGGCCGCTGTGGAAGGAAGTCGGTCAGAGAGATCTCTCACCAGGCGGGTGTTATGCCTGGGGACCAAAGTCCGAAGAATGAAAGTTGGAAGTTGTATATGCGTCCGTGTTACGAAACTTCGTTAGTGTGATGTAGCGCATGTCAGTTGGTTTCCTCTAATCTACACTAGATGGCGCTAGAGTCGCTACAGACCTGCTCAATAAAACCAACAAAAACGATGATAGCATCGTCTACAAAAACTATGAATATTAACTCACTGACACGTCCTAGACTTCAACAATAGCTAAACTCATCGCTAAACACCAACTCAAAAGGGCACACGCAAAAACGCCACGCATAATTAACCCTCAATTGCTCGATTCTGGGCCGGGGCGGGATATTATGTGGCGATTATAGAGCGTGGCGTGGCGGATTATGCGTGACGAGCGGCGGGTTAAGCGGCGAGGAAATTATCGTCATATTCGGCTTGGTTTGTGAAGGGCCGTGTTAAGGTCCATCGCATCAGCGTTTACGGAAACCTGGATTTGCATACCTGTTAATAATTGTACATTATTCTACGATGAAATACCAGTGACACAATGACACGCCTTATATGCCGTATGATAAATAGATTTTATACAAACACGTTATAGTGTTTTGAAATATTTCAATGTATGTAAGTTGTAAAAGCTATTATCTATGTGCGATGGAAAATAAAGGAAAAACCGGATAAGTTAGAATCTGAACCGTGCACCTAGAGCTGCGTGCTTTGTAAGTATGGTTGAAAGGCAAACTTATCTTTATAGTTGATAAAATGGTTGCTCAGACAACAATTTACAAATAAATTACGGCTAGTGTAGGTAAGTTTGTAATCGCGCATTTTACGTGTTATAACTACATATAAACGATTTTCAGCGTAAATTTAAGCCAATAAATAATAAATAACTTTATAATATAATGAACACCAATACTTCTTAGCACCGAATAAACTATTTTCTTTCTTTCTTTCTCAATTGACCTAGTCTTAGACTAAGCAAATATTGTAATGGGTACTTGACATCGGATAAACATACCTAATTATATAAATAAATATAAGCTTATATCTTTACATATGTACGATTACAAGATCAATTACTCGGTTAAAACATTCATACATTCGCCCCTTGAGGGAATAACACCCCACTACGGTTCAGTTTTTATGGTTACTAACCACTACGCTCTCCGACCATCTTAAGGCTGTAATGTACTATTATCTCGCTGGCTGACACCAACAACACACGTCGGCCACACGCGACACAACACTCCGCCACTACAGACTGGATCGGGTATAATTTTAGCCGCATATCGATCCGTCTGCCTGCATCTGTCTTCCTTCTTGCTTTAGGCTGTCTAAATATAGTTTAGACGGCGTTTGTACAAAACAAAGCATGCACTTTTTACTCAACTCCAGCGGAGGCCAAAAGGAGAACAAATTAGATAATATTTTTACCGTTACTAAAATAATAAATATTAGTTTCGTAACGGTTTTGTAACGATTTCTATCAGTGCGACGCGAGCACGAATCTTCTCGACACGCGTTAACTCGCTACGTAAATCAGTGCGTCTCGTTCTAACTAGCCTAGTGGGAGAGAGACGCACTGAGTTACGTAGCGAGTTAACGCGTATCGAGAAGATTCGTGCTAGGTGCACAGTTTAGTAACGATTTTGGAGTTAAACTGATATGATTCGTTACAAAACCGTTACGAAACTGATATTAATTCGCACCCTTAGAATTAAACCGACTCATTTCTGAATATGATATTTCCCAAAATTAAACCCTATGTCTTTTAATTAAGGTGATATTTTGGGACGTGTATTATTCAGAAATGGGTCACTTTAATACTAAGTATGCGAATTGTTTTAGTGACGCTACTATGTTTTTTTTAATTTGACTCATTTTTATTTTAATCCAGTTTAAAGTATACGTGATATTAAAACTCCCCGTTAATGACTGATCAATTTTTTTTTTAATAATTTTAATATGCTTCGAACTCAGTTAAAAGTATAAAATAAAATTACTAAGAATTCTTTGGTCGTATAGTCGACCAAGTCATTGCTTGCCCATTTTTGAACTTTATCCTTTTGCCATAAGATCGAAAAGTGGTCAAGCACTTTCTTGGTCGACTATACCTACTTTTTAAAAAACCATGAACTAATAATAGTTTTTCTTTGTTTACAGGTATGTTTAGTTTCCTGGACCTATGACAATCATCTTCAGAAGTAAGCGTATTTTTTAAGTATTTTCCTGCTTGACTCCTAAGCGTAGGTAGTTTTTTCATCGGTTTAGATCACTGACTTATGAATAATGGAGTTCTAGTCAGCGTTTAAAAAATGGCCGCATCAAAAGTCGATCAAAAAGTACAATAAATCGACAAAAAACAATCCACATTTCTCCGCTTCAACATGAAACAACATATATCACACAGACTCAACTACACGTAACACGATCTACACACGTTTCGCCATATACGAGGCATCATCCAGATCAAATAGTACGATCGTTCGCTAAATTTCACGAATGGCATACTAAAAGTAGCGAGTAGCAGGACATGGCACATATGCAACTATCTTGCACATGCACGGCACTGGTTTCGCGGAGTTGTAAGGTAATTTGTTCCAGTTTGTTGATACGGACTCTAACTGTACTCTTGCAATAAATCAGTGTAAATATAAAACGTATAACGATATACTGTAAAACTACCCATAAACCATTTTTATGCTCTAAAGCTGTAAACAATAATAAAAAGCCCCCCCGGCTAACAAGTGGGGGTCGTAAATCAAATACAATATCGAAAGCGATACACAGTTTACTATCACTGACCGAACATGCTCACCTTTAAGTTTCGACCATCTCGTCCCGTTCACTCGCTCGGAGTTAGAAAGAGGCAAAAAGGCAGAGGTGTTAAAAGGTTTGGTAGTTTGGTGAAGTTTATTTTTCATACCTTTATTAAGGTTTACTTGATGTGGAGAAATGGTAGTTGTTTGTTTATTGGGTTAAGTTTTTAGTAGTTTTAAGGGTTCCCTACCTCAAAAGGAAAAACGGAACCCTTATAGGATGACTTTGTTATCCGTCTGTCTGCCTGTCTGTCAAGACCATTTTTCTCAAGAACGCGTAGAGGTATGCACTCTACGGGGCACTTCCCGTTGACCTAGAACTATGAAATTTGGCAAGGAGCAAGCGCTTACAGCACAAATAAAGGAATAAATCCGAAAACCATACATTTGCAGTTACATCTTTAAAAAAAATTGTGTTGTATTGTTGGTACTCCTAGCGGAACCCTCGGTGCGCTAGGCCGACTCGCACTTGGCCGGTGTTTTTTCATGTATTTGGCATTGCAACTGTTTAATATTGGTTACTGATTGATAATGGCTCAGTTATAAATGAAATGCTTTCAGAAAAATCGGACTTAATATCAGGGGTTGAAAATAAGTTTTTTTTATGTAAAAGGAAGGTAAACGAGCATGCGGATACCTGATGGAAAGTGATTACCGCTGCGCATAGGAACCAGCAATCTCACGAGAAGGGGGATTTGAAGGGTAACCCTTTAAATTTTTTTAATAAGTACATTCAATTAGAATTCTTATGAAATGATAATATCAAGCAAGTGATGGCTGAATATACTTAGTACCAATAGGTATGTAGTTTTTTTTAATGAAGCTGGTTTTATATCATAACCGCTTTACGTTCTCTGCGAAACGGTCTCCTTTAAAAATCTCTATTGTCCTACAAGATTAAACAATAAATTCTCGTTTTCAAAGCAGTATTCTGATGTAAATTAAAAACGCGGCGCCAACTCAAAAATAAAATACACCCCGAAAAAACCCCAAGCAAACTTAGGTACATGAAAAAACACGTTCACAGCGAGGCGGCGCGGACTGCCCGTAACCAGTTACGACCGGTAAAAACCGGCTAAGCCGCGACTCAAAGCGAAGATATCCGGAATTCTGTTTCCAATTACCGGACAAGTGGGGTTTAATCCGGTTAAAAATGACAGTTAGTGATAGGTGGTGTATAAAGTGGTCTACTTTTCTTTAAAAACAGATTTTGTATTGATATTCCTAACGAAATAGTTTTCATACAGTGTTAGTATTCGTCTACTAAACTTACTATTTCGATCTGAACATGTGTTTTGAGTTAAAAAAGCGTTTATTAATATGTAAAAAAAAAATATTTTAAGCTAATATTGAGCAATTTTTGATTAATTGGATAAGTTCCTACGACGCCCCATGATGGTAGTAATTTGGTGATCACGCTGTATAACCCAACTCACCTGGGTATATTTCTAATCATTCTAAAACACCCCTTAGTACGTTATTTCAATGAACATAACACATTGTGACGTCATAAAGCGAACGACCAACACATCGTTCGAGACGACGCTATAATTTTTAATGCGGTTTTATCACCGACCGATAATCAACCCCCAGCTCTCTACGCAAGCTGGGATAGCCAACATTTTTTAATTAGCACGGTACTTCCATTGCGGTTTGCGCAACGTTTTTACTATAAAAAAACAACTCGTACAAAATCTAAGTTAAACCCTAACGTGCAATTGGTAAAGTTGAGTTTCGCGTGGAAGTTAAATCCAGGGGTATTAAACCTCCGGACCGTGAGCGAGTCAACCGAAACGTGTGCCGTTTTGAATTTTTAAAAAGATTATTTCAGAGTGGCCCCGCGCGGTAATGGAGTGCGCCGCCATGTTGTAATTACCGCTGGAACGGTGTCACCGGAGTCAAGTTTGTGTTGGACTGGCGCTTGATGGATATTGATGCGGCCGTGTCCTTCTAGATTGAATATTGGACGCGACTTTGTTACTTTGTTAGTAAAATTAATCACATACTTCCCAAGCCAAAAAACAATAACTAGGCAAATATTTGTGTCGGTGTGTTTTTATGTCTCACTATAAAATGAAACAATGGATTGACAAGAATTTTAGCTTTATCTCGATGTCTTAAAAGTGCCATAAGTGAAACATGAGGATTACTCTCTTTAATATTTTTTACTGAAAATACTGCCCTTGTTTATCGGAATATCGGAAAAATTTTGTTTTATATCAATGGTTCTAAATTTTTTTCCATAAAACTTTTTCCTATAAAATTTTATAGGAACTTTTTAAAACAAACCTAACCTTATAGGTTTTATACGAAGATCTTTGAAAAATCCTGAAAAGATTTTACAGTTTCAGCCAATATTCGTTAAGACATATAAATAACGACACGTTAGGAGTAGAACAAATGTTATTAAGTTATTATAGAATCCTATAATATCTCCAACCCCTCATTTGTTCGAAACAAGACAACCTATTTTATATTATTGTCTATACACATAAGAGTCCATGTCAGGAAAAAAGAGATGCCAAATGTGTCAAAATGCCACGAAGATCGATAAAGGCGCTGAGATGTGAAAATGGAACCGACAAAGTCGCTTTCACTTTTAATAATATTACTTTATTTGCAATTATTTGTTTTTGGAGCTTTTTTTTTAAATGATGACCGGATAATGACACTTTCTTCTAAATAAGGACGTAATAAATGACAGACAGGTGATTTTACTCTTTATTTGCAAAAATATAAATGCGAAGACCTCACTAAACGTACTCCTATCAAATCTGAGACACTCTAAACTCTAGAGAAAAGCCTGGTCAAGAGTAATCTAACCAGATGGGATGCATGCAGAATGTTATGAGAGTAAGTGAAGAAAAGGTATGTGAGGATCGTAGCAAGTGGAATACGCGGTCTCTGCCTACCCCTCCGGCAAAAAGGCGTGACTTTATCTATGTCTACGTATGTCAGTAACACAGATAAAAGTTGCTTCATAAAAACATAAAATGTATTAGTGACAACGATAACAGTAGAAGTAAGTGTCTAAATTTACCTGTGGTACTTAAGCAGTTCAATTTCACTCTCCAAATCAAATATATCTAAACTCCCCCATTTCTAATAATAACCTTCGTTCCTATTACGATTACTGAAATTGAAAACAGTGCGAATGACGTAAACTTTCCACTTTAACACGAAACAAAACAACAGATTTAATTTCCTTTACTTTAATCAAGAAATTTAAGGTAGCTACAACCTTATCGTGTAGTGGTAGAGCTGTTTCTGTGGAAGCCTTAGTTTAAGGTTAGACTAGACATTTAAATCCACCTAGCATGAACCTTCTCAACATGTGTTGACTCGCTATGTAACTCAGTGCGTCTCGTTCTAACTAGCCCCGTAGAAGTAAGACGCATTGAGTTACGTAGCGGGTTAACACGTTTGGAGAATGTTTGTGCTAGGTGCGCAGTCACCTGTTGCGGAATCACCGAAGTGTTATGGTTCAATAAAAACTGTACAATTCTAAGTAACGACACCCTTTGTGAGGTGCTCTCATGAATTTAAAGCGCCGCGTCTAGTGTGTGAATTAAATTCGTTATTTTATTTTCCGGACCGAATGTTTACTGCACCTGGATTTAGTAGTCGCACTCTGTGAATAAACTTTTGTTAGAGTGCAGTTGTTTTTGTTATTAAAAACAGTTAATTTGAATACTTGTGAATATTACAAGTTAATTTTGTTACTTAATTTTAAGTCAGTTCGCCAATTAATTAGAAAAAATTGGTTAAATTGCAAATTTTATGCGTGAAAAAGAGTTTGTTTGTTCGTCTTTCTCATCTGAAGGTCTGGCGTAGTTATTTTGAAACTAAACAGACAGATAGTATAATTACCTAGGTATCTACTTGTTTTTGGATATAAAAATAGTCTATCGAACAGAAGCTGCTGAAGCCAAATAAAATTTAAATTCAATTTACTTCTATATTCTTACAGTTTCGAACAGAGGGTTACGAGTTTGAACCCGGGCTAGTACAGTCAGCCTCAGATGTACCTTAGCGCTTAAGAACGTTGTCGTAGTAACCTATGAAATGAGATATGCTCGAATTTGTCACATTACTGACAGCGACAAGGTACTAAAATGTTCAGTTAATTCTGAGGCTGAGCGTACCTACCTCTAAGTTTTTGAAATTGAAATATGCAATGGGTTTTTGACGTAGAAAAAGTAAAGGTGAAGCCTGCATACACCTGTAAAGCGATTTAGCTGTGCATGAAGATTCCAATCATGCTTTTTCACATACTCTTTCACAGTTTTTAGGGTTTCGTACTTCAAGGAAAAAGGAACCCTTATACTTCACTAATGTATTGTCAACGGTTTGCACTTTCAGCACAGAGGCATTCTGATTCGTTTCTCTAGAGCAGTGGTACCTACCCAGTCGTGGACCAATGGTGGTTCATGAATGCACCACTAGTGGTCCACGAAGTCCTTGATGTGTGTGATAAATGCTATGGAATAACTTTAATAGACAATTAAATATTAGGTATTACTATATCTCTAAATAATTATAGGTGGTCCCTGGCGAAATCAACAATTGGTTAAATAGTCCCTTATCTCTAATACCGGCTCAAGAGTGGGAAATAGATATTTCTGTCTCTTTCCGAAATATAACTGCGTCCTGGACCCCAATTCTGGCACTCATCGAAATTCATCTCGCATTCAAGATGTGTCAAAATATGTCAGATTTTAAAGGGATCTGACAGCTCTTTTTGGCATATGTCGAGTGTGACTTCATCTCTACTGATGCCAGAATTGCCCCGCTGTGCGTTTGCCAACACTTGGCCAACATGAGTCGGCACAAAAGGTTTAGAACCACTGTTCTAGAGTCTTACCTTTATAAGAGTAAACGCTGCCTTAAGTTGAGACCTCCATTGGAACATTCCACAAATTCCCCGCCCACTTTCTCAACTTCAAATTCACCTGAAGTATGAAGTCAAAGAATCAACACTATGCTGTTTAACATAAGGCTGTTTTAGCAATGTAACTCGGGTAGATATGAGGTTGGGAAAGTTATCGGAGGAAATGAATACGTAGCTACGTCTAGGTGTTAACTTTGCACGAAAAACGAGCCCTGACTTAGCGAATTCTTCCAGTGCCCTCCCCAATTATGTCTTAACCCTTTACAGTACTGTGGCTTAATCTTGACAGTGACTGGCTCTTTTAAGTTTACCAATAATATAATGTTCTTATGTTTTGGTTTTGCATGTTTATATTGTTTTATCTACACATATATCATAAATGCTCTATAATGCGTTCCGAAACCGTAGGCAATGACCAGCATTATAACAACCAATATTATTTTAAGAATTTTTCTAATTTGTTACTATGTTTGTTCAAATTCATCTTTTATTACATTATTTTAATGTGTACAGTCTATAAATATTTAATAGGTACCTAGCACTAGGAGCTAGTAGCAATGCAGGTCATTGCCCTATGGCTTCTTAGCCCATCATAGAGTACTTATGATATGTGTGTAGATAAAGTAATGTATGCAACTGTACATAATTAGGTCTTAAAACACTCGTGTGATCCTATTATAAAACTCGCTGACGCTCGTTTCATAAAACCACACTCGCGTTTTAAGATCCCTCATTATGCAACAGTTGCATAAAATACTATTAAGAGAAGGGTGAACCCAGCCCCAATAAGCGCTCCTCATACAAACGGCGATAACGTTTTCACCCTCTAAACCTTAACCTATAGCCATGATTTTAGTGTATGGTGTATTAACAAGGGACAAGGGATCAGCGATTCTTTTGAGGTAGCTGAATCCCATGGGCGGTGGAATTACTTCTCATTGGGAGACCGGCGTGCTCGTTTACCTCCCTATTCCAAAAATACTTGTAAATATGTAGACTGGATTGTCTGACTACAAAGCTAGAGGTTTCGTGTTAGAATCCCGCTAAGGGCAAACATTTGTATAATGAATATTTATAAATGTTTTTATTCGAGTTGTGGATGCTATAAGTATTTGAATTTCAGAATATTCTATTCGTGTAAATAATATGTTTTTCCGTTGCCTAGTACCCATAACACAAGAAGCTTTAGATGTTGAATTTGGGATTCAATTGTGATTTGTTCAAAGATATTTATTTATGTTAAAAATAAATGAAGGGGAAAGCGGGGTAAACGTTGTCGATATAAAGTTGTCACTCCACTAGCGATGATTTGCAGAACTGTCACTAAGGCGGGCGTACTACGCTTTGCCACGCGCGACCCGATGACACTTCGAAATAAGTTATTTTTGTACCTTTTTCTTAAATTAAGCAATATAAACGTTTGAGGGGCCGTATGATTCCAGGCCCCCATTTCACGTTAACAGGTGACATTTTAACAATGACAAGACAACAAGACAAGACAAACGCTTTTTATTAAAAAACCACACGGAAAATAGTTAATAAACATCAATTAAAAACAATTTACTAAGTAAATAATTGGCGGTCTTATCGCTTAAGAGCAATCTCTTCCAGACAACCATTTGGCATGAGAGACACGATAAAATTACAATGTTGAGCAGGTGGCGCAAGTACATTTTAAAGTAAAAATAATAGCAGTAATGACGGAATACTTCGCTCGTTTTTGGATTGCTGGTTTAAATAGTGAATATGCAATGTACTCTGAATTTTCGTTGTCAGTTGACATTATAGTTTGGTGCTAAAAGAGCAAGGCCTCTTAATAAATAAAGGGCAGTTAAAAGCAAACCAGGAGGCCTACGCAATCACGAAGATACTTAAACAATCTTGTCATTTCTCGTTCCATTTGTTTCCTCATTCCGCCAACAATAAAACCTCATCGGCTATTCACTTAAAAAATTGTAAAAAAAAAAGTCCGTAAAAAATTTCGTGTCATTTTCACGGGTGAATTGGCAGCAAGGAATTAAGCGAAAAACGTAAGAAACTGAAGTTTTTCCTTGTCGAAAGGTGTTCGTAATTTTATAGACATTTCGTTCATTTATTTTGCCAAGCTCGTATCTACCGGAGTTGTGTAGTTAGAGAACCGACTCTGTGAAGTTTGACGTAAGGTTGTTTTTTGAAATTGATTTTTTCGGTAAGTACGAGGTTGGGAATACTTTAGGCGATTTGGCGACGGTGCCGTATCTCCCGCGTCTCCCTAACGAGCTGTCCGAAGATAGAAATTCGAGATAAACCGACGGTATTATTAGAAATTGGCACGGACCAAAGCGATTTGCACTCAAAGTTATACCAATAAGGTCTGTTTTTGGAGAGTGGACGGTGAATTCTGGGGCCCTAGTGAAAAGGGGATTAAGTCTGAAATAGTCATTTTTCACTAGAGCCAAAAAACAACTGATTTTCGAAAAAAACACATAACTTTTCAATGGAAGACAATAAACAAGTACCAAAACTACCGTTGTAAATATGAGCGTTTCCCGCTAATAAGTGTATATGTAACATTGCCTAAATGTTGATAGTTTCTGAAATTGGACCAATAAAAAAGGGTATAAGTACTAAAAAGGAGTAAATCGTTTGTGTATAAGGTTATGACTCTGAAACATACCTTTTTACACAGTATTTTGTCTTTGTGTAAGGAGGCACCTCACTAATTTGATCGGCGAATATTTCTAAAAGTCGTCAAAAGTTTGGAACATTGTCCGTATAAACAATTATTTTTATGTAAATGAGAACACATTTAAACAAATAAATATGTAGCTATATGTAAATTTAGGACTTACACCATTATTCACGTTCTTGTTCACTACGTTCTAATAGATAAAGTATTCTTGTATCCTTGCTCAATTGCCGATTATTCTACTTATACCTTTTATACTCGTAAAGATATAATGAAACAAATAAGTAAAAGATAAAACTATGTTTTTATTAAGGTAAGGAAGAAAAAATCAATATTAAAAATTGTCAGCAAAATTGTTTCACAATTATTCTTAGTTCTCTACAATATGGCTTGGTAGTTTGTTTGCCCATAACTAAGAGATCAAGGCAAGTAACAAATGGCCTTATGATATAACATAGACCTATCCTTAATATAAATATCTTATCAAAAATATCACTACGTATTTGGTCAATAAGGCGTAAGTTAATAATAACAATTATTCAATCATACATAGCACAACTTTACAATTAACTTGTTTATAACTAAAATATCACTTCTGATGTAGTTTTATACCACTAGGAACAGTTAATGCCTAAAAAGACTCAGTCTTTAAGTGCATGAGCAATCTTAAATATCTAGTCATGTTAAACATAAAAAAACTTTTAGACAATTCGCTATCACAAAACAAAAAAAATATTCTTCCGAATTAGAACAAAATAATAATAAGCATTTTTTTAAGATTCAGAGTCAGACTCCAAATCTGGGTGGATATCTGGGAGGTCTTTATCATCTTTAAGATTTCTATAGAAATCCCTGACATTGGGGTCAATAAGTGGCAACAGAGAAAGTAAATCTTTTTTTTTCTCTGAAGAAATTGCTATTGGACCGTCGTATAATTTAGGAAGATTATCGAATAAATCCAAATTATTTGTTTTTGTCCTTTTTCTTCCAAAGTCGACGCAATCAAAATCATCTTGGCCAGACCTTTTAAAATATATATTTGGAAACTCACTTTTCATGAATTTAAATACATCACACTCCGTAATCATGAACTTCTTCTTTTTTTCATCAGTTTTCTTCAGCTGTAGTGGACCTTTAAGTAAAGATGCCATGTCATAGAAATCATCTTGTGACATTTCAATAACAGTAAAAGGATTTTTCGTAGAGCAGGTTCTTACTAACTGGCACCAATCACGGGGATGGTGAATAAGCATTTGAGTCCGTTTTTTTGTTTTTTCTATCAATGCGTGATCGACATCGCAGTCCATATGGGAGTGTCCAGGTACAAAGAATTTATGCGTTATTGTTTCAACATGAGTATTACGTACCGCAGCTAAAAAAGTTGCCATTACAATCGAGTTCTTGTTTTGTCCTGAACATGAGTCGGAATAAAGAATCAAATGTTTTATGTGTTCAGGAACATATTTTTTTATGTAGTAATAAATACAGGAAGCAATCTGATTAGCACCTCTAGCAGCTATTGCTTCGTGCCACATAAAGCAGTATACTTTTTTGTTTGTGCAGTCCCTTAAAGTTAAGTTATAAGTCCACAGCTGCCTTTTGTAAAACACAGATCCCGTGGTAAGATATGGAGTGGGTAAGCATTGTTGCAGATCGAAGCAAATTACAAGGGTGTCATTGTTTTGTAGCGATATATTTTTGTCATCCGCTTTTGACTTATATATACTTTCAGCCCTTTCGTGATGTTCTTTTAAAGCCTGTTCATATTTTTTTTTCTCATCACCCTCACTTACTTTTACTTGATTAGCAAGAGTATCACATTTCGAGCAAGTGTCAAGAGATGGCTTCTTAAACGATAAACCCTGTGCTTTGAATACCCAAGAGTAAATAGTATTTGAGACTGGATCATTAACCTTTTCGCGGTATAACTGATACATTTTATTAATGTTGAGATCTGGAGAAAGGTACTTCAATGATGTTTGCGAACGACAGTAATGGCTTTCGTAGGCAGGAAAACTCAAAATATGCTGTTTAACTTCTTCAAGTCTTGGCTCGCTTATTGATTTATAGCTTGGTTTTTTGCCACGGCCTTGCTTAGGTTCTTGATTGAGACGACAAGCAACTAATTTACTGCACACAATTTGAATAAATTTATTTGTTTCGTCCAATGTTTTCATCAGACAATCTTTGCAAATTTTGAAATTTTCACCTCCTAAATTTAAATTATAGTAGAATGAAAACTTTCTCAATCTATTGCCTTTAGGATTGGTCTTTGCAGTTTTTTTATCTTCTACTACTATCAGAGACTTCATGAATTCTACTCTTTTATCATATATCCCTAATCCCCAATAGTAATCGAACACCTTTTTTCTAAAATCTTCTGAGATCCGATCAACGCATTTTAGTCTGCATTGTTTTAATGGTTTTTGAGACTTAGCATCAATTTTTTTCCCTTTTAATGTTTCATAACTTTTTCCTGTATTCCTGCAGCGTTTTCTATTTTCTCTATCTATTCTTCTCTCTTTTGTACTCGTTCTTGTTTTTCTTTTTTTTCCTCCTATAATTCCTTCTCTTTCCCAAAAGTTACATTTATTTTGTTCATCATCTGAATCTGCAATGATTACATTTTCTTTATTATTAGTTTTCTTTTTCTGGGGATAATCACTTGAACTGGATGAATCTGTGTTTGGTATAAATTCGTCACTACTTCCAGAACTAAAATCAACCACAGATTGAACAGAATGATTATCATCGCTTACATCGATATTACGTGATGTTGTTGGCACTGGCTCGTCGTTACAGATTGGTGTTAGATTTGCAGCACTGGTACCATCAATACCGAAAATTGGTTCCAGCAAGGGTGATTTTTCTTGTTGTAGTAAGGGCAAAGTTTGATGTTGTGCAATACAAACGTTTGACGCTGTAGTAAAACTTTCTACTTCGTTTAACTCAGCATCACCGATTGACATCGATTCCTCAGTATTGATACCGATATTACTGTCAACATTGCAGCTTTGCCGTTGCAAAACACTTTTAACCATTAACCTCGCTCTATTATGCATGTTGATCTGTAAATAAAACAACTTGGTCTAAAGTCAACAGTAAGTACTTAATTTTTACATAGGTATTCTCATCATCCCATGAGCTGTAGTCGCCAACTATTGTATTTGAAATTTACCACGAGATTTATTTATGGTGAAGAAAAACATCGTGAGGAAACATTTACAAGCCTGCGAAGCAATTTAATGGTGTGTCTGACTGAAGCTACCAATCCGCACTGAGCCCGCGTTGGAACTAACGCCAAAGTCCTCTCATTGTGAGGAAAGCCTGTGCCCAGCAATAGGACGTATAGGTATTCTAAAGTCTATTTTTCTATTTATGATACCTATACGTATAGAGCAAAAGTCGACAAAACTACTACTATGACTATTCAGTCTGTTCATGTACTGTGAATAAAAAATAAGTCACGTAAATAGACACATTATGATACTTATGATGAACTAATAACAAGTAGGTATTGTAACGGATGTTGGCTAAATGAAACTCAAATTGAATAGGTTGTACCAAGTAAACGTTATAACCTGGCCTGTTATAAGTTTCGTAGACTTTAGTGATAAATAAACAATTATTTACTCTTACAAATTGAATCTTTAGGTTTCTTTTTTGTATTTTTTAACCTGTGTAGGTATAGAAAACGTAATTCTATAATGCTTTGTGTGTAAGGGTACAAGTAGTATAAACTACTTAAAAAGTACGTCAATTCAAATTCAAATTATGGGATAAAATTGTGTGAAAGGGTATAACTCACCGCTTTGGTAGCCGACCTCACCACTCCGCAGCACGACGTCGACTGTCGCCCGGCGGAGCGGGAAGCGGCCTTGAGCGCTCCCCTCTCCCCTGTGCTTCCACGTGTAAATCATAATTGTACCCTATTTCACGAAACTAAAACCCTACACGCTTTTTATAATAACACTTGAACCCAGATACACTTACTAAAACTTCGTTTTTATAATGTGTATAACATCATAACATTACTTAAAAATAAAAACAAATAACCAATTATTGTGTAAAAAAGTACCACTCAACTAATAACTTACTGCACGTTGCAAAAAAGATTTTTTTTTCAATAGTGAAAAACGTCATGTCAAGACGTATAGCGGTTATCACTGTTTTCTTATAATAAATGGTGTTTTAACTCGTTTTAACTCCTATAAATGGGAAAATAGCTTGAAAATAGCGACGTGAAAAAAAATACATCAATTCTTATAACCTTCCGATGTCGTTTTTTGCTTCGACTTATATCCTTTTAAGAAACAAAGGTCCTTATTTTTAAAGGATTATGATATACCGTTTTACACCAACATATGCAGTTTTTTTTTCTGATTTCAACCATATATATAACTTAAAAACCGCCTATTTACACTTAACCCCTTTTTCACTAGGGCCCCAGAATTATGAATTCCTGAGTGACAGGTCTGCGAGAAATAAATAAGTAGCTTCGATTACCAATCAAAATGAAATGAAAATTTTATCTTTGTTTGTTTTTATCAAATTTAAAATAGGTGAATCTCGTTTTAAAGCAACAATTTAGCCTCATTCCATACGAATAACTTGTTTGTTCATTGTGAACTCTGACACCATACTCTAAATCGCCAAAACCTGAAGAACAAAGTTTTCTCAATATTTTTTCTATTTGTTTACGTTTTGCATTAAAATGCAGCTGTCCTATAGTATTCTGATAGATTCTGCATGAAATGTTAGGAAATATTGAGTTTGAATGATTTAAATTCTTCGTGTCAATAACTATTTCATGGTTTGTAGTGAAGTATAACACATATAAAGAACCCTTCTTTTTTAACTATTATTTAATTAACTATTAACTTGCTATTTCAAAGTACCTCTTTTTAAGGAGAAGGAAAAGCGGTATTAAAGAAAAGTACTCATAAACACTGCTAGACAACATTTTTAAACGACGAGTCACCCTAACACGTTTTTTCTGCTTTCCAGTGAACCTTGACTGACGTTTGTAGAACGATGTTTTTTCACATTAAAAAAATAACTCCTTGCCACAGGGTGTTACAAAAACGCTAGCCACGTTCCAAATCTCGCAAAAACTCGGCCCGGCAAAAGAGAGGGGGTAAGCTAGACAAATGGAATCGCGGGATGTTTTCTTTGCTCGAACCGTTTTAGCGGTTAAATACTGTTAAACTGAGAGAGGTTAGCGGATCAGAGAGCGGTTAGTTAAGTCTGGACGTAGTTTAAGCCGTTTGGCTTGTGTTAAATAAGCTTTTTTTTAACTAACAATATGAAACATACCATAACTTGGTTAATAAAACTGGAAGGCAAACGAACAAGTGGAACACTGATGGTGAAGTGATCACCATCGGTCATAAACGTCCGTAACACCAAAAAGATTGCAGAATCGTTGCCAGCACAGAAGGCTAAGGTGGAATACCTCTTGTACATGCAGCAGTGTATGTGACCTCAACTATCAGTGCGTTGCCATTTTCAGTACTTAGGTATCCCTTAAAATACCCAACACATATAAAAAATTGCATCTTTATCAGTAAAGAACTCGCTCGTACAAAGTGTGAATTTAACTTGAAAATATCTCTAGCAACAGGTCTCCATTACTTCAAAAACTGCATAACACCCTCTCAAAACTTATTCCATTATTTAAAATCAACCTGTGAATACATTATCTCGTATCAACACGAAATAAACCTTATTTTTAGGGGTTTGAATGCAAATTTGAATGAGAAACGGCGTTGGGGTTAAGACTTTGTTGGTTGAAGTGAAACTTTAGCCATTTTGAGGTAGAAGAGAGCATTAGTTCGACAAGTTTAGTAGGTTTTCGAGTTATCTCGAGCTTTGGGATTCCGTCGGGCCATTGTAAGTTCTAAGACGTTTCACTAAGGCTCGGAATTGAACGTTAGGAATTATCTAAAGAAGGAATTGGTTCAAGTGCTGACACAAACGGACCTGTTTATTTAAATTCCTAATTGTTTTCAATTTGGCCGAGCCATTTGAGAGAGGTGTTGTGTTTAACGGATCTACGTTTAATCTTTGTTATTATAACAACCGAGGCTAGGGATTTTGGGACTTATCTAATTGGTGTTAAGGTTTTAATGCGGTTTGGTTTATAGTTAATTAAACGTTGAGGGAAATGATGAATGAATTATCGTAGCTTGTTGTTTTTTTTAGTCGCACTTGGTCAAATAACCTTTGGTTTCTGTTTCGTTTACTATTCCGACTATATTACAAATAACAAATAAATATCTTGGGACAATTTACACCAATTACCCTAGTTCCAAGATAAGTAAATCTTGTGTTATGGATACTAGACAACTGATAAACATACTTATATATAGATAAATACATACTTAAATACAAATAACATCCATGACTCAGGTATACAAACATTCATGTTTGTCACACAAATATTTGCCCATACCAGGATTTGAACCCGGGACCTCTTGCACAGGAAGCAGACACATGTGCCACTGTGCCATACAGGTCGACGATATTGGTACAATATTGCTTAAATGTCACTTATGACACTCCATGTTATGACGGCTTAATAGCATTCTATTATAAATTACAGAATTTTTAAATACCACATAAGATATTGATGTCAATACTTAATTTTTGAATCGCCGTAGACATATAAACACACCAGAAAATTGTTGATTTGTGTGATCACATGATGATAAAGGCAGACAGACACAAAACTTATTATACCACAAAAGTGGTCTGCCGAGGTTATAAAATGCAAAACGAAATACTGTAAAATTATTCCTGGAATCTACTTCACGTTTTATTTGACACGATTTTGTTTAAGCTCTTAAATTGTATCCAGGAGAGCTTAAAGCTGTCGATGCTCAAAGCTTTGAGCTGAGTTCGTTTTGAGTATGCTCGCTTTTCCTACTTTAAATTGTATCAGCAATTCAATGAAATACTTTGAATTGAATTTGAGCTGCTAAGAGGCAGTGCTTGCACTGTTGTTCCGGCGCGGAGAGCAAGCCAGCTGGTGAAATTACTACTGGCACAAGAGGTATTTGCAATATTTTCGATGTTGCGGTTGTTTATAGGCGGTGGTGATCACTTACCATCAGGTGACCCACTTTTTTGTTTGCCTTCCTATTTCATAAAAATCCTGCGTCTCTGTCTAACTAGTGTAGTAAGAAAGGGATGCAGAGATAAATTTAACTTGCCCAGTTATGTTATGGCCTCTGATTCTCCTAACCAACCATGAGGGCAAGTTCTTCAGCCTCGAGATTCTTCTCTTACCAGAACCGAATTGTATTAACGCGAGAGGCGACAGGTTGTCACGATTCGCCGTACATTACTGTGTCGCCAACTGACGCTGCAGACTTACAGACTTAACATCATAGTGGGCAAGCAATGTATAACGAATCGTTACTGCTACCTGTCGCCGGTCGCGTTTATGAAATTGGTCCCAGGCCTTCCCCTGCCTTGGATCTTCACTAAATAATAAATTAGAGTAGCTTTTATTTATTGTTCCACGTCACGTGATCTAGGTATTGGAGCTAGTGACTTTTTTATACACAGACTGGTTATTACCCGACTACGGCAAAGCCAAAAGGAAGGGTTATGTTTTTAGCAGTCTATGTATGTATTTCTCCACTTACTCTAACATACTTGACAAAATAGGTTCCAACATGACAAAACAAAGTTAACCCCGTAAGGCCCAAGTCCTAAATATATGACAAATGTCAAACTGTCGTTGAACTCACTGTCTCAAACAAAATGGTTCAAAATGCATATAACTAAATTTGACGTGGGCGTTACGAGGTACTCAAGATGTCTTTATTCAGATTAGCCTTTTTTCCCATTAAACTAATAATAATATTATATCAAAGTATATCTAATTCACTTTTACGCGCTATAGTTTACCAAAACTGATAAACTAACATTACAGCCCTAAAAATAATCCCCTCTTTTCATCCCTCCATAAACAGCTTAAATATTATTCACAAAAGAAAATATAGTTTCTCCATGTTTTGGGTCAGTATAAGCCGCGAAATAATACGGATCAGAAGTGGGCCTGAAATCATAATCCCGGCTTTTGGGGCACAGGAGGCATGTTTGCACCGTTCATCGTGTTTATGTTGCGGTAAATGTAGCTTTGTGCTCGCCCTGCATGCCAGCACTGATTGTGGGTAATTCTTGGAAATTTCATTCCCCTGGCTCATGTTTTAACTTACGTTGTAACCATAATGTGTCAAAATTTGTGATTTTTTTTATGGAAAACCGAGGCTAACGAAGAATGGTCACATGCCAGGACAATCAGTATTTTCAAGATTTACCCACATTATGTTTAGCAAATATTTGGTAAATCAACTAAAACATGCGCCAGGGTACTGAGAATTTCCAAGAATTACCCTTTTAATTACATGTGTGATTTTATAAGATAGGTTTTATTTTTGCTGTGTTGTGTAAAGCCCTGACTAGGCCGGTGCGTTTACGCAGTGATGCGTCTATGCGTCACGTTGTTAACGCAACCTTCCTCAGGTTTACTGCGATTACAGTGCGCCAGCGTATTTTAAGCACCGTTGTGGTCGATCCATAATGTGTTGTTTTTAGATATATCTTTTTCAAATGGGGCTGACATATTCTGTTTTGATTAAAGAACCTGTGATTTTAAAAACTCGAGATAGATTGTATTACAAGCGGATAAGGTTAAAAGTGGTGCTTAATTGCACCTTTTAGCGTTTTTTTTCTGGTGATTAATAATTATGTTCATAAACATATTTTGTTTGATAAAAAAAAATATATTTACAGTCTAAGACGCAAAATACCATTAAAGTCGAATCTGAAAGAAGGTATAAATTTTCGACAGGGAGGCTTATAATGTGAACTATGAAGTTGATATTTCTATCCTTTTCCAGCATAGACAATTTCTCTCAGTTCCGTGGTTAATAATCCGTTAAGTTAGTTGCTGTTTGCACTTTGAGTAGGGGTAACATTTTGTTATCCACAAGAACATTAAAACCTTCTGAAAAACAACTGAATCCTCTCAGAAACCGTCTCCATTCTTACCCACTTCCGGTTCCGGCCACACGTCGCGAAACGGAACGGTTTAATGAAGGGGGGGCACCATTAAAAGGGGGAATTAGTACATCAACCTGAACCTCTGAAATTAACGTAGGAATTTGGCATAGTGCGAGATTTTAGGTATGACGAGCATTTAGGGTTATGAGCTACAGGCAGGTTTAATGTTGATTGTTTTTCTTTAGGGTAGAGCTTCTTTTTAACCGACTGGTGCCAGAAAGGTGGCTTATGTTTTGGTCACTAAGCTGGTAACCAATTGGAATATATTTCCTTACTACTCCGCGAAACCAAGTGGTAAGTAATTCGTAGTTTCGCGGAGGAGCAAGGTAATTTTTGCCAATTTTTTGCTATGGTCCTCTACAGAGTAACGTCTGACCCCTCTATTCATAAACGCTGCGTAAACGTTTGTTAGTTAACATGTTTTATGTCTTTACCGTCATTGTGACGTTTGCGCTCAAATAGGAGGGACAAAACATTTGGTAGCTTAAAAAATTGTTAATAATTAAAAAGTCTATTAATAATTTACACCGATAAAACAGTTTTGTTACTCGTAACCAAAGTTTTGTTGACCTATTACATAAAAAAAGTGAATACCTATTTGTTACACTTTACCTAACTCTTGATTTGTAAATAAATCATCAGATGTTTATCAGTAGCAAATAGTTTTACTAATTTAAACGAACTTTACTTACCGTTTACCAAAATCAAGAGTAACCAAACTAGTTGGGTTGTCCCTTTTTTCAGTCCACATAGCTTTTACTTGCGTCGATTTTTACAGGCTTTTGTTTAGCTTCACTTTGTTTATTTGATTCTGTTGGTAAGTCCTTCTCAGCGGCCCTTACATGCTCTTAATTTTAAGTCTCTTTAACAAAGGTTTCGGTTGTGCGGTCTGTTAGTCAGGGAAACCTTTTAAATATATGATTAATTAATAATATCTAGATTAAGCTTCCAAGAAGCACTAACGAAGTTTACGTTGCGTCCGAGTCTTGTCGCTGCCGCGTTACCAATAAAGTATACCAAACCCCACTGGTTCAAGTCACCAACCCAACATAGTTTAAGAACTCAATCAACATTCTACGATCCCCGGTCCATCAAGACATCTTAATTTAGCGGAACTCTCCGTCACAGTTCAATCTTCGAACCCGAGACAAACTTTTCTTAGGTGGCGCTGGTTAGAGTGGGGGAATCCCGAATAACTTTGCTCTGAGAATTACGACAGGTTTAGCTAGTATTGATATCTTTTAGGGGCCATTTGTCAGAAGTCAGGTACTGTAGAAGTCAGTGATCTGTGTACCTAGCACGAACCTTCTCAATATGTGTTAACTCGCTACGTAACTCAGTGCGTCTCTGTCCTACTGGGGTTATTTAAAATTAGACGCTCTGTGTTATGCTGTCGTGATGGTTGGTGCTAAATGTACAGAACTTAGACGGAAGTCACATGGTAGAGTCTTGGTATATGAGTAGCATTGTACTGCGGGCTGTCGAGGGGTAATAATATTAATAATTCTTGTTTATTTTGAACCAAATACAGTTTGCTAGTAATAATTACTAAAACTATCACTATCTTCTACATAGTATAAAGTTAAGTAGTTACTAGTTCCTGTCTGTCTTCATTGACTGTGCCTACTCCTGCTTAACTATGCAACGGATACGATTTTCAACAAGAACAACAACAACAAATACTCTATTGATTCACATAAGTGAACAAAATAAAACAACCACACACTAGGAAATTTTACATGGGAGTCAACAGGCGGTCTTGTTGCGGTTTTTCAATGTCATTGGGATATTTTTTTACGCGAGGGTTTTTTTATGTAGGTACCTACACTACATCCTTATTCTATAAATGTAATGCAAAGCCAGGGCGGGTCGCCAATGCTACAATAAATGAATGTAAATATGGTTTGAGATAAAAATTGAAACTAAGATGACGGAAGGTGTGAATAAGTACATAAATAAATTAAGTTTTACACTCTATTTAATCTCATGTAGAAAGTTAGGCGCGTCTGTTGGTTGTTCCTGGAGGTGCCATTCTCGAAACTCGTCGTGTTTCGCGACGCGTAATCCGGCCAAACGGGCGTCGCAACCCTTCCGAACTTCCCTCCAAATTTATCACCGTGAACATTTTTCCCGACCCTCCGCGGCTAAATTAAGGGTTTCAGGAGTTTAAAGTTTAATTTTGTTAAATGGAGGAAGCGATTTGAAAGAGAGTTTGCTTTTTACATGACGAGGGGCACTTTCGGGACGCATGGGCTTAGTCGGGAGTGCTCTGTCAGTTTAGAACAGATTCCTAAACACCTAGCACGAATGTTCTCGATACGCGTTAACTCGCTACGTAACTGTGTTTCGTTACTAGCCTATTAGGAGTAACGCACTTAGTTACATAGCGAGAGAACGCGTGTCGAGAAGATTCGTGCTAGGTGCACTGGTTGACGAAGTAACTGGAAATAGTAAAACCTATGACTTTACCCTTGACTTATTCTTAGAGCTAAATATCCACATTAAATATCTCAAAAATTACATGCCAATTTTCTACCAAACATGAATACTAAATATTGCTACTAAACAAAAACTTTACAAAACAAGTAAGTTGATCAAGAGCTACACACACCTACAGACAGGATTTGCGTTGCGATATATTGTTTGCATTGACAACATATAAAAAATATAAAAATAAATAATAAATATGTACTTACATCCCTTTTTATAGGAATGACTTATTCGATGAGAATAAAATGTAGCCTATAGACTACATAGAAGCGCTGGGAACCTAATAGTTGTAGAAAGATATATCTTTCTACGACTATTACATAGTAGTCGTAGAAGTTGGATGGAGAGCGCTGGGCACATTCCGCTCTCCATACAAAAAATCAGGTTATTCTGACTTCCCGTTGCGACGTGTCAGGTGTAAGAACAAACAAACACACTTTCACATTTCTAATTATTTGTATTAATCATTCGTCGTCTTCTTAAATTAGTGATTTAAATCGCGTAACGAACTTTTATCATTGGACGTAACTCAACTTGAACTCTGTACTTTTTTATATCAGCGCCATTAAAGTTTTATTTAAAGGTCGGTCTCCAGCAGTGAAGTTGTTAGCCGTGCTCGGTGGGTACGCACCGCAGATAATTATCGTTTTAATTGAGGCAAAGCTCAACTTTCCCAAAGCTCGGAAGCGATGAAATTTATGAAGGATTTCAGCTGAAGAATGTGTTTCAGACTCAAACCTTTATGAAGTTCTTAAATATCTTTGAAATTGCTTTGGCATTTTCAATTTTCTGAATTTATAGAGGTAAAGGATATAAGTGTCGAAGAGATTTGCGATTTCCTTAACATTTTAAACCAAATTACTTTTTCAATATGACAAACTTCCCGTCTTATTTTTTTTTGTTATTTTGGAATGAATGATTTTTGAGTTGAAAACACAAGTGGTGGGTTAGCTGGAAGACATTTCTTGCTAGGGCAGACGAGCCGTTTTACTTGTTAATTCAACTTGTTATATTGTGAAGCGTGTTTGATATGTGATGAAGTGTTAACTTAATATTTAATTACAAGTAATTTCGTGAACCTAAGGCTTTTGCGAAGTCAGCTAATTCTTTTATTTCTCCGGCCTTATTATTAATCAATTTTAAGCAAATTTTACCTTTTTTTTCTGATGGAAATAAATGCAAAAAAATACTACGTAAAAATGGAACTTGTCTCTCTCCCATTTAACCTTTGAGTGCATTTAAAAAGTTATCTAGGCAACATTTATAAAGAAAATCTAGCCTTCCAAATAAAAAACTAACTATCTCCGAAGGCACAAAAGTTTGTGCCAACACGACTCTGACAACTCGTGGTATTTTAACAACCCCTGTTTAAGGAAGAAGGTAGTACAAATATTTCCACGGGTCCAAAGCAAATATTTTTACTAACATAGTTATCTTTGACGGGAAACGGCCGTTCACTTAGCAAGAGCTCCCGAAGCCTTTGTGAGCTTCCGAATGTTCTAGATTGTCGAGGGCGCTTCGGAGGTGCTTGCTAAAGCTCCAGAGAAAGGTAAACGTTTGCCCCTTTTTAGTTTAATTTTGGGAAACTATGCGTGCTTTGCGGGAAATGTAGGCGGTTTGCTTTCTGTTATTTTAAACCCTCGATGTATTGTTTTGACTGCTTGTACGTTTGTATAGAGGTTCTTGTCACTCACTGTACGAAACGCAGCCAAGCTATATACGTCGGTATTTTTGAGAGTGTGGTGATAGTACTATCCTGGTCGATCAGACCTATTCGTATTGCACCCCATAAATAAATAAATATTTTGGGACAATTTATATCAAGTGCCCGAACTCGAAATGAAGAAACTAAAAGTTGCTTGTGCTATGGGCATTAGACAACGGATATACATCAGTATACATACTATGTAGGTACCTACTACGATAGGTATTTAAGTAAGTATGTTTGTGTAAACATATTTACTTAAATATCATATATTACATCCACGACTTGAGTACAAATATTCACGCCTATAGTGATTCGAAACCGATACCTCCGGCTTCGCAGTCAGGGCCAGTGACCACTAGGCTATCCAGCTGTCAAACTTGACTATATTGTGGAACTTTCCACTATAAGAAGTTAAAGTATTATTTAGCACGCGTTAAAAAATACGTTTCTTAAAGCACCTACAGCCGATGGACAAATGACAGACCCCTGTTAGAGTCGCTATATACCTACTGCTTAATACGTTTTCTATTGCCTTGACACAGAGCCTTTCCACTCATTCCTAATATAAACCATTTTATTCCATTTCCTTTCCAATTCTAAGTAATTTCAACACTAGTGAAAGGCAACCATCGAGTACAATCCAATAGAGAGAAAATGACACTTATTTGCGGGAAGGACCTGTGCAAAGTCCGTCCGGATCGCTACCAACATGAGCCACCTTGCTCGCTAATCCAGCCTAAATAGCAGTGCTTGTAGTGTTTCGGCAAGGAGAGCAAGACAGCCGGTGCAATTACCGGCACAAGAGGTATTTCATCTTAGCCCTCTGGGTTGGCAACGCATTTTGCAGTTTGCTTGGTGTTGCAGGTATCTAAGGGCGGTGGTGATCACTTACCATCAGTTGACCCACTTGCTCGTTTCCTTTCATATTTTATAAAACAAAAAAGAAGCGTATATTGAATTATTTCGGATTTTACAAATGCTGGTTTTTGAAGCGATACTTTTTCAGTGTGCAGCACGTTTAGCGTTCGTTAGTCGTAAACCACCAGCAAGTAGGTACATCACTGTATCTTTTTTTGTCATTTATGTTTTTTTTGTATAGTGAAGAATTTACATACATACATACAAGTATCGGAAATTAAAAGCTAATATTACCCCTCTATTGGCTATGTGCTCGATGAGGGCAACTAAAATGCACCTCTATTCTATCCGCGATCGAAATATAATAACCCCACCTTTCATTTCTGGCGACAATTCCATTTGCGCACTATCGCTCGCCATTTACCGTTGAAGACAATCTAATCAGCTGCGATCCGCGCGACATTTTTACGTCGTGTAAATGTCTATTGCGAGTTTATTGCCGTGAAAGATTACGGAATAGGGGCCCGTGATAGCGCCTGATTCGATTGGGTCGACTTTGTTTTTTTTAAATGGTTTTTGGAGGGAATTGTGTTGTGGTAGTTTCGGCGTTTGTGATGATGAATTTTCCACTTGCTTCTTTTCAGCGGTGTTCTGGAAAACGCTCATCTGTGCAAAAGGATGTATAAGGATTATAGGCTGATTAATAGTGTATTGTTAAAAACTTGAATGCAGAACAGGCGCCTTGAATTACACGGGACTTACGTTCTTTGTTGCGATTTGAGTAGTTGTTTCATTAAATATAGTTTATGAATACATACGAGCTTAAAGAGTTTGCTTTGAACGCTAACGTTTACGTTTTATTGCTTAAAATATATACAAATAGGGACTTTATTTTTTACTACCCCGGTCGAACCGGCCTAAACCTACCACTACTAGCACCTGGCTACAGTGTGGCTGTACCACTATAAATTCTTTTATCAGGCAGTAATTGCAAATTTTTACCCTAACAAAAACAAGCCAAGTCTTTCAAAGTCGCTATTGCGCCAAGCTCGCGCGGCGCCGTGTAGCGCCCGTTTACACCTGAGTTATTTTTAATAACAGCGCAAGCGCCAATAATTGGCGATATTAAAAAACGGTAACTCTCTGCTATGCGTATAATTTTATTAAACGTTTCGGAGATGAAAGGTTTTTTTTATTAAATTCCACGTGAAAGTTTTTCGTATTCGTAAAATACTGTTAAAAATGAAAATATTGGTTTTAAGCCATATTTAATCCTATTTGTAATCTATCATAGCCGCATACAAAAAAGAGTTAAGTATAACTTTTAATCTACACCTACACTAATATAATAAAGAGTTAAACTTTGTTTGTTTGTATATAGGGGTAATCTCCAGAACTACTGATCCGATTCCAAAAATTCTTTCACCAATAGAAAGATACACTATCCCCGACAGTCATAGGCTACCAATTCTACGCAAAAAAAGTCGCAGGCGTCCGCTAGTTCAAAATAAACGCTGACGCGTATACTCGGCCGTCTTCTCTTTTTAAACCACGCAATGGATTTTGATACAGTTTTCGCTGTCATTTAGAAAATTTTCTACAGAAGATTTTTACGTACATTCCAACCCGATTGTACCCGTACGATGCCGGGGCGGATCGATAGTAGAAATAACTAATTAATGGATTTTTTTAATGTCTTAAGTTAATAAAATTTGAATAGTGCGTTTTAAGCTGACTTGGCTGCATGCACTACCGTATTAAAGAAAGCGACTAAATATAATATAATTCAAAAACCTTCGCTCCGGGTCGTACCTGGTTCAGCAAATCTCGCTGGCCATACAGCGGGGCAACGCGGCAAGCGTGATGGGCGCGTTTGAGCCAGGTGCGATGCGGAGTGGGGTTTTTTTTAGGTTAAGTTAGTGTTTACAATAGCTTTAATTCTGTTTGTGGTATTTTGCTGTCAAAATAAACTTATAACCTTAAAAAAATATTCAAAAGTGTAAGCTTGTTTAGTTATCTAAAAAAACAAATTTATTTTACCTGTATTTTTTTTAATTTTATACAACATAGGAAGGCAAACAAGCAAGTGGGTCTCCTGATGGTAAGTGATCACCACCGCCTATCGACACCTGCAACAACAAAGAGAGTGCAGATGCGTTGCCAACCCCGAGGGCTAAGATGGAATACCTCTTGTGCCAGTAATTACACCGGTTATCTTGCTCTCCACGCCGGAACACAACAGTGCAAGCACTGCTGCTTAGCGGCAGGATTAGCGAGCAAGATGGTGGTAGCGATCCGGACGGACCTTGCACAAGGTCCTACCACCCGCAAAAATGTATAGCGATCGATAGTTAATTACGTTTCATTGTAAATATCAAGTAAACAATTAAAGAGACCTTTTATTCCGTACATGTTTCTGTTAATTAGGATTAAATATTCCGGTACAAAACAGAATACGTATTGGAACTTTGTCTAATTAAATAAATAAGTACCTTGGGACAAATTACTCCAATTGACTTAGTCCCAAGATAAAGTTGGCTTGTATTTTAGGTGCTAGACAACGGGTATTCTATTAATATCCAATTGAAATTATAAATCTGACAGTAAAGATATTTAGATGTTTGTATTCAAAATATCCTATATCGAAATACAAACTTGGCGCGTTTAAAATATTTTCTCCTTTTATGTTGTTTTAATGTCGTTTTAGTTCGTCATTTTTACTTTTACTTTAATATACTACCTGAAATAAAACTTTGTTTATTTTATGTTATTTATTTATAGAAGTTTTATATTGATATTTTAAAGTGACATTTTTGTTTTTTATTTTGAAATTTTCTATTGTTAATTTGTTGTTTTGACATTCTAAATTTAATGCTATTTTCAATAAGTACCAAATGACTCTTTCTAATCTATCTATCTCTCCATTCATCTTATTTTTACTAAATAAGGTAAATCTCCTAACTTTCAAAATAGCAATTCCGACGAACACCCAATAAAATGTTACTCCGCACCATTCTCCGACGCACTCACGCGCAGATACTTTGCATCCCACAATGGATAGATCCGGGGATTTAACATAGTATTTTACTGTAGTTTCCGACTTCCGACTAATAGTTTACCTACTAACATCAATAAACCAAAGTCAAGAAATGCGGAAATAAATTTTCAACTTACAGACTGGCTAAAACCAATAAGTCGTTCTTTGGAAATTGCGTAAGATTCTTCTTCAAAAAACATTACTAAACAAAATGATACAAAGTTGAGATTGCTAATTCAATTTAATTCAATTTTAATACGCCCGATAAATAAATATCTTTTTGACAATATATTTTTTTAAGGAAGGCAAACCATTCATCGCTTGAATGTAAGTGATTACCATCGCTCATAGACACCCGCAACACCAAGAAGACTTCAGATACGTTGCCAATCTATACTGTTAAGATGATATACCTCTTGTCTCAGTAATTTCACTGGTTGTCTTGCTCTTCACGCCTGAACACAACAGACCAAGTACTGCTTAGGCTGGATCTGCGAGCAAGATGGTGGTAGCGATCCGGGTGGACCTTTCGCAAGGTTTCAAGGTCCTACCACCCGCAAAACACATGTTATGGCTAGTATAATATTTTATGCTCATGGCCACAAAATTCAAAAGATTTCATTTCAGGATATACGCCGAGATTCCTACGTCTAAGCCACAAAACTATATACAATCGGAAATATGGTGAAAATATTCCATAATCCCGGATCGCGGGTATCCCGGGCATCCCCCGGGACGGCGTTAAGTCCGGGATTTGCATTTATGAATAATGCGCCGTGTTCATTGCGACTCTGATTTGTAAGGGGGTGCCAGATGGGAGATGTTTTACGTAAAGTGATGTACGTTTGCGTTTTTGATGTATTCCGGTTGGGTGAACGGTAGGTGCGGAAAACTATAAACATACGGAAAATAAATGGACTTTCTAACTTTTGAGTGGAATGGAAATCGTCCATGTAAACATTGGTTTCACTCCGATTTAGAATAAGTTGTGATAACAACTTAATATTAATCACTAATCATAGGAACAAAAAAAGTGTACGTTAAGGAGGTTTGAGAACTAGTGAAACAGTTTTCACACTGCTAATTGTACACACAAACACGAACATACACACGTAAAATAATTTTTATTTTTGACTTTTTAAATGCAATAAATAAAGCATAAGTATAAAAGCTACATTTAAAGTTTTTAAAAGAGAAGTGCATGCATTAGTAGGAATAGCTTGTACAACATTTCTGGCTTTTGATATTTTCGCATTGAAATATACACCACAAGCGTTCACAATTTATTGATATAACAGTAATTTTTATATGTACTAAGTTAACTCAAATTCAAAACATATTTTATGTAATGTTTATAAATAAATATATAACAATATAACCTAACCCTTCACTGGTTCGTGGGTTATTTGCGGTCATAAACTAAAAAGAAATTGTGCTAATGCTAAAGAACTACTTCACCAATCTAACAATCTAGTACGTAACATTGTTGACATAATTTGAATACTATACTACAAATCTATTCCAAACAATTGTTTTAAACTATTTATAACGTTATCGGGACTTTAACAATGTTTTTATCGCGTTAAAGTCCCGATAACGTTATAAATGTATTCCAAACAAGCTGTCATGAAAATATTTACTGTGAAATGAGTTTCCAATCCTTCTGAAGACCTTTTAATATTAAAATTTCACTTAAGCGACAAAAAGGCACATAGCTCAGTCGGAGTTGACATTCGACAAAGCGACAAAGCGACAAAGCTCACGGATCGCTTTTGTCGCGTCCCGCTGCAAACTGAGTTTCAATTTGTGCAGGTGCAGTTTTGGTATAATCTCGACTGACAAAACAGCAAATATTTCCTACGCCGACTTTATCCAGTGTTTTGCCAAACATCCAGGTTTTGACATAGAAAATGAATTTATGAAGTGAAACCCTACCCTATAAACCCTAAACCCCTAAACCCTAAACCCTAAAAACCCTATAAACTTATGACGGTGGTAATGCGGATAGGACCTTGTGCAAGGTTCGTCCGGATCGCTACCACTATTAAAGGGATAAGTCCCTTAAAGGGATAAGTTCGCCTTTGTACATCACTGTATCTCTTTTTGTAATTTATGTTTTTTGTACAATAAAGAATTTACATACATACATACATACATACATACTATTTTGTTTGCTAATCCTGCCGCTAAGCAGCAGTGCTTGCGCTGTTATGTTCCGGCGTGGAGAGCAAGACAGACGGTGCAATTACTGCCACAAGATTCCATCTTAGCCCTCTGGGTTGGCAACGCAGCTGCAATCTTCTTTATATTGCGGGTGTCTATAGGCGGTGGTGATCACTTACCACCAAGTGACCTTGCCTGCCTATTTCATAAAAAAAAAATGTTTTAATGCGGTATTAGACGTAGACGCACACCGACGTAGCTGCACGCACACTGGTAGCGCCCAGCGGTATGGTGGAGCTGGATCCACTTGCCCGGCGGCTGCGTAACGCATCACACGCATTTTCTATTGAGTTATGATATTGTCACGTGATCGACAAATAAATCCCCGGCATCGTTTTAACTTAATTCTAGTTACTATTATAGTAGTTTTTAACTAAGCCTAAGTTTTCTACAGTAAGTAAACGTACTCCTGGATATTCAGCAGCGGCTCGAGTTACTCGGAGCTGGAGTGGCATTAACTTGAATAACGACATGAGCTCATTATTTTATATTATGGAGGAGACTTTTACAAAAGTGGTTGAGTTATCTATGTAGCGTAGATCTTCAATAAAATCAACTGACGGCCGAAACCCTTGTATAACTTAGATAAAACTCTGCAGTTACTAGCAAATTATAAATAAATAAATAAATAAATATCTTGGGACAATTTACACCAATTAATTGACCTAGTCCCAAACTAAGCAAAGCTTGTACTATGGTAATTGAATCATAATTAAATTGTGGCATGTTAAATTTGAAGTGAAACCATTTATATTATAGTTTAAAACGTTTTATTTATGAAATAGGAAGGCAAACAAGCAAATGGGTCACACCCGCAACATCGAAGAGATTGCAGATTCGTTGCCAACCCAGAGGGCTAAGATAGAATACCTCTTGTGCCAGTAATTGCACTAGCTGTCTTGCTTTCCACGTCGGAACACATCATGAACAGCGCAAGCACTGCTGCTTAGCGGCAGGATTAGCGAGCAAGACGGTGGTAGCGATCCGGAATGTTTATGTAATTAAGTCCAGAGTGTATATGAAGTATTCCTCCTCTCAGCGTTGCTTCGTAAAGAAGTGAAACACATGTTCAGTGGTGTACCTAACGGGTGGTTGTTACTTAAAGTAAGATATATACAAATTAACTAACGTTAACCATTCTAGTCATGTAACCCCAAACGCACCCTGGCACGCTTGGCTGGCAGGCTGACTCGTGACGTCATAAATATTTGAGATGGCGCTCCACTTTCCTTTAAATAGGTTACACGGACACCCTTTCACTCCGCCATCTTGTTCCTTCTGTAAGTCTGTACTAGTTTTTGACTTTCAGGGTGCTTGCTTAAATTATGTAAAAGGACAATCGTATATTTCACTTACTGATTGACTGACTGACTGATAATGACAGCAAAAACTGCTGACAGTAGAAGCATGAAACTTCTTACTCACCGTACGAAATGCAGTAGCAACCTAAGTTTTCACACAGCATTTTGCATGATTTTACCACTACAAGAAACCTTCAATAATATGCAATTGCAGCGAGTATAAACGGTGTATTTTTATATGTAAAACTTTGGCGATTAACAAAATTATTCAGTGAATTTCCATAACTTTTTCTTCGTTATCAGAAAACTATGGAAACAAGAAACTTGCAGGATGCATTAAATATTTATGAATGGCCGTCCGTTTGAGCACCGTATCGGCCGGTAATGGATTAAAACAAACGATACGGGAACCCGGATTAAATACCTTAAAAGTCATACATATAAGTAACGCTATACCAGCGATTTTTTTTTAAATAATAGGAAGGCAAACAAGCAAGACTTGCCCCGGCTAAGTACAGTTTACTAATGTAGAAAAACGATATGCTGACGACTCGATTAAAAAACATTAAATTCTCTGTATTTTACAAAAACTTAATTACAATGTATTGTACAAATTTGGCGTAAAAATATTTCTAAATAATATTGAGAGCCATATCAAAATCCGTTGCATGGTTTAGAAGTTAAATTGCCGAAGATACGATGAAGACAGACAGACGCGATAGCTACTTTGTTTTATACCATGTATTATTTAGGATAAGTAGTTTTTTGTAATTTTATGATAGTTTTTAATATTATTATTACCCTTCTTCTTCTTATAGTGCCTTTCCATTGCTGGATGTTGGCCGTTAGCTCTGCAAACTTTTCCCTGTCTTGAGCCACCCGGAACAGTTGCTCTGCACTGGTAATACCAGTCTACTCCCTAATATTACGCAGCCAAGATTTCTTCCGCCTTCCGGGACGCCGCTTTCCCTCAATTTTGCCCATCTATATAAGTTGAAGCAGCTGATATCTGTATTATTAACACAATTTTATCATATGCTTTAAAATATAATTTAGACTATCTCTTGTTAACATTGTAGGCTTAAATACGACAGCCACTTAGCACTATTTCAGAAATAATGTTTCTATAATCAATTGCGTTTCACTTGCATCGCTGCATCGTTCCATTTAATTTAATTACGCGTGAAAAATTCCACAATTTACCGTAAAGAAGCAATCGGGTTAAGGCAAAACACATAAATACATTGTAGGCATTTTTAAATTAAAATTTTGACGATTGTACTTTGTAATCGCTTTGTTATCTTATCATTACCTTTCTCTTATAAAGGAGGAAGGCAAGCTAGCAAGTGGATCACCTAATGATAAGTGATTACGACTACTTATACACTGGCAACGCCAAGGAGTTTGCAGATGCGTTGTCAACCCAGAAGTTTAAGATGGAATATTTCTTGTGCCCGTAATTGCACCGGCTGTCTTGCTCTCCACGCCGGAACACAACAGTGTAAGCACTGCTGCTTAGCGGCAGTATTAGCGAGCGAGATGGTGGTAGCGATTTGGAGGAACCTTGCACAAGGTCCTCGATGGGGTAGACTATACATATACGATTCCCAAAAAAAAAAGACAAATGAGATTTCATGCTTATTTTTATGAGATACATCAATTTAGTAGCTGATTTATAATTATTTACTATAATATAAGCAAGTATCACACGTGTTAGTTATCAAAGTTGAGTTTTAAATACACAAATGTGAGGTATACTCCCTTAGCCTGTTGAGGGCAGATACCTAAAGTTCAAAGTTTTCACTTTTGATTCGCGTATTAATCAGCGATCTGTCTGTCTGTATAACTACCCTAAAATCACAATCGCGTCTTCATTTCTGCCGTGTACGATTTGTGCTGCAAAAACGTACTGCTCACTTCTCGACGGCCTATAAAATATTAATAACCGGGTGCACACCAACCTCAGTCAAGATCAAATAACTTACTCTGCCTCGACGATACTGAAGAAACCTACTTCGTGGATATAAATGTTTTCCACGAGACCGGACTTTAACAAGACAAAAACCTTCTGCACTTATGAACTCACGCGCGTTGTACGCTGTTGAACCGGTACTAAACGAAATGTCAAAGCGCGAAGCTCGCCGCACCTCGCTTCTTGTTAAACCTTCCACCTATGTATTGTTTTGAAGAATTGACTTCGGCACTCATTGAAAATGCCATAGCAAATAAAATTAAGCGTTGAACATTTTATGATGAACGGCTTTTAGATAGAAGGTCAAGCATCATGTAATAGTCTAACGAGCAATGAAATTCAAGAAGTATCTTTGTCGACTGATTCCAATGGCATTTAGTTTTAATTTAAGTAATCGTAATGTACGTTCGTGTACTAGGCTGTTACAGTTTGTTCACTCACGAGGTGTCAGCCTTCGCCTTTTTTTTAATGTCTCTGGTTTAATTATATTCTGTGGAAAGGCGTGGTTTCACGAATAAACTGATCTGCACTTTAAGGCTCAGCTATAAGAAGGAGCTATCAAATCACTGCTTCTAATTGTAATACTTTCTACAATGTCATTTGAGCTTGAAGTCAAGCGATTGTCTCGCGAGTCTACGTGTCTGCCTCGCGAGGCTACGTGTCTGCCTTGCGAGGCTACGAGTCTGCCTCGCGAGGCTACACGGTTGGTGTGGACCCGGCGCACCGGGAGGCAGCGATGTCGAATTATAACAACGTATATTATTCAACTGCCCTGCAAGTTTTAAAGGAGACGCGTTGCTTAATTTATTCAAGTAGTTTGAAACTATGATTCATGCTTTCACACTTATCATATAAATGTGAAAAACGTCTGTCTGTCTGCTACCTTTTAAAAAAATAAGTGACGGAACAGATTTTGATGAGACTTAATTACGGGGATAACAACAATAGGACATTGTTGTAGAGGCTGAAAAGTGAGCAATAGATGGACGAGTGAGTCGAAGAAACGAGTCCATCTATTTCACTTTTGGCCGAGACATAACATGGTGCTTTTCACGACTACTGCGAAGAAATAAAAATCAACTCTTATAATAATTCTAATTTTAATTAAACGTGATATTAATATTTTCACTCTCCCGCCTATTTTTACTTTTTTTTAACGATTCCGTTCTTAGTGGCCAGTCATTCAAAGGCGTTTTATTTTTTAATTTAGCGAAGCGCTTCGAAGTGCTTAAAAACACCCAGAATCGTTTATTGTTTGAATATCTTTGCCATTTATTTCTGAAGAAGTGGAACTAAAAAGAACCTTATTTTTTTAATGAAAATAAATATGGGGTATCAGAAAAGACCCAGTGTTCTGATTGGTTGATTTTATGTCGTATGCAGCACAAGTCGTGTTCTGATGGGTCGAATCAGTGATCAGCGTGCTGATGTGATTGGTCGATTTGCTCTTTAAACAGGCCAACAATGTTTTTGTTGTCCTGTTTAAATTCATAGAAGGCCTGCTCATTCAACTTACAACTATTCATTGTTTTGGGGCCTCATCACAGACCATCTTTCGCCACATTTTCGAGCATCGGCGTGAAAAAACAAGTGTTCTATATTGTACACAACAAAAAACAGTTAAAACGTACTTTAGTGACATTAGTAAAGCAGTAGATAGGTGATCTTACCGCTTAAGAGCGATCTCTTCCAGAGAACTGGATACTTACACTTGCAAAAACAGGCTGAAGTAGTTTATGCAAACATGCTGAAAACTAGCTCAAATTACCTTGCTACTCCGCGAAACCTGCGTTGTGTACTCACGTGAAAAACAAGCTGCGTCAGTGCGACATTTAAATTTTTCATACAAAAACCCACCCTCTTCCGCTCTTCACATGAATAACATACGTCACACAAACTCAACTACTGACCATCATCATTCTACACAATCTACACGATCTACCCGCGTTTAGCCTCCACACGAGGCATCTTCAGGACCGACGGTAAATGGATAGGCGTATCGCGCGTTAAGTTATGGTGTAAAACTTGCTGTAAAAAATGTTGGAAAGTCCGAAAAAGATTTTAACCGGAAGCTGGTAGTTACGTCCAAGCATGTCTTCCGCAATATTTTGAAATATACTTTACTTTCTTGATCGTTATGATTTAGTTTTTGAGAGGAAATTTTATGAAAAATTTATTACAAAGTGTTTAGAAAATTTTGCTAGTACACCTTTATGCTTGCAGTAGTGTAATTTCTATACTTATTACATTTAATTTTGCATTATTTCATATTAACTATTTTTTGCGTTCATTCAATACCTATTTAAAGTCAAACTTTAGAATATAATAGAATAGATTAGAACCATTTATTTCAGGCTGTCATAGGCCCATAGACAAAATACCTTAAAGACTAACATACATATTAGTAAAAAAAACATTAAAATATTAAAATTAGCACGTTAATTTTTTTTTCGTTTATTACTTATTGGAAATTACATTAAATTTAGAATGTTAAAGATAACAAATTCACAATAAGATCGTCAAAAGGTAAACAAAATAAAATAATTGCGAAACATACTCATCAATTAATAAGTTAATAATGCCATTATTACTTATTAAAAAAAAAACGCTAAAAAACGACGACTCATTGACACAATTTTCTTCTACCCTTGCGCCCTAGATACTGTAGCCATTTTTCCGGTTTCGCTATTTTTGAGACTACGAAGAAAAGCTTCTAAATTGATCAGACTCTAGCTACATCATCATCACAAATGATAATGCCATGCCAAGTTTACATGTCAAACAGAATTATGACAAGTGAACATCATTAGGGGAGGCGCGGCGCAAACGGCAACGCGCGACAGTTAAACGCTACGTGCTGTTTAATTAATGGCGTTT
Organism: Ditula angustiorana; assembly: GCA_963691745.1. Lineage (NCBI taxonomy): Eukaryota > Metazoa > Arthropoda > Insecta > Lepidoptera > Tortricidae > Ditula > Ditula angustiorana. The sequence continues at coordinate 365,956 of OY829490.1, forward strand.
GGGGTTGTCACACCATTTAAAACGTTATTTAAATAATGTTTATCAATTTATAAAAACGTATGAATACTTTTTTACTTGTGGTGTTGTGTAATTGGCTACTTTTTTTTCAAGCATGATGTTTGTTTTATACTACGCAAGCCAAGTCGCTATACGCCTTTGTCGTCCCTCATATCAAAGTCAAAGTAATTTTTTTTTTGTTTTTATCTTCGGTCGCTTACTTCTTCTGATCCACGCAACTGATTTTGATACAGTTATCACTGTCACTTAGATATTTTTACGGAATATTTTTATGTACAGTGAACGAAATCCAAACACGCACTACCGTAGAACCTAGTCGAAGAGACATACGCATGATATTTGTTTGACATAGCGTGCCGATTAACGCGTCGCGTCATTGCAACAGGGTTCTAAAGTAGTACGTGAATGTATTTCCCCTAATGTACATCACGTCCTAATTTATCCCTGGGAAGCCGGTGCGATTCGATAGTATCATATAAGCTCATCATATCATACATGTCGAAGGCATTGCTTACCAATTAACAGAGCATGTTTTTGTTAAAACTACGTCGCTTCGGTGTGACGGCGCTCCGCAGTATTTCACGCCAGATGTCGCTGCGGAGCTCCGATAAAAAATAACACCTTGTTTTAGGGTCCAGCGTTTATGCGCTCTTATTTTATTAAAACCGTGTTTCAGTTTTTCACGCGAGCACCTGCCCTGCCGGTGATCGGGTGAATTTTTATTTTTATTTCGATATGTGGGCGCGCCGTTACACCCGAGTTGTAAAAGTGTTGATAGCTTTTTATGATTATTACAAATTCATATCTCTTACATTTAGGACGGTCGCTTTACGAAGTGGCTACCACCTACCACTGTCTTCAAAGAGAATCGAAACTAATATTTTAAACGCGAAAGTTTGTCTGCCCGGATTCAACGTTTAGTCGGCTGAACCGATTTAGATGAAATTTGGTACAGGGATTTTTGATAATTTTCCTGTGGTTAACTCCTTCTAAACCACTCAAATCTCTTAAGTTTTTGATAAGGTTTTCACTGTCATTTAGTTTTTTTTTTCAGAAGTTTTTTACATAAAATATATTCAAATTATGCTTGCGTTAGTAAACTGCACTCGTGCTGGTTTGAGTGGCAAGCAAAAAAAAAAGCGATCCAATTCAGTAGAATAAGAAATAAACTATGTAAATATTTTTAAATGACCTTTTAGGACGACGAAGTTCATCAGGTCATATTAAATATTTGTTTAGTTGGTAATCTGGCGAAACTGGCCAACGCAAAGCACGGAATGCTGATGTTGCAGGTTCGAGTCCTGCCATTACCCTGATTTTTCTAAGTGTTGTCATTATCATTTAAATTTATTTGACAAATACTTCACATTAAGTATATCTGACACTACATCAATGTTAGTAGTCGTTAACAAAATATTCGAAACCATTAATCTTTAGCGTTCACGACTTACCGAAATATAATTTTAGCCGTCATTTTTAAAGTTTTATTCTTTTGTTTCAGGTAAGAGGAAGTCGGGGAAAATTCATCACAGTTTTTTGGTATGAAAAGTTAATAATTCATTCTTCCTTTCAGGTCTTATTAAGTTTTGCCTACTGCACAAAACTTTGGGCAAACTTGTTTACGAATGAAAAAGTTTTTATGTGGAGTTTTATTATGATCACTACGTTTTTGTTAAACCACAAAGGCGACTGATTGGGCGATGTAAATAAGGGTGTTATATCCAGTCTTTAAGTTTATTAGAACCGACTTATACATTTTTTGCCATTTAGAAATGCTTATTGTTAACCTAAAATTTCGAATTTGAATTGTCAACCTTCCGACTTAAAAGATTGATTACAAATTCTTTTTTTTTATATTATGGACTAATTTGAGTTTTTTACCATAGTTTTGAGAACATTTTCCGATGCCAATGATTTCTGTCATGGATATGCAGATGCCGTTAGATAATTTAAAAAAATCTAAGTGATTGCTTTGAAGCGTAAAGGCCGCCAATATTGCTTTTCTTAATAATATTTATTACTGGTAAATCGTTAGTCGCTTTTATGGTGTGAAGTTCAACAAACCATGTTTATTAATGCGATAATGTTTAAAAACGTTTGAATTCAACTCTATTGTCAAAGACCATGTTACTAAGAGGAAATCACAATTTAGATTATGTCAAAAAGAGCTGTCAAATTCCTTTGAAATCTGTCTTTTTTGACGTATCTCGAGTTTGAGACAAATATCACATGAACCGAGAATTAGGATTCTGTGTATTTGAAGTAGATAACTTTCATAAAATATTTAAATATTCAAGTAACTAATAGAAATGTAATCCAAACTTAGAGCGTATGTGCTTCATCTATTAAACAATGTTTTAAGACAGCTAATAATGAAAGCCTTCTCTACGCCCTAGTAGCTATACAGAGTGTAAGGCAGTACGTCGCTAGCGGGTGTTAACATGACGTATATTGGCTCCCATCGCCTCGTTTTGACATCCCTTATTGCGCGTTATGAACTTGCTATGTATTTAGATAAAATATATCAGGCTCTGACGTATAATACAAACAAATATTTGATATTAACTCTCTGAAGGCAATCGCATTTTCAAAACAATTTATCAAAAAATATTTTTTTTAATACGCTAGAAGTCAAAATATTGTGACTCGTCTATTTATGTGACGATGTCGGAAAGGCAAAGAAATCATAGACTTTTCCACTTAGGATCCATGGGCAGTGGGATAATTTCCCATTAGGTGACCACGGTGCTCGTTTGTTTCCCAATACCTGACCTCTGGGACAATGTCTCTAACTCGCCGTACGAAACGTAAGTAGAAAGAGACTTCTTTAAGTCGGTTTTAAGAAGACAATGGATAGCATGTATCGCGAGATGCCAAAACAGAACAAGTAAAAGATTAGTTATGTAGGAAGTCCCTTTTGTTGGAACCCAAAAAACCACTTTTTGACACCTAGTTTTTGCAGGATTTTTACCACTTCCCTTTGAATAAAGTTAAAAGTACCCAGCATCACAGATCTTAACAGTTAGAGTGTTCACACTTCGCCTTTTTTCTTTTACCTCAAAACTTCATAAACCAATAACCCTCATCTTTTTCAACGTTGAAGCGGAAACAAAATCCTTCTTTTTCGCCAAATTCTACCATTCTCGCTTAAATACTTAAACCGCTGACGTGGCGTCACGGCTCTCAGGAAAAACTCACGAAATCAGCGGGCGCGGATATTTTTCTTGTTTCTCCATTATTGCTTACATTTCTTTGCCTAGACGTTTTTTTGGATTCAAGTGCGAATTTGTGTCGTTGGTTTGATTTTATCGGCGTGATGGAAGTAATTTTAGTTTGAATGCTTGTTAATTGTAGGTTTTTGTAGAGTAAAGTAAGCCTGTACTACCAGTGTATTGTTCTTTATGTAGTCTACGTAGTTTAGTTAAAATTTTAAGGTTAGGTTTGAAAATAAAACTACTATCGTAATTAAATCATTCATGTACTTAGTAAAGCTTTTCATGTAATTTGCTCAGTGAGTTGTTGTCTAAACATTAGCTAATTTACACACATACACATTAGCTCGTCCTGTAGGGTGTCTTTAATTATACTTATGGTGTAAAGCGTGTATGGGCTGCTTTAATTGCTTGCCAATTGACAAGCCATATGCTTGTTTGTTACATACATTATTAAAAAAACTGTTTTTTTTTCTTCTCTTCTTCTTCTTAGCAACATGATTTTGCGGTAACGTTAGAACGTTTAGTAACACTCAGAGCGTGTTTAAATAGTTAATTGGCCCAAAGACATATACTGTATTTCTTGAAAATTTAATAAAAGCACGTTATAAATGGATGCACAAATGAGAGTGGTATATGAGTGACATTTCTCATCTGAACCAAGAGGGGACACGATAAGGATAACAAACTAATGTAGCGTTGACAAAAATATTTTCTCTTTTATAATAAAATTAAGAAAATCTTTAGTAAACCAAATATTTTGCGTTATGTGAAAAAAACTCAGGCTGTGGTTTTATATTATTATTGTTTATTGTTGTGTTAATTTTTTATTGTAAATACTAAATTTAACCTAAATGATGGAAAATGTATTAATTTGTGCACTCCCTCTTATGTTGCATTTTATAATATCAACCAAATTAATTCCTCATATATTCTTTGATTTTCCTACATGCTGGTAGAGTCAGGCATTTAAAATATCCTATATGGCCTACTTGCAAATTATTTTATATTTTCACATTCAAATTAAATCAGTGTTCAGCCCCTGACTGGCTCGCAAACTAATGTCCGTGTTATATAAAAAATGCTGTTTATTTAAATCCTTTTCGAACGCTTAAACTTTTGACAAAAGCAACCAATTTTTCCCGACGTTACTCTCATTTCTTGGGAGGCAAATGAGGCAGTACTGAGGGCGCAGGTTATGTAAATAGGGACAATGAGTTTAACATACGTATGATGTCTAATGGCTCGTTGTGCCTTTGAGGTTAGATGAGTTCCTTAGAAATATTTATGGCCCTGAAATAGGTTTACCTTAAGCACGCAATATGCATTGTAATTTTTTTCCACCCTGTATTGGTGTTTTGGTGTGCGTACAGTCAGTCTCAGAAGTAGCTTAACACTTAAGAACCTTGTCGTAGTAACGTATGTCACGAGAGTTGCTCGAATTTGTCACAATACTGACAGCGACAAGGTACTAAAATGTTCAGCTACTTCTGAGGCCGACCGTACAAGTTGGCTGTGTACAGTCAAGAAAATTGAAACACGTAGCACCGTAGAACCTAGTCGAAGAGACATACGCATGAAATTTGTATGACATAGCGTGGCAATTAACGCGTCGCGTCATTGCGATATGGTTATAAGGTGGTACGTGAATATATTTCCCCTACTGTACATTGACTGCGTGAGAGTCCAATAGGTCGACACAAGCTATTACTCACTTCACAGAAACGGGAAACTTTTATGAATAAGGGGGTTTGGAGAGGGGGTTATTTATGTATTTTATGTTTACTGAAATTTTTTTACTTTGGTAAATGTGCTCAACATTGTAATTTTTTCATGTCTCCTATGACAAATGGTTGTCTGGAAGAGATCGCTCGTAAGCGATTAAACCGCCAATTGTTGCCATTGCAAATTGTTTTTTTAAAAGACGTTTGATAATTATTTTCCGTGTGGTTTTCAATAAAGAGTATTTGTCTTGTCTAGTTAAATAATTAAATATTATAAAAATTGTTTTCTAAAACATTACATTTTAAACTAGCACGTGATACCTAGTTTTGGGGTGTCCAACATCAGAAAGCGACCCCCTTCGGCCAGAATTTCAATAACGTTACCAGCTTTTGCGGGTGGTAGGACCTTGTGCAAGGTCCGTCCGGATCGCTACCACCATCTTGCTCGCTAATCCTGGCGCTAAGCAGCAGTGCTTGCACTTTTGTGTTCCGGCGTGGAGAGCAAGACAGTCGGTGCAATTACTGGCACACGAGGTATTCCATGTTAGTATTCTTGGTGTTGCCGGTGTCTATAGGCGGTGGTGTTTACTTACCAACAGGTGACCTACTTGCTTGTACGCCTTCCTATTTAATAAAAAAAAGCTTGTTATTTTAACCGTTGCACCTCCTAAAGTTCAGTTAAAGGAAATAACGTAACGGAATTCTCTATTCAACGTTAAATAACGAGCAAATAATTATTAACCCATCAATCTTCGGTTCAATACAATTATTTTCAGGGAAGAAAGAGTAGAACTCGTTTCGCTACCCTCTATTAACGATTCTTCGGAGCTATTATCCTTGAATTTCTTTCCCCTTCAAACGTCGAAGCTCAAGATGGATATGAAAAAGAACGCGATCCACTTTTTTAATGAAACACCTTTCTTGTCTAACATTTTAGATAACAAGTCAGTACCCGTACTTCACAAGTTTAGTCAATTTTTTTAGGATTAATTTAGCATTCAACGTAATTAATTGAATTCGCTCGTCAAGATTTTTGTATTTACAAGCCGACGGGGACCAACGAAGAATTACATAACATATTATAGCACCACTTCTTCTGAATGACCCCTTTCGTCGACCGAGCTTCTGATGATGCCTCGTAAACAGGTGAAACACGTGTGGAGTGGTATTGTTGGAGGCGATAGTCGCGTCTGTTTGGCTTATTCTTTTTATGTGGGGTTTATTTAATGAATATAAGTATATTTTTTTGGATTTGCTAGCACTGGGTTTGTGGAGTAGCAAAGTAATTAATTGTATTTATTATAAATGTATACCTATGTACCTCTTACTTGCAGCTAACAAACTTGCCATGGCCACTGCCGATTTTTGGTTCTCCCGTTAGAAAACTGCTAAATAGTGACGAAAAATCAAATAACGGAAAGATAAAAAACGAAAAAGTCATTCCGTGACGAGCACTTCTTAATGCAACGAATCCATTACTAAACGCGTTAACACTCTCATTCTCTTACAAAACAAGGAAAAACTAACCTTAACAAAAACAGGTAAAGACTATAGCAACCGCATTAAATCTCCACTATTCTCCAGTGAGAAAATACAGAATTCGATACTTTCTCACACAATAGACAACTATCCCTATTGTTAAGGAAATACAGTTGCATTTCAAATTCTGGTAGGTGGTATGGTATTCTGTCCACTCGGCTTTCATCCCCGGGTATGTCAGTCTGTCTGTGTGACAAATTGCTCAGTTTCCGGGCGATTAATGATCATGCGACGGTTATGATCTCTTGAGATAATGCTGGTTGATTCATTGATGTCGGTTTCAACGGAACCTTCAATCTTTATTGCTTGAACACTCTAATTTCAATCTTCGTAGACCAATGAGAAGCGTTCTGTTAGCTGGCTCATTAGCAGTAAGCCTGTGGGATATCATAATGACCTTCGGGTTTCGTTATGTGATATTTTACATCCGAGGGCCAGGCAGACAAATAGACACAGAGACGCCTTGAACTGACAACATTCCTCTTTGCTTTCCAAAAACATTTAGAAAAGTTGCGACGGCAACATAAATTTTACTTGTTTAATATTATGACTCACAATTAAAGTTGTTTATTTCGCCAGTTGCTAAAATTAGATAAAAATCTAATCGTTACTATTAATTTCAATTTCCAATACCTACCCTAAAAATGTTAAATATGAGTATGTCGACGACCTTCTCACAGTTTTTCACCAAAAAGCTAAGAACCACCGGAGTGAAGCCTGATTTAAAAAAAACCGCATTTCAATCAATCTACTCATTTAAAACCTAAAATATCACAGACCGACACACACATAGGCTTCAAAGTTCCTGTAATCCCTTTTTTAACGTCAGAGACTTACTATTACAATTTATGTTTTACCCCGTGACAAACTGCCAATGGATTCCGACAAGAGTCGCATGTTATGAGTTCGCTAGACTCGGAGGACTCTCTGTCCTCGCTCGAGTCCTGGCTGAGTACCATTGCATCCTGTAGTCGTAGAACCAGTGTCTTCTGCAGCTGTAGTTGTGAGACTGTGTCTATTAACACGTAAATGCTTCCCAACATACTTTAAAATCATATTCAAATCCGTTTAAAACAATAACACACACAGACACACAAAAAGCACAGGTTTCTAACTTATTACACTTTTCGTCGAGAACTTAAAAAAGTACACTCGGAAACAAACAAGAATCAATTGCTGTACAATTTATTTTTTGCCCATTGACAAACTGTCAAAAGAATCAGAGTTGCTGGATTTGAGTTCGCTGGACTCAGAGGAGTCGTCGCTTGAGTCTTCGCTGAGTACTACCTTGTAGTCGTAGAACCAGTGTCTCCCGCGGGTGTAGTTTCCAGGTTGTGTATCTGAACACCTGTGGTCGTGGATCTTGACGAACACTGCAAGACATGCACTTATTCAATACTAAATTGGTACTAAATAAGTGAATTAAGCTATGTCATATTTAAACAATATTCACCAATGAAAGTTCACGGCTAACTTTTATGTACGAAATATTTTGCTATGACTCAAAATTACAGTGTTAGTCCGTACCTTTAGGCCCTGCATATGACTACTTTTGAGAAAAAACATGGTAATAACTTACCACCAGGCAACCCACTTGCTTGTTTTCTTATCTATTTCATAATAAAATGCAATTAAGGTCTTAAAAGACCTTACTCGTTCTCGTTTAGAACTTACTCGTTCCGTCCTGGCAGTTCCTGAAGTACATCATGCATTCGCTCTTGAACGACCTACGCGCGCGCTGGAATCCCCCACATATCCACCCAATGGTGGGATCTCTCCACTTCTTTGACATTTCCGTTGGACACGGTGTGCACTTCCGATGCCATTTTCTCCTGGTTACGAAGACCGAATAATAAACACTTCTAAAAAAATATATAAAATAGCGAAAAAAAGGTCCCTTCTCCCTTTTTTCTAATTTGCAGCCGCCATATTGAAATTTTATATAACTTATGTCACTCCTTTTCTCAAGACGAATCCAAAGACGCCTCACACGTGAAATTCCATTACGCTGTTTGGGCTGCAGCGCGTGCCAAAGAAATAGACATACATACATTATAAACATCCATGCATACGTACATAATATTTATATATATACATACACTCCAAAACACAACCCTCCCTTTTGCCAGCAGTTGGGTAAAAACTAAGCACAGGTGCAGAAAAAATAATAGTACAGTCAAATTCATAAATATCTATTCAGCCATTGCCAAATACATGGAAACACTAACCTTATTGTCAGTGACATAGAGGTGAGTAGATTAGAATAGAATAGAATAGAATATGCGTTTATTACCACACAAAGTAAATATACAGTTAACAATATGTATAAAAATGACAAAAACTTCATGTGACAAAAGGAGCGGTCTCAGCATTTGCTGCAGATTTGGCATCTGGGGACTAAAACCTTTATGTATGACCTTGACTTGACTCGGCCGCATGGGCTAAAATTCCTTCGCTTTTTTTAGCCAATAAAAAGAAATAGAATGCACTTTGCACGATTTAATGGGAAGTATCTTACCATCCTCTTCCTTCTAAGTTTACATCGCTCTTACTTCTGCTGCTACCGTCGTCACTGGAGCGAATATCCAGGGACGAACGGTCCGCGCTCACGCTGTCTCTCTCACCTGGTAGTTCAAAACATGTATTTTTCATTAATTTTACACTTGTAAAAATACGAAAACATACAACATCAAATTGGAATAAATTACATACTCCGCTAAACCAGTGCTGTGTACTTAAAAAACAGCTAAGTTTGTAAGACATAACTAAATATTTTTCGTGCAAAAACCCAAAAAAGCAAATCGTCATTGAGATTAGGCTGACGGCAAGCACTCATGAATGTCAAAAAAATTTCCACCACTTCGGAAGAAACTCAACAAAGAACTGTGGATACACATTCCAAACCGCGATTAGAATACTTGCGTGAAGCTTCATTCCTATATCCATGAAATGACAGTGCGCTGACATTACTCACCAGTCTTATTCTAATCACCTTGCCCAGTTTTATTTAAATAGCTGGAATTTCTTACAAATCTGTGACTTATTTCTTTTTCCCAAACCTCTTTCGCCTGAAGAAGAAGACGTCGATCTGCTTCTACGGTTCCTTCTCCTACTTATCTTCAGTTTTGTATGGTTGATCTCATTTTTGGTTGGTAACGCTTTGGTCACATTCACTTCTTGCTCGGTTATGTTGGTAACACTTGTTGAACTTGAATCTTTTTTCGTAGAGGCAATGCTTGCTAGTGCTGTGTGGACTTCATTTTTTATTAGTATGACATTAAGTTAGTGACATAGTATAAAACAAAGTTGCTATCCGTTACGCACTGTCGTCATAACTTCGGTCGCTTACTCCTTCTAAACCACGCAATGGATTTTGATACGGTTTTCACTGTCATTTGGAGATTTTTCTATGGAAGGCTTTTATGTACAATTACATATTTTTGTACCCGTAAAAAGCCGGGGCGGGTCGCTAGCTACTTATAAACAAATATTTTTTTTAATCAAAGATTGTTGCCGAAGATTGTTGGCTATGATCTTAAAAATGGTTATTTTGTTTATGAATTTTGTTTTTTTTTTGCTAATCCAGCTGCTAAGCAGCAGTGTTTGTACTATTGTGTTCCGGCATGGAGAGCAAGACAGCCGGTGCAATTACTGGCCTGGCACAAGAGGTATTCCATCGCAGCCCTCCGGGTTGGCAACGCAACTGCAATATCCTTGGCGTTGCAGATGTCTATGGGTAGTGGTGATCACTTACCATAAGTGACCCACTTGCTCGTTAGTCTCATCATGTTGTAGAGGTATATAAAAATATGTATGTCTTTTCAAGTCAACTAGTTTTGGATTTTCTTACCTAGCACGAGGACCACAACGCGTCGCACGCGCATTTCGCAACGCGTGCTCGCGGTCGATTATTCGTTAACGGAGCGACAATAAATCCGACTCACAAATACTTTTACGGCTCCAATCCTGTGTTTACGATCGCCCCGGGCTGCCCATTTACTTGCTAGTATTTGGTTGTATTTCATACGCACTTTGACGAAAATAAAACGTATTTGTAATCACGTGGGTGTTCAACAACCCACCCGATTGGGGATGTTCTGTGAAAAGCTATTGTTACTAATATAATGCCGTACAATATTTATCACGTATAGGTTGTTTAACAGGAAATGTTGCCCAGTCTCTGAAAGTCTGTTTCGTACCATTTTCGGTGGCAGCTCTTAGGAATCGACCAATACAAGTAATTTATACTTTAAGAAGTGTCATCGGTTTTATCTATTGCTCCGGGTACACGCTCCGTCTTGCCTACGAGCATGCCTGCAAAAATCAGTGCACCTAGCACGAATCTTCTCGACTTGCGTTAACTCGCTACGTAACTCAGTGCGTCTCGTTCTAACCAGCCCAGTAGGAGAGAGATGCACTGATAGCGAGTTAAGGCGTATCGAGAAGATTCGTGCTAGGTGCACACTGCACAGTTTGCGCAGGTAAGAGCGTGTGTGGGGATCTCGTGTAGATGGTAATTTATTACACTCTTACATGCGCAAACAGGTTTGTGCAGGCAACCAGGCACGCTCGCATGCAAGACGGGGCGTGTAGTTGGAGCAATAGACTTTCAATAACTGACATATACGAAGTGCTCACTGTCAAGATGGAGCGTGTAGCCGGAGCATTTGAGATACAGTCAACCAGGCAACTTTGAATTTTAAAGACAATTTTAAAGGCATGTTTTGTCTGTTTGGTCTATAGTTGAGAGGAGCTCGTCAAGAATAGGCATTAATTGGTATTGGACGATCGTAATGTCACAAAACAGCATAAAAAGGTACAATTTAAATAGAACACATAAGGCACACAACCTGTAACCTGTGCACCTAGAACGAACCTTCTCGACACTCGTTAACCGCTACGTAAGTCGTCTCATTCTGACGAGCCTGGTGGGAGAGAGATCCACTGACATACGTAGCGAGTTAGCATGTATCGAGGAGGTTCGTGGTAAGTGCACAGGTTATAGGTTATGTACCTTATGTTTTCTCTCTAAATTGTTCCTTTTTATGCGGTTTGTAGTGATCCATTAAGAATTATTGTATTGTAGTAAGTAAGCCAGAAGACTTGTTATCACAAGGGTCGCTCTAGCATTGGCTTGCACAGCCTTGAAAAACGTTGCCTTATCCTTGACATTGCTTATGTAGTCTGTTATAATTTATTAGGCCAATGACCCTTACTAAACTGATATAAACCGTTACAAAACCGTAACGAAAATGATATGAATTATTTTAGTATCGATACAACTTTGATTTTGACTCTACCTTCATTCATATTCCCTACACAATGTTTTATTATCACCTCACGTATGATATATTACGCACTAATATTTGTCGGGATTATGTTCCGAGAATTCTTCGGTTTGGTTAGTTATTCCAGAACAATCAGAGTCATTATCTCTGATGAGTCTAGTCCGTGTTATTTAGTTGTACAATCAGCAGCTATACGAGTGTTATCTACATAGTCCAAGAGATCAAAAACCAAAGAAGTTCATAGAAAAGGCAAGAAGGAAGTTGAGTTTGGGATAGGCAAGGAGATAGCTTACAGAATTGGAAATGATAAATATTGAAAAATGTTATAACTAGAAAATGTAATTTATAAATGTTATTTATTTATTAAGTATTATACTGTGTACGACAATGTATTGTACACATGACTCTATTATGAAGAGGATAAGAGCATCTAAAGATCTTTTTGCGTGTTGAGTTACTTTTGCTGCTAACTGTACTGAACTAAGGAGCATTTTCTCTCGCACGAGCGCTATAACAGTGAGAGCGAGACAAGGTGCTCCTTCGTCGTCGAGCCCGTCAGTGTTGCGTTTAGCGAATCTCGATCGGACTCATTGCGAAAATTAAATTAAAATAAAATGCTTTCAAGGAAGTTTGGTGGTAAAATAACACTTTTTTATATTTATCACAAGTTTACTAAACAAAATGTCACGTCCTGTAAATGTAGAACCAGTGGCGACCGTGATATGAGTCGTTCTTGCATCGGTGGTCGTAAATCTTGACAAACACTGAAAATAATGACATTATTTTAATCTGCAAAGTACTCTATTAGTGTAACATACATAAAATAAACAAAAAAATATTCAGAGAATTGAGAACCTTTTGTATTTAAGTCGGTAAAAAAACGAGATCAGCCATACAGAGGCCTGGGGGGGGGGGGGGGACTCAAGGCCGGCAATCTCAAAATTTAAAACTGCGGTACAAGAAAACTGTTGAAGTTTGGCAAAGGGTACCAGTCTCAGCATGTGCTGGGCTCGGTGCCTGGTGCTGAATTTAAGAAAGGCCTTCCTTAAAAAAATAACTCACTAAACTGGAACAAATCTGTCTGTGTGACATATATTTTATAACGCCTGTATCTGTTAAGAACTCACTAGTCCCATCCTGGCAGTTCCTGTACCGCATCATGCATTCACTCTTGAAGGTGCGCCTGGCGCGCTGGTAGCTGCCACAGATCCACTTGATGCCACGGTTCTTGTAAATCTTCAGCTTGTCAAAAGGACACGGAACGCAATCACGGTATAGTCGCGTACTGGAAACCAGCCACCAAACTACCGTTAAATACCGTCATACTTCAACTCGCCTTGGCTCAACGTGGTAGTGATGCGGCAGCCGACGTCCGAGCGACGCCCAAATCATAGTTTAACTTCTCGCTTTCTTGGGATGAAACGGAAGCAAATAAAATAATTTCGTTTTTAAACATCTATTTTGGCTCAGGGTTTATTTCGGATGTAAAAACGCCAGTACACACCTTGGGCCATTTCCTCGGTCGGTTAAACAATCGTAGTAGTACGTTGTTAAAGCAGGTGTTGCAAGGTGGCGCCATCTAACGGGATAAGTCGGAATCAAGAGATAAGTTATTACTGTGGCTAATGCCGTTGTTTGTATGATCTGATAGATGGCGCCACCTGCACCAACCGCATATTTATAAATTCACGCATAAAACTCCGCGCGCCAAGATGAGTTGAAATCTCTTTCTGTCTCTCACGCATTCTTGCGCGTTAGATGAAGACAGTTTTGCCACTACGAAATATTCGTCGTCATTACTTTTTCTGACATTTAGCAGTTATTGTTTCCTCTAACTAAATTCAGATAAACTAAGCTAAGTTAAACTATGCACGTACACTTTCCTCCTCTCCCTGGTTTCTTGCGATGATGCATCTGACGAATGAGTCAAAGATTCCTTGTCTTCTGATGACGTGGTGACGCTGTTACAAAAGATAATGTATCAATCATTTATGTGACTATACTAGCAGCGATTTTGTCCGCGTTGATTATGGTTTGCCTGCTAATTTCCACCGCTTTTAAACCCTCTTAATGGCGAAATTGAAAAACCCCATTTTCAGTGGGTCAATAACTTGATACCCTATATCTACATGCTATTATAATATTTCTATGGTTGGTTCCCTTTAATACAAAATAAAACTTACCTCTCGTCGCTGGAAATCTCCTTATCAGCTTCCAACTCGCTCAGGTAGGCTTTGTCCGAGGATTCAAAGCTGTACCAAAGGTTGCCCCGATGCTCAGCGTCTCCGAAACCGGCGACATTCGATAGGTCGGCCATTGGATCCTTATCGTACTCATTGAAATCGACTGTTGTGAGCTCTTGCAGAATAAGTTTTGGTGCTTCATCTCTACATATAGTGCCTAAATGTCAAAGTACATACACATTTAAACCAAACTATTGCAAAAACTGAAACTCGGCACCAACGGGGGATTTTTTTTTAAACCGGTCCGGGCTAAATTACGCTCGCGTATTTGATTGTCCCGTGGCTGGTGAATGACAAGCGCTCAAAGGTCAAAAATCAACCCAAATGCTTCGTCAATAAGTTTTCAAATGTAAATTAGGATCTACAATAAGTTTCGTCTAAAATTTATTTAATTAACTTATTCTAATATAAATCCCCGCCCTGTGTCGTGCCTGGTTCGAAAGTTCCCATTATATTGGCAGCGTTGCCTCGTTAGATGGCAATAGATATATCATAATGTAGATAGATACGTATTATGATATTTTTGATTTAAAAAGCTTATTTTTTTATATAATAGTATACTCATTTGTAAGAAAAAGTAGTAAGTAGGTATGGTGCGTTCCTAAAACAACAAACAGAATATCTATGAAACGGCAATCGAAAGCCCTAATTTTTTTGAATTAAATTCAAAACAGTTTTAGCGTAAAGTAGCTATGTCTCGTACGGTAAGTGAGATATCTGGAGACCCACGGGGTTACCTGATAGTAAGTTACCGCCTATAGATACACGCATCACAGATGCGTTGCGTTGCCAACCCAGAGGGCTAAGATGGAATACCTCTTGTGCCAGTAATGTCACCGGCTGTCTTGCTCTCCACACCGGAACACAACAGTGCAAGCAGTGCTGCTTAGCGGTTGGATTTTAGCTAGGTAATTGGTGTTAGCGATCCGGGCGGACCTTGCACAAGGTCCTACAACCCGCCTATTGGTACTAGTAGTTTCTTTGTGGTCTTAATTGAATTAAACAAAAAACAGAAATGTTTTTGCCTATTTGTCTTACCCTTTAATAGCACAATTAACAAAATCCGCCTTAGCATTGTTCCGAGTCTCAGATTTTCTTCCCCGTCCTAAATTCAGTTTCAGCCATTTTCAGATTTAACTGTTGGCTCCATTGAAATATATAGAAAGTTACGTATTTTATTGCTTATTGCTTTGAATCTAAATTGCTTCTTTAGTTTGTGAACGTTTTCGACTTGAGCTCAGTCTAGTTTAACAATTGCTACAATTGTTTTTTTGTTATTTTACGTTTTCGATTTTAACAATCCAGAAAAGTAACAGCTTAAATTTATAAGTGCACACAATAGGCGGTCTTATCTCTTTAAAGCGATCTCTTTCATCACACAACAAATAGTTTTAATAGATACAACTGAAAATAATTCACAAGGTTAAAAAGTATAAGCTATTAGTAAGTTTTAATTTGCTTTTATTGCTTAATAAATTAGATCCAATACATATTAACAATGATACAAAATATATATACGTATCGAAGTTTAAAAAAAGTTATTTGTCTCTTTTGATTATCATAATTCTAAAATACTAAAATCGAGTCCATTTTCGTTTCCAGGTAGTTTGGGTTTTCATCGGGTCTTTGACCTGTAACAAATTATTTAAGCTGTTACTAAAAAATACTTAGAAATGAGTATGAAAGTTAGTTTGCTGAATTTCATCGGTTAAAAAAAAAGAAATAAATATCTTAGGACAATTTTAGGTACATCAATTTACTTAGTCCCAAACTAAGCAAAGCTTATACTATACATAGCTACCAGATATGTATATTATAATTAAATACACACATAAAACATCCACGACTCAAAAGTTTCAAACATTCATATTCGTCGCATAAACATTGGTCCCTTGCAGGGGTCGAACCCACTACCTCCAGCTTCGTAGTCAGGATTATTAATCAATAGACTATATGATTGTTTCTAATAATCGCTTTTGTGTTAGAGCTACACTGTAGCCAGTTTCTGGTTGCGCAACAAATAGGCAGGTTTGATCGGGTTAGTACCGCTCTCTTAAATACGACGTGAAGTAGTAGCTTAGCGTTGCGTTTAGTAACAACTGCCTAATAGATCCAATAGAATAGGGTCTGCATCACGGTAGACCCTGAAGATGGTACTGAGACGAGCTTGAAACCTTACAAAAACCTGGCGGAAGATCAGTTAAAATCGAGAAGGATAGAAACGTGAATGAGCAGCAGGCATTGGAAGTAACCCAGCACTGGAAGACTAAGTAGACTCCTCAATAAGTAAATAGTCAGGCTTACTGTAGATTTCTAGGTGTCTTTATATTCCCTATGCTGCCACAGCTGCTTCGTCAATTTCACCTGAAACCCAGTAAATCAATATTATTACTTATATCATAAAATAACAAAACTAAAACAAATGTTAAAGGACGGTTGAGAAATTAAATGCTTGGTTTCACAAACATCATGACTCCATATGAGCTAAACTAAGATTTTAACTATAGTAATTATGATCTTAACTACAGTAACTAAGATATTAACTGTGGTAACTGAGATATTAGTTACAGCAACTAAGATCTTAATTACAGTAACTAAGATATTAACTGAGATATTAGTTACAGCAACTAAGATCTTAACTACAGTAACATAAGATCTTAACTACAGTAACTAAGATTTTTAATACAGTAATCAAGATTTTAGCTACAGTAAACAAGATCTTAACTACAGCAACTAGGATCTCAACTACTTAACTGCTTTTTCGAAGTAATCCTCAAAACTGTGCTACCAAATTACAGTAAAAATTACTTTGACATGCCAGATGCCATTGTAATTTGACCACTACGACATGAAAGGAAAAAGTTCTATTCAAGCCTGTAAAAAATGAGCACGCGTACTATCAGACGCGTGCTCATGTTTTCACCTGTCGCTCAATGCGTCTCTCTCCTTTAAGGCTAGTTAGAAAGAGCGAATCGCGGTGCGTTATGTTGTTTATAGTTTGATCATATTGTACCATGTGTTGAATTATTCAGGTTGCTCGTCCTTACTTTTAATGCAAGGCTTTCCAATGCACCAGGCCTCGATGTCACCATCCTGCCCCTGGGTACAGAAGCAGGCCTGGCAGTTATGGTGATACTTGTCACCAACGTACTTGCATCCAGGGCCTAATACATTGGAGCCATTACTTTCTCATCTGACCTAACCCAAGATTATAACATTTAAACCAACTTTTGGTTAGGTTTGTTATCGACTATTTTATTGATATGGAAATTTTTTGCACCTTATCTTAAGTGAATAAATCATTTTATTTTATTTCAACCTGATTTTGTCGTTTACTAGTATTTCTAGCTGGAATGATTTAGGACCATGAAGTTAGAATTAGCACCAGAGAATATGTTAGGACGACTAAATTATTGACAAAGTAAAAACACATATTCTATAATCCGATTGGACTATTTGCATTCGTTCCTATTGCAGTAACGTATCTTCGGAGAAACTAATGTGACTTTTACACTAGTTATAAAAATTAAGAAAAAATCATTGCATTAGTTCTTTAGATGAATTTACAAAGAACTACTACCAATAATCCATCGGACTGAAGACAGTTTTCTGCTCAAAATCGCGTATTCTTAATTTGATTTGAACAAGAATCTGAATCAACCGACCGAGAGTCTCCAGACTCCGCCGGTTAAATTTAGAGAGGGATCTATTTTTTAGCCTTTAATCAATTCCATTTCTGCTCTCGAACCTAAAACTAGTTGCTCGGTGAATTCCTTCGCGATATTTGAGAGACCGCTCGAAAAATTCTAATACTTATAAGCCCCCGCGGATTCAAAGGAAGTTTGATTAAATAGAATTTGCATGAGACCCGTACACCATCTGCTGTTGTAATATATTTTTAATTTATGTCCCAAAAGTTGTCAGGGGCTACCAAGGGATTACGGCATACGCTTGTTAAGAATTATGAAAACTCTGCCCAACAATTTCTTTGGCAAACAATGTTTTGTACAAATTTTCAATAAAGCGTGTGGGTATTATGTTCGGAATACTTTCCTTTGAGTATGTGGAAGGTTGGGAAGTATTCCTTTGTACGCACCGGATTTCGCTGCGGCCGCGTGAGCGTTCGCCGTCGCTTGGCTCTGGCCACCTGCAAAATATTTTTTGTTTATTAGATCTTGAAATCGCTGCAAAAATTACTCGTAATTTTTGATGATATTAAAAACAAATATGATTTTATTTCTACTATTTGAGAGTTCTGAAAGTGAATTTATGCTATTATGCTGCATAAGGTCGTTTACAAGTCTGATATTACCAGCGCTTTGAAATATAGAAAATTCAGCTGAAAAAAGGGAGAAGAAGCCTAGCAGTTTGTTTTGGTTGTTTTTAATTCATATCTATCCTGCCAATACGTGGCCCTCATGAAAACAGAATTCGAAACCCAGCGTGCTCACTAATCACCTGGTTTTCTAATAATGTGGTCGAATAAATATTGTAATTAAACTAGAAATATTTATGGACATATTTTTTATGGTTATGCTATACCATGTCATAAAAAAGATACTTAATGAAGGAAAATAAATCTATGCAATTCATCACTCATTTGTTAAAATAATACAAAAGTTGATTACCTCCTTGAGAGAGAGCATTGGCACTGGCATCGGCCGAACTTCCACCAGAATATGAACTTGGTCCGTAAAGACCATTTAATCCGTTGCCTCGAGCTAGGGCCTGCGCCTGTGCTTCCGCCTGAGCCTGAGCTTGGGCTTGGCTGATAACACCAGCACCATAGGGATATATTCCACTTCCCTGTCCTTGAGCTCCTGCTCTATAGTTGTATAAACCTCCTCCTTGGTTCACGGCATTAGCTTGGGCCTCTGCCTGAGCGTTAGCTTGGGCTTGGTTTATACCTCCTGAACGGTAGGGATATATTCCACTTCCTTGTCCCTGAACTCCAGCTCCATAGGGGTATAAGCCTCCTCCTTGGGTCATGGCATTAGCTTGGGCCTCTGCCTGAGCGTTAGCTTGGGCTTGGTTTATACCTGAACGGTAGGGATATATCCCACTTCCTTGTCCCTGAACTCCAGCTCCATAGGGGTATAAGCCTCCTCCCTGGGTCATGGCATCAGCTTGGGCCTCTGCCTCAGCGTTAGCTTGGGCTTGGTTTATACCTGAACGGTGGGGATATATTCCACTTCCTTGTCCCTGAACTCCAGCTCCATAGGGGTATAAGCCTCCTCCCTGGGTCATGGCATTAGCTTGGGCCTCTGCCTCAGCGTTAGCTTGGGCTTGGTTTATACCTGAACGGTAGGGATATATTCCACTTCCTTGTCCCTGAACTCCAGCTCCATAGGGGTATAAGCCTCCTCCCTGGGTCATGGCATTAGCTTGGGCCTCTGCCTCAGCGTTAGCTTGGGCTTGGTTTATACCTGAACGGTAGGGATATATTCCACTTCCTTGTCCCTGAACTCCAGCTCCATAGGGGTATAAGCCTCCTCCCTGGGTCATGGCATTAGCTTGGGCCTCTGCCTCAGCGTTAGCTTGGGCTTGGTTTATACCTGAACGGTAGGGATATATTCCACTTCCTTGTCCCTGAACTCCAGCTCCATAGGGGTATAAGCCTCCTCCCTGGGTCATGGCATTAGCTTGAGCCTCTGCCTCAGCGTTAGCTTGGGCTTGGTTTATACCTGAACGGTAGGGATATATTCCACTTCCTTGGCCCTGAACTCCAGCTCCATAGGGGAATAAGCCTCCGCCTTGATTCACAGCATTAGCTTGGGCCACTGCTTGAGCATTAGCTTGGGCCACTGCTTGAGCATTAGCTTGGGCTTGGCTTATACCTCCTGAACGGTAGGGATATAATCCACTTCCGTGTCCCTGACCTCCAGCTCCATAGGGGAATAAGCCTCCTCCTTGGTTCAGGGCATTAGCTTGGGCCTCTGCTTGAGCATTAGCTTGTGCTTGGCTTATACCTCCTGAACCGTAGGGATATATTCCACTTCCGTGTCCCTGACTTCCAGCTCCATAGGGGAATAAGCCTCCTCCTTGGGTCAGGGCATTAGCCTGAGCCTCTGCTTGAGCTTGTGACAGAGATTGCCCCAGTCCCAGTGCCTGCGCATGGGCTTGCGCTTGGCTCAAGCCCGATCCATATGTTGCGGCGTTTGCATTTGCGTTGGCATGAGCCGATGAACTACCACCACCTGGATATACCGGACCTAGAAATAAAGAAAACTTTACAATGGTCACTTGACAGATGTTTTAAAATAAATCGAAACAAAAAATTTCAGTCACACCAATGAATGATCTGAGAAGTTCATACTTAGCAACAACATACAACAAAAAAGTACTATTTTTTGTTGGCAAACAACAAGCGTGTAAGTGATTCTTATAGGTAAGTATCACTCTTCTATTGCCGACAAAAAAACGGTAACATGTTTTCTAAAAGACGATGTACCCTTCGATACCGATTAATATCGAAAACAAAACAGTTTTTAAGGCTAAACAGACTAGTTACTTAAAAAACCTGTTACGGTTATTTGAACGTTTAATTAGCAGTTTGGCTGCATAATTCAGCTGTGGAGTGCTTAAAAAATAAAATAAATCTTGGAACAATTTGGCCGTAAGTTAAGACTGTCAAGCTAGTCCCTAAATAAAGAAACATGTCAATTCAAAATCAAACATCAAAATGGCCAGCCCATTGTAACGTTGTGTATTTTTGGTACGTTTTCTCCAGTGACTTGAACAGCTTAAGTTTCGATTATTGTGGTAACATCGGTAGGGTTTTTCAATACTGGCAACTTAATTAGCTGTGTTTACGTACGCGGCTACATATGATTGGTAGATCATATGATAATAAAATTAGGACTGTCAGCCGCAGATTTTCCCCCTAAATATGGGGATATAAAATGAACATTGCGTTTTCATACATACCATTTATTTCAGATATTTCAGGAAGTACTTATTCTAACAAGGTTTTGCACACATTCAGGTACAGGAAAGCAGAGCAGAGATCTTCTTTGATAGTTGTCTTCGGTCATGGTTATAGTTTGGATCCAAGAGTAGAGCATAGGGAGTCAATTTTCGGAATAAATTTCAGGGGATAAATTTGGGGGAAATTTCTTCATCTGAGGGTGCTCCAGGGTGCTTCTGTCGCAACTTCCTCCAGCCATTTTGGGAATCATTCCGATATAACCAGGGCTCTATGATGGTGCGGAAGAGAAGCTTTATTAATCGGGTGCAAGAAGGAGGTCCGCGCCTGGATGCACAGCTTGAGTGGCTCATGTGGCGTCGGAGCAGCTTATTTAAAATATATTTTGAAGGAGTTAGGAAAATCGTGAGTAGAAATTCCCCTGGTAAATTCATGTGGCTCCTTGTTGAATAGTTTCTAACCTCGTGGTTTATTTGCAGCTCTTGAAGGATTCTTCTTGACGGGAAGGAGGGAGAGCCGGCGTCTGAGATAGTCCATTTAATTTACTGGATGGTCTCCGGTAAGAATCCTTTCCTCATGTCTGTTTCGCTATCGCTTAAATTTTGCAATGTGCACTATCTAATCGAAGCAATGTGTTCTTTCCAGCTGGATGGGTTTTCTTATTTTCATTAAATTAATTAGATTTGGTTAGGCTTCACTTAAGCTCTATTTAATCTTCAGTTTAGTAATCTCTTTATGCCTTAGGCCTTCTGATCTTTTGCATTGTGAATTTAGTTTTGTAGGGTTAAGTCAGGGGTTGCTTATTTCGAGTATTTCGTAATTGCGGGCTTGGTCATTTCCCCAGCCGCCATTTTGTAAAGCCAACCCTTGATTTTCCATATGCCTTCTGCACCAAGCTTCTACCACGTTTCGTAATTTGGGGATTGCACTGCTTGCGCCGCCTGAATATAATCTTCGCGTCTTCCTGTGTGGCGTGAGAGCTGAGCTTGCATAGAGTCGACACCCCGAGCTTCGTGTTCGACTCACACTGCCCTGTTCCAGTCTGCAGCCGGACAGCTTGCCGGGAAGGTTTACTTCAGCGCCAGGTCTGTGAAACAATCATACATTAATAAAGTAGGGAATTAGGATTTAAAGTCATTTAGACATGAATTGGAATTGATGGCATTTCGATTTACGTAGGGACTAACATCTTTAGACAGTTAATTGTGAACCTATCATAAGAACCGCCTTCAGCAAAACACCCGCTTGCGGCTGAGCTAAAACATATATTTACTTTAATTGTCTGGCATTTAGACGCTAAGGTTCCACAATTACATTACTGTATATATGTCAAATTTTGGTAGGAAATAAAGATTGTGCTTAATACTAACATTTTTCCTTTACCTCCATTTAGTTAAGCCCTAAACATTCAAAGCACGCCTCCAGACAATATTTCGATTTTGTGATAGCTCCGGCTATCTTTTCCGTATTTTGATATTTCGTTTGAAACTGGTGTTCCTCCCTCCGGGCAGGGGAACGCCCGTGACAATGGCGCCCAACCGTTTTGATTAATTTTGAGTGCTTTGAGTGATTATTTGGCAAATTTTTTGTGTAAAAATCAAATGCCACCAAGTTCCAAATTTTTAAGACATATTTTGCCAAGTTGAAGCCGAATCTTACCTTTGTTCTTGACGATATAGCACGTTTACACATTTCACTGTCTATTTCCACTGGTTTCAGATCCAAATTTGATATTTTTTGCTATTTTCCATTGTATTTTGAGTTGTTGAAACAAAGTTAACCTTAAAGTTGAGTAAAACTTTCTTTTAGGTACTTTCTTTGCAAAAGTGACAGTTGTGGAAACGTGGCAGGTCATTAGTACTTTGACATTTAGAAAACCTAGCTATAGGTACATTTTGTGAGCTTTATTTGTCCTTGTCTTTGAAAGGAAACCGTTATACAATTGAACAATTACTATTTCAAAATTATGTGATATCTTATGAAACTTATGAGACTGATATTTACAAAAAACTGGCTAATTTAAAATAAAGTATTACAGGTGTTAATTAATTAAGTTTTGTGACCTTTGTTATGAATCTATAAAACATTTTTTTATGGGTTCATGCTTTAGTGTCTTATGATATAAATTTCAATAATTCTGCCTTTTAAGCAGAATATTAAGTAATAAAGCAACTCTAATTTAGTCAAGCATTTTGCTATTAGTGTCTGTACACACTAAAGATAGTGTAAATTTAAAATAATATTGGTATTTAAAGTAAAAACACTAGTTTTCAGTTGAGTGCTTGGTTTATTCATCTTTATTATGGACTTATACTTACACGGTGTATATTTATATAAAATTGATTTCTAAAAAGTAAAACAACAGTTCTCAGTTGCTAATTGTTATTAATTCTTTAATATTAACATAATAACACAAATAAATAAACATTAATTAAGTTTATACATAAGTAACTTCAAATTTTGTAAGCCATTAATTTCAATTCAGTATACAGTTCAACAATTTAGTTCAGTATGGAAAGATCTATACAGTTTCATTCACTTTTAAAGGATGAGTTAACTTATGAAGTTCAGATTAGGTCAGAAACACCATTGAGTACAGTTGATGGATTAAGAAAACAACTTAGAAAGTTGAGTTTAGAATGTCCTTCCGAAGCTATTTTAGACACAGATCTGCCGGCCAGTTCAGAATTAAAAACCATTTCAGATAAGTTGGTTGATTTAGGTACAACTGTCGACAGGTACTTGAAAACACAGGATAGGTACTCATTAAATAGGTCTAAAGCACTGGGGTATCACTTATATCATCGGTTATTGAGAGTTCAACCTCTGCTGGATCCGGTCAAGCTTCAGACTAAGTCTGACCTTTTGTCACAGCTGGAGTCACTTTTAGCTATTGTTGAAGTATCAGCACCATCTTCTGAGGTAGTTCAGGATGATCAGATCGCCTCTCCACTTGTTCAGTTAGTACACAGTGACCATCAAGTTGAGTGTTCCGGGGATAAAAATGTTTCAAAGTGGGGTGTAAGATTCAATGGTACCACAGATGTCAGATCTTTCTTAGAGCGTATTGATGAACTCAAATTGGCGTTTGGCGTTTCAGATTGTAAGTTGTTCAATTCAGCGGCACAGTTGTTTACAGACAAGGCATTATTTTGGTTTCGAGGTATAAAACAGGAGGTTTCGACTTGGAGTGATTTGAAAACAACATTATTGAGGGAGTTTGATCCCGTTGATTATGACTACAGGTTGTTAGGTGAAATTCAGTCACGAACACAAGGTGCAGATGAACCAGTTCACATTTATTTTGCAGTTATGTCTTGCATGTTTGCGCGTCGCAAGGTACCGCTGTCTGAGGAAGCTAAATTGGAGATTTTGCAGCATAACATCCGGCCCAATTTATCACAGCAGTTAGCGTTAGTCAATATCACCTCAGTCGCGGACTTGAAAGAAAATTGTAGGAAAGTTGAGGCAGCGCGACAGCGGACAGAGATGTTTTCGGAACCGCCGTCAAAGTCGTCATCAAATATCCTTGGCAGCGAGTTTTTATACAAAGGCAAGGCAAAGCCAGTCAACTCAGTTTCAGTTCCTACTGCCAGGAGTTCCGAAGGCAACTCGTCATGTTTTGCTTGTGCGCAGCGCGCAGGTTCATATGTTCCGATTCCGAAGCAACGCGAGAGTGCATTTAGCGTTCCGAAGCAAGCGCAAGTTCCATCCACACAGGTGCGGGAACCCGTTTGTTACAAATGCGGTAAAACACGACATAACTTTAGGTTTTGTAAAGCAAAACCTCATAACAAACAAATCAGATGTTTCGGTTGCGGAATGACAGATGTCATGATTGCTAGTTGTCCGAATTGCAGTAAAGATGCATCTAAAAAGCCTGGTTCACACTTCCGTACAAAAAACTAATAGGTTCGAACCGCAGCGACTTAGATATTAATAGTGAGTCCATTTCGAAATTTTGTAATTATAATTCGATCGCTACGGTTCTGTTTGCACCAAATAAAGATGATGTTCGGCCATATTTAAAGTTTAAAGTTAGTAATTTTGAAATTTACGGATTATTGGATTCTGGAGCATCCATTTCGATTTTAGGTAACAATGCTCATTTAGATTTTGTGAAATTCGGTTTTAATTTACAAAAAACACAACCAACATCTTGTCATGTTGCAACAGGCGTTGAAGTTCAAACAATAGGGTACAATTTTGTTCCGTTAACATTTAATAACGTAACTCACGTCATTAAATTTTTTGTTATACCCGACATTGTTTCGGACGTTATTTTAGGAGTGGATTTTTGGAAATCATTTCGATTGGCGCCTGAAATTTTTGACAACATAGACTACATAGTGACACCGAATACTTATTTTAGGAATTGCAACGGTATAAATTCAGAACAAGTTCACACGATACAGTCATACGTGCATTTGAACGCGAACCAGAAGGAACTGGCTGACGCAGTGGTAGGTAAATTTATGGACATTTCTTTTGAAAAGGTAGGGTTAGGTAGGACCGGCCTGATTGAGCATGTTATCGAGACAGGTGACGCATCGCCTGTGAAGGTGAAGCAGTACCCGCTTTCACCTGAAAAGCGAGCAGTATTAAGTGCTGAGCTCGATAAAATGCTACAATTAGATGTGGTCACTCCCTGTGAAAGTCCATGGAATAATCCTGCGTTACTAGTGCGTAAGTCAAATGGAGACTGGCGTTTTTGTTTAGATTGTAGGAAGTTAAATGCGGTCACGAAGGGGGATTCGTATTCCATTCCGTACATTCCGCAAATCTTAGATAGCTTGAAGGAAGCGAAGTACCTGACGTCGATCGATTTAAGTTCCTCATTTTGGCAAATTCCGTTAGCAAATAGCTCACAGGAAAAGACTAGTTTTTGCGTACCGGGTCGCGGGTTATTCAAATTCAAGGTCATGCCATTCGGATTGTGCGGAGCACCTGCTAGACAGCAGCGGCTCATGGATAGGCTGATCGATCACAATTTGACAAGTGACATCGAAACCGGTTTAGTATTTTGTTACATCGATGACATTGTGATCTGTTCATCGGATTTTCAGACCCATTTAGTACTTTTGAATCGTGTTTTGGAAAAATTGAAAATGGCAAACTTAACAATAAATTTTGCGAAGTCCAAGTTCTTCAGACAGTCGCTTAAATACCTCGGTTACGTCGTAGACGAGTTCGGGTTGCGCACTGATCCTGAAAAGGTCGCTGCCATTTTGAATTTTCCTATTCCGACCACTTCTCGGGAAGTGAAGATATTTTTAGGGACGTGCTCATGGTATCGTCGATTTATTCGAAACTTTTCGACTATAGCCGCTCCTTTAAATAGACTCACGGCTAAAGGGAAGAATGTTCCTGCCTTTCGGTGGTCTGAAGAAGCAGAAGAAGCCTTTAAGTCATTGAAGAACGCATTAGTTTCGGCTCCTATTCTGGCAGTGCCTGATTTCGACAAGCCTTTCGTGGTGCACTGCGATGCTTCTTCATATGGACTGGGTGGGATGCTTAGTCAGACTATCGACGGACACGAACACCCCATCGCGTATGTTAGTCGTTCTTTAAACAAACATGAACAAAACTACAGCGCGACCGAGAGGGAGGCTTTAGCCGTTTTGTTCTCTGTAGAGAAATTTCAGGCGTATTTAGGATCGCGTCATTTTAAGGTGATTACGGATCACGCGTCACTTAAGTGGTTTATGAACCTAGAGAACCCATCAGGACGTTTAGCACGTTGGGGGTGTAGACTGTCTCAATTTGATTTTGAAATTGAGCACAGGAAAGGCACCGACAATGTGGTACCTGATGCGTTGTCTAGGCTCATGAAAGTTGATGCCGTGAACGGTTCGAACACCGATGACGTCGAAAAGGACGAATGGTACGAGAAGATTATGAACGGTTGTAAATCTTTCCCCGCTAACTATCCGAATTTTTGTATTAAGGAGGGAAAGTTACTCCGATTTTGTAAGAGTAAGTACAACTTACTCAGTGAATTTGACTGGAAAGTGGTAGTGCCAAAGAGTGACCGAATTAAGGTTTTAACAGAGAACCATTGTGAGTCTACAGCCGCCCATCTCGGTGTATTTAAAACACATCGGCGGTTATCTTTGACATATTTTTGGCCTGGCATGCATAAGGACGTAGTCGACTTTGTGAAGGCGTGTGACGTATGCTCCGCCTATAAGCATTCACAGCGACAAACTCCCGGGTTGATGGGTCAGCCAAAAGTATGTCATAGACCGTTTCAGGTAGTCTCTATAGACTTAGTAGGTCCACTGCCGCGTTCTCGGTCGGGTTACACGTTTTTGTTTGTGGTGACATGCTGCTTTTCGAAGTACACGTTATTGTTTCCGCTTCGCCGCGCAACAAGTGCCTTAGTTGCAAGACACTTTGAAAACGGTGTTATTTTGGCTCATGGGGTTCCTGAAACTGTAATAGCCGATAACGGGGTTCAGTTTACTGGATCAGAATTCAGGCAGCTTTTGAAACGATACAATGTTCCTAGGGTTCATTATGGACCACGGTATACCCCACAGGTGAATTTGGTTGAGCGTCATAACAAAACGGTTATGACTGCCGTAGCGTCGTACGTGGAAGAAAACCACCGTACATGGGATGAGCAACTGCACCGTATTCAGTTTGCGTTAAACAGTGCAGTTAACGAGTCCACGGGGTTCTCTCCTTTCTTTTTGGTACACGCTAGGGAACCAGTCATAGACGGTTCGTTCTACCGAGATTCGGGTCAGGAGTATACCGTAGGTATTCCTAGAGAAGAATATGCGGGCGAATTTGGCTGTTTGAAAAGTATTTTTGAACAAGTTAGGTCTCACCTTTTGAAAGCGCATGGCACAAATGCAAAATACTACAATTTAAGGCGACGTTCAGCTAAATTTTCCGTGGGAGATATTGTGTGGAAACGCACTTACGTACAAAGCGATGCTTTGAAATTTAAGATGGCGAAGCTCGCGCCAAAGTATGAAAAGTGTAGGATTAAGAAAGTTTTGTCTCCCTTAGTTTATGAATTGGAAAGGATGGACGGCCATCCGATAGGCTCTTGGCATATTAAAGACCTAAAAGCGTAAATTACCGCTTTTGGCTCATTTGGTGACCAGTGGACGCGCGGCCCGCTTTACTAGTTATCGCTCGCCGCGCCGCCATTGTTGACTAAAACGCCATGTAAGTGGTGAATTAGGTAGTTCGGACGGTGACTGTGGTCGGTGGACGCACGATGGCTTGCTCCGGCTCGTCGTCGTGCTGCCACGGATCGCAACCGTCGTCTGTAACTGTTGCCACTAATTAAGATTGGAGCTTAGCATTCGAGTGTTAAATATTATGATATATTTAATCACAAATTGTTAGAGGTGGTGAACAAAAATAATTGTCGCACTACTTTTGTAAGCATGATGTATGGAAAGCAAGTGAACGTTGATGATTAGGGCGGCTCAATCTTAACTCTATAACATCCGGAGTAGTCTTTAATATATATGCACAAGTATAGGTATGAATATTTTGTCCCTTACCAAGTTATGTATAGGTTTATGTACATCTGTGTTTCGCATTCAACATGAACGGGTTTCGGTGCTTGCGTGGATGCGATGTTATGTTGCACAGTAATTTTGCTTCGTTCCGTTTAATTATCTCGACCTAGGCGAGATAGATTTCGTTTCCTCAGACAGCAGTCTAGGATGTTTAGTTTTTTTTTCGGTATTCCTCAGAGACAATAAATTGTATCTGAGATGTTTAGTTATATCTTGGTGAAGGGTTTCAGTTCAGTTTAGGTTACGTTTTGAATTTTGAAAGTTGTTGTGACTATTTCGTTAGGTTTCGCCCGGACAAGAAGAGATTATATTGAAGGATGCTGAACATCGGTCCTGGCTGTTAGCGATTAACCTCTTCAGCACAACATTGCCGTTGTGCTGGGAAGGTTAATGCGGTTTGTTTTCTTTATGGTTGGATTGTTTTTTGAGGTTTTTGGTATGTAACTTAGTGATGGATTTATGGTTTTGTTGGTTACATACATTTTTTCCTCTGTTAAGGGGTTCTATTAAGCACAATTTTTTTTTTGTAATAACCTTTTGGTAGAGTTTTTTCAGCACTTTTAGTTAACGTTTGTGGTTACGCAGGGTAATCGAACCTTGGGTAGTTCTTTCACTGGAGATCAGAGCGCTGAGGACAGCGTCGGTTCACCTACGTTGAACCTTAAATGGGGAAGGGGGGTATTGTAACGTTGTGTATTTTTGGTACGTTTTCTCCAGTGACTTGAACAGCTTAAGTTTCGATTATTGTGGTAACATCGGTAGGGTTTTTCAATACTGGCAACTTAATTAGCTGTGTTTACGTACGCGGCTACATATGATTGGTAGATCATATGATAATAAAATTAGGACTGTCAGCCGCAGATTTTCCCCCTAAATATGGGGATATAAAATGAACATTGCGTTTTCATACATACCATTTATTTCAGATATTTCAGGAAGTACTTATTCTAACAAGGTTTTGCACACATTCAGGTACAGGAAAGCAGAGCAGAGATCTTCTTTGATAGTTGTCTTCGGTCATGGTTATAGTTTGGATCCAAGAGTAGAGCATAGGGAGTCAATTTTCGGAATAAATTTCAGGGGATAAATTTGGGGGAAATTTCTTCATCTGAGGGTGCTCCAGGGTGCTTCTGTCGCAACTTCCTCCAGCCATTTTGGGAATCATTCCGATATAACCAGGGCTCTATGATGGTGCGGAAGAGAAGCTTTATTAATCGGGTGCAAGAAGGAGGTCCGCGCCTGGATGCACAGCTTGAGTGGCTCATGTGGCGTCGGAGCAGCTTATTTAAAATATATTTTGAAGGAGTTAGGAAAATCGTGAGTAGAAATTCCCCTGGTAAATTCATGTGGCTCCTTGTTGAATAGTTTCTAACCTCGTGGTTTATTTGCAGCTCTTGAAGGATTCTTCTTGACGGGAAGGAGGGAGAGCCGGCGTCTGAGATAGTCCATTTAATTTACTGGATGGTCTCCGGTAAGAATCCTTTCCTCATGTCTGTTTCGCTATCGCTTAAATTTTGCAATGTGCACTATCTAATCGAAGCAATGTGTTCTTTCCAGCTGGATGGGTTTTCTTATTTTCATTAAATTAATTAGATTTGGTTAGGCTTCACTTAAGCTCTATTTAATCTTCAGTTTAGTAATCTCTTTATGCCTTAGGCCTTCTGATCTTTTGCATTGTGAATTTAGTTTTGTAGGGTTAAGTCAGGGGTTGCTTATTTCGAGTATTTCGTAATTGCGGGCTTGGTCATTTCCCCAGCCGCCATTTTGTAAAGCCAACCCTTGATTTTCCATATGCCTTCTGCACCAAGCTTCTACCACGTTTCGTAATTTGGGGATTGCACTGCTTGCGCCGCCTGAATATAATCTTCGCGTCTTCCTGTGTGGCGTGAGAGCTGAGCTTGCATAGAGTCGACACCCCGAGCTTCGTGTTCGACTCACACTGCCCTGTTCCAGTCTGCAGCCGGACAGCTTGCCGGGAAGGTTTACTTCAGCGCCAGGTCTGTGAAACAATCATACATTAATAAAGTAGGGAATTAGGATTTAAAGTCATTTAGACATGAATTGGAATTGATGGCATTTCGATTTACGTAGGGACTAACATCTTTAGACAGTTAATTGTGAACCTATCATAAGAACCGCCTTCAGCAAAACACCCGCTTGCGGCTGAGCTAAAACATATATTTACTTTAATTGTCTGGCATTTAGACGCTAAGGTTCCACAATTACATTACTGTATATATGTCAAATTTTGGTAGGAAATAAAGATTGTGCTTAATACTAACATTTTTCCTTTACCTCCATTTAGTTAAGCCCTAAACATTCAAAGCACGCCTCCAGACAATATTTCGATTTTGTGATAGCTCCGGCTATCTTTTCCGTATTTTGATATTTCGTTTGAAACTGGTGTTCCTCCCTCCGGGCAGGGGAACGCCCGTGACACCATGAAGCTAAAACGAGAAGCATAAACGGACAATATTGCTATCTACGTTCAAGGGTGAACAAATTCGATAAATGGGTTCGTAGAAAGCAATACACTTTGGTCGGTGGTCGCTCAATCATGGGCCCAGTTTGTCGGGACCATTGTTACTACAATTGGTGATTGTTGGAGACCCTGCAAATAGATTTCTCTTTATTGCGTGTGTAGTCCAAGGTATGAAAATGGCGTTTGCAATGGTCTTAGCATTTATATGTGGATGTCGTAATAGTTTGCCGCTTTTTGCTTGATCACTTCTAAACTGATCTTGTTTTATTTAATCTAATGTAGATTTCTTACTATTCTTGGTTAAAATCTGGATTAACAGAAATTAATCCAGATATTGTTAATGTTATTATTCATACTCGTACTTTTATTCTCATTTATGCGTAGAAAGTAATACATATTATTACGTATTATGTTATTATGGTATTTTAATTATTCTATTTCACTTTTCTTTTACGTCGTTAGCGTTAATGTTGCCAATAATAGACATTACTTTGATTTTAAAAGTCAAAACGGCCTCTATAAACACTACTGAAAAAATCGGGGCTTTCAAAAACTTACTAACGGAAAAAGAGCTTTTGGCCAAATCCGACCCTTCGAGCTGCCGCCTGCAAACACTTTTTTATGCCTTCGTTTTAACGACACCTGGGACGATGGCCGACGTGTGCCAATTTCACCTCTCGTGTTGCGGCTCGTAATTTTTTACTTTTTAACGGTAACGTTTACTGTCGGACAGTTAAGGGTGTTTTGTTCGACGTCGCTTTACGGGCGGCCAACGTCGGAGCAATCATTAAGGTACACTCTGAGTGACGCATGACAAATAACGCTGTGGTATCATTGCAAATTGGACTTGTTGCTAACTTAGCATCAACGATGAACATTTGTGTGTTGAGATTATAGAAGTCGAATAATGCAAGTTGTATACTAGTGAATCTGAGTAAGAAAACGCTAATGAAAACACAATAGTTTTTTAAGAAAGGGTGAAGGAACCTTGTAGCGATAATGTTGTTCAAATAATGAACTTTTTTAAACAAATAGTAGCTAATAACGAATTAATTAATAGAGATCTAATTTCTTTAGAGCTTGTGTAATTTATGACTGATAAAAATGATGACTACAAAGTAAGCTACTCACGTGGTTGTATTGGTCTTATTTGTGGAATAACTGGTAATGGTCTTACAGCTGTGAATAAATGATACATAAAGTCATCATATCATAAATAAAATGTTATTATAAATATGTTTGTGACAATAACTTACCTGGCCCAGGCAGCACTGGTGTTTCAATACCTTAGAACAAAATAACAGTTTAAAAGATTTGAAGACTATTAAATATAGGTTCCCATAAACAAATAAAAAAAATAGGTCAGGCAATTTTAAATAATGTTTTTAAGAAATCAATTTTCAAGGCAAAGCTATTGTCAGACAAGAAGTCAGCACTTTTTTTCTGTTTATAATGTCTGTTTATATAAACTCTTGATACACGATTACTATCATCCGTCCAACCGTTCATCCGTCTAAGTTCACATCAAACGTTCTATGCTTCCTATTTTCCATCTTCCAATAATTATAATCTTTAAAAGTTTTTGGACTCAATTCTTGAAATAGTGAATGAATGCAATGTTAATGCATATTTATCAACCTTTGAACAATGGATACCCACAACACTCTGGCTTGGTGTAGCAATTGATCTCGATGGTAATGATCCCACGGCCAAAAGCTTCGCTACAGATGCAAGACTGGCACGAGTCCCATGGGTGCTGGAAGATCTGGTTTGGAACGTATGGACGGCAGGACTCATCTAGAATCAGAAAGCCAATGTGAAAGTAATGCTTGTATAAACATAGAAAAACACTTCTCACGAGCTGCTCTCTCATTAAACATTAGAGCAAACGGAAAATGTATAGTAACAGCTTTGGCACAACCAGAAGTTATATGGAAGCCAGTTACTGGTTTAATCTAAAGTTGTGACATCAATAATTACGAGCAGCGCAGTCTGAAACGACGGGGAACAATAAAGAAGAAGATACAACAGAGACAAACGTTTAGAATTACTAACTAATCCATTTATAAGGAGCGCAACTAAAAAAAATAGTGACAAATATAATTTTGTCTTATAGGTAATTAGAAAATTGGTAAATAGCAAAACCAACATTGATGACATTGGAATGCGTTGTTTTAGTGAAAACCAAATTATAATAAATACTGTGGTTAATGATGATAAATTTGCTATTGTGCATATTAAACCCAAATTCAAGAAGCCACAATATCCCAAAGATGCAGTAGTAGAAAACATACTTACGTGGAGTAGGACCAGGTAGAATTGGACGTACGGTGGGTTCTGGAACAAAAAAGTTAGTCAATCATTTCAAGCTCTGAAACAATTGTTTGTCAAAGATTGAATTAAATTGAAAAAAATACCTGGAGGAATGTACGGTACAACAGTTGTTGGTACGGGTATTGGCGATGGAGTTGGAGGATACACTGTAATAACGAAAATCGATTAAAATTATGATGAACTAACTAATTATGAAGCTGGCCTAGGTTTATTGCAACTATAGGTTTATTGTAACGACAACCGTATAGCCTAGTCGTTAGCAAGCCTGACTACGAACCCGGAGGTTCCAGAGTTGATGCCTATGAGGTGTAACAATTTTGTATGATCAATGTATGAAAGTCGTGGATGTTTATTTGTTTAGTATATTAGTCTCTATGTAAGTATTTTTTCCGTTGTGTAGTATCCGATGTACAAGCTTTACTTAGGAGGGGTTGGAACTAGGTATTTTTTTGGAAGTGCCTACTTTTAGTGAAAACATAAACTTAAGCTCTTCATATACTTACGGTCTACATTAGAAGCATCTGGAAACTACAGTTTTGGACTTACCGCATTCAGGGTTTGGCTGGCACTCTATTACTGGCCTCTGACGTCTGCCGAACAGGTCTGGAGGGGGTTGCTCGCAAATACAGATCTGGCAAGGGTCGAGCGGGTTCTCGAACGGGGTATTGGCTGGTAAAGGGTCACATGTTGCTGTGGAAGCATATCACAATTAGTGAAAATAGGTGTTCGTTGGAAGTCCTTTCAAAAGTCAATAGTAGATTAATTCTCAAAAATGGCGCCAAATGTTCTTCTTAGACCCACACGTGACACCATCTTAAATTTTATTTTTAACTGGCGTCCTGCTTCGATTTAGTATGGGTACATTTGGATGTACATAAAAAACTTCCGTAAAAATCTCTAAACGCCCGTAAAAAACGTATTAAAATCCGTTACGTGGGAACAGTGCATCTAGCACGAATCATCTCGATACACGTTAACTCGTTACGTAACTCAGTACGTCTCGTTCTAACTAGTACAGTAGGAGAGAGACGCACTGAGTTACGTAGCGAGTTGACGCGAATCGAGAAGATTCGTGCTAGGTGCACAGGGCTTTTAATACCGGTATTTCTGACTTATCCCGGGATCACAATATTGTGCATAATAGACATACTGGTATTGAAAACCCTAGTTTAGAACGAGTTAGCGGACGAAGATGCGACGACGACAGACAGGAACTTTAGCGACTTTTTTTTATACTATGTAAAGATAAAGATTTTTATTAAATGCAACTTGCAATTGTTCTGACTCAATCTAGGTGCTTATTTTAAATTAATCTACACAATGAACCCGAAAGTTGCCTTAACCATGCATCTGAATAGTTTCTATGTACGATTGCTTTAGGCTTTACTTCCGTTTGGGCATAATTATTTTATACCTAATAACATTTGACACGCATACTAAATACGATAAATGCAGATAATTTAACGTTGACAGTGCAATAAGCGTTCTCTAACACCACCGTAACTACAAAGATGTAAATAGATCAATTTATAGAGAAGTCTTACGTGATTCTGGCGTTGGGTTTGGCGGTGGTGGTGCCGGGGTTGGTGGCAGCGGTGGTACTGGGGAGGGCTGATACCCGCAATATTGGCAGGAACCGCAGACTTTTTCCAACGCACCTGAGCTCCGATACACGCACACGCATATCAAGCAATTGTATCCGGGATCCCTGGTATAGATTACTTGATCTTCGTAATAGCATTGCTCTGGTAATTAACAAAAAATAATAGGTTGATTAATAAGTCCAACTTGAAGTGTCTTAATTATTGATTGAGGGTGTACGATAGCGCACCAGGGTCTCGAAGTTGAATGAAACGCAGCAATAACAAGTAGAGCTTTAATGTGCGTACAAATGATCACAACTTTATTACCGCAGTGACGCCACCATATGAAAACAAGAAAAATCTCGATAGCGCCATTCAGGAATCGGACTAAATATTACAGCGCCATCTATCGGCGCATTAGTACAACAATTTAACTTAGACAGAGGGGATTGTAAGGAATTTACTTTCTGAAAGGCTAAAATATTTTTTAGTGGACTGTTTCTATTGTCTTTCATTGGTATTTGACAATGAGTGCTGTTAGAGAATCACCAGTAATGTTTTCATAAAATTTGATCCTGCTGATAATATAGACTCACTTTTAGTGTAATTTCCCTTATACCTAAATTGTTTAACATAAAAACATTCAGAATGATATATTTTCAGTTTGTGGAAGTAGACGGGACGATAAACAGCATTGTGTTTATGAAACTATTGTTTAACAAAGCCTCAGTGGCTGAAAAGATCAGACTTCATGCTAAACGGCTTGCCAGTCGTCAAGTACAAATTAATAAGATTAGAAGCGATTGAAATATAAAAGAGGGAAATAATTGTGTGGAAACTATACACGAAATTCGAAAGCAACTATAACATACGGACCTGTTACAGGGGTAGGTAGAGGTGAAATCTCGGGGTGGGGTAACGGTTGAGGTACTGGTACTGGTACAATTATGGGGTCAGGGATCCCTTGGAACGCATCTACAACACAAAATGAATAGTTTTATTTAAGTACACATTTCTCATAATTCACTTGCTTAAATTTTAGAATTAGAGATACTTACTTGCAGCGGCGTTCGCAGAAGCAGAGCTTAATGCATCTGCAAAAAATCGTCATTTAAAGCAGTTGTTTCAGTGGTGAATAAACATTCAAATTTTACTTATTAATAACTTACTGGAACCATAAGCGTTCGCCGAGGCGTCAGCATTTGCTCCCGCATTTCCACCAGATCCAGGGTAGCCGCCACCATAACCGGGGTAGCCGCCACCATAACCGGGGTAGCCGCCGTTGGCTGAGGCCGAAGCATCGGCTTGCGCTGCGGCAGATCCACCATACCCGGAATAACCACCGTTTGCCTGGGCCAAAGCATCAGCTTGTGCTGCGGCAGACCCACCTCCATATCCGGAATAACCGCCGTTAGCTTGAGCTGAAGCGTCTGCATTGGCCGCGGAGTTGCCACCATATCCTTGATAACCGCCATTGGCCTGAGCCTGAGCATTGGCATTAGCTGCGGAGGATCCACCATAACCGAAATAACCACCGTTCGCCTGGGCTAAAGCATCGGCCTGTGCTGCGGCAGATCCCCCATAACCAGGGTAGCCACGGTTAGCTTGGGCCAAAGCATCGGCTTGTGCTGCAGCAGATCCACCATAACCGGAAAAACCGCTGTTACCTTGGGCCAAGGCATTGGCAAGAGCGTTCGATGACACACCATTATTATTTATATTTGATTCGGCGGAAGCGTGAGCACTTGCCATTCGCAAAACTTCGTCAGACGAAACATCATCTGAAGCAGAAAATATATGATCAGTGATATAATAAGGTCGTGCAATGTTGAAATTATTTAAAGCTTGTAATCTAAACTAAATCTTAAATACTTGTAGTAGACATAATTTTGATTAACTGGTAGAGAATGACTTAAGGCATTAA
Organism: Ditula angustiorana; assembly: GCA_963691745.1. Lineage (NCBI taxonomy): Eukaryota > Metazoa > Arthropoda > Insecta > Lepidoptera > Tortricidae > Ditula > Ditula angustiorana. The sequence goes on from OY829490.1 coordinate 402,772, forward strand.
GATCACCTTTTGTGCAGTTTAATTAGGTATGACGAAGATTAAATAAATAAATTATTGTCGTCTTGGTCGCATAATAGACATGAGCATGAACTCTGAAATAAATCGGCTCGAAGGTTACGATGTAGGTCAAATTTTGCGTTTTGGTCTTTTTGAATATTTAATAGAATAGAATTCATTTATTTCAGGCTGCATAGGCCCAGAGATAAATACCTTAAAGACTAACATAAATATTTATTATACAAATCTACTTAATAACTTAATTACTAGCACGTGAAGTCTGTAACGTGAGCACTTTCGCAATATTTTACATATTTGGACATGTTGCTACTTAGACGTGTCGTTTAATTAACTAGTTATATGTACCTTTATCCTAATTAAGATTTTTATGATGTGATCATCTTCTCAAAATGGTGCTTTTATTTATAAAAGACATTGACGTTTCAGTATTAAGTCAATAAACCGGTCGATGAAGTTCATTAGTCTTAGAGTCGTCTAGATTCAAGAACTTTAGCGCTCACTTGCCAGCAGTCTCACCTGACTTTGAAGGTGACCGAACCCCGTCGGAAGGCAAAAGAATTCTTGAGGAGAAAACATTATTAAGATACAACTTATCACTGGCACTTACGTCGCCTTGTAATGCGTCTGGAAGAAGAAAAACCTTGTTAGAAAAAAAAATATGATAACAATTCAAAGGAAGAAAACAGTCTGTGAAAATGTAAACTAATAAGCATTATAGTAGATATAGGATTTACATAGAATTGGAGAACTTAAGAAGGCTTTAGTACATATACGTGATATGATTATTAACACTTTCGGCATACAATGTGTATGAACTAGTTCTTAGTTCGGACCTGCTTGCGGGTTGAATACGAACAAGCTACAACTTTTTATTTTTAAGATCCTGTGACCGTATTCTAGCTAATAAATGAATTCATTTCAAATAAATGATTTCATTTCGATTTACCATTCGTAGATTTCGATGCTATTTGTAAACTGTACAATTTGAACCGATAGAGATTTGACAGAGAGAGTTTGTTTTATTTCAATGTCTCCAAGTCGCCAAAACATAATGAAGAAATCGTTAGATTTTATTTCTGTTAAACTAAAATAAAAAATATATCCAGTTAGGTATTTGGAACGAATTACTTACCATTTTCGACTGGAACTTTCAATTCGAAACATGAGTTTATGTCCTATATCACGTTTCCTTTAAATAAACATATTATCTTAAACAAAAGGAATCTTAATAAAATAAATCTTACCATTTTGTGAAACCTCTTGAGTGGAGTACTCTACAAAATATAAGAAAGCCAGCAAACCAAAGAAACCTTTTCGAAACATAATGGTTTCTTTGCTCCAGGCTAGCTCGAACCACAATGCTCTGCCTAACCATCCAAGCCGCTTTTAAACAAAACTTAATATCCTTGTGAAAATCAATTAGACCATATCATGTCGTGATTAAGTTCAAATTGACTGGCATTTAATTTGATTAGACGTAGCGCAGTTAGTTATAAATGTCAAAGATTTGAATGATTAAATAGATAAGCGTATCTTTAGTATACCGGTGTACACCGGATAGTATAGATATATCCACAAGAGTTAATGTGTGCGATTACACACACAACTACAAAATACCATGCCAACAAAACAATTGAAAAATTCGAATGAAATTCTCTGGTACCCACATGATTTGCATCAGTAGCTGTGATCTTATTTCTAATGACTATAGCTATGATGAAAGTAAATTAAAACAAAATCGTATCCCACTATGTTTTATTATAATTAGCGTGCTTAGTCTAGTTTACAATGCTGAATTATCTAAATCGGTTCAAATCCATTCGTTGCTGAAAGGTCGTTGCTGGTTTTGCGTTCTGAAAAGAAAAAAAAGGTTAAATATTTGAGCAACAAATTATCACACCTAGAACCGCACAACCGTGCTTGAGGAAATGTGTCAAAGTTTAAAATATAAACTACTTTTGTTCATTCATTGTAATAAGATGGAATCGGCTTCACATGTCTTTGCTTTTAGCTGCACGTTTTGGTTCTATACTAGTATTAGTACCATTTTGGTTATTGAGTGTGACAAAAACTGAGTGTGATGATCCACTATTGCTGAGAGAAAAGAGGCTTACGTTTTCTTATGCTTCTGCGGCTTGTGCGCGTAAAGCAGGAGTTCGTGGAAGAGTCACGCTCCTCTTCTTTCTTTCGCTTTCTTCGTCACCACTCTTAGTGAGACCGTCGGGAACGGCTAGTCCATTAACTTGTGACTGAGCCTGCGCCTGTGCCAGAGCATTGGCTAAGCCACCCCAGCCTCCAAGTCCTAAAAAAGATGACTGTTAACAACTTCATTTTTACACGATTACAATAATATCTCGGTGAAATAAATGTACCTTGAGCTTGGGCTTCAGCTTGAGCTTGAGCTTGAGCAGCACTATTTCCCCAACCTCCTACGCCACCAAGTCCCTGAGCTTGTGCTTGAGCCTGGGCTAACGCATCAGCCGAGCCACCCCAACCTCCTATACCACCGGCTCCCTGCGCTTGCGCTTGAGCCTGAGCTAACGCATCAGCCGAACCACCCCAACCTCCTATACCACCGAGTCCCTGCGCTTGTGCTTGAGCCTGAGCTAACGCATTAGCTGCGCCACCCCAACCTCCTAAGCCACCGGCTCCCTGTGCTTGCGCCTGAGCCTGAGCTAACGCATCAGCTGAACCACCTAAACCTCCTATGCCACCGAGTCCCTGCGCTTGTGCTTGGGCCTGAGCTAACGCGTTAGCCACGCCGCCCCAACCTCCTAAGCCACCAGCTCCCTGTGCTTGCGCTTGAGCCTGAGCTAACGCATCAGCTGAACCACCTAAACCTCCTATGCCACCGAGTCCCTGCGCTTGTGCTTGGGCCTGAGCTAATGCATTAGCAGCGCTACCCCAACCTCCTAAGCCACCGGCTCCCTGTGCTTGCGCTTGAGCCTGAGCTAACGCATCAGCTGAACCACCTAAACCTCCTATGCCACCGAGTCCCTGCGCTTGTGCTTGGGCCTGAGCTAACGCATTAGCCACGCCGCCCCAACCTCCTAAACCACCGGCTCCCTGTGCTTGCGCTTGAGCCTGAGCTAACGCATCAGCTGAACCACCAAAACCTCCTATGCCACCGTGTCCCTGCGCTTGTGCTTGGGCCTGAGCTAACGCATTAGCCACGCCACCCCAACCTCCTAAGCCACCGGCTCCCTGTGCTTGGGCTTGGGCTTGGGCTAATGCATCAGCCGAACCACCCCATCCACCATTAGCATTGGCGTTAGCGTCGGCGTGAGCACTAGCATGACTGGACCCCCAGACAGGCAAAGGTCCATCTGCGAAAGAAATGGTTTTATTAGTACGTGTTAAGGTAAAACCCCACAACTATGTCCCAAAAGCAACTTACTGCACCGTCCGTTACTGTGGCTCTCGATGTAGACGTAGTTGAAGCGGATTCTGCAGACGTGAACGTGGCAGACGTCGCCAGGGATTGAGAACGGCACATTAGGCGCGCGGTTTCTGCATATTGGGGCTGTGAATGAATGAATCAAGAGATTATACATATGGTTGCTCTAATAATACGTCTGAGGCACCATATGAAATCAAATCTGTTAAAAATGTTCTTGACTTATTTTCTTGTGGTGACCAACAGGTATTCTAAATCTAAAAACTAATTTTAATTGGTTGCCTGTGACACTCCCCCCTACCCCCTTACCCCCTTATCCCCCCTACCTAACCCGCAACAGTGCGAGTGTAAGCATATAAATGCTCGATTATTTCTTCACCAAAATGTTTGCGTGTGGCATGGAGTTAAAACACAAAATACGTACCTACGTATATGATGACAGGTACGGGGAATACTCTATTGCCTGGAAAGTAAAATGAATGGTTAATATACGCGTAAATTGTATGTGTTTATAAGTGACCGGCATAGCCATAAGAATTGTTAGACTTAAGCAGCGGGCAGGACATATTGCTCAACGGATGACCGATGGGGTCAAAGAGTTTTAGAGAGGCGACCGCGTACCAGAAGATGTCGTGGGCAGACCGGCCACAAGGTGGACCGACGACTTGGTTGTGAGGATCCCACTGGATGCAAGCAAAGCAGGACTGGACGTTGTGGCGATGTTTGGGGGAGGTCTATGTCCAGCAGTGGACGTCTTTTGGCTAATATGATGACTCTTGATATAGTACCAAATTTATAAGAAGGTTACTCACGGACTACTGGCACTGGTACTGGTACTAAGACATTTTTGCCAGGGACGGTGATGTACCTGTTAACCGGGATATGGATTGGCGGGGATGGCACTGGTACCGGGATTGTAATCTCTCTGGTTGGGCCAGGTACGGGCACGGGGACTGGGACTCTCTCAGGTGGGGATGGCACAGGGTAAGGAACTTTAACTTCAGGTCCAGGAACTGGCACAGGTACGCGGATAATCTTGGCCGGTGAAGGCACTGGGTAGGGACGGGGTACGGGGTATGGGACTGGTACGCGTTTTTCGACCGGAACCCTGATGACTGGGCCAGGCACGTAGACCTTGACTGGCGGGGACGGCACTGGGACTGGTACGGGTACCAGCACGCGCTTGTCTGGTCCAGGAACTGGTACTGGGATCAAACGTGTGGGTCCAGGGACCACAATTGGTGGTGGGCCTGAAAATTAAAATATATACCATTCAAACGTCATTGTAATAGTCACACTTCTTCCGAGCATTTTTATGCAGTGTGGTAGCAAATGAATGAGTGCATAAGTGGAAGTGCTGATAGGAGATACTTAGGACATTGCGAAAATGTTTGACCGTAATTGTATAAAACTTAGAACTCTTATGGTAAAAAAAATACACTAACATTAAATAACCAATCAAATTCAACATCACAAAACTATGTCATTCTCTTTTACCTAATCCATCGGTTGTTCCATTAATTCGAAGGCAAACATCACAATAATAGAGCTGAAAAGATGTGTTAAGTAATGCAAGTCTACTGCTCGTTTATAAATAAGGGATTGGCTGTGTGTAACTGACGATCAGATGAGAATCAAAGGTGATCGATGTATGTCAGCAGCACAAGACTGTCGTGGCGTTCCTTGGGGAAGGCGTATACCCAGCAGGGGCGTGTTTTGGCTGATATGATGATGATGATGAGTGTGATAGTATTTTAGTGAATCCTTACAGATTTCAGGTATAGGTCTGGGGAATGGTCCAGGCATAGGCCATGGCTTCGGCGTCGGTTGCGGTTCTGTTGTAACAAATAAACAAGATGATTATAAATACAGAAAGTCAACTTTCGAGTAGAGCACCTAAGTTTTATTCACCAGTTGTGGTGTTAGAATTTGAATTATGTCGTTATTGTTTTATCTACTATTTGGCTCGTCATTTCAATTGAAATGAATACATAAAATCCTACGAAAAACCTTAACTAGGCCTATTGGCAAAATATATTTTGTGTCGTAATAATGAATTTAGCAAGTTACTCAAATTTGCCTGGTGGTGAAATTGGTTCTGGTGCTACAAAAAACGAGATTTTTCATTCATTCATTTCAAATAGTGTTTTTAAAGCCTCTGCCATTTATTTAATGTCAAATTCTGTATAATATTTATTTTGTGGTATATAGCAACAAAACCTCGTACATATATACGAGTTTTGGCCTTTACACACAAATAAACTAAATTTACCTGGTGGTGAAATTAGTTCGGTACTGTAAAAAATATTTTTTCGTAGATTCGTTCATTTTAAACTATTTAAAACTGATTTGCTTGAGGCACTACATTGTGCTTAATGTCACAATGTAAAGAATATTTATTATTATAACAATATACATGTTTAGTCTTTCGCATAGGATTAAACTAAATGTACCCGGTGAAAATGGTTTTGGTGTTGTGAACAAACCGACATTTTTCATTCATTCGTTCTTTCATTCTTTAACGATCACACTGAACTTAATTTTAAAGTCTGAGTTATCTAAAGGTTCCACTTTAGTAACGTGTTTTCGTTCTTAGACGCAATTATCAAAAATCTACCTGGTGGAATTGGTTGAGGTACTGTGAAAACAATTTACGGTGTCATTCATGCATTTAGTTTTAATAGCGTTGATTAAAACAACGCTCTAGTTTATGTCCAAATTGTGACAATCGTTGTTCTTTAGTAAGGTGAACCTGTTCATAGATAACAATAACATATGTTCGTTTAGGTAAATTAGGTAACAAGTACTTAATTGGTTCTCTGCGCAGTACAAATGCATATGTTTAAGCTGTTTAGATCATTCATGGTGTGATCAGAAGTTCTCAATGCAATGTTGCGTTATGGATACGATTATTATTTTTCTCAACTTTAAATTTTGTTTAGATTCATTTGGACTGTAATTATATCTATAATTCATCGTTTCACGAGAACGAAACATCGTAAAAAAGTTTGCAGTCACTGATAAATTTAAAAAAATTTAAAATCAACTTAGGTTTACCTGGAGGTGGGATATCTGGTACTGTAAAAAAAATATTATGTTTAATGATTGCTACTAATGGGTTTTAGACAAAGTTAGCTTCATGATTTACTCAACAATTTCTTTTCGCGTCTTTAAGTTAAGAATGTGGGTTTTTTATGGATTGCAACTATAACTTGTAACGCAACAGAAGGGAAATAATGAAGAAAATATTGCTCTGTCTATAAAACCCATTAAATCGAAGTTAAAACGTTATGTAAAGGTTAGAAAAAAGTGTGAATATAGTCAATAATATAGACCAGAATAAACATGCGTTTTTGTAAAAGTAGTGCAGAATATGAATTTGAAAGCAACTAAAAATAATTTCAAAGCAGAAAAATGGCATGATAGTTAACTAAAATTTGCTTGCAAGTGTGCAAAGATTTTGAATTTAAAATGGGAAAACTATAATTGCCTGAATATCACACAAGTACATTACTTTGAACTGGTAATCGTCAAAATTTAATTCAATTTTGCAATTTTAATAACGAATTAAGGATTTCAAAATAAACGGCTGTAGTTTGACATCATAGTGGAAAGAGTTTCAACGAGTAATAGCAAAGTGCAACATAACAGTTGTGATTGGATGTGCCAGCCGTACTAAGTCAATTTCGATGAGAAAATATGGCAATCTGTTCTTTACGCAAATTAATTTCGGACAGTTAATTTAATCATCTATTAATGATGTCAGAGCATGCATGAGGTTCTGTACTTGACAGGTGATTAGGAGACGACGTCACTTTTTCTGATTCAAAAGGCAACGGGAAAGGTGGTCCAAGCAAAGACACAGCTGGGCGTGGTGCAGGCACCGGGAAAGATGGTACAGGCCAAATTGGTGCCGGTTCTGATCCACCAGGCACTTGAAGAAGTGGCTGAGGCCAATTTGAAGCAGTCTCTGGACCACCATCTGGAACCGGGAAAGATGGTTGTGGCCAACTTTGAGTTAATTCTGGTCCAAGAGGCCCCGGTATAGATGGCTAAAGAAAATTGATTTAAAAAGATGTGAGCAATAAGTTTAAAACTTGTGCATGTCGTCATCACATCAAATCACGGTTAATGGTACTCCATAATCATGTGAGCATCAAATAAAATAGCAGATGAAGAAGATCAATGATTGACCTATATTTCGTGCAAGGTTGACAGTGGATGATACAAATGTGTTTAATGGATAGACCGTAGAAGCAAAGTGATTAAAGATGATAAAAAAGAAACCGCAGACAAAAATATGGAAAGCAAAGAAAATATTTAGAAATAAAATAGGTGCTCAAACCCCGGTAATTCAAATAAGTCAATGAGGAATAATTCTCAGAATACCCATGTAATTACCGTTTCCACAGTCGTTGCAACTCCTGCAGTTAGGCACCAAGGTTCCTGAGGGAGTCTTGAAGCAGCCGCATATTAGACAACCATAATATCGCGAAGGCTTTACGATCATCTCTCCCTCGTACGAGCACGAATCACTGGATGGTACTGGGCCTAAAATATAAAATAATCTCATTTTCACATCAAAAGCCTCGAAATGTAGCAAATAAATAAGTAGGCGACTAATCTTTATAAATTTTTATCATAGCGGGGAATTTAAACGTATAATAAATAAATGATTTATTATTATTATTGCATGTCTTTCCCATTCACGGGACAATGGTGTCTCGGACCTTTGGGAGGCATGCGCGGAGCTGAAGCTAACACGTAGCGTCCCTTTTGACAATTAAATGAAATGTGATGGGTACACCGGGCGGGTGCAATTCCTGCGCGTGCCATTACAAGCAGAGGCAGCCCCCGCCAGGTGCTAAGACTATTGTCAATAGATATAAAATATGAAGAGGAAAACGATGAACTAACTACTAGGCTACTGCATGAGACATCCGGACGTCTGCCAATAAAAATGACTTAATTGAAGATGATCCTGGCAGACAGACGGTGACGCGCCCTCCGCAAGATGATTCCTTTTAAGAGCGACATACTTATTAAATGGCTCAGACGTCAGACGGAACACTGGTGCGAATGGCTAAAGATATAGAGAGGTCTCACTAGACTTTAACTTACAATTATTAATATGATCAGCTTTGCCTGTATTAGCCAATATGATTATTATGAGGTGGCAATTAGGAATATCCAGTTCTTAGGCTAGTAAGATTTTAATCATGATTTCAAGTAATATATAAACTATTATTGAAATAAACGGATCACTCGTGTATGTGAAGCCAAGTTATCGCTCGACATGTTTCGGACCTGTCCCTGGTCTTTACTTATGAGCCCCTGCAGCCGTGGCTCGACGATGGTCAATAACTCTGCTTTAAATACGTGAGTAATCCTTATATTTCTACATATGTATAATATGCTGAATCTCACAGTAGTTTGATGTTAAAAATATGAACTATGACCTGGCACAAATTTCCGATAGCTATAATGACAAGTGAAAACAACGATGTGTTGTCATTAATATCATAATTGTGAAATTCATTCATTTTTAACGGTTTTTTAATACTTACTTGGGTTGTATGGTACAGGCACATTGTAATTAGCGGCAGCATCAGCATGGGCGTTGGCGTTGGAGTAGCCACCTTGTGAGTTGGCGAATGCATCAGCTTCAGCATTTGCGCTTGCTCCACCGAAACCACCTCCATTAGCAAGAGCTTGGGCGAGGGCGCTAGCACTGGCGTCACCGCCAAGACCACCGGAATTAGCAAGTGCTTGGGCAAGGGCGTTTGCACTCGCACCACCACCTAGACCACCTGCATTGGCAAGTGCTTGGGCGAGGGCGTGAGCACTCGCACCACCACCAAGACCACCTGCATTGGCAAGTGCTTCGGCGACGGCGTTGGCACTCGCACCACCACCTAGACCACCTGCATTGGCAAGTGCTTCGGCGAGGGCGTTGGCACTCGCACCACCACCTAGACCACCTGCATTGGCAATTGCCTGGGCGAGAGCGCTGGCACTGGCGTCACCGCCAATACCACCTGCATTGGCAAGTGCTTCGGCGAGGGCGTTGGCACTCGCACCACCACCTAGACCACCTGCATTGGCAATTGCCTGGGCGAGAGCGCTGGCACTGGCGTCACCGCCAATACCACCTGCATTGGCAAGTGCTTCGGCGAGGGCGTTGGCACTTGCACCACCACCTAGACCACCTGAATTGGCAAGTGCTTGGGCGAGGGCGTTGGCACTCGCACCACCACCTAGACCACCTGCATTGGCAATTGCCTGGGCGAGAGCGCTGGCACTGGCATCACCGCCAATACCACCTGCATTGGCAAGTGCTTCGGCGAGGGCGTTGGCACTCGCACCACCACCTAGACCACCTGCATTGGCAAGTGCCTGGGCGAGAGCGCTGGCACTCGCACCACCACCTAGACCACCTGCATTGGCAAGTGCTTCGGCGAGGGCGTTGGCATTCGCACCACCACCTAGACCACCTGCATTGGCAAGTGCCTGGGCGAGAGCGCTGGCACTCGCACCACCACCTAGACCACCTGCATTGGCAAGTGCTTCGGCGACGGCGTTGGCACTCGCACCACCACCTAGACCACCTGCATTGGCAAGTGCTTCGGCGAGGGCGTTAGCACTCGCACCACCACCTAGACCACCTGCATTGGCAATTGCCTGGGCGAGAGCGCTGGCACTGGCGTCACCGCCAATACCACCTGCATTGGCAAGTGCTTGGGCGAGAGCGCTGGCACTGGCGCCACCACCAAGACCTCCTGAATTAGCAAGTGCTTGGGCAAGAGCGTTAGCACTTGCACCACCACCTAGACCACCTGCATTGGCAAGTGCCTGGGCGAGAGCGCTGGCACTGGCGTCACCGCCAATACCACCTGCATTGGCAAGTGCTTGGGCGAGGGCATTGGCACTCGCACCACCACCTAGACCACCTGCATTGGCAAGTGCTTGGGCGAGGGCGCTGGCACTCGCGTCACCGCCACCGTAACCACCTCCATTGGCTATGGCATTGGCTAGAGCTTCCGCACTTGCGCTACTGCCGCTGATATCTGGTCCGGGTTCGTAACCTAATAGAAAAAACGATTTTAGAAGGTAAATTTAAAAAATGATAGGCAAAGAAACATGAAATGACAATTAAAAATCTCTGACTGTTGCTCATAAAATAGTTATGTAAATTTGATTAAGTATAGAAATGCTGATAATTATAATCATCTTTTTACTAAACTATGCAACCAAAGGCACACAAAACATGTTTTGTTTCGATATTTGAAAAGCCAAAAAAAAGAACAAATTAATACCCAGAATAGACATTGAGATACAAAAAGTATAGAACTCTATTGCCATGAGGTGTAATTTTACATTTCCATAACTTCATGCAGAAATTCTTTATTATGATACAAAAAGAGTCCGCGAACCTACATTTTTAAAATAAACAGCATCAATTAGGCAAAGCACGTAATTAGTAAATATGCGAAATTCTCGGTTTAGTGTCAAAACTTGCAGTTAGTGTACATACTGGACATTGACAATAGATTATATTAATACTTAGTTCAGTACACAGACAGTTAGGTATTTTATATAAAGCCGAAAAAAAACTAGTCTTAAATAAAGCCTCTACAGTTGTAGGAATTTTAAAAATACACGTCATAGACAAATTCACGACTCCGTATAAATGCACATGTAGGTTTTACAAACATTCCGAATCTCGAATGCTTTTTTTTTTAAGTTAGTCTCACACAATATGGCACATTATGCAAAAATCTACGGACTCATAAATTCATAGATACTACAATTAACATTGTATTGCTTTTTGAAAGATAATATATATCGATCTAGATGTAGGAAATGTAACCTTCATAGAGAACAGAATACCCGTAGAATTACAGACCTGAATGCAAACTACCTGTAATGGCAAAAATGGTAAGGTTAGTTACAAATAAAACGGTTAAAAACTTTGAATCAATCAAAATTGTCAATAAAGAAACAACTGAAGTGAGATTTCGAATTTCCTTACAATTGATTCTTAGAATCGTAGATAAATCGCGTAAATGTCCTAGTATCATTTGACACCACTCTTAGGCGTTTGACTGCTTAACGTTTAAATTTCTTCTGGTAATTTGATAATACTATTGATTTTAAAGTGTTGTTTTCATTAGAATATAAGAAAAAAATCAATTTAAAAATAGGACTAAAATTCTTAATGTAAATTCTCATAGGGTTCTATTTGATGATGGTGTACCCCAGAGACCTGTATTCGGACGTGTATTACTTTTTGGTACCTAGTGTGAAAACTACTTATCTACCAGCTTGTTTACAACTACCGTGCAAGAGCCAGCGATCTATTAAGATCTGTTAATAGTATGAGTATGATGTAAATTCCCGACGAATTGAGAACCTCCTCCTTCTTTTGTAGTCCATTAAAAATTGTACAACGGAAAACTTCTCCCTTGACGGAATCTCTTCCAACTTTGAGCAAAATTAATATGGTCAAACTCCAATTCCACTAGAATATTATTTAAATGATATGGCTAATTGACAGTTGTTTCTGTTGAATGGTCTATCAAAGATTTTAACAGGAAAAAATGTTAACAGTGAAAGAAAACCTTTGTTAATATGGCGTTCCACACTATGAGTATCAAAACTTTTAACAAAAAATATAATACTTATGTAAATGAGAGCTAATAATAGAATTAATAAAACTGTGTGCAACTCCCGTTATTTCATTCATCAAACATGCTAGCAAACACAAATTTGCGAAATTAAAAAGCGCTCTTTGTGCAGTTTGTATTTTTTTACCTAGAGTATCTACGGGAGCCATGCGGAAAGCATTATCATCAGCTTCTGAAAAATTGGTCGTTTCTAGTTACAATAATTGTGCTATTTTAGTTTACCTTTTTTTCTGTTCAAGCTATATGCTTATTCGATCAGACTTTTGTAATCATACAAGAAATTCATTTTATTATTATTGCTAGTTCTAAATGCGAAATCGAAATCAGGGTATACTTTTAGGGGCTTTGTATCTTTAGTTTTGACACAAACTTATGTTATTTATATTAATTTTATGTTTTCAACTGGGGATCTCTTGCACGGTAAGCAGATTAAAATAACCTCACTTAGATCATCATTGTCTTCATATCAAGGTATGCTGAGGTATGATGCGATCGATCGATCGATCGAGCAGCGCAATGTAATTTAACTCGCATACGAGAACTCGCTTGATTTAAATGAACCCTTAACGCCCATTTACGTGGTACTAGTTCTCGCATACGAGTCGCATTGCATTGCGGGGCTCGATCGATCGCTTGACCACGTCATACCTCGATAGCCCGCAATGTAATTCAACTCGCATGCGAGAGTTGGCACCATGTAAAATTGCCTTTAGGATCCACATAGAATACTGCGCACGTAGCATCTGTGCGTGAAGCTATAGGATTACTTCGACTATCGTAAACGTCAAAAGTATCTTTTCATCTGTCATAATCATTATGGTGACGATCAAAATAATTCTACCGGGAAGTTTCTCTGTAACCATGACCCCGGTAAAAGTCTTGAAATGCCGCGATCTTTTCTTTTCAGATTGGTGTCATTATAATGTGTTATATTGTATTTTTAACGAATATGAGGACGTTATTGTCTATTATGTAATAAAGGAGAGTTTTCTTACCCTCGGCCAGGGCCGTCACAGCCAAGAAGCAAATCCAAGTGACCTTCCACATTGTGCTTTGACTCAGAACTAGCAGTGAGCTAGGCTGCTCACTGAAGATGCAAATGCTCTCTTGGCTCCCATATTTAAGTGATTTTGAAGTAACGCGTTGATGGGCGTGGGGAATCAATTTATATATTAAAAGTTATTAAGACGATAAACGTTATCAGAGCCTGGTTTAATCAAGCCGAAGTATTTTGCGAATTAAGCGTGGATTATTATTTTTCATTTATTAATATCACCTGGGCAACGAAATTCTGCTCGGAATAGATGTAAACCACTAGAAGATAACGTATTTCCCAGAAATGAGACCTAGTTAGATCGATTTTTGCTCCCGTAAACCCCTATAAAGTATTTTTGTTTATGAAATAGGAAGGAAAACAAGCAAGTGGGGTCACCTGATGATAAGTGATCACCACCGTCTATAGACACCCGCAACACCAAGGTTATTGCAGATGCATTGCCAACCCAGAGGGTTGAGTTGGAATACCTCTTGTGCCAGTAATTGCACCGACTGTATTGCTCTCCACGCCGGCACAACAGTGCAAGCACTGCTGTTAAGCGACCGGCTTAGCGAGCCAGATGGTGGTCGCAATCCGGACGGAACTTACACAAGGTCCTACTACCCGCAAAATGACAGGAGTATGTACGAGTAGCTAGAAATAAAGATGGAGAAAACTGGTCTAAATGAAAAACTGTTTTGCAAGTAGGTCACATAGACTCATTTACCAGTGGCCCAAACATGACTGGCCAAGGTTAGTTTATCTCTATCTACGTCCCTTTCTTATGACACTAGTTAGACAGAGACACAGGGAAGGGTTAAACTAAACCTGGGCGGTCATGTTAGGGCCGCAGCGCTTCGAAAAAATAGAATATAATAATATGTATAGCTAACAAGAAGCGCCGCGAAATATTCAGCAGGTTAATTTTTTCCTTATAGTTTCAAAACAAAATTACAGAGCAAACTATACCTATGTATAGGTAATTATTAATATCTGTTATGTATGTGTGCGTGAGGGCACGCTTCTTGTAATTTGTTGCTGTATTAAAGCAGTGTGTCTTTTGCTATTCGTTGTTTCACTCGTCTCGTACCCGTATAGAACAATATCACATACACTTTGTAATATTTGTAGCAAGAAAGGAACTCTTGCTTTAATGTATTAAGTAGAATATTTATAGACTTTCTTCCGTTGTATTTTTTAAGTATATTATCCAAACCCTCGACCTATCTCTTAAATAACATCTTACTCCTATTTTCATTATAATTGTAAGTGAAAAATGTGCTTCGTTTGCCCATTTACTTACGGTTTTATTGTGGGGAGATTAAAGGGGTTGAACTTAAAGGGGTTGGCCGGAAAAGGGATGCGGAATTAAAGAAACGATTAGCTTTCGTTAAAAACCCTCAGTCAGCTGAATTATGGACCTTTAATATTGTAAAGTATATTCTATCGATCGAGACTCTTCTAATTATTAAAGCACGGTCGGCCTCAGAATTAGCTGAACATAGTACCTTGTCGCTGTCAGTATTGCGACAAATACGATCAACTCTTATTCCATACGTTACTACGACAAGGGTCTTAAGTGTTTAGTTACTTCTGAGGCTGAATGTACTAGCGAACCGCCCCAGGTTCGCACAGGTACAATCAAGATGTCATCATCATCAGCCTATGTTCGTCCACTGCTGGACATAGGCCTCTCCCATGGCACGCTACTGAGCACGATCCTCGGCCACTCTCATCCAGCTCTTGCCAGCCGCCTTTCGAAGATCATCGCTCCACCGAGTCTAAGGACGTCCCCTATCAAGATGTAATGTACAAAAAACCTTCCGTAAAGTAAAATCTCTAAATGACAGTGAATCCCGTATCAAAACTAATTAGGTACGTGGATACATACGTCAAAGTGATTTTCGAAATTTTCAATAACCAAGAATTGTTGCTAAAATTGATACAGTACCCTCTTGTCAGTCTAAACATAAAGGTTTTCCTTAATCTTCTGATATATTTATTCTCGTGATATATCGTTTTTTATCTCAAAATTGGGAATGTATGAGAAAGCCGGAACGAATCGATCCCGCCTCCGAATGATTGATTAAAACAAATCCAAGATGGCGGATCGGGCAGATGCGTATTGACAGGGAATTATTATTGCTTTTGTGCTCCATCACGGGAAAGGTAATTGTGATCGTTATATCATTTTGTAGCCGATGGTATTTACACCTTCTAATCAATAATGAAATAACCGTAAAAACTAAGCACGTTGAATAATTCTTCTTGGTGTCTGTAGAGAAATTGGCTAGCCACGGCGCGTAATTAAGAGGTTGCAGGATCAAGTCCTGACAGACATCCAAGATTTTTCTTTGCGTTATCAATATTATTTAGAATTTTGTTTTACTTAGTCGTTCATTGGAAATTGCGCACAATTTTGCTTACAGCAAAATTCCGAATTTACTGAACAAGAAGATACACAACTCTGTCAAAAAGACATTAACTCTTACGGGTGGAGTTTAGTATGTGATCCAAAACGTGGACAAAGTCACGGGAAAAAGCTAGTCTCTAAGGGTGCGGATAGACTAGAACATTCACTTGTAATGAGTTTTCTATCGAATGTTACAAAGTTCACAAAATAAGTGAGAAAAGACGACGAGCAGCGTGCAGGCTTTTAAGAACCAGCATAATATGCTCGCTGTCCTGTTACGAGTACACATACTTAAAGTCACGCCTGTTACCTGGAGGGGTAGGCAGGGACGACGGATTTCCACTTGCTACAATCCTGACAAACAACCTTTTCATTTATGGTGTTGACAGACGGACTGCAATCCGACTGTCAAATTGCAGTTCCGATGCAGTTTGAATGCAGTTGGCACGACTGCAATGGAAGTGAAATTCAACTGCCCGTCAACGTACAGTTTGTGTGCAGTCGTCCTGCAGTATTGCAGTTAGCCTGCAGTCAGTGTGCAGTAGGTGTAAGCAGTTTCATTGCAGTCGTGCCAACTGCATTCAAACTGCATCGGAACTGCAATTTGACAGTCGGATTGTACCGTCTGTCTACAGCCTTATTCTCATAACATTCTTCATACACAACAAAAGCCCCAACCATCCCGCTATATGCCCCCACATATCATTATGCGAAACTTGTAAATTCGCTTACGCATTGTTTACGTCTGATACCCTACAGCACATAACCACAGTATATATATATAAGCAGTAAAGAATCTACGTACAAACGCTCGAAACCGGCGCACCCACACAGACGCACGCTCAACACGGCCGCTAAGGGGTTTTCGCGGTGCTGTCAGTCGCGGTTGTCGTGTCGAGATGAAAGGACACGCTGTGCGTTTATTGTCGTTGCGTGCGCCCGAGACAGTGCACGATTTTTTTAAACATTCCACAAATTGCGTCGTACATGGCAGCTTGAACTTGACTTTTTCAAAAACGGTGCTTTATTTTTTTCTTATTTAAAATGTTAGTTTTTTTTTATTTCCCAGTTGTTTTTGTAAACTGCTTAGCACATTTTATTATTTAATAATTACAGAACCCAAATAAACGTAGTTATAAGTAATAAAAATAGAATTTTTAGTTTTACAAAATTAAGCGTGACAACCCAAATGCTCTAATGAAGAGTACTTAACTAACTGTCTCAAACAAGGCCTAACTAGCTGAAATACAGTGCTAACAAAACAAAAATAACATAATCTTACAAAAATTAAGAGGAAACCCTAACGCTCCACCGGAGCTTCGGTATCTATCTCAACATCAACAACAACTAATCTGCTTTGAAAAGAGAAGAAAAAAATAAACTGCTGAGTTTCTTGCGGCGTTTCTTCTCAGTAGTATCTTCTATTTTCCGAAGCGCTAGTAGATTCAGACATGTAAAAGAGCCTATATGGCCTACTAAATATTTTTTTCATTTTCAACAAATAGGCCTAGTTTCGGTACTGCTTTATTTATATATTGTGACATAACGCATGAACGGCATATAGCGCACATTCAAGGCGCTCGTGAGATAAATAATAGCCTGCCTTAGACAGATAGGATAGTTTAGAATATGGCGTTTGAGTTAAATGAGGAACTGGGAAGCTGAATATATAAATAGTATAGCACGTCGTGAGTAGATGGAAAACTGGTCAAGTGCGTGCCGTGCCACGCGCAGTGTAGAGTTCCGTAGTTGCTAGTGCATTTTATAAGTTGGTCGACTATTACTCGTTAAATTGTAAAGCTTCCTTAGCTGAGAGATAGTTTTAACTTTATATATACCAACGTGTCTATACGACTAACGTTAAACTACCGTGATATTTTTAGGTAGGGGGAGACTTGCTTTTATGAAAAATAAGCGCTTCTTCGGCGCAAACTTCAGCCTTCTAGTACTGAGTTTCAGAGCTAAGCTGTGGACAGACAGACGGACATGGTGCAACTTTAAGGGTTTTTTGTTGGCTACGGAACCCGGTACAGCTAACATCAACAAATGCACAGAACTTGGAGCTGTTAAACTGATTGTTATCAAGTTTAGCTAGGAGGAAAAAAAACCATTCCGTTTATACAATTTTCTAGTTGAGTGAACAGTCTGTTTAGTAGGTGTCATTGAATTTTATAACGCTTTATCTTTGCCTTCAGGCTCCTTTTTACCAAGCTAACACATGTCAGGTGACAATTGTTAGCCGTGTATGTCAAATTCTCTAAGAATAAACTCGGGTAAAGTGCTTGGATATATTTTCATAAGAAACTAATTTGCTTCTTAAGTAAACCAAAATAATATCAGATTTTGTCGTTGCGCCATAAAATTTAAAAAATAATAACATTTTATAAAATTTGGGACGGATGAATTTACATACATACTTATTATCTTAGTCCATTACCAATTTAAAAAGTTACAGTTGTGATATTGGCCGCGTTCTGAATCACCTTGATGGTGGTTAGAGCATGCAAATGGTCGGAGCGGACCGTCAACGCTGTAATTGCTGTAAGCATGATTCAGAACGCAGCCATATCTGTCAAAGTTTTTTTTAATACGTGATTGACTAAGGTAAGTATATACTATAACCCGTCCCAGATTTCATACAATGTTTTTATTTTTTATAATTATAGGACGCAACCAAAAAATCTGATATTATTTGGGGTTATTTAGGAAGCTAATTAAATTACTTTGTAATGAAAAAGTATCCAAGCACTATGCCGGTATTTATTCCTAGGGAATTGTCGTTGTCTTATGTCACCTGGCAGCTTAATGAAATAGGGCGTTGTTTACGTATAGTCGACCAAGTAATTGCTTGACCACTTTTGAACCTTATTCCTTTGTGATACGGTCGAAAGTGGTCAAGCAATTTCTTGGTCGACTATACTTTTTCAGCACCGTAAGAGTAAAACCTTTGGCACCAAATATTTTTATCCATAGCAATGAATGTAACGTACGAGCAGGATTAGAAACTGCTATTCCTATGGACTTGTTTACTTGTCGCTCAGTGCCTCACTTTCCTACTCGACTTGTTAGAAAGAGACGCATTCAGCAACAAAGCCAACGCACTGTGCCGTGCTAGCTGTCCAGCGGCCCTAACATGACAGCCCAGGTTTAGTTTAACCCCTCCCTGTGTCTCTGTCTAACTAGTGTCATAAGAAAGGGACGCAGATAGAGATAAACTAAACTCGGCCAGTCATGTTAGGGCCACTGAATGTTATTCCAACTAGCATCTGCACCTTTTAGTTAACACTGCACTATTTTTGCGGGTGGTAGGACCTTGTGTAAGGTCCGTCCGGATCGCTGCCACCATCTTGCTCGCTAATCCTACCGCTAAGCAGCTGTGCTTGCACTGTTGTGTTCCGGCGTGGAGAGCAAGACAGCCGGTGCAATTACTGGCACAAGAGGTATTCCATCTTAGCTCTCTGGGTCGGCAACGCAGCTGTAATCTACTTGAAGTTGCGGGTGTCTATAGGCGGTGGTGTTCACTTACCATCAGGTGACCCACTTGCTTGTTTTCCTTCCTATTTCATTAAAAAAAAACTAGATTTCTGTCTTGCTCACTTAAACTGTTTCTGTATACGTAATAGGTCTTCGTCGCTGGCGCATCGCTGCGAACACGGATGTTGTGCTAAATAATCACACTATTGAGTGACTTTCATATAACTAATTGTGTTTTATATTTGTTTCAGGTAATAAATACATTTAGAAGACCACATCATTTCCACTTCTCAAATAAAAAAAAGTAAGTTTATTTGACTACTTTGTTAGGAAATTTCCTTTTTAAAATGACCAACTGCGAGTCGAATTTGTACACGAAGCGTTTTTTGCTACTGTACAATATTTATTTATTTATATTTATGACAACAACAACCACAAATATGCAATGTTACATATTAAGTTTATGTCTTCTAGGGCCACTAACAGTTATCCATTGATCAAATACATTTTTATCCATGGGCGTACCCAGCTTCTGGCCTGGGGGGGGGGGGGCAAGTCAGATGCTAGATTCGGTAATCTTCGTCCGTCATCGTTGCGCACGGTTTTTAGGCAATTGCACCGTGCATTTTGCCAGTGTCTACTGCGCGATTTATTTAAAAGTTCTAGCATAAGGCCCCGTTTATACTTTGATTAGTAATTAGGCGAGTTCATACATGTTCTGCGAGCCCCCCCCCCCCCTGCCCCCCTTTCCTTGGTACGCCCATGTTTTTATCGATATATAGAACTACGCAATACGCCGAAATTAAGAGGAGTGTGGACTTAGCCCCAAAAAGGGCTTCCCATTCAAAAGGCGATAACGTTTTCCACCTTCTAAACCTTGACTTAGAGCAATGATTTTTTGGTTTGTTGCTATTATACATTAGAATGGGGTTTGTATGTTTAGGCACTGGATAGTTGTGTGTTATCGATCACCTTAAATCTCGTTGCTTTAACTCTACTGGGTTTTATATTTTGCGGGTGGTAGGACCTTGTGCAAGGTTCAACCGGATAGCTACCACCATCTTGCTTATTAATCCTGCCGCTAAGCAGCAGTGCTTGCACTGTTGTGTTCCGGCGTGGAGAGCAAGACAGCTGGTGCAATTGCTGGCACAAGAGGTATTGCATCATAGCCCTCTAGGTTGACAACGCATCTCGCGCCTTGGTGTTGCGGGTGTCTATAGGCGGTGGTGATCACTTACCATCAGGGGAGTCACTTGCTTGTTTGCATTCCTATTTTATAAAAAAAAAAATCTACTATTTATTCCGTGGCTATAGTAAGGTATAACTTAGTATTTAAATCATGGTATAAACCGCAGAACTCCCTCCCTAGGCACCAGGTGGTGAGAATGCAGTTTGAACTACAAGGTTCTATGTTTTGCGCATTCAAATTTCAACTTAATGTCAAAGGATAGGGTTCATAGTCGATTAATGTAAAGTTACAGTTAAGTCCTTATGCTGTGGTTTGGCAAATCAGCATTCAGTTTTAGTTGCAATGTTTATGGGTTCGTTTGTCTGGGATGCAGATTTTCCTTTTCCAATTTAACTTTTGCTAGGTATGCATGGGTGTCAGAGGGGGGAGGTGGGGTATAGAGGGGCATCTAACCTTGTATTGTCCAGATAGAAGTCTTTGGTAGTGTGCACTACAGCCCTAAAGTAAGGAGTGCGAAATAAATCAATACACACAAACAAACATTGGCGTGTTCCCGCCACCCGAGCGTGAACATGCCCGTCCGCTCCGTCACGACCCGTCCTGAGAGACAACGGTCGGACCACTGGGCTGCCATAACAGACTATTCAGTAGACAATAACTGCTGCGTTTCTTCTTCTTCATCTTTTTTTTTATTTCTACACTAGCGAGACGCCCCTGCTTTATTCGGGTACAATAAGTATGTGATGTACATAAAAGCATTGTCAAAAAAAATTGCTGAATGATGGTGAAAACTATGTCGAATTCCGTTTTTAGAAGAAGTAAGTGGCCGAAGATTTGAGGATAAATAGAAACGAATAGCGATTCGTTTTATACTGTATAAAGAATAAAGATTTACGTTCCTGTGTGTACTCGTCGTGTCTTTGGCCGCCTACTCTATTTACGATTAAATACGTACGAAGCCGGGCCGGGCCGCTAGTTACATAATATGAAACAAAGTCGTTATGCACTTCTGTCTGTCCGCATGTTTTCGGTCACTTTCTCTTTCTAAAGCACGCAACTGATTTTAATACGGTTTTGACTGTGAAGGTTTTTTTGTGCAATTCATTCTCATTTTAGTATCCATTAGTAATTTTTGTACTTGCGTGAAGTTAGAGCAGGTCGCTAGTTTATCATAATGATGATTTTCTCAAGTTTTTTTAAATGTTTAGCTAGTTTGCCACGAATAATATTTCGTTTTATGGAATTTTTCTTTTTTCATTAAAATCAATTGCTACTTGAGAACTGTACGAAATTATTTGATGTTAGATACCTATGAATTATTTTGAACCAGATTAGCTATCATAAAAATCAAAATAAAAAAAGGCAAGTAGGCCGCATAGACTCTTACATATTTGATTCTATCAGTGCTTCGGAAAATGGAAGGTTCGGCCAAGAAGCGCCACAAGAAACTCAGCAGTTTATCCGTTTTTGGTTATCTTTTTTCAAATTAATGATAAACTCTTGAATCAAAAAGGCATTAGATAGGCTGTCCTTTCTGCCGCTGTATACGGCTCGCTGCCGAAACAATTTGCCGCCCATAACCATCACCCTGTATAATGATAATGATCTTAGATAACGCAAAGGGTAGATACGGGATACTCAGTGTTTATGATGGTATCTTGTGATGTATATCTGTCTATATCTAGACGCTGTAACTTGTATTATGTAACGGATAACTACTAAATGTAATGTTTTCTTTCAAATTGTCGTGACCCACCGGTGGGTCACAAAAGCTTAGGTACCTAAGGTCTCCTTATTCTTAGATTCTGGTTTCTATAGGCGGTGGTGGTCAATTACCATCATATGAACCGCTTGGTTGTTTGCTGTCCTATAAGTTATATTAAAAAAAAATGTTAATGATAGTAAATAAAACCTAGCAATAAGAGAAGTGGTAATTACCGCATCCACGATTCAAAACCATCTACCGTAATGCGACGCCTTAATGTGCAAAACTTTTAATTACTTTTTCCCATAATGCCGCAGCCGACCGAACTATCTAGTCCCCTACTTCAATACAACTCTATGCAAGTAGACGCCTTTTCAAATTGGCACCTTATTCATAAAAACCAGTTCACGTAGACCCTTTGTAACTTAAAATTATTGAGGTGTGGAGAGCTCTGGATACAGTGGATGTTTGGAAAACCAGCCAATTTATGTTGAACCAGTATTGTGCGCTATCTCATATAATTCAGGTGTACATATCTTTTGGTGCAATATTCATATGGACCAATTTACGTTGGTCTCTACTTTAGTTCAAGTCGTATGGAGATGAGGGTTCAAGTTATGATGGTGGTTTGAGCTGAGGCGCCATCTGTCGGCCTGTGATGTAAACGTGGAGCGCACGTGGCTCGGGTGCGTTTGGATTCAATTTGACTACCCCTACCATAAAAATAGTAAAGATTTTTAAAATTAAAAGAGAAATTTTAGTAAGTATAGCTGATCTCTTTCCTTAAATGGCATTACAATGTAAAGAAATGAGATGATAACATGCTCTAAGCCTCATCTCCAGCAGAGACCCTATACGCACACAAATTGTCAAAATGGCCTCATTTGGTGTACATTAAGGCACCTAGTATAATCACGTTTTCGTTAATAATTTAAGGGTTTTGTTACCGTGACGCACACCAAAGGTAACAATTTTGACAGTTTCAGGTGTGTAGGCTTGACTGGTGCTATACTCATGCTTTATCCACCCGAGACCCCTACTGATGGAAAGTCACAGAATGTATATTGCTCTGTGATCTTGTTTTGAAAAGAGATAAAAAAACCTGCTGATTTTCTTGCGGCGTTTCTTCTCAGCAGAATCTTCCATTTTCCGAAGCGCTTGTAGACTCAGACATGTAATGCCTATTTGGCCTACTTGCAAAATAAATTTTTCATTTTCATTTTCAATTATTACCACACTTATCATACTACCAATCCGTTCTGGATTCGGGGGTCATGATTGAGGACCAGAGACTAGTCCGAAACATGTCGAGCAGTTACTCTACTTTTTCTATTAATATGTGCCTATGTACCTACAAATCTTCAGTTTTCATCCAGCAGAAAACAATCACCCTTCCTCGTGTTCTGAATTTCTATTGTTTGCTTGAAATCTAGTCAGAAGTGAACAGAACGTCTTGTCTATTCCGTAGTAGCGTTTCTAGCAAATACAGCTTGTTCCAGCGGCACCGCTTCTGAATTCTGAATCGCTTATTATTCAACAGCAAAATATTTTCACTGGCTGTTTCCATGTTGCATGACTTTGGTAGCAGGCGGTTTGGATTTAGTTTAAATTTTAAAACTGTTTCCGTTTTGCAGCGTTCAGTGAACAAGTCACTGGTTTAGTCAGTTATCTGTTTTATTTATGCTATGTAAGTTATGTAATGCAAAAGTTATAACTAAGAGAATAGTGAAAAAAGTAGACCTCCTAGGCATGACCGAAGACGCTGGCAATGCATCTGCAATCTCTTTGGTGTTGCAGGTGTTTATGGGCGGTGGTGATCACTTACCATCAGGTGGTCCACTTGCTGGTTTGCCTTCTATTTTGTATTTAACATCTAAACCGATATATATATAAATCGTTTAAATTGTCCTACAAGTTGCGAAAATATTAAAAAAGAAGAGAGGAGTAAAGTTAAGATTTTAGGAGTCAGTAACTATTAGTATAGTCGACCAACTATTTGCTTGACCACTTTTTAACCTTATCCCTTCGTAATACGGTCGAAAAGTGGTCAAGCAATTTCTTGGTCGACTATACTTACGAAGAAGACTGTCAGATTGTTCTTGTAGCATCCAAAAACACCAGCATTGCTAAATGCAACAGCGAAAGGCGCAAAGCCATTCCATTTAGCAATACCAGCTTTTGACAAAAGCTACATATTTCCATAATTCCGTATTCTAATGACAACTATAAAGGAACTGAAAGCTCCGCATGTACAAAAGCTGAGTTTGGAAAGTTTAAACGTCTATAAAGTTTAAAATAAAGCTTTCAGTATAGAGATAGATATTTTTTAATAGGCGTTTGTTTCGTTTACCGTTTAATGACTTTTTAACTATTGTAGGACTATTAATGACCTTTTATTCTAATTTCTTTTTACTGACAGTAAATAAGGTCTTATTCTGTTTGTCTAAGGCATAATAACGGCAAATAGGAAGGAAAAGGAGCAAGTGGTTCACCGGATAGTAAGTGATCATCACCGCTCATCCCCGCAACATCGAGGTTCCAGATGCATTTCAACCCAGAGGGCTAAGATGCAACTGCTGCTTAGCGGCAGGATTAGCGAGCAAGATGGTGGTAGTAATCTTGATAGACCCTGCACAAGGTCCTACCAGCTTTGTATTTACTCTACTCTAGGCAAAAAGTTTAGAATGAAATCATTGAACATATAGACAATCAGGAGCGGACGAACCTTCGTTAGGACGCATCCGGTTCCGGCCCGGGCCGGCCAATCTGTCCTGAGGCCATTTGAATATACATAAAAATATAAACACGTTTCACACATTTACTCTATTGTAACTATTGCATTGGTCACGAAACCGATTTATTTCGGGCTGTATAAACCCATATACAAAATACCTTAAAGACTTACACTCAATTTTATAAAACATTAAAATTAGTACGTTACATCGGAGACGTGAGATCTAACCCAGGATCCGTTTGCGAAAACGACTCCTTTCGGCAAGAATTCCTGCTTCATGACATGATGGCCGACAGGTGATCGGTCAGTATCCGCACCACAGAGGGCATAACAAAAGTATAGTGAATCATATTTTTAGCCCAACACATATCCTACATTTATTTGTATAAGTCTCATATGCACAATTTACGAATATAATTCCAACTCCCAACGGCTCACATAATACGCCTTTGACAATAAACCTGCAAACTTTTTCTCATCGGATATGAAGTCGCCATCTTGCACAGCTGCACCGCCATTTTGTTATATGCTTATTTCAATTTCGAATGTTTCACTTCATTACGCGACCGTTTGAGTTTTGGGGGCTACACGTTGAGAACTTCTGCTATCGACATACGAGTATAAATTAAATTGAAGAGTGTTTGTATTTTAATTGAATAAGTGCTTATTTTAAGCTCTGATTGTTATTCGCATGGTAACCGAACCAAAGAATAGATAGATTATTAGCACTGCGTACCGAACTCAAAATTCTGTTGTTTTAATTTTATTTTTAAGATTAAAGTGGCTAGGTGATGTGACGGGGCGAGTCGGTCGAGGGCGGCCTCGGCGTACCTACCTACTTTCGTCGACCAAATTAGTGGTGACAGGTTAAATCAGAAATACCCGGAACGCCGAGCATGTATGAAGAGAGGAATGTGTGTGGAGGAAGCGAAGGAGGTATGCCAGGACCGGAGCAAATGTAGTTCTGTAGTCTACTCCAAAGAAATACAGGCTTAAGCATATAATTATGACAATATCTTGAATCCAGGATTCCATGGGTACACTTTTAATGAAATAATTGATTTAATGTTATTTAATTTCATAAATTTGCGTTGTAAAATGTAGAGCCTATAGGCAGATAGACGAACAGAAAAAACACTTTATCGTTCAGAATGGTAGGAATAGTGGAATATTAAACTTACTTAGTCGCAAAACAGTTGTATAGCTTTTGATGTTGTCTAAAACCCTCGCAAAGGACTTGAAAACTCGCAAACGGAAGGATCTCTCCAAACTTCTGGAAGCAAGTTAGACTGTACTTATTAAAACTTGAATTTTCAACAGTAATTCATAGTTGCAGGTTCGTTATGAAGGTAACAATAGACAGAAGGAAGTAACAATAGTTACAGTACAATAGTATTCTTATAGAAATCATAATAGTTTATTACATTTCAAAATAACTGAAGATATTCTAGAGAAAGGCCAGGGCAGGAGTACCCTAAACCGACGAGCATGCATGTAGAATGTTATGAGCTCAGGTTATGAGAGTGAGTGAAGCAAAGATTGTATGCCAGGATAGTAGCAAATGGAAATCCGAAGTAGGGAGGGGTAGGCAGAGGCCTACCCCTCCGGGAAACAGGCGTGACTTTATGTGTGTATGTACAATAAGTATGAAATGTACATAAAAACCTTCCGTAGAAAACTATCTATTTGACTCTGAAAACCGTATGAAAATCTGTTGCGTGGTTTAGAAGGAGTAAGCTACCGAAGAAATGAGGACAGAGAGGAACGGACACTGACTTTCTTTTATATTAGTTATGTAAAGATAAAGAAGAAGAAGAATAGTATTTTATGCAACTGCTAGTTTTCTACGGAAGGTTTTTATGTACATTTCATACTTATTGTACATACACACATAAAGTCACGCCTGTTTCCCGGAAGGGTAGGCAGAGACTTCGGATTTCCATTTGCTACGATCCTGACATACAACCTTCGCTTCTCTTACTCTCATAACATTCTGCATGCATGCTTCATGTAGCCTTATTGTACCCGTACGAAGCCGGACTTGGTCGCTAGTAGATACTAAAGCAACTTAAAAGCTACATCCGTCTGTATCGCGACTAACTCGGCAGCATCTCAAGTGGAATCGATAGCAATCAGGTAAAGTGGCCGTATTTTAGAGGATTTGTGGCCGCGGTTCGATCCCGTTCGTGCCTATTACAAGCGAAGCCGGGATCCCGGCTGATCACACTTGTGTGCTTAGTGCTTTTTAAGTGTTGTTTTGGGGACTAGAGAGCACCAAGCCGTGACTTTGTAGAACTTTCTGGAATTTTCTAGAATGTTATTCCGCTAGATAGTGCTCTTGAAAGCAACATTTATTTATGTAAACCATATTCGTTCTTTTTCAAGTAGCAAACAAAATTCAAACCAAAAAAATAGTTTTTATCCATCAAACTATTCTTGTAGGTATTAGGGGACGCTCGCGACTTAGTGAAATATAAACTTCGTTCGCGTGAAATTAGTAACCTATGCCCGTCAGGGATAGTGTAGCTTTATCTGTTCAGAAGTTCCAAGGATTACTCCCTACATACAAACAAACAAACAATTATTAGATGCAGATTAGTGTAGACTAGTGTAGAAGTGTCGATTAGTGTAGATTATTGTTCAAATAAAACATTCCAAATCAACAAAATCAAATCATAATTACTTCTACTTACAGCCTCGATTTGTTTTCTTTATGTGATAGTGAAATTTTAGGTTAGAATTATGTTTAGATGATAACACAAAAATAGATCAACAGACATTTTTGAAATATTTTGATTGGAGAAGCCGTGACGTCACTTTTCCACCTAGTCGAGGGATATAGTAAAGAACTAGCACAAAGAGGGAGAGACTAAGTAATAGACTTATTTAACCTTTTCTTTCTCTTTTCAAAAAGTTCAGTAAGAAAAAGTTAGCCATCTTCCGTTAACTCGTTAATAAATCGCGGGATGTTATTCGACTTTCAAATCATGATTGGGCGCCTATATCCTCTTAAGGCGTAAAAAACAACGTTTTATTAAGGTCATAAAAACTCCATAAAAGGCTACCTCCCTTTTGGGTTACCCGCTTACTTATTAACGCCTGGACGGACGAAACTAAACCATCGTCGAGGCAATTAGGGTCTTGAATAAGGTTACCAAATTTAAGATATGAATTTGCAGGAAATCATAAATTTAAATGTGAGACAAGGATACAAAGCGAAATCGAACTATAAAAAAGTTTGATTCTAAAACGGTTACTAAAATTTACCAAAAACTTGGCCTATTAATCTTATATTAGAAAGGATTGGGTTAAGGAAAACTGTTTGTTGTCATTTATTGTTTGGTTAAAATAAATTTTAATATAGTTCCGGTTTCTATTTATTTATTTTTCAATAACTAATTAAATGCTAACTAATTTCGTATGGAAAATGAAAACGGAAGGTTTTTCTGTACAAATTAAGGTTAATGTCCCAGTGCTTGACATGCGTTTTTTCTAGGCGATTTTTTACCAGTAGTTGACATTATTATCTCTTAACTCTTTTGGATGACCGAGAGCGTTGTAAAAATAAAACCCTTGTTCTATTAAGAATCATAAACATACCGGCACACGGCAGCTATGTATACACTACACATTGTATGAAATAGAAACATTGCCACACTGAGTTGCGGTACATGGCCGCAACTCACGCGCAAGTGTAAGACGCAGGCGTTTCTATGTATCACACTTAGCTAATATGTGAAAATTCTTCAACAACACAGCATTTAAAAGTCAAAATATTTTTATTCAGATTAGATTTACCACCGGTTCGGAAAAACCTCTGATGAGAAGATACCGTCAAGAAACTCAATGACGTGTAATTTTTTTAATAAATCAAAATTAAGTCCTACTAACAATATAATGGACCTTTTTCTTTCAAAATGTTGGCTGAAATAAAATATTTGAATTGAATTGAATTGAAACTTACAATGTTATTTTACATGTTAAATAAAAAAAAACTTAACAATTTAACACAGTGGAGTACAATATTTGGAGCCAGGGATCGCCAATACAAGTCGGGATCATTTCCAAACATCCTTGTCCAAGATTATAGTCATTGATTTTATAATACGCCCGAGAAATTAATGTCTTCTTGATAATAGATTTTAATTTTGTATAATTTTGTTCAGTAATGTTTTTTGGAAATTTGTTTTAAATTTGCGGGACAGCCACTGTCCTTTGCACCGCCAAAGTTGCGGAGCATGTACTGGCATGTACCGTAACTCAGAGTGACAATATTTCTGTTCGGTACAGCCTGTCTTGTGTTTACATGGAAGTCTTTGGATGCATGTCGAAAAAACGAGACAGTCAGGGTCCCGCACGCACCTTGAGCGGGACGTGTCTTCTTGGGTCGCAGAAACGGGACGTCCCGCGTATAGTGGAACGGTTGGCAAGCCTACTCTTATATGATGTCCATTTACTGAATTATATATTATGTAATGTCCGGATTGATCCGGTTTCGGCCGGTGGACGAATACTAGCTAGTTAGTTTTAGAGGTTCCGTACCGTAAAGCTTTTGCGGAACTCTCTAGTTGAAAACTAAAGTATCGTTATAAAGATTACTTTTTAAGTTAAGTCTTTAAAAAATAAGTATTTACCTAAACCATGTGTCGTTAACACAGTGCGAATGGGTTGACTCTATCGGGGTAGTGCCACTCTTTCACAGAATATACCTTGAGACATGCAACGGTTCAGGGATTTTAGGTCGCTGCTTACCATTGGCGGCGATGATTAAATCCCGTCAGGTAACTGCAGGCCCGTTTACCTCCTATACCATAAAAAAGAACATTATAGGGCTTTTTTCACAGTTTTTACCCGACAGTCCTTCAGAAAGAAGAATTACATTAATCCGTTTCTTGTGCAAGTGTTAATAAATATAAGTTCAAATGTACAGGTGGCTTATATGACCGGCCAAGTTTATTTTATCTGAATTTATCTCTATGTGCATCCCTTTCTTATGACAGTAGTTTGACAGAGACGCAGGGAGGGATAAATTAAACTTCTACTACTAACAATTAATTTAAGTTAGAAGTAAAACTGAAGCATTTATTGCGCCTGAGTGCCCCATTAAGGAATTAAAACTTGATTGCATTAACTTCTATGAAACAAGAGCAAACAAATGAAGACTTTAATTCATTAAACTAATAAGAATTCACTTCCCCTGAGCCTTAGGCACTGTAGTGGTTTTATTAGTTTATATTCAAAGTCAAAGTCAAAATATCTTTATTCAGATTAGGCTTACAGGAATCACTTATGAATATTATACAACAACATAGGAAGGCAAACAAGCAAGTGAGTCATCTGATGGTAAGTGATCACCACCGCCTATAGACACCTGCAACAACAAAGAGAGTACAGATGCGTTGCCAACCCAGAGGGCTAAGATGGAATACCTCTTGTGCCAGTAATTACACCGGCTGTCTTGCTCTCCACGCCGGAACACAACAGTGCAAGCACTGCTGCTTAGCGGCAGGATTAGCGAGCAAGATGGTGGTAGCGATCCGGGCGGACCTTGCACAAGGTCCTACCACCCGCAAAGATTTATTATCAATTCGAAAAAACCTTTGATGAGAAGATACAGATTGTGATACAGGCAAGAAACTCAACAAGATATCATCGATGAAAAAAAATCGCTTAATGAGTTGTGAGTGCCCGTATTACAAGTTGCTTTAATTGTACTTTTTTGGGGAATCAAAACAGACTCAAATTTATATTCTTGATTTTGAAATCCAACACTCCGAATTGTTTTGATTGCCAGCAAAGAAGACGGAATTTTGTAGCTCTGCGCTGGCTGATCCCTCATCAGATTAAGCAAAACTATTGTATGGAAAGTATTAATTATGCACGTAATACATAACTCTACCTATTTGCTTGTATCCATAAGAATAAGTATGGCGCGTCGTGATCGCCTTTCCACCAAGCTCCTTAAAATGAAAATTTCAAAAAACTGACTCAATAATTGCAGCAGAATGTAAAATAAGACCACATAGTTGAACTAAAGAACACTTTTCCACGTCTAAATCAACAAAATAGGTACCTTTATATTAAATGTTCTTCAAAAACGTTTGGTGTATTTATTGTATCAATTATTAACATGTAGCAACTTTGCTGGTTAATGTTTTTATGTCTTTTCTTCATTATATAAGACTTACTGTACCGTTTGTGCCCTAAATATACATTAAAATATCAATTTAACACACTTATTTTGTTTACATAACAATGATTCCGTCAACAGAAAAGCGATATCTCAATTTAGCATTAACCATTTTCTTTGATATCTCGGAACTGTCATGGCGGTGCGTTCCCGCCTTTTCGTATTGTTCGGGATATTTTTTTTGACGCGGGCTCCGTTTGGTCGACGTGAAAGGTTGGCTTGTTTGTTGGGAGATAAGAATAACTCTTGAATCGACGAGATATTGAGAGAAAATAGGTATTTTATCATTCCCAAAATTCCTCAGCAATTCCAATCTGTTGAAGTTTTTTAATTTGTATTATTTAAGTATTATTAGACGGTTGGTTGGCGTTGGTAAAAATAATAAGTAGAATAAATAATCCTCTTGAACGTTTTAGATTTTGTTACGAAAAGGAATGTGCGTCACCGGTCACCGTGCGTACATTATGACGTTTGTGTCAGCGTGACACTGAATGACGTTTTTTTTACCGCTTCTAGGTTTAAAAAATACAGGCAAAGGGATTTATACCCATACCGCCATAATTTAACACACATGTGTTGGCAAGATTGGTGGATAGCTAGATCATGTCATAGATTAAAACAAAGGATTCTATTCATCCAGGAATGACATGATAATGCATAGGAAATAATACGTAATAAAGTGTAAAAGTGAATTAAAATCGATTTCCTAATAGACATTATAGCAAACCCCTAAACTAATATTAAATCTAATAGGGTAATAGTACCCCGAGCATGTTCATCTTAATAATAAAGCGAGTGTATTTTAGTGGTTAGTAGCGGTAACACTGTGCTAGGCAAAGTGCTACGTAGCACCGAGTGCTAGGTGCTAGCGTTGTAGCATCTCTATTAGTGACGTAGCAGAGAATAATCGTCGAGAGCACTTGACTATAGTCGTGCTTCACCGCTAGTGCGGTGATAGAGGTAGGGTGGCAAGGATTCGGGATTTTTTGAGGCAAAATGTAACAAAAATGAAAACAAATATGTTTTTTTTATTGAGAACAAAATACGGAATTTATAGTAGGCAATAAGCGATGGACCCCAAACTAGGCTGAGCCTGTATCTTGGGACACAAAAAAAAAAAAAACAAAAAGGATAAGGAAAGAAAGAGGTATATTTCACCGCTTGACATATTATGCACGCAAGAAGGCGTGTGTATGAGTGTGTGAGTGTGTGTGTGTGTGTGTGTGTGTGTGTGTGTGTGTGTGTGTGTGTGTGTGTGTGTGTGTGTGTGTGTGTGTGTTATATTTTAAAGATTTTTTTATTAAATAATAAGAGGAATAAATAATAAAAAAAGTATAAAATAGGTTTAAATAAAGCTAAATGTCACATTCCAATCGCGATTGTTCAGCAATAACATGTCAGTATAAAGATAACCACAATAATAATTCATCTGCTGCAGACGTTTCAATTTCGTACATAAAAGAGATATTTTTTTCATTAAAATGCCATGACCTACTTTGATGGAGGTTTTTTGACGGAGATTTTATTCCGGCGGCAATGGCAATATGAATGTGTTATTCTCTTGTGTTTAACATAGTTTTTAACAGAAAATATTGTTATCCTGTTGTTCTCGAAACGTGTGTTGTTCCTGCATGACCCGGTGGCACATGTGGCGGGTTCGGCACTCGACGCTGTATCGATTCGCGCTAGTGGCGTGCCCCGGATTCGCTTGCCTTTTGAACCTTTAAGATTGTTAACGAACCTTATTGTCATACAAATAGGGACTTGTACCCATACATGCCCTTCTCAGTCGCACACGGACGTCTAGTAGATTGTAGGTTTATGTTAAAACAATAAACAATAATATTTATTTAATATTTATTTATTTTAATGATATTTATTTGGGCCAGAATAATCGAATCAATACCTAATGGGCCACGAATGTAACAATTTAGAATACATTTACTCTCCCGAATAAAGTGTCATTATCGTAATCTACCCCCAGGCCCTTTGTTTCTTTACTTTAGGGTTCCCTAACGATATCTATGTATAGTCGACCAAGTGATTTCTTATCCACTTTTGAAGCCTTTACACTTATAATACGGTCGAAAAGTGGTCAAGAAATTTCTTGGTCGACTATACTCACTAGACGAGTCTAACCTACCACTTTGTTCCGTATGCAGCACAGCTCCAGCTTGCTTCGTAGAGCTGCGTTAGACCCCATTTCTATTTCGTTATTTTCCATCATATGGCGTTGCATTTGAGCGTTTACGGATAAGCGATTTTGCATGCGTTTGCTTGAAATATAGCCTGTCGCACGCGACCTTTATCTCCGCGGCGCGCGCAGCGTTGCGGCCAGTTACTCTTGCAATTCTCCGTTTGGCGGGCACCGTTACTCTTCAAGCCCCGCACTATGCGCTGCGTCACGCCCCGCATCCAGAGGTGTCTCCAGCCCATGTAGCGTCCGAGTGCAAACATTACCCTAGTGCCCCCTAGTAACCACGCGGTCATAACGGAATGGGTGCAAAGTACAAGCAACAGCACCTCCTAGGACCGCTGCGCCCGTGTGCAACGCACACCCTGCACCATGAGTAAAGACGCCTCTGCCCGCATCTTTATAAACAACATCGTACATTGCAACATGTTTGTGTTTGCGCGTGTGATGACGCGGGCTGCTGCACGCAACGCCTGTCCCGTAACAAAAAAAACGTCTGATGCGCCGCGAGACGCCACGCCGCACGTTGTACGCGATGCGTGACGCCCCGCGTCTTAGAAACGAGGCCTTACGCGCTCGCAACGCAAGCGATGTGGCATCTCAGCATATAATTCCATACATTACAACCGGCATGTACACGCGCGTGTCTCCGGAGCCGTGCTGTATACGCATCCAGTGTGACCTGGTTTTAAGCGTCACGGCCTACGCGCGTTAATACCGCCCGGATCCGTTGAGGTCCGCCGCTTTCTTACGGACATCTAACGGCTTAAATAAACACGGAACCCAGGCTTCAGAAACAGATCACGCTTGACGTTTTCAAACCTCCCCTCTTGTCATTTATTGAGGTCGTTAGAGTTTCAATGAGCAGTGGATTACGGGCTCGATCATTCGATTCTGAAGTCTATTCTGTGGTAACGGCGAATCAAGTTTGAACGTTGCGCTAAAGAGGAAATTTTGTAATTTCGTGACGGTTTAAGTAAATAGTTAACGATGTGGGATAGAAGTGAAAAGAAGGATTTTGGAATTGTAATTAATTATACATTATTTATTCTAAGCATCCTTAAGGTGGTGATAGACTTGAGCATCCACTTGTAACAGCACTTCGAGCGTTCACCGTTCGACCGTTTCGCAACAGAGTCCTCACGAGCAGTAGGTAAATATAAGAGTATAAAAATCTCTATATAACAATGAAAACCACATCAAAATCAGTTGGGTGGTTTAGAAGAAGGCGGTCGAAGATACACTATAAAAATTTCGGACAGACAGAAAAATAGCGACTTTACTATAATGCTATGTAAATATAGAGTTAAAGCAGATAAAGAAGCTCCTATACAGCTATCTGCATAATTATATCTCGCAGGAAATTATATACACGACTTCTTTTCCGGATCGTTGCCCCTTGTTACTCATATAATGTTTCCATGTCCATACTATTCCATCTCCATTCTTATTCTATTCCTCCGGGTAGGCAACGCGTCTGCGATGTTCTTGGTGTTGCGGGAGTCTATGGGCGGTGGTGATCACTTAACATCACGTGCTTGCTTATTTGCCTTCTTACGTTGTATACAATCTCGTCAATTATTGGGTCACTTGTCAATGGTTGGGACCTTACCTTGAACACTATTTTTCTATTCAATTAAACGTTGTGTTGCATTTCGCCGCCTAAAAAAGGACAGGACGGCTATTTAAACATGTCTACGTATAACAGATCGGTCTATATTTCGACACTCTGTAATTAATAGTGGTGCTTACAAGGTGCCTAATGAGACAGTTGCCACGTGTTATCAGTTTTAAGATCGATCATGCACCAGTCGTGTTGCTTAACACCCTGCCACTATAAAATGGTTCTTTAAAAAGATTTTGTCGGTTATAACAAGCTGTATTTTCTAAGAATTGGGTTTCACCACTCTGTGATAACTTTCCCGTGTCATTTCTAACAAATATCTGTGTTACTGTCTCTATTTGTGTCCATAGAGTAAACAGAGACGACATCATCATTATTAGAGTCACTAGTACTTTAACGACTGCGATTAAACGATTTCCAACTATTGAAACGCACAAAAAGTTAGTATTCAAAGTCAAAGTCAAGTCAAAATCAAAATGTTTTATTCAGATTAGGCTTACAGGTAGCACTTATGAATGTCAAAAAATTTACCACATTTATTACTTTTTACACATTTGCCAGGCGGCTCGCGTCAAAAGAAACGCGCCGCCCGCGCCCGCCTTACCTCCGCTACTCCCGGCGACACGTTGGGGTTGCACTGCATTCGTTTTCAATTACACTGACACAGCAAGGGCGAGCGAACGGGTGCGCGGGGAGCCGACAACCTACTGCGATTTGCCTACCCCGTAGGCAAGGCGGCTGAGCGTACCTACAGCGTGGAGTGCAACCCCCCTGTCAGAGAGGTGAAACAGGTCTTTAGGATCGTAGTTAGAATGGCGTTTGTTAGCATTTTTGCCTTTAATTAGGTAATGAAATCAGTTTATATTTTGAAACAATTTTTTTGACTTTACTTCAGTAGAAATAAGAAAAGTAAGTTTGTGTTGGTTACAATTTGAATGGCGTACATATGCCTATTGAAGTCTCAACGTATGAAGAGGATTAAAGGGTGATTGCTATTTGCTTTTGTCAGGCGTTCAAAATGAACATCGCGGTTGAAATGGTTTTTGTTATAGCGATGTAAAATCGGGTTTGGCTCGTAAAACACACTTTCCTGAAATGTGCACTTTCTCTAAAGGTGCACTTTCCGCAAAATGTACACTTTCCTAATTTGAAAACTTTCCCGTAAAGTGCACTTTTTCAAACAGTGCACTTTTCCAAAAAGCACGATTTCCCGAAAATGCACTTTTTCAAACAGTAACTTTTAACTTTTTTTTTGCACTATTTCATAGAAACCCTTAGTACTATAAACAGGGACACAGGGAAGTGCACTTTTAGAGACAGTGTACCTTCCGAGAAAATGACCCTGCTAAAGAAGTGTACCTTTAGAGAAAGTGCACATTTCGGGAAAGTGTGTTTTACGAGCCTAACCCGTAAAATCCATGGAAACACTTCATCCAAAGATTTGACTTACATCTAATTGCGGCAACTAAATGTCATAAATGGTACAGAAATATTTTAAAAGGTCTGATGTTCCATTTCTAATTGTTTTTCTGTACAATTTTTAACAAGACTTTGACTGTGACTTTTTTTCTGTAATATTTAAGCAAGCCCTTATCATTTCAATAGGAACTATTATTTTTGATTTCGAATGGAGTTTTTATATTTTCATTATGAAGTATTCAAAAGCTGCGCTGTCAACAAGTCTATTTTTAAAAATTTACTGTAATACTTAAAGTTCTTTTTTTAAGATACCCCACTTGATCTAATAGCCTCGGTTTGAATTTTAACCCCCTAAGTAGCTATTATGCTATCATTGTTTTTATTTTCAATATGTTTACCTTTACGTAACTAATAATACATGTTAAAATTAAATTTTGCATTGTTAACTCAAAAAATTACAAACCTCGAATCGAACCCGCGACTTTCTGCCTGAGTCGCGATAGCTCAAATCATTAGGCTGCGTTACCTTACGTAACACAAAACCAACTCGCGAAACTACCTGCATCCCGCTCATGGCCTTGTTAAGCGCTATTTTATATCCCTCTCACTCCTGCGCACTTAACACAATTACCTCCATTAGTAGTTTAGTGTGCTCCAAATTTTTTGCTCCTCTTTTTCCGATGAAACTTCCTTTTCGGCAGGTAGGAACAAGGCAAATTGTCTTTGTAATGGTTGTTTTGCGCCTTTGTTTTTAGCTAGGAAAGTCGCCATTTCTGCGCAAGGGCATTTTCGTGTGAAAGATTATTTTCTTTCGTGCCAAAAATAGACAATCTTGTTCAATAAAGTTTAAAATAAGAAAATCGCTTAAGTATGCTTTCTGTTCATGGATGTTTTACAAAACCAAAACGTCAGTAGGTAATATCAAGAATTTTTAAGACTATACTAGTTATTATGGATCTTGCGTGGTTTTTTTTTGTGTGCCGTCCCCAAAAGGGAGCCAGTCCGTCCGTCCGTTCGTTTGCTGTCACATAGCTATATCTTTTAATCGTAATAGGTAGACACTTGAAATCTTTTTCAGAGTGTGTATTACACTGACCTATAAGTAATATGGACTCCTAGTCAGTGTTTAAATGGCGTATCAAAGGAGGCTTAAAAGAAGACTAAATCGATAATCGCTCACGCTGTCAGTCTGTCGGACCGACAGTTATTTTGTAAAAAACCTATTTGCAATGAAACTCAATAAATTATTGTTTTATGCAGTTAGACATAAAGTTGTAAATCCAATGACTATAAATGGTAAACTAATAATTTCCATTTGTAACATTGGCGTTAAACTGTATTCTTATGTCGTGCCGTTTTTCTGCTGTCATTTAGAATAAAACTGTACATCCATGCATTGGTGTATTACCACGGCCGTAATACCAATAAAAATTTAAAGTAAAAAACCAAAGGGTCAACATACGAGAAACTTGTTTTTGCGGCGTTTTTTTTGTACAGAACGCCATTTTGTTTGTTTTTTTAATTCGAAAATGATGTCGATAGTCACCAGACCACATCTTTACGCAATGAGGTAAACAATAACAAAACGAATTCGTTCACTTCAATCGCCGGCCATTTTGAATGCTTTCGAATTGACACGGTTTAGAGAATTTAACTGCATTCACTAGACTCCGGAAGTGAATATCAATGAAACAATAAAATGGCTCTATGGATCGGAATTCGGCTGTGTTGATTTCCTTTGTAATGTATGTATAAATGGCAAGACATTTTAAAATGGTTAGAATACATAAAGTCTTTTTCGCAAAATCGCCCTTTCACAAGAATCACGCGTCACCTATAGAAGTCCTTTTTGCAAAATTTTCCTTTTCGGTAATATCCGATTTACAAAAATGTCATCAATAAATATATTAATTATTAAATTTAAGAACAATTTTATCAGTTTCAATTTAATTTCTTGAAATATAAAAAAATTCAATTTCATAATTGCCTAATATCAATTCCATAGCATCGAGTATTTAACTGCACCAAGTGTACACTTATGTCAACATTCCTAATGATTCTTCGGAGTTCGCACCCGGACTATACCTACGCGAAACGGTATAGAAATATGACTCAGTTTCTTTACTATATCATTTTAAAACAAGGTTAACATGCGCTCGCGCACGTCTCCATTCACAAGCCGATCTCATTGAGAAATCCATGGCTTAACGGTTCCGCCCACGACCCTCCAACCTGTCTATACCTGATGACACCTTTGTTCTTCAAAAAGAATTACCACACAATTTGGTATGATTAAATAGTAAAACAAAGGCTGTAATCAGAAGTAATTATCAGGCTTTTAAACATTGTAATGAATGTCTTGGTAATTGGTAACATTATTAAATTATGAATCTTTATAGTTCAAATCATACTGCTAACTCAGGCACTTGCTCAAAGTCTTAAGTAGGTACTAAACATCACTCTATCCTAAGATTTTACTTTTTGTTACCTAAACAGTCCTGAACATTGTTTATCTACATCTACACTATCTATAGTATCAACACGTATCAACATCTACACTTCTATACTAATATAATAAAAAGGTAAACAATTAATAGATTCAGGCGTTACTTTGCGGAGGTCCATATCAACAAACTGGAACAAATTACCTTGCTACTCCGCGAAACCCCTTGGTTTCGCGGAGTAGCAAGGTAATTTGTTCCAGTTTGTTAAAGAGGTAAACTTTGTTTGTATGTAGGGGGTTATCTCTGGGCCTACTGAACCGTATTCTTTCAATAGAAAGCTACACTATCTCTGACGGACATAAGCTAATAATTCCACGCGAACGAAGTCGCAGGCGTCCGCTAGTCGCTAAACAAAGCAAATCCAAGCTTTAAATAGAAGAGGTGAATTATATTTTGTTGCTTTATAATTTTGTTTGAACATGAATAATATTTTCATGGCAAAAACTGAAATTTTAGGTTAGCTTTTTTACTGCGTAAGGCAAGTCAAATGAGGATGAATAGGCTTTACAACTGCGCGTGCGTTGCAGCAATGGTTTAATATTTTTTATCCGTTTTGGGAGCCTAAGCTAACTAGCTAGCCTAGGGAGTGGTTTTACATTGTATGTATGAAGGAAGGTATGTCACTATCTATTTTTGTTTTTTGGCTG
Source organism: Ditula angustiorana (assembly GCA_963691745.1). Classification (NCBI taxonomy): domain Eukaryota; kingdom Metazoa; phylum Arthropoda; class Insecta; order Lepidoptera; family Tortricidae; genus Ditula; species Ditula angustiorana. The sequence continues at coordinate 442,003 of OY829490.1, forward strand.
AGCCTGAATAGTAAAACGGCTGCAAGGATTTTAGGTTTCATAGCATTGTTCGATTCGTTTTTATTCCTGTAGGCTGAGGATTTTTTTGTGACAAAAACAAAATGGTGACCGTTTTCATCGGACTTTGTAGTATTTTTTCATTTAACCCCCATAATTTAAGTGTCAAATAAAAATGTACCAGACATTTTTTAAATTCTTACCAAAAATTTGCGCCGCTAACTGTGTGCAATGAACCAACTGAAGTAAAAATTGGCAAGGATTCAGGCTGAGCTATATTCGACTGACAAATTGCTTTTCAGCATAAGCTCAATGTCTTTTTATGTCATAAAACAAGGTTTATTTTGATTTACTAGTCAATATGACAGTCAATTCATTCATCTGTTGTCAAAGCTGGTAAAGTTTCTTTGTCGGCTGGTAAAACAAGATAATGGCACGCAATTCACAGGAGCTGCTGCTAATTTTCGTACAACCTATAATTCTTACTACTCTTAGTACTAAAACTTGTTCAAAACTAGAAAACTTACCTTCAATACAAGGTAATTGTTGTATAATAGATATAGATATGTTTATATAGTATTTAGGCGGACCAGTATTGTCGGTTTGAACCCAACGCTAGCGGTCACAGTCTCCGCTACTACGCCTACACGCCTACACTGGCTCGTTTTATCAATGAAGATGGTGACCACTACCATTGTAACATACCACACATAAACATACAATGATCGTGTATTAAAAAAAGAATAAAATGCCTTTGTTAACGCCTTTTGTGATCTCAGTCAACACGTAACCAGAAAAAAATGGCTTCAATTGTTACGAGTAGCGAAATCATAATACATATCGACAGTGGAAATCTCAAATGTCGTAAGGGGCATGTCCCTTAATGTCCCTTACTACATTTGAGATTTCCGCTGTCGATACAAGTAAAAAAATGAATTCATTTGTGTATTATTGTAATACTATAGTGTTGCATTAGTAATAATCAAAATCAATACAATTGGTAATAATAGCTAACTTTAGAGCTTACTGATTTTTTATAGGTACGGGAGGAAAACAGTATGCGAGGCATCTGATGGCAAGTAAAACCGCTGTTCTTGCAATTCAGGAAATTTAACAATGGTCAGCACCATTGCTGGCCTTTGAGGCCCCCCTCTGGGACTTCGAATCTCTTCACTTACCGTACGAAACCCAGAAATAAAGCTACTTCGCGACGATTGTGTGGAAGTGTGGTTCTACTTAGTAGACCCGCACGTTCATACTGCGAACATCAACTGGAAAGCCTTTTTAAGATGTCGATATTGAAGGGTTTCCTTTATAAAACTTAAGGATATTTTTTCTCGAGGGACTTCGATTTGAGTTTATCGAAATAGTAGTATGGGATATGGGACGGGTCATTTTATCTTGAGGAAAATCGTGTATAATTTGATTTCGTAACAAAATTTAGCATTTATAACAAGATGTGGGTGTGATTTGGTGATGATATCTCTTAGATAAGTGGCCGATATTTTATGAGGTATTTTTATTTCATGACAAGCCCATAAGAAGGTTGGTTCTAAAAAAAATGTCTATTTCATGAAGGGCACAAATTTATAAAAGAATTTAAAAACAATGTAATATCTTTAGTTCTTTCTCCTTTTTTCACCGTTTTCCGAACCAGTAACACTGCTCAAACAATGCTTCTTACTTTAAATGAAACTATCAAAAACTAAATAAATAATATTAAAGAATCCAAAATTGGATTTTAAACCAAATCAGCCTTCAAAAAAATTGGTCCTTCGAACCGGATCCATAAACAAACATTAAAGAATCTAAAATTGGATTATGAACCAAATTGGTCTTTAAAAAAATTGGTCCTTTGAGCCGGATCCGCAAGTAACTTCTGCATAAGTGTGAAGGGCTAATGACGTAAATAGCTGTGATTCCTGACGTACGTCAACGCACTTAGCCCATCGGCTTACCAACAAACAATGGGAAAGTAAAAGGTGGCACTAAATCGGTCAAGTACCAGTCAAGTAGCAATCAGTCACACCCACTCCACTGGCTCAAGTCGGCTCGAGAAGCGTGTGAAATGTACTAACTAAATAGACGCCATGTTTGACTTGCTTACAATTAGAATTCGATGTGGTACTGACGTACGCACATACATTTAAGTCTAATTATACTTAATGGTGATTTTTCTTGATTTATTTTTTCTTAGTTTTTTTAACTTGCCATGGGAAGTGATCACCAAGCAAGAAAGCCAACGACCAAATGGAATAGATGATCTGCTACCGACTTTTAAGTCCCAACTGGGCCTTTGAGTCTCTCATTAATTGTAAGAACCCCAGAACAAACTACTACTTCACGGTATTTTTTGAGAGTGTTGTACTACCCCGATCGAGCTGACCCTGGCTTTATTTTAAAAAACAACTATATGTCTTTATGATTTTTTATTGTATTAAAAAAGTATAGAAATGCCTAGCGTCCTTTACTAGTCAACCTTAAGAGAAAATCAAAGTGTTTCATATGGTAAACATGGACGATAATAATAAACTAATTCTGATGAGATATTTAGCCCCTAGGTACAGACACTTTCTCATTACAAAGCTTAACTTAGTTTATGTCTCGAAATTACGTAGAAAATTCAAGAATATCAAAAATGATAATATAACCTTGTACTAAATGAAACAAAACTCCGTTAAAACGGTAACTATGCCTTCAATTAAAGTACGTACTTTTATTTGCGCACGCACAACACTTTAAATTTATTCAAATTAAAACGTGATCTATGGAAATGGCACTAATACTTCACAACACACCGACAAAGACGAACCAAACAAATATAATTAACAAGTCCTTTGCATTTGGTGACACAAACACAAACAGAGATCCACGCACACAGGTGTAACTGTAAACATCTACGGTTAGGGTTGTCACAATTAATTTTCCAGCTTACATACTTTTTTAAATGTAAGAAGGAGACAAACGAGCAGGCGGGTCACCTGTGTTGGGGCATCGCCCTGTCTCTCTCACTCAAGCTAGCCCGCTAGAGCAAGACACGGTACTGCCTCAGTGTCTGGATGTCGCTGGTGCGCTTAGAGACTCACACTTTGTCTTAGTTCTGTGTTGTCTATTCTACTGCCTCACTGTAAATCATTATTAAGTATATTTATAAAAATATATTTATTGTTTGATGCGGTCTGCCGCTTTAACGGGACCGCAGAATGCACAACGCATACCATTGTATGCGTTGTGCACAAACACAAAATACAACTACAAATATAGACAAATATTAAAAAACTAACCCCCTTATTCATAAAAAAAAACAATCTTTTTAAACTAGCGAATGTTTTGTACCTGTCACTTGAAGGTAAACGTCACAGTGACAAATAAAAACATGGTAACTAACGTAGGTTTACGCAACGTTTGTGAAAAAGGGGATTAGCTTGAGTGTTTGAGAGAAGAAAAAATAAGCTGCTAAGTTTCGTGCGGCGCTTTTTCTCAGCAGAATCTTCCATTTTCGAAGCGCTGGTAGACTCAAATCAGTCATGTAAAAGAGCCATTTTCATTTTCATTCCCTTGCCAGCCCTAGCGCCTGCGCCGCACAAAGTCAACTCTCGCGGCACACCGGCGTGCTTTTAGGCCGTCGATATGTCAAGAGAGGCTTGTACTCACTTTATAGTGTGCCACAGGGCTATGATATGTGTTATAGGATGTTTCAGTCTAAACTTGGGCTCAATAAAAATGGCCAGTGTTGTAAACAAATATGGCAAGTCACTAAATTTTTATTTTTTGTTTCAGGTAATACTTTTTCTAGACAGAACATCTTTCATCTGTTCAACTACCTAAGCAGTTATCATAATGGACAGCGAAAAGTAAATATACATCTTATATAATTCTTCGTCTCAATTGGACTTCATAAAATTTACAGCTCTACCGCCACCCTAAAAAACTATGTTTTTCACATATATATTTTTTGAAAACGGAGGCAAACGAGCATTTGTTGGACCTGATGGAAAGTAATCACAGCTGCTCATGGGAATCAGCAACCCCTAGAGAATTACTGATCACCGGATCTCTTTGGCACCGTATGAAACACAGTATCAAGTTTCTACAACGCGACGGTATTCTGAGACAATGCAGTACCCACTACCCCGGTTAAGCTGGCCCATTAGTATGGCTGCAGACTAATTAAAATAAATCTACTAATAAATTATCTATTAAGAATAGTTTTTGTCATAATTAGCAATAATGAAATAATGTATGACTTCATATTTAATAATTAGAGCCGATGTTTTTATGCAGATTATCTTTTCGGATCTATGCATAAAAATTATTCTATTCCAAATTTATCATCTTCAGAACCGGATACATAGTTTTTATTGCTTCATATTCGCGTCCAAATTCCCATCAAAACCGGTTTAGCTTTTTACTGATCTCGTTACTGCCTTGATTGAGTCATTATTCGGTAGTTACAAGATGAGCCTGTTGTTTTTTAGTATTAAAAAAACGTTTTTATCAAGTTTGTATCATGAATCGCATATAAATATTCTAAGTTTTAAAAGAACAGATTACAAAAAATACTTTTTAAACGGCTAAACTCAAAAAACAGGTACAATATTTAAAAAACACAAACACTCAATCAGTCTGATTAATATATGACATTTAATCATGCTGAAATTCATAATAGTTCTATTTATCGTTAGAAACCTTATTGGATGGGTCAAAATTTTTCTAAAAGTTAAGAAACGAACGCTTTTTTTATGACAAGCTTTTATGTATGTTCAGTTTAGATCTTGGAAATTTTGACTCACTTTAAGTGGTCAGATTGACTCTAAATTTGGGATGTGTATGTAGTTCCGATGACTGTATAATAAAAAAGTAAAGCCAACAAAAAATGTTGTCTTCAAAATTATTTATTTAAAATCAAATGCAATATCTTTAATCTTGCAAGTAAACCAAGTGGTGAAATCATTTCCAAATTCGGTATGTGTATATAGATTTGATGACAATGCAATGACAAAATACCAGATGCAAAAAAAGCTTGCATTGATATTGAATTTTTAGACAAAAAAATCTTGTTCTTACTTTTATTATGGTTCGGTAACAAATTCAACTTTAACAAAAATCTTGCGCATACAACTAAGCAAATCATGTTCGAAATCAAGGTCACTATGTCAGTACCAGACCGTGACCTGCCATTACCATCAAGGTGGCTATGGCAAAAGGTTTTTTATATAACATGACATGTAGTCATTTGGAATTTTAATCATTTCCTTGAGATGATTTTGTTCTTGGTAAGATTTTATCCGGATATGACGCATTTTTTCTGAGAATTAGGGCGTTTTATTCGTTATAATTATAAGGAACTTAAAGACACAGAATTACTTGTAGGTAAGAGTTATTTGAGTGTCCGTGTTTAATTCGTCGTTTTTTTATGGAAACATCTGATCTGTTGCCGATCTGTAGCTCCCCCCCCCCGCCTTCATCTTTTTGTTTTTAAATGCTTCCAGATGCGTGATATGGTTGTACAATTCACCACACCATATTCTTAGACCTGTAGTTATAGACTGTTCTCAAGTATAGTCGACCAAGTAATATTTGACAATTTTTGAAGCTTATCTGTTTGTTATACGGTCGAAAATGATCAAGCAATTTCTTGGTCGACTACACGGCAACATACCGAAGATAGAACTTAACAAGACCTAAATCTCGAAACAAAATCAAATTTCAATTGACGCAATAAGTAAAAATGTTTTCCAGAGTTTGTTTTATATTCATTGTAAGAGTAAAGCTGAACTAATGAGCTAGTTTAGAATCATTATTTACCATTATCTTTAAAAAGTCTCTTAATTAACTGGTGAAAGTCGGCCTTTGGCCCTTAACCAGGATTGATTAAGTCCTATTTTTCAAACAGATAATTTTTGAGATAACAAAGCAAAACATTGGAGATGTATTACATGCTTCAGCTGATGTAGAATAAAACAGGGCGATCATTTATAACTCACGGATTAGACGAAGAAGCTCGTATAAGTTAGGCTCTAATGATTATAATTCCTTTCTTTGCGTATTTTAGACGTAAAAAGAGTTCAAAAAATTAAAAAAAAAACATATGAAAGCACTCATACTCTGTAAATTATGTTCTTTTTTCTTGTAATCAATGTTTTACTGTGTTGTGGATAAATAAAGTTCTTTTCTATTCTATTCTAAAAGGTAAAATAAGGATATTACTTTAATCGAAAATTCCTAGTATTCATTGGTCAACAAATATCAGACGAAACCAATACAAATATAATTTAAAATGAAATGAGAATTTTAGAGTAACGCGAGAATTAAATTCGCGGCCACAATTTTGTTTAAACAAACTGGAACAAATTGCCTTGCTACTCCGCGAAACCAGTGCCGTGCTCGTGCAACTTAGCTGCGTCTGTGCGACATGTTCATGCAAAATAAATGGTAATTTGTTCCAGTTTGTTGAAATGGACCTCCGCAAAGTAACGCCTTAATCTACTAATTATTTACATTTTTTTTGTTTGTCTGAGTTTTATTAGGAACTTCCTTGTGACCAGCAACGGATTTGTAGTCCCTTGGGATCTCTACTTCCCATGGCCGGCGGTGATTACCTCCCCAGAAACAATTCGCATGCCAGTTTTACTCTCTTTTCAAAAAATTGGTGACAGATGGCGTCTGTATTTTATAAGTTTAATGGAGAGAAGCACTATGGCGTCTTTCATATCGCATGTTGAATTATTTATTTGAAGGTCAATTACCTCTCAACTAGTTAGTGAAATGTATTATCCAATACGCTTAACAACCGCAACAGTACCATATCATTAAAATTAATCGTTTTAATGAAACCCCCTATTAATGAATTCAAAAATAATTACACCCACATACATTGGTGTATGGTTGAGTGAGTTAGAGTTATAAAGGAGTTATAATTGGTCTATCGTAAACTTGAAGAAGACTTTAACTTAATAGCCAATTTGGCACACTATAATTGAATGCTTATTTTATAGATTAGATTAGATCCATTTATTACTTATCGAAAAATACATCAAATTTAAAACTAACGTCAAAACATAACAAAGTCACAATAAGATCGTCCAAAGATGTAAACAAAATAAGGATATCTAGAAATAATACATTAGAATAGAATACTTAGAATTATTTATTTCCACCATCTATGGGAAATACGTCTAGAAAATGCCATAAAATCATAAAAAAAATGTCACAACAAAATTACAAATAAACAAAATAAAAGTTACGTAATGGTAAATATCTACTAGTTTAATGTTAAAGTTTAACGAGCATGCGGGTCACTGGATGGAAAGTGATCAACGCGGTTCATAATTTAAGTGATATACAAAAAAAAAATGTTATGTTATTATGCAAGTGAATCACAGAGTATAATCAAGAATATAGCACAAGCAATATTTTATATGCCAAAATATATAATTAATGACTTTACGGACCAACAAAAGAAACTGTTTTTTTATTCAAATTAATTTTAAAATGCTATATAATGAATGACAACACAAAGAAAAATTAGGGTAATGGCAGGGTTCGAACCTGCAACATCAGCATTCCGTGCCTTGCGTATTCCAGTTTCCGCCACATTACCGCTGAAATACCCTGCGAATTTTTCAATGTGTTTCGTCTTTACGGTCAGTACATTGTTGATATTTTTTCTTTGGGTAAACTACCCTCGGTGTTATCTATGAGAAACTTAATCAAGTTATCATAGATGACACCGAGGGTAGTTTAAAAATAAATAATTTCGATTATAATAATTTAACAACAAATGGCGTCATCTCTCGTCAGCTAACGGGCATTCATAAATGACCAAGTTGAATGAGACGCTACTTTCAAAAAAAGACTCAGTAAAGAGACAACAACCTTTTAAATTTTTAATTCAATCGCATGCGATTGTGAAATAAAACTCATCTAATTATAATTTTATCTTATCTCTTTTGAATTACCCACTTGTAAATAAAATAATTAATTACCCACCCACGTGCCACAGCCGGAATGCGTTGCAGGTTATTCGGACCACCAATCGGCAGCCTGTAGAATGCATGTGTTGAATTTCGGTAGAATGTGATATGTCGGCTGTCGTAGGCGGTGGACCGTTGCTTGTTGCTACATAGAGCTAGGTAAAAGGGCCTTTAGAAAGGTTCGGTTAAACTTGTTCCAAAATTAGGTTAAAAAAATCGAGTTTTTTTTAATGATAGTAAAAAACTGTGGTAGAAAGGTTTTGACAATTGAGCCTTACGTTACTGCCTGCGATTTTGTCTGCGTAGAGTTTTGAGTTAGATACTAACTTGTAGAATGTGTGGAGAGGAGACCGAAACAATGGAACGCATATATGTGATTGTGAGGCCATCGCCGGAACAAGAATGAAACTCCTCGGCAACGGATACCCCGAACCAGGAGAATTCAAGGCACTACCGCTAAACAACATCATCCACTTTATGGAGGAAGTGGAAAAAGCGATGGACTAAGTGCGAATAAGGGGTAAATACACAAATGATCCCACTGGGTCGAAGTGTATCCGAAACGACCCCTTGTAGATAAGATAAGATAAGATAGAAACTTCCACAGCCTTTTTAATTAGCCTATTGGTGGAATTTCCAAAAATCCTTTCTTAGTTAGTACTTCACACACACAACCTTGAGGGACGAATGTTTTTATCTTGAACGGTAGGCTATTTGTTGTCTGTCAGTCTTTCAATAGTAGCAGTCTTTTATAAGTAGTAGATACTTGTAGATCTATAGGGACGTTTGTATTTACACCAGTAAGTAAAACAGTTTGTTAATAACAAATAATAAGACAAGCACGGCGTCATCAAAATCCTACAAGACCAAACGGATACCCGTACACGATTTTCTCGTTTTTCACTCATTACATCTTTCTCCTACTGGGTTCTTGGGAAAAAGATACTAAATAATGCATATTTTTGAAATTATTTTCCAACAAATCAAGTCGCGGTATGTTATTCTTGCTATCCTCTAATCACAAGCTAAGGGGCCAGCAATATCACTACAGCTCAAAACCGTGCCGTGAAACCCCCTTTTTTTTTGTAAATAATGTAAGGAAAAATCACCGGTGTCAGTTGACTTGGTTAATGACGAAAAAAAAAACGCATAGCTCATGCTTACACTGCATGGTTGCCCATATACCCTTGCTTAGCGATGCAATGAATTATTAAAGAGTTTGTTTACATCCTAGACACTATTTTACAAAATAAACACACCCACTGTCAGTTTTTGTCACTGCCAGCCTTTTTTCAATACCGTAAACAGCTTTTCCAAAGCAAAACCAGTCACCTCTACAGCGCCTCTACTCTATGCCCCGTTAGCATTACACAACGCTAGAGCACGGCCGTTACTCTGCCAATGTGGCCGAGCGCGCGCACACCGCAGTCACGCGTCAAAAAATAAATTAAAAAAAAACAAACGTCACTCCACTTTGACAGTTGGTTTTTCGCGCGCAAAATCGTATCAGGAAACGTGTTGGAAAAAGTCGAAGCTGCAAAATTTTGTGCTTTTGTGTTGTGTGTGTGAGTGGAAAGAGAAGTTATTTTTTGTTGGTTTTGGGCTCATTGAGATGTGTCAATGGATTTGTACGCATGGTCATTGCCGGTTTGGAAGTAATTTTGTTAGGTAAGTATTTTTTGTACGATGATTTAATGGTATGACGAATCAGCTGATTCGTACAAGGAAGTGTTGTTAGGATCGCTTCGTTAATCATTTTTGTCAATATCGGACCGAGTGTAGTTTTTTTAGATTTACTATTTACGATACTTTAGTATCCTTATCAGATGATTAGATCAATAGTAGCGTGACTAGTCACTTACGTATTTATCTCAATTGTGATTATATCAATTGATATTTTGTTTGTTTGTTGACGGCTAAACTAACCTTACATCCTCCAATGTCGCTTACTCACTTCCGAGTAAAGATTAAATCTAAAAAAAATAAGCTTGTTGGTCATTGAAATGATTCAGTAAGTTTTAATGTGATATCAACACGAATCTGTCAACCTCGAATAAAGAGAATAGCGCTCTGAAGTAATAAATTAAGTGAAAACACGTGCTGAATTTATAACATGTTATCAGCTGTGTAAATAAACCTACAACTGTTGTAATTGTTGCCTGAATTTCGTACGTTGTATGCCTGTCACCATTTTACTGTCTAATTAAAAGCTTTAGTTAACAAATAAACGCCATAAAAGGCTACAGTAATCTTAACTCATATTACACCTAACTAACATCAAAATACCTTAATAAATATAACGTAAAAACGTAAAAATTGTCTACCAAAAAAATGCGGAAGAGAAAAATACAAAAAGTCCAACTCAATGTCACTCACGTCACAAATCAACGTCTTGTCTAAACAAAAAAGACGTAAGCGATTATACAAGTTTTTGTTCTTACGGCGTTCTTCATGTTGTGCGTTTTTATGCGTGTTAACTCTTACATATAATTACGAGTACGAACATTGTTTGAGACTGTTTTTATAACTGAAAGTGAGTTTCTGTTGGCTAATCGTCATTTTAATTGCTAATTAAACGCTTGAGGTGTTATTATTGTCGTTTGGCGTATTAGGATGCTTCTTTCGTTAAACTCAGAACTGTGATTTAATCATTTTTAGCTTTCGGTTTTAAAATGTATTTCATGTTTTTTTACTGTCTTCAATGGTGCGTATTTTAAAACAAGAAAGACATGTATCAAAGATGTTCAAGTAAAAAAACTGTATGAATAAAAATAAAACATGTTAACCCCTTTAAAATACTTTTTTTTTGTTAGTGTAATTTAATCCACTTTCGTTTTTCCCATTAAACGCACGCGTTTATTAAATAATTCAGAGGGCTAATGTCAAAAAAAAACTGGCTACCTTTTCAATTATCCACTCGCACGCAGCTCTAAACGACCGCTATTAGCTGGGCTCTATTAGTGAGTAGTTGTGCGAGCTATTCGAGTGGGCGGGGCCAATCGGAGAGAACAATCAGGGCAAGGGATTAAATGCGTTTGAAAATTGATACTTTTTGTATTTGGTTTGTAGTATTGATACGTTAAGCAGTAGATTACTGTATAAGATGTCCCGAATTATATTGAGTATTTTTCTTGCTTTCATTGTTATTCATTTATTTGCAAAAGGTTGCCATTGGAAAAATTATAATTAAAGAATTAAGACCCAGGTAATCGTCTAAAATTTGATAAAATAACACGATATTCTGTACGCGGATGCGCTAAAAAAATTGTTCTATAAATTAAAAAGAACGATTTTCAAAATTAATAGATACGGAGGCGTTACTTTGCGGAGGTCCATATCAACAAATTGGAAAAAATTACCTTGCTACTCCGCGAAATCCAAGCAAGTAAATTTGTATATAGAATTAGTCATCACGTTTTATCATCATTAGACCCATAACAAATCGACTAAACACTTAGAAAGCCCTCTCAAATATCAAGGGCGATCCTTGTAAACAGCTAATCATGTGTAATGAAATTTGATCGCAGCTCAATCGATGGTTCTAGGTCACTGCGCACGCGTCTCTAGGCTCGAGTTCCGCTGTTTGCGAGTGAGAGATGAGCGAGGGGAGCGGATCATGTTGGTATAAATGTTAAAATGCTCAATGGATAATGTGCCATCGGCAAAATGTACAAAAGTCAAAAGTTATGTTAAATGACGAAAACTCGGTCAAATGTTCTACATTAAAATATAGATAGCAATTTTGGTGACAATAAAGTTTGATCTTTACATGTTAGAATGAGCAAACGGTTATACATTTTCGAACTTTTGACATTTGATGTAATTTGTAAGGCACTCTTTAAAAAACTAATATGGATGCGTATGGTACGTCCTTTTAGGAGATAGGTATGCCTTACCTCTGGTACCTGGTAAATTTTATGACATTCATAAGTGCTTCCTGTAAGCCTAATCTGAATAAAGACATTTTGACTTTGACTTTGACCTCTATCATCTCTAGCATCCTTTAGTAAACAAAAAGACGCGTCAAACAGTTACAACCAAAGTTAACCAAAGGTTATAAAATAAACAAAAAATCAATACGTTCTAATTGAATAAAGACAATAATTGACGAAAGGTGAATAGCCCGAATGAAACGAATGCTTAATAATAATGAATAGATCCAGGCGTTACTTTGCGGAACTAGACTAGACTAGCCGAGAAAACTTATAACCAGGCGAATAGTTTAACTATAGACGTTATCAGACTAAGCTAAAGTCAGCGTCTCACAATATGTGAGGTTCTTGGAAGTAGAGTCACGTCAGTTAATTTATCGCCATGTTTTTCCCGATATATATCTAATGTTGACTGTTTGTCCGACGGTAACAATAAACGCTGGGCCGTAAGGAATCGTCCTTAGCTTCCCGGGAGCATGCGCAGTATGCAAACTAGCATTAATAATGTATAAGCCGGGATGCGACGGGATATCCGTGAGAAACTTGCTATAAGATCATGGTTAGGAGGTACAGTCAACCAAGTTGATTCATAGGCCACTGTAGAACCTTCTCACAATAAACATCATAATGACTCTCAATAAATGTCATAATTATCTCAGCGATGACGCATTAGTGGCCTATGAATGAAATTGGTTGACTGTACAATGTCAAAGGTTAAGTTTTTATTGTTTTTTCTTCTTCTATGGAATAATTAGGAAACCGAGTAAGAGCGTTACTTAATGGAAATCAATCACAGACATCTATTAGAACTATGGGAATATGTTATTTGTAATGGTTTGAAGTTTTCGATTGACCGATTGGAGTGAGATCTCAGAGTTAATTGGGTACGATTTTGTATGTTTGTTTGTTCGACGATAACTTGAGTATTGTTAATCCAATTTTAATGAAATTTAGGAAAATAGTAGTTAAGAGAAATTAAATTTTGATGTTAAAATATGAACAGAATCGGTCAGAGAGTTGCGAACATACGGATCCTACTTTAAGAAGAGGTTAAGAAATCAAAAGTTAGAAAATATGCCCTAGTGGAAAATGAAAGGGCTTTATTTTCAATTCATAAATTGATGTTCTAGATTCAATCCAAGTTTTCTTTTCGAAGCAAACATCTAGTTTTTCCATGTGTTTGAAATTAAAAGAAATTAGATCAGGGAAAGCTCTTGACCAATGTTGAAACTCAACTCAAGGCGTAAACTAACATATTTTTGCCTTCGGGGCTATTATCGCGTCTGTAGAGATACAGTACGTCAAAGAAAAGTATCAGATACCTGTCAAATCTGTAAGTTTTTGACAGATCGATGATGTGTAATGAATTTCGGGTGAACGGTAAAATTGTTGAACTGAATCGCATTGGCAACCAGCTTTTCACAGCGCGAAGCTTCACGTAATGTTCGTAACCCGAGAAATGTGCGAGCTTTTTCCTGGTGCAAGCTCGCACCGCCTTGATCTTGAAACCAAACTTTTTTGATGTGAAGAGCGGTGCAATTAAAATTCTCGAACGGAGACGGTAGCTTGGGATCCACTCGATAAGTATTTCACCAAAGACTAGGGTTGTCAAAAATGTATCGTATTTTTTTTTTACTTATTGTAAAAGAAATTGCGTTTTTGACAATATTTTAATGAGAACACGCTTCAATGAGACACGCTTGTTTTCTTGATTAAAACTCATTTTTTCATTTAGGCTGTTGCTAGATTTTAAGTTACAGGCTGAAAAGGGTCAGTGACCTGTGAATCCTATTAGAATTTAGCAAAATAGGCTTAGAAACTACTAGCGTGTTTTACTCTTTTCGGTATTAGATATTTATTTAGATAGATTTAGTAAAAAAACATTAAAGAGATTTTATGAGATTAAAGTATTTTGTAACCGAAATTTAATTAGATTTGTTATTCTATACAACATCCGTATCATTAATATTAGTCGCAATAAAAACATAAAGAAAATTTTAGTCACCTTACAAAACTTGAACCTAGAACCTCGGCATACCGTTTAAGACAACTATAGGTAATTCAGAAAACCGAAAATAAATTACTAAAAACATGAAAAATTTTCAGTGCCTGCTGGGGTTTCCTTTAGCTCAAAATGTAACACTAAGACATTATTGAGGTTTCAGATTCGAATCCCGCCGGACGACAGCAAAATGTTTTTATTGCGTCTATCATAGACACATCAAAAGATTATAGATAATACTTGCCTAAACATTATAAACAACTTGCAACTAGTAATAACTACTACAAATACAATTGGACTCTACAAAAAAACAATTGAACTTAAAAAAATCAAGCTCACTCATGTCACAAGTCGTCGAACGATAAAAAAAACTATATTTGAGCTAAGATTTAATACCAACCGTCAATCTAAGTAATAAAGTTGATATTGTAGTTCCTTAGCCATGATTTACTAAAGCTCAAATCGAGGCGTTTTTTGTGGGTATTAAATCGATGGGCGTGCCAAACGTCAGACGTTTTTATTAGAGAATGACGCCGCGTTAAACTTAAAAAGCTTATCTGTGCAAGCTTTTACGTTGAGCTTAATATTCCAAGTCTTGTCCCTGTAGGGAAACAACTTCGAGCATGAATTACTAGCTTTTACTCGCAACTTTGTCTATGTAGACATCGGATTCCATACAAAGTCAACCTTTTCACTCTTAAAGGTGGAATTTCCAAAAATCCTTACTTAGTGGACCTTAAAAGAACAGAAAGCGCTAAACGATAGAAAATCTATATATATAAAATTCAAAATCCTGACTGACTGAGATATCAACGCACAGCCCAAACCACTCGACCTAGGAACTTGAAATTTTGAACATAGATACTTTATACAGTGTAGGCGTCAACTAAATAAGGATTTTTGGAAATTCCACCCCTAAGGGGGTAAATTGGGGGTTGAAAGTTTGTATGAAAGTCAGTCGGTTTTGAAGTTGGGATGAAGATGTCATATTTGTTTCCTGTAGGCCACGCGGGCGAAGCCGCGGGCACGAGCTAGTTCGTCAATAAATTAATGAACAGTAATGAGCAACAGTGAAAACGCTGGAGAATTAACGTACTGCGTTTTGTACTGTGTGTGAGAAGTCCGAACGCTAACCGCTGTAGGTACAAACAGTTATATAGAACACTAGCGACCCGTTCCGGCTTCACACTGCTACAATTAGGGTGTAATTTACATACAAACCTTTTAAAAATTTCTTTAAATGACAGTTAAAACTGTATCAAAATCCGTTGCGTGGTTCAAAAGGAGTTAGCGGTCGAAGATATAAGGACAGCCAGGAATGGATAGCGACTTTATTTAAAAGAAGATAAAGATGTAAACTCTGGTACAAAAGTTTCTTAAACTTCACGATATCAAGTTAAAATAATTCCGACTTTCGACCAGAGGGTATTATTTATTTCAAACTCCAAATCATAAGACTCTAGAGAACCCAACAATATACTTGCGCAAACAAAAATAAATTCAATGTTCGGCGAACTCAAACTTTGTTCAACCCTGTCCCGCGGGCGACGACAGACAATGGTCGACGACCTGACGGACAAATTTGACCGCTTTTTATGTTGACGACTTGTTATGATGCAACGGAATTTAATAAACAGGTGATATATTTTTCATCA
Source organism: Ditula angustiorana (assembly GCA_963691745.1). Classification (NCBI taxonomy): domain Eukaryota; kingdom Metazoa; phylum Arthropoda; class Insecta; order Lepidoptera; family Tortricidae; genus Ditula; species Ditula angustiorana. Next base: position 457,565 of record OY829490.1, read on the forward strand.
TCATCATCCTGGCCAGGAATTATTTACACAGTTTGGGTTAAGTTTGAACGATGTGAGTTAATTTCAATCGGTTTTGACCGATCTAGCAATGTGTTTGTGTTATAAATATTTAATAACAAAAGGTTTTTTCTGTTGTGATTCTGTAATATTTTTAAATATATTGTTTTCTAACTTGGCTGACATAGTTAGGTCAAAATTATATAGTACCAGTACCAAATTTCTAGACCAATCAGGTGGATTTGTTTAAGTTCTGCAGGTAATTTTTAGCAATTGACGGTCTAGTTTCATTAGAGTCTATTCTGAAACTGTGACGTCACAGTTCTAAACAAATCTAGCTCAAATCGGTGCAGTTAAAAATAGTACGTTAGACATTGTTTCCTCTGATTGGTTCCAGTAATCGCGATCATTGGAGTGTGAAGGATTTCGGACGATGACCTCTAGACTGGTTTGATAATATACAATTGAGGTATACTCTGTTCTATACACATTTGTTGTTTTAAATTCGTTATTTAAGGCCTCCTCTACCTTAAGCCTTGGGGGCAACTCCCCGGGCCATCTTTGCTGCTGGGTTTTACCGGATATTTGGAGAAATAAGATGAATTTTCAAAAAGTAACAAAACCAAATAATTAGAAGCGTAAAAGAACGAGAAAGTTGCGTTTCTTCTCATGCCTTGTTGAGTGATAAACATAAATCTGAAACAACTTTTTAAATAGTTTCTACAAAGGAAAAGTAATTGCAAATACACAAAAAAGGAGTTTTTTTAAAATTTGCATATTTTGACAGTTTTCTTTTATAGTTTAACTCAATTTTAAAAACGTGTAACGCATTTTACTCTACCAAGCTGGTGCAAGCTTCCGCATCACCGTAATATACGAAAAAAACATGTCATTGATAAATCTATTAGAACTATAACGTTAAAACTCATTGACTTGCAATTGAATTAGACCTTGGCTTTTTATGTGCAAATGTCATTAAACTGAAGTTAATTTAAATGAGATGACAAAGTGATTTCGATTTGATACACGTTGATGTTTTTTTTATCTTACGTCACCCGGGCCGTAAGTAGCAGTTTACCGCCCGCTACGCGAGCAGAAATTTCCACTTCCTCGCCAGAGGGAGATTTAAAATTGTGTACACACCTCGGGCGGTGATAAAGAGCCTCAGGTCCCATGTTTATCGCCCTCGCCTTTGGCTCGCGCGACAAGTTACTGCGATCTGAGACATTCTTTATTTCACCACCCTCGGGATGTAATGTACTATAAATCCCTCTAAGTCAAATAGAGGGCGTTGATTACACTTTATGTATTTAATAAGATATGCTATGTCGCTCCTGTTTAGCAGCTGTAAACTATTCTAAAATAACACGTAATTATTTTCCACAATGGAGAAAACTAAATTAAATCGACTTGAATGAGTGAAATGGAAAAACTTTTGTCTGGTCACTCTTTTTTATTCAAAAGTGATGTAAACAAGTTTATGAGATCTCTGAGTCAACGCTGTCCATGAGAACAAATGTCCCCAAGAACATCGCTGACCCGTCGCCGGTCTGTAATTCCCACTACGGCTTCCAATCCGGTATTTTTAATATGCACAATACCGGGATCCCAGCATTGGTCATACTAGTAGAACCGGTTTTGGCAGCCCTGCTCCCCTCCCGTGGTCCTTGGGATCTCTCGCCCACCATATGAAACGCAGTAGGGAGGCTACTGCACGCCGGTATCTGTAAGAGTGCTCATCTTATCCCTCATATTCGCAGCAGACCGTATAAATTTTGAGGGTGCAAGGTCCATCCGGATTGCTACCACCATCTTGCTCGCTAATCCTGCCGCTAAACAGCAGTACTTGCACTGTTTTGTTCCGGCGTGGAAAGCAAGACAGCCGGTGCAATTATAGGCACAAGAGGTAATCCATCTTAGCCATCTGGGTTGGCAACGCATCTGCGATCCTTTTGATGTTGCGGGTGTCTATAGGCGGTGGTGATCACTTACCATCAGATGACCCACTTGCTCGTTTGCCTTCCTATGTTGTATATAAAAGATCTTTATAGGCATTAAATCAACCCTTATAATTCTTATAATAATGCCCTGAATCAAACCTTCCTACCAACTTCCGGTTATACCGGAAACGACTCGTTATTACCGGATGTGGCCATCATATCTTTACGGAGCATCTAATTGGAGCTGACCAGGCATGTGTAAGAAGCTATTATTAAGCCTATAGCTGTATGTGGTCGGTATAGAAGGATATAAGAGCTTTATTGCACTGAGGCACGATATATGCGAATTAGAATAACTGAATGGGTTTTGCTTGCAGCGAGATTTTTTAAGAGAAAAATAGAAATAGTTCTCGGGTGGTAGGACCTTGTCCAAGGTCCGCCCCGATCGCTACCACCATCTTGCTCGCTAATCATGCCGCTAAGTAGCAGTGTTTGCATTGTTGTGTTCCGGCATGGAGGGCGTCTTGCCCATTCCATCTTAGCCTTCTGGGTTGGCAACGCTTCTGCAATATCCTTGGTGTTGCGAATGTCTATAGGCGATGGTGATCACTTACCATCAGGTTATCTACTTGCTTGTTTACCTTCTTATGTGGTATAAAAAAATTGTACTGAGGTTGAAAATGCTTCATTGGCCTAGTAGATTTTGGGGTGTCTATGGGCGGTAGTGATTACTTACCATCAGATGACCCACTTGCTTGTGTGCCTTCCTATTTTATAAAAAAAAAATATTTCCTATTCACTGCTAATTTCTAAGCATACTAATATTAAAAAGCTGAAAGTTTGTGTAAGTCTAAAATGTCTGTTATTTCTTCACGCTAAGACAGTTGGTTGGATTTGTACGTTGTGTGTTTGTTGTAGTTGGTAATCTGGCGAAACTGGCAAACGCAAGGCACGGAATGCTGATGTTGCAGGTTCGAGTCCTGCCATTACCCTAAATTTTCTATGTGTTGTCATTATCATTAAAATTTATTTGAATTGGTTGGATTTGAGTAAAATTTGGAACCTTAGAGTTTTACCCTAGAGTTACACATAGGATATTTTTTTTTCATGACGATGCTTATTTTTCGCGGGATAGCAATAAACTCTACGCGGATGAAGTCGCGGGCAACAGCTAGTAAGTTAAGTACTTAGTAACTTTATTCGGGTAATAAAAATTGGGAATAAAAACTGACAGTTCGTCAGCTACTCTTATTGAGTCACTGGTTTTCGTGAGCTGTTCACTTCCTCTCACAGCCACCGCATGCTCGTTTTACACGCACTCCTATGAAAGTCTGCGACCCAATTTCAAATGAAATTTCACCCCCACTTTCGTGAAAATTTCCCTCATTTTCATTAAAAAATTGGTAAAATATGGCTTTCACGGTAGTTATTCTACTAAAACATTACACTATAGTATAATAGTATATTATAGTATCAGAATTATGTCACCCCGATATTATCATGATATTGCCCAAGACACCTTGACAAGTTTGCACAGACATACACTTCGGTCAAATTCAGATATATCTTATTATTAAATTCCACTTGAAAACCAATCCTAACAACAACTACATACAGTTCAATTTGTAAACCGAAACTGTGTTATCTTATTTGCTCAGGAACGCTCAAGCCCCGTTTCGAATCACCCTATCTAACCGTTATACGATATTAAACGCTATACCCATTGAAATAGGATTCAATTTTGAATTTGTGGTAATTAATTTCAGCCTAGAGTTTATGCAACTGTCACAAGCATACTATGCGATGTCAAAAGTTTGAACTTATAGTGAGAATGAAAAAGGACTCTATTCCTTTTATTTTGGGTAGTAAATCGCATGGAAATGTATGTGGAAAAAATTCTCAAAGGCGATTTAAAAAATATTGAAAGTACTTCATCTGATCATTAGTTCCGGATCCATTTGTTCCTTTTCCGGTTATTACTAGTTTGATCCGGTTGCCGGGTGTGTTAGGGAATATCCGGGTAGTTTTTCACATCCCCGGGTTCATTGCGCTTTGTGGATTAATATCCGTTTGACCCGGGCGAGTTTTCCGGATAACATTTACTCAGTAAATTCGCTTTATTCTTATCAAAGTAGTAGATCCACACTGTAGACAGTTGCTGGTTGCAGTTTAAATCAGACGGCTCGACCGGGGTAGCACCACACTCTCAAAGAATACCGACGAAGTAGTAGCTTGCTACTGCGTTTCTTACGGTGACTGAGAGATATGGAGGCCCACAGGGGAGAGGACCTACAGAGTGGCAATGGATCAGCGAATCTCTTGGGATCGCTGGTTACTATGGGCGGCGGTGACAACTTTCCACCAGGTAACCTAGCTCTAGGTTTATCAGGTGGTAGAACCTTGTGCAAGGTTCGTCCGGATCGCTACCACCATCTTGCTCGCTAATCCCGCCGCTAAGCAGCAGTGCTTGCACTGTTGTGTTCCAGCGTGGAGAGCAAGACAGCCAGTGTAATTACTGGCACAAGAGGTATTCCATCTTAGCCCTCTGGGTTGGCAATGCATCTGCAATCTTCTTGGTGTTGCGGGTGTATATAGGCGGTGTTGATCACTTACCATCTGTTGATCCACTTGCTTGTTTGCCTTCCTATTTCATAAAAAAAGAGTATCGTCGAGTAATCGCTGCAGCGATCATTGCAGTGATTCGGAATTGGTTTGAAGTGAAATAAGTGATTGTCCTCTCTATTAGGTATGTGCTCCATGGTCCTTGTATAGCATTGACCCCCTACAATTGAATGGGGGGCAATAAACAAGCCTGTAGTACATCAATCAGAGTACAGGATGCTCGAGGCCGATCCACAGGATGTTGATATTATATTGTTGACGGACGTACTGAGCTATTTCACTTGATTTAAACTGATTTAACGGGCACTGTAGGTGAGAGCCAAGTGTGGGAAAAGTTGCACGTTAATAAAATAAATGTTTAGGTAATCTACTATAGACCTAGTCTCGAACTAAGCAAAGTTTGTACAGTCAAAGATAAACATAAGAGCGCATTAAAGACAGAACTGAAAGAAAGTGTCCCTTTTTCAAAAAATAATCTTCTAATAATCATGTTTTATAAGATAAATAAAAATTAAATGTTCCTTATCATCATACTACCTATCGTAGGTACTAAATATATTACTTATGTCATAGGTAGATTGATAGATAAAACGTTTATTTGGTACTGCAAGCACAAACAATTAAAATTACAATTTAGAAAAAATTAAAGTGTTACAAATTGCCCTCTGGGTTGGCAACGCATCTGCAATCTCTTTGGTGTTGCGAGTGTTTATAGGCTGTGGTAATCACTTTCCATCAGGTGACACACTTGCTTGTTTTCCTTCCAATTTCTTAAAAAAAAAAAAACTAGATTATTTATTGTCTGTGTGCGCTGCAGCAGTTACAAAAGGGACATGGCTTAGAGCACAACCTTGCTTTTATAAGAGCAAAACACTGGTGTTCTGCCACAGCCCGAGAAATGTCAAAACTTCGAACTCTCTTAAGAGTAGTGTGAACCCAGCGCTCTCCATACAAACGGCGATAACGCTGTCTACCCTCTAAACCTTAACATATAGCCATGATTTTTTCGTATGCTGTCATTATGCTCTAGAACTAGGTTTGAATGTTTTGATTTTTAAATATTCTTAATAGTTTCAAAAATATTGACGTTTTTTGTTTTGTATGAAATTCGTAAAATCCAAATATTGTCAAATCTATAAATAAAATTAAAAAAATTAAAACAAAGAAACCTAGTTTTAGGGCATAATGACCACATACAAAAAAACCATTGCCATAGGTTAAGGTTTAGAGGGCGGAAAACGTCACGACCGTTTGTATGGGGAGCGCTTTTTGAGGCTGGGTTCACACTTCTTTTAAGTGAACCTAACTGCTTAAAATGTATAGAATAAACTTTTAATGGGGTCTTAAGGGTGGGAGTAATAGACCGAACTCAAGTTCCAGTGTCATATACGATCAGTATCAAACTGGAACTTGAGATCGATCTATAACTACCAGTCCTAGAGGCCGTGCATCAACATGATATTTTACAAGTTTTTTGTAGACTCGATAGCTTTTCAAAAGATTGATTTATGCAGGCATTGGAATGCTTTAATCTGAATGGTCCAAATAATCAATTTGTTGTTAGGATCAATTCAATTTGCTGCGTAGGAGGCGGTAGTAACCACAACACATATAAAAACTGAAAAGGTGTTATTCTGATGTCGCAACTTCTTTCTTCGGGCTTGGGAGATAAGGTAGAAGGTTTTATAGCAGTTAGAATGATATTGTTTGGGATTATCAAATTAACAGTTGTCAGGTCGTCTATCAAACCATTTTTCAATTATACTTTGTGGTTCGTAACTGAATTGGGATGTTGACTAAAAAATAATAATTAGTCCATCTTTTAGAACGCCAGAAAATAGTAGATACGTATTTTTTCTTTTGCTTCTAAAACTTAAAATAACAAAGTTACAGAGCGGCGAAAGTTCGCGCTACGTCATTATATCGTAAAATTTTTACGGAAGAGTGACGTCATGAGCCCCTACTCCTGAATTTGAATGTGCTGTATCTTTGTCAATATTATTCGTATGGACAAATAAAAAAATACGTATCGAGTATTTTTCTATAATCTAACTGACGGACTAATTAGAATCTTGTTGTTTTAACCCAGGAGACATCCCTATTGATTTCAATCGACTTCTTAAATAAATTAAAAATATGAACTTGATAAAGATTAGTTTCATAATTTTTTTAAAAAAATTAAGAATTTGCTAGTTAAACTAAGCCACGCTACATTGCTTGGTGGCAAATAATTTTCAAAATAACTCAACTTGGACACACTTTGCGCTTTATGAATAAACTATGCACTAATTCTATTCTATTCTATTCTATTAGTGTTCACTGAGGTATAAGTACCTGTAGAAACTTAAATTGTGTGTTTATTTCGAACCGATTTTTTGGGCGTGTCATAAACTAAATGATTGAACAGGGATGTCATTTAAGTATTTATTTTACAATTTTACAAAGATGGAGACATGAAATTTGTAACATGTTGTGTTTCCTTAGAACCATGATTTGATGATTAGAATATTATGAATCCGCCAAAATGGTGCCACCTCAATTTCCTTAGGTTCCTAAGCAACAAGCGAAAGGTGCGCTACCTAAATTTAACCTGAGCTGGTATTCGGAACTTTTTTTTGGGTTTTTGTGTGGCTATAACCTGGTTATTATAACAAATCACTGAACAAGAAAGGATTTTTGGAATTTTAATCCTTAATCTTCAGTCTTCTCATCAGAGGTTTTTTCCGACTCGATGATAAATTCTAAGATATTCATAATTGTTTGTAAGCCTAGTCTAAATAAATATATTTTGAATTTCACTTTGACTTAGAGAAATGGAAGTCAGTATTTAATTCAAAATCTACGCAGTCAAAGTAGCAGGCAAAAGCTAGCTTTGTATTTTCATACCACTTATGTTTACTATGTTTGCTCTATGATTATGTAGTTAAGCTAATATGTTATTAGGCTCAGATTTATGGCACGATTAAGTTAATAGTGTTTGCCAGGTTTATGCACTTGGTTTATTTATAACTAAGTAGTTAAGTCAAGTGGTATAAGGACTGTGGAATTGCTTCTATGCCCTCTTATAAAGTTACCTAGCTGTGCCGTCAACTTTGTCTCCGATGAATTTGCTTGTCTCTATCCCGTGGGAATTTTCAACTTTTAGGACACTTTTGGGAAATTAAAAGTATCCCATGTTTTAATCAGAAACATTGTCTATTTGTGTGCGGAATTTCACCAAAATCTGATTAGTAGTTTTCGATTGAAAGAGAAATAAACATCTAACTATCGTCATAAACTTTCACGTTTATAATATTAGTAGGATTTTCGAAGGAAAAAGAGTTGTACATAGGTTTTATAGTACGTATTTTTAAACTAAGCGTCAATGAAAGTGTTTTACCAAAAGTGAAATAGCCACAAAGAGGCTAGAAGACAGGCTGACGGGAATACAAATTTATGAAATTCCTCTTCTATCTGTAGTCAGAAAAGAACTGTATAAAGTGTTTCTATAAGCTCAAGCATAATAAATACCTCCAGCCTATTAAAGCTCAACTCAAAACCATGTAAGTAATAAATTCCGCTATCAAGTGTAGCTAGTACTATATTTTTAAGTACCCTGTCCACTGCGATACATCTGATGGCGATTGTACAGTGCACCCGGTATGTCCACTGTCCCATTACCGCCCACTCTGTGGTAAAACGGTCGTTTACGGCAAAACATTGCTTGTTGCTAAACGGTTTGACACACATTGTGCTTTGTTTATCGCTCATTTGGATTTAACAACTGCCTAGACTTGGGTTAATTTCGTTCCGTTTCGTCATGTAACTCTACGTTGTTGTAGGTTTAAACTTTTGCACAATGGAGAGTATTTTTCTTCATGAAACAGGAAAGCAAATAGCAAGGTCCCGTAACACCAAAGAGACTGCAGATGCATTGCCAACCCAGAGGACTAAGATAAAATATCTCTTGTGCCAGTAATTTCATCAGCTGTCATACTCTCCACGCCGAAACACAACAGTGCAAGCCCTGCTGTTTAGGGGCTGGACTAGCAAGCAAAATGAAGGTCGCAATCCAAACAGACCTTGCACAGGGTTCTACCTGCTGGATCAGCAAAATTGACAAAACCCAGGCATCTATGATTATAATAAGTAAATCTCAAATTCCAATGAAATAAATGAAACGCTTATTTCATACAAACGAACTCGCGAGTAATAGTTAAAAGGTACTGCATATATTTAGATGACTTTAAGCTATACCATGCTATCAATATACCTTTAGACTGCGACGTTTTGCAGGCTGATATCAATGCCGTTACAAATTGGGCTAAGAGTAGTAAGTTGCTTTTCAATTTTAGTAAATGCAAAGTGATGACATTCACAAGATCTAAAATGCCAATTCTTGCCGATTACTGTTTGGAGGGTAGATCGTTAAGTCGCGTTCACAATATTCGTGACCTTGGCCTGAACCTCGATGAAAAGCTCGATTTCGGTAGTCACATAACTGCGACGTGCAAGGGTGCAAGTAAGGCTTTGGGGTTCATCATGCGAACCGCAGCTCCGTTCAAGGATATTAAGGTTCCCATCATCTTATACAATTCTTTTGTACGAAGCAAACTGGAGTATAACTCCCTTATCTGGGATCCAGTGGAAGCTAACTATACAGTGCTGCTGGAAAGAGTCCAGCGCAAATTTGCGAGGTATATCTATAAGAAGATGTATGGCTATTACCCATTCTTGTTTCCGTCGCTTTTTGTATCGGGCATGGTCGGATTGTCTACTCTGGGCTACAGACGGAAAATGCAGCTTCTTATACATTATTGCTCCCTTATCCGAAACAGCGTTGACAATCCGTCTGCTCTTGAAAGGCTGCGTTTGTTCGTTCCTGAGCAATACGTGCGGGCCGGCGTTGCAGCTATAGAGGGCTCAAAACGCGTCGCGCACGGAACTCACCGACCGCTAGAGCCATACGACTCCTGAATGGTCTTGTGTCTGAGGTCCAGGACGCTGATGTGTTTGCTGACAGCTGGCAGTCGTTGCTTGCAAAAATTGACAAGTACTTAAGTTTTTCTGAAAGTTAAATTTTAGTGGAAATGTGATGTTTGCCTACTTATAACTATTCTTTGTATGTTAGCATAATAGGTGTGTTGGTTATAAACTGTAAGCCTGTTTTTGTAAATTAAATTGAAAATAAAATAAAAATAAAATAAAATAAAAACTTAACCTATAGATGGTATTAACTGTTGCTTCACATATACCTCCAAAGTGAGGATATAGCAAGGACGACAAACTAGCGAATCTGTAGTAAATGATCCATTATGATCCCATAAAACCGTTATCAAACAAACTGGTGACGAAATATCTTGTTACACTCGAGAGATGAATCATATAACACTTATCTTGGTACCATACTAATATGTTTCAAAAATGCTTTTATACTCATTTTGAATAAAACGATGCTACTAATGTGGCGAAACTATTTGTTTATCGGGATACATAGGTAAAGTAAGTTAAAATGCATATATGATGCGTTAGTCTTAATCTTTGAGTAATATGCTGTCGGCGTTATAAATGTTTCTCCCTCAACTGCATGTACCATGTACGTTGATGACGTACTATTTACGCCTTTTGAGAATCAATCTGTCAGTATTACAGAATCACAATAATGTACTTGTGGCTTGTCACCAAGGTCCAAGCGAGTCAGCTATCTAAACTGTGACCATAGACACTTTAATGAAACGTAAAACATCTCATCCCTCTCTTTGTGTAAACTAAATGATGTGTATAGTTTGTGGTCTATCATAGATCACGGCATTCGTGACGGGCGGGTCATAGGCTGCCGCACCATTGTGTGACGAAAATTGAATCTTGTGTCAAACTAGACGAAGCTCAATTGGGATACCCATAAGTCAAACTTGGGACCGTTTGTGGGTGAGCCAGGGTTATGGCAGTTACGGTGGCGGACTCTTTCATCTTTTTTATGAACTAAACGCATTGTGACGAGGTATTTCGTGGTCTATCGTTTTCGTAATGGCTTACATATTTTTATAGATAAGGAAATAATATAAAATTTATGCTCACGGCTAAAACAAGCCTTGTTTGGGTAAAAGGGGTCGACTTTTTGACGATCTTACATGGTAAACGTAAAAAAAACATGGAATCATAACTTCGAATAAATGTTCCTTCAATTGTGCTTTAAGCACCTAAACATTTATAAAATACTGTATTCCATAAATCAGTATGTCGGTCAGTTTTGACGGTATGGTTTAAGCATAGCTAGTCGAAACTATCTGCAAGCAGCTAGCTGTATCATATGATAGGTAATTATATTAATATAATATGATGATTAATTTAATAACAATCATCATTGTGACATAATTATCAAATTCCTAAAGTACACAATAAGCTGATGTATAGTCGACCAAGAAATTGCTTGACCACTTTTCGACCGTATTACAAAAGGATAAGGTTCAAAAGTGGTCAAGCAATTACTTGGTCGACTATACAAGAGTGCATTTGTTGCGGCCATGCGGGTATTTAACAAATTACCAGTGGATTTGAAAATTTTAGAAGGCAGCAAATTCAAAAATACTCTTAAAAATTGGCTTTTTAGCAAATCATTTTACAGTATGAACGAATTTTTTACCGATGTTTTTTTTTTGAAATTATTATTGCACTTACGTTGTTTGTTTTTAGTTTTAAGTATTATACCTATTGTACGTCCGAGACGGATATACTGTTGAGACTATTTTTGTTTGTCATCCATATACACAGTTATGCAATAAATCTTTTCTATTCTATTCTATTTCTAAATGTCATTTAAGGCCTACGCAGGCCTTTCTCTGAAACTCCACTCTCTGCTAAGTTCCTTGTACATCTAACAAATATTTCTGATGTCGTCTCTGTTTTGTCTCTGGACACATACAAAGACGGTACCACAAGTCGTGAAACAGAGCCTTAATCTACCTGTGTGTAGGAAAGCCGTCTTATATATATAGACAATGGCCTTATTACAGAAGGGCAGTTAAGAGACCACGGTGTAGTTCTAATGTTATCTTTAGAATAATCGCCGGTCCAGGCATTGCAGGCGCGCTGAGTACGCTAAATGCCTGGTAATTAGGAAGCCTCGACGGACAGACATTAGCAGGCATAGTTAGTAGTTGTTTTAGTTATTCGACTAACTATACTTATTTTTAACCATGGCGGGAAAAAGTGTCATTCTCATTAGTTTTTTTAAACCGGGGGTAAATTTTCTGACATTCATAAGTTTCTGTAAGCTTACTCTGAGTAAATATCTTTTGACTTTGTTGGAATCAAAATTTGAAGGCCTGGAAAAGACAACAGTCTTTTTATATTGGCATCTTATCTTCTCCTGTCGTATTAAGTAATCAATAAAATACATAAAATCTTAAAAAATATTTGCATCTATATCTTTTTGGTATTCTTGAGCTATTTATTGTGTTACATCAAGGTTTGCTTTTTCAAGGAAATCTTAAGCTAAAGGCAAACCCTCTTATTCATAACTCTTAGTTATCATAATGTGTTATATTTTATTTTTTATGACAAAGGGGGTAAGTTGCTAGTTTATAATACCACATCGGTGACAAACAGACCAAACCTGTTACCTTATCTTATCTCTGACCTGTTAGAAACAATAGGCGCTTTAGCGGCATTTTCCTTGATTTCTTTAAGGAGCCCAAAAAAAAGGATGATAACCAGAATTAAAAGTATTACAATTAAATCAACTCAAATTCGAATTGTACATGGATCCATATACAATTAAAATATAAATTAATTAAAAACATTTAATAATTAATTAGAAAAAAACACCAATAACAAAAAATAAATCAAAAGACATTTTATTTATTTACGTCTTTTTTTTCAAACACGTCCGCCTTACCCTTGTAACGTTCTGCCACAAACAAACAAAATATAATCAAGGAAAAACAACGGCCAAGTCCCGATAGGCCACACGGCCCCGGTGTAGGATATTAATTTACCACTTTTCCTGTACAAGGAACTCTCCAGCCCCCAGGGTTTGCGTGAGGGGGTGTATTCTGACGTATCCATTTCACGGTTAACGCACAACGTAGTTTTGGAGAGACTATGCTGCATTTTTTACATATAAAGCATATAATTAAGATTATTTTATATAATTACCAGCGACTTCGTTTGCATACTTTTAGGATGTAATGTATAGTCGACCAAGAATTTGCTTGACCAATTGTCGACCGTAATACAAAGGGATAAGGTTCAAAAGTGGTCAAGCAAATACTTGGTCGACTATACATAAAAACCTTCTATAAAAAAAACCCAAATGAAAACCGTATCAAGATATAAGGACAGACAGGAACAGACACCTTATTTATATTACACTAGCAACCCGCTCCGACTTTGCATGGATTTTAGGATCAACCTATCGTACTGCAACCAGCAACAGCCTGTTTATTTCTTTCTTAAAAGAAACGAATAAACAAAAAGCAAAGCATGATATATGATACCTTCATGGGAAATTGTGTAAGATTTTACAACAAAATTCCAAAAAACATAACTGAACTAAATGATACAAAATTTAAATCTATTGTCAAGAAGGCATTAATTTCTCAGGCGTATTATAAAATCAATGACTATATCTTGGACAAGGATGTTTGGAAATGATCCCGATCTGTATTGGCGATCCCTGGCTCCAAAGATTGTACACCTGCTGTGTTAAATTGTTAAATTGTAAAAATTTTGAATATTTGAGATGTAAAATAACATTGTAATTTTGATTTATTTAAAAAATTACACCTCGTTGAGTTTCTTGCCGGTATCTTCTCATCAGAGGTTTTTCCGAACCGGTGGTAAATTTTTTGACATTCAGAAGTGCTACCTGTAAGCCTAATCTGAATAAAATATTTTGACTTTGACTTTGACTTTGATAGTAAGTTTTAATTAAAATAAGTTCAAAACTTTTTAACACGTTCACACACAATTACAGCTTCATCCCTTCCGAACAAACCGAATGGCAATAAAACACAGGCTGCGCGTCTGGCCGCGGGCCAGCGGGCGGCGCACGCGCCGTCACGGCTCGCGAATTAACGCCGTAAAGAGTGTTTAATAGAAACCACGTGTGAAGCAATTAGAGGTTTCATCTAAACCCCATCGGGGTTGATTTAGGGGTTTAAATAAAGTTCTTCTGCAGCGAAATTAGAGTTATTTTTTAGGGTTCCGGAGTTTAAATGGACTTTGTCGTCTATCTGCCAAGCCCCTTATTCTTAGAAAAGTTGAAAATGCAATTACTGGCACAAGAGGTATTCCATCTTAGCCCTTTGGTTGGCAACGCATTTTCAATCTCCTTGGTGTTGCGGGTGTCTATGGACGGTGGTGATGACTTATCATCTTGTGACCCACTTGCTTGTTTGTCTTCCTATTTTATATAAAAAATATCGATATTACTCTAAAAAGTGTGATTACAAACTAAAATTTGTAAATCATTGCAGAATTAATCGTGAAGCACTTATCAGATTTTTTGCTTAAAATGTTATCGACAAAATAAAGTTTTATACTCGATCGCATGGAGGTCGTTTTGTTTTATTATAAGCAGTTATTTTTGCTATCAACTTTGCTGTAAGTGGCAGCCATCTTTTGTTTCATATTTGCTTCATTAGCGTTGCCTTCGTGAAGCGTGTTTATCGTCCATATTTTCAAAATGTCCTTTAAAAAATAATTTCCTTTTTAAATCACCTGCGAGTAGCTTTGGAAATTATTTAAGCGTGACCGGTATGGGGGTGCTAATGAGGGGCCAAGGTTACTGAGGAAGTTGCTTCGTTAGAACTTATTTGAGATAAGAAAATTATGTTAAAAATTAGGAAATTTTCGTTATACGGAAGTTCATTCTTGCTTGCTACGTGACACTTAAAACTTTCGATGTTTAAGTTTTTATATCTTTGTAACCGAAATTTCTCTCGATTTTTACTTTAAATGTTTTCAACATTCAAATTATTAAATTAAAATGCTATGCAATGACAACACAAAGAAAACTTAGGGTAATGGCAGGACTCGAACCTGCAACATCAGCATTCCGTGCCTTGCGTTTACCAATTTAGCCACATTACCGCTGCCATACCCTGCGAATTTTTCGATGTGCTTCGTCTTTACGGTCATTACATTATTGATTTTAAGAGTACAACTACCCTCGGTGTCATCTATATGAAACTTTTTGACAAGTTATCATAGTTTTAGTTTTTATTTTTATAGCCCTGTTTCAACCCTCGTATACTACTTGAGGGGTATTCTGTGAGAGAGTGGTACTACCCTGGTTGAGCTGGCCCACTCGTTCTGTAACCAGCTGGCTACAGTGTAAATAAATATCAATCATTCATTTTAAAACTCATACAAAACGTTTAGCCTTCAACGACGGCCAAATACACAAACGAATATTGTATGAGAACAATAAAGCTAGCTGAATAAATGTTTGCATTGAAAACGTAAGCATCAGCTGCGTACACGCATGAGCGGTAGTAGGTCGCTACTACAATGACGTCGTAAAAATACTATTACTGCGCATCGTGGAGGGGGCCAAGTTAAGAGAGACAAGCGTTAAGACCAAAATGATGTGTGATGAAAATCAAAACCACTATTTAACCTCGTAAGGCCTACGTCAAATTTCTTTCTTTGAATTTTGAACCATATCGTTTGAGACAGTGAGTTCAACATCGGTTTGACATTTGTCCTTTATGTAGGGCTTGGACCTTACGAGGTTGTGTGAGGGACAGAGTGGGGGACCTAAAGGTCGGCAACGGATCAATATTCGCGTGGAGTCGCTGGTTTCCATTAGCGGCGGTTATTGCTTCCCATTAGGTGCCATGCATGCTTATTTTCTCTCTATCCTATAAACACTACAATACACTGCTATTAAATATGTCTTAATATGTTATTGTTATTAAACAAACTAAAATAAATGGTGATAATCATACCATTGTATAAGTAAGAAAAAAACCAGTACAACTACTTGTAACTTTTCCGCTCCCGCTTGCGTTCCGCTCTCCGCTGGCGCTCGTCGCTTGTACTTAAAACAAATAAGCCTTCACGCCATCGTAAACGCAGTATATGGACCTTTTATCGCCTCTTTATCCCTCGAATGCAGTTTTCGAGCACCTATTGCATTTTTAACGGCTTCGTTATGTCATTATTAGAAATATTAGCTGCTGTATTCGATATGTCTAATCGCTATCCCCTTGTAACTATCTTAGGAAGAGATACACAAGGCGTTTTTGGGAAAATAAACTGCTTTCCCATATAAATAGTAATATGAAGTTTAATTCAGCGAACTGAACCTGAGTCATCCTTATGTACATGTCTAAAGGAATAAACGACATTATGCCCTCAATCTTTATTTTTTCCATCAAACTATTATTTACTGTTTTTTCTTTAAAAATTTAATTTTGCGAGTAGTAAGGCCTTGTGCAAGGTCCGTCCGGATCGCTACCATCCTGCTCGCTAATCCTGCCGCTAAGCCGCACTGTTGTGCTCCGGCGTGGAGAGCAAGACAGCCGGTGAAATTACTGGCACATGAGGTATTCCATCTCAGCCTTCTGGGTTGGCAACGTATCTGCAATCTCCTTGGTGTTGCGGGTGTCTAAAGGCGGTGGTGATCACTTACCATCAGGTGACAAACTTTCTTGCTTTGCCAACTGTAAACCACACTCATTTTATGTTAAGATTATTGAAGTATTTTAAAATAACTTTATTGTGTAATGCCGTATCAGATCTGAATCCATAAATTAAATACGTATAACATCCGAAATCAAATTCCAATCAAAGCCATCAAATCAATGACAATTTCACATTCCTTTCCGATCCAGTTTAAATCATGGCTTTAGAGAATTAGAGTCGAATCCAGCTTGACACTAATCCAGTCGCCATTTAAGGCAAAGGGCCGCTGCAATTCAAAATGGACGTCCAAATATGGCCGCCAAAGATGGCGGCGCACACGTGTGTTCTATTTAACGGGTTTCATTTAGAAATCTATTCGCTTTTGTATTATTTTTGTATTGCGTGGCTAATAAGTCGTGGGTTTTGGTTTATTCTGCAATCTCGTCTAAGCTGGTACTTATTTTTAATTTTATGTTTGTTTTGACTTTAAAACTGTGCTAGTAAAACTTAAAATCGAATCTTTTATCGATTTATTCATGAACTCATGATTGGAATATGCAAATTGAGAATATTTTGAATACTTTAAAATTTTATATTATTATGATATCAAAGGTTTTCTCATTAAACATAATGCATTTGTGGTTTGATGAATTTTCACAGACTTTAAGTAAAAAGAGATTTGAACTAACGCCCTTGATGGGACAAACGCTTTCATGACAGTAATCATTTATTCACATCTCAAACTTAAAACCTATAACCTAAACCTATCAAGTGACGCCACCCTCACTGTGACTGTATAGCCATAAATTTCTTCGCCTTTCTTTGACAATAATATAAAATTAAAAAAGGAGCGCAACTCAATTGTCACACCAACCCAACGTAATCTACACTAATTGTTTGTTTGTCTATTAGTTTTTTTTTGTGGCCTGAATGTCTCAAATCGTGGTCCTCGCGAGAGGTACGAGCGACTACGATCGCTTAGCAAGTAAAATGAATAGGTACATCGTAAGGGTTATAATGAAGATCGAAGGGTCCATCGGCCCGTGCGACAACTCCGAAGGGTGCACCGTTCTGGATGACTTTTGTCTATTAGTTGGTTTGTATTCAGGGGGTAATCTCTGGAACTACTGAAACGATTTCAAAAATTCTTTCACAGATAGAAAGCTACACTATTCCTGACGGACATAGGCTACTAATTTTACGTGAACGAAGTCGCGCGCGTCCGCTAGTAATACATAAATTTGTTGCCAAAACCATTAACTAAAAACAGATTTTTATGCTTCAAGTTTGAACACAGTACACTTTATGGTTGTTATTATGGTGATCGGGATATCATCGCACTCAGTAGACCGATAAATTGTGCGTATTCCCATACTGTGCGGTTAACACGGCCATTAAAACAAATGACAGATGACGTATTGACGGCGTTGAAAAATGTACGATACGATTGTTGACGTTTTTGAAGTTTATGACAATAGTAGAAAGGAAGAAAATATTTGTTCAGCTGATAGAACTCAAAAGAAACTGATTTACACTGTCGACACTCAAAGGGATTGGCAAAGGAGGGCAATGGTAATAGAGAAATAAATATTTAGAGAATATTAACACTAATTGATTTAATCCCAAGCTAAGCGAAAATAAAAATGAAAAAATTATTTTGCTAGTAGGCCATATAGGTTCTTTTTCATGTCTGAATCTACTAGCGCTTCGGAAAATAGAAGATTCTGCTGAGAAGAAACGCCGCAAGAAACTCAGCAGTTTTTTTTTCTTCTCTTTTAAAGCAAAATTACAGAGTAATATACATAATCATTACAATAGTATTTGACATACACAAAAAAAATTATAACAATAAATAGCACAGCAAGCTTTAAGCATATTGAACGAACTGTCACTAGTTAAGAATGATCAGGAGATGTATAGGGTCCCCAGGTCAAAGAAATTAGATAGGGATATATATGGCCCCTGAAATAATAATAATAATAATATCATACTTACGTCTGAATAAGCTTGGTTCCAGTTCCCAGTGGCTTGGTGTGAATTTCACTTCAGTAAAGCCGGACCGTTGAACGCTGTAGTACGAGTATGACGGTTATGAGCTGCCATTTTTATTGATATAACATTTTAGTAAAGCTACTTGGGAATCGACTTACACTGACGTCACGCCACTGAATGATACTATACAAAACGAAAAGACATTGTCATGCAAAAACCCACCATCCTCTACTTTCACATAAATCACATTAGATCACACAGACTCAGCTATAAACAACCACCACTCAACACTAAAGCTACATGATATATGCGCGTTTCGTCTGTGTACGAGGCATCCTCTGGAACAAGTATTACGACCGTTCGCAACTTGTACATTGTACGTTTTTTAATGTTTATTACAACGAATGTAAAATATTGAGTTTTGAAGCATCCTTTTAACATTCCATCACTGTCACCATCAAATATGGATGGATAGTACCTGAATGATGCCATAAAACTGATGGATTCCATCTGTTAAATAGCCGTGACAGACAGACCGACGCATTTATTGTGTTACGGAAAATTGGGTTATTTTATTACGGCGATAAATGTTAATTTGATACGGAAGCGTTTTAACAACTTTTCGGCTCTTTTTTATATGTAATATGAATAAATTAATAAATTTTGTAACCGAAATTTCTTTCGATTTTTTATTTTAAATGTTTTCAACATTCAAATTATTAAATTAAAATTTTAATGAAAACACAAAGAAAAATTAGGGCAATGGCAGGACTTGAACCTGCAACATCAGCATTCCGTGCCTTGCGTTTTCCAGTTTCGCCATGCTGCCGCTGCCCTACCCTGCGAAACACGCAAGCACCCCCTGCAAGCATTCCCTGCAAGGCACGGAATGCTGATGTTGCAGGTTCAAGTCCTGCCATTGCCCTAATTTTTCTTTGTGTTGTCATTACAATTTAATTGAATAACTTAAATTAAAAAAAAAACTTACTAAAAAAACGTACATGTGTACCTTTGTCTGTTATGTTAAAAATTGACTGGTGGAATATACTGTTGGACATTAAATTCTTTACTTTTAGAGTTTAGTAATAATAAAAAAATTAAACACCTATTTCTTTCTGTTACGTAGAAGATATTCAAGTGCCTAATGAAAATTAACAATGTTAAGTGTTAATCATTTTGTCTTTTTGTTACAGGTATGTTCCATTGATCTTGACTGCTTGCTGTAACGGTAAAAGCGCTTATATAATAAATAATAATAATAAATATCTTGGGACAATTTACACCAATTGACCTAGTCCCAAACTAAGCAAAGCTTGTACTATGGATACTAGACAACGGATAAACATACATATATAGATAAATACATACTTAAATACAAATAACATCCATGACTCAGGTACAAACATTCGTATTCGTCACACAAATATTTGCCCATACCAGGATTTGAACCCGGGACCTCTTGCACAGTAAGCAGACACATGTGCCACTGTGCCATACAGGTCGTCATACAATATGCATATACGAGTATGCACCCGCACATAAAAAAAATACAAGAAAAAAATTACAGTGTACAATGGCGAGTTTATAAGGGATATCTTCCCATCATCATCAGCATCAGTCATCATTGGTTAATAAAAATTAATCTTAACTAAGAATAACCTAAAACTTGCTAACCAGCAGTGCTTGCACTGTTGTGCTCCGGCGTGGAGAGCAAGACAGCCGGTGTAATTACTAGCACAAGAGGAATTCCATCTTAGCCCTCTGGGTTGGCAACGCAATCTCCTTGGTGTTTCAGGTGTCTATAGGCGGTGGTGTTCACTTACCATCAGGTGACCAACTTGCTTGTTTGCCTTCCTACTTCATAAAAATAAAAACTTAAAGATAAAACGGGTATCTAAATTACAGAAATATCAATTAACTCGTACGTTTTGTGCATCGTAATAGCGGAAAGATCGGATCGCAGCCATTTTGGAAATGGTGGCCAAGAACAAATCTAATTGTGCCCTACAAAGAACACTTTAATTTGCATATAATGCCTTCTTAATGGACCTTCCGGGTCCGTTCTCTGAAAGGTTTCTAATGACCTGTGTATGCCTTTAGTAGTCCTGTTGTATATGATATTTTGAAGATGATTATAATGATGGACAAATATAGGTTTTTTGCCGCGTCTCGTGCAAGTTATGAACCTAAAAGTTTATTTGAATAGGTACGCTTCGATAAAAATATTGCCTATATTTTAAAGTTAGAGTTATTTATTTTTATTACACAGTAAAAAGAAATTAAGTACAAAGTAACCTTAAAAATAGAATAGAAACTTTTTAAGCCAGTAAAATTAGAATTGTTTGAAAGCCTTGGCCAAAGGGCCATTTCTTGGCCAACACATTGGTATCGTATTCAACGTAAGATAAATGAGAACCTGAAATTTTAAGAATCACTCATTCTGTATATCTGACATTTTGCTAATCTGCGGGTGGCAGGACCTTGTGGAAGATCCGTGCTAATCCTGCCGCTAAATAACAGTGTCTTGCAATGTTGTGTTCCGGTGCGGAGAGCAAGACTCAGTTCAGT
Organism: Ditula angustiorana; assembly: GCA_963691745.1. NCBI lineage: Eukaryota > Metazoa > Arthropoda > Insecta > Lepidoptera > Tortricidae > Ditula > Ditula angustiorana. The sequence continues at coordinate 478,297 of OY829490.1, forward strand.
GGTATTCCATCTTAGCCCTCTGGATTGGCAGCGCATCTGCAGTCTCCTTGGTGTATCGGGAGTTTATGGGTTGTGGTGATCATTTGGTGAGTTCAGCACCATACCGTAGGACTTGTGCAATTGTTAATTCAATTGAATTCTTGACTATCCGAAGACCAACAGAAAAAACCCTCTAAGAGTCCTAGTACAGTCACCTGCGGACAAAAGCTAGGTTAGTATTCAACACAGCTTGTCTAAGCCCCTGTAAATACAAGCTTACCAGCTCTCAAGCCGCGTTTTCCTCTTGAGTGTTCTCTTGAGAGTTTTCTGACAGGTCCAGTGCATTAATGATAAGCTTTGATAGTGGACTTTGCTGGCCTAGATCCGCCTTTTGCTTTACCTAACGAACCGTCGCTAACTGAGTTACCCCCGTCTGTTCAAAGTTAGTGACGGCTTGTCGCATCTAATTCTCTATGATCTATGATATTTATTGTTGGAGGAGTTTACGAGGGGACGCTTGGCCGTGAAATTATTTAATTCACTATACGAGTTTGTCTTCAACTTGTTAGGTACGGCCAGGATCAGAAGTAGCTGAACATTTTAGTACCTTGTCGCTGTCAGTAATGTGACATTTGAGTCACTCTCATTTCATACGTTACTTCTACAAGGTCCTTAAGTGTTTAACTACTTCGGAGGCTGATATACATAACATCCATGATTTACATTCACTTTCATCATACAAATATTTGTAGCTATCTGGATTTGAACTCGAGACCTCTAGCTTTGTTGTCGTGGTCACTAACTACTGATTATCTAGCTGTCAAGAGTTGCTCTAATTTCTTACACTAAAACGAGATAGTTACTTAAAAAATCCCAGTTTGACTTCGTCTAGCTTGCCAGCCATCATTTAAACTATATCGGTCTATTATTATTTGGTTTACTATAGAAACTATTTTGGATATGCGCCTCAATAGACGCTTTCAAAGTCTAAGTCAAACTATCTTTATTCAGATTAAGCATACAGGAACCACTTACATCGGAAAATTTACCACCGGTTCGGAAAAACTTCTGATGAGAAAATATCGTCAAGAAACTCGACAAGGTAATTTGCTGTCTTTCCTTCCATAGTATTGCACCTTCTACCCCCTCGTGTACGCGCCTGCGCTTAGTTCACAGACCATATAGCGGTCTAAAGGGTAGTTAGGGTAGTTATAGTGACAATATAACTATGTCACACGAAACTTGTGACCCTTGTCACAATATTTGAATTGTCCGAAGCGGGGTAATGGACGATGGCTGAGTGCCGGATAAGGTTTCTGCCTATAGGCCTTCAGTATTGTTTTCAGTGGTGTGATGTTGCCGATACAGACTTTGAAAAGGATATTGTCTTAGCTGCTCATTATATGTGACATCCAAAGTGTCCGATCTGAGGGTACATAACAACTATGATACGCATTGCATAAGATACTGACGTTGTTCTCGGTACAGCTTAGCACAATGTAAATAATAAAGCAAGAGTGGAGGACTCTCTTTTTGTAAAATGGGAAGGCAAGTGGCTCACATGATTGTAAGTGATCACCACCGCCCATAGACATCCGTGAGTCCCGCGACACCAAAGAGATTGCAGATGCTTTGCCAACCCAGAGGCAATATAATAGAGGCAGAAGTGACTATCGTGTTTTGTGGTTAACCGTATCATAGTAATGTTTTCTTTAATTGGATTAGCCAAAATGAAACACCAAAACACGAAACAACACAAAGTCAACAATGCCACAAAGGCGCGGTGGTACCTATTTTTCTTCACCAAACTCGGAAGCAATATTGTCGTTTGAACAAACAGACAGATGCTATTGTTTACTGCTCTGAGGCATTCCTTAACTCACCGTTACAAAGCCCTATTTTGCATTCCAGTTGATTCAAATTTGGACCTTGTAATATGTCTTACATGGTGCAATTTTGATCACCATACAGAAAAAACTTAAACCTTTTTGAATCTGGGTCAGCGATTTGTTAAGATATGGGCCGAAGTGTAGTAGAATTAGTGGTAAAGTGATATTTTTCATACAGGAAACAGGTAAGTGTGAAAATGGTTAGTGGAGATAAATAAAGGAAGTCATGGCCTCTGCAGATATACTTATAATTATGTCCATGTTATTTAAGATGACTTTTATTTTATAGTTAAAAGAATTATGGATTGAGAAGTGTTTTTTAAAGGGAGGCAAACGAGCGTGCCGTTACCTGATGGAAAGTGACCGCAAGAGGATATCTGATCTGTTACCGATTATTAGACACCCTCCATCCCCTCTTTGGGTGCGTCGTATTAAGTATAATAAACTATTCTATTCCACTTTTCCCTAGATATAAATCTTGTATAAATAAATAAATAAATAATAAATAAATAAATATCTTGGGACAATTTTCACCAATTGCCCTAGCCCCAAACTAAGCAAAGCTTGTGTTATGGGTACTAGACAACAGATAAACATACTCATATAGATAAATACAAACTTAAATACAAATAACATCCATGACTCAGGTACAAACATTCGTGTTCGTCACACAAATATTTGCCCATACCAGGATTTGAACCCGGGACCTCTTGCACAGGAAGCAGACACATGTGCCACTGTGCCATACTTACAATACTTACAAACTTTAAATTTCTTCGGAGTTTAATACTTTGATTCCCGAAAAAAAAACACGGTACAAAAGATACAGGATGTTTAAACTACGTGGCCTTTAAGCGATGTTTGTTTATAGTAGTAGATATCCATTCGCGGCTTTGGTCAAAAGCGCAGCGTGCGCATACGAATGCGGAAGTATCGTGCACGTGCGCCCGCGCACACGGCTAGATATCCCATGGTTTTTGTGCAAGTACATTCTATGTTTAATGTAAAACTGTTACAGAAGAGGAAAAACAATTCTCCGAGCGACATTACTATGCGCGTCGAGTCCTTATTTACGGCAAAATAGGATGCAGATATCAAATATTTTTTCCCGGAAGTTTTTTTTTAAATAGGATGGAAAACAAGCAAGGGGGTCACCTGATGTTAAGTGATCACCACCGCCTATAGACACCCGTACAGTTTTCGTAAACGGTACTACTAATAAAATGAACAGATCTAAGTTTTGCCTCGCGTAGGTCCATATGAATAATTATAATATTTATTACATCCTCACGCCATTTTCCCTTTACGGTAGGCAGAGACCACAGAAGGCCAATTGCCCCGGTCCGAACATGCTTCCCTCGATTTCTCCACACACATTCCCTCTTCATATTCGGTGAAATTCCTGGCCTTAAACTGGCTGTATCATTTTTGATGCAGGAAATTAGCCTGTTTTGTTATATGGATTTTGCGGGTGGTAGGACCTTGTGCAAGATCCGTCCGGACCGCTACCACCATCTTGCTCGCTAATCCTGCCGCTGTGCTCGCACTGTTGTATTCCGGCGTGGAGAGCAAAACAGCCGGTGAAATTACTGGCACAAGAGGTATTCCATCTTAGACTTCTGGGTTGGCAACGCATCTGCAATCTCCTTGGTGTTACGAATGTCTATATGCAGTGGTGGTCACCTAACATCAAGTGACCAACTTGCTTGTTTGCCTTCCTGTGTTGTATAAAAAAAGTATATACATTCACAGCGGTCCATATGAATAGAATTGGAACAAATTACCTTATTTATTATTTACTCTGCATGGACAAAACTTCGGCGGCAAAATTATCGGATTTTTTTATTTTATAGTTAACTATTAGCCACTGAGATGTTTATCAAAATTGAGCTCTTTATGCTCCTAAGACTGCGGCAAGCAATAACTATTACCTTCATCATGATTCTAATCACGACTGGAGCGCATCACCTGCGTGTGCGCAAGCTGTTATCGTTAAGGTAATCACTTTTAGATGCATTTTCTAGATTCGTTACTCGCATCGCATAATAGTTTACGTCAGTTTATACGGCGCATATTTTTACACATAAATGAATTTCACAAATACTTAAATGATTTATTAAAATACAATAAAGTGTGTTTCATTAGCTCGGATTATCGCAGATAAAAAAGAAGTATTGCTCTTTTATATATTTAGTTATTGTTGTATTCAAGTTAAATTACCAAATATAATTTTTTGTATAAAACAATATAATTTAATTTGTAGTGATACAGTCCGACGATCGAGTTGATGGAAAAATACCTATATACCAAGAAAAATAAATGTTAACTGAATCTAATAACAAAATGACCGTATTGTGTCGCAGTCGTCACAGGTAATTTGATTCAACTCCTGCGCAGGGTCAACGACCCGGTCAGCTGATCGGCCTGCCTTACACCGTACCCGATGCACTCTCTGCTTTATTTGTAGGTGACTTGAGTTCTTTATTCGTTGAGTAACATTTTGACCTTCAATTATTTTCAAATCAAATGAATGAATGTGAACATAGGTAGAAAAAAACGTCCGGGTTTACTATGAACATCTTAAAAAACATATTACGCTACTTTGATTTTATACCGACTGGTGGTACAATTGAAGTGTGTGTGTTTGTGTGACTACACAGGAAAACATTAAGTTCGCTACACCAGGGGGTTCCACTCCGCACTGTAGGTACGCTCAACCGCCTTGCCTATTGCATAGGCAAATCGCAGTAGGCTGTCGGCTTTTCGCGCGCCCGCTCGCTCGCCCCCGCCGTGTCAGTGTAATTGAAAATGGACGCCGCGCAACCCTAGCGTATCGCCGGGAGTAGCGGAGGGAAGGCGGGCGCGGGCGGCGCGTTCCTTTTGACTTGCACCGCCTGGCGCATGGTGTATAAAGTAATACGAACTTTTTGATAAAGTTAACCAGAGAGACAATCGGATTGTATTTCGACAGTTCCAGGGCAGCCTAACCGCGGCAACACGGCAAGGTTTTTTTACACTTTAGTTTTTAGGGTTCCGTACCCAAAGGGTAAAACGGGACCCTATTGCTAAGACTCCGCCCGTCCGTCTGTCCGTCTATCACCAGACTGTATCTGATGAACCGTGATAGACAGACAAGTAAATTATCTCAGATAATGTTTTTCTGTTGCCGCTATAACAACAAATATTAAAATACAAAAACACAAATGTTTAAGGGGGCTCCTATACAATAGACACGATTTTTTTGCCGTTTTTATAGACAATGGTATGAAACCCTTCATGCGCGAGTCCAAATCGCCTCGGCCGGTTTTTCTATTATGCTATCTTCATGTTATTTGCATATTTACTCCCTGCTACCACTTTCCACAGAACATTAGTAAACCGCAATAAATCTGTGAAACTCCAAATCTACTTAACTTAATTAAATTAATTAACGGAAGCGTTTACACGAAGCCTAAAGCTTAAGGTAAAGCTCGCGGTGCAAGCTACAAACGCTCAGCGAGTCCGCTTCAATACTTATCTTAAATCTTACTTTTTTATGTTTTAGATCTCTCTTGGATCTTAAGTTACAATAGGAATCCCTAAAAACTATAGAGTTCGGTACTCAAAGGGGGCCTGCGGAATCTATAATTAAGTAAAAGAGCGCAGGAAAATTAAAGTTCATTAAATAATGCTCTTACGTTATAATTAGTAGTGGGAAAGGCAATGCAATACATATACGAATATCACTCGCGAGACTTAGGTATGATAGCGGCGCGAAGCGACGTGCTCCTGCTCCTTGCAACCGTGGCTGACTGCGGGGCGCGTCTCGATCACACACGGCGCTGGCGCGGCCGGCCGCGGCGTTACCTCGCGCCCCTCGTTCCTCGTCAGGCCCCAAACTCACGCGCATTCTTACATAAGCATTCGTTGTTCGTCCGTCCGTCCGTCTGTCATAAAGCGCTATCCGAACCATAATAGGTAGAATATTTATAAGTGGCTTTTTGTAAACTATTTTCCATGTGGTTTTCAATAAACAGATTCGTCTTGTCTTGTCTTGTAGTCACTTATAATGTTCACAGGATGTGAATCTATGAGGCAGCGTGGCATGTGTAAGACTTGCTCTTTTTATGAAATAGGAAGGCAAACAATAAAGTAGGTCACCTGATAGTAAGTGAGTATTTTTAATGTCCAACCGAACTTTCGGTTCCAGCTTCATCGTTCGATTTTGCGGGTGTCCATAGGCGGTGGTGTACACTTACCATCAGGTGACCCACTTGCTTGTTTGCCTTCAATTTCATAAAAAAAACGGAGTTTCGGTTTCGTTTCACGTTTAGGTTCAAAGCAACGACTGATGGGTGGGTCCAAAAACGTACCGACTGCAAAACACCTTGTTTTAAAAATGAAGTTTTAAACAAAGAAATATTTTATTCTGTTCCTTGATCGTGCCATTCATGTTTAGTATTTAAAATGGCTAATTTGCAGAATTTTTCAATCACCCGCTCGTTGCTCGTCGCTTACACCACCGTTTCACCCCAACTAATCCGCCATACATTATAAACGCGTGTACGTCTGTAAACCTTGCGAAACTCCAATATTTGCTTCAGTGCGTGAGGTATGAGGTGTTACTTTGTTTCAGCCATTTCCAAATTAGTTTACATTGCGATTTGATTAGTTTTGTTTGCTTTTAGCCTTTTAGTTCTTTGTTTTAACTTGGATTAAAATACATTTATCATGGTTTTGAACGATTCGTCGTCTTTAGTTGGGATGCTCTGTAACTGTAACAATATTCAAATTAATCAATAAAATCAATCATAATTATTTTATTCTTTGTTTACTGATTAGATTCAATCAATAATGTTTTTGTAGAGAGTAGCAAGGTAATTTGTCACAGTTTGTTGATTTGTACCTCCGCAAAATAACGCCTGAATCTATTAATTGAGTATGAAAAAAGTTATGTAATCAGTCTATTCTTTGGGATTCTACAATTATATTCACAGACCCAATGATATTATATTTTTGTAACCCAAATGTCTTTCGATTTATATTTTAAATGTTTTAACAGTCAAATTATTAAATTAAAATTCTATGTAATGGCCACACAAAAAAAAATTTGGGTAATGGCAGGACTGGAATCTGCAATATCAGCATTCCGTGCCTTGCGTTTGCCAGTTTCGCCACATTAGCGGTAATGTAAAAAAGCTAGCTATTTACCTATTTTACCTATATAATTATAAAGTTAGAGAACACCAGACATGTGCACCATACATCAGACAACGGCATGGCCTCATTCCGTCTAAGACCGCTCCTTGTTTGGGCCCGCAGCGTCCGCGACCAATAGGAGCGTGCGAAGTTCCGCTTGCTCGTTGAATGGGTCACTATGTCAGCCCACACGGGTGTAATGGCCACCGTGCCGCGTAATTTTTTCGAACTGACTTATGATTTCGACAGTGGAAATCTCAAATGTCGTAAGGGGCATGTCCTTCAATGTCTCTAACGACATTTGAGATTTCCGCTGTCGTTTTACCTTTTTTTTTTGGAAATGCATGCGACTGCGTTTTTCGTCACTTGGCATAGGACGGTTACCACTAGAGACTGTGGATCGCTTTGTCGCTATGTTTTTATCTAGCACATACCTTCCATGCCTTGCGTTTGCTCATTCCACCACATTACCAACTACCATACCCTGCGAATTTTTTGAAGTCTTCAAACGGCATACGTAATACACGCTGTTGAGGTTACAGGTTCGAGTCCTGCCATTACCCAAATTTTTCTTTGTGTTGTCATTAAGTAGCATTTGTAGCGTTCCATATTCCTTAATGGTCCATCTTTCTAGCGGATTCCACATTATTTTAACAGAATACTCAATTTAATCATGTGCAGCAATTTAATTGTCTTGTCTAAAATCAATAACTGGGGTAGAGATGAATGTAACCGTTATGGGGAAAGGCAACTATTTGTCAAGATGTCTGCGGACGCGTCCCAGGTCTAGCGGAAGGCTGGGCCGGTAAGGACACGCCTTAGACATAGCGGTAGAGCCAAATTGTAGCCATTTACCGATTGCAGTGCAAATGGACCGGCTCGACCTGTGTAGTACCCGTGAAGTAGTTGCTTGCTGCTGCGTTTCGTATGGTAGCTGAGAAATCCATTTTTCCACGATTCAATGCGGAAATAACCAATAAAGCATATGACTCAGTTAATGTTTTTTTTAATTGACTGTTTAAATGTCATGTTATTTATGCAGTTATTTGTAATAAGTAAATTATACGAATATTTTGTAATTTTACTTATAAATTTAAGGACTGACATAATAATTGAAAGTTTTTCCGAATCGGTGGTAAATTTTCCGATATTAAAAAGTGCTTCCTGTAAGAAATCGCACCAAAATTATAATAATTTTTTTACGGTCAATTCTACCTTTCTTTAAAGGAAAAAGGGTATACAAGATAATAATTAATTGTAGCTAAAATGTATTTTAAATAAGATAGGATAGGCAGATACCACAGACCCACAACCACACCTTTACAACAATGACATAACAATATTAGCCTAATCATTAAAGCGACCACGACTTGTCGCGAACAGTTAGATCGTTACGTGCATCCCTTTCTAGGTAGGCTAAAAGCATTTCTTTTAAAAATGTGACTATTTTGACCAACTGTTTTAAAACTCGAATTCGAAGTCTTGAGCTCTGTTCAACAAGGACTTGCGCGACGAACTAAAACCTTTTGCTGAGTATTAGAAATTCAGACGAGGTATTCCATCTCAGCCCTCTGGGTTAGTAACGCATCTGCAATCTCTTTGGTATTGCGGGTGTCTATAGGCGGTGGTGATCGCTTACCATCAGGAGACCCACTTGCTTGTTTTCCTTCCTATTTCATAAAAAAAAACACTGAGTTATAAATTACCAAACGTTACCAAGTTACGAGTAGGTACAGTCAAGGAAATTGAAACACGTACCACCGTAGAACCTAGTCGAAGAGACATACGCATGACATTTGTATGACATAGCCTGGCGTTAAACGCGTCGCGTCATTGCGATAGGGTTCTAAGGTGGTACGTGAAAATATTTCCCCTACTGTAGGTACCATCGATGGATTAAAGCAATAAAGTGTTTAGCTATTTCTGACGCTGATTCTCGTATCCTTAAAATAATCCTTTAAAAACGCTCCGCTTACGAAAGACTACCGATCTTCCGTCGCAGTCAGTTCGGAGGAAACATGTGAAATGGCAGAGCCGGTAAGTTATTGGACTATTTCGTGCACTGCGCAATTTATGGCAAACTTCCTTTTTACTGCGACTTCGCTCGGGCAATATCTGCTTTGCGCTAGTAATAATAATAATGAAATCATGCATTTTCAAGATACGAAGATCTCATAGATATTTATTGAAAAGATAGATTTGGATCTATGATTTTTCTTAATTAATTGGTTTTCTGTTATATTTTTTATACATGTAATACGAGTAATGACAGTTAGAATGTTTAAATGAAATATTTTTGGAATTACTTATCATAAAGCTCACAAAATAAATAGTGAATTTAAAATCAAAAAACAGTCGGGACCCATCATTGGAAAGATTTGAGCCGGCCTAAATTCATGGGTCTCGACTCTCGAAGCTCATGAAACTATTGCAATTTTGTAGTTATTCAACATTAATTAACAGAATTTCAGACTACTGGACATGTTTTAGTCTTTTCAGTTTTGATTAACTTTTTATGCAGCTGGGTTTTTCCACCAACGTTATTTAAAAAAAAAGAATATAACATCTAAGACGCGGTCAAAAGTTATCTTTATTTTTATATTAGTGAAGTGCACTGACCTTTAATGAATGACCAACAAACGTACAGATAAACTTATTTCCCAACCTATTAAATCAGTGTCCTAATGTCGATGCAGTGGGTGGTCCATACGCAGAATCCCGGTTATGCAGTCAGTTATTATCTAAACATTACTAACTGCCCTATTTGGAATTCTGGTCGTGAATATTCAGAAAACGATTCGAAACGGTTGGAAATGTAAATATTGTTTTACTCTGTAATGATACGGCACGAATATTCTGAGAAGGCTTTACAAACATTGTAAATATGCTGTAAACACAAAATTATTGGAAAATGTTATGAGAATGCTTTTCGTGCTTGGCGGGAACACTTCCATGCCTCCTGTTGATTATTAGGTAGTCAGTTCCTTATTAGGTATAGCTTTAGAGAAAAAAAAAGACAAACTACTGAGTTTCTTGCGGCTTCTTCTCAGAAGAATCTTCCGTTTTCCGAAGCGCTAGTAGATTCAGACATGTAAAAGAGCCTACTTGCAAAATATTTTTTTCATTTTTCTTCTCTTCTCTTTTTAAAACAAGCTAATTTCCTGCATCAAAAACGATACAGCCGGCTTCTTTCATTCCCCGTTTACGATCGACTAGGATATGCCGTAATTGTTAAAATTTCAACTTTTTAATAGGCTCCCATTTGATGAATCATAAAGCTTGTTTGTATAACGGCTCGAAATTAAATAATTTTATGACGGTCCCCCGAATTAACAATGGAGTTTATTTCTTTAATGCGCCTTCATTTAAGTATTCTAATGGAAAGAAGTCAAATTTTTTTAGCGATATTTTCTTGACAGTTAAATGACTTTTATAATACATAATGTGCTCGTTCATTTGGTACCTAAACTAGCCCAAAAGAATAACTTTAACATTTTTGATAACAATTTGTCATCGTCCCCATAGCAGTTTTTCCCGTTTCTTAATTCGTGGTATCTACTCCCATCTGACCTGCGTAACCCCTGTTACAGAAAAACCAGACCGATAGGATCATGGTTACTCGTTCATTTGCATGGAAGTGCAGGTTTTCTTACGACGTTTTCCCTTACCGTAAGAGCGTTAGTAGGTACCACGAATAGCGGTTAGCAGTACCTACATTAAAATTACATACAAATACTTATACATTAGTTAGAGAAACGCATTATACATGGCGACTGCTAGAGATCGAATTCGGTACCTTACCACCTAAATTTAAGGTCCACCGCCTTAACACTTTAGCTAGTTGCATATTGCAGTTAGAATAAGCCGGCTCGACCGGGGCAGTAACACATTCTCACTCTCCCAGAATACCGGCGTGTAGTAGTAGCTTGCTGCTGCGTTTCGTATGTTGTATGAGAGATCCGGAGAATCAAAAGACGAGACACGGATAAGCGATTCTCTTGAAAACTGGTTCTCTTGGGCAACGGTAATTACTTCCCATTAGATGACCCACTTGCTCGTTTTCCACCTTCATAAATAATATTAGAAAAATAAAATTGTAATGACAACACAAAGAAAAATTAGGGCAATGGCAGGAATTTTTCTTTGTACTAATAATTTGAATGTGAAAACATTTAAAAATAAAATCGAAAGAAATTTCGGTTACAAAAATTTAATAATATTAGATAAAGATTTTGCTTACCTTAAAATATTTCCTTAATTTTGAAAACTATTTAATACCTTAGACGCAGCTGGGCTATGCAACCACACGACTGATTTGACTAGCGGTGTGCGGTTCGATTCCCGACCTGGCCGAGATTGGGTTACCGCTGTTTAGTTGGCTATCGATAGGTGCAGCATGAATAATGACAGATCTTGTGGTTTACGTGGAAACTGTATTTAGTTACGTAGGGTAAGTTACTTTTGTTGGTAAGCTCGCAATTTATAATCTCTAACAAAAAAGTAACTTGACGGTAGACTTTAGAAAAACGATTTAATGCTTTATATGGGGTATATTACAAGCAGGTTCGAGTTGTGCCATTACCCTAATTTTTCTTTGTGTTGTCATTGCATAGCATTTAAATTTAAAACGAAATAGTTACAATTAACACATTAGACTTTCAACTACTAATAAGATTTATATACCTTTTATATCGATAACGAATTAAATTTAAAATGCTATATAATGAATGACAACGCAAAGAAAAATTAGGGTAATGGCAGGGTTCGAACCTGCAACATTAGCATTCCGTACCTTGCGTATTCCAGTCTCCGCCACATTACCGCTACCATACCCTGCGAATTTTTCAATGTGTTTCGTCTTTACGGTCATTAATTATTGTTATTGTTTCGATAACGAAGGCAAACGACGAATATAGGTCAACCAATCGTAAGTCTTCACCGATGAGCATGGAAATCAGCAAAATCCTAGAGTTTTGAAAATAAAAATGAAAATGGAAAAAAATTGCAAGTAGTCCATAAAGTCTTTTTTACATGTCTGAGCCTACCAGCGCTTCGGAAAATGGAAGATTCTTCTAAGAAGAACGGCCGCAAGAAACTCAGCAGCGTATCCCTTATTTTATTTTTTCTTATTTTTGGTCGTCCGTTGCCTGATTTCAGCTCTTCCCTGCCATGGACTAATTTTTATAGCCGCTTTTCCTGAATCCTTTGAAATTAATATAAACAATCTCTTCCAATTTCCTAGTTAACAAACCTACAATACAAACGATGCGTATCCCTGTACACTATCCCGCTCCCTACATCACTCTCGACAATTACAAAAATTAACAGCGAATCCCGCAACCTCGTAAATGATTCCGGGAATCCCGCGGGGCGTGTCCGGGATTGTTAATCGTGGGATTATGAGACGTCCGAAGCGGTCGGCGTTTTAATATGTAAGCTCGGATGATTGAGGAAGGTCTGTTTTGGATGTGAAGGTGGATTTTTTAAGCTTGAGACAGACAGGGCTAGTTTGATGCCTGCTTGTGTCTTGTGTGGCTATTGCATCTTCTTATTTATCTTTATCTTTACATTGTACAAAACAGAGTTCCTATCCAGCTCTGTTTGCCTGATCGTATGTTTGTCCGCTTACGCCTTCTAAACTAGATATTTAGATATTTTTTTACACTGATTAATATTATAATTTCCGTAATACGTTTTTAGAATTTTGCATGTCACTATAATGGTGAATAATGTTGTTCTACATTATTGTTAAGACTCAACAGCCTTTGTAATTGCAAAAAAATTAACTTTGAAATTGTTTACAATGATTTCTAATTAAGTTGTCGTCAGTAAATTGCGCCCGAGAGAAGCTGGGGCAGGTCGCTAGTCACTAGAAGTATATAAACGAATAAACTGAATTTAAGACAGCAATTAATCCTAAGTCAGACACGCGTTACAAATTTAATAATGTACTTAAATTCCAAATTAGAAACATTCGTAATGTAAACGTTGGTTTGTTTCCTAAACAAATAAAAATAAAAAATAATAATAAATAAATAATAATAAATAGTTAGGTGGTAGGTACATGACACCCTGATGGGGTATACAATGCCAATGCTTAATCTATCTTGTAGTAACAATAATAATGGTTCACAACACATTAATTCATGAAATTATTTTGATATTGAAAAATATTAAATAAAAAGCAATATTATTTTTTGTCAAAGACTTCTGTTTTTTTTCTTATAAAATAGGAAGGCAAACAAGCACAGTGGGTCACCTGATGGTAAGTGATCACCACCGCCTGTATATATCCGCAACACCAGAGATTGCAGATCCGTTGCCAACCCAGAGGGCTAAGATGGAATACCTCTTCTGCCAATAATTACACCGGCTGTCTTGCTCTCCACGCCGGAACACAACACTGCAAGCACTGCTGCTTAACGGCAGGATTATCGGTAGGATGTATACATATAAGTCTTTGTTTTTTGTCGTGTTTTGTGATATGATTTTCACTTTAAAGGGGTGATAGACGGACAAGCAAGCGTACTTGAGGCTGGATGAGTGTTTGTCGCTCGAAATTATTCGCGTCGTTCTCGTACCTGGTGACACACGGACGATAAAGGTTGTCGAGTCGTAAGTTAGAGAGTTAGTAACTTACCCGTCTACCCCTTTAATTAAAATCCCTTTTATCGTTATCGTATCATAAACCCAAAATAATGAAAAAATACTAGCAATCAGTCAATTGTTCAACATAATTACCTAGTGACAAAATATCCAAAAATTTTACTTTAGTCAATTTCGTATTACACTTAATAGTAGAATCTGCAAGACCTATAATTAAATGGAAAACGACCCTCCTCAACAAAACGTGGACATTTTTCAAAACAAAACACTTATTCACTTTAACTCCAATTTAGGTTTTGCGCCTTTCTGCCGACGGATCTCTTTTAGCCCTAATTTATAACCCTTTCCAACAATGATTTACCTTTCTTCGACCTTATTTACTGCCCGTTAACTAACCGTCCGCATATAACCGTAATAAATCTTTAAATATTTACCGAATCCCGGACAAAAAACCCGAAAATCAATAATGTGTCCCACCTCTATCGTGCAGTGAAAAAAACAACTTCGCTTCAATTGAAACTCAACCCTATATTTTGTGCGCGAGAGTTTAAAGTAATTCGGTGGATAGATATAACGTAATATGCATCAGTCATGGAGATTTCATATTCAATTTTCGATAAGAGAATTTATTGTTGGATGCGGGATACCCGGGATGTTGTTTTTCCGGGACTTTTAGTGTAATTGGATTGGATTTAGCGTGCTTTTATGCGATATGCGTAAATTACGCTTAAACTAAGGAATCTATTTAAAAAGTAAACTAGACAAAGAAGTTAAGAGCGTACCCCAAATGGCATGGTGAATTTCACCAAATTCGAACAAATTTCCTTGCTACTTCGTGACAAAAGAGCTAAGCTTCACTGAGTAGCAAGGTATTTTTTTCCAATATGTTGATAGGACTTCCGCAAAGTAATGTCAGAATCTATTAATTTTGGTAAGTTTCAAAGTTCCATTTTCATACTACGTTAATATGAAGCTAGAACTTTAGTTCGGTTTAAAAGGCCATTTAATTTTAATAATTACCTAAGACTTTTTTTGTTACCTACTTTTGAATCGTACTGTTCTCCAGCCCCATTGTTTATTCAAGACTCGAACCCACGGCCGCGGACTCGCTAACCTAATAATAAATCCACTCAAGCCCTGTATTAATCAAATATACCGATAACCCTTGGAATTCATAAGCAAATTCCGGGGCGTGTCATACTAATCATTTCTCCATGACAATGACGAATAGACTGGCCTCCGACATGCCAATATCAACTCTATTCAATAACAGATAAGAGTGACATGTATACGCAAGTTTGCGTGGATTGTGCACCTTATGCTGTGACAGGCGAGGTGACAGCTTGACAGTTTGTTATCTATGGTCTGACAAGCGACAGGGTAACTATTGTTGCTATTTCTGTGAACGAAATATTCGAGGAAGTTTTGACACTGAATGTGTTAGAATCACAGAACATATGAATAGGTTAGAGTTGCCTTCTGCCGTTGTTGGTACCAAAACCAACGTCATTCATTGGGTAGACTAACCAATAAGCTATCTGGTCATCCCTTTTCCGTCGCATCGCCGTCGTGTCGTAACACACTTAAGAAAATCTCGTACCGAAATAAATATCATCTTTTCCAGAAGCTTAATGACTTTTAGTCTCATTTAGCATCAAAGAGATTCGTTAGTTGCGTTCGTTTCGCTGTAAGCCGATTTCGACTCTTTGTGCATATCTTGGAAAAATTGCGAACGGGTTTAATGTGCCGAGGGCTCAGCAATCAGTATCCTTCCTTTAGCACTTTTTCCCGTTTATTCAAAACGCTTTGACCATGTTCCCAGATTTAGCAGGTCAGGTTATTACATTGAAGTGACTGCCGTCTGACCTCCTACCCAATTATAGGGAAACCAGACCTATAGATGGTGACTCCTTCATATATACGAATGGGCAAGTTTCCTCATGATTTATTTCTATATCGGAAGGCGAAATCGGCGCGAGTGTGTCACCGATTGAAACTATGAAATGTACTGTATTATATACAATACTATGTTTAAACAATTTATTTACTAAATGAAAAGGTATTTCGAGTTTGAAGTAGGTACAGTCAAGGAACTTAATTCCCTACCCATTTCATTGAAATGTCGTCTGACATTCGCAATGCATTAAGGTCGATATGTCAAACTAACGTCTTGCTCTATAGCTCTTATGGTGACATTTTGCTATATGATATTGAACCTTAGGTGGGTCGGAAATTTAATTCCTTGACTGTACCAACATGTCTTTCCATTTATCGCCCGTTTCTGTTTGTTTGTTCCCTTATGCAAATAAATTGATTGATTGATTGATGGTCTGTGACGACGCATGGCCTAAATGAATCAGCCAACTTTGTGTTAATGTATTTTTATCTTCTTTTTACTTAACGCATAACCGCACACCGATAAAACAAACGCGACAAACAATCGAATTTACAAAACGATAAACCGATGCGGGCTCATCGAACGACATGTTTATCGTGCGCGATTAAGGCTGCTTTGATACAAAGCTATATCGACTAGGCGGGTAATTCTCTAAGCGCAATAACGCTGTGCTTGACATTGAGGCTGTACCCTGGCGTGATCCTCTATGATTCCTCATCATCATTATCAGCTGGAAGATGTCCACTGCTGGGCAGGCCTTCCCAAGGATCTCCACGGTCGGTCTTGTGCTACTCGCATCCATCGGATTTGATTGGTATACACCATTGGTATTCTATGCACACGTTAAATAGGAACTTGTGATATTGTAAAATTTTGAGATAAAAACCACAGAATGTGAAAAAGGCTTTTAGAGTTTTTGGGAGTCATAACTTCAAAATCGAATCAGCAATGAGGAGATGCGCAGAAAAAACGAAGTCATCGACATAGCTATGCGGATTGCAAACCTTAAGTGGCAGTGAACAGCACATTGCTTGTAGAACCGATGGCTGCTGAGGTGGAAAAGTATTATGCGGGTGGTATTACCGTGTGCAAGGCCCGTCCGGACCGCTACCACCACTTTGCTCGCCAATCCAGTCGCTAAGCAGCAGTGTGTTCTGGCGTGGAGAGTAAGACAGCCAGTGAAATTACCGGCACAATGGCATTCCATCTTGCTCTGGTTGGCAACGCCTCTGCAATTTCCTTGATGTTTCGGTTGTCTTTGGACGGTGGTGATCAGATGTCCCACTTGCTCGTTTTCCTCCTTTTAAAAAAAAGTGGAGGCTGCCGGACTAAGGCTAGACCGGAAGACTTAGTGTTGGTTGGCCTCCCACAAGGTGGACCGACGATCTGGTGAAGATCACAGGACACCTATGGAGTTGAGCAACAAGACCGACCATCGTGGAGATCCATGGGGAAGGCCAATACAGAACATTGGGCGTCTTCCAGCTGATATCATGATGATGAAGCTTATGTTTATTGTAATTTAAGCTTAGTTCTTATTACGATAGGATTGACGTTGTACCAGAGTATTCAGCATTGAAGATAGGCTACTATTTAGTGCAGTCGCTGAGTGCGAACGGTTATTCCGAGCCGTTGACTGGACGGAGGCAATCTCTGCAAGAAAGATGTGTTCCACTTTGATCTACAACGGGTAATACACTTTTATTGTACGAAATATAGCCGTATATCTCCAATTTATGGAATAGTCAATCGAATGGACTGGCAGTAGTGTCGTTACTATTAGACAGTCATTCATGATACAACAATTTAAAATGCTGCTGTTAGTGTTAACAGTATCGATAGGGGTATAAAATTATAAAATATACCAATTATATTGAACTGAATAAAAAATTTCAAAGATTAAATCACAATTTAAATATAAATAAGTAAATAAAATGTTAGTCTCTCGCGAAACAAAACAGAGACACCTAAGAGATTTATGTCAGTTGTACTTAAGGTTGTACTCGAGCTTGCATGAAGCTTTACTTAGTGCTTAAGGAAAGCGTTATCGTCCTTGTATTATTAATATACTGACTGATTTTTGAGTTAAACTTTTGATAGGGCAGCATTAAAATATTTGTTATATGTATATTAGTAGCCTGTGCTGTCCCACTGCTGGGAAAAGTCCTCCATCCCCTTCTTCCACGCATCCCTGTCCTGAGCTGCGCTGAGGTCCATGACAAGATGGAGGGACGAGTTGGATGCTTTTTTTTCACCAGACTTGCTTTACAATAAATATTCTTCATTTTGCACTACATAAATAATACAGAAATAAAATGTATGCACCGGCAGTTGCGACGTATTTCTCGGTCCGTAGCGGAACGTACCTGCCCGCCCTGCCATTTCTGCTCGCGACCGTACGTCTGTCTCTGAAGCCCGCTTTTGTTGTTGACTGTACCTCGTACTGTGAACAACAGAAGTCGTTACCCGTGTTCCAGTTCAAGGTTCAGATTGTACTGCGATTTTGAGCCTTTTTGACATTTAACCCGTATGAGAGTTAATTTTTTACGAACGCGAGCAGCGGGGGCCAGTGTAATAAAGACTACGGGCACTTTTGCGAAAAAGCTTTTTAATCATAATTATTTATTAAATATAATTGCACGAAAAATACATTTCAATGCACAAAAGCGGACTTAATGCTTTAAGGCATTCTCTACCAGTCAACCTTTAGGCAACACAGAAATTTTAGTCGATAGTGCACGCAATATAATTCACAGAATAGAATTTAATATGATATTTTATTTTTATTATTTTCTGTCACGAGATCGCGATTTGCATTTTCTAGTTTAATACATTATAACAATCACGAGTTACGTACGAACACTCATATTCATCATACGAATTTTGGCCCATTCTAGGAATCGAACCCTAACTTCTGACTTCGTAGTTGGGGTCACTAATCATTAACCAATAAGTTGTAAATGTAGGCATGGCAGCAACAAGACAAGTTCTCTTTAAATATAACTGAGGGCTAATTTGTATTGCACTAAATACTAAATTAATACAAATTCGTGCACCAAAGTTAGATTAAACCTGAGTTTATAATTAACGGGCCAGTGGATCCATAGTTAATTAGTTTTAACTTAACGGCTAACTGGAAGAGCGTCATTATGATAATTACGTGTTATTTATTCTAATGACGTGATTAAATAATTAGTATTAATCTTTTAAATGAAACACGAGAACGTCGCGTTTTTAAATTAATCTTCACCCGGTCAGACCCAATTTATCGTCCATATACATAATTATAAGTATATGTATAGAATTTAAACCTTTGCATCTACCTGGTACAGTCAAGGAATTGAATTTCCAACCCACCTAAGGTTCAATAGCATATAGCAAACTGTCACCATAAGAGCTATAGAGCAAGACGTTAGTTTGACATATCGACCTTAATGCATTGCAAATGTCAGACGACATTTCAACGAAATGGGTAGGGAATTAAATTCCTTGACTATATGATACAAAATTGACTGTGATTGGAAGTTCACTAACTTAAGTGTAACAAATATAATTAAGCAATATGTACAAAAAGCTTGCTTTCAAAAATACCCCAGTGCATTACGAACATAGTTATATGTTATTTTTGCATTTTTGTATGTATGGAACCTACGTAAGGTTTAAAAAAAAAACAGAGTGCTGAGTGTTAAGTATTTTTACAGAAATGTTGAAGATTAACTGAAATATTTATACATTTTTTTAAATAAACCTTTGGCAAGATAAGGAGATGTTATTAACGATCTTACTCATGTTTGCTTTCAGTTATAATACGTATGTAAACGCTGAAATAGGTACAGTCATGAGCACCAACATGTATACAGCCAATCCTTCCCAACCTGTCAAAATTATGTAAACATCAACCTTATTGTTAGAGGCATAAGGTCTGTGTATACATATTTATGGAAGATTGACTGTATAGATGTTGGCGCTTGTGACTGTACCCAGATGTCAAGAGCCCAAGTTTATACGGAAGCAACAACAAGAACTATCTTAATAATTTAACTAAAGCATGTAAACCCAATTTATATTATAATGACTAGCATGTTATATTACGGTCAAATTTAAATTACTGGGACATTTAATGGTCGCAATAAAATGTAAATTTTGAGCATCAAATTAACTATAAAATCTCATCAAAACATTGTTATGTACTATCCTTACGTCGTAACACGTCAGCAAGCCGGGTAATCCGGGGATTAACCGCGGTTTAACCGGGGATTATGCCCGCGTGCCACCGGCCCGAGTGAATTTAATAGTTTGCGGCAATTAAATTGAGTTTTTAGTTTACTTTGCAAACAAATGGATACGTTATGTGGTTGGAGTTCTGGTTTATTTGGTAATATTACTATGAAAGTTTAGAAAAGTTCTGTTTAATCGTAACTAGTTATTAAAAATTTATAAAAAAAAAAAAAACATTTATTTCAGACATCAAAAAAGGTCCATAGATTGGTTAGTAACAATGTGGCCCTTAAAAAAACTATATTAGTGTAAATCATAGGTAATAGGTTTAGGTTTAGCCGCGAAATTGACAATTATTACAATTATATTTAGGATCTCAAAATTAAAGCTAAAAGAGTGAAAATACTCGTATGTTGGTTTTTTTATGAAATAGAAAGACAAACAAGCAAGTGGGTCACCTGATGATAAGTTAGGGGTTAATACCTATAATTGCACCGGCTATCTTGCTCTCCACGCCACACTATGGTGCAAGCACTGCGGTTTAGCGGCAGGATTAGCGAGCAAGATGGTGGTAGCTATCCGGACGGACCTTGCACAAAGTCCTACCATCCGTTAAACATACTGGCTTTCTTTATTAAAGATTTTTTCATTATTACAGCACAATTAAAAAAAAAACATAAATATACTCCGCTTAATAGTGAAAAAAAAAAACAAAATCTTACATCCTCGAACGCCATAATATTCCTTTTATACGGATAAAACGAATAAAACGTGAAATTTTACAAGCAAATCTTACTTTATTTCACCTGTAAATTGTTCCCGCCCGTCAATAAATTTAATCCGGCGATGGACACGGGCCGGATAGTTTACAATACCCGGACGGATCAAACCGTCAACGGATTATCCGGCGGCGTGCCGGGTAACCGGACGAGTGTCGCTAATGCCTCTTGATACGGTTTGTGGAAATGACAATTTGTATCTGTTTTATGGGTTTAGGTGGACATTGTCAGGGTTAAGATTGTAAATAGCCAAGGGAGAGTTGGGGACACTTTGATCAATAAAATTCACGTCAACAGTAAACGAAAAATAAAAGGGGTTACATTTATCTAGCCGTTTTTTTCAATTTTATTGGTTTAATTTCATTTTAATTTTAATCTTTGTGTAATTATTACTAAAATATCAAGGCTCAATGTGACTAATAGTTCATGGAATCATGGTTCTGATTTAAATAAATAATAAGAGTAACACGTGCATCTTGCGGGTGGTAGGACCTTGTGCACGGTTCGTCCGGATCGCCACCACCATCTTGCTCGCTAATCCTGCTGCTAAGCAGCAGTGCTTGCGCTTTTGTATTCCGGCGTGGAGACCAAGACAGCCGGTGCAATTACTGGCACAAGAGGTATTCCATCTTAGCCCTCTGGGTTGGCAACGCACCTGCAATCTCCTTGGTGTTTCTAGTGTTTATAAGCGGTGGTGATCACTTATCATCAGGTGACCCAATTGCTCGTTTGCTTTGTAATCGAGTCATCCTTCCCTGTAAGTCTTTAATTTGAATAATTTTACGCTTTATTGAACAGGTCATTGGCAATTAAATTAATTAATTAATTTTTAATTATTAAAGCATCAGATCAATGACTACAACCTAATTATGAGATTAAAATGCGTCATTTTAATTAATGATCTGTGATATTTTCCTGTTATAATTAATGTTTAATGCCTTTTAATTATTATTTAACGTCGGGCCATAATAAAATAAAATTACTTCCCACACATTGAATAGTTTCTCAGTTATTGTGCTTTGATTATTGAATAAACTGATTCGAATGCCGCTTTTAATGCTGTTAAATATTTTTTCAGATGGTATAACAGACAAAGTAAATCAGCATGTTTGTATATTTCAGTTATTTTTTTACATAAATTCTTTGCAATGATATTTCAGTAAGATAAATAATTTAAAATTAATGCGTAATCTATATAATTATCGGTGTCTACATTCATATAAAAGTAACCTTCCTGTAAGGTCTCTAGACCTCACTTAAGAGCCGTTAAATGACCCGTATTTTATTTTCTTTTTAGCCTTTGTGATAGACTTAATATAACATAATTTCTAAAAGAGTTTGTGCTTCTATAGATATACATTTTTGAGTCTATAATTGTTTTATAAGATTGTGTTTCAATAGAAAAAGGCTCATTTACTTGTGATTTACTGATACTTTTTCTTTAAAAATCTCCAACCCGTGCTAGCGAAAAATCACAGGACTTATTAAATATTTTAAAGAGGAGTAATGGTCCCCGCTCTCCCCGAGCCCGTAATAAACGTCTCCATAGCGCGGAATGCAATAACACTGTAGCAGCTGCGGGGAGGTTGGGGACATAAGCGATAGCGGAATTTTAAAATTAAATTAAATAACATTATTTATTATTATTTCACGTTTTAACAGCGATTGTCTATCATTTTACTAATAATGTCTAACCTTCTTATTAAAAAACGCTGCGTAAACCTATCTTAGTTAGCATATGTTATGTCTTTATCTGTCTTTGTGACGTTTGCCCTCGAATAAAAGGGATAAACAATTTGTTACTTAAAGAATATTGGTATTTTTTTAGAGGTTTTTGTGTCAGGGGTTTTGAAATTTTTATAACAGCTCCTCTGAAAAAGTAGCATTGCAATTTTCTGTCGCGTGCCACCCAAGGCACGAATGTAACAGGCTCGCCTGCACTCTGTCATTTTATTTCAAAATTAAACTTCATCCTGGTGTGGCCTTTACTAAACAAAAAAAAATGTAAATGGTATAGTCAGTGTTTGTAGCTATTTGTTTGATAATATGGACAGGCAAACTGGAACAAATTCCTTGTTATTCCGAGAAACCAGTGCTGTGATCTTGCAAAACAGCTGCGTCTATGCGATATTTATTTCATGCAAAAAAACCTACCCTCCTCAGCTTCAATATGTCACAACATTCATCACACAGACACAACTACAAACCACCACCACTATACACTTAAACTCCGTGATCTCCGCGCGTTTCGCCTCTATACGAGGCATCGACGGGATCTTAAGTAATACAAGCGTTCGTTACTTAAACTAATACCGCACACGCAGGCAATACAGACAGACATATAACTCTTCTAACACTTCCAGCCACCGCCTTACAATCGACAATCGTCGTCGAGACGCTCTAGGTACGTAATAGTTCAGATTGCGATGTTATTACCAAGTGGCGGAGTCAGCATACTTAGCGAGATTACAGTGTCGCGATACTTCAGGGTTGCAAGCGGTTCGTCTTAGCTGCCTTTCTTATTAACAAATCTAGAATGTGTAACATGCTGCCAACAAAGGCTCTAAGGGCATGAGATATGAAAATAATGGTAATATTGACATATCGCACTAAATGATATCTTTTTATAGCGCGCTATTTTGGTTGTTATAAAAAATATAACGAATAAATAGCAAGAGACGTTAAATTTTTAACGCATTATATGTTTTAATTGCGAAGTTATGATTTATAATATTGGCCGGTTTTTTTAACTTTTTACACTAAAAATGATTTTAAATGGACACTTAACTGCCCAGTTGCACAAACCGCGGTTAACTTGCAGTTAATCGATGGCTTCGCTCGCCTGCCGGTTAATTGGTACGTCAAATTGGCCTTTATTACGGGCTTTGATCGCCGCTAAACGACGGTTAAGTGAAACTTGTCGGTTTTTCCTGCGGTTAATTGATTATGGTTCATACTGGCTTGTTAAGTGTACGAGGCAAAAAAGTGAATTTACTTTTTTATGTTTAACTTTTGTAGACTTGCTTTATTGAATTCTTTAACTTATTTATGAATAATAAAAAAGTTTAGAACACAATATCTAATGCGGACACAAAATTGACAGTTTAAGCATACATTGACCTACGAACTGAAACAAATTACCTTGCTACTCCGCGAAAACATGTTTGCATGAACATTATGTCGCACAGACGCAGTTAACTTGCACAAGCACGGCACTGGTTTCGCGGAGTAGCAAGGTAATTTGTTCCGATCTGTTGACATGGACCTCCGCAAAGTAACGCCTGAATTTATTGATTACACTGAGCAAAGCTTGTAACATATACTATGGGTACCAAACAACGCAAGGTATTCCGACAAACATGGAAATAATATAAATCGTATTCTACGAAAACCATTTCAAAATCAAAAAGTAATACACTCTTTATTATTTACATATGAACAAAGTATTGACATATTAATAAAACGGATCACTCACGTATTTTTGCGTCGGGAAAAGCCCGACATGTTTCGGACCAGTCCGTGGTCCTTAATCGTAAGCCCCCGCGGCGGTGGCGCGACGACGACGAAGTATTTACAGTTAAAATTAACATGAATATAGAAAAATTAAAAACAAACCTAAACTAAAACACAATATACATACATATATTCAAAACATTTAAAATATCTAAAAAGGAAGCACGCCGTCCGCGTTTTCGGTTGCGCCATGCGGAAAAGAACCTAGAACGCTGGCTGCATTGCCCCGCTGAATAGCAAGGCTTAGCCTTTGGGCAAAGTAGCAGCCAGCCCTGAGATCCCCTTTATTCGGTTGGTCGTTTCGTTTAAAAATTTAGAGAGAACAAATAATATTTATTATTGCTAAATGATATCAATATTTTGCTGACGTTTGTTTATAGTATCTACTTGTTGTAACGAAACTTATTTTATTTTTCATTTGTTTCAGGTATGATCAGCTTCATTTTCACCAGCCAAATGCGTTTTGGATGCAGAATAACAAATAGAAGTCAGTTTCCTTTAGCGATTAATTAGTTGAATGCAAAGAAGAATACGAAACAAATTGTTTTAAACTTTCGCGATTCTCATACATATTTATAACGTTATGGCACTAGTCCCACCACCGACGATGAACTAGAAGCGATCAAAGCTAGAAACTAGAAACGAGTTGGCGAGCAGCGAGGAGCGAGTGTGTAGTTCTGATAGTTAAGCGCTCGGCTATAAAGCGAGTATTCCAGTGCGACGGGCGATTACTCGCACCACTCGCTCAGGCGGGACGGCGAGCATACAGTAATATATTTTGACATTTACCAGCGTCTCCTGACGGTTGTTGACTGAACTACAAAATTAAAAAAAACTATCTGTGACTGCTAGCCACTCGTGTTGGAGGCGGCCATTGTCAACTCTGGCTTTCGTTTGCTTCTTAGAGCATTAAGAACGGGAGTAGCCTTGTGTGATTATTTGCTTACACAGAATTCTGCCGATTCTCGCGAGGGGGGGGGGGGGGGGTAAATGTCTAACCTATCACACTAAAGCAATTTCGCTTACGTTATTATGCACTCACACCTTTAGAAAGTACAACACATTCTTATTTTCACGCACACACTGAATAACTGAATACTAATGCAAATGTGACACTCCACAGATAATAAATATCGGCTACACTCGATAGCAAACGATTTATTTTTGACTCGTTTTTTATGTCATTTAAAACATTTCACAGAAATAATGTTTTAGCTACATATGACTAGAAAAATAACTAAAAAAATGAAATATTCTACCCTTTTCTAAACTTGATGTGTTAGAACAAATTATACAGGTGCTAATTATAGCATACGAGTATGTAGGCATTTTTGGTGAGCTGTAATCTCTTCGGTGGCGATTTAGTGACTGACAAAATAATCGATTGTAAATTAGTTTTTATGTCGCGTAGGCACATTGTGCCTATACCTTTGGCAGAAGGGTCAGTCATTAAATGCCATCTCCCGTTCCTAATGCTCTAAGGTTTGCTTGGATGTCGATACGGTCTGGGTTATCTCTTTTTGTTAACTCAACAAAATTTTATTTATCCTTGCAAATTTTATGACTTTGGCATTCTTACTTATATAAGTTTTTATAAAACTTGCCAGAACAAAACTTTGATTTAATCCATTTATGCGCAGGTGCGCATACACACGTACATGTATAAATGCCTATCTATAGCTATAGGAGTACACTGCATTAGTTCAGTTCCTTGACACTAACGGCAGCACTTTCCATACATGCTAAGTTGCCACTCTTCTCATTCTACATACAAAACTCTTTGATACATTCGTACAGTAAAATGATCGCCAGTGTTGCCGTTTTGGCATATTTGATGCTAAATTTGGCTCATTTTTACCTAAATTAGCTTGTTAAATTTTAAATTTAGCATATTGCATTATTTAGCTTTTTTTGTTTGCGAAGCATCCAAGAGGTTTAAGAGTGTAATCTATAGGTACAATAAAAGTGAAAAACCAGAAAAAGAAATAAAAAAAGCGATACAGAGCGGGATGGCGTCCTACGAAGCATTACTGACACTTTTCTCCTAAACGGTGCACCTATTTCTCGGGAATTGGTATGCAATTCGATTCCTCGACCTCGGGACTTCTGAAGTAATTGAGAAAATATGATATTGGGTGTGTAATTTCTGTTTAATGAGCATTGGCATTTCATTTAGCACTTTAAAAATTGTTCTTAGCATTTTTCAGCATTTTTCTAGCGGAAAGTTAGCATTTTTCTAAATTACAAAACGGCAACACTGATAATCGCTCTGGTGGCAAGCGGGCATCGCTTGGCGAGTACCGCTGAGCGAGTTTTATCGTTTATAGCTTTTATCGCTGCGATCAACTAGTGAAGGGAGAGTCCTCGCCGGCAGTGTGAACAGCCAGCGATGAACTATAAATATGTCTCTCTCTTTTACCGTCACGGGGATCTGTATCTTTTGTTCGTTTCTTGAGCGAGAAAATAGTCGATAGCTAATCGCTTCCTCGCTCTTGGTGGGACCAGTGCCTATCGGGGCTTTAACGCGATAAAAATATATTGTTAATTTACCTCGACGTTTCGGCCATGTTTCAACGGCCGTGGTCACGAGTAGACTGAATAAACTACTGTCGAGGTAAATTAACAATATATTTTTATCGCGTTAAAGCCCCGATAACGTTATAAACAGAAGACGAAACGGTCCAGATAGAAGTTTATTAAATGCTCACTTTCATACCGCCTTACCTGTTTACCACGAACGTCAGCGCTTTGGAATTTAATTTCCGCATCGGTGTTACCAGCATTCCGTATTTATTTATCGCAACATTTTACACAATATTGAACAAACCCTACATATTAATAAAACGGATCACTCACATATTTTAAGTCGAGAAATGCCCGACATGTTTCGGACCAGTCCGTGGTCCTTAATCATGAGCCCCAGCGGCGAGTGATCCGTTTTATTAATATGTGCGAGTCTCACGGTAGTTTTATGTTAAAAATGATACCCTGTTAGGGCGTAGCAATTTTAAACCTATAAATTAAAAAAAATCTAAAAGTAACAATTCTATGTCCCAAAAAATTATGAACTAAATAACAATTAAATTAGAACCAAATCCAAATAGATACTACTTAGGGACTTTCAATAAACGAGCCTTTTCCGTTCTTAAACGCCGGTATGCGCTTGCGATTCTTCTGTGCACGCACAAATCTCGATACGTGTTAACTCGCTACGTAACTCAGTGAGTCTCTTTCCTATTGGGCTAGTTAGAACGAGACGCACTGAGTTAATGAGCGTCGAGAAGGTTCGTGCTAGGTGCAGTTATTTCAGGTGTTATGGACGGCGGTGATTACTTACCATCACGAGATCGTCTGCTCGTGAACACCTCTATTATAAAAAAAAAACTTGTGTTTGTTTGTTTTTGTTCGTGTTATTAATTTCTATCCTGTGTAACGCATCTTCTGTTTAATTTATCCGTCAGATAGCTCGTCGTGATACGGCACGGTTCAGCTCAGTATTACCGGTAGATGTTCTACCTTTGAATAAATTAAAAAGAAACGTGGCCTTTATAAGTTTTTTATAATAAAGAAAATATTAGGCTGGATAACACTACCCAGCAATAAAAACCTTTCTTAAAGTACAGTCACCCGCGATTCGGGAAACTGTTTTAGCGAAACAGTAATACGAACAAAAGAATAATAAATAAATAAGTCCAGGAGCCTATGCAACATTTGTTTTTTTTGTTGGCGGTATTTTTCTATGGGCCTATGCAGCCTGAAATAAATGGTTCTATTCTATGGCCAGTGAAAGTAAAAGACAATGCATGCAGACTTACCCAATTTCGGCCTGTCCTGCAGCCCAGTCGGTACCGATGGTGTTTGTTTAGCGAGCTGATGCAGCTTAGGGTCTTCTACGAAAAGTCTATATGGTCTTTACCACTTCAATGAACATTTTTGCACGACACAGGGCTTACACGGCCTGTAGCGAGCAGCCATACAGTTTATCTACCTTCAACTGGCATTATAAAAAATTTCATCTTCAATACGAGTCTACCCTATCATAATTGTCACTAAAGACGCGTTCAGAAATGACGAAAAGTAATCAAAAATACATATACATATTATTAAGTTAAGTTTATACATGTACGGATGCAACATACGGAAGGAAAACAAGCAAGTGGGTCACCTGATGGAAAGTGATCACCACCGCCTATAGACACCTGCAACAACAAAGAGAGTGCAGATGCGTTGCCAACCCAGAAGGCTAAGATGGAATACCTCTTGTGCCAGTAATTACTCCGGCTGTCTTGCTCTCCACGCCGGAACACAACAGTGCAAGCACTGCTGCTTAGCCGTTAATTCAGCCGTTACTTTGCGAAGTTCCATATCAAGGAACTGGAACAAAATACCTTGCTTTGCGAAACCAGTGCTTTGCATATACAAAACATCTTCGTCTGTACGATATATTTTTTGCATGCAAAAACCCACCCTTCTCTGCTTTAACAATAACAACATACATCCCATAGACTCAACTATACACCACTACCACTAAACACTAAAACTACACTATTAACGCGCGTTTCGCCTCTATACGAGGCATCATCCGAATACGCTACTTGAACGAATGGCATAACATCAAACCATATCATTTTCAAAAGTTAAATACTTCAAAATGCGGAAATTCGTGCTCATGAATTCTAGTTCTTTATGCCGTCTATAAAACCGGGTACGTTAGCTATTTCTCAGAACTTCAGCTCAATCGGTTCAGTAATCTTTGAATCATGGGTTGGTGTTCACGGACCGGCGGACTTAATGCTGCGTAGACGTTTTACAAAAGAACTTATGCTTGCATCTATTGCAGTTACAATTTGGACCAAATGAATTGGTGCTTAAAGTTTCATTTCAAATACGGATACGAAGCCTTTTTTTTATGAAATAGGAAGGCAAACAAGCAAGTGGGTCAACCGCAACACCAAAGAGATTGCAGATGCGTTGCCAACCCAGAGGGCTAAGATGGAATAACTCTTGTGACAGTAATTGAACCGGCTGTCTTGCTCTCCACGCCGGAAAACAACAGTGCAAGCACTGTTGCTTAGCGGCTGGATTAGCGAGCAAGATGGCGGTAGCGATCCGGACGGACCTTGTACAAGGTCCTACCACCCGTTAACCCGTTGTTATTCTTTAGAAGTTATATCGTCTGATCACCTTGCAAATTGTACTAGGAACTTTAAGCCCTCTCCACACTTAGGCTAAAAGCTTCCACCACCCGAAGCTCCAGTTTTTCATAAAACAAAAGAAAGGGTGTTATAAAAATTCCTAAAGCGTCCGCCATAGTTGATCTGCTGTTAGACCTAGAATTTATTTATTTATGTACTAGTTTCTGCACGCGACTTTGTCCGCATAGGTACCTCCCCCTTTCCTCCCCCCTCCCATTTATACCCCTTAAACAACACATGTTCCAAATTTCACGATCATCAAGGATCATCTTTAACAGTTAGTCTGTGCTTTGTCTGAAAGTATTCTTAGGTATTTTTTTTATTGGAAAATCATGTTAAAGTTAATCCCGGACACGTGATGGAAAGTAATAATTGCCGCCCTTGGGAAATAGCTACTCTAAACGATTTGCAGATTTATTACATGCCTTCTATAGTAAGCTACTACTTCACGCCCGAATTCTGTGAGAGTTTGACACTACCCCGGTCAAGCCGGCCTTGTACTACAATCAGCAACTGGGCAGGTAGACGGTACCACTACGATTTTTTTTTCATAAATCTCAATGTTTTGAGCCATAGTGTAATGTCCTATTTCTGCCTGAAATCCATACGTTACTAGGTCACGGATACGGAAGTGCAGTCACGTACGGCACTTTCAGTGGCCCGACAATGTGGGAGGTTGTCGTATTTCATCCACTTTCAGCGAAGGGTTTCAGGAGAAATGTTTCGGCGATGAAACATGAAGTATTATTTAACCTTTTGAAGTGGGCGATCTCATTGTGAAACGCGATTATGAACCTTTTACGTAATGTACTATTTTTTTATAATGAGTAGAAATCTGTATTCGATGCTAAGTTTTCTTAGTTCATACTAGCGTATATAAGTGTATTATAAGTTTATAGCATGTATTGAGTTTGAAACTGCATGCTGTCTGTGTGTAGGGCTTTTAATTATGGATTAACTTTGAGCTTTAAATTTGGTAATTAACGTATTGGAATCTAGGTATTATAACAAGGTATTGTTACTCCGTAAAAACTGAGATCTTAGCCGCAGTAACTAAGATCCTAGCGGCAGTAACTAAGGTCTTAGCTGCAGTAACTAAGGTCTTAGTTGCAGTAACTAAGATCCTAGCTGCAGTAGCTAAGGTCTTAGCTGCAGTAACTAAGGTCTTAGCTGCAGTAACTAAGAATTGGCTGCAGTAACTAAAAGCTTAGCTGCAGTAACTAAAAGCTAAGCTGCAATAACTTAAAGCTTAGCTGCAGTAACAGGTCTTAGTTATTGTTGTTAAGACTTTCTTAAGTTCATATGGAGTCAAGGTTTTAATTAAAACAAACATTTGTTTTTCTCAGTCCTAAATTCTCAAATATTGATTGTTAGTAAAACGGAGTACACCAATATTTTGAACTGATATGTAATCCAAACTACAAGTACTTGGACTCCGCGGTACATACAAACTGATATGACAATTTCCAAGGCAGTAGATTGCAGTATCTCTACGTTATCCCCCACTTTATAGGGGTAGGCAGACAGCAAAATTATGAATGTGCCCAGACCGGCAATTTGTCTGGCTGTAGTACACTTCTAGAAAGCTAGCTCAGTTGCCATTTCCTTTATCGCTCAGTGCATCTTTGTCTTTCTCGTTAAGTCAGAAAGAGACATACTTACAGCACTTTAACCATTCTAGTGCTTAAAAATTCCGTGGTGTTGCTATTCTAACGATTTATTGTCATATGTAAGTTTAGCTTAGATATTATAAAAATGCAATTTTGCATAAAATGGATCGTCGAATGGCTGTTTTGGGAACACGAGTAAAGAATTTTATGACACTTAAGCCAAGTAAAATTTACGGTGACTTCTACCAAAGAAAAGAACTAGTCTCATGTTAGTCTAAAGTGAAATGCTTTAATGTAAACTTTGAAGCAATCTAGGTATTTATCTATGGGCCCATGTTGCCTGAAAATAAAGGATTTCATTCATTTCAATATTAAAAAACCGAAGAAGTGTAAGTCTAACTCGTGTATCGAGGATTTCGGTACTGTACGTCGAAGACAAACGTAAGTTGTAGTTGATCAAATATTTCTATATAAGAACAATATAAGACATAGTTAATCTTCAAACTGTAAAATATGAGCAATTGCACTATTAAATTAAAATTGTAATGACAACACAAAGAAAAATTAGGGCAATGGCAGGACTTGAACCTGCAACATCAGCAATCCGTGCCTTGCGTTTTCCAGTTTCGCCACACTGCCGCTGCCCTACCCTGCGAATTTTTCAATGTGTTTCGTCTTACGGTCATTACATTATTGATTTTAAGGGTACAACTACCCTCGGTGTCATCTATATGAAACTTTTAAACAAGTTATCATATTCAACTGGGTACCTTTACAGCTACCGTCAGCTCACGAAAGATGGCGCCGTTTTGTTATTTAAATTTAAAATAAAAATCGAAAGAAATTTCGGTTACAAAATTTAATTGCACTATTGTTTCTACGTAATCTAAACTACAAATTAACTGCTTGCCAAATTTCATGATTCTAGATTAACGGGAAGTATAGTCGACCACTTTTCGACCGTTTTACAAAAGGATAAGGTTCAAAAGTGATCAAGCAATTACTTGGTCGACTATACCGTATGATTTTAGACTTATTTGCGCTAGATAGACAGACAACGAAGGGTTCCTTTTCCTTTTTCCTTTTCTTTGAATTCTGGTTGAAACTGTTTACAATTAGTGTCATAATGACTTTTAGCAATCAACGTCATATAAATACAGCGATTACTTATTGTGGCAAGGTTGTATGGTCGACCAAGTAATTGCGTGACCATTTTTGAACCTTATCCCAATTATATTCGGTCGAAAATGGTCAAGCTTGGTTGACTATTACATTGCCCCAGAAATCAGGTTGGTCCCCAGTTCAGCTGTTGATCGGAATTTGAACCTCAATAGATTATTTTCTACTCTATCCTCGTTTTTTATTTTTCTTATACTGAAGTATAGTTTTCCTCCCACAAATTCCTGTTAACACAACAAAAGCTTTTCTTTTATTACCGTACGTCATTCCGTTTGGGGGAGGCACTGATTGATCGACTCACAGCCAGGGCTGTCACCGCGCTTTTGACAAATTATTTTATTTTTCTGCGACTATTTGTTAGTTGAAAAAGAACAAACTGTTATTTTAGTCTGAGGGTTAGACGTGTTCGAATCGGAAACTAAACGATTTTTTTGTAATTAGTTTGAGTCTGATGGTTAGATGTGTATTAATTTAAAACTAAACGGATTGCATTCTTAAAATTAGTGCTAGAAGTGTTTTTGTGTTACTATTTTTGGAAGTTAGTGTAAATTAAAAAGCTACTACTAGAATTGGCAGTTATGGCCAAGGAAAATACATTTAACCAAATTATGTGTTAATATACTTCTAAATAACAATTAATGAATATATATACGTCGTTATAGCGGGTGTAACAACGATTTGACAATACTGTGTGATGATGTTTCCACTACTGTCAAATCTTTCTTGCCCCTGCGATGACGATGTATGAAATATCGCATCAAGGTTCGAACCATAGAATGGTTCACGTTCTGTCTAGCCAATTCTGTCTAAAAATTACACGCGCGAATAAAACGGTCGTTTAAAAGGAGTGTGAACTCAGCCCGAAAAAGCGCTCCCCATACAAACGGCGAAAACGTTTTCTACCCTCTAAATCTAACTATGGCAACAATATGGCAATGATTTTTTGTTATTTTGTCATTATGCCTTAGAACTATGTTTGTATGTTTTGATTTTTTTAATATTTTTCATAGATTTGACAATATTTGCATTTTAGGAGTTTCAAACAAAACACAAAAGCGTCAATATTTTTAAAACTATTAAAAATATTAAAAAAATCAAAACATACAAACATAATGATAACATACAAAAAAATCATAGCTGTAGGTTAAGGTTTAGAGGGTGGAAAACGCCGTTTGTATGTAGAGCGCTGGGTTCACACTCCTCTTAAAGCTCAAAATGAAACAAAAGTGCAAGGTTTTAGGTTATGCGTGCATCTGCACGAAACTGGGTGGCAGCCCTAAATAAGGGAAAGGGCACAAAGTAAGGAAGCGTGTTCGTCTGGCGACTTCTTAATCTTTTCCCCAAGCTTTGGACAGGAAGCAAGTTTCAGGCGAAAAGCGTATTGAAAAAAAAAAAGTTTTTAAGACTAGAAAAATATGAAATCAAAATGGTAGTTTTTTTTAACGAAATAGGAAGGCAAACAAGCAAGGGTCACCTGATGGTAAGTGATCACCACCGCCTATAAACACCCGCAACACCAAGGAGATTGAAGATGCGTTGCCAACCCAGAGGGCTAAGATGGAATACCTCTTGCTCCAGTACTTGCACCGGCTGTCTTGCTCTCCACGCCGGAACACATCAGTGCAAGCACTGCTGCTTAGCGGCTGGATTAGCGAGCAAGATTAAGATTAGGTATACAAAAAGCACTTGCGAGTGTTTAAAATGCGTTTGTGTCGTGTTTAAAACCAAATTTATATATCCACGATACTTCAAGCTGACATGGTATTGTCGTTATCTTATTTGATTATCTAAACGGCAATAATTAAATATTAAAATAAACTCTTTAACGCTAATTTTAAAGGCACTAAAACAGATTACTTGTTTAATTCATATTGAATTAATTAAGTTTTAAATGTTTGCAACCGAAACTTGCGATATTATTAAATTAAAATGCTCTGCAATGACAACACAAAGATAAATTAGGGTAGTGGCAGGACTCGAACCTGCAACATCAGCATTCCGTGCTTTGCGTTTTCAAGTTTGTTTGCATACCATTTTAATTTAATTTAAATTTCTTTGTTGTTAAAAATGTTAAAATTGAACAACTGTCAGAAAAACGTCACTTCCCGCCCTCCGTTTGTCATTTAAGCCGCGGCCACACTACAGTTCCGGATAGTCGAGTGTCTATCGTTTTATTGTTTGTACAAACACCCTAATGTTAGACAAAGACAACTATTAGCAAGGCCATCGCGTTTTTATAGATTTTAAATGAATTTTATTTCTGTGATAAAAGCTTTTTTTTTTTACTAAAAATCTTTTGTTTTTTCGTCCTGTGTGAGGTTTATTATTATCAAAGTTCTTTCACCTACACTTTGAATTAATGGTTCAAATTTTCTCAACATCCTTAATGTATATTCATCAACATACAGGGTGTAGTTATATAAGTATTTGTGAAGACGTGACCTGTATAAATATTGGTGAATGTGACCACAGAACCAATAAAAAAAATCTATATATCTTTATTTTTTCTTTATATGGTGTAAAACAAAGTCGCTATCCGTTCCTGTCTGTCCTTATGTCATTGTGATCGAAATGATTTATTTTTAATTTTTTTCGATTTTTCTTTTTGTATTTTTTTACATTCAAATTAAATTTAAAATGCTATATAATAATTAACAACACAAAGAAAAATTAGGGTAATGGCAGGGTTCGAACCTGCAACATCAGCATTCCGTGCCTAGCGTATTCCAGTTTCCGCCACATTACCGCTCATTGTCCTCATGTATTCGACCGCTTACTACTTCTAAACCACGCAACGGATTTTGATACAGTTGTCACTGTCATTGTATGTACATCCGTTGCCTAGTACCCG
The DNA here is from genome assembly GCA_963691745.1 of Ditula angustiorana. Classification (NCBI taxonomy): domain Eukaryota; kingdom Metazoa; phylum Arthropoda; class Insecta; order Lepidoptera; family Tortricidae; genus Ditula; species Ditula angustiorana. The sequence goes on from OY829490.1 coordinate 513,191, forward strand.
TAGTATAATTTTCTATTTGAGTCTAGTTCAATGTGTAAGTTGTCCCAAGTCAAAGTCAAAGTCAAAATATTTTATTCAGATTAGGCTTACAGGTAGCACTTATGAACACTATATTTACCACCGGTAACAAGGTAATGTTTGTTGTTTATTAGTTAAATCTTCATGGGAATTATATTAAATGTAACTTTATATTATTTTAACACTAAATGCCTTACTAAACGTCATAATAAATTCTACGAATTAAATATTTAATAGTAATAACACGGTCCCATAGTTCCGAAACTAAGCAAAGCTTGTACTATGGATACTAATAGATAACGGATAGACGTACATATATATGTAGATAAGTATGTATTTCAATACATATTAGTGGGAGTCGAACCCACCACCTTAAGCTTCGTAATCAGAGTCACTAACTACAGGTACTCCTGTGTTAAATAAATAAACGAATGCCAACTAACCAACACAAACTCGACATTCCGATAGCTAACAGCTCGAAACTAGCGTTAATAACAAGTACTTGCTCCAGTACTCGTACCAGCTACTCGCCTTAAGACTAGGCAAGCAAGCCAGCAGATTAATCTTAAACTAAGCTCGCAAGAGCTTTAACGGCTGCGAAAAGCTGTTTATGCAAGTTTGTGTTTAGAACTGATATATCTCTAACAGATTACCGGCGTAAAGTGGTAGCTTGCTACTGCGTTTCATACGATAAGAGAGATTAGAAACCCACTTGGACCTTAAGGTCGGCAACGAATCAGCGATTCGCTTGCGGTTGCTGGTTCCCGTGCAGCGGTGATTACTTCTCAGCAGGTGACCGTGTGCTCGTTTGCCAAAATTTTCCATAAAAAGTTAAAAATGTCAAACCCCACCCTCCTCCGCTCGTGCGATATGTATGCCATTCGTTCAAAAATCGAACAGTTTGCCCTTTATGATCCTTATGATGCCTCGTAGAGACGCCAAACGTGATTATTCAATATCTTTATTTTGAGTTAATAAGCTCTTAAAATATCAATATCTAATTTGCCAACATCCTGTAGATGCAAAAAAATAGGAAATTTCTAAAAATATTCATACCACAAACTGTTTATTTCGCTTGCCTAGGCAATAGGGTAAAACGCCCTAAGCCTTTCCTTAATCTCCGAGACGGTAGTAATCCGGGAGTATATCATAACGTTATCTTCGTACAGACCTATAAATAGGGTTTTTTACCTCTTTAGGGATGTAAGTTGACTTTAAGGGTTGGGTTTATATTTAAAGAAAGTATGTTATCAAGCTATTTTAGTATGTGAGATTGTTTTTTTTTAATAGGGAGGAAAATGAGAAAGCGGGTTACTTGATGATAAATGATACTAAGTGCATCTCTAAATGATAATTCAGTTTTTTTAAATTAGATTGAGTTTTTATTTATTTTGGATTCCACTGTGGAAGTAAGTCACAATAGAGATCTCTCACCAGGCGGGTGTTATGCCTGGGGACCGAAGTACGAAGGATGAAAGTTGGAAGTTGTATATGCGTCCGTGTTGCGAAACTTCGTTAGCGTGATGTAGCGCATGTCAGTTGGTTTCATCTAATCTACATTAGATGGCGCTAGGGTCGTAACACCAGAAATCATATTTTGTTACTAGTTCAAAATATCTTATGTTTAAATATTAGTACAAAATAATAGTACCTACTCGTTAACTAAGATGTTTTTTTTTTATGAAATAGGAAGGCAAACAAGAAAGTGGGTTACCTGATGGTTAGTGATCACCACCGCCTATAGACATTCGCAACACCAAAGAGATTGCAAATGCGTTGCCAACCCAGAGGGCTAAGATGGAATACCTCTTGTGCCAGTAATTACACCGGCTGTCTTGCTCTCCACACCGGAACACAACAGTGCAAGCACTGGCTGCAGGATTAGCGAGCAAGATGGTGGTGGCGATCCGGACGGACCTTGCACAAGGTCCGACCACCCAGAAAAATGTTTTGGATATTAAATGTAGATGTTTAAATAATACAAGCAATTTAACTGAGCACCTATCTAAATTCACATCAATTAAAATAAATTCACAGCTACTAAATTATTATGCATTAATACTTAAAAAGGGTTTTGACTTACAATTCTAGTTTTTATAAGTTATTTCACAATTTTTCAGTTTTCACAAAATATTAACACATTCCTTCTTCAGCTACACCGGCTTGGGGGGGGGGGGGGGTTCCCCCACCAAGTTTTATTTCCGCTTCCGTCTCTGACTTCCTTCCATTGTTATTGTAGAAACGTCTCACTGTAAAATGAGAACTATTATGATTCAAATAAAGCCTTATTTACCTTGTGAGTTTGGTTTGGCTTTATGCACAGGGTGTTGTATTTTTAAGTGATTCAAAGTCAAAGTTAAGGCAGAATAATAGCGATAAATATTTTTATAGTTTTTATTTTTATACTAACGCTAATGTTTTTCGTAGCTACAACTGCAGCTTCCTTTAAGTACATAAATGACCTTAATTTTTGTTACCTTAGCCTTCAAGAAGAGAAGAAGCTTTATTTTTGTGCTTACAATTTCCAAGAAAAATCTTTTAAAAAATGACAAAGATATAGAAAAGTTTAAGTATTTATTTTTTTAAATACCTACGTTTAAGGAAACTAAGGTATAACACAATAATCATGTTAATTGTACTCGTACTCGACTATTTTCAAAAAAATCGTTCCTTTCAAATAAAAGTAGTTTTCATCTAAACATTCTGAACCTATCCCGACGAACGGTATTCAAACAACAATGTAACACACATTTCAGAAACTCATAAAGCCTACCACACACGGTCATGGCCCATAAAGGCGGCCGCACACGGCCGCTTTAAGCCGGCCACACACGGCCAGTAAAGCTCGCCACACGCTACAACCTAAGCATGGTACTATGAGCACGCTTATCGACTAATTGATCTCGACGCACCTGTGTACTGTAGGAAAGGGGTTTGACGATAAAAGTTATCGATATCGATGCTCAGTTCTCCAGTTTGGAATTATTTTATGCTGCGGTACGGTAAGACTAACATTTGTAAAATGCATAATGTGTTTACATATACTCATCGAAAGTGTCTAGAGATAAGTTAATATTTTTATCTAGACACATATCATCAATGCTCAATAACGCGTTTTAAAACCATAGAAAATGACCAGCATTATTACAACCAATGTTATTATAAGAATTTTCTTGTCTGTGGTAGTAGGTAAATCTGTTCTTTATTGGGTACTCTCTTAGTACTCTGTGTTTATTGATGATCACATTACCGATATCTCTGACGTTATGAATTTAAATTTGGAACAGCTGTCAAAATTCAAGTTGGTCTCTATTCTAGTATCTATAGATATTAAAACAGTTATCGATACGAAACGTCAACTCAGTATGATTTTTTAATTTAAACGCACGACATTTGATCTCGAGTGACATGACAATAGGGACTTCATTCGTTTGTCTATAATTAAAAAAAAAAAAAAACATTCATCTTGACGGATAGATCGAATTGCCGCCATACTTGTTGTCACTCGTTTGTTGGTTTTTTCCTGTTACGGTTTTTTGCAGTTATGATTATGTGTGTAGATAAAGTAATGTATGCAACAGCGAGTTTCATAATAGGATCACACGAGTGTTTTAAGGCCTCTCATTATATAGCAGTTGCATAAAATACTAATCCCTACGCAGTTTTGATAAAGGACCTGACCTGAAAAACAACCATTTTAATAAACCTCCCTTCTGGCAGCAGTCGGGTAAAAATAGGTGTGGCACTATTATATATTTACAGCATTTTTCTGTAACTTGGTGGGAATTAGCCGAAACTGATATTATTTTGGATCGAGTCAGCAAAAATGATTATTAAATATCTTTAAAACTCAATTAGTACTATCAGTTTTGCGTATCTGTCAAAAATAACTCTTACCAAGATAAACCAAATTCGCTTTTTTAAATTTCATTTACTGCTTGGTAATATAACCTACATGGTTCATTAGCTCATCATTTAAGTTACATTTAAACCGTTATATCGATAATATCGATATCGACGTTTCCCACCCCACCGCGCCTCACAAAGGAATTGCCATTACGCCAACCGCTTAGCATTCGATTCGGCGTCTGAGCAAATATCGATTACGCGTCGATTCGGTGCACAACACTATGCTATTAAGATATTAGCTACACTATGTGTGGTAGCTACATAGTGTTGTGCCTGAATGCGAGGCGATAATTGTAGTAGAGTAGAAACAGCACAGAATCCATAAATACAGAAGTCTCGCTATGGTAGGACCTTGTGTAAGGTCCGTCCGGATCGCTACCACCTGCTCGCTAATCCTGCCGCTAAGCAGCAGTGCTTGCTCTGTTGTGTTCCGGCGTGGAGAGCAAGACAGCCGGTGAAATTACTGGTACAAGAGGTATTCCATCTTAGCCCTCTGGGTTGGCAACACATCTGCAATTCCTTTGGTGTTGTGGGAGTTTATGGGCGGTGGTGATCACTTACCATCAGGTGACCCACTTGCTTGTTTGCCTTCCTGTTTTGTAAAAAAACTTAAAAACGCAGTTTCTCTTCTTTTAACCAACACTTCAATGACCGGTTTTTTTTTAAATAAAGCTTTCTTCCTTTTTTATTCATTAAAATCAGTAACTGCATACTGCAAATAAATCGCTTGATCAAAGACAGCAATTTTCAACAAGATCGTAGATAACATTCCAATTTCCTACAAAAAAATCCTTTAAAAAGAGTTAATTCCTATTAAACGTGAATCTGCGAGATAATGTTAATTTACGAGCCAATATGGCCACGTGATTTAAGAGGGGCTATATTGGCAGTTAGCCTGTCCCAGGATCGATTCCCGGACAGTGGCAAATTGGGTGCAGATGTAGGGGACACTTTTGTACAGCTGCGAGTAATAACTAATTCATACTAGTTTAATCTAGTTTTTTGGTCACGCTGGAGCCAGTGGTTGCAGTGAATGGGTCGGCTCGACCGGTGTAGTACTTTTCACAGCATACCGGCGTGTAGAAGGTCTTATGTGTTAACTGAAAGATAGTCTTAAGTATGACAGTGAGCTATCGTCATATTGACGTGACATATGAAGAAACCTTTCTGGTTCCTTAACCATAAAGGTATAAAAGATAAATAAAACCGGCCAAGTGCGAGTCGAGATATATGGAGATGGCGATCCACCCCTTAATTTTCTCCCCTTAGAGGTCTAATATTTTTTGCTAATAAAAATGGGATCAACATCAAGTACCTATAACCAATCCAGAGAAAAAAAAGAATCATTGAAATCGATTTACAATATTAGATATCGCGTTACATACAAAAAGAAATAGTCAAATTGGGAATCCCTTCCTCTTTTAAAGGGGGCTAAAACGGTGTATATTAAGAGTACTAGCTCAAAGTGGTCATCCACACCAACGATGTGTTCTCTATCAGCTAATGGGAGTCATATGTTGGAAAGAAACCGGCCAAGCGCGAGTTGGACTCGCAACAAGGGTTCCGTATTACGTTAAATGATCTGAACCACGTAACTAAGATCTTTTCTGAAGTAACTAAGACCTTAATCATTAACTAAATCTTTACTTCGGTAACTAAGATCTTAACTAAAGTAACGAAGATCTTTATTACAGCAACTAAGATATAAACTACAGTAACGAAGATTTTTACTACAGTAACTAAGATCTCAACTACAGTAACAAAGATTACAACTACAGTAACCAAGATCTTGACTTCAGTAACCAAGATCTTAACTTTGTGGGTGGTAAAACCTTACGCAAGGTCCGTCCTTAATGCTACCACCATCTTGGTTGTTAATCCAACCGCTAAGCTGCAATGCTTGCACTGTTGTATTTCGGTGTGTAGAGCAAGACAGCCGGTGAAATAGACATTCCATCCTAGCGCTTAAGTTGGCAACGCATTTGCAATCTCTTTGATGTTGCGCTTGGTGGCCGGTGGTGATCACTGATGGTTACATCAGGTGACCTCACTTGCTCGTTTGCTTTCCTATTTCATATAAAAAAACTACAGTAACTTATATTTTTACTACAGTAACTAAGATCTTAGTTACAGTAGTTAATATCTTGTTACGTTCATACAGAAACAAGTTTTTTGTTACACTGCAGAGATTTATTTTTCTCAGTCTACGGAACCCAAAAAACGCGTCAGATTACTGCAGAACAATGGCCCCCGAGAGGCGATTTAGTGGAGTGATCCCACATCTTAAGCCCATGTTTCAATCTCTTGAAATTTGTTCATTTAAAAGCTTTATTTTAGTAAACCGGTAAGCGAGATAGGTGTATAGTATCGATTGTCTTGGATCTACAGATCGTTTCCGCCGAAGCTGTCATTAACTTCTTAGATTTCTTGTCATTATTTTTATTTGTGGATGTTTAGACCTTGTGTAAGGTTTGTCTGGATCGCTACCACCCTCTTGCTTGCTAACCCTTGGCGCTAAGCAGCTTGCACTGTTGTGTTCCTGCGTGAAGAGCTAGACAGCGTGCAATTACTGGCACAAGAGGTAGTCCAGCTGAGCCCTAGGTTGGCAACGCATCTGCAATCTTCTTGTTGTTGCGGGTGGTGGGCGGTGGTGATCACTTACCATCAGGTGACCTACTTGCTTGTTTGCCTTCCCATTTTATAAATTAAAATCGGTGCCAGCTCTTGTTCGTCTACCTTTAAAAACGCACACCTGAATTCACATCAATCCGACCACTAGAAATTATTCTTAGTGTTCTACAAACTGAAAATATGGAAAAGAAATTGTGGAAATAGAGACTTTTTACAAACGAGAGAACTGATGCTTACAAATTGTCGTCCGCGGGTACAAAGTATCGAGCCATTCCCAAGATGTTTGGGTACTTCCAAAGACGTTAGTATCAATCACTTTGTTTGGGGCAATTGGGATTTTATTACGTAGCAAATAAGGAACGGTTTAAATGTATGCGTATCGAACAGTTCTGTTACTGACTGATTGACTAACAACGCTGTTTCCCACTTCTATAGATAGAAATTCATTACTCATTAGTTATGTATATATACATATTTTTTATTTATTCTGTCCGTTTGCCGTGTATTAAGACGCATAAACTTTTACAACTGTCTCCAACGTTCAATAACATTCAACTCCAGAATAGGTATTCAACGAGCAAATGTCACAAAAATCCCCCGATATTCACAATCGTTCTGAAACCGCAGATGTAATGAAAAATTCTATATGTATAGCCCTACAGTCGATTTCATTTTTCTGTCTTTCTGTTATACTCTTTGAGACGTGGGTTTGTGGACTATATTACCCATGATTTTCTGATTCAGCTACCCGATAACTCATCCAAAAAGAACAAACTTTAAAATATAGTGTAAAATAAACTCCTCATATCCTCATATCTCCGACCGCTAACTCCTTCTAAACGAAACTGTTGAACTGCTAAGTATGCCAACCAAGAAAGACTTAAAATTTTCTATCGAAATTGTGTTATTTTGTAATTGCAAATTGTTAAGTAACACTTTTGTTTGTGTTGTCTTTAAATTGTTCACTAATTTTAGTTTAATATTAAGAATCTCAAGGGTCCCACTGAAAATCGGCGACTTGGTTTACTGAGCCAGTACCTATGCTGGGTTCTCTTTTAGATTCTGTTCTGTTTTGTAATAATTTAATTCTGCCCGTGAGGTGTGTATTGTTTTGATTCTTTCTTTCTCTATGAAACAATTTCGTATGTTGGTTATCTAATTTGCTATAAACCGATGCTTTTTAACTTTGGGCCGTTCCGCATCATTCGCCTTGCATTAATGGCAAAGCAGAGCGCTTAAAAGTTTTAATCCCATTAAATCCTATTGCCCGATGTATTCTCTCAATTACTTAAGTTGCTCCGAAATACTTTTGAACTTCGGCAGTTACTCCCAAATCGGATAACATTCAAGAGAGAGCGAGGGTGGAATTATCTTCACGATTATATTTTTTAAGTACTCAAAGTCAAAATAATTAGGATTACGCGGAGCACTTATAAATACCAGAGAATTTATCACTGGCTCGGAAAATTCTCTAATGAGAATATATATATGCAGATTTTGAAGGAATCTGACAGCCTTTTTTGACATATCTTGAATGTGGCCGTATCTCTACTGACGACCGAATTGCCCACTGATTGTGTCTCTACGCATAAGCTCTCGAAACCATGGTCTGTCGATTATGATTGTCGTGGTTATTTATGGGCCACGGTTTTGGTACCACATGAGTACCTAAGGACCACGAACTGACCCAAAACATGTCGAGCAATAATTCTACTAAACACGTCAGTGATCCGTTCATTTCTATACTCGTATGCTTAGGTACTGTTTTACCGCTCTCTAATCAGCATCAGCTCCTGGTATCATCCAACAGGCATCTGTGATGCCGTCTCTTTTTATCCTATGGACACGAACAGAGACAGTATCATAGATATCTGTTAGATATGATCTCGGGGTTTTTTTTATGAAATAGGAAGGCAAATAAGCAAGTGGGTCACCTGATGGTAAGTGATCACCGCCGCCTATAGACATCCACAACACCAAAGGAGTGCAGATGCGTTGCCAACCCAGAGGGCAAAGATGGAATACCTCTTGTGCCAGTAATTACACCGGCTGTCTTGCTCTCCACGCCGGAACACAAGAGAGCAAGCACTGCTGCTTAGCGGCAGGATTAGCGAGCAGTTGGTAGCGATCCGGACGGATCTTGCACAAGGTCCTACCACCCGCAAAATCCGGATTTATCAGAGAGTCGTGAATCCTAAGTGTTATATCAACGGTCTTTGTTCGAGTTTCAGTAATTTGTGCGGTAGGCTTCGCATCCGTTATCCGAGGAGCATCGCTACATCGAATCGGTCTGAGTCTTTAGTCCTTGTCTCACCCACATCGTGTACAAGTCTTCACATTGCCCAGATAACTAGGAGCTGTGAAATAGCCCGGAATGGAAATAACTCCGCTAAGCGACTCACGGACGATTTGCTCCGGGTCGGAGAAAATAAGCTGCGCCGATGTTTTCTGAACCCGCTCCGATGAACTGCTAGTGTACATGAGTGTAAAGCTTTTGTCTTGCGGTTAATGTTGGCTTTGGTTGGTCAGTTTTTGACATGAACATATTCGTAATAGATGATACATTGAATAGATTTAGGCGTTTGCGGAGGCCAAAAAATTAAAACTTAGTATCACAAGTAAATTAAAATGAAAAACGCTTTTACCTGTAAAGGCCATAAAGGCTGTTTTACTTCTGAGTCTACCAGCGCTTTAAAAATGGAAAATTTTGTTGCAAAGAGGCACCGCAAGAAACTTAGCAGCTTCGCAAGTGTAGCAAGTTCATTTCTTCCGATATGTTAAGTACACGTATACAATTAATGACAATTTTAACTGACCATTAAAAAAGAGCTAAAAGATATTGTTTACGCTCAAAAGCGACAGATATATCAAGGTCATAGAGTATTTTATGCCAAATTTATTGATTTTTTTTATGAAAAATGCCATTTTCGCTTAGTTCAGTTTTTATCTGCTACGTGTGTCTTTTGACCTTGTACAAGTTTTCTTAGCTATTATCAAGGTTGCGTACAGTCTTCAACAATTATACCTCATCCAAATTTGGGTTCATTAATATTTAACACTCTAGTACTACCAGCATAAGAGCGTGTGTTCTTGGGCCTAGTTAGATAAGAAAAAAAATAAAAAAGATCTTATTGCTGACGACAGAACCATAATCGGACGTATGGAATATTATATAAAAGGTACAGTAGGGGAAATATATTCACGTACCACCTTAGAACCCCATCGCAATGACGCGACGCGTTAAACGCCAGGCTATATCATACAAATGTCATGTGTATGTCTCTTCGACTAGGTTCTACGGTGGTACGTGTTTCAATTTCCTTGACTGTACTTTGAATATGACAAAATTATCAAAAACTTATTCAAAATTTCAAACAAAATCTTCAGTTTCAAATGAAATTCTGTAGACGTCTGCGACTGCTAGACTTGCGATAAATTTCTATAAATTCTTGGGCCATGCTGTCGGGATCTCGATTTATGCGCGTGACAGAACTGATTCAAACTCGTTTGTAAGAATTCAGATGTTATTCTGAAGCAGTGGTAACTAACTTACACTATATTTTATAAGGTTCAACATATACATCACATAAGTAACTTTTACTAAAATACCAATTCTAAACAAGGCCCGAAAGGGAAAAATCACCAACTTACGTTTCGAATTATTAAAGATTTTCTGTGGAACAGCAATTTTTTCGTAATTTCATAGTTGCTCTCATCGTTAAACATCCACATTTAATTTATTTACACCCTATTACTACAAATTTAATCAAATACTTGTTATTTCACTACATTAAATACCGAAATCTTATTTTCATCATACAAATATTTAACTTTTATGGGAATCGAACCACAATTATACCTTTGAAGCTAGGTTTACTAACCACAAAGCTGTCGGTAGAGAATGAGAAATGGCCGATTTGGACTCTTCATGACAGGTGACAATCTGTAGGAAATTGCTTAATGCTTAGCAATTGTAAGGGTCACAGTTGTTTACTTATGTAAATGTAAATATGTATGTAAAACTCTTTATTACACATAATAGTTACAATAACAGTTTACAGAAAAATAAATAACGTGTGAGCAAGTGAAGTTATCCCTTTAAGGGATCTCTTCCAGAACATATCGTGAAATATCATAGTATTTGTTTCCATTCCTTTGAATATAACAAACTATTTATTTGAATTTTATGTTGATTTAGAATACTCGTAAAACTAACCACGTTTGTCCACTTAAAACGGCCAACGAGATATTTCGTTATAAAGGCGAGCGGGGAACTCTTGCCGCTAAAAATGACAGTGGGACCATTTTTGCTTGAACATTGATGGTTTTAAAATAAAAATAAAAACCTTTATTGCCAATACCAATTTAAATACGGCGCATTTACACGGCGGAAAGCCACTTTATATGCTCTGTGAATTTGTACATAACACCCGGTTTATTTTTATTATTAATATGCTAAACGACATAAAAAGCACTTTCCTTTCAACCCATCAACATATAGTTAAAAGCAAACACAGCATCTTATATAAAACGACACGCGACGGCTGAATGGGTACCTCTTGCGATGACACTGCCTGGAAACGTTGCGGCGGTGGTGCAAGTTGAAACCAATAAACACTGCAACATCTCCCATTTAAATAACTACTCACTCGTCTAACTGAAAGGAAAAACAATTATTTAAAACTATTTAATACAACAAAAACATATTTATACATTATCGGGAGTTTTACACGATAAAATTGATTGATTGATTGTTAATTTACCTCGACGTTTCGGCCATGTTTCAACGGCCCGTAGTCACGAGTAGACTGAAGTGGAGGGTATTACTGCTGTTTAGCCGCGCGAGTTTTACGAAATACCCACACTTTGTCGTATTTATTTTCCACCGGAATATTACAAAAACACATCTGCAATTTCCTAGGTTGTGCCATCACTTGCCACCAGGTGGCCCACTTGTTCTTTCGCCTTTCCATTGCATAAAAAAGTAAGTAAGCCATTACATGCAAAATTGAAATATCATCGACGTATATTGCATTGAATACAACCAAGCCCGCTCAGCGTACTCCCTCGGTAAACCGAGGCGCCAATTTTCATGAGGACCCAAGGTCCCAATGAAAATTCTATAAAGAACATTAAAATAATCAAAACATACTAACCATGTTTTAAGGCATAATGACCAAATACCAAAAATATGGCTGTAGGTTAAGGTTTAGAGGGTGGAAAACTTTATCGCCGATTGTATGGGGAACGCTTTTTGAGGTTGGTTACATACTACTTTTAACTCGCTTCGTAACTCAGTGCCTCGCTTTGTAACTAGTCCAGTAAGAGAGACGGACTGGGTTACGTAGCGACTTAACGCGTATCGAGGAATTTCGTATTGATAGGTTTCAATGGTCGAAGAAGATATCTGCAGATTATCTTTCGTAACAAAGAATAATAATTAAACTGTTTTCCATGTGTTCTTGTGCCACACGAGAAGTGGGAAATAGCGGGAGAGTGGATAGATATAGCTAAACACCGCTGAGACAGATTTGTTTTATTCACCCCCTCTTACCCCCCTTTTACGTTAAGCGTTGCGTGATCTCACTTTAGGGCAAATAACGGAATTTAGTGGATTTTTTGGTAACACTACAACAAGTTTTTTTAACAGACTTAGTTTCTAGACAATGTGACATGTTAGCGTAAACGTTAGTAGAAACGACTATTTGTATGGACTTGACGTAAGACAGCGAAAACAAACGTCAAAATGGTCGATTGTAAATATCAAACTCATACATTCTGTCATTTCTATGCAAGCGTGTCACTTTGTGTACCTTGCTACTACGCGAAACTAGTGCTGTATACGTGCAGAACAGTTGCATCTGTGAGAGATGAAAACTTTACAGTTGTTAAGTATATGGTGGTCGTTGGTACATGAAACCCTGCAAGGGTATTAATGTCAAATTTTAACCTATGGAACATATTAATAAATGCTTACATTCTACGTTAACCAATAAGCTACAATGTCACAAACTATATAATTTTACAATAAATAATAAATAACAATAATTCAATTATCTAATGTCAAAAATTACAAGTATTTCCACGGATATAAACATTCTTCAATTTGTGTTACAGTAATAAAATAGAATATAAATTAAACATTTCGTAAAATTGTTGTGTGTTGTGTTGTAAAAATGTAGGGTAGGAAAATAATGTAAATTTTCACTGCACATGCAAAAAGTCACCCTCCTCCGTTTTCACATGAGCACACTCATATATTTTTTTCTTAAATATTACCTATGAATTGTCGACCAAATAATTGCTTAGCTACTTTTGAACCTTATACCCGTGTATTATAATTAAAAAGTAGTTTCGCAATTTCTTGGTCGTTTGTTACCTACTTACAGACATCGGACAGTTACGTTTTCATTCTATTTAGGTATAGATAGCTGTGATTTGCAACCAACACTTTTTGATTTCGAGCCCAAAAACTAATAAACAAGCGGTTTTAGTTTGTCTCTTTCACATCATGGGATACCGTTTTGCGTATAACCGACCCAGCTCGTATCTTGTGATCTAAAATCTACTGACCTCATTTTCAAACTTCTAAAAACCGCTAATATTATGAGCAGATACCTCATAAAATGTTTGCCATTAACGATTTCGCATAAAACTTTCAGAACTTCGATTGATGTAGGTACAAACCGAAACCGAATGTAAACTGCGCCTGTGCAATTAACCACAGAACATGCGCGTGAGTGGGATCTAGAAGTTGGATAGGATCTAGTTGAAGATTTATTTGAAATTTTTACGCCGCGGTTTAGTACAGCTACTTGAAATTAGTTTACTAAGATTTTATCTGAAAACCAACTTTTTCATGTGAATTTGTCTGCGTAAACTTTGGTTTATACTAATTTTTTACCCCGTTTAAAACTCTTAAGAGGAGTGTGAACCCAGCCCCAAAAAGCGCGTCCCATACAAACGGCGTCAACTGTTTCCACCCCCTAAACCTTAAGCTATGGCAATGACTTTTGGTATTTTATCATTATGCCTTAGAACTAGGTTTGTACGTTTTGATTTTTTAATATTCCAAATTCCAAATGTAATGTTTCTATCGTCAGAGGTTTAGAGCGTTGTTACATTATCCGCTATCGTCATAGGAAGCTGACGCGTAAAGTGTATGAATTTTATCGGATCGGACAGTTTGAAAACGCACTTAGGACGTGCGTCATGTCTCTGTAAGTTGGTCAGTAATGGAACTCTTTTATATACGTAATATCAATATGTAGAGAAGTATCCCGGATACAAACTTTCAAGGCCACAAGGCAACTTTTCGCAGGGAGACAAGCCAACATCAGCTGCTATTTATTTGTGGGCTATGGGGCAATTCTCATGTTAGTACTCAGTGTGTCTCTCTCCTTCTAGGCCAATTAGAACAAGACGCATTGAGTTACGTAGCGAGTTAAGCGTCGAGAAGGTGCGTGCTAGGTGACCGGTAATCATTCCGAGCACATCATATCTTAATTATACTTCACTTATTCTTACGAGAGATTATCCTGGTATAATCTCTCGGAAGAACAAGATCGTATAATTACTATTGAACTTCCCTAAGGTAAGTTTCTTTTAATAGTTAATTAGTTACGCAGCCATGACATTTCAGTCATTGACTATTATCTTCTGTAAAATATGGCTTCAAATATACAAAACCATTCTCCAATAGTAATAACGGGCCGGTGTGCATAGTACATAAATCCAGAGTTAATCAACGATCGATAACTAAAGTTTAATATCCGGGGTAGCGGCTGTGGTGTTTATGAAAGGAATTCCGATATTGACGCGTCTGCTTTCCTTGTTGGAATGCCTTAGAAATGCTCATGCTGCCGTTTATTTAGAAAATGTGTTGAAAATTTTCATTTTATTAGAACTTATCGGACGCCTGCGACCTGAAGTTCAAAACGCTGAGCGCTGTGCGAATAAATCATTAAAAAAAAACAAGCAAATAGGTGACGTTATGGTAAGTGATCACCACTGCCTAGACACCCGCAATAGCAAGGAGGTTGCAGGCGTTGTCAACTAAGATGGAATACCTCTTGTACCAGTAATTGCATCGGCTGTTAGCTCTCCACGCCGGAACACAACAGTGCAAGCACTGCTGTTTAGCGGCAGAATTAACGAGCAATGGTAGTAGCTAGATAGCTACCTGGACGGACCTACCTCCCGCAAAACTAACTAGCTAGCTAGCTTGGCATTTTATGGCTCTAATACTTAATTTTAACGGTCTGTTTCTGCAATAAAAGATAAAAGATTACTCTGACGCAATATCAATACACTTTTCCCATCTCTTTACCTTTTTGTCGCGTCAAATTTTCAATTCTTTAATACTTACCTAATCACTCAATATCGTCAATAAAAAACGGAAAGATATCTTTTCTTCCCTCTCGGGTGTATCCAATTAGGAAAATTCCCCTTGGTATTATATTAGAAGTCAATCAGTGAGGTTTTCCAATATTTTTAGACCAATAAGCATTGAAGATATTGCCAATTAAAAATTGTTTTATTGCGACGAGAAATGTTAGAGTTTGATTTTTACTAAAAATTTCTATTTGAAAGTTTTGTGTAAGACGAAAGGTAACTGAACCAGTACTTGACCCGATTAGAACATTTTTTTTACCAGTAGGTAGTTGACATAATTGTCCCTCGTTTTTTAATACTCGTGTTTCAGTAGTTTCAAGTCAAATATTGACTTACTGCCAATTACTGGTACCGTTACCTTATTGTTTTCGTTTGTTGTGAAAAATAACGGATTAAGATGAAATTGAGCCGATAGGTGTGAAAAGATGGATGGTTGAATAATATATCGATTGGGAATTTTGAACTCCGAAGCTAGTTTTGTATGTGTAACGAAAAACCACGGTTTTAGCATGAATTGCTTGTGAGAATTTAAAACTATTGTTGATTACATTTTTTGCGTAGTTTTTAAAAAATTACATTCTTTTTGTTAAATTGTACGTACAACGGTTGATGGAATAAATAATAACGTGTTTTTTTTTGTTACAGGTACAATATCACCATAACAACATCGCAACATTCATAACTACAACCGAGATTGAACAAGATAAGAATTACGAAATGTATTCATTCATACCGTTACATAATTTTACATTTTTCATATTTAAATTCTGTACCGTTATTATACCGTTTTCCTTGTTGTAAGGATTGAAGCAGTACTCAGAGTATTTCTACATGGAGAGAGCGTGACGCATTTATCGCTTTATCAAACAAAAACAAGCCTTTTCAAAAGTCTTAATATATTAAACGCTCAGTTAAATAACTAAATATCCTTCTTTTTCGGCAATGTTGTAAGGTCAAATCTATTGCAATTCTGAGGCTAATAATTACTTATAAAACTTTCGAGTAGAACTGACTTCAAAAGTTTCCGAAAACTCCCTATTGTTCCCTAGAGAATAACGGTACAGGATACTGAAAAAACCAAGAGCATCATAAATAGTGAAATTCCTTTATCACGTTAAATTAGTTCAATTTAGCTAGAACAACGTGCCACGACCTGCCGATAGGTCCTTTGGGACATGGTCATAATTCATGGCGGTTATTAAATCAATTATTTGACGACAGGATAACGGTACTGAATTAAATTAGCGGAAATATATAGGAATGACATTACGGAATCAACATAACAACAATAAATGCTCAATATTGTACAGTCTAGCACATATACTCAGTCAAAGAGGTTAATCTTCACGACTCTATTTGCAAGAGAATAAGGGTTTTTGTAGATCTTTTTGACGTTTCTGAGTGTTTAGCCTATTTTGCTGATTGTACACGAAAAATAAACAAAAGAAATATATAAAGGAGAAAATTAACATAGGGTAAACAGCAAGCGGTCAGATATATTCAATTTGGTCTATCTAGTAGGGTATACAAACATTATGGGATATGTAAAGGCGTTAATAAAAAATTATTGCGTTTCCCTTAAGTTCTATACATGAAACAAAAGGTATTTCGTATTATTAGAAATGTTGGACCGAAAGACACATGTGAATTCTTAAACGAATTCAGTCACAGTTAAACCAGATATTTACTTCAACTATATGAAACTAGTTTTCAAAATGCTCACGATTTGAAACGAAAAAAGACGGTTTCTCTAGATAACGCCATTAAAGTTGGCTAACGTATCGTTCATAGGTTAGTTGTAGCGAAAGCATATTAGTATTAAGTGCGAGGTGCTAACCAGTATTACTTCTCTCCTAATTCTCTGCGCAATTTTGCGATTTGTCATACAAAACTGTAGCTAGATGCGTCTCTAATAAAGCAATTTTCAAAGTTGATTTATGATTATGCTATCATTTCGTTTCATATTATTTTCATGACTGTAGGAACCCATGACATAATTGTTTATTGGACAACCAATCAGGAGACTTTGTGTTGCATAGCTGTTATTGTGCCATGGCAGCACTCGATGACTCCATTGTTAGAAGGACTACGATCGGATTTACCCGTATGGGTTATTTAACCGTTTTCTGCAATTCGCCACAAACCACCGTTTTCCGGAAAAGGAACATTCGCGAGAATTCGTTCCAATTATAAACTAGCTAAACTTAAAGTTTAATATTACCCCAACTTGTAAAAGTTTTAATGTCTTAGCCATTCGCGCTAAAACTGGGGTAATGTAGCATACAGTGTTAAGCTCACAGCTTATACTGGGAGCTTTTATTTCTGTAGCTTTTAAAATAGCTTTTAGCGAGCGAAATTAGTAACATGCGAACAAAGTGTTTTAGTAGTTCTGTGTAGGAAGCTTAAAAAGCCTCCTTGCGTGCTTTTGCGAAGAGCTTGTAGGTTTAACGCGTGATGAAAGTTCTTGTTAGTGCTTTGAGCATAGTTTAATGAATTGTAATCAAATAGTGTGTATCTTCCTTTATAGTGATGCAAAATACCAACAACTAGCTGGCATGCAGCAACGAAAATCCGCAAAAGTTGTCAAACAAATTCTACATTCGATTGCATAGATGTGCAGGTTTTTTTAGATAAGAGCGTTAATAATTGATTAATCTACATTTACTTCTACACTAATATAATAAGGACATAAACTTTGTTTGTTTGTTTATTTGTTTTTGATTGTATGTATGGTGTAATCTCTAGAACTACTGCGCCGATTCTAAAAATTCTTTTATTAATAGATGATAGACTTAGGCTACTAGTTTCACGCGAACGAAGTCGCGGGCGTCCGCTAGTTATTTATATAGAGAAGTGACAATGTCTATAATACTAACGCCTTCAAAGTACGAAGTTCAAAGGCTTATCGGCTTAAGGCCTCTGGCGAACGTTACTCGCTAAAAGACTGGCTGTAGTACGAAACTAGTATTTTTACTTAGTATTTTTATTACTAAAATACTCGTTATTCAGTGGTTTGTAAAGATTGCGTTAAAAACGAAATAACTAAATAAAGTATTTTTAGCTCTGACGTATTTGATAAGTTGAGTATCTCAAAATCTTGCCAGCAAACAAGGCCGACTACCATATCGCTTAAACCAATGACCAAACAAAAATACTCTTATATCAGTTTCATCGTCTTTGAAGCAACGAGATCAAAGACAGATGGACACTTAATAACATCCTCCTTTGTGTGTGTTTGATTTGTTTTTGATTTACCAAGATCCATTCTCTTCGATATTATCAGTGATCAGGAATTACCACAATGCTCCAAGATGCTTTAACCAATCCTTATTAACTTATATTTTTCAATATGTATAATACGTAATTAAATTTAACATATCTCCAAATAAAGAGTCATATTCAGATTAGAGGGGTCTGGTAGGTACATACTTTTAAATACTCGAATACGGCTTATACCGACATGAAAAAACGAATCATTTTCACATCACTCCAACTCTACACAACCAGTATTTTGCAAACAAGTATTAATCCCTCAAAATACCTAGTACGTAAAATACCAAGTACATCATCCTGGCATTACTTTACTAAGCCAAAGTTTCCCATTGATCAAGCCTGTCTGATTGGAGGGAATTCTTATCGGGGTGTCGTCAAAGTTACCAAGTACTAGCAGATACTCAGTTATACTCAGTTATTTTATAGTTACGAACTCCCAGAGTTGTAGTTGCGGACTTGCTAGGTTATCTTTCAGTTGGTGTCGTTTGATTAGTCGTGTCGTGAGGTTAGTATCAATGTTGAGATATTGCTCTGAAGTAGGAAGGGGCTGCTAGAATGTTTCAAACTGATAATGCTAATGTCTATTACGTGTCTTTAATAGTAAATCTGTTTGATACATAGTAACGCATAAACCTACTAATATTATAAATGTGAAAGTTTGGATGTTTGTATGTTTGGATGTTTGTTACTCGATCACGCAAAAACAACTGAATAGATTTGAATGAAATTTGGCACACATATAGTTTAAAACCTGGATTAACATATAGGATACTTTTTATCCCGTAAAAATGCATAGTTCCCACGGGACACTGATAAGTGTGTTATACGCCGCCGTGACGTCATGAACAGCAAAGCAACTAATTCTCCAGGAAATATTGCAGATTGCATGTTTCAATTAAACAAGTCTACGCGGACGAAGTCGCGGGCAAAAGCTAGTAATAAACTAATGTTTCATGCATGGTCAGTATCTATATCTTTGCGGGTGGTAGAACCTTGTGCAAGGTCCGTCCGGATCGCTACTACCATCTGGCTCGCTAATCCTGCCGCTAAGCAGCAGTGCTTGCACTGTTGTGTTCCAGCGTGGAGAGCAAGACAGCCGGTGTAATTACTGGCACAAGAGGTGTTTCATCTTAGCCCTCTTAGTTGGCAACGTATCTGCAATCTCTTTGGTGTTGCGGGTGTCTATAGGCGGTGGTAAACTTTCACCATCAGGTGACTCACTTGCTTGTTTGCCTTTTTAATTCATAAAAAAAGGTGTTATAAAATGAATTATTATATTATAAATTACCTCGACTTGCATTGGCGATCCCTGGCTCCTTATAGTGAACCAAAAATCTTCTGTGACAATACCTACTTAAGATACGAAAGTAAACTTTTTTTTTTACTTTATAAAAAGGGTGCCTCGTTGGCATCGCCGGTATTTTCTCATCACAGCTTTTTCCGAAGTGACATGACATTCATAAATGCTGATTCTAAATCTAATCTGAATAAAGATATTACTTTAAAAATTTTGGTGTTCAGTCACTCGTTATACCATTGATTTTCGTATTGACGACAGCACCAATAACTGTCGAGTCTGTGAGGGCACTTAAATAACTTTTCAGGTCCAGGTTTATCGAAACTCAATCGTAACTACTCCATTAAGTTGGGCCGAACAAGCCCGGTTAACCACGACGGTCGGATTGTCTCGAAGCCATTTGGCGGCCATCTTCTGTTCTTAACCGGAATTTCCGTTAAGAACTTATCACTGAGATGTTCGATTGTACTGGAAGTGGCATGCCAAATAAATTCACACCCATCTATGTATATAAAAGGCTGACAGACTGACAGACAAGGCACGTATTTGTACGTATACGCGATGCTAACCATACTCATACGTCGTTATCGTGGTAGCAATAATGATTTGACAGTAGTGAAAGATTATGTTTTCAGTAGTCTTAAATCGATGTTACAGCATTTTTGGTGCTGTGCTAGGGTTGTTAGTAGCGACCAATAATAAATTGTTTGAATCAAGAATCAAATAAAATAAGAAATAAAAATAAAATAGCGTTTTAAAAAAATCGGAAATACAGAAAATATTATTGGAACATGTAAACCCTATATGCATAATGAAATGAAGGGTTCTTTTACTACGAGTATATGAGAAAATGTAACTTATACACAATTATAATAACTGATTTAGTAAAAAAATATGTTTCATTTTCAATGACAACCTAATACTCCATAATTTTAAACGTCAATCATATTATACACGTCGACAACCCTAGGTCACTGTCGTGTGTCATTTGACGTCATTGCACCAAAAATGCTGGAAAAAGTACGATCACTGATGATGATAACATTGTTTATTTAATTTAATGTCGGCGTTTTGACAGTATTGCAACTGCCGTGGTGATGAATAGTAGTTTACACTGATCTACTCAATTCTACACTTCTTCCTACACTACACTTTAAAACTCCCTTTAAAAGCACACCTTCCAAATTTCTCGTTTCTATTGTCAGCGCGTAAGGCTGGGCTTTGTCTGTTATGCAGTTAGTCAATCAGTCAGTCAAGGAACTCTTTTATTTATTTATATAGGTAGATAAAATAAACAGCTACGCTCACGCGCATTACAATAGCGCGCTCTATGCCACTTCCGTATGACGCACATCTGCGTCAGTAATTAAGTGCGGGGGAGTGTTAATAAATTGGCAACTTCTGAACCAGATGGATCGAGGGCGGCTTATTGGGGCAGTAATTTATTAAGAAAATTGAAAATTTCGGGCGTTTTCTGGCCTAGATGCAGCGGTAGGGTTGACATCAGTCGCTTATAGGGTTTGTTAGTTGACTTGCTAAGAAAATACAAAAATTAACAGTGGTTTTTTTTAAATTACAATGTATAGGAACATGGTGATGTGGTATAGGATTGCTGGCATATAATAATTATGGCATATGTTAGTAGCCACAAATCATCAAGTATTTTCTTAATAAAAACGTTATATATACATTTTCTAGACTATAAATGAACAGAGAACAACTATTCCATCCAATTCGAGGTGGTACAGTCAAAGAATTTAATTCCCTACCCATTTCGTTGAAATGTCGTCTGACATTCGCAATGCATTAAGGTCGATATGTCAAACCAACGCCTTACTCTAGTTAGCTCTTATGTTGATAGTTTGCTATACGATATTGAACCTTAGGTGGGATGGAAATTTAATTCCTTGACTGTACTTATTAACTACTATTTTTTTTGGAGCTACTTTTAACATCACGGCAATTTCATACAAACTTCCACCCCTTTTTAACTCCCATAATAGCTAAATTTCCACAAATTCTTTCTTAGTATATCTCTTCAACTACGAAATCCATGTTTCAAATTTCACGTTTTTATCTTCCGCTGTTTCGGTGTCTGTCAGTCTGTAAGCAGCGGAACTCTTTTATATGTATGTTATAGAGAGGAATCACATCCCCGAACACTTCCTCAGAAAGTCGTACCGCGGTGAATAATAAATGAGGACAGGGAAAAACTGATTGCACCGGCTAGTAAGAAGTTTCGGCTGAACCCGTATCCGTAAAGATTAAAACAAAGCAGTCACTTTTAAAAAACACAAAAGAGTAAAAAAAAAAGAAAAAAACATTAGCTCCACCCTTAATTGAAATGAAATGAAACAATTTTATTTCAGGTAAGCACCCATATGACAAAAAGTGACAAAAAATGATTATAGTAAAAATAAAATAAAAATAATAATAAATTCAGAATGCACCTTCATTACCACAGCAAATGCACCTTCAGTTTTTTTTTTTTCTGAAATAGGTAGGCAAACAAGCAAGTGGTTCACCTGATGGTAAGTGATGACCACCGCCTATAGACATTTAATTGGTACCTTAAGTGTTTTTTGTGCAATAAGATTAAATAAATGTTTAATGTTTATTTGGGCACAAACGGTATAATTGTTCTTACAAATAATTATCTTATATAAAACATTAACCAATAAAGATGCCACCATTTACTCGTACTCAAACAAATTTTTGTGAGTTAGTCTTTAAAAATGGCTGTACCGTATATCTACTCACAATTACAAACGTTAAGAATGTAGAAAAAAAGACAATAACTAGATAAGTAAACACGGGCGAAATGCAAGTAACCGTACCGCTATTAATATTTTGACCTAAACCGTGAGACAGATAAAAATCGATTCGCAAGTTTAATATTGATTGTGAAAGTTTCATGACGGAAAAAAACTGCACATGGAAAGATATTTTTTTTAACAGAAAACTACCGTGAGATTTAAATATATTATTAAATATAAGTTTGTCATTGTAATAGAATAAAAGTGAAATAGTAAAGAAAAAAAAATCTATAATGGTATCCCTTATATTTCAGCACTCCATTTGTGTATATTAAAAAAAAATTACGTTCGGGAGCCTCGAGTATTTGTAATAAATTGCTCCAAATTAATAAAAAAATATTATTTTGATATTTTCCGATAATAAAAATGTTAGCTTAAATAGCTACACTACTAGCTATACTAAATTATTAAAAATAAATGTTTAATCCCCTACAAGCCTATCTGCGATATTAAATACCTAGTTGCAAAAACGGATCCTTAGAGGCGCTAACACAAAAATGTACTTCATTTATTCTTAGAGTTTTTCCGTGAAAGTGAACGATTTTACCGTTCGCACAGCTGTCTCGCCCAATTGATTCCTTTGAATTATTGAACGAGCTTGGGGTTCGCTGCGCTAGTTTCTTCCTCCACAGCAAATGCACCTTCAGTTTTTTTTTTTATGAAATAGGTAGGCAAACAAGCAAGTGGTTCACCTGATGGTAAGTGATGACCACCGCCTATAGACACCCGCAACACCAAAGAGATTGCAGATGCGTTGCCAAACCAGAGGGCTAAGATGGGATACCTTTTGTGCCAGTAATTGCACTGGCTGTCTTGCTCTCCACGCCGGAACACTACAGTGCAAGCACTGCTGCTTAGCGGCAGGATTAGCGACCAAGATGGTGGTAGCAATCCGGACGGACCTTACACAAGGCCCTACCACCCGCAAAACATATAATAGTCATTGAATGGAACACCAATAAATTGTATTTTCTTTGGATTTATTTGCTATGACAACCTGTGGCCCTATTGACTTGACTGGCCAAGTTAAGTTTATCTCTATCTGCGTCCCTTTCTTATGACACTAGTTAGACAGAGACGCAGGGAGGGGTTAAACTAAACCTGGGCTGTCGTGTTAGGGCCGCTGATATTCTAGTAGTTAGAGACCCTGACTATGAAGCTAGAGACATCGGTTTCGATTCGCGTGAGGGGCAAATATTTGTATTATGAATCAAATGTGAATGTTTGTACCCTAGTCTTGGATATTTTTTTTATTGTTACAAGAAACCTGCAGCACAAGGTACAATATTTTTTACCAAACGCAGACTAATAAAACATTGGCTAAATTACAGATTTTCAATATATTACAATGTTATATCCTACACATATAAGTTTGTGTGTCCGATGTCTAGTACTACTATAAGTACTATACTCTAGTATAGTCGACCAAGTAATTGCTTGACCACTTTTGAACCTTATCAGTTTGTAATACGGTCGAAAAGTGGTCAAGCAATTTCTTGGTCGACAATACAAAGCTTGGCTTGGTTCGGGACTAGGTCAATTGATGTAATATCTAACTCCTAGAGCCTTGCTAAGCTGACAGCTGTCAAAAAACAATATAATACAAGTTTTGATGCTTGTTTAGGCCCAGGTACTTTCTACAGATCTTGACAATAGTACGTTTTATGTTAAAAGAGTTCTTAAAGATGGGCTCAAAGAACAGATACTAGGTAAAGGAACATCCAACCATTATGATTCAAAGGCCACTGTAGAACCTTATCTCAAGAATTGCCTTAGTCACTTTTCAATAAATGTCATAATATCTCAGCAATGTATACTGTGACAAAGTTCTCCAGTGGCCTTTGATACAAATTGGTTGACTGTACAGTAAAAATGTGAAATAAAAGACGCACACATTAAAAAATGTACTTAAGATTACAAAATCTTCGCGTTTTTCCGTAGGTTTATACACTTTCCGTAAAATAAACACCAAACTCCAGTCTTACTGTTTTTAATTAAAGAAAAACACACGTATTTAAGCACTTGCTACGTTTTCATTGTTATCAAATACCTACTGCAAAAAAATTATGCAATATTAATTAAATCTTTCGCCGTCTTTAATAAGGGAAAGCAGTGCCTTTGAATTTTAGCTATAATAATGTTGGAAGACTTCATTATGCAAACAGCCCACTAAATCACGGCGGTTTAAAATATCACTTTATATTTCGGGCGTTTATTTTGTTAAGCTAGCTTATCTTCTGTGTAATAACAGACGTAGTGTTGGACTGTCATAAGTCATAAGGTTACGGACCTAGTCATTGACAGAGATCTATAAGTTGTCGCAAAGATACGAAAACATAACCCTCCCTTCTAGCAGCAGTCGATAAAAATGAAAAAAAAGTCGCCCCCCCCTACTTCTCTTGACATAGCTTATCACCCCTGATATTAAGACAAATCCGACGACACCTCACACGTCAAAATTCGTCTAGCTGTTTAGGTTGCAGCATGTG
Organism: Ditula angustiorana; assembly: GCA_963691745.1. Lineage (NCBI taxonomy): Eukaryota > Metazoa > Arthropoda > Insecta > Lepidoptera > Tortricidae > Ditula > Ditula angustiorana. The sequence continues at coordinate 538,018 of OY829490.1, forward strand.
CCAAAGAAATTTACACACATACTTAAATACATACATTGCGGCAGTAGGGTAAAAAACTACAGACGATAATGTCAGCAAAAGAAAATAAAATGAAATATATCTAATGATGTCAATGAACTGGCACACGAGGTATTCCATCTTAGCCCTGTGGGTTGGCAACGCATCTACAATTTCATTTCATCATCTTAAAGGTTCACTGACAATCAGGTGATTCACTCGCTCGTTTGCCTTCTTATTTTATTTAATAAACTATTATTAAAAAACAATGCCCTTCATGTGTCAAGCACTGGTACATTTACCTTTATTACTCACAAATTGGAAAACATTGTTAATATGGACCCCTGCGGCCCTACTGTGACATCCCAGGTATAGTTTAACACCTCCCTGTGTCTCAGTCTAACTAGTGTCATAAGAAAGGGACGCAGATAGAGATAAACTAAACTTGGCCAGTCATGTTAGGGCCGCTGCAAAGCAATGACTAAATCTATGAAGTCATATGGACAGTTAAAAAAATCTTTACTCTATGTACAGTCATCCACGTATTTGTCTACACAATTGAAAATCCGCACACAATTCTATTATTAAGAGAATAAGAGCTTGTGTAGTTCCTTCTGACCTGAGTGTTCACCTACTTTTGATGCCGACCGTACTTGTAAATCAAAAATGTAATACTGCAAAGACAATACTTACAATAAACTTTTGTTTCGACCAACAGGCTTCATAGTATTACATTAACTTTACAAACATACTTGTTTATAATAGTATTTTATGCAACTGTTGCATAATGAGGGGTCTTAAAACACGAGTGTGGTTTTATGAAACGAGCGTCAGCGAGTTTCATAATAGGATCACACGAGTGTTTTAAGACCTAATTATGTACAGTTGCATACATTACTTTATCTACACACATATCATAAGTACTCTATGATGGGTTCAGAAGCCATAGGGCAATGATCTGCATTGCTACTAGCTACTAGTGCTAGGTACCTATTAAATATCTATAGACTGTACACATTAAAATAATGTAATAAAAAATGAATTTGAACAAATATAGAAACAAATTAGAAAAATTCTCATAATAATATTGGTTGTTATAATGCTGGTCATTGCCTACGGTTTTTTAACGCATTATAGAGCATTAATGATATATGTGTAGATAAAAAATGTTATCTCACTAAGTCTAAACAACAAAATGATTCCGCACTTTACATCGTCACATAGGTACCAAAAAGAAATAATTTTAATATTTAATTCATAAATAGCCATCGAGACTTCATTATGTACCTACATACAATTTGTAAAATCTGAACAGCAAAAGATTCCACGCCAGGCAATTAATTCCTTCAGAATATTTAATAAAATTCCCGAGCCTCAGAAAGAATTTACCGCGGGAATTATATCCCGGGATATTCACAGGATCCCATTAAATGTGACGCAAGACCGGATTTCTTCATTTCCGCGGGGCCTGGGCGCGGGATGAATGGGGTAGATACGGTTATACTGTTTTGGGGCCAAAAAGTGATGGTGGGGAACTATTGAAAGTGTTTATGTCACCCTCCCTTAAAACTGAAGCTGAACGAAGTATGAAGTTTGGAAAAAAACGAATAATTATAGTTTAAAAAACAGGATGGCATGGGAATACATAAATAATTAAATAATACAGTAACACATCTTTATCATAACCTTCACCGACTAGCAATCTGTCTGCGACTAACATGCAGATTAATAAAATCTCCCACATTTTGCGGGAGGTAGGTCCTTGTGCAAGGTCCGTCCGGATCCCTACCACCATCTTGCTCGCTAATTCTGCCGCTAAGCAGCAGTGCTTGCACTGTTGTGTTCCGGCGTGGAGAGCAAGACAGCCGGTGAAATTACTGGCACAAGAGGTATTCCATCTTAGCCCTCTGGGTTCGCAACGCATCTTCTTGGTGTTGCGGGTGTCTATCGGCGGTGGTGTACACTTACCATCAGGTGATCCACTTGCTTGTTTTCCTTCCTATTTCATAAAAAAAGATAAAGAAGAAGATAGGATAATATTTTTTTTAATAGCCTGCTACTGTTTTCCACTGTTGGGCAAAGGGATCTCCCTTTGACCTCCACAAATCCCTGTCTGGTGCAGTATCAGGCCAGCACTACCTATATTGAACGTCAGTCGGCAGGAAATTTGCTTCTCGCGGATAAAGGGCGGTGCTTCCGATGGAATCTGCAAGCTCCGATATCGACATTTGCTAAGTTTGGTTTAGCCAGAGAAAAAAATGGCTTTCGGAAGGGTCTAAAAGTATCAAAATATATTCTAGACTAGACTATATTGTGATAGTGGCTCTGGAGAGTGATTCTTTTTTTCATCACAAAAATGGTAAAATGGTTAAAACGTCGAACGATTGTCTCATTATTAAATAAAAGTTTTTTAAAAAGACAACTACTTATCTTTATGAATTTAAGCATATATATCGTTTTAAATAGAGTACTGCCGTGGCATTCAAATAAATTGGTAACATATTCTTGACGTTTAATTGAATAATCATTCAATGAAATTCATTCTAAATTTCATTACAACGTTTAATCGATTTTAATCCAAATTGAAAATTATGCTGAAATATTAAATCTATCCTCATTTAAAGTCCGTTTTAAGTGTTCCTTACCATTCATAAGTTGTCAATGAAATTATATACCAAAGAATCCTTTAAGCCTTCAGTAGAGTATGTCTGCCAAAAGGAAGCGCCGCCGTTTGGCGTTGCTCCAAAATCCGCATAATTACCTACAGCACCGAGACTTGTACCGGAATAATTGTTTCTTTGTTTTAGATGTATTTGTTGGACATTTTAATTAGGCTCTTTAATTGCTTTGAATGCAAAGTTTCGAATTAAACAGCTGGACGTTTTGAAAACTTTAACCGTTGCTACGGAAGTACACTTAAGGATGCAGTTCAGATGAATAAGGGAAAGAATTACGTTTCTACCAGGGAATTAGGAAATACAGTTTTCTTAAATTTTAGTCTTACGACACTAATATGCAGTCTGCGTATAACGTATAACATTTTCAACCAATGAAATCGTCAACATACAACGCTACAGCTAAGTATCGGAAAACAAACCTTCCCCGATGTTTTTGGCGTTTTTATAAACCACATACTAAGATCCTACGTCATTTCGTTAGTACTGTCGATAATTATTACATTAAAATAAATAGCACCAAGATCTTCTTAACATTATTATTATTATTTGTGTGAAGAATATGAATGTTTGTACCTGAGTCGTGGATGTTATTTGTATTTAAGTATGTATTTATCTATATATGTATGTTTATCCTTTGTCTAGTATCCATAGTACAAGCTTTGCTTAGTTTGGGACTAGGTCAATTGGTGTAAATTGTCCCAAGATATTTATTTATTTATTTATTATTATTAGTGCATAGTGTAAAACATAGTCACCATCCTCCTTTGTATGTCCTCTTATCTTCGGCCGCCTACTCCTTCTAAACCACACAACGATGAAGACTGCCTTTTGGATAAATTAAATACTTTAAAATGGACCTATATTGCTTTTAAATTGCTTTTATGGTATTCAATAACGGATATTTCTATTATATAACATACAATTCTCTCCTATTGTGTTATGTTTTCTTTTGTATTGTTGTAGAACACACACATAAAAGACTTCCGTGCCTGACAGCCTAGAATCCTAGATTATTAGACCTATACAAGAGATTTGAGCCAATTCTGTTGAAAAATTGGCGTGCAGTTTGTCAAACCTATATACTCGTAATAAGACAAGTAACTGTAAATAACGAATCTACTTACTTATTTTAATTTTATTAAACTCAACTAAAGAGAGAGAAAAAAGAGAAACCATGAATTTCTTGTTGGAAGTAATCATCTTTTGTACGAAGTCACGGTCTTAAGCCAGTCATGGATATAAATTTAGATATGACTCGTGAATTATATCAAAATGCTAATATAAATTGCTCTAAAAGATTCTATTTTCCACAATATTCTAAGTCTAATCCGAATACACAAAGCGAGCAAACCGCGAAGCGGCTATTTCTTTGAATCATTACGCCCCCAAATCCCTACAATAAGAAATTAATCCATAGCTTTTGGGATTACATCATCAAATTCACTTCAAAGAGATGGATTACTCAGCATTACGGTCTCGGACATGATCTTAGCAAGTATCCATTTATCTTAAGTAGATCATTTCCAATTTTCATTTTGTTTCCAGTGGCTATGTCTGTTATATTCTGAATGATTTCGTGGGAGACTTTTTTTCAATTATCTTTAATGGTTTCGACTGGTTTCTGATGTTTATTTGCTAAGTAAATTATGATTGACGTTAACCTATTAAACTAACGTTAAGGATTCTAATACAAACCATTCCACTCAAGATCTTGACAATGAGTTTAACTTTTAAGACGATAATTTATTTGTGGGACGGTAGTTTAAGTTACTAAATGTATAGGCAGTAGATATGCAAAACGTTGCTGTATGCTGTATTGCTATATATGCTGTAATTAGATTCTTTAAACGAACGTTGCAGCAGGCCAAATAATTAGATTGACATGTTTACACACCTTTTCGAAAATTATGAGGTACATACTTAGATCTGAGGTGAATGCCAATCTACCAGAGCCTAAGTTTCATGAGAAAGCTTTTCGTTATATTTCAATTTAAGAAGCGAAGCAAGTTTTATAATATCTTTATATTTAAATCCTGATCAACGTATTTTGAAATATCAGACATAAATTTCTATTCATTGACGTATGGTTTTCAAGGCATATAAATCAAACGTTCTTCAGCATTAAATTTTCGTACCTCTCGAGCTACTAACGTCTTATCCTCAATTTTGGCTATTCCCACCTAATTGCTGATTTGCTAATTAATCACTGTTATTTGATTAATAGGCCTCCAATTGCAAACTCCGTTCCCGAAGCCGATGATTTAGGAATTTCTTCAAAGGCTCCCGAGTTACTCTTTAATTAATAAGTAGAGTATCAAGTTATAAGACTCTGTTGTTCGGTGTCCTTTGTATCGTTATTTTTACGCCCTTTTTGTTGGAAACTTTCTATCCCGCGTCGTATTAAAGCTTAGGAAATTCCCTCTGAATTTCAACTTGGAGTTTTTATATTGCATTACAGGCGTACACCACTTCGTCCTAATTGTTTCTTGTTTCTGCCATGAACTTTTCTTACTTTATTAAAATTTATTCATAAGTCTACCGTGGATGAATTTTTGTATTAAATCTTGGTAGGGTGATTTGACACAATTTTCTTATGAAACAACTAAATCATCGATAAACCATTGACACATCTCAACTAATGACACCTCAAAAACCGTAAATAAATCACCATATTTTTGCTAGCTCCATGCCCAAAACCAGTGAGACCATAAAACGAACTCAAGCAATAAATGAGCGAACGAACTAGCTGATAATTTCCAAGAAACATCACGAGTGATTTCAAAATGGCGCTACCGGCCAGCAGCTGACACAAGGAGCCCTGAAGAGTGGAAACTGCAAAGGGGTTTACAGGGCCTTGGGCCGCCAGAGAACTCGGGGACATGGCCTGGCCGCCCCCGCAGTGGCCAGGCGGGGGCGGGCCATGGACCCAAAGGTCAGAAACCCAGCCTTGGGGTCACCTGGCCGTCTCAGACGTGGGAGAGAATCGTTACCAAAGGACTGTGCTATGGATGTGGAGGTGACTGGGACTTTAAGGGAGCCCTGAAAGTGGACTCTAGTAGTTCGGAGTATACGGGTTATAGATATTACTTCAAGAAGCCGGGGTACAGGATCAAGGCGAGATCCTGTGAAGATGCTCGGTTTATACATATCAATTTTGTACTGCTCGCGGAGGTCAAGCATTTTGAGAAGGTAAGTTTTTTTAAATCTCCCTTGACGTTCTGCAATTTGTGATTTACATACACGCTTGTCAAAACGTTGGTCTGATTGAGCATCATTAGGTATAATAAGGTTTATGTTCAAAATCTCATTTTTAATACTAGCTTTTTATGTTGACGATTAACCACTGCTTAAATTAGCTGTAATATTTCTTGTTTCTACACATTTTGCCCAAAAAATAAGCTTAACACAAGAGGCTTTTGCTTAGTACAAGAACAAGCTTATGTATGTAGAACACGTAACACCCCACCGATAACAATATGAGCCAATTAATAATTTCACACCCTCAACACCTCTGCTATAATACGCGGCAGCGCAACGAAACATCGCACAAATGGCTTCAATTAGAACTGAGACTGGGGCACGCAGTAAATTTATAAAAACAGTGGGTGAACCAATCAACTATTTCAGGTACTCACAGTTAATGTTTCTGGGGTTATCGTAAAATCGTGTTTGCAAAAAGGCATTTTATTTTTAATGGGTTTAACTCATGCAGGATAGCTTGTATCACACCACACCAGCAGATACCACAAATGCACATAAATGGTTGGCTTGTGGGAACACCATAAATTAAATTATAGATAAAACATTTTTAGTACTTTTACTGCGTTAACGTTGCGGACAGATCAGTGTTGGTAATAAAGTTGGTTGACCCGAGTATAGTTGACCAAATTGCCTTACCAGTCTTCAATTCGATCCCCTTGCGATACGGTCGAAAAATGGTAAATCAATTTGACTATGCTTTGAAAATTGCGATTAATTTTGTAAAACAAAAAACTCGTTACCGCAGTTTCCATTCCACAGTTTTGAGTTGAAATTTTGAAATTGGGCTACTGTCTTCGGTTCCTCTACTGCGATAGTGTTCGCGCTTGACCCAATTACAAGGTAGTGATGTATTCGACGATAGAATTTGAATCTGCAGGATTTAACACATCCACGTGAGATTCAGATCACTCGTGTATGATTGAGTTTCAGAGTTTAATACTAATCTCAGCATTCAGTTAGAACTCTAGTACTCTGCTTAATATAGCATAGAATTTCTTGCGCGCTTCTTCTTAGCAGAATCTTTCATTTTCCGGAGCGATGGTAGACTCATGAGTTGAATCGTAAGTTATTCTAAGTTCAACCATGTGGGATCAGTCCACTCAGAACAATTACGCCTGAAATCTTAATTTAGAGGCCGTCCTTTACTTATGATTAATTAGCTTCATTAAAACTGTTCAAACGCGATGCAGTATTTGTTATTTATTTGGACTTACGGCACTGAGACATGGTCCCATGAAAGCCTCAAAAGAAGACTCAAAGTCACCCAAAGGGAATTGAAGTATATCTGTGACATCGAATCAGGAATTAGGGACTCCGCAGCAGAGCCAAACTTAGTGACATAGCCAGCGAATTGCAAACCTTACCTGGCAGTGTCCAGGGCACATAACTTTTAGAAGTGATAGCCAATGCTTAGTTTAAGATTCTAGAGTGGAAACCATGTACTAGAAAATGACGTATTAGTAGGCCTTCAACAAGGCAGACTTAAGTACCGCCAATGATCTAGTGATAACAAGAAACCCTTGCATGCGGTTAGTACAAGGCCGACCATCGTGGAGATTCTTGGGGAAAGGCTGTCTAGCAGTGGCCGTATTAAGGCTGATGTGATAATGCTATAACTAAAACGCGCGCGATTGTCGTTCAGTATTCAACCGCAGAGTCGCTCAAACGCGTTTCGCCAAACCGCTAACTGTCGCTGTAACTATCGTGTGTTAAAGTCCTTACTGGTTGCGAATGTTGGTACTAATTAACGCAACGCGGTACTCTGTAAAGGGTTGGCGTTCGAATGACCTTTATTTGCGTCGGCTTTGCTTATACACTGTTTTACTTTGTAGCTGCTGTGCTTTGACAGCATTTGTTTCTTCCCTACGTCATTAGTAAGACAGAAGTGTAAACCCATCTTTTGTAAGAGCGATGAAACTGCGACGCGTCATGAATGCAATAAAAAAATACCCAGTACAAGAGAATCGCTGATCCGTTTCCAGTCCATAGGTCCATCACGTAATCTTTCGGTTTCCTCGCTCATCGTACGAAACGCAATAGCAGATACTTCAGGCTAGTATTCTGCAGAGTGTGGTACTACCTCGGTCGAGCCCGACCATTTTTACTGGAACCAGCAGCATACGGTGTGGCTCTCGTTTAAAAAAAATAGGAAGACAAACGAGCAAGTGGGCTACCTGATAGTACGTGATCACTACCGTAGACACCTGCAACACCAAAGGGTATATGCGTTTCCAACCCCGAGGGCTAAGATGATATACCTATTGTGCCATAATTTAACCGGCTGTCTGCTCTAAATTAGCACTGCTGCTCAGCGGCTGGATTAGCGAGCAAGATGGCGGTATCGATCAGGACAGGCTTTGCCAAGTTCCCACCATCCGCTCATTACTTCTAAATATTCAACTATAGGTTACAGCTAGCACGTTAGCACAATGAACAACGCGTGCATCGGCGCACACGACCTTGCAGCGCCTTCCACAGGTAAGGTGCGGTGCCGGAGCCGCACTTATGTGGAGCATAGCAAAGGTTCATTAGAACCTAGCCAGTCCATGAATACCGTTCCTTCTAAATTAGATTTTTATTCATTTTCTCTTACATTATATATATTTCTTGATAGAGGTCAAGTTAATAAGATCATGAAGCTTGGTAAAAATGCCGCATCTCCTGAATAAGTCATAGAAATGAGATTAAAAGGCCCCAACGTGAGGCATTACTCATTCATACAAGGGTTCAATCTGATTAGTTTTGTTATATTACGGGAGATAGGTATCCTTTTGCATACGAAAAATGTGGTTTTAGTTCAAAGGTTTTTGGCTGATACATTGGTAAGATTTAGGTATAGTCGACCAAGAAATTGTTTTACCATTATTTGCCCGTATTACAAGGAGGGGTTAGGTTCAAAAGTATTTAGTCAAGCTATAACTTGGTCGACTATACCTCAAAACTATGTAAATAACTGATGCCTCTATTTATATTCATGGAATGGCATAACTACTCGTAGTAATTTCTAATAAAAATCCAAAATTATACATTTTAATTTTTTTTTTTCTAACTTTATAAATAACTGAAATCGGAAATTGACTGTACCTTTATTTTACAACCTTTTGAATTCTAAAAATCTTTGAATTATGTATTTCGGTATAACCTGCGTTTTTTTGTATATCTCAATGTTGGAGACTTAATAGAATTTTTTTGGAAGTTTCGCATTGAGTGAGTGAGTTTTATTAAGAGTGTATATATATAATATTGATATACTTCATACTTTTAAGTTTTTAATAAAAATGAGTAAACTCTGAATCAAAAATAACATTAAACATTATAACATTAAGAATTATAATATTTATATTAAAGGTTAAATAAAAAATTTATTTGAGGCGCGTTAAATTAAACGCGTCGCGTCGTGCCAAATCAGGGCAATCTGAAAGCATAGATTTTTAAGACTTTTAGAATTTAAGTAGATATCTAAATAGATGGAACAAACATCAAATTTAAGTACCTAACTAAGTTACTAGTACGTTTCCTGAGCGACGTAATTATGCATTGTAATACTACTGTGTTATTATGTAAGAATTGTCTTCGATGCAGAAAAAGCATTATTCCCGTTCAAGGTCAAAAACGTCTATAGTCGCAGACGAAACATCCCATAGATCTTTCGGAATAACATCCACCCACGTCCCAAATTTCCGTCTTTCTGTCCTACAACAGTGCGGCAACGCCTTAACGAAATTAATTTAACCGTCTTGCCTTTCGACTACGGCCGGTCATGAATATTAATGTGACAACCCTACACGAGCAATATGTTCCGTTTGGAGTTATGATTTTCAATGAATTCCTCGGCTTGAGTAAGGGTTGACACAAATTCGGTGCGCAATTTACATGCCTTTTTGCAGATTGTTAAATTAACATATCGTTCGGTCACCATTTGCATGTAAAAGGGAATAAGCAGAGGCATTTATGAACTTTCTTTAAATATAAAACCGGATAAAAATATCCGGATGTATGTTTTGGTCGTTTTTTGAGTAAATATGCACACTTTCAATGGCAATGATGAAATGATAACCGGCTATAATTTTATACCCGGGTATAATTAATAACCGGTTGAAACTGGTTTAGATAACCGGTTCATGACAGGCACGTGCGTCGGTTAAACGTGACAAAGAGGTTCGAGACGAGCTAACTCGAATATCTAGAGAAATAATATGCTCCATGGCAGAATATTAAACGGATTCAGTTATTACCGTAGGTATGAACATTAATAAAATACCTTTCTGTTGGTTATAACACCTGATATAGGTAATCTTTTCTCGGTAATAAATAACTATGGGCTAGAGGTACTAAACTCTAAAAAAGGAATCCAAGATCAAAAATACGGATCTACAGATGATATGATCTGGTAAATGTTACGGTCAGATCACGAACAATAGCATGTGGTGTGGAGGCTCCTCATCTGATAAATCTCTCGGACAAGACCGTTTAAAAATGGCCACATCAAAAGTCGAACAAAAAGTACAATAAATCGACACAGTCTGTCGGACCGACGGCGTTGCTGTCAATACTATTATTTTGTAAAAAACCTATTTGCAACGAAACTTAATAAATGATTTTTTTTATGCAGTTAGACGTAAAATTGTAAATCCAATGACTATAAATGGTAAACTTATAATTTGCATTTGTAACACTGGCGTCAACTTATATTCTTATGTCGGTCCGTTTTTCTGCTGTCATTTAGTATGACACTGTACATCCATGCATTATATATAATATCATTGGACAAGACAGATCAAGGTCAACTCTAAATTCCTACTTTGAATCTCAGATTTCATTTCTGAGTATAGACGGATGAACATACTTTAATGTAGACATAAATACATATAAATTATATAATATTCATGACTCGGGTATAATCGTTTGCATTCATTCCAAAAATGTCTGCCCTTAGCAGGATTAGAATCTGTAACCTCTAGTTTTGTAGTCAGGATCTCTTATCACTAGGCTGTGATGAAAGGAAAGAAAACGTATACTCTTAGTTAGGAGTTATTTATTACATATCCCTTTTCCAAACGCAATTCTTTCAAGTGGCAATTTCATTTCATTCTTACTGTCTATGCAATAAGGTATACATTTAGAGGGGACGTGTTGGCAAAATAGTGGCCCTTATTTCGAAAGGGGTTCAACAATTGTTTTAAACAAGCTTTGGGCACAACGTTAATGACGTAATAATCGTTTGCGCCAAATTTATTAACTGATAATATATTTAATTAAGTGTTACTAACTGGCTAATTCTAAGCGAACTACTTTTTAAACTGTTTACAACGTTGGAAGATTTGTTCTTAACTACGGCACCAAAAACTTTAACAGCTCTTTTCGTTAAAACTCTACAGGCTGCAGGCAGTCCTACAGACTCTTAAGGTTTAAATTTAAAACGCCAAACACTGTGAATCATTTTAACTCTCACCCGATTTCATAGTCTACCTAGCATGCTCAGCTGTGTACTCAGGCCATGTGTAGGAATCCTTATGTACAGCATACTCTGTTAAAGGCAGCATACCCGGTTATACTCAGTTATATCCGGTTATACCCGGTTCACGCCGCGTCACGTGCGCGCTCGGTTAGGCAGCCCGGGAAGCATTCGCCTCTTGAATACGAAGGTAAGATGTTTGATATGAGACACGGAATCGAGACGTAAGCTGGGAGTTTGTTTTATGATGAAGTTGAACGTGAATATTATTCGTGTTTAGGAAAAATATTTATTATTTGTATTTGTGTAAGCTGCAAGGGTCAGTGAGTTCCTAATTTTGTGATCTATTCATCTATGTGCCCCACTGTTGAACAACATATTCCTCTTATAATAACAGTTTTGGCTGCTCTCTTTTGACGTATGTTTGGGTGATACACATCATTACTAAACAAAATGATACAAAATTCAAATCTATTGTCAAAAAGACACTAATTTCTAGGGAGTATTATAAAATCAATGACTATTATCTTAAACGGAGATGTTTGGAAATGATCCCGACTTGTATTGGCGATCCCTGGCTCCAAATATTGTACACCTACTGTGTTAAATTTTAAATATTTGAGATGTAAAATAACATTATAACTTTGATTTATTTAAAAAAATTACACCTCGTTGAGTTTCTTGCCGGTATCTTCTTATCAGAGGTTTTCCGAACCGGTGGTAAATTTTATGATATTCATGTGCTACCTGTAAGCCTAATCGAAATAAAAATATTTTCACTTTGACTTTGATTTGACACCAATTATTTTGTCGAAAAACTCTTCACAGAATGTATCGATTCGAAGATTATTCGGTTCCCAGGATGCTATGTTTCTTAAAACTAAAATGTGTATAAATTAAACCTTATTTAGCCTAGAGTACATGGTACGTACCTAACATAACCCAAAACATTAACGGTTTACGGGAAAATTGCATTCTCCGAAATGAAAATTGTGCAAAACGATAAAACGATGAAATTATTTTCATTGAATGACGGGTTCCTACTTATGATAAGTAGATCCAAATACTGTGTACCTTGCGTGAAATTTAACCTTCATAGATATTTTAAAACACTTCTATATTTCCAATATTTCCTCAAGCCATTTTAACTAGAGATCTGCTGTTTATAGTGATTTTTCTTCCTTTACTTCTCATGACGATCAGCTTAATATCATGTTTTCGTTGATCATTAGTTTTTTAAGCAGTTTTGCAAGACGTGCAGCACTGCTTTTTAAAATAAATCATTAGATCATCGAGATAATAGTAAAAATTTAAAATTTACTTAGAAATCTCCATTAAAGCACAAGAACGCTTACGTTACCTTTGTAGGTCGAAAAGATATTAGCTTCCATCGAAAATGTATGAAACTGTTATCAATTTTAAAGATATTATTGGTGGCAATTCTAAAGTCTAAAAAATATTTTTATTAATCGAAAATTAATAATTGCGAGTGAACTTTTTTCACATGCAAGTTGGCTCAACCTTTTTGCTTACCATGTAGGAGTAAAATGAACTGTAAGTCTAGTAAAACAATAAAATACTAAAATTTATTTGGTACACGACCCTCCATACTGTTACATTCAAGATGGGAGTTCTAGTTTTGAGGAAACTTTGTATTAACGCCTCTTTGTCAACTAACCCAAGGAAACATACGACGGCAAGGGTTCAAACATAACTATAACTTTATTTCATAAATAAGATTATTAAGTTCAACTGTCTCAGTAGGTAATTGTCTTTTATTGGTTTTTTTAAGTTCTCAGTTGTTTAAGTTATCTAAATATGTTTATGACATAGTATGCGTATATTAATATGTTTTCTAGATCACTTTGTTGCCGTGTTATTGCACCACCTGCTCTTATCCTATCTGTTATTCATCTTTTCTTTCTAACGGTTGTCTGGAAGAGATCACTTACACTCACGTTGATTGTGTGCCTTATGTATTTTATCTAAATAGTATCTTTTCATCCTGTGTTGTAGTGATCATTGTATTGTTCCCAATTTGTATTTTTCTTAATACACTTTTCACTCTTTTAACTTTTCACTCTTTTCAAGCACATTGACTCACTCAAGAATCTTTTTACGGGATCCGGATTAAAGCTAGACTTCGCCCATACTAAAATAAGTAAATGTCATAATTTTTCAGTTTTCTAAGAAACTCTGCTCCAACCCGGTTACCCGGCACTACGTGCTCCGAATGGCAAGACCGAAACGAAAAACTTTCTCGACTTGGCTGAAGAATAAAAACCATAAAATAATATTTTATTGCTAACCTACATTTTCATTCTAGATTTACGTAAGAGTAACTCGAGGAGAAATTCAATCAGGTTTTTCGCGAAGTCAGACATTATAACTCAAAACATGTTACTAAGAAGAAACTTTTGTCCCCAATTATTTTTACTTATTTTCCATTTCGATTTTTTTATCAAGCATAATACACTTAAATAATAATTTGGTGAAAACTCTGATACAGATATTCTGACGTGTAATATCCGGATCAAGGCGGATATAGCTAAGCAGCATCGGTTTATGGCCTATTTATTTACAATATCATAGATATACAAATATTAAAAACGTAATGATGTAACGAACAAAATATAAATTCAATTAAAACCCTTACAAAATACCCGACAAGAATCTACAAACAATTACAGCCTTAAGCTTTACCAACAAATTTGCCAGCTCGTAACAAAAGCGGGAACAGTAAACGCAACCATTGAAGCGAGGCCGCGTTATCACAGGTGCCCGGGCTGGGTATATCCAGCTAAATCCGGTTACAACCGGTTACCAGCCGAGGGATTACCCGGTTGATCCGGTTCTGCAGTCGTTCTCGACTTGATTTATTCACTTCGGAATCTAGGTGTTTTTTAACGATGTTCGCTGTTGCCTTTTTTACCGAATTGATTTATTGTGGCTTATCTACTTAGTAACGAGGGTTTAAGTCACTTCTGTAGGTACAGTTTAAAAAAGATTAGTATTTTTTTACGAAACGGTGATTTCTGAAAAGGATTAATTTCAACTCCACTAACTCCTAGTTAAAAATGCCCCTAATAAATTATTATTGATTATGTAAAAGCGATCGATAAGTACTTAGTTAAGATTTTATTAGTATCTGACTTCTCCAAATTCACTTGAATATGACTATAGTTATTCGGATATTTTTTTTTTAATTTTTAAATTACGCAAATATTACACAAAGTAGCTCTTCGAACGAAACTAACACATTTTAACAATCTCAAAAGTCGTAATTTAACCCTTGAAAGCTGTCGCCCATTTTGTCCACTTTATCCGGCTTAACCGGGCCATTAGCTATTCCAATCATACCCGGGTGCTGGATTCATCTGTCTCTTAATTAGCTCCTTAACACGGGGTGCCGTAGAATTTTAAATTAACACAATTTTTACTGTTTCGTGTCCCAACTGAAAACATATTTTTTTAATAATAATTATTAAATTTATTTATTCAAGTAACAGGACTCATTTAGTTAGTTAAAAAACAACTGGATCTTAAACTATGTGAGTAAAATAAACATTATGAAATTAAATTAAATTACATTATTTAGCCATCCCACTGGAGATGGCGCAACAGTGCTTTATATAGGGGCAAATCCACCTGCTCGCGATCATGTTCAGGACGCTGTTGGTGCTGCCCCGGACTCTGCGCACCAGGGACGCACACCTCTTGCGCATGGTCGCGTAAAAACAGTCCATGTGCGCTTCGGCGAACATGCCCGATGCGCTGCAGAAACGAGGCAGCCCCAACAACAGCCTGAATGCATTATTATACTGAACGCGGAGGGCGCTATAAGCCTTCAGAGTGTACCTGGCCTACATGCCGGACGTGTATAAGGCTGCTTTTCCACCAGAGAAGTGCGAGGATGCGTAGCGAGGGATGTGTTTGTAAGAACCAATAGAATCGCTTCATTTACCTTGCCTCGGTCAGCACAGCTTTGGTGGAAACGGCTCATTGGTTCTTTACAAACACATCCCTCGCTACGCATCCTCGCACATCTCTGGTGGAAACGCAGCCTAAGGAGGTACAGTATGCTCTGAAAAGAGTGATCTTGACATCGAATCGATAGTTAAATTGTTAAACAAACTAAAAAGACCTTTTAAAAACACTTACACTGTACTTTACTGTACTTTAGCCTTAAAATTTATGGTGATACTCGTAGTCATAAATATGACGTTATTTCCAAATTACTGAAGAATTCAGTAGTTCTAGACTATATTAGAAATAAATAAAAATTATGAGAGGTCGAATAGAATAAATAAGGAATAATTAAAATAAACATATATGCAAAAATTTCATTGCATGTTTGTTTATCTCATTTTATTGTTTTAATTATTAGATTAATTGTTTTATTATTTAATACAACTGTTAATGAAACTTTAACTTTTCAAAACGTTAGTTAAATATCATAATAGTATTTTATGCAACTGTTGCATAATGAGGGGTCTTAAAACACGAGTGTGGTTTTATGAAACGAGCGTCAGCGAGTTTCATAATAGGATCACACGAGTGTTTTAAGACCTAATTATGTACAGTTGCATACATTACTTTATCTACGCACAAATCATAAGTACTCTATGATGGGTTCAGAAGCCATAGGGCAATGACCTGCATTGCTATTTATCTACTAGGTACCTGTTAAATAAATTAAAAAATTAATTTCAACAAATATAGAAACAAATTAGAAAATTTCTCATAATAATATTTGTTGTTATAATGCTGGTCATTACCTACGGTTTCTGAACGCATTATAGAGCATTTATGATATATGTGTAGATAAAATAACATAAACATGTCTTAAAAACTCATTTCGCACCATTCCAGTCCGCAACACTGACTGCACCTTAATATTTTTCGCATTAGCGTGTTTCTCGTTTGCTCAAACAGCTGAACAAACACTGCGGCGGTTTTTACTGAGACTCGAATAGCCTGGTACATTTGCGCGCATAGATTTTTTAAATTTTTTGTTTGAGTTTTGCTGGATTTTGGAGAGGTTAAAAATTTGCATACACGAGCTTTTGGTTCTTTTTTATTAAAATTAGAATATGTTGATTAAATTAAAATTTTATTAAAACACAATTTTTAATAAAAATGTCCCGACACGGTCCATTATCACACTGCCCGAGGTAAAAGAAAACAGTTTATATTTTAAACACGCTAAAGTTTTAAGTAATTGCTGTTTTGTATGCCAAGCTTTTATTTTAAATAAAATTTATAAAAAAAATACCTTGATATTTTTGGGGACAGAAAACATCGCGAGGAATTAATAACGGCGTATTTTGTTGGTTTTACGTATAATAACTTTATTTGATACTTTCTGCGCCATAGTGTTTTAAACACATATAATTATTAGCGTCTTTTTTATATTATTAACATTATAAGGGCCTGAACTGAACTAAGTAAAGTTTCGAAGCAACCGCTCTATACGACCCAAATTTTTCACCTATATCATACAGGCATTATGTACAATCCATCCTCCTCATTCCTCTCCTTTCAACCAAAGAAAGACAGAGACATTACTACATTACTCCGTGTTTTTCATGTATAACGAAACGTGTAAGCTCTCAAGAGCGGTCCCATTTACCTGAGTCGTAACGGAGCGGCAAGGGGCCCGCTTAAGCCACGGACTTAGGGCGTATCAATTTAACGATACGACCCCCTAGGTTAACGCACACCTGCGCTCGCCATAGAGTAGCTAAGGATATTGTTTATGGACTTACAAGCTGGCTTCTTGTTATGAATTTGGTTGGGAAGTTATTTTAACAACAAATGGTTAACAAAACACTTAAACACAAAAACTTTACAATCTTTTTAAGCTAACAATTTTTTTCTTCCTTTCATTTGAGAGCAAACATCACAATGACAGATAAAGACATAATATATATTAATAAAACGGATCACTCACGTATTTTTGCGTCGGGAAATGCCCGACCTGTTTCGGACCAGTCCGTGGTCCTTAATCATGAGCCCCCGCGGCGGTGGCGCGACGACGGACTGGCCCGAAACATGTCGGGCACTTCCCGACGCAAAAATACGTGAGTGATCCGTTTTATTAATATGTCCGAGTCTCACGGTAGTTTTATGTTAGAGACATAATACATGTTAACTAACAAACGTTTACGAAGCGCGTATGAATAAGAGGATTTAAATACGTCTTTTTTTAAAGTTTTCAATCGTTGTTTGTTGTTTTCATGTTGTTAGAATTGATAATACTGACAATAAGGGTAACATATTTGTAATTGGCAGATAAGTCAGTAAGGTGTAGGCTGAACACCTAAGAAAGTTAGCGTGCGTATGGGACGGAAGGCGTTAGTTTACGGATGAACGAAAGAGAGAACTAATTGTGAACTCTATAATAAACGAAAGAGAAGGAAATACGTAAATTAGTTAAAATTAAAGAGAGCGAATTGTGAATTCAATGATGAATGAAAGAGATAGAAATGGGCATGTTATTATGTAAGAAGGAGAGGGGTTTTTTTACTACTAAATGCATTATAGCGGAACCGGTGTTTTAATTCTTACAGTATTGAATTGGAACTTAAGTTCGGCTTATAACTACCACCCTTAGTGTATAGGCTTATAGACAAACAAAAGAGGTGGTTAGCGTGCAAACGTTTTTGTTCATACTGAAACTGGTTTACTTGGGCTAACTTGTCTTTCAAAACAGTTTACATAGCGTTTGTTTTCTCTTTCTTACTAGTGTAAATGACATAATATAAGTATACTGCTTTCTCACTTGCAGACTTAAGACGTCTAGTATATTATTTAGGTTAGCTGAAGATCCCTCAAAGGGATATGTTCGCCTTCGTACTTTAGAGTGCCTCTTTTTGTATGTTTTGTACCTACAATAAATAATTTACATACATACACACATATAATATTGGAATATATTTATTCCAAGTTTTGTAGCCTATTTTCTACTGGTTTTCTTCGACTTCAATCGTTTAACACTTATCCTCCTTTAGGCATAATAAAAGCTGCAAAGTTCCATCATTGCATTTTGTCTAAATAGCTATTCTTTGTGAAAAAGTATCCCGGAATAATAATGAAGCAAATACGCAATAAATCGCAACAAATCTTTCCTGGATGAATCGTGCCCGACTAATAATGAAGAATTGTCTATTGTTCGAGGTTTAATTAATAATATAAGCTTGACAGACATCCATAAACTGTGTTTATTCAGAACTTATAAGGATGGTTTTGGGTTCCGTGGTTCCGTGTCCAAATTAGAACAAATTACCGCGCTATTCCGCGAAACCAGTGTCGCGTGCTTACAAGCAAAACAGCTACGTATTTCAACGTATTTTTTCATATGCAAAACCCATCTTCCTCCGCTTCCACATAGCTATTGACCATCATCTACATGATTTTAGCGCGTTTTATTGTAATTAATTTAGTTATAATTTGTTTCAATTTATTAATATGGCTCCGATTGTCTTCCTATTTCATGTTTACAACTTCGTTTTTCTATTAGAATTAGTTTGGATGTTCCTTTTATGGCCTCTAAAATTATTTTTAAGACTGAAACTAAGACTTGGATAACTAAAACTATATCAGGTCTCCCAGGTCTGATCCTTACGGTGTAGGTTCTCCATGATGCTGTCTGCATTTCTCCTCTGAATTGATATGCCAAACTGCTGAGTAAGAAACGAGCCAGCTCTAGGGTCCCCAGTGGCTAAATATAATTTATTCCATTAAAAAAGGCCTATATTTGTCTAACTTTGCAGACACGCATATCAAATTCGTATACCATTTTTGTAGTTCAAGTTTGAATTGAAATGGTTTTTTTGTCCAAATTGCATCAATAAAGGTTGAAACGATAAACAATCGTGTTTCCACAAGGCCCGCATCGCAAACAGATACGAACAAATTCAATCGCACGAGGGCATTAATTAAAAATTCAGTCGGAAATCAAACCAGTCTCCATTGATTACCGCGCGGAATGAAACGTGCTTTGTACAGCTATAGTATGAAAATGTTAAGGCAGAAAAAATCAAAAATATATGAAAATGAAAAAATGAAAATGAAAATGAAAATATAGGCTCTTTTACATGTCTGAATCTACTAGCGCTTCGGAAAATGGAAGAATCTGCTGAGAAGAAACGCCGCAAGAAACTCAGTAGTTTATCTTTTTTTTCTCTCTTTTCAAAACAAGATTACAGAGCAATCATCACAATTGTAAGTACTTCACTAAAGTGTAAAAAAAAAAGATAACAATACAGGGTGGAATGATCGAATGCCACATGGATGGCAATTGCCTTAAATACTGGAAATAGCACATTCTGTGTAAAGGAGACCTTCCTTTATTTTTAAAAACAATAAATTCTGCATTTATGAATTTTTGAAAAATCGCTTGGCTTGTCGGGATTCGAACCGATCAAATGCGACAAAAAATAACAAGCCGTATTTTATAATGCAGATCGAAAGGGTTACAAACATTGTGTTAAATAGAATCAAAAAGGGCCCCACTCAGCATACTGCCTCAGTAAACCGAGTCTCAATTCAAAACCAATGTTTTAATGAAGTTGCGAAAAATGTAAATATTTCATTAAAACTTTATAATTTTGTAGTCAATTGCGCATAACTTATACAACATTTTCAGTACAACAATATAGTCAAACACTTCGCCTTACATAGCATTACGGACAGCACGAAAACCTTCCATCAAACGTAAGCATAATGCCTTAAAATAAATCGAACCTTCTACCCTCATATCAATTACCCAAACGCCAAACTCAGCGGGCTTGTATCTCTGTGTACTCAGACCCTAAACATTACCCTTAATTTTACTCCTTGCCCCTTAATTTTACCCCTCAACGTGGGGTTTGTTTAAGTTTTATTAACTCTGAGTGCCTTGATAATGGGACTTACATAATTTTCTTGTCAATACATGGCGAAATGATTGCAACACTGTGAAAGCGAGCTGATGGAATGACTGGAAGAGATTTTTGTGAATGAACTTTGACTGAGAGACTAGGAGTGCGTTGGACGATTCATTTATACCTGCTATTTGCGTTTTTTGTTATTTTCTAGTATTTTATTTAAATTCATATTTTTCATTAATCTTATAAAAGTTTTGTTTGCTTCATACGACCCCACATACATTATACGACTCAAAATAAAATAGTTTACACTTGACTTTTTTCAGTAAGACAAAAATATAAAAATATGTATGTATTAAAGCATATTTATGTAGAAGGGGTTTATTAATTGTGTAACGGTCCGCAAGAGAGTTCTTTGAACCGTCACCTTTTCACAAATATAATATTAATAATTTAATAGAAATTAAGAATTAACCTTATTATTTAATTAAAATAAAATAATTTTACTATAAATAACTGAAGCGTAACGACATCTGTTGAGCAAGGCAATATCTATCGATCTTTCAGTCTCAATATTTGTTTCGTATGGAGCGTGAGGAACCCACTTGTTATCATAAGTACCTGAGCGGTCAAAAGGTCGCCTAATTAGTTAGCATAGAAATGCATGGATGGCGCTGTCACTGGCGCCGGCACAAAACTAGCTTATTTAAAGGATTTAGCAATAAAACAAACTTTAAATGAATTCGTAAGAGTATTTCAAACAATAATCAATGGAAATAGCAAGTATTTAAATTAATTACGTTTAATATTTTGTGGCTGTATGCGTAGACGCATAGTAAAACAAAGGGACATAGTTCCATCTCATTATACTTGCAAGATGGACAGAGAAAGGGGATTTGCAGGGCTATTGGGCGTATGACGCACCATGAGCGGATTTAAGTGGATTACGAGGCGGTCAGAGGGCATTCAGCGTTCAGGAACGATCTTCGAACCACGATACTAGTCGCACCTTTTATAATTCGGCAAGTAAAGTCATTTTAATTAGCATGTTTAATTAGTGCATTGTGTTAACGTTAAAGTCTTTGTTTGCACTAATTAGAGTTATTTCGATAGGTTGAAGAGTAATTCATTAGCTTTTCAACTATTGAGATAATGTTTAAATTCATCTTTGTTTACTCGCGGAGTTTTGTGTTAATTTCGGCAGTAATACGTTGTTTTCTAGAGTGATAATATTTAAACAGCTCTTTGCATTAATTTTGGTTAATAGTGATAGTGCGGGGGTTTGTTTTATTAAATTACTTATTATTGTGTTAATATTTAAAGTTTTCTTTGCATTCAATCGGGAATTAAGCAAGTGACAGGCCTGGCGGTACTTAATTGACGCAGCCTATCGACGCTTGCAACACTTAAGTTGTACTCGCGCGTTGCCGACCTTTTACTTGAGCTTATTGAATTTAATTGTGATAGTTTGGGGTTTGTTTTATTCTTTATTGTGGGGTTTGTTGAATTATATGAGGAGTGATCGTGACTTGGTTCAAATTCGATTAGGTCGTGTAATTTACGTCGATGTGACGGTCAATAGGAGTATTTTCCTAACGGTGCCAACAACCTATTGATTCTAGGGCAGAGTAGGAGGGTTCAAATAGAACGTAGTTGGTTCTATTCTCGATATTATACTAAGGATAATTGTGCCTTTATCGAGCCCAGACTTCAGCTTCTAGATCTGCATATCCAGGGAACAGTATTACTCAGGCAAGAGAGTAGCTGCTAACTGTATGTGTGGTTTTAGGCAGTTGATCTTTTTGTATTTATATATTACACCTTTAGGTATTTGTATCTATTGCGTCCATAGCTTCGGCCGGTGGTAGATACAACCCTTTCTTCGGCCTAGATAGACACACGGTGCAGCGCCGACACCACCTTCTTTCTCTAGCTAGTTTAGCATAGAAGGTTTTCCTTGCACACCCGAAAACCTACCCGTAGTTAAATTTAAAATGAGACGAATCTCAATTTGATGCAGCTTAGACTAGGGAAATTTAGTTTAGGTATAGGTAGGTACACACTCACACATTTTTACTGTAGGAAGGTTTATTAGTTTAATTTATATTTTATTTTATAATAATAGCCAAATTTCATCAAACATCGACCCTAAATGCCATAGTGGTTCGTACGGGACTTATAGTCCTTTGTTGGGTGCAAACTCACTCGGTAATTTACTTATACGCCTAGTTTATATTAAGCGTTACTATAAGTAGGGTTTTCCGAATAAGGAACATAATCTATTGAAGTATGAATGTATGTTCGTCTGTTCTAATTATCACCTTGGTGGGCTGAACTGGTTTTACTGAGCCTAAATTCAGAAACAAATTACTGGTTGTCCGTTCGTCTGTCTCGGTCATTATTAAGGTTTACGTACTGATTTGATTTGATTGAACCTATGTACAGTTGTAAGTCTGTCTGTCTGTCTGATATATTTAACATCATGATTTGATTATACCTTAATTCAGTAATGAATCCGTTCGTCTGTCTGAACTATTTGCTACCACGATTTATCTACTGAACAGATTGAATTAAACCAAAATTCAGTGATGAATGACTCAAATTCATAAACTAAATTACTACCATCACAACCACCAACGTTTTAAGTACAAAAATCATGAGTACTTATTCCAGTAAAATTACTGAACCCAAACTGAAATCAGTTATACTAAAGAGCAAGCGAAGCAGTCTCTAGAGCCTCTGCCCTTGCCAAATGGATGGGGTATGTTCTTCGTCGGAGTCACTGGCTGATCTCATCAACATTTAATTCAATAATGAATTTAATTAAAATCACCACTGTTTGTGGAAATGGATCATTCAATACTGATATGGTATCTTGATTATGGTACAGACTCGTACTTCAGATAAATCATGGACTAACGAAAGGCATGAAATTGTCTAAATATTCTATAGGAAAATACACCTATATAATAGTATGAAATCATACGGAACCAGCAGTTTTACTATTACGTAGAACGATACATACGATCATTGTATTTTAAGTAGACTACGGTCACAAATCAATCCCATAGTAGGATTATTCCAGAATTAGCGCAGAACAGTTTGACTGAACCTATTTTGATGGAAACATACATTACCAGTTGTTTAACTATTACGTTAACCGATATTTACGTACATCGTATTGTAAATAGACTACGGTCACTATACAATCCTATTGTAGGATGATTAATATGATTTTACACTTAGCCTAAAAACTAGGTTGACTATACCAGTTATCAATGAGTAACAGTTCTATTGAGACTTTCCTTTACTCTTGTTCTAAATGAACATTTACATGACAAATACTATGAAATAAAGTTTTATTTGAACTATACATATTTGGTGACTGAACCAATAATGATGCAAAGTAGAGAAACAACTCTAAATACAATACCCTGAACTCTCAAAACTAAGAGAGAGAGTCTTATTTGTGTGCTATAAAGTTCAAAGTTTAAATGGGCTAACATTGAGCTTTCCTCTTGCCCTTTGACAGAACTAGGACTGACTGACTATGTATCAAAGACCTTAGATAACAATATACTCTTATATACAAAAAAGGAGGAGGAATGTCCAGTAAGGGTCGCGTTCCACTAGACCTGGCAACGATCAGGGGACCCCAGGTCTCGTGCGGTGGCGGGGCACGTCTCCCCCCCTAAGGGGGCCTTGCAACAAATACTAATTTCATATTAACTTCTATGTTCCTTTTGCAAGCTACTCATTAGAACTCTTACTTACTATTCATCTTAGTATCATCATTAAGGCTAAAACTCTAGGTCGTAATTTAGCCTATTTACTATACTACATAGCCATAAGTAATTAGCTATAAGTTATTTAGCATTAAGTAGGTCATACGGTATTCACAATCCTAAGCGCGTAAAGTCAGGAAAGCGTTCAATTGGTATTTAGGTAACTCAAGATTCTATTTGTAGTTAAGTCCAACGTTCAGTATATTTATAAGCTCGGAATAAAGTTCTAGTAAAGTTCAGGTATTCTAATTAGGGTTCACTCTAGGTAGATATAGGTAACTCTCGGCTCCTACACTAAAAAGATCTTAGGTTATTCACGGTTCGCAACATAGCGTCCTTTACACTAAACGATTCACGAGGCCAAAATAAAGTATGTATATTATGTATTGTAAAGTTATATCCAATCAACATAGAATTTAATTAGCGAATATTTCAAAGAATATACTTTTAATTAATTAAATAGTTTAATTTAGTAGTTATTTTTTAAATGCCGTAATAAACCAGATTCAGGTTAGTAAGTCTAGGTAGTCTAAGTAGTTAGGTTAGTATTAAGTTTAAAAAAAATAGAAGGGGGGGGGGGGGTTCGTGACAATTTGGTGCAGTGACCAGGATATGGTAGAATTATCAAGATAGGATAAGATAAGATAAAATAGGTCTATCAAGATAGGACAGAACTACCAGGATTTGACAGGTTTACCAGGATTTAGAGGTTTCTCCAGGATTTATAGGGTTTATCAGGATAGGATCAGATAAGATAAGATTGGATATGTTGTTGATTGGAATAGACTAGACCACGGTACTGGATTCATTCCAGTACAATTTGTTGCCGTTAAGTTGGATATGTGTCTAGGAGCAGAGAGAATAGTTACCGTTAATCGGGTTATTATTGATAGGGTCCGTAATTAAAATAAGTTATTTTTATAAGTCGGTATGATAGATCACGAATATGGCTAAACATAAATTTAAAAACTATTCTTACCTTGTACCTTTTGCGGTTACATCAAAACAATTCATATTGCGTAGTCTATTTTTAGAAACTTAAAATATAATATCAGATAGAGCCCGTAGTCCGCAGAATGTAAACATCGCGTAGGGTTTCTTAAGTGTAGGCCGACCATAGCGATAACGTTGTTTTTAAACTCGCACGACACTTGTGCTCGGAACTGAGTGAAGTGGATTCACATTTCACTAATTGATGGCTAAGATGTTTACGTTATTTTATAACTGAGGTGGTGTTTTGTTAAGGTACTCGAGCACTTTAGATTTATGGACTTGTTTTTGTTTTAAAATCTCGCTTTGTCGCTCGAGTTGAATATGGTATCCGATAGCGAACGCTTAACATTGCTAACATAAACAAAGTTTCGTGGGAGCAACGCCTATCTATTTATAGAACTATGGCATAGGTTTAGCTTAACATTGTATTATAAAACCTAGTCCTAAGATAACATAGGGTTTAGATAGTTCCTAATTAAAAGAAATAATGACTAGTTAGTTTAATGTATAAACAGTAAATATTTCTTTCTAAAATAGAGGTTTAGTATTTAGATTATAGAAATTTGCAGATGAGGGAAATCAGATAAAAATATTTAGTCATCCATTTAGAATAAAGATTTATGCAGATTATTCTAGTAAATAGATTTTGTGACAGAAATTTAAAAAGGTATTTTGATATAGACCTCTTGTTGAGAGCGCTTTGTTGTTGCGTGGTTATCGAATTCATAGGTATACCAGAATTTAAGTCGGTCCGAACACTGGACGTAGGTCAGAGTTATTTTAGGGTTAGATCTAGGTATGCTAGCATATATTTGAGGTTTTGTGAAGGCGGTTTTATAGTAATAGACAATCTAGAATACTAGGAGTTGTCTGGAAGAGGTCGCTTCGAGGTGACTGTATCATTATTGGTTTTAAAGATTTGTTATCTTATGTTGATTATTGAGTAAGGTGTGGTAAAGAATAATTGTATTGTATTGTATTATATTGTAGAAAAGGAGAGCTAGAAATGGATTTAGTGTGGTAAATAGTAGTAAGGTTAGGTACAACATAGTAGTTTAGTTTAGTAAGGAGTACATACTTTAGTTTAGTAGTACTTACTAACTTTGTTGGTTAGTCTGCATCCCGTTATAAATAAATATGTTTGATAAGTTAAGAAGGAACGATGAGCGTGTGGGTTATCTGATGGGGGGGTATCACCTATGATAGTAGAGTTTACGTTTCAAGAGAGTAGCCGAACCGTTGCCGACGTTGAGGTAGTGTTGACCTCGTTAGCGTGTGTTATTTACTTACCTACTTAGATAAGTAAATGAAAGAACTATACTTAGATATTTTAGAGATCCGCAGTTATAATATACTTAGTGAATACTATATTTAGCTTCTATATTAATTTATTTCCCAAATATAGGTAAAGAAATTAAAATTCATAAATAGAACACCATCGAAATCCTAGGAACTGCTTAGTTTTATGAATAATTTCTTAGTTACTAATTTTAAGATACTTGTTCACATTTAAGGGTAATTAATAGCTCATTGTAGGGCGACCACAGTCGTGACGGAACGTAGTAGTACAAGTGCAAGTTACACAGATGTTCTGACACTGGAGATATCTTAAAATAAATGTTATAAAACTTTAGGTTTATTTATAACTTGAGCAAAGCGTTATAACTTGATCACGTGTAAGATAAGATAAGATTTTAAAAGCTACAATGACTGATAGATGATGATAACGCAACTTGAATAGTTTAGCTGAGATTGACAACAGAGGAAAACTTAGTTTTAATTGTAAGTTAGACTTAAGTTGACTGGTAGAGATTGCTTTGAGGCATGGGGTCCGCCTTTTTACATGCGAATTTAACCTTCGTACAGGAAGAATAATTAAATACATAAACAACTGTTTCGTACGTTTAGTCTCTAAAGCGACATGGTGAGACAGCTTGATAAGCAAAGGCATAGTGATAATGCCATAATTTAATTTATATTATTTTGAAGTTTTGAAGTGTTATGGCAGATTTAGAATATTTAATGTTTTGGTAGATTAGTGTACATACTTACTTTACCGTTAAGTACCTATTATTCTAGAATGTACAATTCCAGGTTTAAGGATTTAATTGCTAGATCTTTGTAATCGATTTTTTTTAAATTTACGATTTGATGATGTTGCAGGTTCGATTCCTGCCATTGATTCTTTTGTTGTCATTCATTATATAGCATTTTAAATTTAATTTTAGGTTGCTGGAGTTTATTATTTAGGTTTCGTACCCTTTTGGTTCTGGTAAAATATATTTGTATACTGAATGTCAAAGTGGGTTTTTTAGTAAATATGATAAAATAAGAAACGTAGTAGTTATAGTCAGAGCTAGAGGAAATTCCTAGCTGGACTTCAGTGTTTCTGGAGGATAAGATATTGGGGAAGGAGTAGGTATGGAGCAAGTTCAGAATATCTAGTAATAGTGTAAATCTAAGATTTTGGATTCTTAGACATCGGCATGTGTTAGCCGAGACTTAGGGCATTAGTTGGATTGGACGTAGGTATAGCAAAACATTTTGAGATTTGAAGTACGGGAGTTTTGGGAACAATCACTTAGATGACTTAGCGATTAGAACTACAGGAGACTTAGATTTATATTTAGAACTTTAGGTAGAAAGCTTAGAAAATAAGGCAAGCTGGACTGATGTGTGACTTAAAATTAAGTGTAAATTTTATGTAAGAAAGTGAACGGTACATAATTAGATTAAGTTAGAGTTTAGATTAAGTTAGGACTTTTCTAGGACTATTCAACTTCTACCGTAGATTTATGTCAAGAGCAAAACTTAGCGGTATATATTATTGTTAAGTAAATTAATGAAAAAAATATCTAAGATGGCCGTGATCATCTGGTGGTTATGACCCTACTTTGTGTAGATTGGTAAATTAATAAAAGAACATATAATTTGGCAGTGGCGTAAAGTAGGAAAATAGCACTGCATTTATTACTATCATTGAGCATCATCTATTTTATAAATTGGCAAATTATTTGCAAATGCACAGTTTAGGAGCTGGCATTATAAAGTATGGTATTAAACGGTTGGAGAAGGGAAGATGAGCTTATTATATTTTTACCCGACTTCTACCATAAAGGATGATAATGTTTTATAGTAAGTCATTACGATGTTTTCGATTAGGCTGGATTATGGTCAAACAGAAATTTTATTCGATGGAATACTACTTAAGAGAGTTGAGACATATTTATAAAGGATAAATGTTATTATTTAGGAAACTTTAGTATTTAAGGAGAGTTGTGGTGGATCTTTATTTAAGTTAAAACTTAAGATAAAGGAAAAAGAAAAAGTTGCTTGCCAATATGAGTTGGTATAGTCAATGCATAAATACCGTTTAGATAATAGAAGTTGTGGAAAAGTGGAGGTTTAGAATTTACCCCTCAGTAAATAAATTGAAAGGTTCTGTAGGTGAATAAATATGTTAACTGGAGTTTAAATGAAGTAGATTAATGTTTTTTTTTGTTTTTATAAGAAAATCTCTCGATATCTAGTTGAGTTGATGAATTGTTTAGCAGCGTGAAAGTGAGAATGGGGAAGGGGTGAAGGTTGAGTGATTTGTCTTAGATTTTGTAGTTTACAGAATACAGGATTGATGCTATATAGCTGAAATAAATAGTATTTCAGCTAATTTATTTGCATTTTGTTGTAATATTATCATAAGTTTAGCATCATTTCTGGATTGTGTAAGCATTTAATTTTTTTTGACTGGAAAGGGCTGGAGGGCTTAATGATTCAGCAACTTTAGAGATAATCTGAGACCGGTTTATTGATATTTGACTCTGAAACAGCACACCACACAATAGAAAATATTTCTTGTGAATAGAAGTCCAAGGTGTTAGGTTAAAGAATAGTGGACGTCAACATCTGGTTGATAGTAGCAAGAGATGTTTTATACTCTACCGGCAGCGCACAGCGCATACTCTTATTTCGGCAACTACACATGCTCCATATAGTAATAGCTATAGTTTAGAGGTTTAGCTTTGAATTAGTGAACTTTGTTATTGCGTGGACATTAGCTTAAGCTATTAACGTTTTTGGCTGCGGAAAGAGGTGCGTATGTTGCTCTGATATGTGATATAATACCCAATTGATCTTGAGGAAAAGAGGGATTACCGGGGTCAGAAACAACATCGTGCTGGCACTAGGTCTGATCAGATCCCACAAATTTGGTTCTCCTGCTGAGGTCAAAATATCTTGTGAGGGTTTTTGTTCATTCATGATTTAGTTGAGGAAAGATTCAAACGCTGGATCTCGGCTGTATCTATTTTCTATATGGTTGAAACACACACCACACACATACACTTCGGGTTAAATATTAATCAACTGAAAATTAACGTAACGTAATGTAACTTGAATATTAGCACATATATTTGTGAATAGCGAGTTATTTTGAAAATTTACTCCAGTTAAGACTTTGTTCACCTGCGTAAATTTTGGGGAAGGAATGTAACGGTCCGCAAGAGAGTTCTTTGAACCGTCACCTTTTCACAAATATAATATTAATAATTTAATAGAAATTAAGAATTAACCTTATTATTTAATTAAAATAAAATAATTTTACTATAAATAACTGAAGCGTAACGACATCTGTTGAGCAAGGCAATATCTATCGATCTTTCAGTCTCAATATTTGTTTCGTATGGAGCGTGAGGAACCCACTTGTTATCATAAGTACCTGAGCGGTCAAAAGGTCGCCTAATTAGTTAGCATAGAAATGCATGGATGGCGCTGTCACTGGCGCCGGCACAAAACTAGCTTATTTAAAGGATTTAGCAATAAAACAAACTTTAAATGAATTCGTAAGAGTATTTCAAACAATAATCAATGGAAATAGCAAGTATTTAAATTAATTACGTTTAATATTTTGTGGCTGTATGCGTAGACGCATAGTAAAACAAAGGGACATAGTTCCATCTCATTATACTTGCAAGATGGACAGAGAAAGGGGATTTGCAGGGCTATTGGGCGTATGACGCACCATGAGCGGATTTAAGTGGATTACGAGGCGGTCAGAGGGCATTCAGCGTTCAGGAACGATCTTCGAACCACGATACTAGTCGCACCTTTTATAATTCGGCAAGTAAAGTCATTTTAATTAGCATGTTTAATTAGTGCATTGTGTTAACGTTAAAGTCTTTGTTTGCACTAATTAGAGTTATTTCGATAGGTTGAAGAGTAATTCATTAGCTTTTCAACTATTGAGATAATGTTTAAATTCATCTTTGTTTACTCGCGGAGTTTTGTGTTAATTTCGGCAGTAATACGTTGTTTTCTAGAGTGATAATATTTAAACAGCTCTTTGCATTAATTTTGGTTAATAGTGATAGTGCGGGGGTTTGTTTTATTAAATTACTTATTATTGTGTTAATATTTAAAGTTTTCTTTGCATTCAATCGGGAATTAAGCAAGTGACAGGCCTGGCGGTACTTAATTGACGCAGCCTATCGACGCTTGCAACACTTAAGTTGTACTCGCGCGTTGCCGACCTTTTACTTGAGCTTATTGAATTTAATTGTGATAGTTTGGGGTTTGTTTTATTCTTTATTGTGGGGTTTGTTGAATTATATGAGGAGTGATCGTGACTTGGTTCAAATTCGATTAGGTCGTGTAATTTACGTCGATGTGACGGTCAATAGGAGTATTTTCCTAACGGTGCCAACAACCTATTGATTCTAGGGCAGAGTAGGAGGGTTCAAATAGAACGTAGTTGGTTCTATTCTCGATATTATACTAAGGATAATTGTGCCTTTATCGAGCCCAGACTTCAGCTTCTAGATCTGCATATCCAGGGAACAGTATTACTCAGGCAAGAGAGTAGCTGCTAACTGTATGTGTGGTTTTAGGCAGTTGATCTTTTTGTATTTATATATTACACCTTTAGGTATTTGTATCTATTGCGTCCATAGCTTCGGCCGGTGGTAGATACAACCCTTTCTTCGGCCTAGATAGACACACGGTGCAGCGCCGACACCACCTTCTTTCTCTAGCTAGTTTAGCATAGAAGGTTTTCCTTGCACACCCGAAAACCTACCCGTAGTTAAATTTAAAATGAGACGAATCTCAATTTGATGCAGCTTAGACTAGGGAAATTTAGTTTAGGTATAGGTAGGTACACACTCACACATTTTTACTGTAGGAAGGTTTATTAGTTTAATTTATATTTTATTTTATAATAATAGCCAAATTTCATCAAACATCGACCCTAAATGCCATAGTGGTTCGTACGGGACTTATAGTCCTTTGTTGGGTGCAAACTCACTCGGTAATTTACTTATACGCCTAGTTTATATTAAGCGTTACTATAAGTAGGGTTTTCCGAATAAGGAACATAATCTATTGAAGTATGAATGTATGTTCGTCTGTTCTAATTATCACCTTGGTGGGCTGAACTGGTTTTACTGAGCCTAAATTCAGAAACAAATTACTGGTTGTCCGTTCGTCTGTCTCGGTCATTATTAAGGTTTATGTACTGATTTGATTTGATTGAACCTATGTACAGTTGTAAGTCTGTCTGTCTGTCTGATATATTTAACATCATGATTTGATTATACCTTAATTCAGTAATGAATCCGTTCGTCTGTCTGAACTATTTGCTACCACGATTTATCTACTGAACAGATTGAATTAAACCAAAATTCAGTGATGAATGACTCAAATTCATAAACTAAATTACTACCATCACAACCACCAACGTTTTAAGTACAAAAATCATGAGTACTTATTCCAGTAAAATTACTGAACCCAAACTGAAATCAGTTATACTAAAGAGCAAGCGAAGCAGTCTCTAGAGCCTCTGCCCTTGCCAAATGGATGGGGTATGTTCTTCGTCGGAGTCACTGGCTGATCTCATCAACATTTAATTCAATAATGAATTTAATTAAAATCACCACTGTTTGTGGAAATGGATCATTCAATACTGATATGGTATCTTGATTATGGTACAGACTCGTACTTCAGATAAATCATGGACTAACGAAAGGCATGAAATTGTCTAAATATTCTATAGGAAAATACACCTATATAATAGTATGAAATCATACGGAACCAGCAGTTTTACTATTACGTAGAACGATACATACGATCATTGTATTTTAAGTAGACTACGGTCACAAATCAATCCCATAGTAGGATTATTCCAGAATTAGCGCAGAACAGTTTGACTGAACCTATTTTGATGGAAACATACATTACCAGTTGTTTAACTATTACGTTAACCGATATTTACGTACATCGTATTGTAAATAGACTACGGTCACTATACAATCCTATTGTAGGATGATTAATATGATTTTACACTTAGCCTAAAAACTAGGTTGACTATACCAGTTATCAATGAGTAACAGTTCTATTGAGACTTTCCTTTACTCTTGTTCTAAATGAACATTTACATGACAAATACTATGAAATAAAGTTTTATTTGAACTATACATATTTGGTGACTGAACCAATAATGATGCAAAGTAGAGAAACAACTCTAAATACAATACCCTGAACTCTCAAAACTAAGAGAGAGAGTCTTATTTGTGTGCTATAAAGTTCAAAGTTTAAATGGGCTAACATTGAGCTTTCCTCTTGCCCTTTGGCAGAACTAGGACTGACTGACTATGTAT
The DNA here is from genome assembly GCA_963691745.1 of Ditula angustiorana. Classification (NCBI taxonomy): domain Eukaryota; kingdom Metazoa; phylum Arthropoda; class Insecta; order Lepidoptera; family Tortricidae; genus Ditula; species Ditula angustiorana. The sequence goes on from OY829490.1 coordinate 570,706, forward strand.
CAAAGACCTTAGATAACAATATACTCTTATATACAAAAAAGGAGGAGGAATGTCCAGTAAGGGTCGCGTTCCACTAGACCTGGCAACGATCAGGGGACCCCAGGTCTCGTGCGGTGGCGGGGCACGTCTCCCCCCCTAAGGGGGCCTTGCAACAAATACTAATTTCATATTAACTTCTATGTTCCTTTTGCAAGCTACTCATTAGAACTCTTACTTACTATTCATCTTAGTATCATCATTAAGGCTAAAACTCTAGGTCGTAATTTAGCCTATTTACTATACTACATAGCCATAAGTAATTAGCTATAAGTTATTTAGCATTAAGTAGGTCATACGGTATTCACAATCCTAAGCGCGTAAAGTCAGGAAAGCGTTCAATTGGTATTTAGGTAACTCAAGATTCTATTTGTAGTTAAGTCCAACGTTCAGTATATTTATAAGCTCGGAATAAAGTTCTAGTAAAGTTCAGGTATTCTAATTAGGGTTCACTCTAGGTAGATATAGGTAACTCTCGGCTCCTACACTAAAAAGATCTTAGGTTATTCACGGTTCGCAACATAGCGTCCTTTACACTAAACGATTCACGAGGCCAAAATAAAGTATGTATATTATGTATTGTAAAGTTATATCCAATCAACATAGAATTTAATTAGCGAATATTTCAAAGAATATACTTTTAATTAATTAAATAGTTTAATTTAGTAGTTATTTTTTAAATGCCGTAATAAACCAGATTCAGGTTAGTAAGTCTAGGTAGTCTAAGTAGTTAGGTTAGTATTAAGTTTAAAAAAAATAGAAGGGGGGGGGGGGGGGGTTCGTGACAATTGTTTACACGTCAAATTAATAAAATAAAACCTTACTCTCAAAACGTGCATTGTTAGAAACTACTAATTTTTTTATTTTAATTTTACAAAGAAAAGCCAAGTGGTCCTACTTTGTTTTCTGTAGTTTAAATGAGAGAGTTCCTTTAATGACTGACTGACTGACATACAGACATCACACACAGCTAAAAATAAACACTCGAAACTAAGATCATGTCTTAAGTATTGTGTTCCAAAGAGAGGATTTTTTGAAATTCTCGCTTTTTGATGAAATAAATAATTTTCTCGCAAATCGTTCAATGTGACTTTCTCATACTGGACTAGTTAAAAAGAGACGCCCTGAGCTACAAAGAGAGGCGATGTGTCATGCTAACCGTACTAGACCGTCTTGTTTGTACTGTACGAAAGTCAGTAGTTAGCTGCTACTTAATTTACGCTTGTATTCCGCGAGGGTGTATGTAAAAAGGAGTTTAACTGATTCAGTTCGTATTTTCAGTTGATACTCTTAAGTACTTGATGAGGTTATCAACCCCTCCCCCTAACGGATGCCAACAAATGTGTAAACGTATCGAACGTTTTAGATTTACCCCAGAAAAAGTGCTACCCTTTTTGTGTTATAAATGGGCGAATATTTCACTGGATATGGCGTAACGAAGAAAAATTCCCGGATATATCCGACTCCATGGAACGTCGAATGGAACCTATCAAATGGACAGACTACGTAAGGAATGATGTACGGTTTTAATTAATGTAAGTTGCTATTCAAACTACATATATCTACGAGAAAAAAAATTGTCCAACTCCAAATTAGCTAAGGTTCACATTTAAAGTTATACTTTCTTGCGGGTGGTAGAACCTTGTGCAAGCTCGCTACCACCGTCTTGCTCGCTAATCCAGCCGCTAAGCAGCAGTGCTTGCACAGTTGTGTTTCGGCTTGGTGAGCAAGTCAGCCGGGGCAATTACTAGCACAAGAGGTATTCCATCTTAGCCCTTTAGGTTGGCAACTAATCTGCAATCTCTTTGATGGTGCAGCTGTAATCGGGCAGTGGTGCTCACTGACCATCAGGTGGCCCACTTGCTCGTTTGCCTTCCTATGTTTTGTATAAAAAATGAAACTTACCACAGTTTTAGGAATCAGTAAAAAGTTTGTTTACGAAAAAAAGAAGAAAACGTACACACGTTTCACCTGGTGGAAGGTGAACCATCGACCATGGGCACCAGTAACCACAACAGTATCGCTAATCCGTTGCCCACCTTTCGTGATCCACCATATCTCTTACTTACTGACGTCATGCAGCAGCAAGCTACTATTTCTCACCGTTATTCTGTAAGGTGGTACTACCCAGGTTGAGCCGGCTCACCATACTGCTACCAGCAACTACCAGCTATAGACTGTTTTAAACTTTCGCGACTTTCACACATATTTATAACCATATCGGGACTTTAGCGCGATAAAAATATATTGTTGATTTACCTCGAAGTTTCGGCCATGTTTCAATGGCCGTGGTCTACTCGTGACCACGGCCATTGAAACATGGTCGAAATGTTAAGTTAAGTGTCTCGATAATGTTATAAATAACTAGCTATAGCGTAGTTCTTTAACAATAAAAATATTGACAGGTTTAGGTTTTAAAAATCTGGCTGTCATTGTTTGGTAGTTCCTCTAGAGAAACTTTATTTTCCAGAGGCTATTAATCTAGCATTTGTTTAGGACATAAAGGATATATCCCTTTACAACTAGAAAATGATAGTAGATATGCTTTATATCCACAATAAAGGCTATTGTGCTACCGATACATGTAAGTGAGAATCGTGTTGAATTTAGACTGACCGTTAAGGACCATTTACACGAAGTTAGTACTCGCATGAGTTGAGTTTAACTAAATTTAATTAAGTAATTAAATTCAAGTTACAACATTAATTTATATTTTAACACAGTTTATTTCTACTCATTCTATATAATTAACAAAATGAATTATTTCAAGAAGTATCACAGCTCGGTTTATTTAGAGCACTGTGCTTCAATGGACAGTCAAGAGTCAAGTCTATCCGCTATCATTTGCAAGATTGCGAACATACTCCTACCGGACTAGTTCTAACGAATACTGTGGCCCTAATATGACCGGCCAAGTTTAGTTTATCTCTATTTGCGTCCCTTTCTTATACACAGACAGAGACACAGGGAGGGGTTAAACTAAACCTGTAGCTCGAGCACGAATATTTTCCTTCTATCGAGTAGTTACGTTATCGTATCGCCATCGAGAAACTTTGTATGAAGATTGGAGCAGCGCCCCCGTGGGCGTAATTAGAACTAAAATTTGGTAGCACGAACTTTGAAGTTCACTTTCGTATCGTCATCGAATAGTAAACGTGAAGTTTGCGTGAAGTATTCGTCACAGAATGTATGGAAGTGGTAGCACGAATATTTTTTCCTTCTATCGAGTAGTTACGTTATCGTATCGCCATCGAGAAGATTTGTATGAGGTTTGGAGCAGCGCCCCCATGGGCGTTTTTGGAACTAAAATTTGATAGCACTAACTTTGACATTCACTTTCGTATCGTCATCGAGTAGTAAACGTGAAGTTTGCGTAAAGTATTTGTCAAAAAGTGGTAGCACGAATATTTTTTTGACGTAAGGTAAAGTAAACTTACGAAGGCTGGCTATCGAGAAACACGCAAACTTTCTCACTGTACTTTTGATGGTGACACAATTTGCGAGAACAAGTTGCGGTTAGTTTTTGGTGTTATTCTTTCAAAATATCACCGGAAAAAATCATAACATTGCGTAAAAATTCGCATACTAGTGCCTTGCGCTATTATTTTACCTGGGTTTAATCAAATAATCCAGAAATGAAGAACGAGAAACGAGGTAACTAATCTAAGAACATTACTTCTACTTTTTATTTTTTTGAAAGTAAAATAATTAAAATACATTTATAAATAGGTATCTTTCTTTAAAGGGGAATGAGTCAACGAGTTACGATGAGAAAAACAACACATCCTCTGGATATATCAGATGCCAGTGAAATTGCATTTTGTCAGATGCAAATAAAGAGGCATTTGCGTTCCTGTGCGAAGAACTCCGCAACGAAACAAGTTTAAAGTCGAGTAATAGAATTCTCAAGGTATTTTATTTAATAGGTCGGTACCTAGTTTTCAATTTGAATAAGGTATGAATATTGAAACAAATTATTTTATGTTATTTGTCTTTATATTGGGTTTTATGTTCCTTGTCGTTCTTGGCTACTAGCTCATACCAGAACAATGTGGGCAGGCATATAATAGAATAGAATAGAATATTTCAAGCTGCATAGGCCCATAGATAAATACCTTAAAGACTAACAATCACATTAGCGTTACTAGTGTCAGCAAATGTTAGAGAAGTGATGGATGTTCTCTGCAGCTCACCCATTGCTGAAACTTTCATAAAGTTCCCTAATACAAGGGCAGAAAGGGATTTGATTAAGCAAGGAAAAGTGTTCCAAGTTGTCTTAGGAGGAGTGTGAACCCAAGCCAAAAAAGCGCTCCCCATACAAACAGTGAAAATGGTTCCCACCGTCTAAACCCTAACCTATGGCAATGGTTTTTGGTATGTTGTCATAATGCCTTAGAACCAGGTTTATTTGCATTGGTGCTGAAAATATTGCAATATTTGGTTTGGTGTTTTATACAAAACACAAATGCGTTAATATTTTTGAAACTATTAAGAATATTTAAAAAATCAAAACATACGAACCTAGTTCTAGGGCATAATAATAACATACAAAAAAATCATGGCTATAGGTTAAGGTTTAGAGGGTGGAAAACGTTATCGCAGTTTGTATGGACAGCGCTGGGTTCACACTCCTCTTAAGATTAATTATTTGTAAACTGTGTTCAGTACAAATATTATCTTTTGTGGTAAAAGCATCAACAGTTGCCCATCTCGAGCGCACTTTTTTTCCTAAAAAATATATTTCTCATCTAAATTACTAAGTACCATTGAGTACACTGCTGAAGATTTCATTTAACTTTAACTTATATATTATAGATTAAATTTTCTTAGCTTATTCTACCATTATTATTGGTACTACTTATTGCTTGTCTTAATATCAATATTATCTTATCATATTTTACGCAAAATATGGAATATCGGGTGTTTGTGTCTGTATAGATGAATCACACTTCCAAATAAAGGTGTTAAACATTAACTCCTGCTTACTATTGTAGAAAACACTTTCACTCATTGAATATGTAAAAATTGTAAGGACTCCATGTAGTTAATTTATTTTACTTACTAATAGGCACTATCTTAATTGTAAAATAATTGCTTAATTATTAATTTATTAAAAGATTGTGATTTCAGTTTTATTTTTTGTTTTATGCAATATTATTTATTTATTAGGTAGGCAATGCGGGACACAAGAGAACCACTAATGTGTTGTAAGCCCTTAGGCCTCCGGATCGATCACCCACTGTACGAAACGCAGTAGCAAGCTACTACATCACGCTGATGTACTGCGAGTGTGGTACTACCCTGGTCGAACCCGTTCATTCGTACTGCAAATATATACTGGCTTCACAGTGCGCCTCTACCACTACAAAAACTAACCCCCTGATTCATAAACGTGTGTTGTCTACACAATTGCCCTCGAATGAAAGAGACGAAACATAAGTTACGTTATGTAGTTAAGAGAGGTTGGCAAACTTGTATGGATAAGGTTAATCTTATTTATTACTTAAAAACCTTCCTTAAAAAAGCTCTAAATGAGAGTGATAACCATATCAAAATCAGATATGTGGTTTAGAAGTAAGGGGTAGGTAAGTTAAAAGGAGCACCTATGTTGGTAAATAAATAAAGGCTTTGTTATTTTATATTTATTCGTTGTTTTTTTTATTTAAAATAACTACATATATAATTTTGTATAGTGTTTGCATGGGGCGATATTTCACCCAATAGTGATAGTAGACAATAACTAAAAATACAATTTTTCTTCTTTACTAGTCATCATGCTATTTCTAATCTACTCGCGATCTAACCTAAGCGCTCATCTCACATACAGACTTACATTTTGCGTTCATTCATAATCTCAATTATTCACATCTAAGAAACTCGTAATAACATACATCGCCTCTTTCATTAATTCAAGCCATCGATCGAACTCAAAGCTGGAGCTCCATGTCTCTCTGCCGAATCCTCGCTCTTTCCAGCACGACGAACATTTAATCCCTCTCTGAGACTCCTCGCATTCCTCTCAGGTCTTAAAAATTGTTCTTCTGCAGTCAGTCTCCTTCTCACAGTGCCGGATTAGCCACATAGCAAGAGTAGCTAATGCTACGGGCGCCGCTTCTACGCCTGTCTGACCGCAATAAAAAATTATTTAATACCCTAAACTTGAGAACCTAAAGCAAACTAAGGGTCTCTTGACAGAATTTGCTACAGGCCCCGCGCTGGCTTAATCCGGCACTGCCTCATAGCCGGGCTGCTCGGTCCGACAGCGGGCTGCTCGGCGCGGCGGCCCGCGGCGGCGCTCGGCGCGGGGCCGGGGGTGCGCAGCCCGGCAGCTGGCTGCTCGGTCTAGCGGCGAGCTGCTCGGCGCGGCGGCCCGCGGCGCCGCTCGGCGCGGGGCCGGGGGTGCGCAGCCCGGCAGCTGGCTGCTCGGTCTAGCGGCGAGCTGCTCGGCGCGGCGGCCCGCGGCGCCGCTCGGCGCGGGGCCGGGGGTGCGCAGCCCGGCAGCTGGCTGCTCGGTCTAGCGGCGAGCTGCTCGGCGCGGCGGCCCGCGGCGCCGCTCGGCGCGGGGCCGGGGGTGCGCAGCCCGGCAGCTGGCTGCTCGGTCTAGCGGCGAGCTGCTCGGCGCGGCGGCCCGCGGCGCCGCTCGGCGCGGGGCCGGGGGTGCGCAGCCCGGCAGCTGGCTGCTCGGTCTAGCGGCGAGCTGCTCGGCGCGGCGGCCCGCGGCGCCGCTCGGCGCGGGGCCGGGGGTGCGCAGCCCGGCAGCTGGCTGCTCGGTCTAGCGGCGAGCTGCTCGGCGCGGCGGCCCGCGGCGCCGCTCGGCGCGGGGCCGGGGGTGCGCAGCCCGGCAGCTGGCTGCTCGGTCTAGCGGCGGGCTGCTCGGCCCGGCGGCGGTCTGCTCGGTCCGGCGGCTGCAGTCAGAAGTGTTCCATGTATCTGCATCTAAAATTTATAGAAATAATTTATTATCTTTACATAGTATAAAATGTCTGTTCTCATATTTGCGGCCGCTTACTCCTTCTAGACCACGCGACGGATTTTGATACGGTTTTCACTGTTTCCTTTTTAAAAAAAAATTTACAAAAAGTTTTTATGTGCATTGAATCCAAATTGTACCCGTGCAAAGCCGAGCCGAGCCGCTAGTTATTTCATAAAACCTTTCAAATTTTAAAAATGATAATGATCACCCTATTACCGTCAGGCTCAGAAGTAGCACTTAAGAACCTTGTCGGGGTAACGTATGAAATGAGAGTTGCTCGAATTTGTCACATCACTGACAGCGATAAGGTACTAAAATGTTCAGCTACTTCTGAGACTGACCGTAAATGCTAGGGTAACATAAAATAATAATATTTCATAGTATGCCCTGCATAAAATTTAATTTGTAAATCAGTATTCAGCTTTGAGTAGAAATTTTAAACAAAATATACAAAATTCCGTTCACAAGCTAGTGACCCGTGCGTGAGTCACAGACAGACAGCAGGGTGACAGAAATGTGGTTTTGTGCTTAGGATATAGAAACGTAAAGACTACAAATTTTAATTTCATACCTAAGCCACTCGATCCAACTTTAAAAATGCTTACCAAGTGATGTCTTGCTTCTCCATTTCTTGTGGCTGTGTGTCGTTGTCTTCAGACATAGCTGGTGGCATTCTTCAATCTGTATATAACAATGGCAAGTAATTAAAATATGATTAAAAATTAATTATAACCATGTTTTTTCCATTATAGGTACAGTCAACTAAATTGATTTCTGACTACGGAGATTCTTTTCACAATAAATTTCATTTTGACTCTTCAGATAGGTAGACAGATAAAACGTTTATTTGTTACTACAAGCACACACAATCAAATTTACAAACAATTGAGAAGAAAAAAAACGAAAGGTAACAAATTAGATGAGTACTTATTGTCTGTGTGCGCTGCAGCAGTACAAAATGCCATCTCACAACAATAACTCAATGTGACAGGGTTCTAAGTGACCAAGAATCCAAATCCGTTAGCCATAATGCATGATGGAGATAACTTGTCCTTCTTTTAGGATGAATATAAGCTACATTTTACCCCAAAAATCTAACACCCTGCAGCAAAATTGAGATTTAGCAAAAGACTTGTAAAATGCACAATAATTATTCTCAATCTACACTAATATAATAAAGAGGTAAACTTTGTGTGTTTTTTGTTTGTTAGTTTGTTTGTATGTAGGGGGTAATCTCTGGTAATAAATAAATATCTTGGGACGATGTACACAAATTGAACTAATCTGTGCTTCTGTGAGTGTACTAACCAATATGTCAAAGTTAACACAAACAACACAAAAATATGGTGTGGATACATACTTAAATACATATAACATCCATGTCACTGGTACAAACATTTATATTGAACATTCAAAAAAGTACATTTAATGGTACTAGGCATCCTGATAAAGCCGGGCATAATTAGGCTTTATGGAGGTGTCTTCAGGCAAGTTAGATGGTGTTCCGCCTGTCCAGCTTTTTACATTTGACCAGTCAAATCACTAAATAATACAGTGAAAAGTATAAAAAGGCTGGTTTTACAATTCGTTTTGTCATATTAAACTAAGGCATAAGATCCTTAAAAAGGTGGTAACCTGGTATATCTGGACAGATATTTACTCAAAAAACAGTGTAAATCAAACAGGACCTTGTCAAGTAATGCAGACATTCAAACTTTAATCGAACTGTACAGTAAGTAGGCACTAAGTAGGTATATTTTTATGACATTAATATGTGGTACGTTATAAAAAGGTTGGGCGCATTTACTATACATATAGTGCTTAGCTTTTGCTTGTTTTCATCAGTTCGGATATCGCCTGTCTCGTCACAGCCTAGCCTGTCGGCTAGCTACAGTTGGTGATGTGCACCAGTGGCGTCTCTGCAGCCCCGGGAGGATTTAGATAAATTTTCGTGTCTTAAACAAATATTCACAATATGGATATCCGTAAGTAGAAAGTCTAGGAAAATAAAGCCAAATCACAATGAATGTTTACTGAGGGACTAAGGAACTACATTAATTTCTATATTGTAAAGTATGAAAATGGATGTTAAATTAATAAGGACCTAGTCCTTGAGTGTAGTTCTATCAAAGTTGTAAGAATGAATTTAACCGCTTACCTCTCCATAAAATCTGCCAACTGCGAGAAACTGTTTCTTGATTTCATTTTCCAACACAAATTATTCACTTTTCATCCTTACTTTAATTTTAATTATGAAAACTGATACATTTCGATCGAACAGTTCGATCTTTATAATTTAAGTACAAGTGTCAAAATACAACGTTCGAAAATTTAAACTCTTTCGGCCCAATGATTAAATATTAACATATTTATTATTTTCTTGCCATATTTCAACATTTCCTTTTATTGTATAAATAAATATACAAATTACATAGGTTTCCGTAATATTCATGCTGTTTCCTGTATTTCTAACATATTGAAAATGATCCATAGTAACTTACTATGATTAGTGTTAGGTTTCTGAACATACCTAGCTCGTAGATTCATGACTTTATTTGACTATCGTCGCGTTGTATATTAAAAAGGTACTCTGTGGTCGCGTTTACGTATCGAGCTAACGTGAGTGAGGTTTTAAGATTCGTGCTACCGATAGCTTTCGTAAAAGTAAAGTAAACGTTAGGTTATCGAGTAGTCGATACTAAAAAGTTACTTAGGTATAGGTATGATTCCAATATTCTTGCTCGGGCTTCTGTTTGTGTATCGAGATTGTAAATGTTTTGTGATTAAAAATTATTAATCCTTCGTATTACAAGTACTGTGTATGCTGCCCCAGTGTGAAAGCACAAGCATTTAAACACCAAACAAATTATTTATATTTGTCCCAAGTAAACAAGAAATACGGAAAAACACTTGCAAGAAAAATGATGCACATTGTTTATCAACATATTCAAGAATGTATTTATGTAAAGGTCATTTCTATGTAAGTATTTAACAAAATGTAATTTAGGAAATACATCATTATAACAAAACTGATGAATTTTATTTGACTATTGTAAATATTGTTTGAGGTTAGGTTTTTGTTTCTTTTTAGTTACCAAATGATATGCTCAATTGTACCGCTCAAGTATCAATATGATACTATATTATGGGAAAAGTATCAGAAGTGCGCTTGAAACCAGGATGTAGGTACTCGAAGTAAATTTGAATGTCCAGAAGACAGAAGAAAACGGACATGCAGCAGCTCAGAACGACCATACATGATAAAAAAAACAAAGACTGGAGATAATAGCAGTCATCATCATCATCGTCATGTCAGCCACAAGAAGTCCACTGTTGAACATAGGCCTCCTCCATGGATTTCCAAAGTGACCGGTTGGAAGCAGCATGCAACCAGCGCCTTCCTTCCACCTGTATGAGGTCATCCGATAATAGCAATGCCTTAATAAAATAAAACTAGTATGTAATTTCAAATAGGTTTTTTATTTAAATAAACACTCATTTACACATAAGCACACTCACTCTACACTTTGATATAATAATAATATATAATGATATAATAAAGGGTATATATTTGTTTTCCAAAAGTTTAATAACTTATGGTTAACTAAATCTTCAACATATGCAAGGTTGAATGATACATTTATTATATTCACTTTTTTATTTTTGGGATAGTCTGGGTCAGCTACACAATAATAAGTTTTTCTTTTGTGATAAAAACATTTGAAGCTGCACTTGGGGATTGTATTTTCCTGTAGGCTTTCCATTCTTTACATAGGTAATTATTGTAGGTCTTTTCATTCACTCAACAAAAGTGCAGGAAGGTTCCTCACTTCTGTGATGCAACGGCATGTTTACATCCCCCTGTAAAGCTACACAGTCTTCGCACCTCACAGAGAAAATCTTTTCTTCCTCTTCGTCTAAAATGAGTGCGCATCTATTTAACTGAGCATGAACTTTATGCTCTGGGCATATTTTACACTTCACAGTACACAATTTTGAACTTGTATGTAGGTGACAGCATTATCTCCATAGGAATCACGTGAGGACCTGAAATAAAGTTTATTCATTTATATATATATATTTTTATACAACATAGAAAGGCGAACACGCAAGTGAGCCACCTGATGGTAAGTGATCACCACGGCCTATAGACACCTGCAACAACAAAGAGAGTGCAGATGCGTTGCCAACCCAGAGGGCTAAGTTGGAATACCTCTTATGCCAGTAATTACACCGGCTGTCTTGCTCTCCACGCCGGAACACAACAGTGCAAGCACTGCTGCTTAGCGGCAGGATTAGCGAGCAAAATGGTGGTAGCGATCCGGACAGACCTTGCACAAGGTCCTACCACCCGCAAATTAATCACGTTTTTAACATTTACAGAGTAAAGGTAACGAAAACCCACATTAGTCATATTATTAGGTGTCAATGGCATTTAAGATTGGCTAGTATTACTGCCTATGACATGATTTCTGAGAAATTTGTCCATGCCTGGGGTTGGCTTTTACGATCTGTGCAATAAGTGAAGCAGCTGGTACATTCTATTATTTTATTATATTTATTGTTTGTTACTAGACGAGAATGGAAGTTAATTAAAGTATCGTTCATAAAACTCAAATTACAATGAATGTTTACTGAGAGACTGATGAACTACTTACTTACATCAATTTCTATATTGTAAAGTATGAACGTATCAACAAATATTTAATTAATTAGAAGATTAGGAGCTAGTCCTTGATTGTAGTTCTATCATAGTTGTAAGAATTAATTTAACAGCTTACCTCTCCATGAAATCTGCCATTATGGCCAACTGCGAGAAAATGTTTCTTGGTTTTATTTTCCAATACAAATTATTCACTTTTACTTTTTATTTACTATCTAAATAACGACAACTAATAAATTCCGTTCGAACTTTATTTATATTTTGAGTACAAGAGTACAAGTGTCAAAATACAACGTTCGAAAATTTCAACTCTTTCGTCCCAATGATTATTATATTAACATATTTAATTATTTTCTTACTGTATATATATTTTTCGTATAATTTCATAAATAAATATACAAATTACACAGATTTCTGTAATATTCAAGCCGTTCCTGTATTTCTAACTTATTTAAAATGATTCTTAGTAATTGACTTCGCTCAGTGAGGTATCCGAACGTACCTATCCAGTAGATTCGTAGCTTTATTTAACTATCGTAGCGTGTACTCGATACGTTAACGTGAGTCAGATTTAGAGATTCGTGCTACCGACAGCTTGCGTTAAAGTAAAGTAAACGTAATCGAATAGTAAAGGCGATACGAAAACTTAACGCATGACTCCAATATTCGTGCTCGGGCTACTGGGCTGTCATGTTAGGGCCGCTAAGTTACGTAGCGAGTTAACCCGTGGCGAGAAGATTCGTGCTAGGTGCACTGATACCTCAGCAGCCAGTAATGGAATGCTACTCGCATGGAACTCGCTCCGTGTAAATGGTCTTAAGGCAAGGGAAAAAGATTATAATGTATCTCCTTATTTATGCTTTTGTATAATACATAGCAACACAGTTGCTAATAATACAGTCACAATAGCTGTCGCTCACTACAGCTAGCGCGGGGCGAGGATTCCCCAAATATTTGCCGTTTTAAACGTACCCTTTGTCCGGGCTCGTGATTTATATTACTTGTTATGTCACTGTACAATGCGACGAAGAAACGCCGCGTTTTTGACGAGCTGTTTTGTGAAGGTTAAAATCATGGAGTGTATGCACATTCATATTAAGGGGTTTAAATAATAAAATGAAAACATAACTTAATTGTGGTATGGTTTCCAAAAGTGGCAGCTTTTTAGGAACCAGTTAGTTTTAAATTAGTTTTAGTGCGATAGGTGAATATAAGTGACTGGATTACACCATATATTATCCATAAATGGCTTCAATTGATTTTATTTGCGATAAGTATCCGTATCATACAAATACATAAACTATAATGACATTAATTATTGATGTAGCCAGGAAAGGTAAGGGGGGCACTGCCCACCCTTGAAAGTATATTATGATAACAATAAATGCGTTAAAGTAAAGAAAAATACTTCTCGGTGTACAACCAAAATAACACCGTTTTTTAATAATACTTCAAAACTCGTCGAAAAAACTGTTAATTTGTGTGAAAACCGCCGTTTTTGTAGAAACTTACGAAAGAAAAACAAAATTTGAATTAACCTTTGTTTGAGCAGCGTAACGCTGATTCATTTGTCAACCACTTGAACTTTCTTAGGTTATGAAAAACTGTCGTTATTTAACCGCGCGTTTTCTTGTAAAAGGGCAAAGGTCCGCATTTGTCAGCTGTAACAAATAGCGCACTTATGTCGACAAACAAAATGGCCGACAACTATTATTGTGCTCTGAGTTATCCCGGTTTTTCATGCCGAGCTTTTTGTAAGTTGGTTTGAGGAATTGCCAACTTTTGAGTTGGGATTAAAGCTTATTTATTTTGAAGAAGGCCACGGGATCAAAGTGCGTTATTGCAGTCTCTTTTTCTATTATGTGTATTCATCCTGTCTCCATGTCCCTACAACGTTTTCCAGATTTATAGTTCTCGCGATTTTCTCCACTTATAAACTTAGGGCACAACACAATACTACTTTAATTCTTCACATAAATTTCCAAAATTAAGTTGAACATCTTTCTTGTCCTCAGGACCTCCAGTCAGAGATCGAGACCCATCGGGATGTGTACGCCTCGCTCACCGGCACCGGCCGCCGGCTGCTGGGGTCACTCTCCTCGCAAGAAGACGCGGTGATGCTGCAGCGCCGGCTCGATGAGATGAACCAGCGCTGGCATCATCTTAAAGCCAAGAGCATGGCTATCAGGTTAGTTACAATACGTTACAATAGAGGTTCTTAAACTTTAATATTAGGTAAACGACCAATGGAGTCACCTGCTGGGAATTGATTACCACGGCCTCGCAACAAGGAGACTGCAGCGTTGCTAACCGTGGGCTAAGCTGGGACACCTCTTGTGCCAATAATTTCACTGGCTGTCTTGCTCTCCACGCCGGAACACAACAGTGCAAGCTCTGCTGCTTGGCAGCTGGATTAGCGAGCAAGATGGTGATCAACAAACTGGAACAAATTACCTTGCTACTCCGCGAAACCAGTGCCAGGCTCGTGCAAAATAGCTGCGTCTGTGCGACACATATATGTTCATGCAAAAACCCACCCTCCTCCGCTTCCACACGAAACAACATATATCACACAGACTCAACTACACACCACCACCACTAAACACTAAAACTACACGATCGACGCGCGTTTCGTGCGTTTTTGATCTTGATGATGCCTCGTATAGAGGCGAAACGCGCGTCGATCGTGTAGTTTTAGTGTTTAGTGGTGGTGGTGTGTAGTTGAGTCTGTGTGATATATGTTGTTTCGTGTGGAAGCGGAGGAGGGTGGGTTTTTGCATGAACATATATGTGTCGCACAGACGCAGCTATTTTGCACGAGCCTGGCACTGGTTTCGCGGAGTAGCAAGGTAATTTGTTCCAGTTTGTTGATATGGACCTCCGCAAAGTAACGCCTGATTCTATTAATTAAGATGGTGATAGCAATCCGGTTAGACCCTGCACAAGGACCCCCCCCCCCCCGCTTCTCCGTACTAGGAACCCTTGATTACTCATTTTACCAGGTAGAACCCAGTCTACAGAACCCTCCTTGAGATCTCCCGCTCGCTTGGCATCCCTTGACAGAATTTGATATAGCTCTGCACTTACGGAAACCTGAAGATCCGTCAATCCGTCAAGATGCTTCAAATCTTTATTAAAAATATTAACGAGAAAGTCGAAAGGAGAAAAACAAACTATATTTCACAAATTTAAGCAAAGTTATAAAATGCAGCAAAAAATGAACTTTGCTATTAAAATTTAACGCTTGGTAGGGTAAACGATCCGCTGTTTAAACATAAGAAGATCCAAAACTTTTTGTTAACGTCGATGTTGTTTTAATACCATACAAACATCACGAGACCTCTGCAAATTCCCGAGTCCCGTTGTCCAGACTAATAAGGCGTCTAACAAGGATCCTAATCTGTTATTTATGCAGTGAATTCCTTTCTAATTGGCACTTTATCATTACCGGAGCCAAGAGTCCGTGGGCGAGTCCACTGGATAACAATGAACTAGACACTTAAATTCAATATCTACCCAAGTAGCGCACAGGCGTAAGGCCCATTTACACGCAGCGAGTTCTTTCAGTATGCAGTATTTTTATTTCTAAACTAGCTGACCCGGCGAACTTCGTACCGCCTAATTATTGGAGGCATATTTGCTCACCGTTTAGACCTACCCTGGACTACGACAAACATTTTAAAACCAAAATCAGCTCAATCGGCCCAGCCGTTCTCGAGTTTTAATCAGACTAACGAACAACAATTCATTTTTATTTATATATATATAGATTTCACAAAATTTGTACAAATGAGACCCTGTATAGCAATTTCACACTTAAAGTAACAATTCTGTAGTATCTAAAAAATATTAAAAAGAAAACAAAGTAACTAAATTGACAATTTCAGGCTCAGTTATTTCATTGATCGCGTCTTGCCTCAGTCAAAACCGCATCAAAATCCATTGCGTAGTTTAGAAGGAGAAGGCGGCCGAAGATACACTATAAGAATGCTATATAAATATGTTTTGCCATATATTTATTTAGATTTTTGTTTTACCGAGAACGAAGAGGCTCTATTTTATTTTGAGTATTACATATTATTCACTACCTTTTCCCTTTGACTTCGTCCATGTAAATTGCACCAAGAAGCTTCCACCACCTTAACACTCCCTTAACGGTAACTATGGCATTCTCTACCAGTCAACCTTAAGGCAACGCGGACATAATTTTTTTTATATCCAAAATTTCTTTTGACTTTTTTTTTTAAACAATCAAATTATTGAATTTAAATGCTATGTAATGTGACAACACAAAGAAAATTTAGGGCAATGGCAGAACTCGAACCTGCAACCTCGGCATACCGTGCCTTGCGTTTGCCAATTCTGCCACATTACCAACTAGATTTGTTGATGTTGTCAGTAGGTACTTTGCCTTTAAGTTTTATAATTTGCATAAATAATAAAATTGTCGGTAGGACATTATGTATGACTCTCACGGTACAGCTGAAAACATGAATTAGGTAAATTTTAACACTGAAAATCGATAGACGCATTCAAATATCTTGTAATTTCTAACTTTCACCTCACCCTATTTAGGGTTCTACCCCTCCCACCCATATTTTAGAGTTTTAATTCCCCCCTTGCCATGATCAGGAGACAATTTCACGTACCCTCAGGCTACCAATTACGAGCTGATGCTTTGAAGGTAAATTTTCGGTCATCTGAAAATTATTCCTGAAATTTCCCTGAAATTATTGTATAACAGGGTTATGACAATTTCAAGGCAAATTTTCAGGTAACAGCTAGTTGCTATGGCAATTTAAATTAACGTTTAATTTGAAATAGACTGAGTTTTTGGAAGGTCTGTTGGATCAAGTTTCAGTTAGTAATGTCATAAATTTTATTCAGTTACTGAGTTGTCAATGCACTTAACACATGAACTTTTTTATAAATATATATATATGTTGACTTTGTGTGCTCCAATAAGATATTGCAAACTTAAGTTAGCCCTTTTGTTTCTTTGTCATTTTTAGTTGCCATCTACAGTTCCCGGCAAACAACTCGAGCACCGACCTTGACTGCGCAGTAGCCGTTTCTAGTACAAAGTGTATGCGCAAACATACCCCCTCCACACGATTTATGCTCAAGTTGTTTGCCTGCAACTATACATCATGTAGTCCACCTTGTCAAAATATGTATACGAAGGTTCATGTTTTATTTCAACAAGTAACATTTTATATTACACATTTTTGAAAGGATTTAAAATACCTTAGACATACTGTTTAGCCCAAGTGTGAGCTAAAAACTATTTAAAAAACCATTATAACACACACTAAAAAACAAAATGGCCACAATTCGCCATATTGATAGGGTGACCACAAGTCTCCGCAGCTGCGGACATCCCGGATATCACGCCCGGACTAAGCACCCGGGTAACGCAGTCCGGGTAAGTCGATTACGGCCTCCCGCTGGCTACGGACTAATTGTCATTAATTTCTGTAATTGACTGTCAAGTTGAGCGAGGTGTTGCGTGTGTCGAATTACGTATTCAAATTGGAGTTATCTCCAAACAGGATACGGTTGAAGTTCTTTTAATGTTCAGTACATTTTTTTTACAGTGGAAGAAAACAACTCCCTCTCTAACTCTCGTTTTATATTTCTAACTCCCTCTCATTAGAATTTGATCTAAGTAAAAATGTTACTTACTGCGTGCTTGATCGGTAACAAGTGCTTGAATTTTTCTCACAATAAAAACCTTTGAGTATACAACGTGTCCCTATTATATGGACAAAAAATAATACTAGACAGCATAGATATTTGTATACCATTTGGAGGCAATGTACAGTCAAGGAAATTGAAACACGTACCACCGTAGAACCTAGTCGAAGAGACATACGCATGACATTTGTATGACATAGCCTGGCGTTTAACGCGTCGCGTCATTGCGATAGGGTTCTAAGGTGGTACGTGAATATATTTCCCCTACTGTACCTAAAAACCTTCCTTAAAAAAATCTCTAAAATAACAGTGTAAACCGTGTCAAAATCCGTTGCGTGGTTTAGAAGAAGCAAGCCGGAGTGAGGACAGACAGGAGAATAATGACTTCGTTTTATCCTATGTAAAGACGAGATAGTGTGGTTATTGTTGTTTGTTCAGCGTTAGTCACACACTATTCGAAATTCAAAATAATCCGTTTTTGTAGGTTGCCAGTAATTCATGTTATTACGCGCTGATGTTGCCAGTCGTAAATAAAACATAATGGCTCTTCGTAGCTCATTGCCTTGGTCCTAATACGGAAAGTGTACTGAGAAAGAAAATTGAATGTTAGCTATAGATCGTTAGATCTAAATAGGTCTTGGAAATATCTGAAAAAAAAATTCAACGGCTGAGTTTCTTGCGGCGTTTCTTCTCAATAGTATCTTCCATTTTCCGAAGCGCTAGTAGATTCAGACATGTAAAAGAGCCTATATGGACTACTTGCAAAATAAAT
Organism: Ditula angustiorana; assembly: GCA_963691745.1. NCBI lineage: Eukaryota > Metazoa > Arthropoda > Insecta > Lepidoptera > Tortricidae > Ditula > Ditula angustiorana. The sequence goes on from OY829490.1 coordinate 588,847, forward strand.
TTTTCATTTTCATTTTTCATTTTCTGGCATAAATTCATGAAGTTTTTTTTATATACAACTTACGAAGGCAGTCGAGCAAGTGGGTCAACTGGTGGTAAGTGATCACCACCACTTGCAACACCAAGGATATTGTAGATGATAGGTCCGCCTATAAAAGGGGTGTTTAAATAGAAATGAGTGATGTAATCCAAAATCTACACAAAAAGTCAGCATCAAAAGTTAATAGAAATTTATTATAATATTCATTAATTACCAAATTGTCGCGCCAACGTAAATACTAAGAGAAAAGGCCTGCATTCTCGCTACAAGTATTCTCGCTTAAAATGCAGGCTTCCTTTTGTTCGGAGCTTTAGGAAAGGAAGGTATAATGATGGCTTTTCTTACATTCTACATTATGTTAAGAGGTTTATACAAAATGCGATAACTTTGTTCTCTGTGACGTTTATTTCACAAGTTCAGTGGGTAATTAACCGATGCTATTATGTTCTATATACAGGATGTTGTAAAAATTTATCATCATCATCATCATCCAGCCTATATCCAACGATATCAAATTCTAAGTACTTACTAGATTGAGTGTTCTAAACCATCACTATGATCCACACAGCTGCAGTTCCGACACCTCTATCACTAGCTCTGTCCCGCTTTTACTTGTGGAAGACGCCATAACGTCGTGCGCCCGTTTCACGCGTTTGTAGACGCGCGCGCACGATCATGGATCTTAGTGTAACGTATAATTCAAAGATTATATTATAATGTTTTTAATGTGAGAGTAAAGGAGTGTTAAACGTATTGCAGTTTTATTATATTAGCACAGTTTTTATGTTAATATGGATGAGAAACTCCTGATTCTCCTGAATCTATTTACTAGGTATTTCAATGTGTGTTTTACAGTTTGTATAATGGGTTGTGTTTTGAAGAATTCTTAAACTTTTTTGGTATTTTATTTTATCATAAAGAAACACTAACACGAAATCCAAAATCTATTTTTTTTATAAAGAGCAAATCATCACACGGTGATATTTTTACTAAATCTGTTTTAGGTTACTTCGATAGCATATGATCGTATTTACAGAGGTTTTTTTTGAACTACTATTAACGGGTCATCCTTTATACTACGTTATATACTCATGCAATGTAACCAACACCCTGTGTAGCGTAATATATAGTGTATTACTAATACAAAGCAGCGAAGTCATGCTTGCTAGGTCTTGATTAGAACACTGATTGCTCGGGCGCAGAGTTCATCGCTATATGTCAATAATAGAATGATCAAAGGAGCTTACCTTAAGTGAACTTTGATCACTATTATAGTAGTATTTAGTCCGAAGATGGTATATAAGAACACTATTTGTAGTCATATCTTTGTACTAATTCCAGGCACAATATTTGCAAGCATCCAGAAATTAAAACTAAACTTACCATAGACTCTGGCATAGTTCCTGCTCTGTGAACCACAAACTGTCATTTATTTTAAAGATTTCCAGAATTGCCCTGCTCACAATATCTGGGAATGGCAATCTTCACTCCTTAATGTATGTTGGCGTACAATTAGTTTTCTGTAGATCTGAAACAGCTAAAAGATTGCGGGTAGGGCGGGAAACTACCATCTTCGGACTAAATACTACTATAATAGTGATCAAAGTTCACTTAAGGTAAGCTCCTTTGATCATTCTATTATTTTTCGTATTTAGTCCTCAATGGTATATAAGAACACTATTTGTAGATGTTTAAAGTAAATTGTGAGCACAAGGATTCAATTCTGTCCAAGTTACTATCTTATAGAAATGAAATTGGTCATTGATAATTTCTGATTAATATTTTTAGGTGTTTGAAGTAGTAACATTAACAATTTTCAAAAATAAAACAAGCAATGTCTTCAATAAAATCTTGTTCAGTATTAATCAACTACCAACTAATTGAACAGTTATAAAACTAAAGTAAACTTACTTTTTAGATAATTATTTTGTTTACAGTAACAAAAGTTCTAACTAATTATTTAGCTAATCACAGCTCTTGCAAAGGAATCATCACTGTTAATTATAGTTTTATTATAAAATTTGGCGAAGGTTTGGGACCTCGCTGTCCAACCTGCCGTTTTCCTAATTAATTCTATATTAACGCCTAACTTTTCGGCTTTAGACGTTGAAGCATGTCTAGTTGAGTGAGCAGTAAAAATTGATACATCAATTCCACTTTCATACAATACAGATTTTACCCACCGACTAAGTGTTTGTTTTCCTATCTTATTAAATGGTCTTTTAAAACTAATGAATAAGTTATTGGTATCTTTCCTTAGACTTTCAGTCATTCTTAAATAATCAACTAAGGTTTGAGCTGGGCAGATTTCAATTTTTTCTGTAAAAAATGGAATCGTCAAAATTGGTTGAAATCTACCCGGACCTGAGGTTTTTATGAGATCAGGTATCTTAATTATTATCTGATTTTTTTGTACTTTAATATTATTTATTTTAATTAAACCTAAGGTTTGCATTCTGTGGGCTGAAACTAATGCAAGAAGCATAATAAGTTTTTTGGATAATACCTCCAGACCTAAATTTGTATTTGGATATAACATCTGTAAATACTGCAACACAGTGTTGGTATCCCATGTAAAATTATATTTTGGATTGCTGGGTCTCAATCTAAATACTCCTTTCAGAAATCTTTTCAGTGTATCATCATGACTTATTCTTGAACCTAAAAGAAGAGACAATGCGGATCTATGTGAATTTATTGTGGAATATGAACAGCCACTGTGATATAGAGATGTGAGATACTCTAGAACTGTTAAGTTTGAGGCTGTAAGTGATTCAATATTATTGAGGTCACAGTAGTTCCACCATTTCCTTAAAGCAGAGTCATACTGACTCCAAGTATTTTTACTTAAAGATGCTAAGAGAATTTCTATTGAATTATCTGTTATTTTTCTCTTCTTGAAAGCTTCCCTGATAATTTGCCTGTTGCCAGGGTAAGGCTGTCTGCGAGAGGATGACGTTCTCTGAAAGGAGATTGTAATAATGACTCGTGTGGAGAGAAGGTAATAAGTTCTTTAACTAACAAGGACTTGAACAGAGGAAACCACGGTTGTCCTGGCCAGTATGGAACAACCAAAATGCCCTCAGCTTGATCATTAACTATTTTCCTAAGAGTTTTTAAGATTAATGGGAATGGAGGGAAAGCATAAAAATAAAAGGGTGTCCAACTCACAGTAAAGGCATCAATAGCCACGGCATAAGGATCCCGCTTCCATGAGATATATGTTGAACATTTGGCATTACTTCGAGAGGCAAACAAGTCAATGTTTGGTTTGCCAAATTTTTTGAATATTTTTTTAGTTGCATAGGATGCCAATTCCCATTCAACATCTATATTTATACGCCTAGATTCCTTATCTGCTTCCCAGTTGTCTTTAGTATTAATGTATGAAGCATACACCCAATTTTTTCTGCTTTCACACCATTTCCAAATTTTGCGAGCTATACAATTTAAGTGAGGATACTGAATACCGCCCATTTTATTTATATAGCATACAGCAGTAGTGTTATCTACTCTGAGCAAAATATTGCAGTTTTCAATATCATCAGCAAATGATTTCAAAGCGAAGTATGCAGCTTTCAACTCCAGCTCATTAATATGCAAATTAGATTCGTTGCTAGTCCAGTGGCCATAGGCGGATTTATTTTCTGTAACACATCCCCAGCCCGTTTTCGACGCGTCTGAGTATATAGTTATGTGATATTCATTTTGCCTAATTTTACAGTCACTATTTTTCAGCCTACTTTCCCACCATTTTAAATCTTCTTCAATAATCTGTGGAATGTGCATAATTGCATTATAATTTTCATTATTTTGAATTAATGCTAGGAACTTTTCTCGTTCTAAAATTTTTGTATGTACATAACCATAGTCCACTCCTGGACATGCTGCAATTAGTTTCCCTATAAGTTGAGCAAATTCAGTGATTTTACATTTCTTTAATTTCCTAAATTTTATTATATTTTCACAAATAATTTGTCTTTTTTCCTGTGGAAGTGATATGTTAAATTTTACAGAATTTAAAATAAACCCTAAAAACTTGCATGATTGATAAGGAATTAAACAACTTTTTTCTTTGTTTATTATAAATCCCAAAAAGGTCAAAAGTTCACAAGTCTTTGTAACTGCTTGATGGCATTCCTCATATGTAGAACCAATACATAGAAAATCATCTAAATAATTGATAATTGTTAAGCCCAAAGACCTTAAGTAACAAACAATTGGTTTCATAAGTTTTGTGAAGGTGTATGGGGCAGTGTTAAGTCCAAATGGTATAACATTGAATTCAAAAAGTTGTCCTTCAAATTCAAATCTTAGGTATTTACGGTCTGCTTTAGCCACTGGAATTAAAAAATAGGCATCTTTTAAGTCTAAGCAAGACATAAAACAATTGTATGATACCAAGTTAATAGCAGTTTTTAAATTTTCCAATTTAAAGTGGGGCGCTTCAATGAATTTATTCAGCTTTTTAAGATTTAATATAAATCTTTTTGAACCATTTGGTTTTGGTATTAGAAATACATTCGACAGAAACTGGTCACAAGAAGCATCACAAGGAGAAATTGCCTCTATTTTAAGTAAGGACTCAATTTCAGATTGAAAATCTGACAATTCTGATTTTTCAATTTTATTTTGAACGTATTGTTCTTGCACAACAGGATTTGTAAAAGGGATTGTATAACCTTCCACCCAAGACAGTATAACTTGGTCATTTGTCACAGTTTTCCAATTTTCAATGTAATATTGGAGGCGACCAGCAAAAGGTTTGCTTACCTCAGGATCTAGTATCTCCTCTTCGGTGCTGCGCTCCGATAAGACTGGCGTGTCTGGTTGTAGTGATGCCGATATTTCTGCTGTGACGGACGCGGCCCGCTCGATGGTTGCTGACTGCGGTATGGAGTTGACGCCGGAGCTGCAGCACGAGGCTTGAGCGGGCCTTTCCAGTTTAAATTATTTTTTGCTGTGGTGGCTACAGGTTTTTTCTGAACTTGCTGTACTGGCTTCTTTTTTATGTCAGTAGCAGATTTAGTTATGGCTTTCTGGTTTTTAATCCTATCTGTTAAGCTTTCCCCGAATAACCATTTATCTGCAGGGATGTTTTTTACAGCATCCTTCATGTCTTTGTTCAAAGAGGTCAACATTAGATTCCTTCGAGAATTTGTCTCGGTTTGGAAAAGGTCGCACAGAATGCGGCCTGCATTAGATAGGTGTTTAATGATTTCTAGATTTGGATCACGCATTTCCAGAATTTTTGTGAGGCCTGTTCCCAAGGCTGCTATGCCTTTGCCAAGTTGTTTTTGTTTTGCTAGAAGCATGTTGTCTCTAAATAAATTGCTTTCCGCAGCTGCAGCCACAACCTCGGGATTAAGTAACGGAGCCTCAACCAGATGACAATTTTCAGGCACAGCATAGCAGTCCATCACTTCCTTTTTAATTGTTTTATCCAGTCCCCCTTGTAAGAGAGTTGTCCACCGTTCTGCGATTACCTTATTGAATGCCGGTCCATAATTGATATTTTCATTTTTTGAGTCCCCCAATAATTCTAGAACTTCTGCACACACTTCGGGCTGGTTCTCTACAAGTTCAGGTTCGTCTTCTATAAGTTCAGGCTGGTCAGGCTCTGTTTCAATAATTTCATCTGTAATTTATGTAGATTTCCTTCAACGAGTTGAACAACACGTAACGAATTATTAGTTAATGAGATGTTATCATTAACCAGGCCTTAATATCACCCATAGGCTGGCAACTGAGGTAAATTGATAACCCACTCGGGGATATCTATGTTACCCACCAGCGAGAGTACCGAGGTTCTCTAGTGACGGCCTTGACCTTGACAGGAAGGAATTTTATGTTCCTACGACTGGTAAAAACTATTTTTTCCAATAATACTCTACTACTCACCAACAAGAACGTTCGTAGATGCGCGATCGCCATCTTCGCGACTCCCGCGCATTTTATCGATCTTTTCCTCTAATTTCTTAAGTTTTTTCTTGAAATAATCCTCCATGTCCTTTTCTCGTTTGTGTTTTCCCATATTTTTCAAAATTATACACTTATGGACTTGCAATAAAGTAAATAGTTACAATTATAGAAAGGTTCTGTAGTGCCCGGTTTTGCACAAAATTACGAATGACAGTTTGTGGTTCACAGAGCAGGAACTATGCCAGAGTCTATGGTAAGTTTAGTTTTAATTTCTGGATGCTTGCAAATATTGTGCCTGGAATTAGTACAAAGATATGACTACAAATAGTGTTCTTATATACCATTGAGGACTAAATACGAAAAATAATTGTAATGTTATGTAGGTTGTTCTATGTGCAATAAACTGTTTACTTACTAACTAATGTCAGCGGATATAATTATATGTTAATGATATTTATCAACTGATATTTACATTGTTACATGGTTACCCCCTTATTCATAAAAAGTTAACAATCTTTTTAAGCTAACAAATGTTTTGTCCATTTCATTTGAGGGCAAACGTCACAACGACAGATAAAGACATAAAACATGTTAACTAACAAACGTCTACGAAGCGTTTATGAATAAGGGGGGTAAAAGGTCCTTGTTTTAGAGCTGTCCCTGCTGCTCCTTCTGGGACCAAAATGAAGTTAGCAAAATGGAATTCATTTTGACCTTAAATTCTTTTTATTTCTGGTTACTTTTCAATTATAGTAATATCTAAGTTTTGTTAGACAAACTAGATGTTGTATTTAAAGATGGTAACACATTATTAAAACGGCTTAACGAATGAAACTAACGGCTCTTTTACTCGATGCTATTAATCCGACATACATCATACAATTTTCATAATCATTATGAATATCGCGTTTGTGCAATCTTTTTTTAACACTTTTCTATTAAAATTTTTTTTTTATTCTTTTAACATTTTCCAAACTGTCACGTGGTAGTATTGGATCGCTCAGGTTTTAAAAATATAGTTCCCTATTAGAAGACTTCAAAGTGAGGCGAATGATCTTAGACGTAACTTAGTGCCGACAATGAGATTACTAGTTAATAGACATAATATGAAATGGCGTCACGGCAGGCCTTGGCGGAGATGGCGGGATGAAATTGATGCCTTTACCTTGACAAAAAATGATCGAATATTCACTTTGACAGAAACGCGCGAAAAGAGGCAGAGAGGCTTTTATGGAAAGATGGGAGAATGTGGGCAAATAAAATAGGAATATTTATTAATATTTATAAATATTCCTATTAATAAATCTAAATTTTGTGTAGTTTTATTACACACTGTGTGGGCCGTGTTTACCTTTTATTGCAAAATTTGAGTAATAACGATTAAATTAAGAAGTAAACATGGGTAATGTTTCGTGACAATCAGATATTTTTCAGAAACACAACACTTTCTAAGAGTTCAAAATAGGTCACCTATGCGTTCATAATGTTCGCTTTTAATTTATTTAAAATTGTTGGTTTTATCACGATTCAAACACCGAATTGCAATCACCCTGTATATTTATCTAACGAAAATACCGAACAATAACCAGAGCTCCTAAAATTTACATCATAAAAGACTTGAAGTCATTAAAAAGCTGCAAAATTTCTTAATTTATATTTTATGGTCATAATATATACTCGTATATTTTACTTAAATCAATTTATGACAATACTTACCATGATTAAAAATTAATGGTACCTAACTTAATCCGTACTTACATACATACAAAAGATTTCTGTTACTAACTTGATTGACTGTATGTCTACTGACAGATTTTGCATACAGCCTAAAACACTGAAAATCACAAAAATATGCAAGCAGGCCACATAGACTCCATTACATGTCTGAGTCTACCAGCGCTTCGGAAAGAAGATTCTGCTGAGAAAAAGCACCGCAAGAAATTCAGCAACTTCTTTTAACTACACACACATCATAATTGTTAAATAACGCGTTCAAAAACCGTAGAAAATGACCAGCATTATTACAACCAATGTTATTATAAGAATTTTCTTGTCTGTGGTAGTAGGTAAATCTGTTCTTTATTGGGTAGTTTCTCTTAGTAGTCTGTGTTTATTGGTGATCACATTACCGATATCTCGTGACGTTATGAATTTAAATTTGGAACAGCTGTCAAAATTCAAGTTGGCCTCTATTCTAGTATCCACAGATATTAAAACAGTTATCGATACGAAACGTCAACTCAGTATGATTTTTTAATTTAAACGCACGACATTTGATCTCGAGTGACATGACAATAAGGACTTCATTCTTTTGTCTATGATTAAAAAAAACGTTCGTCTTGACGGATAGATCGAATTGCCGCCATACTTGTTTGTTGGTTTTTTGCTGTTACGGTTTTTTGCAGTTATGATTGTGTGTAGATAAAGTAATGTATGCAACTGTATATAATTAGGCCTTAAAACACTCGTGTGATCCTATTATGAAACTCGCTGACGCTCGTTTCATAAAACCACACTCGTGTTTTAAGGCCTCTCATTATATAGCAGTTGCATAAAATACTATTTTCTTATCTTTTCATAATAAAATTACATAGCAATTTATACATATGTCTATAGCAACCTGTCTGTCTATACCTTGACATGAAGAATAATAAATAATGACTGAAAGTAGAAGTTATTTTGTGGGTGATAGGACCTTGTGCAAAGTCTGTCCGGATCGCGACCACAATCTTGCTCGCTAATCCAGCCGCTAAGCAGCAGTGCTTGCACTGTTGCGTTCCGGCGTGGAGTGCAAGACGGGTGACATTACTGGCACAAGAGGTATATCTTCGCCCTCTATGTTGGCAAGGTAAACTCCTTTGCATTGCGGGTGTCTAGCAGTGGTGATTACTGACCAACTTGCTCGTTTGTCTTCTTTTTAGGGTTCCGTACCTCAAAAGGAAATGGAACCCTTTTAAGATCACTTTGTTGTCCGTCTGTCTGTCTGTATGTCAAGACCCTTTTTCTCAAGAACGCATGAAGGTATTGAGTTCAAATTAATATCCAACTTACTCAACATACTCAAGTCTGCAGTCTCTAAAAGCCGTGAAAAAATCAAGCTTCTAAATCAACGGAAACAAAAGATACGGCCGTTTATGCCGCATGTTTCATACATTCGCAAGACACTCAAAAACCTATGAAGTACTTCTCGTTGACCTAGAACTATGAAATTTGGCAAAAAGCAAGATCTCAAAGCACAAATAAAATAATAAATCCGAAAACCGAAAATTTGTTGTTAACACACACAAAAAAATGTTTTTGGTCTTACGAAGCAAAAATGCGATACTAGATGATTTTGATGACGGAACCCTTGGCGCGCGAGTCCGACTCGCACTTGGCTGGTTTTTTTGGATGATGGTTTAATTAACAACTCATATAACTCTAATACAGATGTTGCCGATTGACGGGTCAATAAATAATCGGCGAAATTTAATTTTCGTCCAACCGTCGTTCTTGATATTACGCGACCGTTTTTGATGCTGCGGTCCAAAGAATAAGCACAAAGCGGTAAATTTTTATCTTTTTTTATATAAGATAGGAAGGCAAACAAGCAAGTGGGTCACCTGTGGTCCGTTTCACTAAGCTACAAGTTACAATTTTACAAGTCTAAACCGGCAACATTGGTCATTATGCCCACTGCCATTGGTCATTATTGACCAATGTTGCCGGTTTAGACTTGTAAATTTGTAACTTGTAGCTTAGTGAAACGGGCCACTGTTGGTAAGTGATCACCACCATCTATAGACACCCGTAACACCAAGGAGATTGCAAATGCGTTGCCAACCTAGAGGGCTAAGATGGAATACCTTAGTGCCAGTAATTGCTCCAGCTGTCTTGCTCTCTACGACGGAACACAGCAGTGCAAATACTGACCCAATTAAAATATATATATATGAAAAATTAAAAATCTAAGACTGAAATCGTTCTAATCAAGGCAATAAAACTTTACCAGCGCTTCGGAAATTGACATCTGCTGATATGTGCTGCAAGAACAATGTTTTGTCATTTTTGTGACTTCTCATCGCTATAACTTATAATTTATCTTTTTTTATCTACTTACTTGGACATAAATATATTTTTTATCCCATTTGCTTCGTAATGCATACCTATTCCCTAATATATTTTATTAAACTTATTTAAATTAGGTTTGACCTAATCGCTTCGTCTGTCGCTGTTGACAGCGACAGATAAATCGCTCGCGATTTTCGCTCACTGTTCTTTTTTGATAAGATTTTTTTTTATATCGTTGAATAAATTTAAAAAAAGGTAAAATAAATATCGATTTCCGCTCCCCCCTCTCACTTAGACCAAACAGAAAAGTGAATTAATCACTTCAACTTGACGATATATATCATAAATCATTTCCCCCAATCCACGCTAAATTGAGCCGTAACGCCACGTCACTAAGCCCCGTTTGCAACGACAGCCCATTCGTCAGAGTCACCCCTATTTTTCGAGCAATTAATCCGCCATTTTTTGTTTTGTTTGTTCGGTAGTAAACAAGTTATTTGTTAGCGATTATTGAAAAACAATTGAAAGATTACGTTTGTCTGAAAGTGACCGCTATTTTTTTTTTATGTAGTGTAGTTTACAATAAAGAATATTTGTTGTTTGTTGTTGTTGTTTTCATAGCAGCTATAAGGACAAATTTTTACTTATTTTATTTTCATACTTCTATCATTCTTAGGGTTCCGTACACAAAGGGGACCCTATTACTAAGACTCCGCTGTCCGTCCGTCAGTCCCTCTGTCACCGGGTTGTATCTAAAATGAACCGTGATAGTTAGACAGTTGAAACTGAAGCGAACGGTCGTACTGTTTTATCTTGATGATGCTTCGTACAGAGGCGAAACGCGCGTCCATCGTGTAGTTTTAGTGTTTAGTGATGGTGGTGTGTAGTTGAGTCTGTGTGATATAATGTTGTTTCGTGTGGAAGCGGAGGAGGGTGGGTTTTTGCATGTATGTGTATATATATATATATATATATATATATATATATATATATATATATATATATATATGTGGGATCGTGTGAAGGAAAACTCACTTTCAAAAGAAATTAAAAGAAGTTTAATTAAAATAAAATACGGGAAATACAAAAAACACAAGCAGCTACCAATCGATCGTCCAACGCACTCCCAGTCGCTCAGTCATACCCGTTCATTCACAAAATCTCTTCCAGTCATTCGCTCGTTTACATCAGTCGTTCACTCAGTATTGCTAGCATTCCCACACTCGGCCATCCTACATCTATGACTGTCCTCAGGCATACCTCATAAACACAACATAACAACATAACATCTTAAACATTAGGTACACCTTAACTTTTAACAATTCAATCTTAGAACAATCATAATTTAAACATGTAGCAACAATTCTTTAAACAAAAGGAAACCAACTTTATAACATAAACCATCTAAACAATTTTGATGACCCAAACAAAAACAAACAGTAGGTACCATCATCATTATCATACATAAACTAAACCTGGCTTTAAGTTTAAAGCAAGGTCCGTAGGGCGTCCTTTTGCTTGCCATGCTTTTGTTGCCCTGATAACGCAGACCTTTCTTCCTGCTCTTGTGGTAAATCCAACGATTGTCTTTCTGCTCTTTCAATCTATGCTGTCTTGCAACAGCTAGCCGTCTTGGCCGCTGAGCTGTCCGAGCGTCATCCTTCCAAATATTCTTAAACTGGACCGGAGCCTCACGCGTCTTATTCGGTTGGTAGGTGTTGTTCAAACCTTTTCCGTCAACATCAACCTTCGTTATGTTGTGACCCGGCGATAACACTTGCGCTTGCGTCACACAAAGTTCCGTGCGCGGCGTTGCTTCGTAGTTAGTGTCGTCCGTCGTGTTTAGCAACAAGTAGCAACCTTCCGACACAAGATCGCTACTGGAGCCCACTTTCGCGTCATCACTTAGATCGCACAAATAGTTCGTCTTCACTGGCTTCCGATCCGCAATGTTTACGCCGTCACCGCCATTGCTGTGCATCTGACATGAACTGTCAAAGTCAATGTTACTGCTGACAGCTGTCTGCGTTGGTGGCGCCATCTTCTGTGTGACGTCACAGCTCGCCATCTTGCTTCCTTCATTCTCGTTCGTTTCGTTCGAACAAACTTCTGTTCGAACCGACATACTCGTTCGCGGCCAACTTCGCGCCGCTGCATTTTCGCTCGATGCGCTTACGCCGTCATGGCCGCCATTATGCATCGCAACAGCTGATTTATTACCGTTTTCTACGTGCGTGCACTTACTGAATATGAAATCTTCCCCGCAGCTGTAGCCGCGCCGCCATTAATTTATGTACCGCCTTTAGATCTATAGTGTCGGGGAATTGCTCACTGAGCGCGGTTTTGAGCTTATCCCACGACGTAAATGGTCGTTCGGCTTTCAGCCACAGCGCCGCGGTACCTGTCAAACTGCGCCTCGCGGCGATCAGCTGCTGTGCTGGCGTCCAGCCGAATATTTCAGCATTTTCATCGACATCTTGTACGAACCTCGTTATGCTGTACGTCTTATCCTGACCGCTGAACTTCTGGATAAGGTCTTCTAGATATTGTAGGCTGTCACACTCGTGCGCCGTCATCGTTGGTGGTGTTGGAGAGGTTGGCAATTTCGTCTCGTCGTTCGTCGTTACTAATTAGCTGCCGCGTCGTCACACTTATCCGTTTACATCCGCTTGTTACGCTGTTCCCTGGTGCTCCGCAAGCTGTCGTCGTACTCCGGAAGCCACCAGGAACTCGTCGTCATCTAGATTTCGGCCGCCCGTCGTAAATGGCAACCGTCACCAAATTTAACGTAACACGTCGTCGTCGTCGGTTCCGCGATTTTATTTAATCCTTCTAATCCCGGTACGAGCCCCCAAAATGTGGGATCGTGTGAAGGAAAACTCACTTTCAAAAGAAATTAAAAGAAGTTTAATTAAAATAAAATACGGGAAATACAAAAAACACAAGCAGCTACCAATCGATCGTCCAACGCACTCCCAGTCGCTCAGTCATACCCGTTCATTCACAAAATCTCTTCCAGTCATTCGCTCGTTTACATCAGTCGTTCACTCAGTATTGCTAGCATTCCCACATATATATATATATATATATGTGTGTGTGTCGCACAGACGCAGCTATTTTGCAGGACCCGGCACTGGTTTCGCGGAGTAGCAAGGTAATTTGTTCCAGTTTGTAGACGTGATTTTTAACGGACATAGGCTACTAATGCCACGCAAACGAAGTCGCGGGCGTTCGCTAGTCAACAGTATACTAAAAAACCATGACTGTAGGGAGCTCTGTGTTAAGTTTTAGAGGGTAGATAACGTTACAGTTTGTATGGAGAGCGCTGTCTGAGGCTTAGCATACCATCCTCTTAATTAAAATCTTCCAGAATCGAACCCGGACGCTACCCCCAGCGGTCCGGGGCACATTCCCGCACTAACCCGGAAACTATTCCCCTTTGAGCGCATACACCACATTCCGGGCTGGACCGGAACCTACCTGCATACTCTGCCGTACGGAGTTTACTTTGGTCTTGTTAATATTGTTGGGAGGGGGGGGGGTTACTTTGTGGGTTTTGTTTTAAGGATATTATGCGAGATTTTACCCGCGGCGTCTGCACGGAAATATTTATGTATGTATGGTAGATATATAATTTATTTCAGAATCAAAAATATCCTACTAATATTATAAACGCAAAAGTTTGTAAGTATGGATGGATGTTTGTTACTCTTTCACATAAAAACTACTGAATGGATTTGGATGAAATTTGGCATACACATAGTTTATAACCTGGATTAATACATATGTTACTTTTTATCCCGTAAAAATGCATAGTTCCCACGGGATAGCGATAAGTGAGTTATACGCCGCCGTGACGTCATGTTCAGCAAAGCATAGTTGCTTTGCTGAACATGACGTCACGGTTCTCATTAATTTGTCCAGGAAATATTGCAGATTGCATGTTGGGTGCACGTTTGCTTGATTCAATTAAACAAGTCTACGTGGATGAAGTCGCGGGCAACAGCTAGTATTCCAGAATACAATTAAAATTAAGTAAACTTAACGTTAATATAAATTCAGTTAGCTCCTAAAACCTTTCTTATTTTTTATGTAATGGAGGGTTAAAGAGAAAATCTTGCGCAGTTATTTCCTGGAAAGTCTCCTATCTAAGAACAAGGATCTTATAAAACAACAGTAAGACTAAATCCCACATTTAAATCACTTTAAAACCTCATGAAACTCCCGTTTAACGAGCTACACCGTAAAGGGTAAAAAGTACACTCAGTCGCATAAAGGCATTACCGTACAAGTATAGTCGGACAGTAAAAGCGTTTTATCGCCTCCTTTACAAGTGATAGCGGACGATAAAAGTTGAGAAGTATAGTGCAGATATGTTTGCGGACGATAAGACAGTCGGATGGCCATAAAGACTGTTTTATTTCGTTCCGATTGGAGATAGAGCTGTTAGGGTGAGGTGACAGTGTCAGAGGAGATTCAGTTCTTCTGCTGAAATAATGGAGAAAACATCTCTATTGATCTTAATTGTCGATCTGTTGCTTGATGATGATGATGTAAGCTACAGTAATTAGATCCAGCTTGTAACTCCCGTATTGCTAAACACTGCGGCAAATAACCGCTAAGCTAACTCTTCACCTAAGCGAGTTGGCGAAACTGTATGAGAGAAAGAATCATTCAATGATAATGAGTCATTTCTGTCTTCCTCGCTCGGCGCATCTTTTCTCACACATCACGGCATTTCGTTACACCTCTTACATGGAAAACAAGCAAATGAAAATCAGCCTCACTTTTGTAGGAAAAAAAAACAGTTGCTTTCGACCAGGCAAGACGCAAACGAGGCAGACCAAGGAGATGGCGGGATGACTTGGACGGTTTTGTAAAGGACTAGGCTGAGATTGCCTCAAATCAGGAGTTGTAGAAGTCTGGTGGAGAGTCTGGAGAGGCCTTTGCCCAGCAGTGGGACACAAATGTAGGCTATTGATAAAAACCGCTATTCGCCGACACTGGGACCGCCTGAACCAATAAAAAGCGATCTGCATACGTGGCCTCGTAAACCAGCTCTTAGTGATTCCATCGCCAATAAAACAAGCTTCTGAATCGCTTTTACTCCTTTTACGGGCGGAAACGGAAGCACTCACTAGTCTTTCAGTGGTATAGTTTTAAGTCTTTTTAAGAGTAATTGGTTTAGGGGCTGTTCCACCACTCTCTAATAAGTTCCTGGTGTTTATCCAGCAGATTTCTGTGATGCTGGCTCTGTTTATTTTATGGATACAAACAGAGACGGCAACACAGATACATATTAGATATGATATCAGGAACTTATCAGAAAGTGGTGTAACAGGCCTTAGATTCTGTACTAACTTTAATTCGTCATTAAACCTATAATTACAATTTTAATAATAATAAATATATTTTTTGATTCCTCTTCTACGTATAAAGTGGTGTTTTTTTTTTCATCTACCACAGGGTGTCGATGGGTTTTTTCAAATTATTGCTGGTTTGCTAATTTTTCGATCAACGGATCCCCGTTGGTGAAATATTAAGCTTTAAAGTGCTCACTTTTGGTAGAGTCAAGTTTCCCCTCCCTGTTTTAATTAGTATATAAGTAATTTCTCTGTCTCTTTTCTATCTCCCTCTCTCTCTCAATTTTAATTAATATTTTTATGTATTTGCGACCAAACATGCAGTTCTGTAATTTGACTGTAAAACTTCAACTCGTACCATGTTTGAGCAAATAAATTACTGATTACTGAAGGCTTTTAGTCCGGGTATGTAATAATGGTAAGTGATTACCACCGCCTATAGACACCCGCAACACCAAGGTGATTGCAATGCGTTACCAACTCAGAGGGCTAAGATGGAATACCTCTTGTGCCAGTAATTGCCCCGGCTGACTTGCTCTCCACGCTGGAACACCACAGTGCAAGCACTAATGCTTAGCTGCAGGATTAGCGATGAAAATGGTGGTAGCGATCCAAACTTGCACAAGATCCTACCACCGTTTGTGACAGAGTAACAACACTAATAAAAACCTTCCAAACTTTGTCCGGGAAGCAACTTCTACATTGCAGGTACTGTAACAGTTAAACGGTATCCTGACCGCAGGAAATCATACAGACAGACCCTTCCAAAGGGGCAACCGCACACGTGGAGTTGGGAAGTGGTTTCGGAGCTGCGGTTACGAGTACATCGGGCAGGCAAACGACCCAGACAAACACAAGTTTTTTTAATTCAACCGAGGGTTTGTACCCCAAGTAACGTTATAAAACAGACTGAATACAAAGCTCTTTGAATCTCACCGGGTGAATAAAGCTCGCCAAAATGGCCGTGTTTCATAGAAATGCGGCAATTTTGGTGAGCTTTAAGTCACCTGGTGAGATTCAAAAATTGCATTTGAATTTCACCGGGTAACTAAAGCTCACCGAAATAGCCGTTTTTCATAGAGAGTCGGCCATTTTGGTGCATGAGCTCTAGTCACCTGGTGAGATTCAAAAATTGCACCCCAGGTGGCCCGCTTGCTTGTTTGCCTTACTATTTTATTAAAAAAAAAGATCTAGTCCCAAACTAAGCAAAGCTTGGATGGTTACTAAACTACGGATAAACATACATTTATATGTATATGTAGACAACTAGAATATGTATGCTATGTGAATTATCTAAATATGTAGCTGAACACATATGAGACAAAAAATGAGATAAAAAAAATGATATTTACATATTTACTATTCAAAGATGTTCCCTTGGTAAGAATCGATTCCACAACTATATCGCCACATTTTAAATGTAAAAATAACATTGTAGTTTTGATTATTTAAGAAAATACACCCCGTTGAGTTTCTTGCCAGTATCTTCTCATCGGAGGTTTCTTCCGAACTGTTGGCAAATTTTATGATATTTAAATACATTAATGCTCCAAGCTCCAAGAAAAAAGAAAAGCCTTAGCTAAGTTTTGAAAAGAAACAGACTTAATCCACTAATGTAAAGATGTCGATAATTTTGAAATAATGAATTCAAATGTAATCTGTGAAGTGAGTTATCATCTGCCCGCGTTTAAATTTAATTCATGACCCAGACTTTTTAACTTAAACTTTTGAGTTTCGCCGCAATTTCAACTCAAGTTAATTTCTACCGAAACGACATTTCATCTTCATTACTCCAACCTACGGGACCCATCTAGACCTAACCCCTATTTTGTTAAAAAGCCAATGAAAATACAGCCTTATTCTAATTGGGCTAAAGGTTTATCCGACTGCATAAGAAATGTGGTTGGTACCCCAAGTTTGAAGTAATCGTTCAAAATGGCACTTTGTGCATATAAAATTAAGGCTCAAAGTGGAGCAGGGTTGAGTTAAGCCAAAGGAAGGCGAGTGTAAAAGTCTGTGCAATTGCCTCCAAATGTAGCATTTTGAGAAATGGAGACATAGTGACGGGAAAAGCAAAAACAAAATGCGATATAACATTTTTTTCAGTCTCAGAATAAATCACAAAATTTGGAGAATTGCCAAAAAAATTTCACGCAATCAAAACCGGTTTCCGTACAAAATGCGTAACCAAAAATCTTCTGAAAACAATGAAAACACGTCGTTGATTTGTTGGTTGGTGGTGTACTAGTTAATTGTTTGCAAATAGTCGCCATTGTCATGAAAATGCCAGCGAATTAGTGGCGATTCTGTTGAACATAAAATGGCCGAGCCTTCGAAAGCAGTGAATTAAAACGGTTTGATTTTTTATTCGCATTATAAAATCAGATTTCATTGGAATAGTAGTAAAACGGTTCCAAAGTTTAAAATATGAACTTTAAAATTGTGTTATTAATTTTTCACCAATATTGTTATTTTTTTTTTATTTACAGGCTATATTTTGTAGTGTACTGATTGTTTTCTCTGTGATCCAACTAATGAAGTTTCGGTCTATATCCTTATTTATTTGTCCTTTTGGGGTACGGAACCTTATAAGTAATAAATAACAATTCGGCCATTTTTTAAAGTATCGATAGTTGAACTTTAAACCCTGCACACATCCCTAGATCTGAGAATCACAGCTTAAACATATAACGCGGCGGATTCCCGCGTTCCTTACTTAGGCGGAGGAAGACTAAATTTTAGGTAGATACCCACACTAACCACTGACACCTAACAGTCAGAACAATTAATAGATTCAGGCGTTACTTTGCGGAGGTCCATATCAACAAACTGGAACCTTGCTACTCCGCCAAACCACAAATTTGTCTTGGTTTCGCGGACTAGCAACATAATTTGTTCCAGTTTGTTTTGACCAGTCAGAACTTTAAAAAATACACTAGACATATCCTGACAAATGAGAAAGTAACAAGCTGAAACAAATTACCTCGCTACTCCGCGAAATCAAGGCAAAATTGATTTCGCGGAGTAGCAAGGTAATTTGTTCCAGTTTGTTGATATGGACCTCCGCAAGCTAACGCAGAATCCAAACTTCGCAAAACAAAATACCCCACTTTGCTTTGCTCTGTAAAATTAAAATATGACAATAAATACGTGTTTCTGACACTGCACGTTTTGAAAATAGGGTTTCATTTTATTAATTTATATGTACTCGTATGTTAGTCTTTAAGGTATTTATCTATGGGCCTATGCAGCCTGAAATAAACTTATTCTATTTTATTCTATTCTATTAATTTGATGTATATATAAACAATTAATAAACCCCTTCGAAATAAGTTATGCTTCGGCACCAACGATATTATAATGTATGGATGTACAATGTCATACTAAATGTCAGCCGAAAAACGGCCCGACAAATGAGAATAGGTTGACGCCAATGTTCAATATGTACACTCTTAATTGACTTTTTATATTTTCTTTAATTTCAATCTTACTACGACGCCATACTGTATAAAATGGTATAAAATTATCATTTATAAAGTTTTGTCGCAAATAGGTTTTTTTATTATTGCATTTCTAAAAATATGTCTGGCAGCTTGTACTTAGAAAAAAAAACATTGGCATTGAAATGGCGGTTGTCTTGTCACAATGAACAGAGACTAATAGAGTCGCAGTTCTCCTAATTCAACAATTAAATATTTTAATTTTAGATACTTGTAGAAACTGTTATTAGTTTTTATTTTATTAATAAAATAATGACAATTAAATGTACTTTGAAGCATAAAACTAATTAAAAACCCACCACAAATACCATTGAAATGAAAGAATGAATGTTCGTGTGTTTATTACACATAAATGACTACCTACCTACTGACTCGAAATTTGGTAGCTTTTGTTTTGGATGACCAAACTTTTTTTTTACGGTTTACCACCATTTCAGTTAACATTGTCAGTTATGGAGATAAAACATGGTTTTGCTAAGTTTCTTCATAGCAAGGAGAGACTGCATCACAAGTCTGAAAAATACGCTGAGGCTCATGAGCTCAGATACAACACGACCACGAGTGAAATGATGGTTTTTGAGGCTGGTAAGAGGACATTTTCCAAACTTCCGGCAATAACCCAGCCTGTATTTCGCTTAACTTTAAGTATCTACGCCACTTCGTCACTAAAGATCTGATTGTAAACTTTTTGTGTACCACTTGACTGGGAACATGTTAAATTATAATTATTTATTTTGTAAACTAAACGATTATTTAACACGTCCCCAGTGGTATTTCCGTGAAATCAAAATATTCTAAATTGCAATGTCTTTATTTACAACCATGTACAAACATAAAAGTTAAATATATGCGCCCAATCTATCTATAATATTATAATAAAATCGTTAAGACAAAAAGTCTGTACATTGACGATTTAAAAAAAAGAACCACCCAGGGCGACTTAAAATGAGTAACTGAACACGATAAGACCATTTAAAAAAAATTGTTTGTTTGAACGCGTATCACGTACAAACCGCTGAACGTATTTTGATGGAATTTTCACAGGCCTATTCAAATAAATCCAGAATACAACTTAGGCTACAATAAATTTTAAAAAAGGGTAGGAAGGGGGAAAAATGGGGTGGTGAAGTTTGTATGAAAAAAATTAAAAGATTGTTTTAGACTCATGAAACTCAGAATCCATACTTACTATTTAAAATTAAGAAACACCTGTTTCAGCATTTTTTTCAAATCGCTTTCAGAAAAGCAAGAAAGTGAAATTAGGGTTTAAAAATACTTAACTTCATAAAGCTTATAAATGCAATGAAGTCCATTCGTCTTTACTGAAACACAACACTTTAGTCCTATTTCTGTTAATGTTCCAAAATTTTATTTTCTAATTGATTCCAAATGTTACAAGTCCCAAAAACTTTATTAGGACTCTTTTATATTTTCCGAATATTTTTCAAAATGAAAGCAAAAAAAATGGTTGAGCTAGGTAAAATTAGGTAGGTAAAATTCTTGATTACTAATTTTAACATTCCTAATTTTCTACTAAACGTGATTTGGGGCATATGGAAAACAGCAAAATCAGGCATTTAATAAGAATTTGAATGAATATAAAATTAACATCCAAGCGGCTCTATAGTTTCTTTGTTCTGAATCTTTCAATCATTGATATGGTAAATTAATTCGAATATAAATGAAAGACTGACAATTAATTACTTCTGAATTATAACACAATAGATTAGTTACTGAAAATACGATATTCCATCCTTTCTTTTGGCTTTGCTACTGTTATTTTTACATGTTTTCACAGTGCAGTATGGCATTTTGACAGAAGCGCCGTCGCACGGAAACTGACAGCACAATTCGCACCTTTAGAATTAAAGCGACTCATTTCTGAATAATACACGTCCCAAAATTTCACCTTATTTAAAAGACATAGGGTTTAATTTTGGGAAATGTCATATTCAGAATTGAGTCGCTTTAATTCTAAAGGGGCGAATTACTCCTCTTTTTACTCCTCTTTCGATAAGGCCATTTTTTAAACACTGACTAGAAGTCCATTACTTATAGGTCAGTGTTCGGCACACACACATTTTTTTTATTTTTAACCGACGAAAAAAAAACGGAGGAGGTTCTCAAATCGACCCGTACATTTGTTTTTTTTTATGCATGCCAACGCATAACTTTTTATGAGTAGTATTAATTGGCAAAAATGTTTCTACCTTTTGGATTGGACACTGCCATTTTAAGTTTTAGAGTTGTGCCAGTAGAAGTTGGTAATATTTCGTCCCTCTATTGTTTTGTTTAGAGTTAGGAGTTAGAATTTAGAGTTACAGAATTCATTGTGATTATTCACTCCGCTGAATACAATTTAGTTACATTTGCACTATTGCTAGTCGTTAAGTGTTATTTAGAGGACAGTCGAAATTAAAAAAGAATTGTAAGGATTAAAAAAAAATCAGAATTGTTAAATTAACATTCCAATCAGTCCTCCGGTTTGGGAGCTACGATGCCGCAGACAAACATATGCACACATGCTGTAAATTTCAAATACCCCTTATTTTTCTTCGGAGGTCAACACACAAAGATACATAAAGTAATTTATACAGGCGAACTTATTAATTACTTAGTTCCCACGTCACCGAATTACCACTCGCTTTACCGCCACCATTATTTACCACCGAGTGACCCACTTGCTCGTTTGCCTTCTTATTTTATGAAAAAAATGTAAGACAAGTCTGTAAGGTACAGTAGGGGAAATATATAATACACGTACCACCTTAGAACCCTATCGCAATGTCGAGACGCGTTAAACGCCAGGCTATGTTATACAAATGTCATGCGTATGTCTCTTCGACTAGGTTCTACTGTACGTGTTTCAATTTCCTTGACTGTTCGAGTATTTCTCTAGCCTCTTGTACCCCGATACGAAACGATATTATGGTTTTTGTCTTTTAAGAAATTTACAGCCTATGTAATTACTGACACAAGAGGTATTCCATCTTAGCCCTCTGTGTTGGCAACGCACCTGCAATCTCTTTGGTGTTGCGGATGTCTATAGGCGGTGGTGATCACTTACCATCAGGTGACCCACTCTTTACCTTCCTATTTCATAAAAAAAAACTTTTCCAGTCAACCTTTATGTTAAGTCACTATGGTTTTGTCCCCAGGAACCGGTTGGAAAGCAACGCGGAGCACTGGTCGGCACTGCTGCTGTCACTGCGGGAGCTGACCGAGTGGGTCATACGCAAGGAGACTGAACTCGCTGCGCTTGCGCCGCCTCGGGGCGACCTACCGCAGGTCCTTAAACAACAGGTAAACGCGCTGTAACTTTTATAGTATCCGTTTGTATTAATATGTCAGAGTCTAACGGTAGTTTGAAAGTCAAAGTCAAAATATTTTTATTCAGATAAAGCTTACAGGAACCACTTATAAATGTCTTAAATACCACCGGTTCGGAAAAACCTCAGATGAGAAGATACCTGTCAGAAACTGTTTCTCTTATTTGTAAGGTATTCAAGTTATAGGTAAATAATAAATATCAGTTTAGTAATGATATCGTTGCTAAAATTATATAAATAATTTGTTACAAAACCGTAAAAAAATTATCTTATTATTTAGTAACTATACAATGTTCAATTCTATCTGACAGGAAACAAATATCCTGTTAAAACCAAGTGACTGAAATTACGTTACAATTATCGCTCTTTTTGAATTTAATTATTATAATAAGTTTACCAAAATAATAGTTAATTGCGGTTTCGGTTATCGAATAATTATTTCAGAATTGCTACAACTATTTCATTATTTACTTTAGTAGGAAATTAAATTTATTCTCCTAGCGTTCGTGTTCTCCTAGTCGTAATGATTTTGTGGCTTTTTAGGGTTGTCAACAACTTCCAATTTATTTAACAAACTGGAACAAATTACCTTACTACTCCGCGAAACCAACCAAAAATAAAATAAATTTTAAAAGCTAGTAAAAACACTAATGTACATCTACAGTACATCCAGTTTTTAATGCCTTACGGCAACGTACATCCTTCTCGCTCTTGCGTCTGACAGTATATATGTCACTCGTGTTTCTGAGTAAGACGGAGATTGCCGATAGCAATTAAGAAGCTGGACTTATTGTACACTATCTACACTAATATAACAAAGGTAAACTTTGTTTTTTGTCTATCTGTTAGTATGTAGAGGGTAATCTCTGGAACTACCGAACAGATCCCGAAATTTCACGAATAAAAAGCTACACTATCCCTGACAGACATAGGCTATACCACGCAAACGAAGTCGCGGGCGTCCGCTAGTTATTAATAGATTTTTTTTATATGTAAGTGCAATGTGTCTAAAACATTACATTGTAATATAGGTAATAATTTTGATTTAAAAGTCATACAGTTTTGCACGCATGCTTGCCAGCCCTGGCTTAACAAGCTGCCAACACTCGGCGGCCATTTTGCGGTGCGACGGAAACCAAAATGGCGGCGCTAAAATGGCGTTTGATTCCGAGTCTGATTAAGCGTGTGGACAGGCTGGATTAGTCCTATTTAGCAGCTAAGCCACTATGTTACTAGGTTTTCCTGGTTCAGTCTGGTCTATGTTTAATTCGGATGCCAAGTGCTTGGTCGTGAAGGTGATTATAAGCGAATTTTTAGCATTGGCATTTGACAAAATACAATTGTAACTTAGCTGTGTTGCTACATCGTTTTTAAAATGAAATTGTAATGTGAAAAATATTGGAAAAGAACAGAGGTTCTCTCTAGGTCACAATTATCATACAGATAAAGTATCCTTCGCAATTAATATGGTAATAGGGATGAGGAAGTCATCATACGTTTTTGATTTCCTTCTAAAAATACACTCATTCAAATTATTGTAGTCCAGTCAAAATAATAATAAAACAAAAGCTATATTTTTAAATTTTAACACAAGATCTTTTGTTCGCGGTACTTTATGTCTTCGGATCTATATGCGCATACAACATTTCAAATCAGTGCAACCACTGGATGTGACTCAAAGTTGAAATACTTCGTAACAAGTGAACCTTTCAACCAAACTTAATCCTTAACCATTTTACAACCATGTCGCAATAATATTCGCTGTTAAATCATTCACTAGGAAAAGTCATCATAACATTTTTATGGATTAGGGATGCAAACGAGTATACGAGTCACCTGATGGGAGGTGGTCACCTTGGAAGTGAGGCCCTTGGGAAGTTAAAATAAATAAATAAATAGTCATACGTCGAAAATTAAGCTAATTTTATATATTTCTTGTCCCAATCCAATAGATACCATGACTGTCAAAAACAATTGGGCCCCATAAGGAGTAAAAAACCTATTTCGATGGTCATAAACTTTATTACCGATACGTATAACAGATGCGATGCCTCCAATTGTAGTCTAAGAGCTAGGAGCAAAAACTGGTCCCATATTTACAAAATCGAATAAAGCTTCACTTATATGTATTATAGTATACTATAGTTTCACTATAAAAATCAATATTAAATATTTTTAGTAACTGCTGTAGTTCAGTTTATTTAATTCAATTCCCATTTGTGAGATCCTGTTATTGGTTTTGTTACTGTTACTGAAGATGTCTGTCTGTATTTGTGAACTGTAGATTCTCCGAAAATAAATGAAATGCAATAATTCTAAAACCCCAAAAATGTATGCGTCAGATGCTATTACTAGTGTTAGTAAGTAACAACAGCGACAATGAGTAAGAAAAGATAAGACTGCAATGAAACTAGAATTAAAATAAATCGATGAATAGCAATAAACGCGTCATAGAGGGCCAATGCACCTATCACGAACTTTCTCGACATGACAACTCGCTGCGTGAGACGTAACTCAGTGCGTCTCATTCTAACTCTCCCAGTAGGAGAGAGTCTCACTGAGTTAAGTAGCGAGTTAACGCGTGTCAAGAATAAACAAACTGGAACACATTATCTTGCTACTACGCGAAACCAGTGCCGGACTCGTGCAAAATAGCTGCGTCTGTGCGACATAAATATATACATGCAAAAACCCAACCTCCTCCGCTTCCACACGAAACAACATATATCACACAGACTCAACTTCAAACCACCACCACTGAACACTAAAACTACACGATCGACGCACGTTTCGCCTCTATACGAGGCATCATCCGGATCTAATAGTACGGCCGTTGGCTACTTGAACGAACTAAAAGCTTGTTTGTTGATATGGACCTCCGCAAAGTAACCCCTGAATCTATTAATTATTTTTCGTGTCAAGAATGTTCGTGCTAGGTGCACAGCTCTTACACTACGCGTATAACAAGCAATACTTTACAACACCTATAGACAAGGGGTCCGATTCTGTAGACGTGATATTTCACGCTCGTTTCGCGCCATAAATCCGCGGGAATCAAAAATAACGGCGCCCCTAACGCTCGATAGTGTATCATGTTTTATGATCTTAAGTTGGGAATATTGAAGTTTTAAAAAGGATTTACTGGGCTTCTTGGCTCTTAAAGGCGAGCTGTTTTCTGTTGGTACTTAATGTTTGTTCAATACACGCCGTCGCGCTTTATATTCTAGGGTGCCGGCCGTATAAAATAATTTGTTTAATATGTTGTACGACTTTTAAACTTTGAAATAAAACAATTTAAACACCCTTGTCAGTCCGTGAGCATAGAACATGAAAAGAGCCCGAAGCGACAAGACTTATATTCGTTATAATATACGCGATATAACCGTTTAAATTGTATTATTTTAAAGTTATATACAGCGGAAAAATAGAGGAGACCATTATAATGGAAAAGAGAAGTGCTAATCAGTTGCTGATCTTGTTGGCAATGACTTTAAGATAACGAGCGGTGTTTGCCGTCAGGCGTGCCACATGCGTATTTGCCACTATGTAAAAATCTAGCGAAAAATGTCGACTGCATTGAATTGCAAATAATAGTTATCGATATTTTTAATATACCTCTACTATAAAAACGTTATTTTTTTACGTTAATGTTAATTAACGTTGCGTTACGTTATGAATGTTATCTGCCATGCTAATACTACTTCAGCTGGAGTGTAATTTCGTCTTTTTTCCTTGCAGGATGACCATCGCGCGTTCAGAAGGCAGCTGGAAGATAAACGGCCAGTGGTAGAAAGCAATCTACTGAGCGGGCGGCAGTACATTGCCAACGAGCCGCCGCTGTCAGACACCAGTGATACTGAGCGTAAGTTTAGCACATTTTTTTTCTATAAAGTAGGAAGGCAAACGAGCAAGTCACCTTGTAGTAAGTAATCAACACCCAAGACACCCTCAATAATGCCAGGGCGACTGCAGATGCGTTGCCAATCCAGAGGGTTAAAATGGAATACCTCTATAGCCAGTAATGTCACTGGCTATCTTGCTCTCCACACCGGAACACAACAGTGCAAGCACTGCTGCTTAGCGGCAATAAGATGGCAATAGCGATCCGGAAGGACCCTGCGTAAGGTTTTACCACCCGCAAAATTACTTTCCTTTGGAATCCGCGCAACCATAGTTAAAAACCATAGGCGAGGCACAGCTTCGAATAAAAACTTCCGGACGCGTTCGACCGCAGACCAATGCACCAATCGCAGCGGCGGAGACCCAATGACAGCAGAATGTCCACGACATTACGGCAGAATTGAACTCACAGAATTGTTCCCTAAAAGAAACGACTAATAAAAGAATAAAGAAAAGAAATAAAAAGAATAATAAGCAGAAGAATACTAAAATATAAGCTGTAGGTGTTAAAATTCTAGATGTTACACTATTTAAGGGGATTGTGTACTTAACCTGAAAAAGCGCTTCCCATACAAACAACGGTACGTTTTCCAACCTCAAACCCTTAACCAATAGTCATGGTTTTTCAGTATAATCATTACAATATTTGCATTTTAAAACGTTCATCACAAAACAAAAAATCCGTCAATGTTTTTAAAACTATAAGGAATATTTTAAAAATCAAAACCTACAAACCTGGTTCTACAACTTAACAGCAGCACCCAAAAAAACATGGCTATAGGTTAAGGTTTGGACTCTAAACTTTAGTGGATGGAAAACGTTTGTACGGAAAGCGCTGGGTACCCAACAGTCTTAATCACGTTTCGGTTCTGACTGTACCTGACCTGTACAGACACACATCTGCAGCTCACTGTACCTACGTGATATTTTAATCCTAACCTATTTCCACTTTCGGCAGAGCGCATCGACAATATGGCGGCTGAATTTATACGATTCCGAAATGAAAACTAAACATTCGTTGTGAATATAACTATTCCAGATTTGAATAATCGAGTAACGAACTGAGATATGGCAACACGAACACCCTGTATCTGTGTTATATAAATGTGCGCATACAGGATGTCCCGTAATAGTGATCCGAAAGAAAACCTCCTGTAGATACGATCATTTGCTACTGTAATAACTTAAATTAGGTTATGTTAAAATATCACAATTCTCGACTTATAAGTAAGCTTTTTTATAAATTTTAGATGTTATAAAAATGTTAATAACCTCTTACAAGGAAATCGAAGACTTACCTAAGTATACAATAATATTTTGTTAAACATGGCCCCTATTGCATAATGACTTGTAACTTGTAATACAAGCGGCAGTCTCTTTCTATTAAAAGGAGTTGAAAAGAGAAATAGGGACCTGCTTTAGATCACTAACGGGACACCCTATATAGCTACTCATGTGTATATAGTGGTATATAAACTCTATATATGTGTCTCTATATGTGTTTTATTTCTGTCTTGTCTTATATTGTAAGCTGAATA
Organism: Ditula angustiorana; assembly: GCA_963691745.1. Lineage (NCBI taxonomy): Eukaryota > Metazoa > Arthropoda > Insecta > Lepidoptera > Tortricidae > Ditula > Ditula angustiorana. The sequence goes on from OY829490.1 coordinate 616,488, forward strand.
AACGATTTTTCTTTCTTTCTTTCTTCTTTCTTTATATACAAATCTACGCTGACAAAGTTGCAGACAAAAGCTAGTTTTAGCTCAAATACCGTTTTTTTATGAAATGAGGTACATTTAACACCGCTTTATAAAACCTCAGTCTATATAACCTAGCCTCCCAGAATGCCCAACGCAGCGAGCCTCGCAAATTACGTTTTTACGAGACGCCGGCAACACTTTTTTATTCAAACATTTAAAAAAAAACAAGTATTTTCCCGCCAAAAACCGCGTCATAAACGACTCTGCGAAACTCGCGTAAATGCGTCCGTTACGCCGGCCGGTCCATAAATTTGAAAATGGAACGGCTTGGAGGGACCAATGGCGGCGCTGTATTTGAAAAACGAAGGCGCGTTCGTTAGGACCCGCCATTTTCGTCGATAAAGCAAACGACGGTTGATGGCGGGTTTTCGTTTTCTTGTTATTTATGATTTAGATGATTTCGATAGAAAAATATGAAGTCGCAAGTTTCAGAAATGAAGACCGACCTACTCCTAGGACCTTGTACAAGGTCAGTTCGGATCGCTACCACCACCTGGCTCGCTAATCCAACCGCCAAGCAGTGCTTGCACTGTTGTGTCCCAGCTTAGAGAGTAAACAGCCGGTGACATTACTGGCACAAGAGGTATTCCATCTTAACCCTCTAGGTTGGCAACTCGTCTGTAATCTCCTTTGTATAAGGGGCGTCTATGTGCGGTAGTGATCATTCACAATCAGGTGGCCCACTTGCTCGTTTGCCATCCTATTTTTTACCCGACTACGGCAAAGCCAAAAGGAAGGGTTATGTTTTAAGCAGTCTATGTATGTATGTTTGTATTTATAATAAAATAAAAAAGGTTTAAAGGGCCTACCGTCGCAACGCGCGCAAAAAGCCCGCATATGGGCGCCTTAATTAAAGATTTCAAAGGCCATCTAAGCCTACCTGCATTGCGTGGGTTTTTTACGCGTGTATTTAAATTAAACAATCTCTGCGTAACTTTTCCTACCAAAATTGTACAGTTGACGCAGAAAATGCAAAAAAAGTACATATTAATAAAACGGATCACTCCCGTTTTTTTAATTCGAGAAATGCCCGACATGTTTCTAAATAGTACACTTATTTAAACTGAAGTTGTATTTAAAAACAATAAGAAAAAAACCAAAAAAAATTTCAGCAACTGTAAGTTTATAACTCTTTATAAATTATAAAATGGACGAAACGCCAAATATTAATCCCTTCATCTAAGAGTCAAAATGAAGTTTTTCTTTGAAGAAAATTTTAAGCCGGTTTTAGTACATAGTAGTCCGTTGAAACCGACGGGAAAGGAACACCTAGCGGTCGGCAACGATTAAGCGATTCTTTTGGGCGTCAATGAATACTTCCCATCAGATGGTTTGCATACTAGTTTCCTTCAGTTTTCCGTAAAAAAATGCTTTTTTACCCACTCTTTTGTAATTGCGTTATGCTTTTTTTAATAGTATGTTATTGTGTCCCAATGCTTGTCAATGGTCTCCCCTTTTGACCTCCACAACTCCCTGTTTAGCGCAGCATCATGCATCATAATAAAAATTTTAAATTCAGTTAACTTAAAATAAGTAAGTAAGTATAACATGTCATTTCAAAATTTTACGCATAAACTTTGCTCGTAACACTAACTCAGCGTAACGTCTAATTATCTATCTACAATTGAGTAGCGTAAAATTGACTACGAAAGGATTATCTCGAAGCAAGAAGCGTAATAACGACAGCACTGAAGTGCCTTCGCATGGGCGAGTAACTCGCTTAGTGGGACGACCGAGCTACTTGCCTGTAATTAGGGTTACTATCTTACCATGAAGCGTAATAAAATAAGAGTAGCTTGCGTAGTTAATTGTAATTGGAAATAGAAACGAACAAACTTTGATATATTCATATAGGGTTGAGATAAGTACTTCGTCTGTTTGTTTGTTTTTTTTTATCTGCCAATATATCATAGAACCTACATGTAAGGTCTAATTCAAAATGATTATATAATACTGAAATAAAACAATTAAATTGATTAATATCGGGGAAAATATTCGTTAAAATACAGGCGCTTTAACCGTTTAAATTATTTATTATGTCTCCTAAGAAATTGATGTATTTTATAGTATTTCATTAGTGACGATTTAACTCTGATTATTAATAGTATTTCGATCAATACTCATCCAGTCGTTTGTAATTTAATAACTATTAGATATCGGGTTAACTTAAAATTATAAATTTCATTATTTTTCATTTTAAGTTGGCAACCCTACTCTAGTGGAGTTGCCTCAATTGGAGGGCCGCCGTCGAGTGCCCGGTAACAAATGCAATTTGTCATAATACTGGGTTTGTTGTGAACAAAAGTTTCAACAATCAGAATACTTTCTTACAGAAAGCAGTAGGTTTGCTAAAATCATAAACAAGGAGGTTTGCGATTTCCACACATTTTTAACGTCTTTTGTTTTTTATCTTATCTTCGCGTTAAAGTCCCGATAGACGTTATACATAATTAAGAAGGTGTGTTGTAAGGAAACAGCATTGTAATAATAACTTCCACTGTTATAAGGCTCACTGTTATCCATTAAAGAAGATTTGCCTTATAGTGTAATAATTAAACAGTATTTATTTTAATGCTTTAAAATCAGACGAAAGCGATATGCCACGTACCTATTCTCCGTAGTTTTCGTTTGTATTGTAACATATAGTACGTACATTACACACACACACGCACACATTAATACATGATGCATTACATACCTAAATTAGTTTGTTAAAAAATATTATCATTGTAATTTTATTTAAATGTAAAAAAAATTAACTGCATAGCTTTGAGTACATGGCAATTTAGAAAAATTAACTCTAGCATCTTTTCTAAATGTTGCTTGTTGTATATTGTATCCAAATAAAAAAATATGTATATATAATCTTGTACATTACATGACCTGGAATACTCTCCAGGGCAGCTATGTCCTCTAGAGATCTAAGGATAACAACATTGTTATGTTTCTCAAAGCTCAAAGGAGGTAAACACAAACATTCTATACATTATTTTATCGTCTAGACTTTAGTGTTGCAGAAATGTAGCCATAGAAGCTTAATTAGGTACGTTTTGTATGTAGCCGTTTTCGCAGGGCTTGAGTGGCATCGATTTTCTATTCGCGATATTTCAAGAAATAATGATCTTAGGAAAAAACTAAAAACACAGGTTTTCTTCGTTGAACTAATTCTTTCAATTAAGGTAATAAAAAAATATTTGTCAACTAGCCAATTGTTTTACCTAGGGCCTAAAAGTTGGCTAAAAGTCAATCCCGTGCTTCCCATCACGGTACTTTATTGTCAATTCACTAGCTTTTCGTTGAAGGAAAGTAGACCTCCTGTGAATTACTTTAATATTGTGTGAAGAAATGCCCAAAATGTCCCTTAGGGTCGAAATATATTTGGAAGGACCCTTGTAAGATAAGATAAGATAAGTTTGCACAAATCAGGTGATATTAATGCAGTAAGAAAGTGCAAGCGCATTTAATTTCAACTCCATTTTAGGGAACAGCTGAAGGGATATTTATGCTGGTATTTTTGACGATGTATGCCGGTTTTTTGTTGTAAAAAGTATTGTAGGTCAATTATTTTAAGAAGCTTTTGTCAGATTGTCATATTAAAAATATGTGCGAAGTACATTTCTGTGGATACCCTTTTAAGTATCACGTAACAATTTGAGGAAGTAATTTCAAACACAAAACGACTATTGCAGGCTGAAACTGATGTCACTTCTTTAAATATTTTTTCTTTATAAGATTATAAGAGCAGCTTACTTGCTCTTGAGCTAATTACGAGTATATCTCATAAAAATTTATAAAAACTCAATATTTTCAGAAGTCTTTAAACGTGAACTTTATTTAGCCAAGTCATACCCAAATAATTAAAGATGTTTCACTTAATTCTATCACAAAGTAACCAACCCAAGTTCACGTTATAGTCATAACTCAGAATAGCCCAGCTACTTTATGCAGTCAGTAATATTTTACTCCATTTGTTAAGCTCCGTTAAAAGCTCCCAGTCGAGTAAATTAGCCGTTTGGAAGCATCCAGCATTCCTGACGTCAATGTAATTATTAAATTCCAGCTCCGTTATTGTCTCTCGCTCGACGTCGAGGCAACGCTTTGTCTCGCTCACTCGTGCTCGCGCTAGAACAGGACAGGGTGATGCTTCGTCATTGAATTCTACGCTTTTGGCGCTCAGGGAATCACGCAGCCACGGGCTCTCGCGTGCCACAGTGGCTCCCAACGTTAACTTTATTTACTTTTACCTGATACTGATATGTCTGGAGTTATTTCAAATATGTGGTATTTAATTGCACGTGATCCTGACTCGAGCGAAGCGGTATAGTACGCTGGTTTGAGAAAAAACTCTCTTCATTCAAGTTGCAAAGATAGTTTCCACTTTTTGATAGGCAACAAATTATTTTAGGGACAAAAGAGTGAGATTTTTTCCCTGTGGTTTAATATGTCCCCATAGAATATGTCAGTAGGGCGAAGTGGTTGTGAAAGCTATGAGCGAGTCCTAAACCTCCCCGATTGATTGAAACAATTTCGACCACAAAATCAATGATCTTTGCCGACTAAAATCGATGTCACTTGTTCAAAAAATGGTACTTTATTGGTAGACTGCTGTTTAGCTGATTCATAAAAAAATGCAAAATGACAATATTTTTAAGGGTGATGTGATGAGTTCAAGCAGTTATTTTATGACTTAGTAAGAAATAATAAACCATTTCAAATCCCAGCTAACAAGGCCGAAAAATTTAATCGTTTTTAACATTTTAAATTCATTTAACAAACACTTCTGCATTGTTAGTTAGTTATGTTAAATAATATTGATAACATTATATCAATATTATTTGACACATCAACTTGACTCATAAATATTCATTGTAATCCTAATTTGGTTCAGCAATTTAGTTTCATGAACTAGCAGTTAAGTATGTAAACAACTTAACGATCCTTCTAATTATATCAGAACATGGTACCTTAGTCTTCGTTAAGAGGAAATAATTTTTAAAGAAGAAGAAATTGTCAATACCAATATAAAAATTTGTTATTGATTTGACATTATGTCTGTCACTATTTTTTTTAAATCTAACCTCACTCATAAAAGCTTACCATCGTCTTTGTACTAGAGTTTTGTGTTGTTCCTTCAATGAGAGATAGTAAAACACATGTGTTAACTGACGTAATTTACTGAGCGTTTATACATAAGCGGTGTAGCAAGTCTTTTATTTGTCAATTAAAAAAGAAATCCCGTCTAATGACCATCAGTAATCAACTAACATAACTAAAGATATACCAACATAATCTTCTTTCCGGCAAATTGCTTGCGGTAATATATCCGTAACGAAGTTAGCGCCTGGAGGATACCCGGACAACTCGGGCTCCGGACAATTACGGACGTCTTGTGTATAATTAAACGTCTATCCAAGTATATACGGGACACTTTCTCAACCTCATACTCAAGTAGCAAACAAGCGCTATAAATGCTGTCTCGTAGCTGTATACAGGCTAGTATAAAAGTCTATACAGCTTTAAACGCTAAGTGTACTAGCCAAGGTTTGTGGAGTTATCATATTCGTCGTGTACTTTGTGTATCCGTCATTTTTTTAAGTGCAACTCTACCGTCCGGATATTGAAAGAAAGAAAGAAAAATATTTATTTATGTATATTGTTTATTAATTGCAATTCACATGTCAGTATCCTTAATCTATAAGTACATTAAAACATATGAAACCCTAAAGGGCGCAGCAATGTATGGACAAAGACGGACCGAAGGTTCACTATGATACTAATGATCTATTCGATACGTACATTGATATTGACCCTTGACATTTTATAGGTTATGTATTGGTTACGTATCTTTTTTTAAGGATACACTGGATTCCTATTTTTTTTCTATTGTCACCAGCGAGTCGCGAGAACGAAGGCGACTCACGCAACTACCGCTCTGCTGAGGAGCAGGCGCGGGACCTGGCGCGCTCCATCCGCCGGGAGGTCGCCAAGCTAGAGAGCAAGTGGAACTCCCTCGTGGACCGCAGCGACGCCTGGGGGCGGTGTCTCGACGACGCTGTACAGGTTAGTCAAAAGTCAAAGTACAAAGTCAAAATATTTCTATTCTGATTATGCTTACAGGAATCACTTATGAATGTCATAAAATTTACAACTAAGTAATTTTTTGACAGCTCATAGTTATGCCCCACTACTGATATCCTGATTCCTTTTGATAAAAAAAAATATAAAAATACTAATAAGTATTTTTATTATTTATAGAATAGTTAGTCGTTGTTAAGTCGACAGTCAGACACTCGAAATCACGCAAACTTTCTTACTTACACATTACTTAATTTCATCACGTAAATAATACAGTTCCGCCAGAAAAAAATTAATAAGGCTGAGGATAATTTTTTAAAATATTGCTGCCAAAATTGTTACAAAATTTTAAGTATTTTTTTTATGATAAAAACCCTCGTTAAGTTTCCACCATTCCCTGTTGTTCTATAAAATTGACACACCAAATTAGAAATGACACACCAAAATACTTTTTATAGTTATCGAATTATTTGTATACATGTTACAGATGTCACAATTACTTTACTTGATTGACTGTAAATGATAATTTTTTATACTTACACAAAATTGACTAGAACCTAGATAAACTATAAACAATTATAGATTAAACAAAGCCTTGATACTCAACTACATTAAATGCAATGTGAAAATTGCCGTCTAAACGAAGCATAGAGCATAGTTGCATGAAGCGCCATCTCTCCAATATCGGAGGAACTATCACGCCATTAATCGATGCGCGTCCTAAAACCATAGCTTCTCAACATGCCGCCATTTAACGGCGTTGGTACAGAGATGGCGCCACAGTGTGTTTAAAAAGTGCTTTATGAAACTTAAGATTTTAACGCATTATTGGATTTTGCGAGTCTCCTTGATTGTTTATGGATTACTTTGCATAGGTACATTTTAGCAAATTAGAACAAATTATCTCCCTACTCCGCGAAATCAGTGGTTTTTTGTGACTGTCTCAAAACAACTGTGTTTATGCAACATATAAATTATAAATAAATCTCCTCTCTTTGCTTCTAAATAAAACAAAATACATTAAATACACTCACTTTAAAAATAATATGTTTTTGTTAAATGTTTCTGTCAAAAAGATTAAGATGTCTACACACAAATACATGTCATTTAGCAACCCATATCCTGTCGCCACCGCTTTGTCTTGTATCGCTAATCGCTCGTCTACATGCGTACGCGCATGTAATGCGGCGCGGCGCGCGCGTCTCACGCGCATCTAGCGAGGCGATCAATGGGCTGGAGGGACGTTTCCTCCTTACCTTAATCATTATTTCATTTAGTATCGATCTTATACAGAGTTACCAGTATGCTTGTTATACTATAACAAAATATGACTATCTTTTATCAGTAAGTGCGAAGTAGATTTCATTTCCGATTAAATGACAACTAAAGTTAGTTAATTTGGTGAAATTAAAACGACACAGTTTTTTTATTGGTCGTATTTCATGCTTATTAAATAAATAATCATAATCATCGACGCTCTATAATTGGATATACAGGGTGTAACAAAACGAACCCAGAACCTTCCGTAAAAAAATCATTTGTTGACCATCAAACGGCCAATAATTAAGAATTAATAAGGGTAGGTACTTAAAAACACGTACAGTTTTATTGTATACTAGCTGACCCGGCGAAATTCGTACCGCCTAATTATTGGAGGCATATTTGCTCACCGTTTAGACCTACCCTGGACTACGACAAACATTTTAAAACCAAAATCAGCTCAATCGGCCCAGCCGTTCTCGAGTTTTAATCAGACTAACGAACAACAATTCATTTTTATTTATATAGATTACAAGAAATGACGAAGCCTATATACCATTACCTATATCAATATGGTTTGTTTACGTTTTGGCACACACACAAAAGAATGATCGTAAAACTAAAGACTTGACATTCTAGTTTTAAAAATGCGTAGTTACACTTTGACTCTGAACTTACAACCCTGCAACTTTCAGCACCAAAATGAAAGTCGAATTTTCAAAACAAAAACCAGCTTATTGTAATAACTGATTTTTAAAATACCTTAACATGTTTTTGACGCTACAATGATGATAAACATACTTCTAACTTTTACCCTCTTTGTGATTAAAAACCTTCCTACGCGTTTGACCATTCTGTGTATCAATCAGCGCGCACCCATCATCCGTCCAGCCCGTGACGGTCGGAGTCTTGGTGGCTGACTCCGCACAAAGCTTCCGCATATATCAATTACAGCCGGACACGACAGAATTAGGCTGAATGATATGCACCCCCTGTATATACTCGTTCGAGTGGTTGCAAGAGCGGCGAATATTAATTTATTTACTTTTGACTTTGGCTTTGTCTGTGTGTGTGTGTGTGTGTGTGTGTGTGTGTGTGTGTGTGTGTGTACTCAGTCATACACGTAGCCAATTTGATTTGTACGTATGTATGAAATTATGACTCTTTATCTTCTTTTTTTTATGAAATAGGAAGGCAAACAAGCAAGTGGGTCACCTGATGGTATTACATTATAATTAAAACAAATATCTCCCAAGTCTGTCCCCTGCGGTAAAGTGCCCATAAGGCTGGCTGCATTTCCACGTTGGATCGCAATTCCAATGCGTTGACCAAGAAATGCACCAGCCCTATGGTCATTTGAGATTTCAATTAATTTTGTTTCTTTTTGGCCAAACAAAGTTATAAGTTTTAGTCCCGGTGTCGCACATATTATAATAATAATAATATGTGTTGCCTCTGAGCCAGGTGTTGCCTCTGAGCCATTTTATAAGTCGCTTTTAAAGGGGGCCCATCTAGCGGAGGGCGAGTCACCGTCTGCCAAGATCACTTTTATTTGAGACATTTTTATTTGGCAGACATCCGGATGTCTCACGCAATAGCCCAGTCATTAGTCCATCGTTTTCCCCCTGTAGTCTTGTACGGTTTAGGTCCCATCTTTCCACAATAGTTTTTACGCCTGGCGGGGGCTGCCTCTGCTCGTGTCCCTATGATTCGGGCAGGGACAGCATCCGCCCGGTGTACCCATCACATTTCATTAAATTGTCTAAAGGGCCTCTACGTGTTGGCTTTGGCTCCGCGCACGCCTCCCAAAGGTCCGGGGCACTATTGTCCCGTGAATGGGAAAGACATTTAAATCTTAATTATTATTTTTTGTCGATTTTAGTTTAACTTCATTCGTTTTCTTCTTATCTATGGTTTTAGTAATTTACCTAAAATAAATCATTTTTTTTATTAATAAACCTAGACTCGGTGTTAGGAAGCGTAAAAGTGATCAAGAGATGATAAAGTTATTAGTTACACTCGTTTAATGAAAATAAATTGAATGACACACCTTGGTCATCTGGTAAGACACGAACCTGCAACCTTGGCATTCCGTGAATGGATGAACGGATTAATTAATTGTTAATTCGCTTAACATATAGTACAAACAAGACTGTATGATTATGAGTGTTTTTATAATATTAGGTACTGCATGTGTTTTGCTTTGTTTGAGATAAAAGGTTATTTTGAGACGTAACTTGGCGACTTCTCTTAGGTGTGAAGGTAATTGTTTTATGTTTAGATAACAGTACTTGAATAGCATATTGTCCTAAAAAAACCCTACTAATATCATAAATGCGAAAGTGTGTTTGTCCTGCCTTCGCGTCGTAACGGAGAGTCGGAATGACTTGATTTTTGTGTAAGAATAATTGAAACATTGGAGTTTTTGAAAAAATGATTTTAATGAATTAGGAAGGCAAACAAGCAAGTGGGTCACCTGATGGTAAGTGATCACCACCGCCTATAGGCACCCGCAACACCAAAGAGATTGCAGATGCGTTGCCAACCCAGAGGGCTAAGATGAAATACCTCTTGTGCCAGTAATTACACCCGCTGTCTTGCTCTCCACGCCGGAACACAACAGTGCAAGCACTACTGGTGGTAGTAGGACCTTGCGGGTATAGGCAGTGGTGATCACTTACCATCAGGTGACGCACTTGCTCGTTTACTTTCCTATCTACACTAATATTATAAAGAGGAAAGATTTGTACCTATTTTTGTATGTTTGTATGTGTGTAATGAATAGGCTCAAAAAGTACTGGGCCGATTTAAAAAATTCTTTCACCACTAGAATGCTACATTCTTCCAATTTGACATAGGCTACATTTCATTTTGAAAAAAATTAGAGATCCTTGGTAAAATTTGAACAATGTAACCGAAGGTGTAGAAAAATGAGTCTTAAAATTGATTGTACCCGTGCGAAGCCGGGGCGGGTCGCTAGTGTTGTATAAAAAAGGAAGAAGCTATCCGTGCCTGTCTGTCCTCTTATTTTCAACCGCCTACTCCTTCTAAACCATGCAAAGTCTTATTACGGTTTTCATTGACATTTACAGTTTTCTTACAGAAGGTTTTTAAGTTCCTACGTTACAATCTATTATGTACTTAAACGAAGCCGGGGCGGTTCGCTAGTTATATACATATAATAGGCACATGAAAATTATAGATCACGGACAAAACAGATGTACAAAGGCGAACGTACCCCTTTAAGAGATATCTTCCAGTTAACATTTGAGCTTTGATTTGTCGTAGGCTTTTATAAAAAAACATTTTTTTTTAATGGAAAATAGAGGAAAACGGGCGTACGGAGTCACATGATGGGAACCAGCTACTTCAAAATTAAAGGCATTTTTAGCCGATTCCTGCTTTAGTTTGACTTAAAAAGCCATAAGTAAATATTTCTACTTTCAAAGTTTTTAAGCAGAAGTAACACAGTAGCCCTAACAAAACCGCCCAAAAAGTCTCTATGTGCATCCCTATCTCACGATACAAGTTAGACAAAGCCGCAGAGAGAGACCAACTAAACTTGAGCGGTCATGTTAGGGACCATTGCACTTTCACACACTGTTACACGCTATATCTAAGTTCACTGACGCCATCGAGAATATATATATAGAGCGGTAATACTGGCCGTCCGATTCCGTCGTATTCCGAACTGATAAGTGTTTTGTCACTAACGAACAGCAACCGTCACTTGTACTGAAAAAGTGCAGCGAAAACCGACCTGTGAATATCCGTATATTCTGAAATAACGCACATGATACAATACAATTCTCTGTATCTCTTTTTGTCATTTATGGTTTTTTGTACAATAAAGAATTTACGTACATAAAATTATAGATACTAAATTTCTTTAACATAAAACTACCGTGAGACTCTGACATATTAATACAAACGGCACTATTAAACTGCGTACGTACGACGTATAATATGTTAGTATGTACGATTTGTAATTCAGTGGAACACTATCATTAAATATTGTCTATTACATCCGCGTTTTGCTTCTACCCTACACTACTAAATTTTCATATTGAGATTGATTTCCATGAAACAAAAAAAATTTATACCTACTACGCCATGCGATATCAGTTGTTATTTATTACAGCTATAGATAATTATAATAGTTTGTACAGGAACACAGTAATTTTTTCAAGCTTTAATTTAAGCTTGCAATGTTCGTATGTAAGTAGTCCGTCCTAAAATTTGCAAGTAAATTTTGACTCACTTCATGTGGTCTGATTGTTTCCAAATTCGATACGTGTTACCTCTAGTTCCAATGAAAATGTTAACCTTCAACAAGCTTTTACTGTTTTTTTTACCATAAACAATTTATTCGGAATTGCTCTCAAGTAAAATAAACGATATTTACTCTCCATTGAATATGTGCTCCAAGACAGACGCATAGGTCTCGTCTTATATGTTAGTAGATAGACTTGTGGTGGGTCCGTAAGGGGGTCAAGGAGGGAGGGGGGGGGGGGGGGAATCAGCAAACTATTTTAATTACTAAACGGCGGACGAAGTCCACTGTAACTTGTGAAATGGTGCCATGAAATAGGTTGACATTCTTAACGGCGCCTGGGTTGAGACTTGAAGAGTTTTAGATAGAAAGATTAACATAGTGTATTTTAGATTAAAATCCTGATTTAAATAACTATTTGCTACATGAAATTTTAGAGATTTCATGTTAGAATTTAGTGCAGGAAGATACCATAGCCTAGCGGTTAGTAATCTTAAGGAGCTATAGGTTCTTGGAGTGCGATTTTTGAATCTCACCGAGTAACTAAAGCTCACCAAAATGGCCGTTTTTCATAGAAATGTGGCCATTTTGGTGAGCTTTAGTCACCTGGTGGGATTCAAAAATTGCATTTCAATCTCACCGGGTAACTAAAGCTCACCAAAATAGCCGTTTTTCATAGAGATTCTGCCATTTTGGTGAGCTCTAGTCACCTAGTGAGATTCAAAAATTGCACCCCAGGTTCGATTTCCGTGAGGGGAAATGTGTTTATGATGATTATTAAGGTACTAATTAATAGATTCTGGAGTTACTTTGCGGAGGTCCATTTCAACAAACTGGAACAAATTACCTTGCTAATCCGCGAAACCAAGCAATAGGAAGAGCAAGAGTTTCGCGGAGTAACAAGACGACCGGATAGCCTAGTGGTTAGTGGCCCTGACTACAAAGCTTGAGGTTCCGGGTTCGATTCCCGGGAGGGGCAAATGTTTGTATGATGAATACGAATGTTTGTACCCGAGTCGTGGATGTTATATGTATTTAAGTATATATTTATCTAAATAAATATTTATATCCGTTGTCCAGTACCCATAACACAAGCAGCTTTAGTTGCTTACTTTGGGACTAGGTCAATTGGTGTTAATTGTCCCAAGATATTTATTTAATTTGTTCCAGTTTGTTACTTAGGGTTGCTAGAGGTAGCTGTTTTTTTTTTAATTATAATCCATTTTTAGTTCTTTTTGCGAGTTACACTCTTGACCATGATTTTAGATTTAACAGGTCTAGGCCCAATTTCATAAACGCGACACTGACAATTTGTTGTACATTGCTTACCCACTATGATGTTAAGTCTGCAAGTCTGTAGCCTTACTTGTCGACACAGTAATGTGCGGCGAATTGTCACTGTCACCTGTCGCCTGTCGCGTTTATGAAATTGTACTTAGGTTATTCCTTTGAAGCGACTGCCATTAAACCTTTGTAACCTGTGACAGGGAAACCAGACCGATATAATCATGGGTTCATTTATAGCTCTACCAGAATCTGATAGCAAATGAGTTTTAATCTATTCCAAGTGTGTCATATTGATCGAAAGATTTAATCGATAACAAAAAAAACGGTGACTATAAAACATGTTACATCCCTACGAATGTCAGGGGGCGAACCCAACCTACAATCGATACCCAAATCTCGAGAATGGAATACAATTTCATGCTGACTCAGTCTATTGCCCCATATATCCCCCCCCCCCCATTAGTTAGCTGTCGATAGGTTTGCATTTTGTCGATAACAATGCGCCGAGTTCGTTATCTCACTCGTTATGCGACCACTTGCGACGAGTACACTAGTACTGTGCTCAGTCGATACGCTTATCGATAAATTTTACGGATTAGTTTTTGTCAAATATTTAAGGTAGCTTCAGTACTTTAGCTTGTAAAGTTAGCCATTTAAGATTAATATGTACGAGTTTTCGTATCCGCTTTTGATCGGGGTTGATTTTTTAGGCCCTCTTGATCCGTTAGGACAAAACAAATGCGATGATAAATAATTTTCAGTTATTAACAATGAAATGAAACCGAACTAAAACAATGTCCTCCTTTTTCCGTGATTATTTTCTCAAGGAATTAACCTGTAAACAGCGTAATCCCATAAATTTACTAATATAATATAGTTAATTATAGAAATAAACTAAATAAATATAAAGCGGATCAGTGGTTGTCGAGCGAAAAATAAAAGTACATTGAAATGACGTAATTAGATGCTAATGTTTATTTCTAGTCATGAAATCGGTTTCAGAAAGTGTTGTGTAATTACTGACATTGAGATATTATTTATATTATACAGGGTTTTTATTTACAGCTCGTATTGTATTCTTCATAGTTAAGCTTGCCAAATAATAAATCTGTACGTTTGTATCACATTCATATAAAGATGTTCATTTCTCAAAAGGCTCTTCTTAGAACAACCGAATTAATGGCATTTATTATTTATTTACATAATCACACTTAAATGTCTGGAGGATAAGCACACATACTGTGCAGTAATTTATTTTTTCTTGATCCTTGCTACCATGACAATGTGCTTATTATTCAATTATTTAGTCCATTACTGCTTTCTAAAGCTAATTCTGTGTTAATTATATCTAAATTGTAACTTTTCATGTTTCTTTTATGCTTTCTTTTTTAAATTATAATATTGCAACTTTCAATGTCATCCAAATCATCATCGATATATCGACTCCAAACATGTTTTAAAGTCAAAGTGAAAATATCTTTATTCAGATTAGGCTTAGAGGAAACACTTATGATGCCAGAAAATTACCACCAAAAACGTGTAATTTTTTTTATAAATCAAAATTATCGATACATTGAATTATCGATACAGATCCATCCCTATCGAACGTTCGCAGCGGTTAGATCCGAGCTCGTTAGTCCGCTCGCAATTCGTTTCGGTTTTTACTGGTACGTCGGTAGCTGGAAATGGGCGGGATTGGCGCACGCTGGTGGAATATTTGGGGCACGCACCATCCCTTTTCAACATCGAGCTCATAAACAAACTGGAACAAATTACCATGCTACTCCGCGAAACCAGTGCCGTGCACGTGCAAGATAGCTGCGTCTGTGCGATATCTATATTATTCATGCAAAACCACCGTCTTGCTCGCTAATCCTGCCGCTAAGCAGCAGTGCTTGCACTGTTTTGCTCCGGCATGGAGAGCAAGACAGCCGGCAATTACTGGCACAAGAGGTATTCCATCTTAGCCCTCTGGGTTGGTAACGCATCTGCAATTTCCTTGGTATTGCGGGTATCTATAGGCGGCGGTGATCACTTACCATCAGCTGACCCCCTTGCTTGTTTGCCTTTCTATTTCATACAAAAATTTATAGGCTCAAAAATGAAACTTTTTTATAGAAAACTTTTTATACTCGTACTCTATAGATTTAAAAAACTGCATACAAAGAGCGCGGGTAGCCTAGGGTACACATTAAAATATATGCTGAACCCTTTCGATAAGCCGCGACAAAAAGCGAAAAACGTTGAGCCATATTAATAGAGCAAACGAAGGGTTCTGCGGGTAGGTAGGCACGGACAGACAGGCGTGCGCACGCATACATTAACCGGAGAGTGCTTCCCTGTGATTTTGTTCAGGCGATATGCATACATGGGATGACATATGAACATGGTGATACATCGTATAGGCATAGGTAACGCAACTGCGGCGAATGAATACACACAACTAAAACAGTGCTGTACAAAACAAAACCTTTTTAAAATTTGAACGTAACTTACCGGTACACACGACATGCAACAGTGTGCGTGACTTCGCCTCGGCTTGCGTTACCTGCACGTTTAATTTTCATTAAGTTTGAAATTTAAGAACCCCCTGTTGTGTTACTGATGTTACAGGGTGTATTTTTGTTTTGGAAGTAAAGGAAACGAGCGTGCGGGTCTCATGGTGGAGAGTTATCACCGTCGCACATAAAAACCAGCGCATCTAAGAGAATTGCTGATACGTTGCCGTCCTATAGTCTTCCCCTTAGATTGCTGATTGATTGATAAAAGAAAGAAAATTTAAAAATATCTTAAGTGCAAATATCTAATGCAAAACTAACCATTCACAAACTAAAGTATAGGTACAAGTTATTGTAAAAACAATTTTCTATGACCAATACTGAGTTGTTTTACCAATTAATAGCTTTCATACTTTCACTTCTTCAAACTTAAAATCTATGTAAAACTACAAAAAGTCATAAATTTTAATAGTGTATTTTTTTCTTTTTTTTTTAAACGTTAACCGAAATAAAGACACGCATTTTATACAACAAACCTCACCCCAAATTGTTCGTAAGTTAATTTCTCAGTTCATTGCAACAATTATTCATTTTAATTAGCGAATTTATTGTATTCACACGATAATGAATTCGCAAATATTGCGGCGTACCATGCATACTAAACACACGTTTAAACAAAAATCAACGAAAACCTACCTTAATCCTAGAACAGAAAGTATAAAATTCAATCCACCTGTATAAATGGCTTTGACGTGCCAATTCAAAATGAACTTTATGGTGAAAGTTTTAAAGTTGAGGTTTTATTGTTCAGCACTTGACGTTGCGTAGTGCAAACACATATACAGGGTGGTTATTATAATAAATTGTTTTGCGGTTGCGGACGTTTGTGCCAGTTTTGTTTTTGTCGGATTTTGGTTGTTCAGTTGAAGTTAACCTCTATAATGCTAGCTTAGTTCTCGGCTATATGCTGAACTAATGCTTTATTCTTTTAAAGGTACTGATATCTTCTTCTTCTAAAGTCGCAATTTTTCCTGTCTGTCTGAATTTTTTGTAGTGTATCTTAGGCCGCCTTCTCTTTCTAAACCACCCAATGGATTTTGATGCGGTTTTCTCGCTCATTAAGACAGTTCCTAGGTTTAGACTGTAATGTCTTATAAACGTATTGGATAATAAAATAAAATAGTAAGTCAATATAAGTGCAATATCTTGACATGATTTATAATTTAAAAAGAAAAATTAATTAATTTAATAAATTTAAACTATTTTAAACTTAATGAGCTAACGAAGTATAAAATGATCTAATAAGGTTATTCAAAGTAAAACAACCATAGCAACTTACCTAGTGTACAATAAAACTGAGTCATTCACACAATGCAAGTAAATTGACCTTCCAGTGGGCCGCTGTCTAATGCGGTACAATTCGTTGGGTGGTTGAGGAAAGTCGAGAGGGCTTGGTGATAAGCGGCACGGTTAGCGGAGCGATTTGATTGTGCTTAGCTTTTTTTAAGAAATTCAAATTCGCGATACTCTTACATATTTATAACGTCAAATGGGACTTAAACGCAATAAAATCATTGTTAATTCACCTCGACGATTCGGCCGTGATCTACTCGTGACCACGGCCGTTGTAACGTGGTTCAAACGTCGAGGTGAATTATCAATGATTTTGTCGTTAAAGTCCCGTTTGATGTCATAAATAGAAATGCGACTTAAACAGACATACGATGTGTAATCTGATGCAAAATTGACCATGCAGCCTATGGGAACTAAGCGACTTAAAGAATCGCTGATCCATTACCAGGCTATAGATCCCTCCACCTAGGGCCTCTTACTCACCAATGAAATGTAATAGCAGATTGCTACTTCACGCCTGTTTTTGTGTTACTACCCCGGTCGAACCAGCCGACTCGTACTGTAACAAACAACTGGCTGCAGCGTGGCTCTACTACAGTACTTACAGAGCCCAAGTTTATTTTAAAGAATTTCCTGAAACGATGAAAAAATCGAAGGAAAACTTGACAGAGGTGTTTACAAAGATTTCATGGTAACATTTTTTAGGTATATGTCAAAGTGCGTTACAGGGTTTCAAGTAATGCGAAAGTGCCTGTGAATAATGCAACTAGGGTTGCCAACCGTACTATATTATACAGTATTGTACTATATTTCGGCTCTCCGTACTATATACTGTTGAACTAATATATAGTACGCAAATATACTATATTTCGAGCACTTGTCATTTTATTAAAATAGATAGAATTTGGAGATGGATAGATAGATAACAAACTTACCCCCTTATTCATAAACGATTCGTACACATTTGTTAGTTAACATTTTTATGTCTTTATCTGTCAGCGTGACGTTTACCCTCAAATGGAAGGGACAAAAGATTTGTTAGCTTAAAAATATTTTTAAGTTTTTATGAATAAGGGGTTACACTTTTGCCTTTTTTCATCTTTCCAAAAAAACTATATCTTTTTGAAGCGTACTATATATTTTTTAGTTTATTCTAAAAAATACTATATTCAACCAAATAAATGTTGGCAACCCTAAATGCAACTGTCATAAGTCGACTACGTTACTTTCTTTTTTGGAACCCGCAACACATGGTGTTATATTTTTTTAAATGGAATAGGGAGGTCAACGAGCATACGGGTCAGTTGACGGGCAGTGAGCACCGCCGCTCTTGAGAACCGGCGATCTCAAGATAATCGCTGATCCGTTGCCCGCCTTAAGGTCCCCACCACTAGGCCTCCGGATCTCTTATAAAGGAAGGAAAAAAAGAAGGATTACATTTATAATCTCCTAATATTTTTAGTTTAAACAAGAACATCACAGCAACTTGGCCTATCTTATCTCCTATTACCATGGTCACACCCTGGCCCGTGTATATTCGCGCAAGTGACAGATATACGATGCCGCCGGCGCCGGCGCACGCGTGACTAGGGTTGCCAGTTGTTAAAACCGAATAGCCGGACAGACCCACCAGTTTAACCGGATATTTAGGTAAAAAAAAAGGCTGGATATCTATAACTGTTGTCCATGTATGTACAGTGGGGGAAATATATTTACATACCACCTTAAAGCCCTATCTTAATGACGCGACGCGTTAAAGGCCAGGCTATGTCGTAAAAATGTCATGCGAATGTCTCTTCGACTAAGTTCTACGGTGCGGTGTTTCAATTTCCTTGACTGTATGGTAATTTATCGATATATGCATCGATGTATGTGTTTTGCGGGTGGTAGGACCTTGTGCAAGGTCCATCCGGATCGCTACCACCATCTTGCTCGCTAATCCTGCCGCTAAGCAGCAGTGCTTGCATTGTTGTGTTCCGGCGTGGAGAGCAAGACAGCCGGTGTAATTACTGGCACAAGATGTATTCCATTTTAGCCCTCTGGGTTGGCAACACATCTGCACTCTCTTTGTTGTTGCAGGTGTCTATAGGTGGTGGTGATCACTTACCATCAGGTGACCCACTTGCTTGTTTGCCTTCCTATGTTGTATGAATAAAAATGTATTTTAGGCTGATTTATGTTATTCTATTTATTTACGATCCTGCACTGGTTTAGAATGCCTTACGGTATAAAAAAAAAGGATTGAGTATGTTGGATTGTAGCTATTCCTAGCGGAACCCTCAGTGGACGAGTTCGACTCATATTTGACCGGTTTTTTTTGTACATCTGTTTACTTTTTCTCCAAATAAAAAACACAAAATAAAAGCATAATGTCCGATTTTATTCGAACGCCTGGCAACACTACTCGAGAGAGTAATGATGCAGTTTAGGATAAATAAGACATTCGGACGTGCAGGCACAGAATAAATAATAGTACTAGCATACAGAAACTTCTCTTTTTCGACCACCATTAAACGAATTCCAACTTTACGATTAGGCTCAAAAAGTTCGTATTACTTCGTAAACATTCGCCAGGCGGCATGCGTCAAAAGGAAGGCGCCGCCCGCGCCCGCCTTCCACCCGCAATGCCCTGGCGCACCGCTAGGGTTGGGCTGCTTACTGTAATACTATCACAACGCGCGACACAGTGAGCGGGCGCGCGCGCGGCAAGCCGGCAACCTACTGCGATTAACCTATGCCATAGGTAATGCGGCGAGCGCACCTACAGTGCGGAGTGGAACCCCCCTGGTGCAGACGAATGGCATGGTAGTACTCGTCGCATATATGTATGTATAGGTTATATGTATGTATACATATAAGTATGTATTTGTTTGTATTCGTATATACTATTATATGCATAATTATATTATATTCTGTGTATTATATTGTGTTGCACTACCTACAACGATTTCTGTTTTACCTAAAGGTTGACTGGTAGAGAATGCATTAAGGCGTTAAGTCCGCCTTTTATACAAAAGGCGAAGTTAAATGTATTTTTTTGTGCAATAAGATTAAATAAATTATATTTTGACACATCTCGAACGTCAGATGAATCTCGACGAGCGCCAGAATTGGGGGCCTGGGAAGTACGGTCAGCCTCAAAAGTACCTCAAGATTTAAGTACCTTGTCGCTGTCAGTAATGTGACAAATTCGAACAACTCTCATTTCTTACGTTACTATGACAAGGTCCTTGAATATTTAGCTACTTTTGAGGTGACTGTACCACACTCTTACTGAAAACTGGGCTGAAGTATCTTGCTATTAAGTTTCGTACGGCTAGTCTATAGCTGGAGGCTAGGGGTGGTTGCTGGTTTCTATGAGCAGCGGTGATAACTTGCCACCGGGTGACCTGGATGCCTGTTTTCCTCCCCATAAAAGAATGGTCGCCAATTTATCGTAGCGTTTGGTGTATTTCTGTTGAAGTTTGTAAGTTAAAAAGATGGAGACATACCGACAAAGCGTCGTTCCTTGTGATTTATTATTTCTAATAATGGGTAGAGTTCTAGATTTTTTCATTTATTTAATGTTTTTTTCTATTTCAGGTAAGATCTACTCAAGTGTTGGACTCACTAACGTTGCTAGAATGTAAGTAGACTACAATGTATAGTCGACCAAGAAATTGCTTGACCACTTTTGAACCTTATCCCTTTTGAATACGGTCGAAAAGTGGTCAAGCAATTTCTTGGTCGACTATACTATTGTTTAATTCAGTACTTTGGCCTTTTTTTTAAGTGCCGTTGTCTATTAGGTAAAAAAACGACCAAGTGCGACTTGGGATCAAACCAAAGGTTCCGTGAAAAAAATGCCGAAAAATCATGTTACTTGTATATAAACATATCTTGTTAACTTTTAAACCAACGAACGAACGGACAGCGGAGCCTTAGCGTCCACTACGTCGCGCGGGTGCACGAAGCGGGTGCACGCTTGTCGAACTAATGGACCCGATCCGCGCGCCTTAACGGAGGCTCTAAGTAATGCAGTACTTTGCACCGGTTGGGTACGGAACCCTAAAAACTAACCATTAGTCAAAGTATTTGCATGAAGTTTAGTCATGCGCATAAATTTCAATCGCACTAATTCAATCCGGCGGCCGCGTCGGTAATTAACGAATTAATTGATATTCATTACTTAACAATGCAGAGATTAAATACCTACTATACAATACAGTCAACCAGTTTGATTCATAGGCCATTGTAGAACCTTTTCACAGCAAAATTCATAATTACTTTTTTTACATATAACATAGCAAGGCAATCGAGCAGTGGGTCACCTGATGGTAAGTGATCACCACCCATAGACACACGCAACACCAAAGGCATTGCAGATGCGATGCCAACCCAGAGGGCTAAGATGAAATACCTCTTGTGTCGTTAATTGCACCGGCTGTCTTGCTCTCCACGTCGGAACAGAACAGTGCAAGCACTGCTGCTTAGCGGCAGGATTAGCGAGCAAGATGGTGGTAGCGATCCGGACGGACCTTACTTGTGTAAGGTCCGTCCGGACCTTGTGGTCCTACCACCCGCACCCGCTTATTTATTTATTTATAATAAAGTTAAAAATTAAATACTAACCCAACCTAAACAAACCACCACGCTAGCAGCATTGCCTCGCTGTATGACTTTTGCTCTTAATGACTTAAATTTTCTTAGTACCTAAACGTCAAAATAATATCGATTTCTCATTGCAAGAAGATCACCAGTGTACAGAATTTAAATTATTTGTCTGTATTCTTATGTCTAGTAGTACCACTGTGCTTCTCTAATCCGAACCAATCGGTCATCCTAATATCGGATCGCATTAATATGTTAACGACTGCACAGTAGTAGTAGGGATTCGCCGGTTCTGGATCACTTTTTTTTCGCTCAAAATGGCGGATTTGGGGGCAAAGAAAACTAAAAAAAAAAAAAAAAAAAAAAAAAAAAAAAAAAAAAAAAAAAAAAAAGGTCAACACCCCATTTAAAGCGATTGGACGGGGTCTCATCACGCTCCGCCCACTCCTTCACGTATATATGTACTTCCATTGCAACATAATACCAACACTTAATCACATACTCATAAAAGGATAGAGACCCTTTCCTTTGTTTCCTACTCACCCTTTGTTACGTTCAACTTCTTACCTGCGCCCACTTGGGGGTTCGGTGCCGACCTTTTTTTTTTCCTGGGTACCTGATCGCCCGCCACGCTCCGTACAAATAAAATACCATGTCTTTTCGTAAGTCCACTTTCAATTCATTATTCTATCAGCACATAAATATCCTATCGCATTATTCGCAGTACACTTTTATTCGTAGCCTATAACTTTTAGGACTATCATAAATCTAACCTAACCTAACCTACATTTTGGAGAAATTCAAACCTAACTTAACCTAACCTCCATTTTGGAGACATTCAAACCTAACCTAACCTACATTTTGGAGAAATTCAAACCTAACTTAACCTAACCTACATTTTGGAGACATTCAAACCTAACCTAACCTACATTTTGGACAAATTCAAACCTAACATAACCTAACCTAGGTTTTGGAGAAATTCGCAAGCCATAACTTTCAGGACTATTTTAAATCTAACTTAACCTAACCTACGTTTTGGAGAAATTCGTAAGCCATAACTTTCAGGCCTATCTTAAATCTAACCTAACCTACGTTTTGGAGAATATTGTTACGCTAAATAGTAAATGGTTTCAGTTAAAAACAAGAATTTTGTTGCTTTATTGCTTTTTACTTCTAACCTTATTAAGTACTCCTTAGAAATACTAGTTTTAACGTGTTTGTTACGCAATTCGATTATTTAAATACTAAACAAAACTTGTAGGATTGCACTATGTACAAAGGATATTAAGAACGCAGCCTTGTGTTTCGCTTACACAGTAGGTACTATCCTACATTTTGTGGACATATTATATAGCTAAAGTTTATTTTATGAATATACATATAGACAGAGAGTTTACATAATACAGTAAACGGTTTCAGTAGCTTTATTGTTTTCTTTGTATCAAACGCACCACGATCTTTTATTATTTAATTACTTAACATCAATACACTATGCAAAGAGAGCTTTTTGAAAAATAGCTAGTTTGAACGTGTTCACTAGGCGAACCGTTTACCTGACCATCGTCAATAAGAGGAGCGTTATGTTTTTTCGAGTGTATGGCTTTGAAGATACTGGTTTAAACTTGTTAAATTGCACTACGCATAAAGGACCTCAAGAACGCGGGCGGCATCGTATAATTGCTTTATTGTTGTCTTTGTATCAAAAGAACCGCCGCTGTCTTTTGTTATTCAACACACCGCGTCTGGAGAATACGAGTTTATACCTGTTCACTAAGCGAAGCCCTTCTTTCAAAAAATACGTGTCCCAACTTGTAGGGATTGCGCTGGGTATAAAAGCGCGCCATCACATCTCGACTTCATTGCGCCCCAAAAATTCTCCGAGCAAGGTCTTCGAGTAAGAGAGTCGTGAGTCGTGAAGTTTAGTGCAAGGTTGCTGAAAGCAGTGTTTCGTTGCTGAAATGGATGTAAGTATGTAGTCATAATTTTATGTGTGCCCACTTATTTCAGATTTTGATTGATTGTAACATAACCTTCATCTATTTTTGTGTTTACCATGTAAATCTACTTTGAAGGACCGTTTGAAGAATGTTTTTATATTGTTACAGGAAAACACATTTAAAAATTATTACTATCCCGACGACGAAGCAAGTGATGAAGAAGGAACGTTGGCCTATAAAGTCAAAAAAGCTATTGCTAACACTAACAAGAGGCCTAATAACAGCATAGATGGCTTCTTTGAAAAACGGAAGAAAAGGAAAGTTGCAGTAAAGTCGTCGAGCGTCAGCCAAGCCACTGCGGAAGGCGTGGCTTTTATAAAGTCCAACAAAGACGATGCATCATACGCCTCACATCTCATAAAAATTGAGGTGTATGATGCGCGGAAAATAAAAAATATTCCGCCAACGGAGCATTGGAAGCATGCGGAAGTGCGTGTTAAATACTACGCTCACTCCGAAGAGGACGCTCACGTCGAATCTACGAGGGATGTGATTTACCAAATCACCAAACAGTTAGCGGACAAAAGTGATTGTGTAAATTACGTTATAGACAATACAAAATAAGTGTAAAAGTAGTTTTAAGATCTTAATTTGTTCCTTTTATCTTTTTTTACTCGATTGTGTGCGTTTTGTTTGTTAACTTTGCTTTATAACTCGTACCGAACATTTTTCTTTGTATAGCGAACACCTTTTGTATTCTAAGCTTCCTTTGTAGTTATTTTTTTCCGACAAAGAGTCATTGTCTTTCATATTAGATAAGTAACACAAGTTCCAAGCGCCGATGTTCATAGTATAAATAGACCATAGCCCGCTTTAAAAAAACACATTCTAACGAAGACATAATAATGGACGGACTGAGCTGCAACTTCTTCGACCAACAACTTGACCAGCTTACTGAAGACCAAAGGCTATACGAACTCTGCGAAAAAGTGGAACAAGAATATTTTAAAACGTAGGTTACTTACTTTTGTTATAATTTTCTTTTGTTATAATTGTGCTATTGTCATAGATATCCATCCTACTGAATCATGCTTCAACTCATTTGATGCTAATAGCTTACCTTTATTACCTTTGTTATATTGTGTCATTGTAATGGGTACCCATCTTACCGAAACATGTTTCAACTCGTTTTTTGCTAGTTGTAGCTGGTAGGGGTGGATTTTAAGGTATTTAAACCGAATGCCAGTTGCTTCAAATCATTTGTTACTGTTCTCTCGACGTAGGAGTAGTACTTTTTAAGATGTATTTCAATTTGGATCTATCTCAAAGTGAAATTACAAGCCTAGACAAATCTTTGATCTTGTCCAAATTCCATCATCAAATAAGGATGTGGTACTTAAGGAAGGTTTTGCCAGTTTCGTGGTTAGAGGATACGGAGATAATGCCATATTTCACGCCATGCAGTGGACACATCATACATACTCATAAATCAGACACATCCGATGAAATTGATGGTGTACTGCCAATGCAAGCGTATTGCTTAAATTGTAGACGAGAAATGAGTTAGTATTAAACTTTTAGGTGTTTTCGTTTATTTTATAATTGTCAATAATTTGTAATATTAATAATTGTTTTATTTTTGCAGATCTTTACAAGTTGGCCGAGGAGGTGTAAATAAAAAAAGAACAGCAATGTCAACTGTGACTGCCGAACCATCAACAAAGAAAAAAAAACCTCTGAACAATTCAACTAGCTACGCTGCTGTGGCAACATCAACAGTATCAGTTGGACACCAAAACGTGAGTACAGAAAGTAATCACAAAATTGAATGTCCTGTGTGTCACGTGTCAGTATCTAGAAAATATTATTCCAACCACTTGAAAAGTAATACTCATAAAAACAACGTGATAAGTTCTGACAAGGAATTTACAAACGTTCAGTTAATTGAAAGCGCGTTCGGGAATAGAATAGTTACTTACAGAATTTTACCTGATTCCGTTACTACCAATGCATTTGAAACACCAGAATTATTTTTGCATAATATCAAGGGAAAAGTGTTTAAATTACTAGAACGATCCATAGCAGAACAAACTGTCGTAAAAGTAAATTTCATTCTTAATGCAGATTTTACACAACAAACTAAGCAACTTAATAATATTTTTGACTTTCAATCGTTAAATTACGTCGTTTGCAAGGGGGACGCCACAGATGGTATTTATGCATCACTTGTAACTGAAATTGTTAACAAAGTAACCAATTTTGAAAAAAAAGACAGCGGATGGAGTTTAGTTAAAATAAAATACTTAGACATGAATATCAATAAATTCAATCCTTTGCGTGGTTCATCTTACATAAACTTACCATTGGATATAAAAAACAAAAAAGCAGTTATCAACGTTAAAAACAAAGACCATGAATGCTTCCGTTGGGCTATACTGTCAGGTTTATATGAGCCAAATAACAACTCTAACAGGGTCTCGTCGTACAAATTGCACAGAAATAAATTGAAATTTGAAAATCTTTCCTTCCCAATAAAAATAAACGATATTCATAAATTCGAGAAAATGAATGATCTAAGCATTAATGTTTTTGGCTTGGAGTACGATTCGAAAAGCAAGCAAAATAAAGTTATTGGTCCGTTACACTTAACGAAAAGTAGGAAAACTATCCATTTAAACTTGTTGTATTTAAATCACGGTACTAAGGGCCATTATTGTTACATAAAAAGTCTATCGAGATTAGTATCAAAACAAATGACGACGTCAGAGCATGCAATCCACTTATGTGATGGTTGTTTAATTTATTTCACGTCACATGAAAATTTACAGAAACATCAAAAACATGACTGTTTTCATGTATGTACAAACTTACCCTCTGAAAACGATAGTAAAAGAAACTGGTTTAATGAATTAGTTCCCTCTAACCAAATATCATTCAATAACTACGATCGTAAATTGAGGGTACCATTTGTTATATATGCCGATTTCGAAGCATTTTTAAAACCCATTGAAACTTGTATCAACGATCCGAATAAATCCTCAACAACCAATGTTCAGGAACATGTAATGTACAGTTTTGGATATTATATTAAATGTTCATATGATGACAGTTTATCTGTATATAGAACATACACAGGTCAAAATTGTGCCGAATCATTTATGAAATTATTAAAAAAAGATTTAGAGAACATTTGCAAAAAGAACACTTTTGTAAAATGTCCTTTACCCTTAACGGAACAAGATAAAGTAACCATAGCACAAAGTGATACCTGTTTCATTTGTGAAAAAAAATTAAATGAAGAATTCATTGTGTCTCATAACCAACACACCGGTGCTTTTGAAGGAGTCGCTCATCCATCCTGTTCTGAGAAATATCGAACCCCTAATTTCTTACCTGTGTTTTTACACAATTTGAGTAGCTATGATGCTCATTTTATTGTACACGGGCTTGGATTTGAAGAGGGGGACATAGAAGTTATCCCACAAAACAAAGAAAAATATATTTCTTTCTCCAAGCAATTTCACATCAATAACCATGTAATGAAATTAAGATTTCTTGATTCCTTAAAATTTATGAGTAGCAGTCTTGATAAGTTAGCCAAAAATTTACTGCCCGATCAGTTTCATGAACTTCGGTTAAATTTTCCATCTGAAGAAGACTTCAAACGCTTAATACGAAAAGGAATATATCCATATGAACATATGACATCTTTTGAATCATTAGAATTGGTTAGTCTTCCCAATCACGATGATTTTTACAGCTCATTAAATGATAACCACATTTCAGAAAATGATTATAAACATGCACGTGACGTATGGAATCACTTTAAATGTAAAAACATGGGGGATTATTCAAATCTTTACTTAAAAACTGATGTTTTGTTGTTAGCAGATGTGTTTGAAAATTTTAGAAATGTTTGTAAAGAAACATATGGATTGGATCCTGCACAATATTACACGGCACCTGGATTAAGTTGGGATGCTATGTTAATGTCTACTAAAATTAATCTAGAACTTCTAACGGACATTGACAAAATTTCTTTTATCGCAAATAACATAAGAGGTGGTATTTCTCAATGTAGTAACAGACATGGTAAAGCTAATAATATATTTATGTCTGAATATGATCCTACGTTACCATCTTCATTTTTGATGTATCTAGATGCAAATAATCTTTACGGTTGGGCAATGTCACAATGCCTTCCCATTGGCAAGTTTGAATGGGTGGATAATAATACTGATTTTAATGTTTCTGATGATGCTGAACACGGATACATTTTAGAAGTTGATTTGGAATACCCAAATAACTTACACGATTTACATTCTGATTTACCATTCTGTCCAGAAAACGTTTGTTTAGGTGATACCAAAGAAAAAAAGCTGATTCCTAATTTAAATAACAAAGTGAACTATGTGATTCACTATCGAAATCTAAAACAATGTTTAAAATCTGGTTTACGTTTGCTAAAAATTCACAGAATTTTAAAGTTTGAACAAAAGGCATGGTTAAAGACTTACATCGATTTAAATACACACATGCGTTCGTTGGCCAGATCAGAATTTGAAAAAGACTTCTTCAAACTCATGAACAATTCTGTTTTCGGTAAAACTATGGAAAATATAAATAAAAGAGTGAATGTTAAATTACTTAACCACTGGCAAAACCACGGAAAAACTCAAGGAGTTCAATCTTTAATAGCAAGACCTGAATTTCACAGCCTTTCTATATTTTCGGAGAATTTGGTTGCAGTACAGTTGAAAAAAACAAAAGTCTTGTACAACAAACCTATTTATTTAGGATTTTGTATATTAGATTTGTCAAAAACTTTAATGTATGAATTTCACTATGACTTCATGAAAACCAAATATCCAGATAAACTGAAATTGCTTTACACGGACACGGACAGTTTGGTATATCAAATATTTACGGATAACTTTTACGCTGATATACTAATAGATCTAGAATCTTACTTTGATACTTCTGATTATCCTCCTGACAATCAATACGGTTTGCCATTAGTAAATAAAAAGCAATTGGGTTTTTTTAAAGATGAAAATAATGGTAAAATTTTTAAAGAGTTTATTGGGCTGCGATCAAAAATGTATGCAATGGATGTACAAAACGAATTTATAGCAAAAGCAAAAGGAGTTAATAAATGTATTACTAAAAAATTTAACATTGACAATTACAAAACATGTTTGTTCAAAAAAGATAATTTGTTGTGTGAAATGTTGCGGTTCAGGTCTATAAAACATGTTATATTTACACAAAAAATAAACAAAATATCTTTATCACACAGTGATACAAAACGATATTTATTAGAAAATTCCACTGACACGCTTGCTTGGGGCCACTACAGAATAAAGGACATTCAGTGTTAATATTACTTTTCTGTACTTGCGACTGTTCCTAAATTTGTAACATTTTTTGTAATTATTGAGTATGGACTGGTAATAAGATAATAGAAAGTTGTAATTTATGTATAATTATAAAATTTCAGAATGTTTTTAGACATTTTTTATAAATTTAAGTTTTTTATTTGTAGTATTATGCATGGACTAGTTATAAGATTACAGAAAGATGTAATTTACTCTTTTTTTTAAATTAAATAAAGTGTTTAGATAAATTTCATGTGTTTTTATTTAAACATTATTCAGGTGTGACAAAACTATATAACCTTGTTTGGACTTTAAAAAAAATCATTAGTGTTTTGGTACTTTTAGATTCAACACGTATAACAGATCTATATAATGATTCACTTTTGTCACCCTTTTACGGCCATTGTTGCTGGTCCCAGTGGGTGTGGAAAATCAAAATTTGTCACAAACTTTTTAAATGATTGCAAAGTACTATGCGATGTAAATTTTTCGGAAGTTATTTGGTGTTATGATGAAATGCAACCTTTGTACAATCTGGAAAATGTTAATTATAGTCAAGGAATACCTGATATTAACATGTTTGATGGGAAGCAACCTAAACTTCTTATTATCGATGATTTGATGAGGGAGTCAGATGGACGGATCGTTGATATTTTCACGAAGGGTAGTCATCACAGAAACTTAAGCGTGTTTTATATTACACAAAATATATTTCACCAGGGACGAGGTCAACGTGACATCTCGCTAAACACAAGTTACATTGTATATTTTAAAAATCCTAGAGATAAAACTCAAATACGATACTTGTCGCGACAAGTTTATCCTGAAAATTCAAAATTCGTGGATGAAGCCTATAAAGATGCTACTAAGGATGCCCATGGATATCTCATGATTGATCTGAAACAAAATACAGATGACTTATGTCGTTTCAAAACTAAAATATTTCCGTTCGATAAATATTGCACAGTTTACATTCCTAAAAAAGGATTTAAATATAACAGGAATCAACAAGTTTTAGTCAGTTCTAAATGATGCACTCGAGTGTGAGCACATATAAACACTTACTTGAAGCGTTGCAAGTACTTAAACCAAAATATCGCACGGCTTTACTCAAAGCTTGTGATGATGATGAAATCAATATTATTTGCGAGTGTATTTATAACGTGCTAAAAGGAAAAATTCCATTAGAAAAAAAAGAAAAATCTAAATTAAATAAACACAAGAACATATTACGCAAGCTAGTTTCAAAGGGAAAACAAAAACTAAGAAAAACTATCATCATTCAAAAGGGTGGTGCATTTCTACCTGTTATTTTAGGTGCAGTTTTAAGTGCTTTAATAAACTCTTTATAACCAAAATGGAGAACACAAAAAAAATGCTTTTGGTAGAACAAGATTTTATTGAAAGACTTAAAAATAATGAGCTATCAGAGAACTCATCGTCTCGTCTGGATGGAGAGATGAAAAAAATATTGAAAAGTAAAATGGATGATCGTGAAAAATGGGCATTATATTCCCAAGCACTGCAGCGATTTTTACATTTTGCCGAAGCAGATCGAAAGCCTTTCAAAATACCAATAGTAATGGATGGAGTTGATCACTTAGACAACTTCAACAGTGACTTAGATTCAAAGTTAAAAAAGCAGGAAAATGCAAATAATGACTCAGTCGCAAGCCCAACTTTGCTGGAAGATGATGTTCCTGCTACACCACCACTTGATAAAACGAATCAATACTATCCTGTGGAATTAACTCCATCTCATATCGTACAAGGAATACCGAAATCTTATCGATCGAAAACCCAAACTTTAATGGACATTATTATCCTTAATAAAAAAAAAATTTGGTGGAAGACAGGAGGGGAAGTTGTGTTAAACCATCGAGTGATCCCAAATAGCAATATTGTCGATCTGATAAACGATGTATCAAGACCTCTAAAACGCGCAAAACCAATAGGTTGGGAAGAATTTGCATTGGTTTTAAAAGATATAAGAGTTCCTACATTTTGTATTGGTAATCCTGTTAACTTGGAGTATATGAAGAGAGATTACACCAACGAGTTTCGCGCATCATCATCATCTTCTAAAAATACAAGGGATTCATCATTTAAAGTAAAAAACGCATCTACACCTATTTCTGCTAAAACAATTGAGTCGACCAAAAAGAAATTAGATTGGGAAAAATGGACCCCCTATTAGATATAAATAAGATTTACTACGATGTGTCCAACCCAGCTGGTTACAGTAGTATAGATAAGTTAGCGAAGGAAATGAAAGGTAATATGAGCAAGGAGGAAGTAAAAAAATGGTTACAGTCTCAGGAAACGTATACTTTACATAAACCTGTCCACCGACGATTTACTAGGAATCGATACATCCTATCTAATTATAATGAACTCTGGCAGGCTGATCTCAGTGATATGCGTACTTATAGTCAATATAATGATGGATATAAATATATTCTTTGTATTATTGATGTTTTTAGTAAATATGCTTTTGCAAGAGCCATGAAAAAGAAGGATTCAGAAACAGTTAAACAATGTTTTGAAAGCATATTTGCAGAAGCCAAATCTACCCCTCGTCATATCCAATCCGATAAAGGCACAGAATTTGTTTCAAAGGTGGTAAGAGACTACTTTAAAAGCAAAAACATTAATTATTACACCACTAATAATCCAGACATTAAAGCAAGTATAGTTGAAAGGTTTCAAAGAACTCTTAAAATGAAAATGTGGCGTTATTTTACTCATAGAAATACTTACAACTACACTAATATATTACAAGATCTTCTTCACTCTTATAACCATAGTTATCATTCTAGTATCAAAATGCGACCAATTGATGTTAATTTTAATAATATCATGACTGTTTGGTGTAACTTATATGATAGAAAAAAAGACAATCAAATTTCATTAGAAACCACAAAACTGAATGTAGGTGATCATGTCCGAATAACTAAATATAAACATATATTTCAAAAGGGTTATGAAACTAATTGGAGTGATGAAATTTTTATAATTGATGCAATCATTAGACGATCTCCGAGACTTGTCTATACCTTAAAGGACTTGGATGGTGAACCAATCGTAGGTACATTTTATTCTAAAGAATTACAAAAAACAACTTATCACCCCTCCATGAAGTATAAAATTGATAAAATAATACGCTCTCGTCGTGTTGGTGGCAGAAAGGAAGTGTTAGTGAAGTGGCAAGGTTATCCGAGTAAATTTAATTCTTGGATTCTTGCATCAAACTTAGAAAAAATATGAGTGAAGGAAGTTTTTATATAACTTTGTTAAGCAATAGCTCGACGGCTTATTATACTGATAATACAACAGCCCATTTCATGACCAAACTACCTAAGACCGTTAAATTAGAAGGAGAATGGGTTGTTGGTTTAGTGGAATTTCAATACCCACGTTCCATGTACAATGTTCAAGATCAAGAAAATATCATCTATATAAAAAAGAAAGTACGATTACCTAATGACAAGTTTGACAAAATCATAGATATAAAAACTCACATACCCGCTACTACATATGATAGCGTTGACACTTTCCTTGACGCGTTTAATGAAAACCCGCAATTAAAAAATAAGGTGAAATTTAGGTGTGATAAAATATCAAAAATGGTGGCTATAACTGCAACTGAAGATATAACATCTATCATAACATCACCGATACTGAGTTTGCAGTTAGGTTTCAAACCACGATCTAATTTAAAACAAATTTCAATTGGGAAAAATCCAGTAAATTTGTATTTAGGGTTACCATCACAAATATTTGTGTATACCGATATCATTGAACCGCAAGTAGTGGGGGATGTTATAACATCATTGTTGAGAATAATTCCATTGGATCCAACTCAGTTCGTTTATGGAGCTTACAAAATGCATGTCTTCTCACCTGCTCATTATGTACCTGTTTTACGTAGAGAGTTCGATACGATTGAAATAGATATAAGAACGACTACCGGGGCCAGAGTACCATTTCAATTTGGATCTTCTTGTGTGAAGCTACATTTTCAACGAATAAAATGACTCACAAACGATCGTCTGCCTCTTGTCCATATGAACATTATTATTTACATCAAGCTGGCTCTGGTGTAGGAATTGTCTATAAAGGTGTTCCATTTCAACGAGGTCATGGGATTGGAAGCTTTTTGGGTGGGCTATTTAGGTCTGTGATTCCTTTGTTATCCAGTGGTTTTAGGGCTGTAGGGAAAGAAACATTAGATGCGGGGATCGGCCTGCTGTCTGATATGGTAAATTCACGTCCTATGGAGAGTTCGATTAAGTCTCGATTCAAAGATGCAAGTGCTAACTTAAAAAGAAAAGCTGATGAAAAAATTGATTCTCTAATGTCAGGATCTGGGTATAAAATGTCAACTAAAAGACGAGAACGACTCATTCCGTTAAAAGCATCACGAGGAAGAGGAAGTAAAAAAATTAAAAAGTATAACGTCGAAGATATATTTTCATATTAAATAATGTCATTCTTACATAATCATTCATGTGAATGTGCAAAATCTGAGTTAGATATATTTGCCCTGCCGTCAACTCAAACCAGTATTGAAAGTGGACAGTGGGTTCATTACAAACCAATTTCATCTTTAAACGACGACGGCCCTATAGAATTTCAAGTTCCCGGATCAGGTGATGACTATATTGACTTGTCACATACGTTACTGCATGTCAATGCGAAAGTATTGAATCAGGATGGCACCAATTTAAAAGCAGATGTCCAAGTTTCGCCTGTTAACAATTGGATGCATTCCCTTTTCAACCAACTCGACATATATTTAAATCAAAAACTCATATCACCTCCGAACAACACATATGCCTATCGTGCTTATTTGGAGAATCTTCTTAACTATGGTCCAGCAGCCAAAGAATCTCATCTAACTTGTGGATTGTGGTACGAAGATACTGCACATCATATGGATGCCGTTGACGCAACGAACAAAGGGTTTCACAAAAGAATGGAATTTGTCAAAGAGAGTAGACAAGTTGAAATGATTGGTCACTTGCATGGTGACATGTTTAACCAAGAGAAATTTTTAATAAATGGCGTAGAAATGCGTGTTAAGTTAGTGCGCTCAAAAGAAACATTTAATCTTATTTGTCATCAAGATAAAAAACTTAAAGTACAAATAATGGATGCTAGTCTTATTATAAGAAGAGCAAGAGTCAACCCTAGCGTTTTGTTAGCCCATCAAAAAGTACTAGCGTCAACAACTGCAAAGTATCCTATAACAAGAGCGGAAGTTAAGGTTCTGACAATACCGGCGGGTGTGCAAGGTAAAACATTAGATAATATATTCCTTGGACAAGTTCCTAAAAGATGTATTGTCGGTTTTGTCTTAAATTCAGCGTTTAACGGTAATTTAGCATTGAATCCTTTCAATTTTCAACATTTTAATATGAATTCATTC
Organism: Ditula angustiorana; assembly: GCA_963691745.1. Taxonomy (NCBI): domain Eukaryota; kingdom Metazoa; phylum Arthropoda; class Insecta; order Lepidoptera; family Tortricidae; genus Ditula; species Ditula angustiorana. Next base: position 650,648 of record OY829490.1, read on the forward strand.
AGTTTGTATGTAGACGGTCATGAAATACCTTCTAGAACATTACAACCATCATTTAGCTCTGGTTTAATAGCATCACCATATCACACTTTATTTTCTGGGACTGGTATTCATTTTCACAACGAAGGTAACGCAATAAGTAGAACAGACTACGGAGACGGATATTGTTTGCTATGTTTTGATTTGACTCCTGATTTATCTGCTAGTTCAACGTCACATTGGAATCTCGTCAGACATGGAAGTGTACGGTTAGAAGTTCGCTTTGATTCGTCTCTTAGTCAAACTGTTAACTGTATTGTATACGCAGAATTTGATAATGTAATTGAAATAAACAAGAATCGTGACGTAACTGTGGATTATAACAGTTAATAAATACTTTGTTTTTAAAAAGGATACATCATTTGATCTTAAACGTTGTTAACAGAATCATTAATAAGCAGCTAAATTTACATTTATCATGGATACAAATGAAATACAGCTCTGTATGAATAAAATAAGTTCCAGTTTTAAATCAAATGTTTTTGCTGCAAACCGATTGCCTATTTGGGTTAATTTACCTGCTTTTATTATAAGCAATTTAGATCCCGACTCAAAACCGGGGTCTCACTGGATAGCTATACACATTGATATTAATGGCATTGGTGAATATTTTGACTCATTTGGTCGAAAACCTACAGGTAGTCATAAGCTATTTTTGAAAAGAAATTCCAGGAGATGGGTTTATAACCACAACTCATTTCAAAATCCTTTTACCTCGGTCTGCGGGGAATATTGTTTAGTCTATCTGTATTTTAAGATTAAAGGAAAAACTATGTGTGACTTGGTAAATTTGTTTACTGAGAGTTCTCTATGTAACGATCTAATTGTAAGAAATATGTTTAAGTCTATTTTTTTGAAATAAACAATTAAATATAAAACAAACTCTTTTATTGTTCTAAGTTAAGTCTACATTTTCGTCAAGGGAAGTGTATTTGTCGATAAAACATAAAAATGAACACATGATATTCATTAAAACTATATTCAAAGTCAAGGCTATGGTCTATTTATACTATGAACATCGGCGCTTGGAACTTGTGTTACTTATCTAATATGAAAGACAATGACTCTTTGTCGGAAAAAAATAACTACAAAGGAAGCTTAGAATACAAAAGGTGTTCGCTATACAAAGAAAAATGTTCGGTACGAGTTATAAAGCAAAGTTAACAAACAAAACGCACACAATCGAGTAAAAAAAGATAAAAGGAACAAATTAAGATCTTAAAACTACTTTTACACTTATTTTGTATTGTCTATAACGTAATTTACACAATCACTTTTGTCCGCTAACTGTTTGGTGATTTGGTAAATCACATCCCTCGTAGATTCGACGTGAGCGTCCTCTTCGGAGTGAGCGTAGTATTTAACACGCACTTCCGCATGCTTCCAATGCTCCGTTGGCGGAATATTTTTTATTTTCCGCGCATCATACACCTCAATTTTTATGAGATGTGAGGCGTATGATGCATCGTCTTTGTTGGACTTTATAAAAGCCACGCCTTCCGCAGTGGCTTGGCTGACGCTCGACGACTTTACTGCAACTTTCCTTTTCTTCCGTTTTTCAAAGAAGCCATCTATGCTGTTATTAGGCCTCTTGTTAGTGTTAGCAATAGCTTTTTTGACTTTATAGGCCAACGTTCCTTCTTCATCACTTGCTTCGTCGTCGGGATAGTAATAATTTTTAAATGTGTTTTCCTGTAACAATATAAAAACATTCTTCAAACGGTCCTTCAAAGTAGATTTACATGGTAAACACAAAAATAGATGAAGGTTATGTTACAATCAATCAAAATCTGAAATAAGTGGGCACACATAAAATTATGACTACATACTTACATCCATTTCAGCAACGAAACACTGCTTTCAGCAACCTTGCACTAAACTTCACGACTCACGACTCTCTTACTCGAAGACCTTGCTCGGAGAATTTTTGGGGCGCAATGAAGTCGAGATGTGATGGCGCGCTTTTATACCCAGCGCAATCCCTACAAGTTGGGACACGTATTTTTTGAAAGAAGGGCTTCGCTTAGTGAACAGGTATAAACTCGTATTCTCCAGACGCGGTGTGTTGAATAACAAAAGACAGCGGCGGTTCTTTTGATACAAAGACAACAATAAAGCAATTATACGATGCCGCCCGCGTTCTTGAGGTCCTTTATGCGTAGTGCAATTTAACAAGTTTAAACCAGTATCTTCAAAGCCATACACTCGAAAAAACATAACGCTCCTCTTATTGACGATGGTCAGGTAAACGGTTCGCCTAGTGAACACGTTCAAACTAGCTATTTTTCAAAAAGCTCTCTTTGCATAGTGTATTGATGTTAAGTAATTAAATAATAAAAGATCGTGGTGCGTTTGATACAAAGAAAACAATAAAGCTACTGAAACCGTTTACTGTATTATGTAAACTCTCTGTCTATATGTATATTCATAAAATAAACTTTAGCTATATAATATGTCCACAAAATGTAGGATAGTACCTACTGTGTAAGCGAAACACAAGGCTGCGTTCTTAATATCCTTTGTACATAGTGCAATCCTACAAGTTTTGTTTAGTATTTAAATAATCGAATTGCGTAACAAACACGTTAAAACTAGTATTTCTAAGGAGTACTTAATAAGGTTAGAAGTAAAAAGCAATAAAGCAACAAAATTCTTGTTTTTAACTGAAACCATTTACTATTTAGCGTAACAATATTCTCCAAAACGTAGGTTAGGTTAGATTTAAGATAGGCCTGAAAGTTATGGCTTACGAATTTCTCCAAAACGTAGGTTAGGTTAAGTTAGATTTAAAATAGTCCTGAAAGTTATGGCTTGCGAATTTCTCCAAAACCTAGGTTAGGTTATGTTAGGTTTGAATTTGTCCAAAATGTAGGTTAGGTTAGGTTTGAATGTCTCCAAAATGTAGGTTAGGTTAAGTTAGGTTTGAATTTCTCCAAAATGTAGGTTAGGTTAGGTTTGAATGTCTCCAAAATGGAGGTTAGGTTAAGTTAGGTTTGAATTTCTCCAAAATGTAGGTTAGGTTAGGTTAGATTTATGATAGTCCTAAAAGTTATAGGCTACGAATAAAAGTGTACTGCGAATAATGCGATAGGATATTTATGTGCTGATAGAATAATGAATTGAAAGTGGACTTACGAAAAGACATGGTATTTTATTTGTACGGAGCGTGGCGGGCGATCAGGTACCCAGGAAAAAAAAAAGGTCGGCACCGAACCCCCAAGTGGGCGCAGGTAAGAAGTTGAACGTAACAAAGGGTGAGTAGGAAACAAAGGAAAGGGTCTCTATCCTTTTATGAGTATGTGATTAAGTGTTGGTATTATGTTGCAATGGAAGTACATATATACGTGAAGGAGTGGGCGGAGCGTGATGAGACCCCGTCCAATCGCTTTAAATGGGGTGTTGACCTTTATTTTTTTTTTTTTTTTTTTTTTTTTTTTTTTTTTTTTTTTTTTAGTTTTCTTTGCCCCCAAATCCGCCATTTTGAGCGAAAAAAAAGTGATCCAGAACCGGCGAATCCCTACTACTCACAGTGGCGCGATTGGCTGGCGAACGGCCAAAATTGAAATTGCACTTTTTCTCACTGATGTATCATCGAAGATAGCTTGAATCATTTGGAGCTCTTTAAGAGGATTTATTGATGTCATTAATGGTGTATTTTTTAAATCGAACTAAAAAAGGGATCCTTTATTTGTGACTTTTTTGTGTGTATGTGTAATTGTGTATGGCGTCGTAAAGCCCAAAGTTGTCGTCGTGATACGAAGACAGTGAGCTTACGTGCGAATTCTATTTTTTATTAAACAATGTCTAGGATTAAAATGCTATGTAATGACAACACCAAGAAAAATTAGGGTAATGGTAGGACTTGAACCTGCAACAGCAGCATTCCGTGCCTTGAGTTTACCAGTTTCGCCACATTACCGCTTATTTTAATTTAATAATTTGAATGTTAAACATTTAAAAATAAAAATCAAAAGAAATTTCGGTTACTAAAATTTAATGTCTATGATGTTTTGCAGTTTAGTTTTTTTTTACAAAAACACCAATTCAGTACCTAAAGTATTTCTTTCTAAAATAACTATTTTTATTTTACCTGTAGTTTAGCACCAGCTAAATGGTTTCTGCGCATTTTATGTAATTTTAAATATTTGGGTGATAAACGAGCTTGTGAATCACCTGATGGTAAGTGATAACCACCGCCCAAGAGAAACACTGATCCGTTTGCTGGCGTTTAAGTGTAGTGGGACTTCGGATCTTCCACTTACTGTACGAAACGCAGTAAACGCAGTAGCGAGTTTACTTCAAATGCTGACGTTAAACTTTAAAAGCAAACTGCTTCTGTACAAAACTTAACCGAGAATACCAAGTAGCTGTATAATTTATGACGTTATAAAATTAACTTGACGACTTAATAAAGTTTAAGCATAAAGTTGAGTATCCGTTAGACATGCTTTATATGGAGCATCCTCAAACAATAGCTCAACAAATAAAAATGCTTTAAACTCATTCTACATATTAAAATTTATAAAATTGACTATTAATGTCACATTGTTAAATTATCAGTGTAATAAAAGATTAAGGCGGTTGAGAGATGAGTTAAAAGTCGGCAATAAATAAACATTGTTAGTAACTACAATAGTGAGTACATGAGTTAGAAAAACTCGATCGATCTAGAAATTTCTTAACCACTTCTCGACCGTGTTCCAAAGAGATAAGGTTCAAAAGTGGCCAAGCAAATACTTGGTCGACTATACATGGCGACAGCTGGGGATCGAGCTTGGTACCTTCAATTCAATTCATTTATTCATTTTTAGTCATGTTGATTACAGTTTACAGATGTTTACAGTTAACCTTACAATCATTAGTCTACTAGATCTTCGACGCTCCTACAGACTTGAACTGTATAAAAAGTCAAACCTAAAGGTATAAACTTTTTATTTAAACTTTCTTTCATCCGACAACAAAATATAGTATGGAACGCCGAAACGCGAGCCGCTATACATTTGGCGTGGCGTAAGTGGCACTCCGAACAGTGTCTTAATTAACCAGAGCCGAGGATCTGCAGGGGTCGAGCAGCGGACACGGTAACGAGAGACAGCGGGAGCGGTTAGGACTAGCGACAAAATTACAGCTTTCAAAAGTTCAAAAGCATTTACCGCCAATTGTTTACTTTGCAAGTTATATTTTGTAAACTATTTGTATTGGAGTATCCAAGCAAGTGCAATAATTTGTATTGTATTGTACTTTGTACAAAAAGCATTAGTTCAATAGTTTTAATCCCCTATAAAAAAGCATTGGTTTTAGTAAATTGGTTGTGGATTTAGTTTATCTGTTTCTTCCTCTATCTGTCGTATATTGTTAATGTAGTCGGTGGGCCTAGATGGATGGACTCTTAAGTGTTGGATTTTATGTGAAATATGACATGTCCACCTGGCTGGTTGACCAAAATCGATGTATCAATTTATGCTTTTAAAATTTGAACACAGGCCCTCTGGGTTGGCAACGCATCTGCAATCTCTTTGGTATTCCGGGTATCTGTAGGCGGTGATGATCACTTACTAGCAGGTGACTCACTTGCTTGTTTGCCTTCCTAATTCATTAAAAGAAAAGAAAATAGGAGGCATTTTTCCGCTATCGCTTATGTGCATATCCGCACTCTGGATCTAGGTTTGCATTCTGCCCGCTGTTCATAATTCCATAATTAAATAGCGAACTAGCACACTCGTTACTGTGGACTGAGCTCAAATTTTATTTAATTCTCCACCCATTCAGCCCACACAGCCATCCTATTTACTAAGCACTTTTTTATTTTAAAACGTAATTTTATTACATGTCTGAATCTTCTTGAAGCCTGGCATTGAAAAATTTTCTTTAGAGTAAATGTCTATGGTTTTTTGTACATTTTCATTAGCCAAGTGTTAACTATAGACAACGTATAATGCTCTATAAATCGTGTTTTAAAAAGATAAGAATAAAAGGGATTAAGCTGCTGAGTTTCTTGCGGCGGTTCTTCTGAGCAGAATCTTTCATGTCCGAAGCGAACACATGGATGTGTAAAAGAGCCTACGTGGCCTACTTGCTAAATATAATATTCATTTCCAGTTTTAGGGTCCTGTTCTATAAAAGCTCGTTAAATCAAAATTATGTTAGTGAAGTTAAGAATTGAACTAAGTTTCTAAAATTTGATATAACATTTGATCTTACGAACTTTGATATACCTGGCCTAAAAACATGAGGTAGGACGGTCACATGTAAATAAAGAAACAGAAGAAAGGAACATTAACAGGACCATTATAATAACACATTCAGTAAAAGTTTATTTTTTAAATATATTTTACCGACATTTCAATAAGACCTCCCAAACCTCGTATAACACTCAAAAAATTAGACATATCTGCGTCGTGAAGCCAATTTCTTGGTTCCATAAAGTTCTTAGACAATGCTTGGTTGCCTGGCGTAGTGCCATGCGGGAACGTATGAAAGTCATAACCATGAATTAAAATATAAACTCCTTTGTCCGTCCTTTTTGGAGATGCATTAGGCCCCTGCGCTAAGGAATAATCAAACGTATTGTGCAACAAATACCGACTTTAACAGGGACCTTCCACTTGTTTTTCAACGCTAGTACTTGTTTTTTGTCTTTCGTCCACAACACTTTTAGGAACGCGTGGAAATATATAAAGTTTATGTATAAAAGAGGATTCCTTCGCTTTGGCTGTCTTTATTTAATTTTGTCCGAAGTGCAGTCAACATGAACTCTTGTGCGTTTAAAAATATTTAAATTAACAATCGCTTTAGATTGTAGTCGATTTTTTGAACATCTTCAATGCTAAAACCTCATTAAGTCACTGCTTGATTCTTATATTATCATCAGTGAATTTATCATGTTGGTACCTAGATTGGGAATCAAAGAGCAAAGTGTTTTGCAAACTTGTGTTGTGCAAACTTAATTGTTTTGCAAAACACATGTTAAGTTAGATAGAAATGTAATTCATGAAATTATGGTCCTTAAGATACAGGCTAAGCCTAGATTAGGGTCCGTCGGATACATTGTTCAGTTTTAATGACGTTGTTCTTTAATCGTGATTTTTATTCACCGTATCCTTGATTTTTTTTGGCAATTTTAATGTATTAAATCTTGTGCACTGGATTTATTCTGATATTTTTACCTTTTTTTTATTACAACAGCTCTCAACTTATTAAACACCAAGAGCTCTTTTCTGATAGAAACAGATCGAGACGCTCCACTTAAAACTTCCAAGTTATAATTAAAATGGGAAACTATAACTTATCATAAAAATAATGAACCATCTTAAAACTCCATGGAGCAGGTAGCGTGAAAGTCAAACTATAACGAATTTATTATAGTTCGCCCCGAGATCCGATTGTGTCCAACTTAAATAACTGGCAACTTTCGGATACCACTTTAACTTAACTGCCTTATAACTTAATTAAGCAACAGCTTCCTTAGTTTCCGAAGTGTTCGTTAAAATGGATATTGTTAGTGAAGTTAAACTTGGAAATTTAAAGTGCTTGCGGGTAAATTTGCAAAAATTGGAGCAGAAATTAATTGTAGTTGGGTAATAATTACTGCATGAAAGCTCTGCGTGTGCCTGTGCGTTTTTTTATCAATTTGTGAAAGTTGTTTTTTAATTCCATACGATATCTTGCAAAATACTGTTATTGTGTGTAGAGTTGGAACAATAAAACACCTGCATACCATACCTTTAATTAAGACCATTAATGTCAGAAAAGTGCACAATGTGTTTCTTAATTCCTTAAAGTATTTAATACGTAAACTTGTAAGCAACTGGTTTCTTTTGATACGAGTAATAAAACTATTAATATCAGTTTAAATAACTGACGGAACCAATGTCATTGTTAATGTTAAAGTTGCTCTGACTACCTACCTGAGTCTTTGTCAATTAGTTATGCATTTACGACTTGAACAACTAATTTAATTAATATGAATATTCGCATTAAGCTGGTGAATGATAGCATAATACATTGTATAAATATGTTAGTGTTGTCTACAAAGTCACCTAATTAAAGGGGAAAGGTTGTTAACTATTGAAAATTAATGATACTTTGAATGACAACACACACACAAATCTTGGTTATCTTTGTTATATAGCAAGTCTCGAATCTGCAATCCATTAAGACACAGGTGAACTTACTAGACACAGTAAATTTTTCAATACGTTGTTTGAAAAAAAAATCACAAAAAATCTTAAATTAAAACTACATTTTGTTTAAAAGCTTTTACCTGGCTAACGATAAAACGTTTCATTTTGTATATCGAAAACCAATGTAAACCGTAATTGATGCATACACCCATTCATCAGTGTAGCCGCGCCGCGTACAAAATTCACAACGGAACGGTAAAAAACTGGGAAAATCCAATAATGAACTAGGACAGAACCGTTAACGGACGGTTGGTATTGCATCCGGTTTATTTAGGGGTTTCATATCGAATTTGCAAATGTTTGGACAAAAATGGACAAGTACGGTGGACCAGCCCTCGACTAGAGGGTTCATTTATTTGAATAAATAAATATCTTGGAACGATTTAGCGCACCAATTGTCCTAGTTTCAAAATAAGTAACTAAATCTGTTTGTGTTATATTGTATTATTATATAATAAATAATATTATTTATTTCAGAAAATTAACTGTCAGTTTCGAATAAACCTCTGTTGTAAAGAGTTTACCATCATTTCGTAAAAAGCGTTTCACAAATTGATCATTTGGAAAAATGCTTTTATTTCTGACACTATACATACATATTTTATAATTTATGAAAACAAACCAACTTTATCTATATGGTTCTACATAATGGTCCTGAAATAAACCCTGAATATATTGAAAATATTAAGTCTAATAGTAAACGATCAGCTGAGACAAACAACGCAATTCAAAATATTTTTTTAAAGGTTTTTCATCGGTATACTGAACTCTAAAAATGCACAATATTGTTGTCCGGAGCAATGTCAGCGATGCACCACTGGGCATGTTGAGAAGCAATATGTAAGGCATAAAACAGACCTGCCAGTCTAAGTTTTTTTTTTCTAAATAATCTGGTTAAACATTAAGCTAATCGTCCCAGTGCGGTCAAAAATATCTGAATTCGACTCTATTGTCAAATACGCTCGGGCGTGTTTAGATATTTTTGACCACCTTGCCCGCTCTGGTATATTTGACGCTGACTGTACCAGTAGTTGACATCATTATCTCTCGCCTTTACACGTTAGGTATTAAATGCCGACTAGTAGCTGAACATGTTAATACCTTGTCGCTGTCAGTAATGTGACAAATTCGAGCAACTCTCATTTCATACGTTACTACGATAAGGTTCCTAAGTGTATAGCTACTTCTGAGGCTGAAATTTGCGTTTTTAACAATTAAAACAACAACATGTTTAGCTAATGACATGTACAAAAAACACTCCCTTCAAATATTCAGACAGACGTACAGTTTTAATAACTCTCATTAATATCTCAATCAGAACACAACGCTCCATTGAGTTCCGTATTAACGTCGCTGGCCGGGAACCGAACCTACGACCCGGGGGACGCATTGTGCTATTTAGCAACATCCTGTACACTCCTAGGGTTCAACGGCCGAACACGCTGTATAATCCCGCGCGAGTATGCAAATGGGATCTCAATGCTGCATCGATTATGATACAGTATCAGTTCCTTTAATTAATTTGACAGGAACGAGAATGGCGCCGGGGATTTTCGTAGTTATTGCCGACTTGATATCGGTGTGAGAAATAATTTATCACCTAACAATTTTTTCTGCCAATTTTAGCGGGGGGAGCCGGGTCTAGTGTTGCCAGCTGGCCGGGAAATTCGAGATTGTCCTGGAATTACGTGTCTTATGTCCCGTGTCCAGGAATTACACTTTATAGTCCCGGACTTCGAGTATTACTATATTTTCAGAGTTCCTTACCTCAAAAGGATAAATCCGAAAACCGTAAACAGTATCGGAACTTTTCAGATGAGATATCCGAATAAATCAGAACATGCTGTTGGCAACACTGCCACGAATGCCATGATATCAAATTTTGATATGTTTACGTTATATCTGTCAAAAAGCTTATTCATTTAAAATGTTTTTGGTGTTGAAATTAATAAATAAATTGTGAAGAAAATTAATTACGTGTGATGAAAAAATCCGTCTTGAGTGAAATTTGAAGTTTCTGATAGCCGTTTGAAGGTAAATACGACACGATTAACCATTTTTTCAGAGATCGCTTTTGCGATACGGACTAAAGCAAAATGACACACGATATCGCGGCGAACTGCTTTTTATAAATCGTTATGACCAAAACTCACGGTTTTGGTCATATGCATTGGCAGAGGGGAATGCGTGCGCTTGCCAGGTCCCTTGGTTAAATTGTCTAAGTCTGTGGGAGTCTTGGTACTACCGCAGTCTAGCCGGCCTGCTTTTTGCTTCCTGTAAGCCTAATCTGAATAAAAATGTATTGACTTTGACTTTGACTTTGAATCAATGCAATGCAATGTGACTGTACCACAGAGAACTAGTTACTATTCGACTAACCACAGAGCTTTAGGTCAAAGCTCTAGTTAAAATCAAAGCTGAAAATTAACTCAAAACCTAATCCAGTTAAAGTTTAATCCATTCAAGTTCCGCAAAAGTAACTTTGAATAAAAAATTACGCTATTTTTCAGGTATAATCTGCTTACAACTTTTGAGCAGTATTATATCTTTGCCAAACTTTTTAAAATAAAAAGTTCGTGGGACTGAAATGGCCGCCCATGTTAATATTGATCTATATGTATAATCTTATATGTTCCTTTGTTATAACACCTTGTTACACGGCGTCGCAGTGGCCCTAGCAAAAACGACGAAACAACAAAAAAAATGTCTTTTATGAAATAGGAAGGCAAACAAGCAAGTGGGTCACCTGATGGTAAGTGATCACCACCACCTATAGACACCCGCAGCACCAAGAAGATTGCAGATGCGTTGCCAACCCAGAGGGCTAAGATGGAATACCTCTTGTGTCAGTAATTACACCGGCTGTCTTGCTCTCCACGCTGGAACACAACAGTGCAAGCACTGCTGCTTAGCGGCGGGTTTAGCGAACAAGATGGTGGTAGCGATCCGGACGGACCTTGCACAAGGTCATACTACTTGCAAAATTATAGTGGTAAAGATCTGATTTTGATAAAAATTAGTTCCTATCAAAATTGTGATGAAATTTAATTAAAAATATATACACTTCAAAAAAAGCGCAAGTGGCCTAACAACTCGCCCGCTTAGGTCCTTTCTCTCAGACCTGACAACATGACATCACGCAGGACCTAGTATAACAATAATTATGTAGAATACATGCGCGCGCGCAGGGCGTAGTGTCATGGCGGCCGGCAGCCACGCGCACGCGCCCTCGCGCCGCGCCGGATAAAAAGTTCGAAATCGTTCGTAGTACAAAAAAAAAACAAAAGCAGCCAGTCTTAAAAAACAAGCTTAATATAAAAGTGTATTTTGATAGGTGAATAAAGTGCAGTGTTTTTATGTCACAGAGTACCTTTTTATTTTATGTGTTGCGTGCAACTCTGTCCTACTTTTTTTAAGATGTTTTTTTAAGTTTTTATCCAGTTATGGATCTGGGTTAAGTATTTACATAACGCTTTTGTATTGTATGGAGCATTTTGTATGGAAGCAGAAGTGCTTTACATCAAGATTTTTTACTTCATAGAGACTTAACTGACATTGCCTTAGTTTTATTAGCTGTCTTAAGATAATCATAGTAATATTATTATGCATTTTCAAAAGGTTACTAAAAACCTTTGAGAAAATACACCTTCTATATAGGTTTTTAGGAAAGGTTTAATTATTGTAATCGAAATTATTTATTTTTACTTTTTTTTCGATTTTTCTTTTGTTTTTTTTTTTTACATTCAAATTAAATTTAAAATGCTATATAATGAATGACAACACAAAGAAAATTAGGGTAATGGCAGGGTTCGAACCTGCAACACCAGCATTCCGTGCCTTGCGTATTCCACAGTTCCCGCCACATTACCGCTGCCATACCCTGCGAATTTTTCAATGTAATATCAATAATGTAATGACCGTAAAGACGAAACACATTGAAAAATTCGCAGGGTATGGCAGCGGTAATGTGGCGGAAACTGGAATACGCAAGGCACGGAATGCTGGTGTTGCAGGTTCGAACCCTGCCATTACCCTAATTTTTCTTTGTGTTGTCATTCATTATATAGCATTTTAAATTTAGGTTTAATTATGTTTTTTAAACATTTTATGAGCTACGATTTTAATTGTCACTATTGTCCAGAGGTACAATTGTCTTTGAAAAGCTTTAATCAAAGAAAAACCTATACCATCTGTTAGTTATAGATATTTTTACATGTATTTTCGGCACATATTATTTTTAACCCCTAAGTCAGAAGGGGGGGTGTTATAAGTGCCTGTCTGCTATGGCAGCGTAGCTTTCGAACGCTTGGACCGATTTGAATGCGTTTATCATTTAAAGGCAGGTTTCATTATGATGATTCTTTGACATGTTTGGAAAACCTTTTACTAAATTTAAGTACCTGAGTGAAATTTTTTGGTGAATATTTAATTTCATTTGGATTGTTAGAAGTGTTCAGAAGTAAATAAAAAAAAAGCCCTACCTAACGCCAAAAGGGGTTTCTATAAATTTGAAGTGGAGAGAGGTCCAATCAGTCTGTCTCTCTTTAAAGCCTCTTTGGATACAATTAACCGATTAAACACAATTTCTTTTTGATAGCTTAACAAACACCTAACTTATTAAGAAGTAACAAATTAATTAATAGATTCAGACGTTACTTTGCGGAGGTCCATATGAACAAACTGGAACAAATTACCTTGCGACTCCGCGAAACCAGCTCGTGCAAAATAGCTGCGTCTGTGCGACATATATATATTCATGCAAAAACCCACCCTCCTCCGCTTCCATAGCTAAAACCCATCATTAATTAAAAACCGGCCAAGTGCGAGTCGGACACGCTTACGAAGGGGTCCGTACCATTATCTATAAAAACGGCAAAAAAAATCACGTTTATTGTATGGGAGACTCCTTAAATATTTAAGCAACAGAAATACATCATCTGTGAAAATTTCAACTGTCTAACTATCACGGTTCACGAGATACAGCCTGGTGACAGACGGACGGACGGACGGACGGACAGCGGAATCTTAGTAATAGGGTCCCGTTTTACCCTTGAGTACGGAACCCTAAAAAATAAAAATAAACTCAACGAGCTAATATTTCCTCAAAGTCTAAGGTTTCGTCGTTCGTTCACTTGACATGTGTTACAATAATATTCATAACGAAGATCGAGGTCATGTGCAAGCGCAGTATGTACGGATTAATGTCTGTTTGTCTGTCGATCTGATAGGCTTATCGTGTTACTGGTGCCGCGTATCATGTGTCGGTATGTTTGTAGATTCATGTTATACCCCCATTGTCTTGAATTACTATGATTCACGGCTTTATTGCTGATTGATAGCGTGTTAAGTTTTACATTTTATACAATCGCCTAATTTGATTTACTACAGCATTTCCGCATCTGCAACCTCTTTGGTGTTGCGGGTGTCTATAGGCGGTGGTGATCACTTACCATCAGGTGACCCACTTGCGTTTTTGCCTTCCTATTTCATAAAAAAAGGACTGCCAAAGTCAATTCTTAAAATAATTGTACTTTTTCTCGGAGGGGTAGGCAGAGACCATTTGTTTCCACTTGCTACGACCCTGACATACAACTTCTGCTTTACTTACTCTCATAACATTCTTCAATATATATACTTACTTACCTACAAATTAACTTAATAATTTTTAACATAAAACTACCGTGAGACTCGGACATATTAATAAAACGGATCACTCACGTATTTTTACGTCGAGAAATGCCCGACATGTTTCGGACCAATCCGTGGTCCTTAATCAACTAACTAAACTTAATATATTTTTTTACTTAATAATTGGTAATCGCTTCGTACACAAATGCATAGAAGATTGAAGTAATATACAAAACAATCCTTAGTTGAAACATGTTGATATTATGGAGGAAAACAAGCTTACAAGCCAACTAACGGGGAGTGATCACCTCTTCCCATAGAACGCATCATCTTCTCATGGGCCTCAAGGTATCCCTGATCCGTTGCCGAACTTTAAGTCAACACTCTCCCTGAGCCTTAGAAACTCTTACTCACCACACGAGCTAGTAAGCTGTTCCTTCACGCCGGCATTTTCTGACAGCATGGTACTCATAGAAATAGTATAGCATAGAAAGAGTATTAAAATTGAAAGCGATATTTTATCAGCTGATCTCTTTACTTTCTACGACTACATACTCTAAACTCCTCTTCAGTTGACACCCTGTACACAACCAATAGACAAAATGGTTACCTTTGGCCATGGTAATGTTTACATTAAGGTAGTATAATCTAAATAAGAAATAATAGAAATAAGAGAAACGTATTTCTCTTATTAATTTGCCAGGTTTTACTGCCTTGACGCGCCCAAATGCCATTTTGACAGTCTTGGCTATGTACACTTGACAAGTACTGAGGCTATATCCATGCATTAGTCCTTCATCCAAGGTGGTGCTACCCTTTCGAGCCGGCCCATTCGTAAAGCAACTAGCTCTAGCATTAATAAACATTTCACTCGCTATTCAGCGTTATATTCAACTTCATTAAGGTAGTTAGTGATATGATTGAGTGCTCCCATAAATTTTAATACCCAGTTGACATTTACTACGTGAAAGTTTTTCAATAACTCAAAATCCCTCCCGACTGCAGCAGAAATGCAGGAGTGGGCGTCTAGCAGTGCAGCCTTTTGAAAGTGGCTTTCGTGCAATTTGCACATTTTGTAGCCAGTTTGCAAAGCTTTGAAATTGCAATAAATCTATGATCCTTTTTTAAAGTTCCCTAGAAAACTGAAAATCACTGTCTGTGACTAAAATGGTTCTCATTCATTTTAATTATTTTTTAAATAACTGTATTTCCCAAAATACACGTTTTGGGACCGTTGGACCTTGTGCAAGGTCCGTCCGGATCGCTCTACCATCTTGCTCGTTAATCCTGCCTCTAAGCAGCAGTGCCTGCACTGTTGTGTTCCGGCGTGGAGAGCAAGATACCCGGTGCAATTACTGGCACAAGAGATATTCCATCTTAGCCCTCTGGGTTGGCAATGCATCTGCAATCTTCTTGGTGTTGCGGGTGTCTATAGGCGGTAGTGATCACTTATCATCAGGTGAACCACTTGCTTTTTTGCCTACCTATTTCATAAAAAACCACTCCTCTTAAAAACAAGTTTAGAGCCATGGTTTGAAAGACCCCAGTCTATTTGTACTGCAATCTGCAACTATAAACAGTGTGGCTGTACCACAATAAAAACATAAATTCTTATGTTTAGCATATTTGTGAATGCAGACAGAGCGACAGTTCACGCGTTTATTGATAAACGATAGCATTATGTGATAGATCACGATATGCGCGTGCTTCTCATAAAAACATGCGCGGACGTGCTTAGTTGGCATAATTATAGGGTTTACTATGAATCCTACTAATATTATAAATGCAAAAGTTTAGATATTTGGATGTTGGTATGTTTGTTCTGCAATCACGCATTAGCCGTTAGACGGATTTTGATGGAATTTGGTAGACGGATAGATAATGTCGTTGAATACTTTTATCCCGTGAAAATCTAGTAAAATGCATAAATAATTCTGTGTGAGCGAAGCCGCGGTTACAAGCTAGCTATTAATCAGGAATTTATTTGCTCAAACATGGTATGCAGACCATTTGGTGTGGTAATGTACACTTAGCCTCGAAAATCGTCATTAAACTGTGATAAGACTATAAAATTTATTTATTATCGGAGAGAGACAAGTATAAAGAAAAATCAAAGGCTGCATTAACAACAAAATGGTTTCCGATGGCATTTGACCGCGCCATTTTTAACAAAAAGAGTTTTTTAAATTTATTTATTGACTTATATAAAAACATCATACAAGAAGTAAGAAGAATGTTCGGTGCTGATTAAGCTTTACGGAACCCTCGGTGAGCGAGGTCCTTTCCACATACATATTTTCTATAATGATCTAACACATTGGGTTTGCAATTTTGTTTGTAAGTGGTATACCATTTTCTCTATCATGCTTTTTGATTTAACAAAATGAACTAGCAAAATGTTAATATAAAATTAGATTAGCAGTTGTAACTAATTAATTAGTAATACTAATTAATAATTGCAGCGCCGTAGCGTTTGTGACCGCTGAAGCCATTAATTTGGCATTAGCTTTGAAGCGGAGTTTGTGTAATTAAACAAAAATGTCTAAATTGCTATTCCTGTTTAACTAAAGGCATTAAACAGGAATAGCATATAAGCTATGTAACTTTTAGATTTTACCTAATAACTAGGTTAGGTGGTTTGGCTTTGCGGATGGTAGGACCTTGTGCAAGGTCCGTCCGGATCGCTACCACCATCTTGCTCGCTATCCTGCCGCTAAGCAGCAGTGCTTGCACGGTTGTGTTCCGGCGTGGAGAGCAAGACAGCCGGTGCAATTACTGGCACAAGAGGTATTCCATCTTAGACTTCTGGGTTGGCAACGCATCTGCAATCTCCTTGGTGTTGCGGGTGTCTATAGGTAGTGGTGATCACTTACCATCAAGTGACCAACTTGCTTGCCTTCCTATTTCATAAAAAAAGTTGGTTTCAATTAACTTCGTCTTATATTTATTAATGCTATTGTTATTAATAATAATTATTCATACCTTACCTTTTTTAAGAACTCTGTAGCTACCTACGTATGTGTGCAGTTAAGTCTTTGTTCTCCCAACTGATTATGACCATACGAGCATACTTAATAGTATTTATGCGACCAAAAGGTCATCGAACCCCTTTGTTTTTGACTATACCGTGACTCGACTCGATAATTTATTCAATATAGGTGCGATTGGTATTTTTCAATACGAGATAAGTGTTTAAAAAACTGGCCAAGTGCGAGTCTGACCGGCATTTGAAGGATCTTTTGTTCTTCTTTCTAAATATATTGGAGCGGGCAGCATGCACAAAATACCTTATTTCGATTTGTCACTCCCTTAATTGTCAAATACTCTGGGTTCTGATTTATTTTATTATTATTATTTATGTATATTTATTTGAAATCTTAGGTTAAGTTTTTACAATATTTGTATAAAAAGTAATAAAACAATATCAATACAAAATATACAAACATTATAAAAACCTAACCTAGAGTGCCGCCGGCAGCGGGGTAGGGCTTAAGCTACTTTATTATATTTATAAAAAAATCGAAATAACATGATCTCATTATTGATAGTAAAATATACATAAAGACTTAAAAACTAATGTTATATTTGTACTGACTGTACCAATAATGGCATAACAAAAAACAACAAGTTTATTGTGTAAGCCCCTTTAGTTTAAAACTTTTTATTTTTTTCATTTTTTGTTAAAGCGGCCAGCTATTTACAACAAAATGCAATTTTGCATAATGTAATTTTTTATAATAATAAGAATTATTTTTTTCTTTCTTTCTTTCTTTCTATAAAAAATTCAAGAGTTTATCTGTTACGGTTCAAAAGATATACATTTGTAGCCCTGTGATATAGGGACGGACGGATGTACGAGAGCAATGAGTCCGTTTGGACCCTTGGGTACGGAACCCTAAAAACTCCATTCTATTGCGAATACCGTTCGGTTTTATTGAATGACGAGTTACTTTGCAAATAATCAATTATTTGGTTGAGTTACATATGCGTTTTCCGACTTAAAGTGACATTTTCTAATGTAAATTTTTAGATTTACCTGAAAACTGTTTATTTTGTATTATTTATTTATTTATATACTTTTTGCAACATTTAGTGGAAGGTCTAATATGCTAATTACTAGTACAAGTTGTATATATTTTAAATTATGTAAATATTCATATGAAATCAAAAGTGCAATCTGGGGGCTCGGTAGTGCCCCCGCCAAGACGAGCCAAGCGAAGCGCAAAGGCACTATCTCCCTTTTCTCGAAGCGCTTCGTCGTTTTTTTAGCCGTCATAATTTGGGTTTAGATTATTTTAAACAGTCAAAAACAAATTATTAAATACGAGCTTTAATCTGCCGCTTCGCCCTCATGATATTATTTTCTATACATTTTACGGAATAAAAAGTATACTATATTGAAATCTAGGACATGATCTATCTGTCTGCCAAATTTCATTTTAATCCGTTCAGCCGTTTTTGCATGCTCAAGGAATAAACATACAAATACCTAAATATCATACTTTCGCATTATAGTAGGATTTAAGAAATACACCTTACACACCAATACAATTTCTAGATGTATTTTGAAACTGCAAATACCTACTTGCCTTTTGATTCATAATTAGTTACTTAGAAAATTTAGTTCAAAGTTTTGACTTTTTTTTATAAAAATAGGAAGGCAAGCAAGCAAGTGGGTCACCTGATGGTAAGTGATGTCACCGCCAATAGACAGCCGCAACACCAAAGAGATTGCAGATGCGTTGCCAACCCAGAGGGCTAATATGGAATACCTCTTGTGCCAGTAATTGCACCGGCTGTCTTGCTCTCCACGCCGGAACACAACAGTGCGAGCACTGCGGATTAGCGAGCAAGATGGTGGTAGCGATCCGGACGGACCTTGCACAAGACCCTACCACCTGCAATCGCATATCATAAGTCAAAGTAACTATTAAAATACTGCAAAGAATTATTTTGACTCGTTAATTTTTTTTAATAAATTCAAACACACTGAGAAACCTGTTTGTAGATCACAGAATTAATAAATCGGTTGAGATTTCAATCCGCGGTAAATTTAATCGAGTGAGATTTTTATCTCACATCCGATTAATCGATTTTAAACTACCGTTAAACTAAATCGTGACCAATTTGAATAATCCTTAGGTGTTAATCATACTCATTACTTTGATTGCTTAATTATGTGCATTTAAATTGAAAAATGCTTCATTCGAATGCAACAGTGATATTACTGGCACAATAGGTATTCCATCTTAGCTCTCTGGGTTTGGAAGGCAACGCATCAGTGTCTATGGGCGGGGGGTAGGGGATGCACTCGTGATCGTGAGGTACCTAGTTCGATCCTCAGTGGTCGCCATGTACCAAGTTTTTCTAACTTATATACATTATCTAAACACTAGCACAGAATAAATAATAGTACAGGAACGTCTCTTTTACGACCGCGATTAAACGAATTCCAACTTTATTAACACGCTTTAAAAGTTCGTATTACTTCATACACCATGCGCCAGGCGGCGCGAGTCGAAAGGAACGCGCCGCCCGCGCCCGCCTTCCCCCCGCAATTCCCGGCGACACGTTAGGGTTGCGCGGCATTCGTTTTCAATTATACTGACACGGCGGGGGCGAGCGAGCGGGCGCGCGGCAAGCCGACAGCCTACTGCGATTTGCCTATGCCATAGGCAAGGCGGTCGAGCGTGCCTACAGCGCGGAGTGGAACCCCCTGACTGTAGTAATCAACGCTTTAAAGATAAGGTAAAATATCGTGAGGTTAACTGCACTTTCATGTAAATGGATACGTTACCATGATTCTAACAGTCTGATTTCCCTGTATTCTGAGTCCTGTATCAAAGGTTACGGAGGTCAGATGGTAATGCCTCTAATGTAATTACCTGCCCTGCCAAATCAGGGATCATGGTCAAAGCTT
This sequence comes from Ditula angustiorana, assembly GCA_963691745.1. NCBI lineage: Eukaryota > Metazoa > Arthropoda > Insecta > Lepidoptera > Tortricidae > Ditula > Ditula angustiorana. The sequence continues at coordinate 670,415 of OY829490.1, forward strand.
ACCCTTAACTAAGTGTTGTTAATACTTATTGTTACTGGTTAATCTTAATTATTCTTTTGTACTGTTCTAAATATGTATCTTTTATATTTTTATTTTGTTCTGTTTATATGACATTGACTTTTGGCACAATAAATAAACTATCCATGTCAACAACATGTTTTCGATCTTAAATTTATCCTAAATTCTTAATAAACAGCTACAAATACCAACACTAAGAAACGGGAAAAATCCCAGGAGAACGAATGACTCGTAGTGACTGTTGTAATAGCGCTCGATATATGTTTTTATCGCTCAACAAATTAACCGTAGAGGCGTAGTAAAGCTATCAGTAGGACCAGTCTTGATCCAGATATTGCGTGCGGCTGCATAATACCCCCTTTGTTCCGTGTTGGCACAGTACAAGCGTAGCTTACAGAGGCGCAGCACGCGGTGGGACAGTAGCGACAGCTAACGACTGTGTCGCTGCGAGGCTGTTTATCGCGGCAGTAAGGGTAGTTACGATGTACTTGCGGTTTAAGATGGGCATGTGGTAAAAACTCAATTGTAACCTCCCGGAATGCCTATTTGCCCGTTTATATCCATTAAATTGCTTGCGATATTTAACCAAGTTTACTTAGAACTGTAAGCGCGTGGTTAGTTCTAAGTTAAACGTCTTTTTAGTTAGGAAAACTGTGATTCGCATTAAATTAGTGCTCTTGCAATCTTGCGTACTTATTAAAAATATTCCCATTTTCATAGAGACATAAAAAATATTTAGTTCCTTTCTAGCCAAATACAAGTAGATATAGTCAACCCTTAAAATCGTCTACGGATCAAACTACTATGACAAAATGTAGTATATAATTATGTTTGAGCGCTAGCTCTTTTCAAGGATTTTATTTAAAAGGCGCTGCGCCCGCGACTTTACCCGCATGTACAATATTACCTATGTTTATCCTGAAAGTCCATTGCAAATATGGATAAAAGAACGTTTGAAACCGGTTTAGTAGTCTCAAAGATTTCCTCCTACATCCAAACTTTACCACTTTATTATTAGTCTAGATAAAACAATTAAAACGGTTTACTAACAAATCATTCACACACTCTCATGACATGAACGATACCAGAAACTTAGCTTCGGGAGTCATGCTACTGTGACGCAGACGTTATGTGCTCCAACCCTAAACTATACACAGCACGACTCGCTCATACTGTGTATAGCGTCTAGCGGAAGTGCAACATTGTGATTGCGCATGAGTCACAGATTAATGGTTTAACTGGAGCGTGTACAGTGAGCGACGAAGTTGTTGCAGTACAGTCTGCCTTCGATATGGGAGCGGCCTAAGCCACGGAACAGATTCTACTATCGTACAATTAGATATATTATCCTGTTTAAAATTAAAAACGTTTAAACTAGTGATGAAATATTTCCAAATTATATTAATAGTGGTAAAGCAACACGTTACCTCTTGCTGGTTGGCCGCACGAGCCGGCTCGACCGAGGTAGTATGACACTTTTACACAATTCCGGCGTGAAATAGTAGCTTATCGTTTCGTTCAGTGAGATATCCGGAGGCCCACGAGTCTAGGGTTGCCAACATTTATTCGGTTGAATATAGTATTTTTGAGAGTAAGCTAAAAAATATATCGTACGCTCCAAAAAAATATAGTATTTTTTGGAAAGATGAAAAAAAAGCAATAGTGTATTCATAAAAACTTAACAATATTTTTAAGCTAACAAATGTTTTGTCCCTTTCATTTGAAGGTAAACGTCACGATGACAGATAAAGACATAAAAAATGTTAACGAACAAACATTTTCGAAGCGTTTATGAATAAGGGGGTAAGTTTGTTATCTATCTGTCTATCTCCATATTCTATGTATTTTAATAACATGACAAGTGCTCGAAATATAGTATATTTGCGTAGTATATATTAGTTTAACAGTATATAGTACGGAGAGCCGAAATATAGTACAATACTAAAGACAGACAGAATAAAGTGCTATGTATCCTTATACTCTTTACTCGCCCCAAACAGAAAGTTCAAAACTAGTGTTCTATAAGAATTCAATGACACAGAAAATCCTGTTAAAACTACGTATTCATTCATCGGCCACTTTTCCCGCGCCGACGGTCCCGCCGTCGTCCGCATACAAATTCCGCCATCTTGGATTCGAGTCGCGTATCAAATGTCAAACGATTTGTTCTCACTCTTTTCGGGAAATTCACTTTCTGCCCCATTTGACGGTACATCCGCGATCCGGTTCGAGAAAGGCGCGAATTTAGATCTCGCTTCTTGAAACGGAACATTTTGACATGGGCAACAGTGTTCTAAATCGAATATCGCGTTTTGGTTTTGTGACTTTTTGTCTAGGTGCGTCCAATTTCGTGTTTTATTGTTAAAATAGCTTTTTTGGGAAATTAGAGGGAAATGGATTTTTCGGTGTAGAATTTCTGCATAGGCGCTTTGTTTCTGTTTCTGTGAATTTGAAATAAGGAAATTTTATATAGTACAGTACAAATAACAGTAGAATACTGACTAAAAGTAGTCGTGGCATCATTTCAAAATGTTAATCATAGAGATCGTAACTCTGCTTTTCTTTCAAACTAACCTGGTAAGAAAAAGACTGTTAAACACCTGACATATCGACACTAGAAATCTGAAATGTCGTAAGGGATACGTCCCTTAATGTCCTTTACGACATAAGATTTCCACTGTCGATATGTTACTTTGGTAAAATAAGGGCGAGATCTAACTACTGTATTTTATTTCTTGTTAAATCAAGCGCATATGTTCGAATAGTAAATTTCATTTTAAACGTAATTACCACTTAAAGTATCATTAAGTACTTATACCGCAATTTCATTCATTTATAATTTTAAAATCTCATTCATCATACTTTAGTCTGGCAACTGCGTCCCATTCACTAATGTGGCCAGAGTGAAAAAACGGTTGTTTAATTATACGATGCAGCGTAGACACCTTTTTTTCGCGAGTGCAATGACCTGCACGTTTTTTAGGGGTGTGTTAGGCGAAGAAATAATGCTTTTTCTACTTTCTCTATATTGACAGGAGTTCTAAAAAATGATTAATGTTAATTTGTTAAATTGTCGCACTTTAATTTTTGTTGTATAGGTGGCTGGTATCCGCTTAGGTGTGCAAACATAGACGTGCCTAGAGTCTTAACCTCGTATTCATAAACGCTGCGTAAACGTATGTTAGTGAGCATGTGATATGAATCTGTCATTATAACGTTTGCCTTCGAATGAAAGGAACAAAACATTTTTTGTAAAAGAGATTGGTAAATTTTTATGAATAAGGTGGTTACTCCTTAACCTATTTATAAACGTTCAGTCAACCTGCAAAACTTAACACCATAGATAACACATTTTCTAGCAATGTGACGTTTGCTGTCAAATGAATGGTATTTTTTTATGGATGTCATAGTCATCCTTACTTGTCTAGAGTCGTAACGACATTCTAACTTAAAATGACAGTTTTAGCACAGAATTTTTAGCCATCAATATATTGTACACTGTTTAACTAAACATTCTTAAGCAACAAATTATTAATCACCACTCCTATTTAAAACGTAGATATATTTTATTTAGGCGATAAACTATTTTTAGGTGACAAAATGCAAAATTTTAGGTTTGAATTTTGTTTACATTATAAGCCAAGTATGATTAAACAGACTTTAGGTTACGTCGAATATTCCGTGCGTCTGCGTGTCATGCATTTCACCACGACGTCCTAAACAGCACTAAAGTATTTTATGGTTCCGCGGCTAAATAAACCGTCCGTCTGCGAATGGTTTGTTTTGTTCCTGTTGTAACTGGAAATAGATTTCAGTACCTGCGCCTGCGACTGAAGAGGTGGGATATCCTTAGTGATTGGCAATAATAGGTCGGTTCGTCGTTCGCTAGTTAGACAATACTTAAATTAAGTTTTAAAATGCTATATAATGAATGACAACACAAAGAAAAATTAGGGTAATGGCAGGACTCGAACCTGCAACATCAGCAGCAAGGCACGGAATGTTTGCCAGTTTCGCCACATTACCGCTGCCATACCCTGCAAATTTTTCAATGTGTTTCGTCCTTACGGTCATGACATTATTGATATTTTTCTTTGGGAAAACTACCCTCGGTGTCTATGTAAAAAAAATACAAAAAGAAAATCGAAAAAATTTAAAAATAAATAAATTCGATTACAAAAACAATACTTAAACCTCGTTTTTTAAAATAAGAAATGTTAATATAAACAATCTTGGAAAGTCTTTGCTTGCGAAACTGCTATTTTTAAAATAAATTAGCGCTGCTAGCAAGGATATTAGCGTAATCTATTTGAAAAATGCTATTTTCATATTTTAAACACGTTTTTAAGTATGGCAGTAATAAAAGTTATCTAGAATTATTTTTTTTTTACTGAAATTTCTTTCGATTTTTATTTTTAAATGTTTACAACATTCAAATTATTAAATTTAAATGCTATGTAATGATAACACAAAGAAAAATAAAAAAAATCCTGCCATTATCCTAATTTTTTCTTTGTGTTGTCATTACATAGCATTTTAGTTATCTAGAAGTGTGGGTGGTGGTTCAATAGTGGTAGAGCCTTACCACAGTCAGTCTGGTTACTATACTGAATACCGGCGTAAAGCAATAGATTGCCTAGTTTCATTCAGTGAGTAAGAGATCCGAATGCATGATGCCTGATGCGAATACCCAAAAGCCGGCAACTGATCAGCAATTTGCTTGGGGTAACTGATTCCCATGGGTGGCGATCACTTTCCAACAGGTAACCCGCTTGCTTGGTCCCTTCCTTTTTCATTAAAAAAACAAAAGACACTTCAATATTTTTGATTGATTGATTTGAATTGAATTGAAACTAGATATCAACCAATCATATGGACGGATGTGTGTTGCATGAATATCGGCTTAGTAAATTCGTATTTTATAATGACAAAGCAAGTCGCAGCCACTCATGCTAACTTTGCTGGTCGAAAGAAACAGTTTTAAACTTACGACATATACTTAATACTTTCGTTTAGAAAGAGTTATGACTCATATATCTCTACAAGATGCAACTTTCGACCGAATGCATCGTTTTGTTCGTTATACAATGCCGCTTTTATTCTAAAGCGTTAACAATGGAGCTAACTCATCCGTCAATGTAAAGTAATTTAAAATAATATCTTCCACAGTAACATCCTAATTAGGCGAACAACGCTTAAACAATTGCGCCGTCCATTGAAAGGGCTTTTAGGTAAATTGGAAGTTATTTTCGTTTTTTTTATTAAGGTCAATGGCACTTTAATACTCGTTTACAGTATAATGTATTTTTTTCTGTTATGCAATATGCACAAAGAGTTCTGTTACTGACTGACTGACAAACAACAGTCTAAACCCCGGTAGATAAAATTACAAAATTTAGAATATATTATGTCCTTAGGAAATGTAGAATTGCGGTAAGAAGGGATTTTTGGAAATTCAACCAAAAGATTTAACGTGGCATAACGGACAAAAATACCGTTTTTTTCGTTCGAAACCGGTCTAAACGATTCTGAGTAAGAAACATGAAATATACTGACTCAGTAAAAAAAAGTCATGTTGGTATTTGAAAAAAAGCTCTACTGCAAATGATAAATAGACAACGAAACTAATGAAAATGTTGAGCTTGAGATTACCAAAATAACACAGTAATTGAATAAAGTGATTTTTTTTTAATTTAAAGGAAAACAAGCAAGTGGGTCACCTGATGGTAAGTGATCACCACTGCCTATAGACACCTGCAACACCAAGGAGATTACAGATGCGTTGCCTACCTAGAGGGCTAAGATGGAATGTTTTTGTATAATTTTATAATATTAGGTAAAGTACTGTATGTGTTTTGCTTTGTTTGAGATGAAAGGTTATTTTGAGACGTAGCTTGGCGATTTCTCTTAGGTGTAAAGGCAATTGTTTTATGTTTAGAAAACAGTCTTGAATAGCATATTGTCCTAAAAAAAACCCTACTAATATCATAAATGCGAAAGTGTGTTTGTCCTGCCTTCGCGTCGTAACGGAGAGTCGGAATGACTTGATTTTTGTGTAAGAATAATTGAAACATTGGAGATTTTTTTTTTAATGAATTAGAAAGGAAAACAAGCAAGTGAATCACCTGATGGTAAGTGATCACCACCGCCTTTAGACACCCGCAATACCAAAGAGATTGCAGATGCGTTGCCAACCCAGAGGGCTAAGATGGAATACCTCTAGTGCCAGTAATTGCACCGGCTGTCTTGCTCTCCACGCCGGAACACAACAGTGCAAGCACTGCTGGTTAGCGGCAGGATTAGCGAACAGGATGGTGGTAGCGATCCGGACGGACCTTTCACAAGGTCCTACCACCCGCAAAAATATGTTACTATCCCGATTATACAAATAGATAATATTATATAAAAATACTAACTGCGGTTCACTGCAGTAGATTTTACGTAACCTTCATTACAACTCTCACTTAGCTGATCAGACGCCTTAAGTTATACATAGTAACATAGTAAGTACATAATTGATCAATTAACTATACCTACATGCGCCTAAGACGTGATTGCAGCTTATTAGATACTTAACCTAGTATGTGAAGAGTAATGTAGCATTATTTAAAGCAAACCGTTTTTTACGACTTGGCTTAAAAATGGTATAATAAATAAAATTGTAAGAAGTATTCAAAGTCAAAGTCAGTATCTTTATTTGGATTAGGCTTTCGGGAAGCTCTTATATTCATAAGTCAAAAATTTACCACCGGTTTGGAAAAACCTCTAATGAGAATTTTCTCATTAAAAATCTCTCTTCTAAAACAATTACAATATATCATAAGTTGTATTTCATTGATCGTAGCAAGTGGAAATCCTTGGTCTCTGTCTACCCCTACGGGAATCGGCGTGACTTTATGTATGTTTGACGACCGGATAGCCTAGTGGTTAGTGGCCCTGACTACAAAGCTAAAGGTTCCGGGTTCGATTCCCGGGAGGGGCAAATGTCTGTATGATGAATTTGAATGTTTGTACCCGAGTCGTGGATGTTATATGTATTTAAGTATGTATTTATCTATTTAAGTGTTTATATCCGTTTTCTAGTACCCATAACACAAGCAGCTTTAGTTGCTTACTTTGGCATTAGGTCAATTGGTGTTAACTGTCCCAAGATATTTATTATTTATTTATTATGTATGTTTATTTCAGTATTATTCTCCATAATTTCCCAATTTTATTTGTTTACTGTTTAAATATTCAACACATCATCGCCTGAGTAGCATACCAGGCTAATTCAGTCGTCTTCAGCCAAATATGCAAAAAGAAGAGCCGTGTTGCTCATTTCTAAAAATATATGGCCCTCTGATACCTATATTACTTTATGAAGAACGTTAGTGACCGTTGTGACATTCAAATATATATCATCATCATTTTAGTGATTCTTCCAGTTTTTTCATGAACTTTTCTTCTTGTCCGTCTACTCCCCCCTTTTTACGAGTCTACTCCCCTACCCAGTAGTCCACCAAGGTTCTGACATTCAAAATACACTATCTCACATTAAGTGAGACATTCTTTATATGCCATCTCATAAATAAAGGTTCGGTCATATTTATTTGTGGTCACACAGTCCTCACAACGGATTAGTGCATATTAGGGTATTCAAAATCATCTTTAAATTACTTTTTGATCCAGGCATCCGATCAAGGCTTTTAAATAAAGCTTATGATAAATTGATTTAATTCTGAACCATGTATTTTAAGTTGTTAGAGCTACAGTTCCAAGCTTTAATATCTCACAATACCCTGTTTCATCCGCGGTAGGTTAAACCCTCATGATTATTGGCTAGAAAGGTGCAAAAATTGAACTATTTTCTTTGAAACGTTGTAATTAAAAAGCGTTGATATACTCAGACATAGTGTCAGGGATATAAATAAGGCGGTGTTTGACAATTTTTCACCGAACTGTCAAAGCTGTCACGACATGTCTTCGCCTCTCTAATTTGCGTTGGTCGCGCTTAATTTTAAGCTTTAGTTTTTTTTTGTACACGGAATATGCGGAAATTTCCATTTGCCTCAAAACTGCAAAACTATTTCTGTTTTTTAATTCAAATATATGTTGACCCTTTTAAAAATCTCGTGAGCAATGCATTCATTTCAATACTTGCATTCTGAAGATCATCGTAATTATTCAATAAACTTTATGATAAACTTTATTCAAGTTTAATGAACTCTGATTGATCGTGTCTCCAAACTTCAAGTGCAGTTTATTTTGGTCCTGCATGATGTAGTATATGAATACTATGAAACGAATTCCGCTCAGTTTTCATCGCCTCTTCCATATCTTTTTTCATTAATACATGGAAAAGAGACAGTGATCACTGATCCTAAAGTTAAAAATATTGATTGAATGATTTTTTTATAACATGCAAACCTTTTTGGAGAATTTGTTGACGTGGCGTGTTGAAAACCAGTTATTTTGTGATAAATCGTAAAGATAAAGGGTACGAGAGACTGTCTTAATTTACGATATTAATCTTTAAGAAAGTTAATTTAAGAAATAATTAACATCAACAATTAACCTACATGAACGTAGGACTTTGAGAACTCGACAATCACGTTCTTTACACAATAATATCTCCATCACAGTTAATTAAGCTTTAGCAAAACCTACGCAAAACTTTAAACGGTCAAAACTTAACTGTTCATCTTAGCATTGAGGTACCTACACGTTGTAATAGTATGACAGTTAACGAATATATACCGTTAACTGTTAAAAAGTGGAGGCGTCGATGAGTAAATGACGTACATGAAATGAATGTTAAGCTGGATGAAAATTAACGCCACGAACTGGAAACCGGAGCCTCTTTAAAAATGCATATTACTGATAGTAATTCAATTCCCGATCCAGAATGCAATTAATTTGGTGCACAGCTTAATTTAATTATACTTGCAATCATCGCCACACTTAATGATGTAACGGACAGAGTTGCAACGCATGAAGTACTCAGAGCTACTAGTACATTCACTGCAATGAATACATCTGTTTGTTCTGTAGTGACATAAGAAGTAGCTAGTGATCTAAATCTTGGTATCAATAAAAATAATAATCAGCTTTAAGTAACAAAGTGACCATTGCGCGTAATCTTCAGTGTTGCGGATGCTTACGTTCTTGTTTTGGTGTTACGTCGTCAGTGATGTAGTCAATGATGTTAATGTTGTTATAGTTACAACTATTAAAACGTAAGTTAAAGTGATCAGTGTCTTTGTTAAAAAGTGAAGTCTTCCAAAAAGTGCCAAAGAATAGTGATGGGAAAATCTCTGATGAAGTCAAAGTGAATGAATATAAAGATGAAGATGCATCTGCAGACGGATATGGCGTGCGACATAACTTATCCGTGTGATGAGAAGGTCCAGATCTCAGAGGAGGCTGAAATGCTGTACTACGAGCTGATAAGAGCTCTGGAGGAAGAAGAAACGGTAAGGTAGTTGATAAACTTAAAACTATATACGATTTGTTAATGCAAGAAGACAGTTCTGAAAAGCCAATTTGGATTCAAACGTCTTCAAGTTATGGTAAACCTTTTGATTTAATAAAACTGTAGCATGTAAATTGGGCATATACAGATAAGATTATGGCCATAAATCTCGCACTATCTGTCACTGATGCCAAGTTCAGTTTAGTAGTTGCTTAGTAAGCAAACACAATAGCAACAATTGTAGCGTCATCTTTCCTCTAATTAAAACTTGAATGAAATTATGTTTTCCACTCCATACATTTTTACTTTTAAATGCATTAGGCTATTTATTCAATAGAACAAGTAAAACTAATCCTTACCCTATAAATTTAAAGTCTTGTTTCCATGGTACCAGTTTAATCAAATGTTTTTTTTATTCTTCCATCGTTATCGAAAAAAAAGTTGACGGAATTGTAATGCACAAGTCATTAACCTACATTTACATCGATGACGTTTTAATGTCAACAAACTGATAAGTCTCGGACTTTTCGAGTCATCACTTCATTTGGATGTTTGAGTCACAAACATGTTTTATGGCAGATTGTTACAAGCGAAATATCAAGTCTGTTTTGCATCTTTGATACAGATTTCAAGAACCTTTTCCGCGAAATCTTTATTATTATTATGTATATTTATTTAAAATCTTATAGGCTAGGTCTTTACAATATTTTTATAAAATATAATGAAACAATTTCGATGCAAAATATAGGAACATTATAAAGACCTAACCTAGAGTGCCGCCGGCAGCGCGGCAGGGCTCAAGCTATCGGTGGTTAGGGCCGTAGAGTGAGGAATCTCCTGACTATTCGTGATGTGTCGAGGAGTACCGCTTTCTGGATCTTATTATTATTATCATTACACAGTATGAAGGAAACTCGCTATACATTCCTGTCTGTCCTAAACCTTTAAAATGTATGTTCGGCCGCCTATTCATACATTACATTACGTTACATTTTAATTCTACCGGTGCAACGCCAGGGCCAGTGGCTACTTTGTGATATGCGTGCTGTTTAAATTTGTGTGTATTGGGTTGCATATTCCCAAATAAATGTTTCCATTTTTTGCAAAAACAAGGCGTGGAATGTCAGCATAGCAGGATTAGCAGCTACATCCGATGGTCATTGCATGATCTAGTATTACACAACACGACGACCACAATGGCTGTCGCAAGCCGCAAACTGCATCGCTAGGATCGCCACCCGACACTTTAAGCTCAGTGGAATGAGAAAACATGCCCTGCTGTGGTCATATTGGCACTCTATTCCGTTTTCTGGCCATTTGTTTGGCAAGATGGACGCGATTTTGGAATGCAATTTAAACGAACGATGCAGCAACAAATTCTCGTGTAAACAAGAGATAAAAAGACACAGCAGAATGTTACTAAGTATGCAACAGGCAGTGACTTTCTGATAACCTTACAGGGTAATAAAAAAATGTTGTTGCGGTAATGTAACCTGTCCATTTTATAAGTTAAAAAAATTAACGCTCAAGTTTAAATGCTGAAAAAGGATCAGTCTCTTCTAAAAAAACAATACAGTACAATAACTTTTTATCGATCACTACAAAACGACAAAAAGGATCTACATAACGATAAAAACCGTATCAGAATCCATTGCTTGATTTGGAAGGAGTAAGCGGCCGATATGATGATGCTTAGGCGGTGATAGGGCCTTGTGTAAGGTCCGTCCGAATCGCTACCACCATCTTGCTCGCTAATCCTGCTGCTAAGCAGCAATGCTTGCACTGTTGTGTTCCGGCGTGGAGAGCAAGACAGCCGATACAATTACTAGCGTAAGAGGTATTCCATCTTAGCCCTCTGGGTTGGCAACGTATCTGCAATCTCTTTGGTATTGCGGGTGTCTATAGGCGTTGGTGATCACTTACCATCAGGTGACCTACTTGCTTGTTTGTCTTCCTATTTCATAAAAAAAAATGACGAAGACAGACAAAACCGGATAGAAACTTTATATTCGACGACCTGTATGGCACAGTGGCACATGTGTCTGCCTACTGTGCAAGAGGTCCCGGGTTCAAATCCTGGTATGGGCAAATATTTGTGTGACGAATATGAATGTTTGTACCTGAGTCATGGATGTTATTTGTATTTAAGTATGTATTTATCTATATATGTATGTTTATCCGTTGTCTAGTATCCATAGTACAAGCTTTGCTTAGTTTGGGACTAGGTCAATTGGTGTAAATTGTCCCGAGATATTTATTTATTTATTTTATTTTATTTACATTATGTAAAAATTGTACCAAAAAGTACCACTTTACCGTTACCATTTGCGTAATTTCTTTATGGTAAAATGTAATTACTTCTCCTTACGCGTGTTTCGACAGGTAATTTCGTCTTTTTCCGAGCGTTAATTTGATAGGGAACTGGTCCGAATCTTTGCAAGTATTTTGAGTTCATTGACTTTGCCTCTGCATACATTATCTGGTTTGAGCACTTTGATCTGTTTATTTATTTGGAACTCCTGAACTGTAAGTATTTCGCGAAGTTTTCAATGTTGATCTGTTCCGTTGTTTGTTATTTTGTTCGTTAGAGGAAGTTTCTGAGTTTAGTATTGTTTAAAAATGTTTCTTTTGTTGCTTTATCGTTTAAACGGGCCTTTGATTACAAGAGGGACTGGAGATTTACAAAAGAGTACAAGTTTTGCTGAACTTTGCTTTGAGTATTCTTTAGAGCTTATTTTTAAGAAAATATACTAGAGACTTGACCTTTGAAGGTCAAAATTTCGGAAAAACGCTACATTCATTTTATAACTAACTCTAACTTTTATCTTGAGACATTATTTGTATATTTCCATTTCTTTTTTAAGAAAATAAATGAAAATGAATGAATGAATAGTTAAAAAGAAATCATAATAATTAATTTCTTTGCTACTTGGCAAAATACAGTGCTAGCAAATCTTGCAAAATAGCAGTGCTTGTGTTGAATAGTTATATTCATGCAGCGTTTCCCCCCCCCCCCCTCTCGAATTAACGACACAAACGCGACTATAACTACAATCATCACCACCAAAAATACCATTCAACGCGTGTTTCACCTCTCTACTAGGTGTCATCGGGAGCTGAGTTACTTGTCGAGTGGCAGTTTAAGTATTTGATCCCGATGATGCCTCGCAGAGAGGCGAAACGCGCGTCGATCATGTTGTTTAGTGTTTAGTGATGTTGGTGTGTAGTTGAGTCTGTGTGATATTTGTTGTTCCGTGTGGAAGCGGAGGAGGGTGGGTTTTTACATGAAGATATATATGTCACACAGACGCAGCTAACTTGCACAAGCACATCACTGGTTTCGCGGAGTAGCAAGGTAATTTGTTCCACTTTAATTATTTAGTTACAAAGAGACGCCCTGAGTTTCGTAACGAGTCAGTACAGCGTATCCAGACCCTCACCAGGTCACCGGTAACCGGTGGATGCGAGCAGCGCAAGACCAACCGTCGTGGAGATCCCGGGGGAAAGCCTATGCCCAGCAGTGGGCGTCCTCCAACTGATATGATGATGATGACGAAGCTTACAAAGTAATTTAACTCAATGTCGCATAGCTTTAAAATGCCGGCTCCCTGATGCAAGAAATCTCAATCCAGAAGTTAAAACTTAATTATAAGAACTTAAGTCACTAAGCTCGAAGCCCTACAAGCTTTTTATCCAGACTTCCGTGAACTTTTTTTTTCTATATCAAATAACCCGTTTCGCTCTCACGTTCGTGTTAAGTTTTTTGTCTCGTCCTAATTGTGATCAAAGAACCTGTCTATAGCGTGTTTATAATGAATGTACGTTTTTTACTCCATACGAACTTTTGCTTTTACCTGCGATGTAAATATAAAAAAAACTATCTATAAAATTAACAAAACCGGCCGAGTCAGATTCGCGCATAAAGGGTTCTATACCATTATCTATAAGAACGGTAAAAAAATCATGTCGATTGTAAGTGAGCCCCCTTAAATATTTATTTTTCTATTTTTTAGTATTTGTTGTTATAACAGCAACAGAAATACACAATCTGTGAAAATTTCAACTGTTTATCACGGTTCATGAGATACAGCCTGGTAACAGACGGACGGACGGACAGCGGAGTCTTAGGAATAGAGTCCCGTTTTGCCCTTTGGGTACGGATCCCTAAAAACAGAACAATTCGGAAACCTCATTGTTATACAGGCCATGTTGATCACTAATCCAGCCGCTAAGCAACAGTGCTTGCATTGTTGTGTTTTGGCGTGTAGAGCAAGACCAAGCCGGTTCAATTACTGGCACAAAAGGTATTCTATCTTAGCCCTCTGGGTTGGCAACGCATTTAAAATCTTCCTGGTGTTGCGGATGTCTATAGGTGGTGCTGATCATTTATCAGCAGGTGACCGACTTCCTGCTTGTTTGCCTTCCTAGTTTATTTAAAGCTTGCCTGCCTGAATCTACCTGAATGTAATAGTTTTAAAATTGCATTTTATTTCAGTAGTTTCCTTGTCGATAGCTGTGTTTTCAGCAATTGTTACATAACGGCCTCTCAGTTCCCAATTGGAATTTTAACAAACGCCATAAATCAGAAGTCATGCTGAAAGTTCGTTCGTAAAAAATAATTTATACTTTAAACTTCCAAAGCTCGGTCACGCGATGTTTGTGAGGTGTATTTTTTTTTATATTTCAACGACCGCAGTAAGTGTAAGTTTTAAGATAAATAACCCTTTTTTTAGTTCTCAACTCGATTTAAATAATAACTCTACTTTTACAATAATTTCATACAATTTGGAATATTATTTTAAATAACTCGCCCTTATTAGCTCTTTGAGGTAAACTGCTGAGTATTTATAATAACTAACTTAATTAAGACTAGCTTCAGTCCGTGACTCCGTTCGTGTAGACTTAAGTTTATGCATTAATTAAGTATTATCCTACGGGATCTTCTCCCGGGATAAAAGTATGCTCAGCGAGGTCCATGCAAAATTTCAAAACTATTGATGCAGTGCAGCTAGGCCGTGAAAGGGTTACAAACAAACACGCTTCCACATCTGTATTATTACATAGTAAGGATGAAAAATTACCTTAAAGGTAACATTATCCCATTCACGATATGTCAAACACAAATTCTAACACAATGTTTACCTAGCTATAGCTGTAGGCGTCCAAACATCAACTCACTGCGCATGCGGCTCAAAGAGCATTGTTCTTATAATCCCATTCGAATTTCAAATTTGACAACAACGAGATCTTCCTGTACCTTGTGAATGGGGTTACCGTTATGTTTTTCCTGCGTGGTATTACATATGTTAAAACGATCGTATAGAAATAGTCGTTTCACAAAAGTAACTGAATGTCAATTATATTTTTTAAAATAAGGGAAACGAGCAAGTGGATCATCTGATGATAAGTGATCACCACTGGCCATAAACAACCGCGAAACCAAGTAGAATGCAGATGTTTTGCCTACCCAGAGGGCTAAGGTCGAATACCTCTTCTGCCAGTAATTGCACCGGCTGTCTTGCTCTCCACGCCGGAACACAACAGTGCAAGCACTGCTGCTTAGCGGCTGGATTAGCAAGCAAGATAGTAGCGATCCTGATGGACCATGCACTAGGTTCTACCAGTGATGTTCTACCAACCCAAGTAGCACACAAGCACTATAAAAGCTGTATAGTAGCTGTATAAACTCGATCGCTTCTGATGATCGAAAAAATACTTTATTTTGTTTTCTGTAGAGTACTGTAGAGTAAGGCAATTTATTTACCATCCTACCTTCCCGAATGTTTAAATTGTATAACCAGAAATTACAAAAAGTATTATTAAGAAACAGCTTGCAAACCGGAAAACATCAACTTTCTGTCATTTACCACTTTACATAAAATTGCGTGAGAGCAACGTATTGCAATTCCATCCCACACTTATATTTGCCGTAATATCTTGAAATACTGTTATAGTGCGAGTACTGTGTGTAACATTACTTTAAAAAATATTTTTTATTGCAATGTGGTTACTGAGTCCCAATTTTACTGTGTGGGTGTCACAAATTAAAAAAGTGGCCAAGTGCAAGTCGGTGTCGCACGTGAATAGTTCCGTACAAAATAAAACAAAACAAATACTTTACGAGTAGTCCATTACTTGTAACTTATTACGACCTATTTATAGCGACCATAGTAATACAAACTCTGTTAATTTCACATTTTTGATTTGTCAAAATGGTACAAGTTTCCAAGTATCTAACGCGAACGTTTTTGGACGGACCTGTCATTTTAAATAAATTACAATGTCATTATGTTTCTCTTTCTCTTGGTAGACTCAGTCATTACCCGATTGCGCGACGCAAAGGAGGGTAATGTGATGAGCCTATATATGTATGTATGTTTGTCCTTTCTGGCGATCTAGAGAGCAAATGCGTGGGCCGATTTTGATGATTCTTATGTAGAAGAGCCTATGTGTGGCCTACTTAGCAAAGTATTTTTTTTTCTCACTTATGCAACTGCCTTTATAATATACTATCGACCCGCCCTGCATTCGCAAGGGTACAGTAGGGATAAAATGCATATGAAAACCTTCCCTAGAAAAATCTCTAAATGACAGTGAAAACTGCATCAAAATCCGTTGCGTAGTTTAGGAGGACAAGGCGGCCGAAGATACACTATAAACATTTCGGATAGACAATAAAAAAGCGACTTTACTTTATACTAATTAAAGATTATTTTTCCCTTGCATGCAGGATGACTATAACTTTCAACAGCTTCACAAATATCAGAAAAATAGGTAATTTTAATAACAACTTACATTTCAACACTTCTAATTTAGTCTCTACATGTAAAAGTATAAGATTTAAAATCCCAAATTTCTAAACTGCTAACTGGCATCTACCAATCACGATGACTGTGACAAATCTACGCGCGCGCACGCCGCCATCTTTGAAACCGTTACGTTTAAAAAATGAACGATGACAGGAAGACATGTCATAATTTTTTAAAAAGGAACAACTAAAACTATGCATTCGAATAATCTTGATACGTGTTAGCAAAGTTCAAATTAGAAGTGAATTTTGTTTTGAGTTATTCCGTTTTGTTTTGGAATGAGCTATGTGTCAGAACTGTCAAAATTATGATGCTAATGATGTATGATGAATTGGATGAATGGATTTTTATTACCATACCAACCTGCTGTTGCTAAAAAAAAAGGTGTTTTTAGTTTCAACTTTGGTTGGTCAATTAGTCACATATGCGGCATACTGATGCCGTTATATGTCACTGTTTATAACAACATAAGTAATGGGTTTATCCATAGGTCACTGGTTCATATCCGGTTCGAAGGACCAATTTATGTTTATAACAACATAAATAATTTTATTAAATGATAGTGATTTTGGCTCTTATGACAGAAGGATTTATGTTTATTATTTTTAATTGGTTTATGGCATCTTAGCATGCAGTTTGTTATCAAAAAGTTTTTATGTCTTTAACAGTGACTAATTGACTGACTGACTGACTGATCATGACCACTGGGTCAGGATTTTATTAAAATTGCCATACTTCCCTAACAACCATATTTATGTATGACATACAGTTATAATATGAATGTCAGATTAAGATAACATTTTAGTTTCTTTTACAGATAATTGTAGCCCCAATGCTGCATTTTTTTGTTAAACCCTTTAATAGACATAGCCTATACGTGAATGATTTGGATCTGTTCCAATTGAGAAATTGTAAAATATTTATTGTAAATTTGATTTTTTTTTCTTTACAGGTAAGAACGAAAACTGCGCATGAGTATACTCCACAAAACCAAGTAAGACCGTTTAATTAAGAGGATTGTGTGACCCGCCTCAAAAACCGCTCTCCATACAAACGGCGATAATGTTTTTCACCCTCTCAACCTTAATTTTTTAATATACTATTATTATGCCTTAAAACTAAATAGGTTTTGATTTTCAAATATTCTGTGTAGTGTTAAAAATATTTGTATTTTTGTAGTTTCTTAACAAAACAAAAAGGCGTCAATGTTTTCAAAACTATTTATGAAATATTTAAAAAATCATCAGCGTCATAAAGCATCAGCGTGTTAAAAAATGACGGCAACAGCATAAAAGGTTTAACTAGAGGGTGAAAAACGTTATGGTCATTTGTATAGTGAGCGCTGGGCATACAATCATGAAAATGAATGAAAATTGTTTATTCAGAACAAAATACAAAAAATACCGTATCCAATATCCGATGAACCCCAAACTAGGCCAAACCTGTATCTTGGGACACAGGGACATGAATAAAATGTTTTCCAAACAAGACTCGAACCCCACACCCACCCGATGTAAAGATTTGCAAGTCTAGCCGCGGATACAAGTTAGGAGAAGAGATTACCTACCCTACAGGTTTTCCAGATTGTAACCATTACTGTACGCATCCTGGGCCAGTGGCAATAAAACTAAACGACAGTTAAACTTAATCAACGGTAATAATTGTCTTGTACTTAAGTCGGTTATAGCTGCTGGTCTTCAGATCCAGGAACAGGGGCGTAGCGACGTAAAATGGCGTCCAGGGCTCGCATCCAAACTGCGCCCTTTTCCCTTTGTAAATTATTTTAAAACAGATACCTACACATTTTTTTTATTATTTTACTAATTTTATAATGTAATGTATCAACAAACTGGAACAAATTACCTTGCTACTCCGCGAAACCAGTGCCGGGCTCGTGCAAAATAGCTGCGTCTGTGCGACACATATATGTTCATGCAAAAACCCACCCTCCTCCGCTTCCACACGAAACAACATATATCACACAGACTCAACTACACACCACCACCACTAAACACTAAAACTACAAGATCGACGCGCGTTTCGCCTCTATACGAGGCATCATCAAGATCGACCTGTACGACCGTTCGCTACTTGAACGAATGGCTTACTGACAAACTAAAACATTTTTCTTTAATCCCGCCGACCGCCAACATTTTTGCACTACTACCCTTATTGTTTCTCAAAGCCTACCCTCAAAATTTAAAAATAAAACAATAGTACCCCCTTATACTCCAAAATGATTGATTTAAATTCGGGATGATCTGAATTATGAGTAGGTAAACAAAACACTTGAGTCACCAATTTAAGCTTTGAGTTTGCTGGAATTTGTTACAGTAATTTAGTTAAGCTCTTGAAACATAGTTGCGCGGTTAGTAGCTTTATTAGTTAAGAACTTGACATTCAAGATGATATTTCTTACGCACTTTTATGTCATAGCTTAAAAACATGATGTTAATGAAAACTTGTGAATGGGTATTTTATGTGCACATTTTTTATCGACTTTACCAAAATGACATACCAGCAACTACTTAAGTATATACAGTTTATATACCAGGAACTGCTATATACAGTGTGGCTTTAATAAATAAATATAAATGAGAAAGATTGCGTGTGACTTAGTATTTTTGTTAAATCTTCACGCTAAAGCGGCTGGATGGATTTCGATGAAATTTTGGATAGAGATGGATTATACCCTGTCTTAATAAGTAGGCTAACTTTTACCCTAAAAAGTCAAGTGGACGAAGCCTCAAGTAAAAACTAGAAAACCTTGCTTAATCGATAGTTAATCCTCGCTTAACCGTCAGTAAACTCAGTTCCACCGGACATGGCCGCGGGGGCGGCAATCAGTGCCCAGGATCGGCTGCACCGAGATAGGACATTATAATAAACTCTATAATAATGCATAATCATTCACACGGTCTAGCAATACGCGCCTTAACTTCGCGTAAGAAAGACCGTTTTTCAATGACTTAAATGGCAAAACGACTTGCAAAATTGCATGTGCATCTAGTATGCAAGGTTGTTGAAAAGTGGACTCTATGAGTGCATCAAAGGGTGGCTTATGCTATGTTTCGTGGAATGTACAGGGTGATATCAAAATTGCAATTCCTTTAAATTTGCATAGGAATTTATTGAGCTTTAAATGATACATTGTAGGGAATGTGTTTGCCCCTGTACGGTTAGAAAAATGTAGAAAGCTAGTTTTTTTACTACAACCAGTATTATTTTATAGGCAAAGCTATGAGGATTGCAAGCTAGCGATTAGAATTACTTTTATGTATTCGCAATTAACAATGAATACATTTATTATGAATTAGGTATTACGGAAGTAAATTTCACATCCTGTATACGCATGAATGGGAAACATCTAGTATATTTAACTTTTTATTTGGTGATAATGGAACTTTGTGGGCCTAGTGGATAAAAGGGTCGACTCGTGATCTGAAGGTACCAAGTTCAATCCCCAGCGGTCGCCTCGTCAATGCTCTTACGGTTGTGTAAAACATCGTGCGAAAACCTGCAAATTTATGTACAGTCAACCAATTTGATTCAAAGGCCATTGTAGAACGTTATCGCAATGTGTCAGCTGTGAAATAATGTGACATTTATTAAGATTTTTAATGGGTGGTAGGACTTTGTGCAAGGTCCGTCCGGATAGCTACCACCATGTTGCTCGCTAATCCTGCCGCTAAGCAGCAGTGGTTACTGTTGAGTTCCGGCGTGGAGAACAAGACAGCCGGTGCAATTACTGGCACAAGTGGTATTCCATCTTTGCCCTCTGGGTTGACAACGCATCCGCAATCTCTTTGGTTTTGCGGCTGTCTATTGGCGGTGACATCACTTACCATCAAGTGACCCACTTGCTCGTTTTTCTACCTGTTTTATATATTAAAAAAAAAGATATTTTCCTTGATAAAAACTTACTTATTACTCGTAGTTTACAATCTATTCGGCACATCTCTAAACGTTAACAATGGCTCATCCCATTGTGTATGACATTTGCAGAAATGTCAAAAAAGGTCATTTGACAACATTGCAGGAATGTAACATTCTTTGAATTACAAATGTTATCAGTTAACAAAAGTCACGGTCAAACTTTACAATGCTATTGTTACAAATTGAAAACTGTCACTTTGAACGATCCAAGGAATAAACTACAACTATAGTATAAACTATAATTAGTGTAGGTACAACAACTGAGGCTTAAATTTCTGTTGTTTAAAAAAAAATTGTTTTATAAAAAAAAGAATTTTCGAAAAAAAAGAATCACGAAAAAGGATTTGTCCGGTTTTTTTCGCAAATACCCAAAATTACTCGTCAAGCATCCAATATTGTTTTAACACTTCAAATATTTTTTATTAACTCATAAAAACCATAAGACACGGATAGGCAAAAATATATTCCCATAATTAAAACATTTATAACCGCGACCGGCGATTTGCAATTCCACACTCACTAAAGCACAACGACCGTTTCCTAGCAAAACAAAAAACATAAAAAAACTACTCTGAGTCAGACGTGGTTGACAACCCCTGCCTTAGTATCAATCTGCTTTTATTCAAATTTGAACTCTAACCCATTCGTTTAACGTACGTTTTGATCTAACACGACAATACATTTGCGTCTTTCTACATCCGTGCCAAATTCAATAACAAACCCACTCCTTTCTTTAAGTTTAGATCTTTCTGTCTTCTAGTTAAGGTGGGAATTTGAGTATAGTTGTGATGTTTTGTTTAGTAGGTCCATTCATGGCAGCCATATGTTGTCGATGAGTCAGTGGTCGGGACCTTTGGTAGATAAAACTTTGTTTTTATGTTTTTTTTTGTGAATATTTGGACCTTTCTTGAAACAGATAGCGGTTCTGTTCAGATTTTACGAAGCTATTTGATCGCGGTTTAGCATATAGATACAGACATTTCTTCAAGGTTCTATCTTTATCAACACCTATTTACATAGTCTATACTAATATAATAAAGAAGAAAACTTTGTTTGTTTGTATGTGGGGGATAATCTCTGGAACTACTGAATCGATTTCAAAAATTCTTTCACAGATAGAAAGCTACACTATCCCTGACGGACATAGACTACTATTTTTACGCGAACGAAGTCGTGGGCGTCCACTAGTATAGAATAAAGTCGGCATTTGTTCCTCTCTGTCCTCATATCGGCTGCTTTTAAACCTAATATACATAAAATAAAAATACGCTACATGTATTTTGATATGGTTTTCACTGTCATTTTGAGTTTTTTTTTTCAGGAAGGTTTTTATGTAGGTGCATTATCTGGTGCAAAACCGGGGGTGTCGCTAGTATAGGTTATTAATAAGCATGTATGTGCCTTTAGTTGTACCAAGTATCTCGTTTTAATTACAATCTGTTTTGATCTCTCGCGGCAAATAATGGTTTTTTCGGAAAATAATTTCGGAAAATTTCGGAAAATAATGGTTTTTCTTGCATGTTTCTATCTATACATTAATAACTACATAATATTATACCTATTTATGATTTAGAAAAAAATTAATGTACCTACACTATCGAAACTGAATGACTGAAGACTTGCCAAATATAACTTGAACTCGCAAACGAAGAGTTCCGTACAAAAATATCGAAAAAACACGTTTGTTTCTACGAACACTTAATTTACCAATATACGCATTGTGTGAAAATTTCTGATATTTAGGTCCCTATTGCGGTTCATAAGATGGAGCCCGGTGTCAGACGGACGAACAGACTGACTGACAGCGGAGCCTTTTAACGGTCCCTAAAAATGCTGTGTTGTCTCCTTTACGAGAATCACGACCCATCCCTCCCAAGTCGGCTAAGCCCGGCTGCTAACAAACATGGCGCTGCATAACCGGATATTACTGGATTAAACCGTCCCGGTCCGGTTCTTCGCGGACCAAACGAGATTGCAATGGCCGTGCAATCTTAGAAATTGGATTTGGCAAATTGTTTTGTTTATTTTGACATTTCTATTGTATTTTGATTGAGATTACGACCAGATAGACTAGTGGTATGTCACCCTGACGGAGCTGGAGGTTGCGAGTTCGATTCTCGTAAGAGACAAATATTTGTATGATGCATTTGAATGTCGTGAGTGTTTATACATACCTATTTAAACATAATAAATATGCCTTCTTTAAAATTTGACCCTTAGTTAAATTTATAAGGCAGCTCTTTCTTCTGTTGCTTTTTATTTTATTTTAAAATAAAAAGTATCAGCACATAGTATATTCTAAGTAAAAAAACCATGTCTATCTATTTTGAAGCGATAGAAGAACAAACATACAAGCATTTATGGTTTAAGTTAGGATTTACTTTTGATCTAATAACACCGTGTAAAACATCTCGACAAACAGACCAACAGGCGTTAACTTGTCCTACATGTACTAAAATTGGCGGACAAATCGATATATTACGTATGTCCGCGTGTTCCCACGCAACTCGTGAACCGATAAACATTGAGTAAGGAATAATGTGGAGAGCGCATAAATTTAATTTAAAAATAATTTTGTCTAACAGACACATAGACAGACCAACAAAGAATGTAATAACTATAAAAAACGAGGATAGGTACTGCAAAAGTCGCAGTGTCTGCAAAGAGTGGTCAGGCCATCTGTAGCTCAATTGGTCAGAGCAAGGCACGGATACAGAGTTTGCAAGTTCAAATCTTGCGAAAAAATTTCTTGCGTATCATTAATATGAATGCTCTACAAAATTAATTGAGAATAAATTTCCTTTGCTAGATTAAAAACTAGACTATTTAACTAATAAAGTACTTTTTTAAATATGTACTGTATTCGAAAATGGAATCCTGTATTTGCAAACCGCAAATTTTTAACTCGGATCAGTTATGTAGGTAAGTTTTTTCCTAAAACAATCATTTTTCGTTAACGGCACTTTATTGAACTGCATTGTTATCAGATTTACACACACATTCCTTATTTGTAAACAATCAGACTTCGGGCAGTGAGTCAAAACTGTCACGCAAAGGTTAAACTAATAAACACATTACCCTCCTTTGCGTCGCGCAGTCGGGTAAAAAGAGAACTTAAATCTAAGTTTGTTAGAATTATTTCTCCCCAAAAACAAAAGTGAATCGCGCCAAGCGAATTTACGCACGTAAGCTTTAGTGTGTTTACTCCGCTCACTGCACTCCTGCGCGCGCGCACCGAGTCGAAACTGGATGATCGCCAATTAGTGAGTCAGTCGCGGGTTCGAGTCCGGCTATTATTAGCTGCATGCTTGAGATCCTTACTTGCATGCAAATATAGCCAATACACAAACACTTTACGTACCACACTGTACCCAAATACCGGCGTGTAGTGGCTTGCTACTGTATTTCATACGGTAAATAAGAAATTCAGAGGCCCGCACTAAAGACGAGCAACAGATCAGTGATTCTATTAAGATTGCTGAATCCCATAGGCGATGGTTATCACTCAAAATTAAATATATATGACATCCACGTCTCAAGCACGAATATGAATTTATATTCATCATACAAATATTTGCCCCTCATGGGAATCGAACCCAAAACCTCTATCTTCGTAGTGAGTCACTAGCCACTAGGCTATTTGTCCTGTCGTTGTCTGCTAAGTACTTGCTTATTGTTATCCCGTGGTTAGACACTCGTATTTCCGTTCAGAAAGTGCCCTATCATTCTCAGTGTATACAAATCTCTTTGCCGAAGGTTATCTGGAAGAGATTCTTTAAAGGAATTAGTTCTGAAATTGTTTGTTTACAACTAGCGGATGCGAGCGACTTCGTTCGCGTGGAATTAGTAGCCTATGTCCGTCAGGGATAGTGTACGAAGCTTTCTATTAGCTATTAGTGAAAGAATTAACAAACAAACAAACTAGCAGAATCTATAATTAACGTGGTCGTAAATAAACTAAATACCTGTTTTCCAAAACAATTGCCAAACTTTAGCCCAAGGGTCAGTTCGTGGGTGGACGACGACATTATAAACACCAAAGCCTTATTATTCAATGTGATGGAAATAAAAAATAAATTTCCCAGTTCAGTCGACCTAAGCATTTTTGCCGAACAAGTCTCGCGGGCGTACGCTAGTAAACTTAATACAAAACGAACTGAGTATTATGATAAGTTAATTAACGGAAACAAAAACAAAAGTAAAACAATGTGGCACGTCATTAACTCCGAGTTGGCTAGAAAGTCTAAAGAGCGGATGGACTATACCCAAGTCATAAAAGAGTGTAATGGGCTCTCGGTCTCGTCCGGGCAGGAGGTGGTGGACTCATTAAACGACGAGTTCATAGGGGCTGCGGCGTCGTGTGGCGCGCCGCCCGCCGACGCGCGCGCCGCGCTGGCCGTTCTCGCCGCGCGTACGCCGCCTGTAGACCGGTCCATGCGGCTCCAGGCGTTTTCGCCAGGAGAGGTGGAGAGAATACTGCGAGTCGGGATCGCTCCGAAGGGTAGTCAGGATTTATACGAGCTATCGCCTAGTCTCCTCAAATTCGTTAGCCCAGTGATAAGCCACCCGCTATCTCATCTCTTTAATGCATGCATTAGTCAGGGCACTTTCCCTAGAGCACTCAAAAGAGTAAAGATAACTCCTCTCTATAAGGGAAAAGGACCGAAAAGCGCGAGTAAGTCGTACCGTCCAATATCCTTGGTGCCGGCTTTCAGTAAAATTGTCGAGGTCGGCCTCAACCAACGTATTCTGTCCTTTTGGCTGTCCCAAAATGTGATGTCGGACCGGCAGTACGCGTACCAGCGGGGCCGGTGCGCGACGGATCTGGTGCGCGAGGTAATATGGTCGGTGCTGCGGGCGCGCGAGGGAGGTCGCCAGGTGGCCGTGCTGTGCTGCGACCTCTCGCGCGCCTTCGACACCGCGGACCACTGCCTCGTCGCTGGAAAGCTGGACCACTATGGACTCCGGGGACCGGCCCTCCAGATGCTGATATCATTCATGAGAAACAGAACCCAGGTCGTTGTCGGTGACCGCGGTAGAATAATATCATCCGAGCGGAGAAACATAATGGGAGTCCCACAGGGTTCTTGCCTCTCTAACACTCTATTTACGATACTCCTAAATGATCTACCAAAGGCTCTTGAACATACGGACGTGTTTATGTATGCTGATGACGTTACCGTGGTGGTGACGGCGCGGAGCGAACATCTGCTCAAGAGCGCATTAAACGACACTCTGAACAGACTGTGCGAATGGTTCACCCTAAATGGACTGGCACTTAACGCGGACAAAACATGTTACCTACGGATCCGTCTTAATGGCCACCCCACAACTACTCTAGATATCCAGGCGGGGTCTACCAAAATACAGGCATCGGCATCCACCAGGCTGTTGGGTTTCGTCCTCGACTGCTCGCTTTCGTGGCGAGAGCACATCGACTCCGTTTGCGCGCGATTGGGCCGGGCGTGCTACGCTCTGCGCCGTCTTGCTTTTACGGCTAGCAGGAAAGTAGTGAGATCCTGTTATTTCGCTACAGTCCACTCGATACTCGCATACGGTACCGAGCTGTGGGGGCGAGCCGCGGATTGGGAGCGTGCATTCCGGATGCAGAAGCGTGCGGTGCGGGGTATTGTTGGCATCCCTAGCGATGAATCGGCTCGCGAGCACTTTAAAGAGCTCGGCATTCTAACTTTGCCCAGTGTCTTCATTTCACAGGTTGCTACCTACACCCACATGAATTTAAACAAATTTAAACGCAGAGGTGTGATAGCTTCTTATAACCTACGTAGTAATGCGCACCGGGACCTCTTGGTTGCGCCCTTCCACAGACTTGCGAGGTCGGAGCAGTCGGTGCACGTCATGGGCCCTGCAGTGTACAACCGCCTCCCTGACACTATACGTAACGCACCATCTGTGCACTCTTTTAAAAACAAGATGGAGTCCTGGCTACTCAGTCACAACTTCTACAGCTTTAAAGAATTTCTAGAGCTGCCTCTTGTAATATAAGTCGATTTAGTTTATGCCATACGTATTTAAAATATACGTATACAACTATGTTTTTGGAGTGATAATGATCTGAATGTATTTATATTAGTGTAACTACAAACAAACTGACTTGTAACCAAAAGTTATCAATAAAATTATCTTATCTTATCTTATCTGAATTCTTGATCAGTTCAGTAGTTCCAGAGATTACCCCCAAGGAAATTGAAACACGTACCACCGTAGAACCTAGTCGAAGAGACATACGCATGACATTTGTATGACATAGCCTGGCGTTTAACGCGTCGCGTCATTGCGATAGGGTTCTAAGGTGGTACGTGAATATATTTCCCCTACTGTACAAACAAACAAAGTTTACCTCTTTATATATTAGTGTAGATTCGTGTAGATGTAGATAAGGAGTTTTACATAAAAGATAGAAGCGGACAAGTGTTCTAAGTAGACATTATGCAGGTGGTCTTACGGTATTTTTTATCGACATCGCCTTAGCATGTCTTCGTCCTCCGCTATAACGGTTCCACGCAAAAACTGGTAAGGCCATATGTGCCTTGACTGTTACCATCATAGTTTGCATCTAAACTTGTCTTTGAATAGCAAACTGTGGGATTGGTTACACTGGATGTGATCCGGTCCGCGCAATCGCAACTCGCATCAAGATTCATCATACAAACATTTGCCCCTCTCGGGAGTCGAACCCGAAACCTCAAGTTTTGTAGTCAGGTTCACTAACCACTAGGCTATCCGGTCGTCTAAATGAAAATGGAGCTTTAAAACCACAAACAGAAAGACAGATTGACAGACAGACGGACGGTTAGCCAAAAGCTTCTTTATGACACTCGTGCTTGCATTGTGTCGGGAATTAAAAAATAATCCACTTGCAAGAACTACAAAATAGAACTAAAAAGCTGTTATTGACTGACTTCCTGGTTCGTATTAGCTGAGAGATCAAGAGGATTAACACCTAAAGGTCGGCAACGAATCAGCGATTGTCTAGGCATCGATGCTTCCCATAGACAGTGGGGACCAGCATGTTTGCTTCCCTTTTTCATGGCAGAAAAAATCACTTTACTGTATAAATATGTACAAACTGTACTGTGCTGTATAGTCGACCAAAAAATTGCTTGACCACTTTTCGACCGTATTACGAAGGGATTAGGTTCAAAAGTGGTCAAGGAATTACTTGGTCGACTATACATAGCATGAAATAAAGCACTATAATAGTTTTATATGGGTATTCAAGTATTAAATATATTACGTAAGTACAGGTTGGCGTGGCAACTGATTGCTATAATAATGACTTCCTGATATGCTTATCTTATAAAGGTTCCTTATTATAACTGAGTCAAGAGAAAAGTGATAAGAAATTAAAAACACTGGCAACATACATAATAATGGTCATTTATGGGTCAATAGTTATAAATTATAATCAAATCGGATGGTTTATTCGGAAGTTTCCTTTACATTTTTTCATCATCCTTCTAGAGTTTTTTCCACATTTTTTATCGTTACATATTGTCTAAAAAAAAAAAGAAAGAAAGAAAATATTTTTTCAATACTGTTGCTCAAAAAGTGCCCTGTTTTTGGCTGTTTTGCGTGCGCAAAGTTCGTTTTTGCGAACTAGTGCGATTTACTTTTCCAGTTTATTTTTAATTTGTACTTGTTCCAATTCACAACTACTTACCAAAGAGTTTTTATAGTTTTAGTTTGTACCTGTTTGTACGTAATAAAACTAAAAACCTATTATTAATGTAAGAATATCAAAATATTGAGATTTTATATTTTATTACTAGCCTGTTCATCAAAAAAATATGATTTTTTAAATAATAACAGTCCTAAAAACAGTTCTTATTAAGGTGGCTGAATGGAACGGAATTCTCTGAGACAAAAACATTGTTGGCCTGTTTAAAGAGCTAGTATCGAAATGTACTATTTCAGCAAACAGATAAGAAAAAATAAAAGTGCAAAATTACACTATTTATGCTGAAAAGAACCCCACTCAGCATATGCTGATTATCAGTGGGACCCTGTGGCCCTAAAATGACTGGCCAAGTTTAGTTTATCTCTATATGCGTCCCTTTCTTATGACACTAGTTAGACAGAGACACACGGAGGGGTTTAACTAAACCTGGGCTGTCATGTTAGGGCCGCTGGACTTAAAAAACTAAAACTAAGAAACCTTAAACCTATGGGGTGACGCCACGCTCAATAAGACTGTATGGCATAATCATTGACAGCATTTTAAATAAATTAATTAAATAAATACAAAGTTATCCCGTAAAATGCATAGAAAGTAATATCGCACGGGAGAAGCCGCGGGGAAAGGCTCGTTGAAATTAAATGTTGGTTAATAACCAACAAAAAATAAACGGAGGAGGTTCTCAATTCACCCGTATATTTGTTTTTTTTTTATTGCAATACATTGACATTTTTGTTATTGTATTGTTGTGCATATCCATACCCAATTTGAAAACAATTCAGCCACTGGAAGTGTATCAAAAAAACCTGCGGAATTTCAACTAAATAATAGGTACGTAACGTACACAATCATATGAAATTCCACTTCAACAGATATTTTCTACGCAGTTTCGGCGAAAAAGCATCTGACAACATTAAATAAAATAGAATGGCATAAGATTCAAAAACGTATTAACATATTCCATTATACCAAAGCAGTCCGTAAATGCGGGTTGATGTCAACCCGGGTATCCAGCGTACCCGACGCCCGGTTGAATAGTGCTGGCTATCCGGATCAAAAATACTCCTGAAATTTGTTCGCGGAAATACGGTACGGGTTTTTGGTTAGCTCTACGACTATTCAAGTATTTGACAAACCAATACAGTTCAAAAAAAATTTTTTTTTTCGTTTAATCCTCGATAAAGATAAATAGAGAAGATTTTAATTTGTTATTGCAATTTTTTTTTAATTAAAATTGGGTAAGAGTAAGTGCTTTGTATTATCAACTATTTTTGTCAATCTGCTCGTAAACTTGAGGCCGAAAAGGTCCCGAAACGTCTAGAATTAGATTCGTTGCGATATTACTCAATGGTCTGGATTCCGCACAGTTCTCCTGCGATTTGTTTGCGGATGGATGGACGGTAGTAGAAAGAGTATGTATAACGCTGAGTGAAACTCTAAATTAATAATCTCTTGTGTGATTGATTAAAGTTACCATTAGAGTTTTATTTTTAAATTATTTTAGCGAATTCTAACTATTGTATCAAACATAGTAATGACCTAGGTTACCCTGTAATGTTGCATGTTGTTGAGAATAAATAAATAGAAATTGAAAAAATTTATTAAAAAAAATTGATTACGCGAAACGGTTCAAATTGTTTTATTTCATTAAAATTCTTATTAGTTTTAAAATTGATAAATACTTATAATTCCATACAACACAATAAAACCTAGTATTAAACTCAACTGAAAATACTCTAACCACAACTTAACCAAAGAAAGAAAACTATTCATAAAACCGTCACCAAGCCGCTGAACGCATAATACCCGGTCAAGATGGCGGCCCGGTTATCGGGGTATCGCCGGACCGATCTGCGGCCGCATATCATTATTGTATGAGCTTGTGTTATAACTCGCTATCCGGCAACCCGGATCTTACCCGGGTAAGAGTATCACTCTTTGTTTGTTTTTGGGGCACTTTTATAGTCATTTTGCGGGGAGATTGCACTGTTATTTTTGTAGTACGGTCACCAAAAAGTTACTTAACACTCATAAAGATATACAAGTTCTAAGTTGGCTATAGTTTTGTTAGTATTATGTTTTTTGACATCTTTGACTGGTTACATATCTGCTGGCTGTACGAACTCGTGATGCATTGATGAAATTTAATTGTCCAATATTTTTGTCTGTTTGTCAGTTGCTTTTACCAAAATTTTTAACAATGTTTTATTATTCTGAGAGGTATAAAAACTCCCTATGCTTTAATCTTATAAATACCTAAATATTTATTAGTACGTAAATTATATTTTATTAATATTTTAGTCGTTAGCTTTAAAAATAACTACACCTATCCATAAAGTTCTTAGGGTAGTTTTACTATGCTATGCTTCAGTTCCATACCATGCTAGTATAAAATTCGAACTTGAGTTTGGGTTCAAACTACGATCCTTACATAGTAATAAATAAGCCTCCGACACGTCTGTAAAGAAACAACTCGTTTCACAATATCTTCTTAAAATTCAAAATCGAAAATTTCCTCCTTAATTTACCTATCTTCCAGCAAAGCTTTACAAAACATTTTTAACTAACAAGCAAGAATACACCACAACTGTAACCAAGTTAAAAATAAAAGTTAAATTTAACTTTTTAACCAGTTAGCGTTCACAATTACTCCATTAAGCTGTCGGTCTGTTCATTACTTAATGAATGTTACCGTTCAATAATGAATCATTAAATTAAGCCGTTATTGTTTGCTATTGGCTGGATCACTTCAATTGGTAATAGGGTGTTTGCTGAAGTGAGTCGAGACGATGTAATATGTGTTTATTATCCTTAATGATGTAAGACGTTAAGATAGGTTGTTAAGTGAAACTTTCTTTTTTTAGGGTTTTGTAGTCAAAATTGGAATCCCTATAATTTTGCTATGTCAGTAAAGACTGACATATATGAGTGTGGCATAAAGATGTCACACACACTTTTTCTCGAAAACTCTTATCAGGAAGTTACTTATACATTTTCGAATTTGGATTTATTCGGAATGATTGAGCCCGAAATGAAAAGTGATCTTGTCCCGTTACTCCCGTTATGTTAAATTTCACATTGTAAGCTATCGCACGAATACGTGAACGTAAATACGTTAACGCATCTCTAATAAATATCTAGAAAAAAACCATAACTGACTGACTGACTAACCGAGAGACAACGCGTAATCAGCTGAAGATAATAAACATGAAATATGAAACTTCTGTGCCTTAGAGGTAATAAGAAAGCACCATTAACCTCGTAAGGCCCCAAGTCCTAAATATAGGACAAATGTCAAACTGACTTTGAACTCACTGTCTCAAACGATATGGTTCAAAATTCATAGAATGAAATTTGATGTGGGCCTTACGAGGTTAAGGTTGTAGGACATGGAAATTAGTGTGTATTGTAACCCAAAATCTACTCAAAGTGGCGGGCAAAAGCTAGTAATTTTATATAGCAGCTGGGTATTAGAACTATCAATATGAAATATAGATTTTGGGTTGTTTATATGACGCCGCTAAGGCTAACCTCATCTACTAGAGTTAACAACCCTATTCCCCCCTACCCCCAGGGGGTAGGTAATGTACTGATTCCTCCATCACGCCAATCTGATACAGACGCGCAGTCCGGAAAATTGTTTTGTGCGAACATCTATTACTTTATGATAAGAAAAGGAAGTGTCGTAAAATAGCTCCCACAAATATAGCGGCGTCTCCCAGATTTCCCGTGGGTACCTCATCATATTTTGGAGAGAAAACGTAATAATGGATTTGAATTGTAACTAAATATAGGCAAAAGTTATTCATTTCTATTGAAAATGCAAAGCAAGCAGTGTTTGCATTGTCGTGTTCCGGCATGGAGAGCAAGACAGCCGGTGCAATTACTGGCACAAGAGATATGCCATCTTAGCCCTCTGGGTTGGCAACGCATCTGCAATATCCTTGGTGTTGTGAATGTCTATAGGCAGTGGACATCACTCACCATCAGGTGACCCATTTGCTTGTTTTCCTTCATCATCTGACAGTTAATAGGGCAATAGTCATTGTCATTGTCATTGTATTATTGCTTGTTGGTCCATAACACTTGTTGGTTTATTTCTTCCAACCGCATTCATTTTCGTTTTATTATTCAAGACACTTTAGCGAATATGTTAGAACAAGGGAATTGGTAGTTTTGTATCTAATAACAAGCCAACGGGTGCGCGTTATTGCGGCTGCTGGCAATTGCGGGGAATTTGTGTATGGGATCATAATATTCTTGGGAAAGGAAGGTTAATTTTAGAAGAAGGGAAGTGTTTATCGTGTTTTGTAGGCTAAAAAAAGACTGCGGTGAATCCTGACCCTACGAAGTTCTTAAACGAATACAGATACCACGTTTACAGGGATGGGAGTTATTGCCGATGTTTACCACTTCACTGCTTTCTTAAACAAAGACAGGGAGATTACTGTTAGGCTCAAATCTATTGATTTTAGTAAGAAAAACCGGCCAAGTGCGAGTTGGAGTCGCGCACGAAGGGTTCCGTACCATTATCTATAAAAACGACAAAAAAATCACGTTTGTGTTATGGGAGCCCTCTTAAATATTTATTTTATTCTGTTTTTTAGTATTTGTTGTTATAGCGGCAACAAAAATATCTGTGAAAATCTCAAGTGTCTATTTGTCACGGTTCTTGAGATACAGTCTGGCGACAGACGGACGGACGGACAGTGGAGTCTTAGTAATAGGGTCCCGTTTTACCCTTTGGGTACGGAACCCTAAAAAAACTCGAATTAAGAACCTCCTCCTTTTTCTTAAGTCGGTTTACAAATAAAATTTTATTGAAAGACATTTTTATTATTTAGTTGCTACATATAAACAAATAATTCTCTTCTTTCTTTCTTTCTTTGGCAAGCTGTCATCGTTCACTTTTTGGCGTGGGCATCGTCAAGATTGTTTCCACTCGTTTCGGTTGACAGTTGCTCCGCGCTGTAATCTTAGGTTGAATAATAGGGACTATGTCTCAGAGTAAGGTACGATGCGCGCACCCATGTAGGTAACCCGAGCGCCGGGCGAAGGCTGCGTCCTTGCAAGGTCAGCAAACGAGTTGGCGAACTTGTCAGGAATTCTAGAGGGAGTTTTATGCGTTTAATTGTTACTTATCATGTAGAAGATGCAGTTGGTTTTTAAATAGTGTAATGGAGCTATGGAGCTTACGCTGTACCCTCAGATTATTTTTAATAAAGCAGACATTAATAGGATTTTTTGAGCGATGATTTCGAAAAGTGTGCTGTTTCATCATTACTAGGTTATTATTATCTAAGTGTTTTGGTTGACGTTTTCTATGCCAATATCCCTGATTAGATCATCTCTAAGGTACTTACCAACATACTAAGCAGTTCCTATAAAGTCTCTAATCGCGACTTTACTCACGTCTTCTAAGTTTAAAATGCCAGCCTTAGTATTTTAAGAAGCTATTGTCACATTTAAAGTATACTGGACAAATTTTTGAATGTTAGCAGACCCATTGATAGACGTAAATTTTCTCTTTTTCCAGCGCGTGCGCACTTTCACCTCCTCCCTTGAAGAGCTCACCGGCCGCGTGCAGGCCGCCGAGACAGCTCGCTCCTCCTGGCGCGGGCCCGGCGACGCTCGCGATGCGCGCGCTCAGCTTGATGCTGTGTCGCGTGCGCGGGCTCAGCTGCCGCCGCTGCGGAGGCTCGCTGATGAACTGCAGGCGCAACTGCAGGCGCTGGCGAGGGACAAGATACAGATACCGGAGCAACTGGTGGCGAGGCTCGATGACTTGAACACCAGGTATGAAAATTCCACTAAAAATTCTAAATCTGGTGATCCTGATGGGTTTGGATAATGCATCATCAACCATGAGGACTGTAGATACTCCTAATAGTGGTGGTCATGGGTAAGTTAAAAGAAACCCAATGAAAGGCGTCAAAGATAGGCATGACGCCCGGCTCGACAATTTGAATAACAAATAAATCTAGATCAGACTTGAGGAACTTATCAAAGGTGTAAACAATAAATACGGTATGTCATAGGTAAGTTACGAAGTAATAAACTCTTGAATAGTTATTGAAAACGTAAGCAACCTATCCCGTATTAATATTTGCTAACCAAATACGCAAATGAAGAAAAGACGATATGGTACTATCCTGAAAGCTACAGGCAACAAATAATCATCAAGAATCTAAAAAAGACCAAAAATCAGGACGTATCCCTAAACCAAGACAGCGAAATCGATATCAGGTAAATATTTTTCTCTCGTCTCCAGGGTGGGCGCCCTCTGCGCAGGCGGCGAGGAGCGCGCGCGGCAGCTAGCGGGCGTGGCGCGCGACGGCGGCGCGGGCGCAGCGCAGGGCTTCCTCGCCGGCTCCGTCGAGCCGCCGTGGGAGCGCGCCGTCACCCCTGCCAACGTACCTTACTATATCAAGTGAGTATTATCATGCTTAAGGAGGTAATTTGAAATCTGCATTTGGAATAAGGCCTATTGAGTATTGAGTATCTTCAAGCACTCCCCTTGCCTTTAGATTAGGTCACAGCAATCGATCTATATAAGAATAATGGCCCCTACCATCATCAACAGAAGGATTTATCTCCAGCAGGCTATAGACTAGACTAAACATGTCAGTAGGATGAGGGAACAGATCAAAGTTTGATACCTATTACCAAACCTACCTTCTGATGTCCACTTGTGGCACTGATTGTTGACTCTCTTACTCATTTTTCTCTATAATAATGGACGAACCATGCGATAGATTTTGAAAAGGGTGTACTGTTACTGGAAAAAGAAGGAAAACAAACATGCTGGCCACCTGCTGGGGAGTCAAGAATGTACTAATTCGCTTGAAGTTAAACTATCCTCTTAAATTAGGAATCTCTTCAATTTTTTTTACTTCGATTTTGTGTACCTACCGATTTTATAAATTTAAACCGTAATACTATTTATCTACTCAGCCACGAACTGGAAACAACGCATTGGGACCATCCAAAGATGATCGACTTGATGAATTCGCTCGCCGACCTGAACGAAGTCCGCTTCTCCGCGTACAGAACCGCGCTTAAGCTGCGTACCGTGCAGAAAGCCTTGTGCAGTAAGTTCATCATCATCTACAATTACACCGTTTACTTGAAGTTCATTAGTTTTTTCTACTTCATTGCGTGTAATGTGTATTTCTTCAAATAAAACTTCTAAATGATCAAACATTAAATGAGTCTCTTAAACTTTATCATCATTCTTGATACCTTATTTTTAATATTGATCCTTATCATAACCCTCAATCTGACTGAGCATATTGTCACTTGTTTCGGAATATGAAACATTTCCAGATATTATTTTTTGTTATTAAAGTGACCTAAGTAAATTGTTAACGCTGATTAACTTAGCAGCCAACCAAATCTAAAAAAACCTTGTAATTTGTTTTGCTTCTAGTGCACATGCTGCAGCTTCCCGCGGCACTAGATGCCTTTGACTCACATGGGCTGCGCGCGCAGAACGACCGTCTCATTGACATTCCTGACATGATCACCGTATTGACATCCCTTTACGAGGTAAGCATTATGGCAGGTCAAAAGTTTCCGTACTTTGTTTTGAAAATAAGCCCAGGAGCTTTGGTACTTATCAATCTCATCATCTTCAGTGATAGTGGAAACGAAATCTAAAATGAGAGAATCGTTGCTCTTCCAAGGTTCATTATTGTGTCTACGTGTATCATCCGTATGTTTATTCAAGGTTTCACGATAGAAGCATTTGTCAGAAAAAAAGGGCTTTCAAAGCATTAGTATTTTTTTATTTAATTAAAACCTCTTCTTTAATAACCTCTTTTTGTCCGAAGACTGGTTTGCTTTCTGGGCAGACCGTATTTATTTAATGACAGACAAAATATTCATTCTCTTTCTAAAAGCACTCTTCCCTCGCCATCCAGAGAAGTAGCGTCACCACCAAAAATGGTGCAGTTCATCCACCTTCTCACACATCTTCACCGACCTTTCAGGTGATAGCTGCAGAGAACCCAAGCCTGGTGAACGTGCCGCTGTGTCTGGACTTGTCCATCAACTGGCTGCTCAACGTGTACGACAGCCAGCGCACCGGCCAGATACGGGTCCTCAGCTTCAAGGTTGGACTCGTGCTGCTCTGCAAGGGACATCTTGAGGAGAAGTATAGGTAAGTTGCTTAGTGTATAGAAAGAAGAGTTTTTCAAGGTTCAAGCTAGATAAGTAATGTCAAAAATGTAGTAAAGGATGGGCTTACATAAATTTCCTTTTTTTCATAGAATTGGCCAAGGCTTTGCTAATGATGAGCCGGCCGCATCTCTTAGGACTGATGATTGAGATGCTTGATTAAATAATTTTTGTTGGTCTGTCATCTCTATAAATGAAATACCTTATCGTAAATAAGACAGGCCTTCTTTGCATACCCTCTCGACCTCTACTTTAATAACCAAGTGTTAACTTTCAGGTATCTATTCCGGCTTATAGCAGACCCGTCGTGCAGAGCTGATCAAAGGAAACTTGGGTTGCTGCTTCACGACTGCATACAGGTAATGCAACTTCTTGCCTTAAACAGAAAATAAATATGCCGTGTGTGTATGTGATGAACGAAAATAAAGTCTCTTTAGCTCCAGAGAGATCATACCAGTAAAATATCTTACATTTCTTGTGATCTATATTTGTAAAGAAGAACTACGAACTTTAACGCTGTCTGAAGTGTCATACGTCATTGTGATTGCAATGTGGCGGATTCCAATAACTACTTTTGGGAATTAGAAAGCTATTTTCTTTATCATAATCATCATAACTGAGCCAACATAAGGAGCTGCTCTGATCCCAACCACAGACTACTAAGGGATTACATCCCAACTATCTCAGCCGTAATCTTTAGGTTAAGGTCAGACACTTGGACCACTATAAGTTAATAGAATATCAGGCTTCCCTCGATCCTTTTTCGTTCGACTTGTTCTAACAGAGTAATATTCCTCCAGGTTCCACGGCAACTCGGGGAAGTGGCTGCGTTCGGAGGGTCCAACATCGAGCCCTCAGTTCGAAGCTGTTTCGAACAGGCCTCAGCTGCAGCCAAAGATGGCAACAAGGGAGGCACTCTTGATCGGAAGGGAGGTAAGGAGAAACAGCAAGCTGAAGTTGTTTGTTAAATGTTAATCGAGACTTTTAACATTAAATATAAAGAGTAGTATCACTATTAGAATCATCGGTGCCGTTAAATTAGATGCGAATAACGTGTACCTGCATTAAAAACCGAATGTTTATGTTTTGATATAAATTAATATATTCTCAATTCCTAGGCCCTGATTTTCGTAGTATATAGGTACATTTTCGCAAAGAAACTTTCCAATGCTAAATACTAACAACTTCACCTATTTCCCTCTAGCAATAACTGAATACAGGATTTGTAAATTGTATGTCTGCAAACGCAAATTGTGAACAAAATCCCCTTAATCTTCATTGTTTCTCAAAACAATAGCCCTAATCTCAGAATCTTACCCATCTCCTTCCAGCTGCAGAAAAAGAGAAAGAAAAAGAAGACACCAAGGAGAAGACGTTAGAGCGTGATGCAGACGGGCAGCTGCAGTTCATAGAAGCGTTCCACTTCCTTCAGTGGCTGCAGAAGGAGCCGCAGTCCATGGTCTGGCTGCCGGTACTGCACCGTCTCGCCGCCGCCGAGACTGCTAAGCATCAGGCCAAGTGCAACATCTGCAAAGAGTACCCGATTATCGGATTCAGGTGGGTCTTTGGACTGCTTCTGTGCTGTTTGGTTGTTGGTGGTTTATTGATGTTATACGTTGACTGTTATTATTTATTTCATCGCGTATTCGATTGTGTTTTTCAGATATCGCTGCCTCAAATGCTTCAACTTCGACATGTGCCAGAAATGTTTCTTCAGCGGTCGCAAAGCCAAGAACCACAAGCTAACGCATCCTATGCAGGAGTACTGTACTGCTGTAAGTATTAATGAGTATATTATGAGAACTTGGAAGTGAATGATTCAGGTCAAACAATACAATTTGTAAATATTTCCAGACGACGTCGGGCGAGGATGTGCGAGACTTCACGCGCGCTCTGCGCAACAAGTTCAAGTCTGCTCGTTACTTCAAGAAGCATCCGCGTGTCGGTTACCTGCCCGTGCAGACCGTGCTTGAAGGTAAGTTAGAATGAAAACTCATAAGAATGAGTATGAGAACGAGTATGAGAATAAGTAAGGGAATCAGTCAGTATGGGAATGCGTATGAGAATGAAAATGAGAATGAGTATGGGAATGCGTGTGAGAATGAGTATGAAAACGAGTATGAAAATAAGTTAGAAAACAAGCATGACAACGAGTATGAGAATGAGTATGAAAATATAAAATTTTACCTTCCAATAAAATTATTATTATGTTTCCTTCACGTCCGAGGTCCGCTTTAGAGAGACATCGTTGCCAACGGCCGTAGGTCGTCAGATGTCGCTACATCCGTGATGCAGAATCCCGCGCCAACAAGCACTTCCTGTGGATTTGACTTCCGCCTACCTGTCAACCTCAACTTACGACTAACTAGCCGCCATGTTTTTCAATCATTATAGGCGAGTGATGCGGTTTGGTGGGCCCACCAGGTAGCCATTACTCGGACCTCGGACGTGAAGGAAACATAATAATAATTTTATTGGAAGGTAAAATTTTATATTATGTGTTCCGTATCACGTCCGAGGTCCGCTTTAGAGACCTGTTTGTTATCTCCTGGTGGCGAGTTAGGAGTCAACGTGGTGACTAATGGCAATAATGTGACAATGTGAAGAAATAGGTACCTGTTGAGTAATACCAAAAGCAAATAAAATATCGCACATTTGCAATAAAAGTATAAACAGATTCAGCAAACTCAATAAAGGACTTACGACAGGCTAACAGTCACAGTAACAGGCAGTACTATAAATAACAGTCTGTATTCAGAAACAGATTTAACACCGCGTTAATAGCACACTTCTGAAGATAATCAGACAGTAAAACAATTTAGTACCCAGCTGCCCGTTAAGCTAGATGGGACGTTATTAACAGAGTATTTAAGTACTTTAAATGGCAAAAAAAAACCCTTTCGAGTATGGGTACCAGACGTAGCAGGCATGCCGGTGGTAGCAGGGGCTTCAGTCTAACGGAGATAACGGAGTATTGTTCGCTCCCACGTCTGCCAATCAAATCGGTTTTGCAACCTAATTAATGGTACAAATGGTGAGGTCGAACTATCAAGCTAATAGTTCTTTTAATATTTGTAATATGTTAGTATGTCAAGTATTTATCTATGGCATATGCAGCCTGACAATAAAGGTCTTTAATAATATACCAAGTTGTAACAATGTTGAACGTAGATACTAACACTCTGCGCCGGTATATAAAGTACGCGAGCGGGTTATCCTCTGGTAAAGTCAAGACGATTATAGGTCAGCTGGAATCGTTACATTTTGCGTAGGGTCAACTCAAGCTCTTACAGTATGCATATACGATGAGAAAACATGACAGAACTCGTTGCCCTGCTAGCAGGATACGGCGAATAATTCTTTACGGATCGTGGTGTATCGTGTCTTACCGTAGAAGTAACTCTCTTATGACAGTCAATCGCAATCGCCAAACCACGTGACGGCCCGTTAACCTCTGCGCTGTAGTGTGGCCTGACCAGAAGCAGCAGTCGCAAAGGAATCCGTAACACAGCCAACGGATAGCGCGGCGTACAGTCGGCCTCACTGTCGAAACGGGTCGGCAGAAGCAGCAGCGCCGAGGGGCGAACGCGAAATCAGCAGCTGGTACGACAACACGTCATCATCGTTGCGGTAACTGGCAGGCGAGAGCAGCGCGATAGGCGATAAAAACCGGCGAGTGCAGCGGTAGCGCTTTGTGGATGCGCCTGCCTGGTAATAGCAGCGGCCAAGAAGGATAGCGCAGCAAAGCCAAGCCAACAGCTAGCGCAGCACCAAGTCCATTTTGTCTCCGTACGACAGTAACAGCAGTAACAGCGTAGGAAGCAGCGGCTCCGACAGAGCGTTACTGCCAGGCACGCCCACATTTCTCAAAATGACGCGCGCGTTATCAATCACACCGTTTCGAAACTTATTAGCTAACACAGCTGGTGGTGCAAAAGCTGATCAAAAATCCATAACAACTACCCGTGAAACTATGTAGAAAAAATATTTGTTGTTAAAGGTACTGTCCAGTGCATGGATGTATGAACGTGAACGAACGATAGAACTGCAGTTTATTCAATGTTGTATACATTTACTTAACAGACTAGGTTACGCAAAGAGTACGAATCGGAATCAGTATATCAGTATCAGACCGCGACCATGTCACAACATGCTAGTGCCTATCTGTTTCGAAGCACTGCAAACAATATCTAATTTGTGACGGTGTGGCAGCCCGCCATGACGAGTACAGCATAGCCGGCAGTCAGGGCGACAGCTGTAACGGGCTTGCAGGCTACAGTCGTGATGAACGCGCAGTTAAGCCAGCGGCTAGCCCGCTAGCTCGCGCTATAGCGGCTTGACAGGGGCAGCGGATGAGAAAGAGGCGTGAAGCTTCGTGAAGGTTAGCGCGAACGCTCGTTCGCATCACGACTGCAGTTGCCCGACCGGGACCGAGGGTGGAAGGAACGCGCGGCACAGCGCGCTGCTAGTGTGGCAGCCCGCGCGCTTCTCGGGTGCAGCGGCCCGCAGGGCGGCACCCGCAAGAGGCAAGCAGTAAAGCCCGCGATTACGGTGACGACCTCGTAGCCGTAGCGGCCTGGCAGATGCAGCGGCCGCGAGACGCGCGCCACTAGTCTAGGCCGACAACCAATCGGGCCTCGCAGCGGTAACGGCTCGGCAGAATCGGCGCGACTGTATGCAAACGTCTAGGCAGACAATCATTTGGCCACGCAGCTGTAGTGGCCCCGCGGGAGCAGCGGCAGTGAGCGGCGCGCAGTTAAGCCAGCGACTAGGCCGACAACCATTTGGCCTTGTAACTGTAGCGTCCGGCAGGAGCAGCGGCCGTGAGAGGCGCGCAATTAATCAGCGTCTAGGCTGACAATCATTCGGCCTCGCAGATGTAGCAGCCTGGCAGGAGCAGCGGCCATAAGAGGCGCGCAGTAAACGGCGTCTAGGCCGACAACCATTCGGCCTCGCAGATGTAACAGCCTGGCAGGAGCAGCGGCCATAAGAGGCGCGCAGTGAAGCCAGCGTCTAGGCCGACAACCATTCGGCCTCGCAGATGTAGCAGCCTGGCAGGAGCAGCGGCCATAAGAGGCGCGCAGTAAAGCCAGCGTCTAGGCCGACAACCATTCGGCCTCGCAGATGTAGCAGCCTGGCAGGAGCTGCGGCCATAAGAGGCGCGTAGTAAAGCGAGCGTCTAGGCCAACAACCATTCGGCCTCGCAGATGTAGCAGCCTGGCAGGAGCAGCGGCCATAAGAGGCGCGCAGTAAAGCCAGCGTCTAGGCCGACAACCATTCGGCCTCGCAGATATAACAGCTTGGCAGAAGCAGCGGCCGTGAGAGGCGCGCAGTAAAGCCAGCGTCTAGGCCGACAACCCTTCGGCCTCGCAGATGTAGCAGCCCGGCAGGAGTAGCGGCCGTGAAGGGCGCGCAGTTAAGCCAGCTCTAAGGTAGTGTAGCGGTCCGGCAAAAGCAGCGGCCGTGAGAGGCGCGCCACAAGTCAACGTCTGTATCGGGTCGGCAGGACCAACGGGCACAAAAGGCGCGTAGCATAGTTGAAGGCTGCCGCGACAGTATTCAGACTCACATCTGTAATAGGTTAGCACCAGCGGCTAGCACAACAGCCATTCGCGACGGTATCGAAATCGCGCTGAGACAGCAGCAGAGTGGCGCGCAATATGGCCAGCAACTTGTGCAAAATACCTGTTGATTTAGCAGCCGCAGGACGGGTGCAATAAGTAGAGCCAGCAACCAATTACAAATTATCTTGGTCTCGCAGCTGTAGGTGCAGCAGCCGCAAGGGAAACGCAGCATAGCTGACGGCGTAACGAGATAGCCCATCGGCATCGCTGCTAATCGGTCAAAAGGAAGTAATTTCGCGGAGTGGACCAGTGCAGGTGGTCCAAACGAGTGAAGGCGACAAAGGGGAAGTGCCTGTACGCAGCAAGCAGCATTGCAGCAGCAGCGGTATCGCCTCTCCCAGTGGGGGATAAAGGTTTAGAAGACCCAGCAAAGTTACAGAACTGGTACCGGCAGACAGACCGAATCTTTCGTTTAAGACGGACAGACTCGTCTGGGCGAACTATCGTGCGTTTATCTTGGTTTGACAGTCTCTTGTTAACATAGGTAGTATAGTATAATACTGCACAGTCATATTAAGGCAAGGCGGGAAAATAAAGCGAGGCGTTAGCGGTACTAGCTTTAGTAGGTAAACCATTTCAAAACAGACAGAGGTCTGAGGTTATTTACAGCATCATCTAACGTTTCAAACGGAACACTGACAGAACACTAAGAAGTGTCGATTCATAAAACAGTTTCGATAATCTAAGTTGCAACCTGAAAAGTAAGCTTAAAACTAAATAGAAAGTCGTTCCGAGTATTGTAGGACGGGGCGACCCGACATCCTACTTATAAAAATACCATCGAGGAATATTAACGACTATAAAATTCTTTTATAATGAAAGTAAATGTGGGTAGTGATAACACTACCTACTTTCTGAAGTCGCCTCGGGCCGCGGTAGGCGCGTAGTTTCACCCGGCTGCCGTCAGAAGGGAGGGTTATGCTCGTATGATTTTCTTGTACCCCC
The DNA here is from genome assembly GCA_963691745.1 of Ditula angustiorana. Lineage (NCBI taxonomy): Eukaryota > Metazoa > Arthropoda > Insecta > Lepidoptera > Tortricidae > Ditula > Ditula angustiorana. The sequence goes on from OY829490.1 coordinate 713,078, forward strand.
CCCCCCTTTTTTTGAGAACTTTTGCGCGGCACCGAGGGATCGGAGTTTAATGTCAATGTACTCCTACATGTTGTCGTTAATTGGGAAAATAACTAATCCACTAACGCTTCGCGAAGAAACAGACCGGACCCTCAATTTTAATCAATCTGGAGCTTCAAAGCATCTGGTATCGTGCGCCGGCAGTAGAGCCTTTAAAAGGCAGAAGCCATCGCCAGTTACGCACGATCGCAGCATCAGACTGGACCGCATGGCCGCTCACGTCTCGTAACCCGCCGTCGGGCCGGGAGGGCCCGCGCTCGGGGCGGGCGGGGCCCGCGGGGACTCGGGAACTCGAGGGAGCCCCGGCGCTTGTCACGGTTCCGGATCAGGCTCCGGCTCCGGCTCCGGCACGGGCGCGAGCAGAGGCTCGGGCGTCCTACTTTTACGCCAGCGGACGGGGTTGCGAGATTCACATAATAATATCGTTCATTATCTCACCGACTGGTCTAAGAGACATTGGAACCTCCATTCTGGTCCGGCGGGGGATGCGGGGCGGCGCGGGGCTGCGGGGCCCGCGCCGCCGCCGCGAGCTTCTCGACGCGACGCTCCGGATCTGACGCGGGACTCTCGTTGCGGGACTCGCGCAACACACACGGAAAATCGTTAGAAAGATAACACGAACTCTCTAACGCAAAAAATCGTTAAGCGGAGGAATTGTACTTTTATCTCGAAGACCTCGCTTAAAATAGTGTACGTGCGAAACCAGATTATCACGATCGATCGTGATTATGCACGTGATTACGCTCAAAATCTCCTGAAAGCGTGTCACTCCTCGCCGACTAGGGCGGTATGAATATTTACGGCCTTACCCTCTTTTGTGACACGAAAATTTTAACAAAATATTTTAAGGTTTGATTTAAATTATTGTTAAAGAGGGAGAATTGAGCTGTGAATTCAAAATTCAACGTGATAAATGAAAATTGTAAAATAATTAAAGCGACAAATACGAACCATCTTCACCGAACGGCGAACGACGCAATAATGATTGAAAACATGGCGGCTAGTTAGTCGTAAGTTGAGGTTGACAGGTAGGCGGAAGTCAAATCCACAGGAAGTGCTTGTTGGCGCGGGATTCTGCATCACGGATGTAGCGACATCTGACGACCTACGGCCGTTGGCAACGATGTCTCTCTAAAGCGGACCTCGGACGTGATACGGAACACATAATAAGAATAAAATGAGGATGAGTATGGGAATGAGAATGAGTATGGATACGAGGATGAGAATGAGTATGAGAATGGGTATGAGTGTGGGAATGAGTATGAGAATGAGTATGAAAATGAGAATGATTATGAGAATAAGTATGGGAATCGGTCAGTATGTGAATGAGTTCGAGAATAAGCATGAGAACGAGTATGAGAACGTGTATGAGAATGAGAATGAGTATGCTCCGACCCGTTGCAGGCGACGCGCTGGAGTCCCCCGCGCCGTCGCCGCAGCACGGCGCGGGCGCGGCGCTGGGCGGCGGCGACGACATGCACTCGCGGCTCGAGCTGTACGCCACGCGCCTCGCGCAGGTGGAGCTCGGCTCGCGGCCTGCCGACACGCCCGACAGGTACGATAGAGACAACGATATTTTTTTTTGTAGACACATGAAGAAAAACCTTTAGAACACGACTAAATTCCGTGCACTCGATGGTCTCCGATCGACGGCCGCGATTATGACGATGACGATGTATTCCTGACCCCTGACCCGTTAATTGCAGCGACGAGGAGCACCAGCTGATCGCCCAGTACTGCCACTCGCTGAACGGCGGCGCGGAGGCGGAGGACGCGCCGCGCTCGCCCGTGCAGGTCGTGTCCATCATTCATCGCGAGCAGCGGCACGAGCTCGAGGCTATGATCAGGTAGACAACACTGGTCGACTCTACTCCACATTATCTGAGTTTATGATCAGGTAGACGACAACACTGATAAATACTACTCAACATTATTCCAGGTTATGATCCGATAGCCGATACAATAGCCAACTATTCTACTCAACATTACCCAAAAACACTGGTCAACTGTACTACCTCCTCATCAAAGTTCCCATTGATTCGTGTGTAAAGAGATAAACTGAAACAAAAGCCATGAGCGATAAAAGCAGAAAATTTTCCAAGTTTTGCATATAAAATAACTATCATCATGTCTTTTACAGGGAACTGGAGGAAGAGAACGCGAGTCTGCAGGCGGAGTACGAGCGGCTGAAGGCCAAGCAGACCCCGGGCTCCACGCCTGAAGAGCAGCACGGGGTTTCTGACAACAGGAATGCTCCTGTCGATCAGGTATGACCGTTACCCATAACTTTTTATTATACTTAAAATCTGCTATGTACAAACATTGAAGTACCTAACTATTCACTATCCAGGTGAACATGGTTTCTCACGTTCGCTTTTCGTTTCCAGGATATGATGGCGGAGGCACGACTGCTGCGGCAGCACAAGGGCCGGCTGGAAGCGCGCATGCAGATTCTCGAAGAGCATAACAGGCAGCTCGAGGCCCAGTTGCAACGCCTGCGCCGCCTACTTGATGAGGTCAGTGCCCTCAGAACCATGATAATCAAGGCTTAAGAGCTTCTACTACGCCGCGCGGGTGCACGGCGCGGGTGCACGCCTATCGAACAAATAGTATGAGCCCGCACCTACACTCGCGCGAGTTAGCGGACGCTCTCATACTATTTTTCTATGGGCGTGCACCCGCTCCGTGCGCCCGCGCGACTTAGCAGAGAAGCTTAGAAGCGTCTGGTGTATATTTTATGGTCGAACGCTAATTGGAAACCGATCCCTTCGTTGCTTTAAAATGATAAAACTCTTATACGAATAATACTGCAATGCTCAGCGTTTTTTGTAAAAGAAGGAAGGCAATATTATGAGTGCTTAGCGACTAGATTAGTGAGCAAGATGGTGGTGTTTAGGTGTGTGAATTCGTTTTTCTCCTTTCAGCCAGCGCAAGGCTCTCCGCCAGCCCGCACGGGCACGCTGCAAACACGCTCCGTCACAGCCTCGCAGCTCGCTACGGATTCGCCGGCCAAGATGCACAACGGACTCTACCATGAGTCACAAACCAGTAAGTTATACACAATGTTGTGAATTTTATCATTGATATGAATCTCTGAAACAAGGAAAGCAAGTCTTTTGTAAACCATAGTGTTCGATCCAAATCCATTCGACCAGCGTTGGATTATTGCAATCGAAAGATGATTAGTTAAATTCTGATCAACTCCCGTTATCCAGTGAGGATTTAACATAAATAAATTTATTACACTTATTGATAATTTTAAATTTAGCTCTTGAAAATTTTGTGAGTCCGGACCCCGTAATTTTTTTCCTAACTTTGAAGAAAGGCATGACGTAAATCAAAACTCCTTATATGTAACTTTTCCAAACTTGAAACTTTCTGCCTTGAGAATGTTCCTCAAAATTGCACACATAACTAAACCCCTTCAAGTCCGCCATTTTGACGTACCACTGTTACACAAGATGGCCGCTGGTCCGGCGCAGGCTCGGAGCGGGAGGCGCTCGAGCGACCGCCGCCGCCGCCGCACAACGTTCACTCGCTCATGCACTGCGCAGGTCAGCTGTGTGGTGTTATTGTTTGAAGTTTCTTTTTTTGCATTTAGACAGCTTTTTCAGCTTAGAAAAGTTCAATGGAATTGAACACTTCCTATCAAGATTTAGTTACCTGTTAGTCAAATACTTATGCAGTAAAATTAGGAGTATACGAAGTATTCTTTGCTATTGCAAATCCAGTAGAAGATCTCAGGAGAACCCTAGGAACATACCCCGTGTCGAAGTCCTGGTTTATCAACAACGAGAGTGAGTCTATAAAAAAGGCGCTCGAAGCAGCTAGCTAAGCAGCAATCAAAGCTCACTGTTTGAGGTTTGCTACACTTTAAGCAATGCAGTATATTGAAATCTTCCATCGTTATATTATTTCTTATTTTAGCACCACTTTTTTTATTTGCCCGTATGCAGTTTTAGGTTTGGTTGCATCTTTTTTTGTTGTCGTCAGTGTTGCATGGTTATCGCACGTTTGTTTTGGGATTTTAAGACTGACAGAATTCTTTTCTGTTAATGCATACTTAACAGGACGCATACCGTGAGGTAAAGTATAACTTTTTATATAATAAAAGCTATTTTCTTTCAGTATTTTCCCTTTACTAAAATAAAAGTGTTGGTCATCGTCAACATGAAACGAAAAAGGTGCTCAAAAAGCCTTAACTAGTGGTTGAGCAAATCTTGTTAAGCACCTAGTCTGACATAATATCTAGTTGCGAGTGTTTTAACCATCTAGTCTAGTGATGCAGTGTAAGCTGTCAGAATATGCCAATAACGTAAATATATTTATCCACAGATGACCTAGGGCGTGCCGTCGAAGAACTAGTGACAGTCATGACGGAGGAACAACCGGAGCCGACCACCGCGCCTCCTCAGTATTCCAACGGGAAGACCCAAAACAAAGAGAAATAAAAATAAGGGACACAGTCGGCAACGAACACATCGAGTGCGTGCAACGCGTGCGGTGCTGCGCGGGAATCCGGGTTGCCAGCACTTAAAAATATTCCGGCGGCCTGATTCACCGCTGTTTTTCGCTCTGGCAACACTTTCGAGGTTATACCAAAGACTACTTGCTGCAATGGTAATGCTTTCTGCAAAAGCAAACCGATAGTAATGACGCATATTAATTTTTGAATGAAATTGACGTTGCTCTTACGTATTGGTTTGATCGGTTTTTCTTAAAAATATGACAGGTGACAGGAAAAGTAGTGTACTGTTCTTTACTAATTTTCGACTCATCACTAACAAATCTGCACATGCTATGTTATATTTGTACTATTATACATCAAAAGGTCTAACAATCCATCGTCATTTACTAATTGTGATCGAACGGGACTTTGACTCGACGCAAACGGTTTCTTACTTAATTCTGTGGTGTAAGGTATACATATCTAATTTTGAGTAAAAGTCTTTCAATTATAAGCTAAATAGAACTAACTAGGGTCTTCTGGGTTTAGTTCTACATAGCTGGGAGTTCGATCAAAACGATTCTCGTATGCAACGCTTATTGTACAAATAAGGGCATGCCATTGTTGCAGTACTAATCGTGTTGAGTCATTCTAATCTTTTTTTCCACCACTTTTATACGGCAACACATTTTATCTCCTTCAATTTTCTCAAGCGGCAATACCGACAGTGTTGCCAGAGCGATTCCTAACGAAAAAGACAAGTAACGAGCATTTATACTATAACGTTGTACCAAATTTGTGGATACTTGATAAACTTACTTATACATTTATTAATTGTTTAAGTACATATCTTGTTAGTACAATCTCCATTTATCATATCACTTCTTGTAAATTTACCATATCATTTGCTGTGTATAATAAAAACTGGCGCGTGTATAGAACCACGAAAACTTAAGTCCAACGATTCGATGCGAATTGATCGCCATAGATCGACCGCTTGGAATTTAAAAGGGGCTAAAAGCTTTAATAGAATCACAATTTAGCTTTAAAACTACCCTGTTTTGAGACGATTTATAATGCAAACCTAACCGAGAACCTAGCCCGTGCGAGGCGTACGTTTTAGTGGAAAAATGTATTGTTATATTAGATAGAAAAACTCTGTTCTTGAACGTACAATATATGCCAACTGGCTGTAGTTAAATGGATTCGTTACAGTTTGCAAGTAGGTGTAGTAGTAGCAAAACAATATCAGCATGTTATGTGCATGTATGTTATAATAACGCGTTAACGAAAGATATATTATTAGATGAGGAATGTAACTGAAAGCGCCTCTTCACGCAACTTAGTCGTACGAAGGTTCCACTTCCTCTACAGTGACTGTATCTCGGTCTGTCTAGCTCTTCTTAGCGACTGTAACTACTAAACGTATCTATCCAACTTTATCACTATACCTATCCTCAAAGGCAGGGCACGTTTATACCTAGAGTAATATTGAATGAGACAGTTTTTTATCTCCCATTCCGATATTCGGATTTATAACGTGTGTCTAGTAAGATGCTGCCTACCTTTTTAGATAAGAATATATTGGAGAGAGGACTTTTATACGAATGTTAAGTATATCTGTTGACGCTAATTTTTACAATAAGGACTTCCGATTTAACCATATCACGGTTTACTTTTTTTGACGGCGAACTGGAATTGTTGGTGTCACTTTTGCGCGCCAGTATTTTTAGGGCTGGCAACATCCTGGAATTCCAGTTCGCGCAACCGTTACGTTTAAATTTTTACTATTAATTTGGCTAATATAGTATCTAAGAAAAAAAGCACAATTAAATATTATTTTAACAAAATGAAAGTAATTAAATTTAAACTAATATATTGTTAATAATTTTATTGTATCTGTTTACGTAGAACGAGGTTTTGTTTCGGAACTAATTATATTTTTAACTTTTGGCAACTATATAAAATATTCTTCTTCCGCATTTATTTGTGTTTATAATGTTTTAGAAGTTAAATAAATCCAAATAAACATTCGGCATAGTATATATTTGGCGTTTGCATTTTATCCTGCCCCCCCCCCCTTCCCCCTATCACCAAAATCATAGCAACATAGACCTGAACACTGCAATTCAATAGCGTTCGTGCGGCAGTGGTCACTATAGTGCCTAAAACGCCACATCGCATAAAAGTGCCTAGTTACTTTTATTGTGTCCTTAAAAGCACAGACAACACACACAAAGTTAGAATAACCTTCCGCAATAATTTATACTGAAACCGACGCCGCGACGTAGTCAATGCATCTCACGCATGTGACTAAAAGCCCCTGCGCTGTCAGTGTCTCACTGTAGCATTATGGCGATTTTACATGTTGGCAGAAACATAGGACAGGAATATGTTAGAGTGGCAATTATATATTATGTGCGTTGATAACACTTGGCCACCGCATAATGCATCGGCAACACAAATTGGCAGGCGATTCTACCTTATTATGTGTTCTATGTTATAAAGGCTAATTAGGCGTTACTTTTCACTTAGATTTTTAAGAACTCATTAGTTTTTTCTGCTTCTGTATCAAGTGACAAATGTATGAGGTTAAAATTTAAACTGGTAGCGTTTTGTAGGAAATTTTTATATTTATCTGTAATCAATTCACTAACAATAATATAGGTACATATAATTTTGCATATCGTTTAAGCTACTAAACAACACCAGGGTAGCTAGCATAGCACACCGCGACTCACTTTATCGCTCAGTACGTCTCTTTCAAATTAGTAGAGTAAGAGAGAAACACACTGAGCGACAAGCCAGAAAATGAGTACACGTGCTAGCCGTACAATAATAATAATTGTCAAGTTATTTTGCACCTTTTAACATACAAATATAGTTTAATAATGCTATGTAACAGTACAAGGCACATATAATAATCAGCATGCACTTTCATAGTCCTATAGTGCTTCTCTTTCTTTCTGAACTACTCAGAAAGGGATGTATAAAAGGTGAGTAGCGGCCACTTGCGCTAACCGTACAGATGGGGAACAGGCTAAATATAGCCAGCACTGCTATATCACACTAGCTTCAATTGTGGATATAAGCAGCTGTCCCTCTCGCACACGCTAGCAGGTTAGAAAGGGAAATACTGATGTATCAGTATAGTTCTAGGGCCTTTGGACATTATACACTTTTTATCCCAAAAGAGAGTAAAAAAAAACTAGATACGAAATTCTGCTCTTGATGGGAGTTGATAATGGATTAATTGGAAAATGTGACAAACTGTTAAGCACTATGAAAAAAATTAAAAACGCATTTTGTATTGTTAGGTGCAATATTTTAAAAATATGTTTGATGAGTCTGGAAGACCCAATAACTTTTAAAATAATGGTTGATCAGAATCATGGAACTATCAACTATCACAATCCACATGCCATTATATTATTCAGTCATTTAACATATCTATATATAGGAATACAATTTTGTATAAAGAAATGCATAGTAACAATAAACCTTGGAATTTTAAATACCATTATTTAATTCATAACACTGACTTGCACTAAAAAATATGTCTAAAGACACTTAATTTCGTTTTTATATAAAAACCGTCAATTTAAAGTCTTAAACATTTATTTTTAATGTTTCATGCAAGTCAGTAATTTCAAAATCACTATTAAATATGTTAAAAATTAATATCTCTGTGTCTTAGATATTTTCTTAAGTACATATTTAAATGATCCATCTTTACAGTTTAATCCAGTTACTTATTCATTAAACACAACACATTTTACTATACAAAATAGTAATAATGAACAGCAATTTTAAACAGAAACTATATTTTATTTTGACAGTGTTAAAAATTAACACATATATGTACAATACGCAATCAAGAATTCAGAGAAATCTAATCTCCATATCCACCAATCACGTCGTTATCTGTTAAATATTTCACCAAATTATTCAGATTAATGAATTCGAAATCCCAAGGTTAAATTAAAAAATTTAAAGCCTATATGTAATGCTTCATTTAGTCTTGCAAGCTATTCTTAATCTTATTTGATCTATTACATCAATTATGTTTAGTTGCATCCTAAGACAAACAACAAACAGAAGTACACAATGGTTATTATTCTGCATGGCAAATAATTTTCAAATTTCTGTTAAATTTTTGCTCCATCGAATTCATCGATGATTCTGCCAATGTTGAGGTTGAAAAAGACTATCAGTTTTCTCGGTTATTTTGTGGTTCTGCATGACATATAAATTGTTTATGCAGAGTTGATAACCACATAGTTTAAGTTATCATTTAGTGTTGTGGTTATATAATTTATTTTCATACACTTTGCAAACAAAATAAATTATTTACCGACAAGTTTTAATGCAAGATTGTTAAATAAAAATGACACAAGAACTCAAAGGCTATAATATAGGCAGCTGCAGTGCAGTGCAGTGTTGTTTGATGTCATAGGAGAATGTAAAATAGGTACAGAAAAAAAGCAAAGAATAATAGTTTCGGAAAATTTGCTATCAAAACATTTTAACTTTTTTTTATTACTGATACAAAAAAAACAAAAGCTTTCACCATCAACTCTGAAGACTTAAAATGAAGCATCACCAATAACATTTATCTAACAATTAATTAAATTTAAAATCACACTTTGACAGTAGAATTAGTATTTGAATCTAAGCCATTAACAGGTGCCTGGATGTCTGTCCGTGGTCGCCGGAATAGTAGGACATGGGGCTCCGGGTTGTGGACCATGAAGTGAAGCCAGCCTGGGGACTGCTGGACTCCGAGGTTTCGCCATTCCGTCTCTGTCATGAGATGGGACTTCGGGACAAGACGGGCAATGTCTGGCGGAAGGATGACATGCCTGGAACATGAAGAATGCAAATTATTGGTTACGTTTGTGCATGTAACCATCAGCTTCATATACAGTTGTGGACAACAGGCACAATGCAGAGCATGTTAAGGCATGAAGCCTTTATTGAGATTATTCTCTACAATTGTATGCCTACCATAGGGTTCGGTTACCATAGTATCCTATCTCTGAAGTTGTCACTTAATAAATAAACATACTTATATATACTGCATGCAATTTGTGTTCCTATAAATACAATTCGATCCTTAAAGATATAAATCTTTAATAGAGCATAAGTGTCAAATACTTGCAGTCACTAAAGAATGTTTAAAACTACATAGAATTACCTTGAGATTAAAACTATGTCATGTTTTGGATTGGAAAAGTTTAGTTATTGGCTTCAAGGGCATGATAGCCACAAATGAGAAATTAATCTAAGAGATTATGTCGACAAAACGTTAACATATTGTTATTGATTCTCGGCTGATTTAGAGACGTGTTTTAGTAACTCTTGAAAAATACAGGTTCTTATCACTTATCACGTCCTATAAGCTCAAGTTTTATTAATAAATTGGATTCTGTGATTTAATTTAAAATATTGCCACTCTCTCACCTGTACTCGTAGACGTCATCATTATATCTTTCCGAATACTGGATCTGGTCTACAGGCATCTTCAGCACTTCGTAACACTGCGTTTGAAAGCAAGCAAAATTTGCGTGTGTTTTAATGAAATTCGAGACCTACAACACAATAAATTGAAAAGAAAATGTTCGTTTAGCACTTTCAACTTTTTCTGAGCGACCGGCAACTGTCAATGTGAAATGTTCAGAAACCATATATTTTAATTTAAGAACAAAACGGATTGTTGCATAGATTTTTTTTTGTAGCTTACAATACAATTGAAGAGTTATTTAGTGAAAATTTACTGTTATTAAATATAATGATATCTAAATAATAACATTTTTCTTGTAAATGTTGAAGTGTATTTCAAAGTACTCGTTAATAGGATTTTTGAGCGGTCTTGTTTTCTAGAGGGATGTAATGTCAATGTGACTTTGACAGTTAATACTTACCTGTGCGTTTCATTTCACGTAGAGATTGTAATTCCCATTGTAATGTGACAAGCACGGAAAAAATAAACGGGGGAAATGGTTTAAAGCATTATTTGTACCAGTACCGGTGTCGCCACACGCACACACTTGTGGTTATCGTCTTATACTACACTACTAAAATAACATAATCTTGATTGGTTAAAATTGTCAAACGATATAAGACAAATAGTACACAAGTTTTCGTAAGTAAAACATACCTTATCAGTAACATGTAAGGTTTACTTTTTATTAACATCAAACTGATTACATGACATTTTAATATGTAAACGTCAAATGAAAATTTGGCTTCGTAGTTCCGCTACTCAACACTAGATGTCACTTAAAACAACTTCACTTCAATAGTAGGAGAGCCGGCCGCAGAATTTTGTGCCTACTTGATACCGCGATGAAATGCACAATGGTTTCTCATTAAAAAAGATGCTAAGTCTGAATGTAATAATCTGCCAATTCTGGACTTGCAAAAGTTTTAAAGTGCCACTTTCGGTGCAAAAACTGGGGCGTATTTTACCCAAGTGACTACCCTGAAATGCCTGTCACATTATCAGAAAAGAAATTCATCGTCAGAAATTTACTAGTAGATACAAAAAAGTAAAATCGATTGTTGATTTCTAAGCGGATACCGCGGTATCAAGTAGGTAAGAAATTTTGCGGCCTGCTTTCGTACTAAAAATTCAAAGTGACACATGGTTTTGGTTCCTTTTGACAGACCGAGTAGACGGGTTGTAGCTATGCTAGCTATCTATCGATATCGATGTCTTTCATCGCACACAAAATATTGTACCAGACATCGGTGTTGTTCATTTTGAATTATTAATTATATTATATTCTATGACATTATAGACAGACATGGTAAGATGTTTCGACTTCAAACCCGCCTGCCGCTGCCTTCACATGAAACAACATGAAGTCTATTCAGCCTTACTTGTATTACGTTATGTATAATAGGTCTACCATGACCTAAAGTTACGAATTTAGGCTATAATTTAAAAAAGTAAGCGATAAATAAATACTGCAATTTTTAGTTAAATGGTTGTTACCCACCACTATTCACACTTCACACGTTTATACTTCTAGAAAGTAAAACACGACACGTGTAAAGGTGTGTATACTTTGTAGTAAAACTTATTTTATATACACACATATCATAAGTGCTCTATAATGCGTTCAGAAACCGTAGGCAATGACTAGCATTATTACAACCAATTTTATTATGAGAAATTTCTTGTCTGTGGTAGTAGACACGGACTTGTTACAGATATATTATTATGTATATAAATGAATAGATGATTACATAATAAAGATTACTTAATTTCTTTCATCGATACATGTATCGATAAAAACAGTGTCCCCACCCAACATTGTTTACCAACTGTAGCGCAGAATTTTCTAGAGCGAAATAGTAATTGCAATCAATCAATAATAAGCTTTATTGTAATAAAGTACGGTTCAATTTTAACAAAATGTTCTGTTAAATTATTAGTACAATGAAAATAACTAAGATTTTTTATGGAATATCATTAAAATCGTACTTACCGGTGGTACGAAACACCCCCATTTTGAAGATTTTTACTCCTGCTATGGTTCTTGCACTCTAAAACTGAACAATACGGCATGGCTAGGGAAAAATAAGGTATTTGTCGAGAGTAACACCTCTGCGGGATGACAGAACACGACTGGAAGCGGTTTAGCGGAGGTTACGTACAACAGTACGTAATGTTGGCACGCGCGTTACGCGTACATTGCATTTCCCCCGTTTCTTTTCTCCATGGTGACAAGCGTAAAAATTGTCGTAAATTCACGCAGTTTTACATCGACTCAAACTACAAAAGATGAATGATTAAAAAAATGAACTATTTTATTTATCTTTATATAATTAATATACTACTTAGCTGTAAAAGAAAATAAAAACCGGCGAAAATAAAGCTCGTGTTTGCAGTAGGAAAAAAACTTACTAGTAAGAGATAGGTACCTACAGAAAGTTTTAAGTAGTTCAAAAGAACCCACGGTGCGTACTTTGTCAGTTTTTTTTGGCTGATTGTCGCCAGTCTGTCAAAAAAGTACCGTCATATATTTTGCTGGACTTAGTGGGGGAACTATGTAGGATCGCAATGCCTGTTCATACAAACAATAAAAAATAAAAGTTAATTTGTAAAAAAACATCTGTGTATGATTTTAAATTGAAATAAGGTTTTTTCTTGACTTCCAAAAAGTTCCAGGGCTTCTATAAGAAAAAATAACTAAATGTGAGGACGACGCTTTAAAAAACTTAATAGGATTAAAAGTAAACGTTTCATACAATGGAATACAAGCACTGAACAAGCTTGGTAGACACAACAAAGTGAACCTGATATGGATACCAGGCCACGAAGGTTTCACCGGAAATGAAAAAGCAGACGAACTTGCAAGGGAAGGCTCATCCAATAATTACATTGGACCTGAACCATATGTGGGACTCTCTCAGGGAACCATAAAAACGGCCATAAACAACCACACCAAAAAGCAACACCAAAAAGAGTGGAAAAGCTTGGCAGGTCTAAGGCATTCAAAACGTTTCATAGGAAACATCGACCCAGGCTGGACCAAGAAACTTTGGAAACTCAGCAGAAGACAACTCCGGTACATAATCGGGGTGTTTACAGGTCACTTCGGAACTAAACACCTACTAGCTAAGATGGGACTACACGACAACGATGATTGTAGAATGTGTGGAGAGGAGGCTGAAACAATGGAACACATTATATGTGATTGTGAGGCCCTCGCCAGAACAAGAATGAAACTCCTCGGCAACGGATACCCCGAACCAGGAGAATTCAAGGCACTACCGCTAAACCACATCATCCACTTTATGGAGGAAGTGGAAAAAGCGATGGACTGAGTGCGAAGGAGGGGTAAATACACAAAAGATCCCGCTGGGTCGAAGTGTATCCGAAAGGACCCCGCATAGATAAGATAAGATAAGATAAAACGTTTCATACAAGCCGAATTAAAATGCCTCAACTATCGGATTATGCGTCACGGGCGTTGCTTGCGCAAGGAAGCTGTTGCATAGATCGGCGGCAGACAAATTGACGCATTATCCAATCGCGGCCCCCAGCTGTTACAATTTAATTTTAATATAGCGCGGGAGTGCGTGGAGTGACCACATTATAAGAAAATTAAGGATATTTTAATAAATATTTTTTTTACCTGTAGTTTCTAAGTGTCCCAATCGGGACGAAAGGCAGACACTCTATTTCTGCGTTCCGATCTATTAGTGGCTAGTCATCCACGTAAGTCACACGATTTTTAACATGTCATAACCCTCCCCCCCTTCGTCACGCTTTTTCCTATCTATTTAACACGGGCTGTCACGTATGACTAGACCCCCCTCTCCATAAGCGTGGCGTAATTTATGGATGACCGTGGCTACGCTTCGCTTCACTCTGGGTGAGGTAGAGGTCCTTGCGCTTCTGATATAACGGTGCGTCTGCGTCGCCAAGTTCGTTTAAATCTTCCTTGTTTACGTTTGCCATGCGGGTTTCAATCCAACAACTCCACAGACACATTAAGCAAAATTTACCTAACATCACGTCACCATATCCTAAACTTTTTCTTTATTCATTATTTTAGGTACCTATACATATAGGAAAAGTTGTATTTCGTCAAGCTCAAATAAAGCTAAACAGTATTCCTCAAAAGTCTGAGCTTTAAAATAAATGAATACAAATGAAATTAAATTAACCGATTGTAGAAAATATTGTGGTATAGACAGACACTCACATAAATATAAAAAGACAAAGCCTATGGAATAGGCATTGAATATCTACATATGTCCTGAACCCCTCGCAATTTTTGTTGTTTGTATTATTTTTTATTTTATTTGCAAGACGCTTCCGTAAGTTATTATCTAAAAAACAAAATATGCCTCTACAGTGGTACTAAATTTATTCAAAAGAATCCCCAAATCATGGTCACCGTCGCCACCCAGTGCCCTGCTTGAGACCCTCGATTCACTCAGTTGTTCCTCTTCTCACCGCTATGAGTAACATCACGTTGGAATTCCTGCAGGACCTGCTCAGGGAGGACTATCCAGATGTTACTATACTGGAGTTTGAGGTGAGTACCTTTCAGGAACTTGACCATTAGGTTGAGCCAGATATTTGAGTGGTGGGTTACAAATCCAGCTTTTACTCTTCGTTAGAGTCAAGTATTTTATAAACAGATTAATTAAGTTTGGTGGTAACCAGAACAGGTCAGATATCATCATGTCAGCCAAAAGATGTATTGCGACATCTGACTGACGAGAGCGGTTTGCCAACTGCACCAACCGGTGCTTGGTTAGAAAGTTCTCAAATAATGACCCCGTGGAAAACAAAGCGCTACCTACCATAAGGTTAGGTAGATTTGGAGGGTCGTGAGATATTACTAGATGAGGTCTGTACAAGTAGAAAGACCTAAGAATTTATCTAACTGTGAATGTCTTCTGGCTGAAATGATGATGATTGGTTCTGTGATAGTAATACATTGCGTTGGTCTTTCTTATAGGGTGCTCCAGGCACGAAACGAGGAGACAACTACACCTCAATGGTCTACCGCATTGAGTTAAAGGGCACTCAAAAACATTTGGAACCTGACGCGTCTTGCGAAACAGAACAGCCCTGGACAGGCTCCATCATCTACAAATGTCTGCCGGAGAGCATCCTCCGCCGAGAAGCCTTCAAGAGTGAAGAATTGTTCTGTAACGAGGTGGCGTTTTATAATAAGATCTGGCCAGCTTTGAGCGAGTTCCAGGATGAATGGAAGCTCAAGAATCCCTTTAAGGCGATACCGAAATGCTATCTGGCGCAAAATGATTTAGTGATTCTAAAAGATCTAAAGCTGCAGGGATTTGTGATGCCAGACAGGAGACAAGGTAATTTGATGAATTTAAATTCAACTTTGGTGTGATTGGTCTACCGTACTATATAGAGTTAATAAAGTTTTATCCTAAAATTGCATTTTTTAAATTCATCCTTGATTTACGCGCTGAGTACACTAATGTACTCAGCGCGTAAATCAAGGTCTAAACCAAACCGTATGACCAAGTAATAAATTAGTAAATTAGTACTACCAAATATGGCCCTATACACATTAACCAAAATAATAATGTTTTATTAAATTTAAGGGCTCACGATAGAGCAATGCTACTTCGTATTGAAGAACCTGTCGCAATTCCACGCGCTGTCGCTGGCGATGAAGTATCACAACCCTGAAGCCTTCTATGAGCTGCTGAACATTCAGGATGGGATCTCTGAAGGTAGGTCTGAAAAACTTTTATGTTCAACCTTGGATTCTAGGATTCCCTTGACTAGCGAAGTTGTTTA
Organism: Ditula angustiorana; assembly: GCA_963691745.1. Taxonomy (NCBI): domain Eukaryota; kingdom Metazoa; phylum Arthropoda; class Insecta; order Lepidoptera; family Tortricidae; genus Ditula; species Ditula angustiorana. Next base: position 728,869 of record OY829490.1, read on the forward strand.
GTATTCATAATAATAATATATTTATATCAGAAAGGCCTTCAATTGGGTTCGGAAGTTTGAGGATAGGTACGCTAGTTACTGAAAAACTAGGTAAGTATATTTAAATAGGGCAGAGCGCTGATTGCAATATTTGACTCGGTTCAGGAACATACAGCAAGGACGGTTGATGATCCCAAACTGACAAGTGGTTTTGAACCATTAATGGTTTTTTTTAGTTCTCTTTGCCGGTGAAAATGAGGAATACTACAAAACCTACTACCGCGAAGCGACCAGTAATGCTCTCGCCATGGTAGAAGAGGAGCTGGCTGACTGCGATAACAAGGTGTGACAAAACTACAGCATGTAACAATATCACACTAACACTTAACATAACAATATCACACTAAGGCTTAGTGTTGTTGAAGAATATAAACTATGGTTCATCATCATCATCATCATCTCAGCCACAAGAAGTCCACTATTGGACATAGGCCTCCTCCATGGATTTCCAAAGTGACCGGTTGGAAGCAGCATGCAACCAGCGCCTTCCTGCCACCTGTATGAGGTCATCGGACCATGGACCATCGAATAAAACTATGGTTGGTACTAAGTAATACGACAGGGAAAAGGTTTAATGGTAATGATGACCATGGTCCGAACAGCACATCAGATGACTTACATTGATTCCGGACTACTACACAAGCTAAACATATTCTAATATTACTTACGATTTCCATTCTCAAGAAATCTCTGTCGTTTCAAGGACGACTACCTCTCGAAGTTCCGGGCGTTCTGCAGCGAGGATACCTTCTTCCAAATGATGGTGGACTTAGTGATGCCTCGGGAGCCGCTGGCCGTCATCTGTCACGGAGACTGCTGGACCAACAATCTGCTGTTCAGATATGTTACCGGAGATATTGCTGAGGTATATTATCAAAGACTGGATTTTAGTAGTATTTTATTTTCCCATTGGCAGTTGCAGTTGATTTAATTTTGTACGGGGTTTAATTTACGTCAATTGGATTATTTCTTGAATTCTCAGTGATAAGAGAGGAATTGAGATGAAGGGATTGTGACATAATTTACTGTTATTTTTACTCACTTTTTTTAAATGTCGAGTACCCTATTTGCTCCAAGAAGTATAACACTTTTCATCTTGAAAGTAGCCTGTGAGGCATTATCCAGGATATGGCCTACATATTATCCATCTACTTAAGTAAATGCATTATATACTAATGTCAAATCTCCAAAAATAGTTTTCACAGTATCTTATTCCAGATGTTCATGGTAGACTTCCAACTGGCCCGCTATGCATCCCCAGCCATGGACCTCGCGTATCTCTTGTACTTATGCCTGGACCGCTCTCAGAGGGCTGAACACTTGCCCTCCCTCTTGGAATACTACACAGAAGAACTGCATAAGCGACTTCTGGAACTAAGCGAGGAGGACTCCGTGTTCAGTGGAAATCTTAACAGGGAGACTTTGAGTGACATGTAAGTGTAATAAGCAACCCTTTCTCCGTTCTTCAGAGGACTCTGTGAAACTCGGCACCTTACTGCACGTCTCTCCTCCCTAGATGATATACCATTTAAAAAAAACACTAGCTTGTGTTCTTGCAAATGTTACCGTTTCGTCTGAAAAGGACGAAGGCCATTATTATCAAATGTGGGTAACTTAATTCAAACTTTTTTAAACCGTTACATATACTCTTTACGCAGTCCGATTGATTACCCTTCAACAACCCCATAGTTAAACGCTTAAAAGAGTGCTTGGTCAATGTAAGATGTACTTTGTGTGGTTCCTCATTATGGTGTTTTATCTGAAGGTTGCAGGAAGAGTTCAAACGCAGCGGTCGCTTCGGCCTCGGCGTGGCTTTGGACATGTATCCCATTATGTCTTGCGATAGCAACGAAGCTCCTAACCTGTACCAGGCTAAGGTAATCATAGCTCAATATTATCAAACAAAACAGAATGACATTGGGAAAAAGGACCACCATTCTTTATATTTTTGTTTATGAAAAAATAGCTACTTCATTGTCATGTGCTGCAAATAGTAAGCTGTAATGTGTTACATCTTATGTACGTTTTATACTCCTATGTAAATTTGAAATAATACTCTTACTCTCATAGTAGTTTTTTCTGGTCAAATAATAGCGACATGTCAGCTTCTGAACAGGACACGTCTTAACTACCTACTGGAATTTTACCCCGATTATTATTAAGATTTGGCAGCATTTTATGTACCTAACTGAAAATATTCCCTCCATATTTTTATTTAAGAAACAAACTGTTACATTAAAGTATTTTTAGTGTAGCCATGTCATTTTAATTTTGTCATTGCTTTTGTTTTGTGTTTGAGAGTGGGTCAATTGGTTTTAATTATTCCAAAATATTTATTTGCTATGTTAGAAAAGAAAATACGTTTATTTTACAGGAGAGTGAAATAGTGCCAACACACCACGACTGCACAGCGACGCCGGTGTCGACCTCTAACGCAGCTTGCAGGAAGAAAATGACGGATTTAGTAAAAGAACTAGTGGATGAAGGGTTAATATAACGAATTATTTAGTTTAAATTAAACTTTAGACGAATTTCTACTTTACTCCTAAATATTAATACATGATTGTTTATTTAAATAAAACTAATTTATAGAAAGAATAAGTCTTTTTGATTAATCACGGTCCCGAGAACTTGCTTTACTTGATAGCGAATCCCTTCCTCGCTTTTTACTTAATAAAATGATTGCACTTTGTTTTTTTCACTTTGTGTTAATTTAATAGTATTTCACTAAAAAAAATACCAATAATAGTGATCAATTTAACAAATGTAACCTATATTGAACAGTTTAAAAAAATAAGCATTTACAGATACCCGTTAGTTATGAAGTTTGTGAAGGAAATAGATACCTAGTTATATGTATGGTAAATTGTCTTTTAAAAGGAAATACCTACCTAAATAAAAAGGGGGAGGGGAATCTTTCGCCCCGGATGCTTACATTCACACTACGCCACTGGTGCTGCACAAATCACACTGTGAAGATTCACTTGTTTTTATCTTTATAAGAATGACAAATAAAGATAACCAAATATTTCGTATAAAATTTATTGCATTTTGTTTAGTTAAAACACATACAATAAAACGTTGTTAAATCTTAAATACTTAATTTTAATAATAAAGAGCGTGTCATTCGAGATTTGTGACCATAACACATTTATTTTTTCAGATTTCTGAAAAGAAACTTACTTAACCTTTTGAACGCCAAGTACGGATATATCCGTCACTAGAGATTCAAAGTCAATGACGGATAAATCCGACACTAAGGGTTCAACGCCTATGACGGATACATTTAACAAACTGGAACAAATTACCTTGCTACTCCGCGAAACCAGTGCCGGGCTCGTGCAAAATAGCTGCGTCTGTGCGACACATATATGTTCATGCAAAATGCATGTGTCGCACAGACGCAGCTATTTTGCACGAGCCCGGCACTGGTTTCGCGGAGTAGCAAGGTAATTTGTTCCAGTTGGTTGATATGGATCTCCGCAAAGTAACGCCTGAATCTATTAATTACGGATACATTTGTCACTATAGGTTCAACGACAATGACACATATTCACTACGCTCATCGGGACTTTAACGCGGTAATATTTACGTCACCCCGAGCCGTAGGTAGCAATTTACCGCCCGCTATACGAGCGGAAATTTCCACTTCCTGGCCAGGGAAAGACGTAAAATTGTGTACACACCTCGGGTGGTGATAAAGAAAGCCTCAGGTCGTATGTTTATCGCCCTCGCCTTTGGCTTGTGCAACAAGTTCCTGCAATCTGAGACATTCTTTATTTCACCACCCTCAGGGTGTAATTACCTCGACAGCCGCATTGCAACGGCCGCGGTCACGAGCAGACTATGATCGCGTTAAAGACCCAATGAACGTAGTGAATATGGATATATGCGTCACTATGGGTTCACCGCCAATGACGGATATATCCGTCACCGTACAACATAAAAGTGACGTACGTGCCTTAGTATAAGGTTCAACTTCGTTACTGACAAAAAAAGCTTGACGTGTCGACTGTCAACTTCTGTATTTGCCGTGACGTTAAAAAGTTTAAATGGAAAGTTCGGTGGCAAGTGACGTATTTTTTCTTTTAACCATTGTCATAATTTTTTAATGTCAACCAAATTATTTATCTACGGAAACAAAGTTTGTTTAATAAAAATCTGTTTTTATATGTGGTAGTAAAATATGCTCAAACTAGGCATACGTTTTTTTTTAAGAGCTATCAAAACATATTTGTCAGTCGTTTTATATGACCAAACTTAACCGAGGTGGGTGAAGTCGAACCATTCGGATAGTGACCAACTGTAAAACCTTTTCATAATAAAAACATGACTTTCCTCCATAGGCATGGAAACGGCAGTATGACATTTATTGTGACAAAGTTCCATAGTGGATCAAGTCTAAACTGCTTTGGCTGTATCGACATTTTACATTTAAAATAATAAAATATATTTCATATTTCTTTTCAGATTTTGTCCGTTACGTAAGAAAGTCAGATCGTGTCTTTGTTTCATTTCATACAACTATTTTTAGAAATACATATTATCTTACTTAACAATACTTTATTAGTAGTTAATACAAACAGATGACTAAACTGTGATTTACTTACTGGAGTTTAACCATGCTTTACTTAGGTTAAATTACGTGGTAAAAATCATTGTGACGACAGTGATTAAGGGTTCAAATAGTGATTAATAACTGTGGTCTTATATCCTTTTACTAACCGACTTTACTTTAATTAAAATATAAGGCACTTCGCCTGTTTCGCACTGAACGACTAAATTATATAACCCAAGTAGCACCGAAGCGGTATAAACCGGTATAGAACATACCGCATTTTTTTATAAAAAAAAGGCATGCGAGCTAAAATTTCACCTGATAGTAAGTCAACACTACTGCCCATAGGAGATTGCAGATGCGTTGCCAACCTCTCTAAGATGGAATACCTCTTGTGCCAGTAATGGCACCGGTTGTTTTGCACTCCACGCTGGAATACAACAGAGCAAGAACTGCTGCTTAACGGCTGAATTAGCGAGCAAGATGGTGGTAGCGAACCGGACGGACCTTGCACCAGGTCCTACCACCCAAACTATACAGCTTATATAGCGTTTAATGTGCTACTTGGGAAAGAACTTGGTTCACGCTGGGCGTGCTGAATTAATGCACACAATTCGCTTTTATGTGCGTTAATTCAGCAAGCCCACTAAACAGTTAAATGGCACCATTAGAGGGTTCTATTCAAGATAAAACTGGTAATTATCATACCCGTACAATCCCGTGACACTTCACGGTTAAAAATCATAATAAAATAGTACGGGCCCGTAGTTAAATCGATATTAAATTAATTAAACAGATCTGTTAAAAAATTAACTAAGTAAATATTTAAAATAATCAGTCATTGAAAGCTTCAGATTGTTGGAATACTGACGCCTGAAATCCATCTGAAATTTTCAATAATATTTTTATACCTGATGATTATATTATAATACTAACTATACCTGGTCATATCAGGGATGTGATTCTTAACGTAACATCGTTGCGGTCAACGTAGCACGAGCGCTCAATCACGCTCCTCGCGCATCTCTGTGATTTAGTCGTCATCGCTGTCGTATTGTCGAACGCAACGATGTTAAGTTAGAGAGTCACTGCACACGATCTCAATTCCAAGTCCTATAGCTTCTTGAAACCTTCGCAATTCCCGCACAAAATCATAAACGTGTCTTTCTAACGCCTAGCGAATTACATCCTAAGTGGACAATTCCAAATTGATAGTTTCTTTTAACAAAATCAAATAATTTCAGCTAATTACTAGACGCTTCACCTTTCTTGGGATTTTTTGATCCAAGGTTCGATCAGTAAGTTCAAGAATCTAACAAACTCTAAAGTCCAATTCGAAAATCCAATTAGTGGCAATTTGGTATTTACTTGAAGCTAGCTCTAAAGGTAGGTTGTGGTGTGACATTTCCCCTCCCTTTGGAAGCTTGAGTGGGTCTCATGAACCCTGATGTTCTGTTCACTGACTTCAGAGGTGGTCTGGAGGTACCGACTGAGCTACCACTAGATGAGGACCGCGAGGCTGGCATTCTGACCACTGGCTTCGGAACTGCTTTTGGAGCGGGCTTGACTGGCGCTGGAGCTCTCTTAACAGTAGCCACGGACGCTGAACTGTTCAGAGAACTTCTTGAGCTACGCAAGGAAGCGCGTGATGCAGACCTCTCTACCCTCAACGAGTTAGCTCGCTTTGGGACAGCTCGCTTAGGATCTAGAGGAGTGCGTGGTGGCGTTTTTAACTCTTTGGTTGCAAGTTTCTTTGGAGCTACAGGGGATTTAGTTTTGAGGGGAACAGGGGAGTCACATTCCACGTTACACCCCGAAGACGCGCCTTGCGACGCGCTTTCAGAGTTCAAACTCTGGGTTTCCTCAAAGCCTTCGTCATTTAATTCGTGCTCTGATTTCACTTTAGTTATCCTCGGAGATGTTGTTCTTTCCACTGGGATTTTATCGTTCTTAGCTGTCATTGATTTCCTATAAGCATTCCTTGACCACACGCCCGTTGGCGTTTCGGTTGGCGATTTCAGTTCCCTAATAGCTTTCTGGACGTCTTCTTGGTTGATCGAAGTCTGTCGCCTCATTCGTGAATAAGGATGTTTAGTTTCTTTGGTCGGTGCGGGTTTTTCCGTGCTTTGGTTTTTGAGTCTATCCTGCCAACGCTTTAATCTATTTTCTTTCTCATCCTTGATAACTTCTACAGGTTTAGCTATTTCTTGCGGAGTCTCAACAGCGTACGACGCTTGGACATTTAGTTTCGAAGGTCTAATAACTTGGGTTTCCGCTACAAGCTCAGTTGGACTATCAGGTTTCTTTTCGTCTTCAGGAGAACTGGAGTCCGTATTCCTCTTATACCTCCTCGTTCTACGTGCTGCTGAAAACCTGTCAAATTGCCCGTCACCTAGTATCTCTTGGCATAGATCCCTCATTTCTACTGTTTTATCATTAACGTTAGCTTTAATTAGAGACGGTTGGAATTTTCTGCAAGGTTCTCGTTCTGGTGGTGGATTGAACATTTTTCTTTGGACGGGTGGCGTTTCGATGTTGTCAGAATCGATCTCGACTCTGTCCTTGACGTCTTTGTGGGTGGTGATTCTGATGTCAGGCAATTTTCGTTTCTCCTCCTCGGTGATAGCAACAAGCGGTTGTGGTTCGATCTGCGGCCGCGAGCGTTGCCGCCGCAAGCGCCGCATTTCTTCATTCTCTTCAGTTTTGCGCCAAGGTACTCTGTTGTCTTTCGTTTGAGGTTGGACATCTGAAAAATTAGGACAATTTCAATAAAATCTCAAAATATTACGAACCCTAAAAAATACGGTTAATAGTTGTTGCATCGTGGTCTTTAGTTCTGGGTGTGGGTAGGTCGTACCTTAAACGTTACTTTAGTGTGCGTGTCTGACAGAATAAGCAATCGCAACCGGGCGCCTTACTACCACCTGCATACACGCTAGCTACGTCTTCAATACATTCAAAGGCATATACATTAAGATATACTAGATTAATCATACATATTTAAATCTTTATCGCAATTTGATGATGCTTTCTATCAAGATCTTCAATACCAGCCTTTGACATCCCACTGCTACGCACAGGCTTCATTTTAGGCTGAGACAGCTTAGTCTTAGGTATCTTTGTCGCTTCTTTTATTTTCTTCTTACCTTCCACAGCCTCGATAGCCTTGACGACAGCTGCGTCGGGCAGCACGGCGGGCCGCCAGTCTCCGCGACCCTCGGGCAGAGGGTCGAGGGTCGTGCTTCGTTCGCTCTCTGAAGAATTAATAGGCTCCATGTTACGAATTTTCGGTATTTATTTCTTGTACAATGAATTATGTAATAGTAGTGTACAAATTATAAGACAAATAAAGGTGGCCGAAGAGCTATCAGCTTCTTCAGTCATGGAATGAGAATAGTCTTGCAGATAGGTAATGCTGGCAGCATCATTTCTTAATCGTGAGTTTATCTTATATTAGTTCTAGGATACTTGTTGTTTTAATTTTTTTGTACTTAGTTTTGAAATTGAAGATAAAATGGATATTACCGGAGTCGTTTTCCAAGGACCGCCGGTTGGCTTGCACGCGGCGTGTGCGCTCGCGCAGTTCGGCGTCGCGTTTCTCCTCCTGGCTGTTTGCGCGTAGCCAGGACTCGATCTTCTGCCGCCACTCTCTGGGTAAAACAAGATATTTTAACATCTTTATTAAAAAATCTACACTGAAAACCAGTGTTTTGGCCGCAGATGCTGTCTATCAATCAGTGTAGCGGGCCATGCATGCCGGTGGATTGATTGATGACAAAATCAGAATCAAAATAATATATATTTTTATTAGGTTTACAAGCAGCACAAATCAATGATAAAAATACGATGAAATCAAAAGAATACGGACATAATAATGATCAAAATATTTAGAATAAAAAAAAACACATTTTTACACTCAAAATCTAGGGAGCAAATAAACGAGGGCGTTTCTGTGGCGAAAAGGCCGTCGCAATTATTCTCCACTACGATTTCTCTCATCATCATCATCATATTAGCCGGAAGACTCCCACTGCTGGGCATAGGCCTTCCCGAAGGTTCTCCACAACGGTCGGTCTCATGCTGCTCGCATCCACCAGTTTCCAGCGATCCCCACCAGATCGTCGGTCCACCTTGCGGGAGGCCTGCCAACACTTCGTCTTCCAGTATGATTTCTCTATTAATTAAAAAAAAAGTAGTTGTTACTTGGGCTTGGCGGGCGGGTCCCCCGGCGGCTGCGGCTCGGGCGGCGCGCGCGGCGACGCGGGGCGCTCGCGCTCGGGGGGGGGGAGCTCCAGCCGCGCGCGCACCGCGCCGCGCCGCGACCACGAGCGGTCTGCGCACGGGCACACATTCAAATATAAGTTCTCGTAGTGTTTCATCAGCATTATTGTACGGGACTATCGCAGCCATTCCCTAATAGCGCTTATCTTAGTGTATGGGTTTCTTATCATCATTTGTCCTAAAAGATTTTATACTGAAATTGTAAACTTAAAAAAATATACATATATAAGTATATAAAAACAAAATACCAGCCATGAGGCTCTAAATATGTAAGCGATATTACGCTCATGGAGCGTTAAGGTATTGAAATGATGATATGGACGAACAATACATTAGGACATGCGTTATTAGAGATTCCCGATAGGTTAGAGACCGATGTTAGAGGTAGGCTTTTCCGATAAAGAGGGCTTTATCGGAAAGGCCTACCTCTAACATTGGTCTAAACATGACGATCCAAGTTAAGCGTATCTCTCCCTGAGTCTCTTTCTAACTCGTGTCATAAGAAAGAGACACAGATAAACGAAACCATGCCAATCATGTTAATGGCACAAACCATACTTTCCAGCTGATGCTGGGACCTAGTGATGTAGACAATAAGATCAGTTTGGATGAAGGTGCGTTACCGAGGCTGCCCCACGCGCTGCGCTCGCGCAGGTCGCTGGCCGCGGGCGAGGAGTGGCGCAGGAACTCCAGCAGCCCCTCCTCGTCGCCGGCCGGGCTCGCGCGGCTGCGCCGGCGCAGGCTGCCCGTCGGCGTCACGTCTGCCGACATAACTAAGAATAAGGTCTGCACACTTATGGCTGTTACCGATATTCAAATAAAATACAGCTTTCAATGGAAAACTACAGCGAGATTCAGATCTATCAAAATAAACTGATCCCACCTGTATTAAAAAGAGTCGAGTAAGTGACAGGAATTAAATTATAACAGATTTGCCAAAAAAGAGTCAACATTTAATTGATACTTAATTAAGTTTAAGGAATAACTGAAGCAAGCAAACTAAACAATATCCTGACAAGTACCCAGTGTAACAGGGGTGTTATTATTATTATTTACACAAATAAAATATTTAGAAAGATTGCAATTTCCAATGCGTCAGATATGACCCAAAAGCTGCTGTCAGTGGTCTAAATAGTTTTATTAGTGTCGTAAGAAAAGATGCACATAGGTAAAAGTTAAACTTATCATCTCAGGGTTAAACTTTCTATACGGCTGTTAGCATATCTAAGCTGAATGGTAACGGCATGCCAGCATTTGGTCGAAAAAAAGCTGGTCATCCTCGGGTCTACAGTTAAACAATAGGATTTGAAAGTTTACCAGGTGAGGGTGACGGGTCGTGGGGCTTCCTCAGCGAGCGTCTCCCGAGTCCGTTGCGGATGTCCAGAAGCAGAGACTCCATGAGATTCTCACATTCTGACACAGGTGTGCTGCATACGCTGCCACCTGCCAACAATCAAACAAAAACTAAAAAAATGTCCAGATGTGGCAATACCAACAAAACAAGCCAACGGATACGTATGTCAGATGGAAGAAGTCTTTCCGCTTTTTACGGGTGCTGTGCCTACTAGCCACATTTTACTCACACTAGTCTCCTGGTGACTTCCTTCCATCAGCTCATCGGACCATTTTGAGGACGGCCTATGCTTTACAAACCGAGTCGATGTTGTCTCGGTCGCAATCGAGAACTTTCATTATTCTAACGACTAGTATCTTCTTTAACTATTGATTGGATTTCATAATTTAAAGTAACTAAGAGTACATAGCTTGAATTTAACAGGCCCATTGCTTTCCTTACGCATGGTTTACTCAGTTCTTTCATTGATTGCTGACTCCACAGAACTGCTCCGAACTGACCTGTCCTGGTGCGCGCGGCGGCTGCATCCCTGGCTCGTCTCCGCGCCGCCGCCTGTTCCTCGTGAGCGCGGCGCCGCTCGTTCTCTCCCACCGCTGATCGGAACTTGGTGCAGAACGTGACAAAGATCTGTAACAGACAGAGATTTGATGTTATTACAATTTACACAAGTGTAACCCATCGCCTCCCAATTTGTTAGGTAGCTTATCTATCGCACCATTTTGCTAATGATCAGAATTAACAGATAAGAGAGGTGCTGTAAACATTAAATTGAGGTGACTGACATAGTTAAAATTACGTAGTTGACACTCGAAGGCTGTTCTATTCCAACGACATCTTCTTATCTCACGAGCAACATTTGTACTATACGAAATGTATCTCTGAATACTTCCGATATGTATGTGTACCTTAAAACATTCCTCTAGTTTGAAAGACACCGGGTCCTCGCAAAAGAATTCAGCTAACTGCTTTCTAATACTTTCTACTTCCTCCATATCCTTCTTCAAGGCAGACACCTCTCGCTCAGCAACCTGCAAAAGACAGTTATATTCGATTTCAATATGAACAAGTTATTGTGACACATTATTGTGTTCGTATTTCTTTTACGTTGCCAACATCGATACTTCCAATTTGATCATTACTATTTTAACATTATCTGATTGTTTAAATAGTATAAGAGTGTCATTACCTGCAAGAAGTCCCCCATCTGCTCCCTAATATCCTGTTGAATAGTCATCTGTATTTCCTTCTTCAGCAACCCGACCCTGAGATCTAGGGTCTTGATCTCGTTATGAAGTTGTTCCACGCTGGCCTTCGCAGCCTCTTCTAGCACCCGAGTGTCATCAGCGAAGTGAATCAATTCCTTATTCTTTCGCTCAGCTTGCTGTAAAATTTAAGACATGGTATTGAGTTAAAAAATAAAATGAATACGCAGCATCTTTATATTTAAGTTAACTTGTAGGTCGGACCTCATGGACATTTAATTTAACGTTGCGTTTTAAATATTCTCTTGAACTTTTAGTTTTTAATTTCAAGTCCAGTTTCATGTACCATCTCTTTTAATGTCAATGACTTTGACTTTAAAAATGCAATTGTTAGTTGTCTTTTGTTTCCTACCCTTGTCATGTTCACTGTATGCTGAATTAATGTTTTATTCCATTCTTGCTACTAGCAAATCTTTTTCGTCTCTTCAATTATTCAGCTAGTTCTGTATTATCTTACTTACCAGGGCAACATAATGCATGAGATTCATTCCGGGCTTGTTGGCGCGGATGTCCGGCAGCTTCTGCAGCGAGGACAGCTTGACTCCCGCGGCGCCTCCAGCATACCCTCCCGCGTTCAGGAAGTTGCCGGCTATCAGCGTTATGTATAACACCTCCTGCAAAATAATGAAGTAAAGAGGGAATCAGCAGTGTAGACAAGATTTTAAGCTTCATTATACAATACGTACGTAGAAGCACAAAATGGTCAATTGTAGGTAGTTAGTTGAAATCTTGAGGTCAGAAACTATCTTTTTACGAGTATAGTCTTAAGAAAAAAATATACAGTCAAATAAACTAAACTAATTAAACATTGAAGTCAAAAACTGTCACTTATCATAAACCGTGGAAAGGTCTGCTTTATGAAGTAAATAATGTAATTGGTATTTATAATGATGTAATCGGAAAGAATGGGTTGCTAGGACTCGCTTTAAACTTAGTAAGTCTCTATTTTACAACTGCAGCTGGAGAAGGTGAACTCAGCGAAAAGCATAAAGTAGAAGCTAGTAGTATTTGCTGTTATGATTATATGATATTCGACATAATGATGCTCGTGTGGAGGTGAGATATAATTTAACCCGCCTAGATATATAATTTTTACCTGCAACGCTCTGGATGACATCAAATCATCACCGGCAACTAGGATAGCGTTGATGGCACTCTCCAAGTAACCAGCCGTCGACGCCCACTCTTCCTTCAGGAGCATGCATTCTATGCGGAGCTTGTAACTGAAACATGAACGAAACCATAGCCATATAAAGGTGGGTCCAAGGTGTCTGTCCTATTCAAGGCTCTAAGTGTTACGCACTGTATCCGATCTAAACTCATTCCATCGTTTCACCGCGTAATTTGTATGAATTGACATAATAAGATGTCAGTGTTGTTGATACAAATAGTAATTTTCGGATTTGGATCGGACGTTGTGCAAAAGCAGCATAAGAGCGCGTTTATTTTGTAAAATTGTTTGTTACAAAAACTGGAATATTTACAGATACCCTACCAATATTAGTGATTATTTAATGTAATTAAATTACACTATTTTGAGCATTTTATAGTGGTTCGACAATATATGTGATCACAAGCTCGTTGATTATTTATTCGATAGTAACACTTACTTCGGCAATTGTATGAGCTGCAAGAGGAACTTCTCAGCATTGCCCAGCTTGCTCATGTCTCCAGTGAAGGCTTTGAGCATCTCGCACTCGTCTATCTCAGGCAGGATCTTGAGAAGACCTCTCAGCTTCTCTGCACCAATGTCATCGTGAGACCCTTCACGGATGAGCTGAATTATGTCTTCGTTTGAGCTGAAAGATTGGATTATAATGAGAAGGTTAATATCATCTGGACTATCAATCTAGTTCAGTATTATACCGACAGCTATGAACAAAAGCCTATTTGAAGGTAAACGAAAGTTTAAAACAAGTATTACTTGTTTTTACTTCTATTCTTTTTAGCGTCAACTTTCCGCTTCGTCTCAAGATGCAATGCTTGTTATTTTCACCTAATGAACAACGCTGTTCAATCTAGTTGCTAAATGTTAACGAGAAACATTTTGGCGACTAGTTTTCTTATCTTTGAAGGCCAACAGTGGGTCACCAATAAGGGACAGCAAATCTGCCCACTACAAAATGGACTAACGACTTGGTTTCACAATGGAGAGCAGCAGTAATGATTTAGGTTTTCCCAGAACGAAACTGATTATACTCGTAGTCTAGATAAAGATGTCAGTTGAGAATACTTTAAAAATAGATATAGCATAGTTACACATAACATAGCGTAGTTGTCGGACTAATAGGTGCAGAAGGCGTACTACCGCTCATGTATTTGGTGAGATCAATGTTTAAGAATGAACCTCCAAGGGTTAAAATGATAATGATGATGCAACTATTACTATTTCTCATCATCTTAACGTTTTTGTACCTTCGGAACTGTTTCAAGAAGATGTTGACATTCAAACTCCTCTTTCCATCGAGGAGTGTGATCTCCGAGGATTCCTTCCTTGGCTTCCTCTCACCAGAGCTGTCGCAGATAGGGCTGCGGCCGAGACGAGGTGATGAGCCAGCTGACCCGGTTGGCTGGAACTGAAATATGTAAGAACTTTGTACAATCTCAATAATGATTCGACGTAGTACAGCGAACGTTTCTGTTGGTGAGAATCTTGTATTAAGATTTCCAATAAATCTAACGTGTTTTGTATACTTATCCATTGTATTGAAGTAACATTACCTGTTGACAAAAGAGCCCTTCAATTTCGCCCCAGTCTAGTTCAGTTTTTGGTGAATGTTTATGGCTCGATGCCACTAAGGACCAGATGTTGTTCTGACCAATTACCTGTAAGTAACATCTTAAATTAAAACATAAAGTCATTCTCTATAGTTCTCTCAAACATCTTACAATAACTTCCCAGATTTAGTACTATTTTTTGGTCTCTTATCAACGATGTCAATGACGAGGTTATATCGGGAATGAATTGCAAGTTTTACTGTGTGTAGTTGGTGACTTTAGTTCTGTGGAAAAATTACGTCCCTACTTACTTTATTATTAGGTATCTTATTCCAATTTATAGTCTTCATCTTTGTCTTCGGTATCGGGGTCTCCTGCTGCGGTAGTTTCACGTCAAAAACCGGCGCCGGTGGGATAGGGGGTGAGGGGGCGGAGAGATTCGGAGGGGCGGGAGGGGGCGGCGGCCCGCACGGCGGCGGGGGAATGCATGGCGGGGGAGGGATCATTGGAGGTGGTGGAGGACCTGTAGACAAATTTGGTATTAGCACAAGCATCAAATAGTATTTGAATGATGTTTGATTTAGTCAAATTCCTACAAAATAAACAATACAATTTATAAAGCAACTGAGCTAAAGTCACAGTTAAAACAATAACTGACTCTTCTGTGGTAGAAAGTTAACGACTTGGGATAAATAATCAATAATTTCTTTGAAAAGCAAAAACAAGACAAGGCATTGTGCATGCGGGTCCTGGACCGTGGTCTTGACTTGGCCAAAAATATTAAACTATGGACTCTTAACATGACCTCCATATGAAAGACATTTGCGAACTGATTTTGGTTTTTACCCCACTCATTTCTACAAATTCCAGAACGTTTCGTTTCTTTTAGGAATCCATGCAATTTAATTTTCTTACCTGCAGGAAGCATAGGTGCGGGCGGTGGCGGTGGGGGAGACAATGCTCTTTGAAGACTTTGCTTCCGACCCGCGTTGGAGATATCACGGTGCTGACAAGTGCAGCCCATCTTAGCCTGAAAACAGAACAACTTGTTTGTGAGAAATATTTATAGGACTATGTTCAATTGGAAGTTTAAAAAAAAGGCATACAATAAAATTCTTTCGCAGAAATGTATGGCAACTATGGCCTGATAAATGAATTCCTTGGACAATGTTTTTATGAAAGTTAACGTCAAATTTAGCAACATCTTAATTAGTTTAGAATATTTGACTGTGTATCGTTAGCACCATTGTTCAGTAATATGATAAGAATCCTGCAGATACAAGAAATTTGGTGACAACACCATCAAATACTATTCAAAAGATGCTTTTCCCTAGCTTCGGATGGCATTTAGAGTCAGCTATGAAAGCAGAGATAATTAAACCTAATAACATAATTAACATAATTTACCTGTACACTAGGAGCCCTAAGCAGCTTGGCGGCATCTTCTCTGGTTTCTAGTAGGGTAGCCCTGTGAACCAGGGTCTCTGCAGTGTCCCAGACTATGTCGCTCACCGGCTCCTTAGGGTCGATTCGCAACAGGTGCTGTAGGATGCTGAGAAATGGGATCTCTTGGGGAGTGTCTGCCACCTGTAAAGGTATAAAGTATGATTGTAAGAAATAGTATAAGGAGGTCAAACAACGTGCCCCTCCCTTCCACGCATACTCCCTTATTAACACAATTAACATCTTTCCAGAATTATGGGATTTCGGTTTGGCGCTGTGTACTTTTCACTGATAAATCAATAACATTTTTAAAGTACTCTAAGCTTTTTATAATTTAGTATAAGTACTGTCTAGAAAGCTATGCAAGGTACATCAAATTGTTAGAAATAACAGATAGCTGGAAGGAGGACGATATGACACGAGCAAGACTACAATTGATGCTGAGAATCAAACCCGTGGGCAAGCGACCAATGAAATAAAGTGTAAATGAGCTGCGAAGGATAAAGATGGCATTTAAAATACCGTAGTCTAGAAAGAAGATAAAGTAGACAATTTTAAATAAGTTGGAGAATGTATCAAGTTCAATCTTAGAGCCAAATTTGCTGGAAAAATGTTTTAAAATTTCAAATTGGGTTCGTATGGTACTTACTAAAATGCTGATTACGTCTCAGTCAATTTCTTTACCTGTTTAAGGATAGCGTAGAACACGTCCAAATGAGAGTTGAGATTAATGCCTCCAGGACCTTGGGCTTCGTCGCTCTCCCGTTGCTCCTCAAACACATCCAACTGAACGCTTAAATCAGGATGATTAGCCGCTTCATGTCTGGGGAAAACATGTTTTTCATTAAAATATGTAGCATTAACCAAGGAAGTAGGTACAGGCAACCAGTTTGATTCATAGGCTACTGTGGAACCTTTTTACTTTAAAATAAAAAGTAATAATGTCCCAGCGATCACACATTGCGACAACATTCTACAGAGGCCTATGAAGCCCTATGAATCAAATTGGTTGACTGTACATCGACATTGCGTATTATTTATATCTTAGGGGCGATGTACAATAGTAATTGCATTAATTACATTGTGGGCTACCAAGGAATAACATGATAAATCGACGGATTGAGCCCCGCAATGAAACACAACTTGTATGGAAGAACACGTCAATGTAAATTGCGTATTACAATTCCTTATAGGAAGATACCAAACAGCGATTGTCAAAATTCCACCAATCAAAAAGGTTGTTAGTGTACATACAAGTTGAATTCCTTTTATGACATCTGATAAACAGGAATACTTAACAGGCAAAGAAAAAAAAATCTTTTTGGCATTCACCGCACGAATCTTCGATTAGGAAAATCCGACATTTGCTTTATCTTTATCGAATCAAAATCAGTTTATTCACTAACGTCAGATGATACGCCGTCTGCCAAAGATAATCGTCTTCTTATTAATTTCAAGTCAATAAGAGGGACTTAAAAACTTAATTTCACGGAGTACTTAATCCAATTTACATTCTCGCCTGATTTGGGCAGGATTGATTATGAAGGCAATAAAATCTTTTATGGATTATAAATAAAGTAAAAAAGTTTAGGTTCCAAATTTGGCTCAGCCGTTGAACTGATTAGCATACTCGTATTTCAACAGATTCAGAATACAGATGCCTCACGTTTGCCATTTTTGAAATTGGAGTTGTCTTTTTCTTGCGAACGTTTCCAAATAAGAACACATATGATTATTACACTGTCGATAATGATGTATTGTAATAATTAAGCAATAAAACATTTTTTTTTCAGGGTTCCGAAAGAAGGACATAGTATGTGTCATTAAATGTATACATCATTCCTTTGGAAAGCGTTTGTTATTCTGATTCTTTTCATTTTTCTTACTTCATAAGACTCTTTAGTTGTGAATTAAATAGAAAGGTTCTAAATATGTTATGCTTAGTAAAATACGCTGAGTGTCGTGTAAACCATGTTAAAAAAATATGCACACACGTGTACTACTAACGGCGCCCTTTCAACTAACATTTGAATATTTGATTTAGTAACCGAAATTTATTTCGATTTTAATTTAATATAGAACCATATTATTAACATGACGTCACAAGGAAAAGACTTGGTAATCCGCATTCAACATGTCAACATAACATTATAACAAATCATCTACGTAACAAGCATCAAACTAAATTTCTGTTCACAATCAGATCAACCGCTAATCTAAATCTAGTACGACAGAGTGAGTCACCTGTAATACATCAGCACTATCGCATGATCAATTCTTAGTTTTTGCCATCGTCTGTGTCGCGCAAAAAGATTTTATTGGTCTACACGCTCCATTGATCATGGTAATTCGATCCGAGGGTAAAAAGAATAACAAACATGACCATTGTAAGTTGTAGGCTTTAAACTACCAACCTTGATAGTAATTATTGTAATGGGGCAACTGTTTACCTTAGGTTGTTGAGCGTGGGCAGGAGACCTATACCTGTAAAAAAAATGTTAATGTAGGTAATTATATTAAAAAAGGTAGATAGGTTACAAGCGCTCCGGTAACGAGCTCCAAATTGGAGTTAAATAGCACCAGTGTCCTCAGTCGCAAAGCAACAAGCGAACGGTGCGCATGTTAACCTAAGCTGTGTGTTTGCGGTCAATTCCAAATTCCAAAACCCTGCAAGGCCGTGATTGGTCCGTTGGAAAAAATATTCGCAACAGCTAAATACTAGCTGTCTTTTTTTGTTTTTATGGTTTTAATCACGTTGTCCCTTTTACAGAGTTCACTATGTGTGTGTAAAATTAAAAACGTAACATTTTGCATGTGTCTGTTCGCCACTGCATTCGGATCATTTTTCTTAAAGTTTTTGTATGGGTATAACCTGTCTATTAATAACAAGTCACTGATTGTAGGTACTTTTTGAATCAGGTAATTATAGCCTGTTTCAGATAAGTTCAATGAAACATGTAAAGAAGCAGATTTTTCTACTACTTTTTCACTAAACGAAGTTAAAGTCATTTTCTCGCTTTTTTTCACGTAACAAGCGAGCTTACGGGTCACGTTATAGGAAGTGGCCAGCGCCGCTCATAGAAACCAATAATCCAAGAACCAGTGATCGGTTGCCGGCTTTTAGGTAAGATGGAGCTTCGGATCTCTCGCTTACCGTACGTAACGCAGTAGCTAGCTACTACTTCATGCCGGTGTTCAGTGAGAACGTGGTACAACCCAGGTTGAGTCGGCCCAGATTGTAGGCTGTGGCTCTATCACTATGAAAAAGCTTATCAAATAGTGTCTCTCTCCTACTGGGCCAGTTAGAAGAGATAGACTGTGTGACCAAGCCAGTGGTATGTCGTGCTATCCATCCAGGTGTACATACTTTCATGCTGACCACTCAAATTATAAAACGAATTGTAATGAAACGGAATGAAATGTAATGGAATAAAATGAAATGCAATGGAATAAAATTAAATGTAATGGAATAAAATTAAATGCAATGGAATGAAATGAAATGCAATAGAATGAAAGGAAAAAAATGGAAAGAAATGAAATGGATTTAAAGGAAATAAAATTATTCTTATTTAATAGACTTACCAATAAACTCGTTTCGCACTCGGGTCCGCTCGGGTAGCCTCGGCGCGCTGATGATGAGGCAGTTGACGAAAGCCACCAGTGCTGTCTTGTAGTCCGTGGTAGTGGCATTCTTCAACTCTTCCACCACCACGCTGAGACGGTAGCGCTCGTTCTTTAAAGTCTGCGCATGCGTTTAAATATATATAAATCTATATAGGTATATATGTTTATCCGCTGTCCAGAATTTGCTTAGTTTGGGACTAGGTCAATTGGTGTAAATTATTTGTAATTTTGTAACCTGACTGCGGTAAAGTTAAAGTGCAGGATTGTGATTTAACAGTCTTTGTGTTTGTATTTATGTATGTTCTAACGTAGCCTAAACCTGGCCTAAACTACAAAGCCGATTTTACCATATTTCATTAATAATAGCGCCATCTGGTACCACAATGATTTTTTCGTATGGTACATTTTGTGTACCACTGACTCACAAGGATTTTCCGTGTGGTACATTTTGTATATCACTGGACTCACAAGGATTTTTCCGTGTGATACATTTTGTATACCACTGGACTCACAAGGATTTTCCGTGTGGTACATTTTGTATATCACTGGACTCACAAGGATTTTTCCGTGTGATACATTTTGTATACCACTGGACTCACAAGGATTTTTCCGTGTGATACATTTTGTATACCACAAGGATTTTTCCGTGTGATACATTTTGTATACCACTGCTCACAAGGATTTTTCCGTGTGGTACATTATGTGGTGGATTTGAAACATGTTAAGTATATTAGAAAGTGTTTTACCTTGTATCGGTCAAGCGTGTCCACTGCCCGGGCATACCCGTCCGCATTGTAGACGCAAAGCGCTGACAGCAGCTCGAAGACCTGGATACAACACAGAACATTGAAAAACCTGATACAAGCACAGACAAAATGTATTACGCTGTATTTTGATGTCTAATAAAACTGTGCCTATCTCTAAAATATGGTGGCAAGTTTAGACTCCAATTAAGTTTAAAATGCTATATAATGAATGACAACACAAAGAAAAATTAGGGTAATGGCAGGACTCGAACCTGCAACATCAGCATTCCGTGCCTTGCGTTTGCCAGTTTCGCCACATTAACGCTAATTATGTTTCTTAAAAGACTCTTCATGGCTTTTGTACCCACCTGCTTTTATGCTTACCAGCTTTTGGGCCTACCTGCTTTGGAGCCTACCAGCTTTTGTGCCAACCCGCTTTTGTGGCTACCCGCTTTTGTGGCTACCCGCTTTTGTGGCTACCCGCTTTTGTGGCTACCCGCTTTTGTGCCTACCCGCTTTTGTGGCTACCCGCTTTTGTGGCTACCGCTTTTGTGGCTACCCGCTTTTGTGGCTACCTGCTTTTGTGGCTACCAGCTTTTGTGCCTACCCGCTTTTGTGCCTACCCGCTCTTGTGGCTACCCGCTTTTGCGCCTACCCGCTTTTGTGGCTACCCGCTTTTGTGGCTACCAGCTTTTGTGCCTATCCGCTTTTGCGTCTACCCGCTTTTGTGCCTACCTGCTTTTTGACCGGCGCGGCGGGTGAAGTAAGCGCCGCAGCGAGCTTGCTGGCGTACTCGGCATGCTCGACGATGTAATCGAGTCCCACACGGCTCTCCATGCCGCCTCTGGAACAATAGCAAACATGTTAAGACACTTATTAGACACATATAGAAATGTTTAGGAAGAGAAATGACGGCATTGGTCGCTTACACTGACGGTTGACGGCCATTTATCCTACTTCCTAATATTACAAATGTGAAAGTTTGTATGTTTGGATGTTTTGATGTTTGTTACTCAATCACGCAAAAACAACTGAATGGATTTGGATAAAATTTGGCACACATATAGTTTATACCCTGGATTAACAAATAGGAGACTTTTTATCCCATAAAAATGCATAGTTCCCACGGGATAGCGTAACTGCGATAAGCGAGTTATACGCCGCCGTGACGTCTTGAGCTGCAAAGCAACTAATTCTCATTAATTTATCCAGGAAATATTGCAGATTGCATGTTGCGTGCACGTTTGCTTGATTCAATTAAACAAGTCTACGCGGACGAAGTCGCGGGCAAAAGCTAGTACAGTAATAAATGTAATAGCAAACGGTAGAGACGGTTAATGGCGAGGATGAGAGTTCCTTTATTTTTTATGTAAATGGACCGTTCTTTATTTTTTATATTTATATTTTATATTTATTGCCGCCTGGTCCTTCGAATCCACGCAACGGATTTGTATACGGTTTTCACTGTCATTTATATAAAAAATAAAGAAGGTTTTAATGTACATTTCATGCTAATCATCCTCGTGCGCTGCCGTGGCAATTCGCTATCAATTAATAAATT
This sequence comes from Ditula angustiorana, assembly GCA_963691745.1. Lineage (NCBI taxonomy): Eukaryota > Metazoa > Arthropoda > Insecta > Lepidoptera > Tortricidae > Ditula > Ditula angustiorana. The sequence continues at coordinate 750,455 of OY829490.1, forward strand.
ACAAACCAAACTGTTTTCCTATGTAAAATTTAGCTAAAAATCTCCATTTTCGGATACCGTTATGACTTGATCGCGAATCTCGAGTATATTACAAACTAGTCTAGTTTGCTCTAAAAGGACAAGTCAATAAACGTTAATATTAACATAAAATATTTTAACTAAGGCAGTTGTGTTCACATAATTTACTTTTAATCACTTGCATGTTGTAACCGCTCAGGTGTCAGGTATAATTTAGTTTAATTTATTCAAATAAAGACAACAATATGGTCCAATAATTATTGCAATAGAGTTATCATCATGAGTGTATACACTATTATAACGACCCACCCGGCTTGTTTTGAAAAGAGAAGAAAAAAAAAGATAAACTGCTGAGTTTCTTGCGGCGTTTCTTCTCAGCAGATTCTTCCATTTTCCGAAGCGCTAGTAGATTCAGACATGTAAAAGAGCCTATATGGCCTACTTGCAAAATAAATTTTTCATTTTCATTTTCATTTTCATTAGGCACTGGGCAATTATCAACGGAATTTTAATTACAACGTATTCTACAAAAACTTTTCTAAAATTTCTATATTATTTACAGACATACGATGAGGAATAGAGATCGGAAAGCGATTTCATTCGCGTAAAATTAGTAGCCTTTGTCCTTCAGGAATAGTGTAGCTTTCTATCAGTGAAAGAATTTTTGAAATCGGTTGAGTAGTTCCAGAGATTATACCCCCTACATACAAACAAACAAACAAAGTTTACCTCTTAATTAAATTAGTGTAGATTTAGATGTAGACTAGCAACGAGCCCCGGCGGGGCTTCGCACGGATACAATTAGGAAAACCTTCCGCAAAAATCTCTAAATGACGACGGTGTTATAACCGTATCGAAGTCTATCGCGTGGTTTAGACGGATTAAACGGCCGAAGATAGAGGACAGATAGAAACGTGTACGGGTAGTGACTTTGTTTTATGCTGGTGGTAGGACCTGGTGCAAGGTCCGTCCGGATCGCTGCCACCATCTTGCTCGCTAATCCTGCCGCTAAGCAGCAGTGCTTGCACTGTTGTGTTCCGGCGTGGAGAGCAAGACAGCCGGTGTAATTACTGGCACAAGAAGTATTCCATCTTAGCCCTCTGGGTTGGCAACGTATCTGCAATCTCTTTGGTGTTTCGGGTGTCTATAGGCGGTGGTAAACACTTACCATCAGGTGACCCACCTGCTTGTTTTCCTGCCTTTTTCATAAAAAAAAAACTATATGTACTCGTAAAGAAGGAAAAGACTGTTGTCTCTAAATATAAAGAAAAGAAGATGGTGTTTTCGTTTCAAAATAAACCCCCCTCGGTTTATTTATTTATTTAAGCTTCTTTGCAATGTTCGCAAAAAACATACACAATTTGTTTGGCTTGTTATTATTTTAGTAACTATTGTTATTCTTTGTGTCATTGGTATTCACACATCACTATTTCAATCAAGGTTAAGTCCCATTTAGCTTCTGTATCTCTTGTAATGCTACGTGGCCCCACTTGTGCTGCGTGCGCGCAGCGATTTGTCAAGCGCACTGATAACATCAGCCGCTGATCTTTAAATTGGAACCGGTTGCGAAAAGCTTTATCGACCAGTTTATTGATGGATTATTAAACGGTTTTGAAGGACATGCGTTGGCGCAGTTATAAAATAAAAAAATAGTCAATTTTATTCACAAGTGTTTTTATTCGGTTAATTTCTTCATCTACACTCCAGTCTACATCTACACTAATATAATAAAGAGGTAAACTTTATTTGTTTGGGAGTAATCTCTGGAACTACTGAACCGATTCCAAAAATTTTTTCATTAATAGACAGGCTACACTATCCCTCACGGACATAGCATACTATTTCAAAGCGAACGAAATCGCGGGCGTCCGCTAGTAATTTCTAACATGAATAAAGTGTTATTGTTCCAAAAAAAAATATTTTGGGGCCTTTTTAGTTTTTGACACAACGTAGAGTCAACATTAGATAGATGAATTACTGGTTTTTTACTTGGCATTTTACTTTTTTATCGCTTTGTCAAAAATCCTGCAAGTGAATTTTGATCCTTTTCCTAAGATCGAATTGAATTGTAGCCATGTATTAAACAAAAAAATAAGCCTTAGCTTCGATAGTTAATTTTATATCTTTGTTACTATTTTTTTTATTGTCGTTGTTATTGAATAACCAAACATATTTTTTGAATCTAAACAAAGATGACTGTTGACATTCCAAACAAGTCATAATTATGTAAATGATGAATAAATACATAAAAATACATAATAACTTGTATGATTTATTTAGGTGCTAATTTTTATATGTCAGACACGCAAATTAGAAGCATTTACATACGGAGAATATTTATTTGTGAAGACTTTATTTAGAATTGTATAAAATTTAAGAATTAAATGACACCGATGTGTCATTGTCATTAGTTATAAAATATAGTGTTTAAACAAAATTAGTGATTAAAAAAAATATTCAGTCGTATCGAGAACGTCCTCTTTTTGAAGTCGGTTATAACATAACGTCTAAGTATAAAATAGTTAATAAAAATATCAGGGGATTTTTCATCAAAAGCATCTAAGGAAAAACAAAACTGTCTTCATCTACAAAATATAAATAAATTAATAGAAATTATCAATGTAGAGCAACATAATAATCATTTATTTTTTACTATGCGTCCTTTCACTGACGGCCAAAATTATTTTATGGTAAAATTTAAATAATAGTTACCACAAAATAATAGTTACCTCAAGATAATAGTAACCCCAAAATAATTTAGGCAGTAAGTAGGCACAAAGGATGTAAATACAAAATAACTGCTGTTTTCATCGCTTTATATCAGCCATTTCTAATTATTTATACTTTGTCATAAACTTCACCTAAACTTTAGTAGTTTGAAATGCGGGTGGTATGACCTTGTGCTAAGTCCGTCCGGATCGCTACCACCATCTTGCTCGCTAATCCCGCCGCTAAGCAGCAGTGCTTGCACTGTTGTGTTCCGGCGTGGAGAGCAAGACAGCCGGTGTAATTACTGGCACAAGAGGTATTCCATCTTAGCCCTCTGGGTTGGCAACGCATCTGCAATCTTCTTGGTGTTGCGGGTGTCTATAGGCGGTGGTGATCACTTACCATCAGGTGACTCACTTGCTTGTTTGCCTTCCTATTTTATATAAAAAAAAATAGGAAAAATATAATGATCTGAAACTGTCATCAGTTACATCCTTCTCTCTCTTCACCTTTCAACATGTTGATGCTGAATACAATTATAGATCTGAGAAGCGTGTTACAATGCACAATTGATTTGATTTTTTGTTGTAATATTGTTACAATAAATCAATGGAGCTAGTGAACATGTCATAGACAGACAGACAAATAGGACAATGGTGATTTTGACAATGGTAATGTCAAGGTGGCCCCCAACACGATTGATATCTCATCGGGTTACTATTGGAACTCGATTCGAATTTTAAAAATGTATTAATTGTTTGTTGTATAATTGTGCAAGTAACTAAGTACTCAGCTACTTTTGAATCTTATTCTCTTGAAGCTACTGCGCATGACCGCAACGCATGGAAGTCCCTACTACGAGTCCTTTGGCCCTGTTGAGGGATAACAGGAATTCATCGTCAATACGATCGAAAAATGACTAAGCAATTTTTTGGTCAACTGTACAAAAAACAAAGAAAAACAACAACCTAATAATTATTAACATAAATTCCCTACAAAAAACATAATTGAAAAATAAGATACAGAGATGCAGTCTGCTTAGAAATTACTTAACAACATTTAGATCGTATTACAAAGGCGTAAGGTTTAAAAGGGATCAAATAATTTCTTGGTAGACTGTGCTAAGGCGAACTTATTTCTTTAATGGATCTCTTCCAGTAAACCAGAGTGTATGAAAAGAGTACGTATCATATTACTATTGTTATTGAGGTAGAGTTTACACATTAACCAACTACTGGACAGCTAGACATAATACGCAAGAGCTGGCTTAATCGAGGTAGTACCACGATTCTACAAATACCGGCGCGTAGTAGTAGAATGCTACTGCATTTCGTACGATGACCGGAGGGGCTAAAGGCTAACAACGGACCAGTGTCAGTTGCTAGTTCCCATGTTAGTTAAGTTAGTTTAGTTTATTAAAATGTATTGCAATTTTCAATCGGAAAAAAATCGAAACTAATCTAATCTAATATATTTATTCAGTCAATATAAAATTACATTATAAATTGCATAGAATGTCAAATTACACGTGTATGCAATGATCACTTTCCGCATACTCGTTTGGCACCTTTTTCTGAAAAATATAGTATTAACAAATATTTTTTTATGTATACTAAAAATCTAAAAAATAGGTGACGTCGATTAAGTAATATATTTTTTATAAGTTACGTATAATTTTCTAATGTTTCGTGGTAATTACGTTAAACTACTTTTGCCGTAATTTATGGTATCAGTTCACGCGATGTATTCCGGTAAAAGTTGTTTTTATTCTAAAACACAAGTTGAGTACCATCAAACTTACTCTCACTCTCAACTTCACATATTATTCAATATTTAAGGCTATTTAATATATTGAAATACTAATAATAAATTGTTAAAGAAGAGTTAATAACATTTTTAATTGTATTATTTTCTTACAATAGGTAATAGCCACATAAAAATAGTTTCGCTCACCCTCGTTTCATAAAACCACACTCGTGTTTTAAGGCCTCTCATTATATAGCAGTTGCATAAAATACTATTATAGCTTCACAGCTATTACTAAATCGGTAATAGAAACAATGAAGTTAGTCACTTAAATAAATTATTAATTATAAGACAATTCTTTATTAAAAAGCACTTAACATAAAAGACAACAATTTGATAAACAATGATGAACAAAAAAATATATATAAAAATACATACATACGTACAAATGTTGATTCACTCGTATATGACCTTTGCAAAAACTGTACATACCTGATTTCCGACGAATCGAGTATTTGCAAATCCAGTTCAGTTTTGGTCGTTGTTTTTGCGTCGATATCTTAAGAGGAGTGTGAACCCAGCGCTCTCCATACAAAGGGCAATAACGTTTTCCACCCTCTAAACCTTAACCTATAGCCATGATTTTTTTCTATGTTGTCAGTATGCCCTGGAACTAGATTTGTATGTTTTGATTATTTAAATATTCTTAATCGTTTCAAAAATATTGACGCTTTTTTGTTCAGTATGAAACTACTAAAATGCAAATATTGTCAAATCTATAAAGAATATTAAAAAAATGAAAACATACAAACCTAGTTCTAGGGCATAATGATAACATACCAAAAAAATCATTGCCATAGGTGAAGGTTTAGAGGGTGGAAAACGTTATCGCCGTTTGTAAGGGGAGCGCTTTCTCGGGCTGGGTTCACTCTCCTCTTAAAATGATCGTATTTAATGCAGGTAAAAATGCCTTCAGTCAACAGCCTCATTTTAGTACTTTTAAAGTATCAAAACGTTTTAGTTTAACGATTATTGTATGATATTTTGTGTGACCTTCTGACGCTTTAATAATTTTGGTACTTGTGCATTCAAAAAGATAGGTTTGGTTGTCGAAACAAGACGTTGTGAAAATGTAAACAGTTCGTGTAAGAGGTAGTAGACACACTGTAGCCATTGGCTGGTTTCAGGTTTCTGTACGACCGGGGTAGTACCACACTGTCACAAATACCAGCGTGAAACTTGCTACTGCGTTTGTATGGTGAATGGAAAATACAGAGGTCCAAAGGAGAGGGGGGGGGGGGGGTGGGTTAAAGGCAAGATCCTACCAAAGTCTTACTTATTTGATATTTTAAATTTTGTGTTGAAAAATATATTCTATTTTATTTTTAATTTTATTTTATAAAAAAGTTTGCTGTCTGCGCTAGAAAAATCTTTTTCAATACAGTTGCTCAAAAAGTGCCCTTTTTTTTGGCTGTTTTGCGTGCGCAAAGTTCGTTTTTGCGAACTAGTGCGATTTACTTTTCTAGTTTTTTTTTAATTTGTACTTGTTCCATTTCACGACTACTTACCAAAGAGTTTTTATAATGTTAGTTTGTACCAAGACGTAATAATAAAACGTAACGTACGTGTATTAACGTAAGAATATCAAAATATTGAGATTTTATATTTTATTTCTAGCCTGTCCATCATTCTTTTTTAAATAATAACAGTCCTAAAAACAATTCTTATTAAGATGGCTGAATGGAATGGAATACCTTTAGTCTGTGGGAATAGCTACCAGAACGCCTGTCAAAGTAGAGGCGTTTTTCCAACTGCAAACATGGTTTAAAGGCGTTTTAAAGGCAACAATTGTTTTTGTGTTTATACAATTTAAATATTTCTATGCACAAAATAATCGAACATAATGATACTTAGGTAATAATAGTGAAGTGTTATTTATTATAAAATTATTTCCTTCTTATAAAAAATATATTTGAAAAAAATCTTTCATTGAGTTGGTTGAATAGCAAAAGCCATGCCATTGCCTTATGAAATATGACAGCTGACGAAAACGCCTTTAATTTGTCAAAAATTTTCACTGCTAAAGTGCTTTAATTAAGAGCTTCAGTAAAAGTCGAAAATTTATTGTTGTATTTTTTTTCGCAACTGTATTGAAAAACGTCGTTCGATACACGCGCGGAAATGTCATTCTTCACTCGTCCCGAGTCTTGCCACTTGCCTGCGGCTCGTGGCAAGATATCTCGTGACTCGTGAAGTAATGACATACGTTCCGCACTAGTATCGAAATGTACTAATAACATTTTAGATAGATTTAAAAGGCTTTGCCGTTTTTTTTAGTGACTATTTTAAAGGTATTCATAGCCTCCCTCCCTCAGTGTTAAAAATGTCCGTCAATACAAAAACATGTCCTAAAAATTTTATTTCGACAAAAACTTATTTGCATCGAGATTTCGTAGTACTCAGTTATAGTTATTGATCTATTATGAAACTATACCGTTAATCTGCGCAAGCGGTGCGCGGTCACGCGCGCAGAGGGCAGCAAAGGGTCGATCGATACACATACAAGTTCTTAATCGTTGAATGAATATCAATGCCTAGAGGTTAGTGGGCCTGGCTACGAAGCTAGAGGTTGTGGGTTCGAATCCCGTTAAGGGGGAATATTTTAAGGATGCATATAACGTTTAATTTCGATTATATAAGTATTTTATTTAGTAAAATGTAATACTTTTTTGGTTCATTAACTTCATTTCATTAAAGCCCATACACAGCGCATTCCGTATTGAAAGCCATTGACTTTAAAACTTAAGTATTGACAATTCAGCCATTGTTTATTAGTAGGAATACCGATAAAAGCGCCATAAAGGTTATGAATATGTCATATAACACTTGTAAAGCTATTAACGGAGTTTTATTAGGGTCGTATAACGTCGCGTGCCTTTACGCCCTAAAAGATAAGCTTGCAGACTACAGTATTATTACAGTGGCGTGTTCTTCGACACTATAATCTTTTAACCTTTTCTTTGAGCATTAAGTGTAATAAGAATAACATTGCTGTGACAAAGTTGGAAATTGAATAAAAGATATACGCAATCACTGTAATAAATGACACTGTAGTTCTTTTACGTCTACTCCTGAATACAATTTATTTAACTTTGTTTTGTATACTGACTTACTTAAATTCGATTAAATACTAAACTTACCTACCATTGGATATGTTATACTCGTATTGTCCTGACCGTGATATCGTTAAAAGATATTATGCCAATGAAAAAAAAAATCTTAAAAAAAATACCTGCACATCAAATTGTTTTAAACTTTCGCGATTTCCACACCAATCCCCTTATTCATAAACGCTTCGTAAACGTTTGTTAGTTAACATTTTTATGACTATCTGTCATTGTGACGTTAACCCTCAAATGAAACGGACAAAAAATTTGTTAGCTTAAAAAGATTGTTAAGTTTTATGAATGAGGGGGTAAATCATTGCCGTGGTCTATTCGTGATCACGGCCGTTGCAATACGGTCGAAACGTCTAAATAAATTATTTTTTTAGTTAATAGATTTTGTCGATTTCATTTTAAAAATGAAATAATTCATTGATCTCATTTATTCGACTACTAAAAGCTACAAATCAGTCCAAATAGCTCACATTCATTCAATACAATTTTGAAGCTATTTCTTTCCAGAACGGTATTCGATTTAGATCCAATTTCGATATAATAAATACTTCAATGATATATGCAAATAAACATAAACATGTCTAGATGACGCGTAGAAACAATGCTAGTAACGCTAGCCGCTATATTTCAAAGGGCATTCCTAATTCAAGCTTTTATCGCTGCTTGTAAGTCAGCCGAATCATATTGGGAAAGTTATGCGGAAAGTGTGTGGTGTAAGGGAAGAGCTTTCGGCGAGCGTTTTAACCCTTTGAACGCCAAGAACCTATAAAGTGGCCGTGTGTCGTCGTGCCCACCACGCCAACAACCACTAAAAAGGTCGGAGTGAAGGTGAACTTTGATCATGAATAAAATCTATTATGAATTGTTTTTATTGGATAATTAATAGATTCAGGCGTTACTTTGCGGAGGTCCATATCAACAAACTGGAACAAATTACCTTAATCGATTAGCAGTGCTTGGCGTGTGAGTGATCACTTCATTCAAATATGAAAGCGTTCAAAGGATACTAAAACACCTAGCACTCAAACAAATCTTCTCGATACGCGTTAACTCGCTACGTAACTCAGTGCGTCTTGTTCTAACCAGCCCAGTAGGAGTGAGACGCACTGAGTTACGTAACGAGAAGACTAGTGCTAGGTGCTCAGTACGGCTAGCACGCCGGTTCATTTTCTCGCTTGTCGCTCAGTACGTCTCTCTCCTACTCGGCTAATTAGAAAGAAACCCACTGAGCGACAAAGCTAGTCGCGGTGTGTCGTGCTAGCTATTCTGGTCGGTATAGGCAACGCAACGTGAGTTGAAGTCACGTACACTGCTACATGTAATGTGTGTACTGGAGAGTTCCGTTCGATTTTTTTTTTTCTGTTTGTTTTGTATGGCGCTATGTAATAGTGTGTGTAATCGTTCTCGTCAATTCTCATTGCGTTACCTTCAGCAAGCAACCACGATCCTGTCGGTCTGGTTTCCCTGTCATAGGGGCCACAGAGGTCACATGACAGTCGCTTTCAATTGTAATAATTATTATTACTATTTATTCAAGAAACAGACTAAAAAATGGTCCAAATTAGTTAGTAAACAAAAAGAAGACAAATCTTATATCTATGTTAGATAATAACATGTGATGTGTGTGACCTGACCTGCTAAATCTGGGATCATTGACAAAGCGTACCCTAAATTAAGAAACTCGAAAAAGTGGTAGGAGAATTACTTAGTCGGTAATTAGGAAAATTAATGCAACTAACATTTAGTTAGCCACTTGGCTAAAGTGAGGTGAATACTTATTGATTTGATTTGCTTTATTTTGATTTAATTTAGTTTATTTTGATTCGGTTCCATTATACTCAATTTGATTTGTTTTAATTTTATTTAAATTCTCATTCAATTTGATTTACTTGACTTGATTATATTTTATTTTATTTGACTTAATTTAAATTTAATTGGAGTCACCATTCACTAACATTAGTCCTAAGTTTAATGGTACTAACCAGATATGGAATTTTAATTCTGAAATAAATGATTATTATATTATTATAAAACTATTCGATAAGTTATAAGCTTAGATGCCCTGCTTTAAAATATCAACTGAATGTAAAATTTTTCATAATTGGTGTGCCAAAAATAATGCTAAAATATTCAATAGGTAGGTATCCTTAAAAAAATCTGATTCAATCTATTTCACGAACCTCTTCCAACTCGTCCCTTGCACCAAACATCCCGCAGTACGCGGTAGGCCCGGCTGCCCACGCGCACCGTCCGCTCAGCGATCTACTAACATTAACCAACATTTGTCTGTCTGTCCGGCTGTCCGCTAACTAAACGCGAGCTATTTTGCGAAAATAACTATTTTGCAATGTCAAACTGGTCTTTGGGAAATGTTTTGTTGTTAATTTTGTATAGTAAACAGCCGTTTTGTTAAGAGCTATTGAATGGTAAGGTGAAGCGCTTCAGTTAGCAACAGAACTTATTAATATTCATGTATTTATAGCTTTTGCCCGCGACTTCGCATGAGTGGATTTTGAAAGTAAAGTCTATTCATCCATACTTGTTTCATCATGTAAACAAATTTCTAACCTAAAATCATCTAAACATCATTTAACGCAAAACAGGTCGCGGCCGTAAATGGAACAGGTGATTTATAATGTTTTGCTTAAGAATGTTTTATTTAAACAATAAAAGAACAATATTTTGATAGCAAAAAGTAGAATTTGAGTTTAGAATGTTGTTTACACTTTAAGACAAGTAAGGATAAGGTAGTTTAGGTATCTAAATCTTTCTTCTTAATAATTACTGTTTCTCTTTTTGTCATTTCTGTTTTTTAAACAATAAAGAATTTACATACATACTCTCTCTCTATACTCGGCTGCTAGGCGTCGTATCGATATCAAACAAGCACCAGATTTTAAATTCGATACCCAGAAATACAACTATCAAAACCGCATGCAATTTCGAGCAGTAGTTTTTGCGTGATGTGCGAACCAACATACAAATAAACAGACCTTTTTTCTTTGGTTTCCATTCCTCTTATAACGATCCCTCTTTTTTTTTTTAATTATCTCCTACGTACAGACTTTGGCCAGTTACAATCTTTATCTTTACATATCTTTATATTTTCTTTACACACTAAAAAGTAAAGTCGCTGTCCGTCCGTCTGTCCTAAATACTTATAGTGTATGTTCGGCCGCCTTCTCCTTCTAAACCATGCGACGGATTTTGATTCGGTTTTTCACTGTCATTTAAAGTTCTTTTACGGAATGTGTTTATGTCCCAGTCTTTGACACCGACCTATTAATTGATAAGGAGATTCAGAAACACACGATTAAAAACTAGAGACAATGATGTAAACTGTCAAGCACTAAAACGGTTACGTTAAATTTATAAAGCTATACAGGTTTATTGGCAAGTCGACCTACTCCTGTAAGGGAGTTATGGGGGAAATTATTTGCTGGAAAAAGGTCATGTGATACCCTGTCTGAAAATTCACTGAAAGAAAATACGTTAAACAAAGTCATGAAATAAGAATTTAACTAATGTCATAAACTAAAATGATCAATATCTCGGAAAAAAATAATTTTCGGACAGGGTATCATATGACCTTTTTTGCTGCAAATAACCTCCCCCCTAACCCACTTACAGGAATAGGTCGACTTACCAATACCCCTGTATATTACACCTATACCTAACTAACGAGAACGCGTTCCCGAAACTCGGCGGGTTACAGAGAAAGGCGACTCAGCGTTCCGGCTACTGGATGCTGAATGGACGTGATGACATCTCCGAAGTGTTCGTTGGAAATGATCTCACAGTAAATAGAGTGGTATGTCGAGTATGCAGCGCGGCTTTTTAACCCCCGACAAAAAGGGAGGTGCTATAAGTTTGATTTAAGTCTGTCTGTGGCATCATAACTCATAAGCTGCTAGACGGATTTTGTGGGTGATAGGAATTTGTGTAAGCTACCACCATCTTGTTAATCCAGCAGCTAAGCAGCAGTGCTTGCACTGTTGTGTTCCGACGTGGAGAGCAAGACAGCCGGTGAAATTACTAACACAAGAGGTATTTCATCTTAGCCCTCTGGGTTGGCAACGCATGTACAGTCTACATTAGCTGTTCCCCGTTGGGATAAAGCTCGGTAACGCGACGATCAAATAATAAAAGTTTAACTTATTATACGACAAATTGATATAGCACCATAGTTATTAGGTGTATATTTTATTTATTCTACTTCATTCCGTTTGATAAAACGACATTTTATGTTAGTTTTTGTTCCTACATGTTTCAAACCACGACACTCGATACAACTGGTTACAAAACGTCGGTTTGATACTTTAATGCCGACTGGCCCACGCGTGGCCTTGCCACTGGTTCTGCCGATCAATACATTATATGTCCAACATTATGTATTTACACCCACTCTTAAGATTGCTAGAGATGGGCCTAGTTCCCGAATTCGGCGGTCGTCCATCGACTAATGTCTCGTACCTATTTTCAAATATCGAAACATTTTACGTACCAACCGTGTGAACTTTGATACGTCTAATAGAAAATGTTTCAAAATTTTAATGTCGGTAAGAACAGTGATCCGTTTTTGAATATAGACACCGATTTTAAGCTTATTCATAAAAGCTCAGTAAACTCGCATTACTTATTCCATGTTTCATATCTGTCTTTGTGACGTTTGCCCTCGAATAAAGGAAACAAAACGTATTATATTCTAATTAAAAGAGATTGTTCAACTTTTATGATTAAGGGTATACATAATGCTGCCATTATTAAGCTAAAATATATCGTTAAGCTTCTCAACTATTTCAAATAATTAATTATCATTAAAGGCTTTAAATAAATATGAGAAAAATGTGAACAGCCATTAATTTCTCAATTTCTATATATTTTACAGGTGTTGCCTTTTAACAGATAAATAAATTAGACTAGCATTTGTTAATATCTTCTACTTATTTCTTTTCTCTCTTTGATATTTAAATTATGAAGTGATAAATTGAAAAAATGCAATATTAGCCCTGCCTGACACACCTATTTAGTAGAATCATACTAATTATATGACTTAATTAAATAGTTAATGTACATAAATAGAAAAGTAAAAAGATACCCCTGATAACAGATAAGATTGAATAAGAACAATTTATATCCGTCCGTTGTCTAGTACCCATAGTACAAGCTTTGCTGAGTTTGGGACTAGGTCAATTGGTGTAAATTGTTCCGAGATATTTATTTTATTTATTTTATACATAGTGATATAATAGTGATTTCAGCGAAAAGGTGCCACTTGCCGACCAATGCATCTTTTTTTATCAATATTTGAGATATGACAGCCCATTTATGGCTAATCAATCAAATCATGAGGTAATAGATAACAAAATACAGATACCTAGTCTGGGTAAAGAAATACGGAAACAGTTTTTTTATATACCACGTCGATTGAAAACAGGCATGCGTCTCCCCTAATGGTAAGGCATCACTACTGGCTTGGACGCATGCAAGTCCAAATCAATCACGAACTCGTCGCCAACCATGTAAGAATCTTTTAATGCTTCATTTGAAGACTTTTGAACGTCGAAGGTGCGAAGGGTCGAATTTTTAACTAGCAATCCAGCCCTGCTTCACACGATACAATGAAAATGCAAAGTACATAAAACATTCCGTTAAAAACTCTAATAACAATGCAAACTCCCTTAAAGGGACAAGTTCGCGTTTCTACATCACTGTTTCTCTTTTTGTAATTAAAGTTTTTTTTATATACAACATAAGAAGGAAAACAAGCAAGTGGTTACCTGATGGTAAGTGATCACCACCGCCTATAGACACCTGCAACAACAAAGAGATTGCAGATGCGTTGCCAACCCAGAGGGCTAAGATGGAATACCTCTTGTGCCAGTAATTACCCCGGCTGTCTTGCTCTCCACGCCGGAACGCAACAGTGCAAGCACTGCTGCTTAGCGGCAGGATTAGCGAGCAAGACAACAATAAAGAATTTACATACATACATACATACAAACTCTAACAAAATCCGCTGCGTCGTTTAGAAGAAGGAAGCGGTCGAAGAGAAGGCGGACAGACAGGAACGAGTAGTGATTTCACTTGATAATATGTAAAAAAGACAAAGCAGAACTGTCACTTGTCAATAGCATTTTTTTTTTAATTTTATGACGTAACCTTATTTTCAAAGTTCTTTGTTTCACTTTATATACCGAAAACTCTTGATGCCAGATCAAAACTGTCATTAATTAATTAATCTTTAAATTTTTGCGATGTGATAAAATTTTTCGTCTCCGCCGAATTCGGCCAAACTTGCGCATCACTATGACTTAATCAAAATAAAGGATTACATTTTAATCCCAAAGAGTAAAAAACTCAGTCAATGTATGTTCATTAATCATTAGAGTAAAAACTTAATGCGAACTAGATGATGAAGGTTTTCAAATTGTGTTTATTGAACGTTTAGCGAATGCTCTGGACAAAAAACAAATTTGCTTACAAAACCTAATTGTGATTTAAAATTGAATAAAACCACATTAGGTTGTACACTAGCAAATAAAAAACAATAACAGCGAGTAATCTTTCTTTAATACAGAAGATACATGTATATTAAAATAAATAAGTATAATAATTCCATTAAAATTGTAATGACAACACAAAGAAAAATCAGGGCAATGGCAGGACCTGAACCTGCAACATCAGCATTCCGTGCCTTGCGTTTTCCAGTTTCGCCACACTGCCGCTAAACTGGAAACTGGAAAACGCAAGGCACGGAATGCTGATCTTGCAGGTTCAAGTCCTGCCATTGCCCTGATTTTTCTTTGTGTTGTCATTACAATTTTAATTTAATAATTTGAATGTTAAAAACATTTAAAATAAAAATCGAAAGAAATTTCGGTTACAATAAATTTAATAATAATTCCATTTTAAACCAGAGCTTTTATATTTTTTTAATTTTATATTAAAGCCGACAAACGGGCAAGTGGTTCAAATAATGTTAAGTGATCACCGCCACCAATGGACACCTATAACACCATTGGGACCGCTGGTGCGTTGCCGGCTTGAACCATTTTGTTGTACCACTACATCATATTTGGATGTTAAACGTTTGTTACGTATGTATTATTGATTCCTCCTACAGCCTAAATGTAACAACCTATAAGGCTATACAAATAATGAATGACAACACAAAGAAAAATAGGGTAATGGCAGGACTCGAACCTGCAACATCAGCATTCCGTGTCTTGCGTTTGGCTGTTTCGGCACATCACCGCCCCCAACCATACAATAAAAAAAAACAAAAAAAAACGAAAATTAAAAAAAAAACGATTACAAAAAGTAACAACCTATACTTTTTCAAAGGAGTTACCGAATATTTGTCAGGCAAAATAGTTTTCCTGTAAGATATGCAGGTAAATAAATAAAATAAAGTTAGGTAGATAAATCATCAAATGTTGATCATCAGCAAATCGTTTTGCTATTTTAAATGAACTTTGATTACGATTAAACACATTGGAAGTGTTTGTGCGAGGTCCGTCCAAATCTCTACCACCTTCTTGCTCGCTATTCTAGCCGCTAACCAGCCGTGCTGGATCTGTTATGTTCCGTCGTGGAGAGCAAGACAGTCAGTAAAGTTACTGTCACTAGAGGTATACCATCTTAACCCTCTGGGTTGGCAACGTATCTGCAAACGCCTTGGTGTTGCAGATGCTTCTGGGTGGTGGTGATCGTGATTACTTACCCACTATTTATCTTACTATCAGGTGACCCGCGGTCGGTTGGTCGTTTGCCTTCCTTTTTTATAAAAAAAAACAAAGTGGTTTTTAGTGATTCAAGTCATTTTATTTTATTTATTTATTTTATTTTTATTTTGAAATAGATGTAGCGGAATGCTGTTTATTTTATAACTCTATAAGAATAAAAAACAAGGCACACAAGTTAAATATCTAGACCCTTTATAACCACTAAAACGGCCGGCCTTGGGGCAAGGTCGGTCATATTTGGGCAGGTCGGCCGCCGGCTGGCGCCCTTACTCGGGTCACCTTGCTTCCTTAAAAGTCGCCATTTTGTTATTATTGCATTTCTTACCATTAAGTGCTCTGTGAGATCCTCGAGAGGTCGAGATAAAAACATGGTACAATCAACAGCAGAAATTACACGGCCAAATTTTTTTATACAACATACGAAGGCAAACAAACAAGTGGGTCACCTGATGTTAAGTGATCACCGCGTATAGAATCCCGCAACATCAAGGATATTGCAGATGCGTTGCCAACCCAGAGGGCTAGGATGGAACACCTCTCGAGCCAGTAGTTTCACCATCTAACTTACTCTCCATGCCGGAACACAACAGTGCAAACACTGCTGCTTAGCGGCTGGATTAGTAAGAAAGATGGTGGTAGAGACCCGGACGGACCTCACACAAGGGCATACCACCCACAAATAAGAAACAAAAAAAATTCACACAACTCAATTGTGGATCTTGTCTAAGATCCGTCTGGATTGCTACCGCCGTTTTGCTCGCTAATTTAGTCGCTAAGCAGCAGTGCCTGCACTGTTATGTTCCGGCGTGGAGAGCAAGGCAGCCGGTGCAATTACTGGCACTAGAGGTATTCCATCTTAGCCCTCTGGATTGGCAACGCATCTGCAGCCTCCTTGGTATTGCGGGTGTCTATGGGCGTTGGCGATCACTTAGCATCGGGTGACCCACTTGCTCGTTGTCTTTCTTATTGCATAAAAAAGGATACCAAATCCTAAGTCTCGCCGGCCCAAAACATGACGTTTCGCAAGCAACATTCAATTTTCCCCCGACCTGCGCCGGCGCAGAGAAAGCGCGACCTCTGCTCCCGTCCGACGGCGCACTTTGTTCTAAGTTCCCATATACGACCGGTTGCCCGCGTAATGTTCGCTGATCGAGTAAACACGTGGATTCTCGAGCGATGCCTATCTGCCTTGTTAGTCTCTAAACGCGTTAGCGCTGCATTTGACGTCGAAGCCTTCTTCTTGCTCGATGTAGCGCGAGCGAGCGAGATATGGCCAGTGATGCTAGATCTCCTGATTTTTCGGGGGATTTACTGATTTTTCCAGAATTCTACTGATCTACTGATTATAACTAAATATCTACTGATTTTTTCAAATACTAGCTTTTCTTTAAAATATGATATGTAATATAAAAACCTGAGTAGAATGACACACAAAATTATCATGGTTTGGTTGGCACTATAAAATTGTCATCGTAAAATATACTTAACAGGGTGGGTGGACACATAGTGTTAATCTTGCTCCACAGTCAGCGAAAAATGATTACATGACTAAATTAAATATCACTTAATAGGATTCATGGAAAAAGCGATACCATCTTTATTTCACTTATGCTTATTTGTATATGATATTAACAATTTTTTTTAATCAAAATGCGTCTACTGATTTTTTGAAACTTTTCCCCATACATCTACTGATTTTTTCTAGTTGCATCTTATGATTTTTCAAAAATAGACCTGGCAACACTGGATATGGCGAACACGGCGCCGGCGCACTTCCAAAATCACCCCTCAAGTGATACCTTCGAAAATCACCATTCAAGTAATTATCATCTACATCTATATCTACACTAATCTACATCTACTTTTGGTGGTGTTAGGAAGTTAGGACCTTGTGCAAGGCCCGTCCGGGATCGCTACCACCATCTTGCTCGCTAATCGTGCCGCATAGCAGCAGTGCTTGCATTGTTGTGTTCCGGCGGGGAGAGCAAGACAGCCGGTGAAATTACTGACACAAGAGGTACTCCATCTTAGCCCTCTGGGTGGGCAACGCATCTGCAATCTCTTTGGTGTTGCGGATGTCTATAGGCGGTGGTGGTCATCATCAGGTGACCCACTTGCTTGTTTGCCTGTAGGGGGTAATCTACGGAACTACTGAACCGATTCCAAAAATTCTTTCACTAATAGAAAACTACACTATCCCTGACGGAAATAGGCAACTAATTCTAAGCGAATGAAGTCGCGGGCATCCGCTAGTTTAAAATAAAGGGAATGCGATACAGCTAAATACAAAACAAATTGTATGTATAGTTTTTGCCTTAACAAGCTGCTTCCTTAGTGCGATGACCGTCACGCGATCTGTCTGTCTGTCCGTTTGTCCGCGGCTGCTTGATGGAAATTAATATGTCTCACTCATTGAACCGAGTTAATGTAAAGTAGGGATCGTTATTTTTATTTTGTATCGTGCAAGGTCACGAGACTGTCTCGTGCAGGATATCTATATGTAATACTAGCGGATGCCCGCGACTTCATTCTCGTGGAATAAGTAGCATATTCCGTCAGGGATAGTGTAACTTTCTATTAGTGAAAGGATTTTCAGAATCGGTTCAGTAGTTCCAAAGATTATCCTCTACATGCCAATAAAGAAAAAAAAACACAGTTTACATCTTTATTATATTAGTAGAAGTGTAGACTAGTTTAGACTAGTGTAGACTAGTGTAGACTAGTGTAGACTAGTGTAGACTAGTGTAGATTAGTGTAGACTAGCTTTTGCCCGTGACTTCGGCTGCTGGGACATGAACGGCTTTATGTTTTTTTTATGTCTGTTGTTTGTTCTTATTTTTAACTGAAACCGAAATTATTTGCAAGATATATTATGAACACCAAGTTACCTAATTACCTAACCTATAATTAGTTCATTATTTTATAATAATAATGATATTACATGAAACTATGCAGCATAGAGTGACAAAAAATGTACTAATATTTTATACCCTAAACAACAATTTATTTATTTTATGAGCATGTTTATTTCAAACGGCATTCCGAGATAAAATTAGTATAAATCTTATATAGGTTTTTTATCCTACGGAACCAGATAAGGCGTTATGCAAAATAAAACTTGCTTTATTTACATTTATTTATCACGGTTTAGCAGCTAAACGGATCAGGTTACCTGTCTTGTAATATACTGCTAAACAAACAACACGTCATAACGAGAATGAGATAAAAAATACGTGACTGCGCAGGACAAAAAACACAGACAGAAATACGAAACCTTTAGACTATAGATGCTTTAATAATGCGTAATATAATGCTTAACTCACATAAGAAATGTCATCTTCAGCTTATAATTAAAAACGAAACATAAAAATTCACAAGGTATGGTAGTTGGTAATGTGGCGAAACAAATTTTTCCTTGTGTTGTCATTATCATTTCAACTTATTTGGTTATAATTATAATCCTACCCGGGGCTAAAAAGTCCTCCTGTTATGTAAAATAAAACATCTTGTATGACTTACTTAATTTCAATATTTTCAAAGTCAAAGTCAAAGTCAAAATGGTTTTATTCAGATTAGACTTACAGGAAGCACTTATGAATGCCATAAAATTTACCACCGGTTCGGAAAAACCTCTGAAGAGAAGGTACAGTCAAAGAATTTAATTCCCTACCCATTTCGCTGAAATGTCGTCAGACATTCGCAATGCATTAATGTCGATATGTCAAACTAACGTCTTGCTGTGGTCTTGCTCTAGTTAGCTCTTATGGTGACAGTTTGCTATACGATATTGAACCTTAGGTGGGTTGCAAATTAAATTCCTTGACTGTACCGGCAAGAAACTCAACGAAGTGTAATTTTTTAAATAAATCAAAATTAAAAATATTATTTTACATCTATACTTATACTTACATATAATAAAATCGTTGAGACAAAAAGTATGTACATTGAAGATTTAAAAAAAGAACCACCCAGGGCGACTTAAAATGACACATGTAACTGAACACGATAAGACAAATATTAGCATAGATATAAAACAACGAAATTTTGAAAAAGTCTAGACGTTTCAAACCGATTTCGAATTCATGTCTCTCTGTCTTAGGAGCGGTAGGTAAGTAGAGCAATTTAGCTACAATGGTTTTTTATGTAATTGATAACGATATCATAATTTTGTAAAAATAATACGTTATTTTATTATTATTTTCTCTTAATGTATACGTATTCGGTCTTGCTAGCAATTGTCTATTACAAGCCTAGGCCAATAATCCACTATTATAAATAGCGTAACCATCAATAACTCGTAACTATGGCAACGCCACCCGCCGCCAAGTAGGTTAGCTGTCAATGCTGTCATATCACAGTGCGCTGCGCGTGCGCTTGCATAATGACCGGTTTCAAGGTCTGTGTCGAGCGGAAGCGATGGGTGTTGGATTAAAAAGAGAGCTTTCGTTACTGTATAAAGTTATACTTGAGACATTTATGTAACGTACGTAAAATGTAGAGATGCTGTAGCGCTCCCCATACAAACGGCGATAACTTTTCCCACCCTCTTAACATTGATCTATGCCAATGATTTTATAGTATGTTTTCATTATGCTTTAGAACTAGGTTTTTATGTTTTGATTTTTTGTTTATACTTCGTAGATTTTACAATAATTAATAGATTCAGGCGTTACACCCACCCTCCTCCGCTTCCACACGAAACAACATATATCACACAGACTCAACTACACACCACCACCACTAAACACTAAAACTACACGATCGACGCGCGTTTCGCCTCTATACGAGGCATTATCAAGATCGAACAGTACGACAAACTAAAACATTTTTCATTAATCCCGCCTACCGCCAACATTTTTGCACTACGACCCGTATTATTTTTCTCAAAGCCTACCCTCAAAATTTAAAAATAAAACAAAAAAAAAAAATAATAATAAAAAAAATATATATATATATTTCTGGACATCAGAGCCAATAGGTCGGATGTGCATTTTTGGTACTTTACAGGACAAGCAAAACTAACTTTAAAATATTCCTCATCGACTTACTGTTTCAAAATTAGGAAAACTAGTTATTAATATAGAAAGAGCATATAACTGCAAGTAATTTCTGTCATAAAAGTTCTTTCTTACGCTATCAATAACAATGCAAATCAAATTTGATTATCAAAAGGGTGTTACATCCGACCTAAAATTATTAAGGCATATACTATGCTGTGGTCGGATATTAACATCCGACATTTTGGCTCTAAGAAAATTTGTCCTCCCACAATAAATATAGGACTTATGTTCAAATCAGACTATGTGGCTCGGAATGAAATGGAAATATATTCAATCTTATGTGAACATCAGACATTTTGGTCCGGGGATATTTGACCACTACATAATGACTACATACCAAATTCAATCCTATGTTAACATCAGACATTTTAGTCCGGGGTTATTTGATCACTACATATACAAAATATACCTCCGACTTAAAATGAAACGTTAAAATTAATTATTTTTAAGATCATTTCATTTCAGAAGAAAGAGAAAAATCATCTCAAACAACAATAAAGTCATTCTATTTATTTCCATACTATTTATATCTCAGAACACAAGATAAAGGAGACGTGGCATACTGCTTAGTTTCCGTGAGAACTGGTGTCGCCAAACATCTCCCACCACGACTATTACACGCACATTGACGCGTGTAATAACAAGGACGGGGGCGTGGCGCGAGAGTGTATTAACACCAATGACGCTAGTGCATGATTGGTTTAAGACGCAATTCACGCACACATTAAAAAAAGCAATTTATTTCACATTTAAGCTAGAGGGTGACCAAACGATAAAATTATATCGATTCGATATCGATATTACGATATTCAGCGGCTATTTATTTAATATTTATTACAAAAATAAATAATTACACATAAAAGAGACGGACTGAATGCTTTGAGGCATTCTTTACTCTTCGACCTTTTGGCAAAGCAAAAATTGTGGGTAGTGTAACACGATAACCATTTATTTTAAATTAAATTACTCAATTTTCAAATATCTGTTATCAGAACTACACAGTTCCGATGGTTTAGTACATTATTCGAGAAATAAAATGCAGCTTAAGCAGTACAGTCAGTTAATTTGATATAAAAAAATTAAAGATACCAATGGAAAAATTGACTAATCTTCAAAATTGGTATGGCTCACTCAAAAAGTTTTTGGTTATTATTTATTTCTTGAAAGTGGTCGAATATACATATAACTCTTCTTCACACAAGCAACCAGTGAGGACCGCTACCTGTGACACTCATCAATTTTTTTTATTAATATCCGGATTCGTCAGATTCATACGTACATTGGCTATCTAAGGACATGAGATATGTAACCGCTTGAGCGAAACAAGGACAGGACAGTGAGTAGCAAGGTAATTTGTACCAATTAGATAGGTAATAATAATTTTGTTTACATTATGTCTACACTAACAGCGAGAAAATAATGATTAACTGAATAAAATGTTCAAATTTTGTAATTATCATAATAAACTCCTATTATTATGAGAAATCATGGATCATTGGATTTAGTTGTTGACATACTTTGTCTTTTAGTAAAATAAGCATATAGTAAGTCAGAGATTAATGAAATTTTAATGCTTATACGTAGTATGTGACTACATCTTCATTATGGCTTGTGGTTTCACTTCTGTTTTTACACGTAGCCACGGCATTTTGTGAAAACACGGGAGAACATTTCGCAAGGATGTCTTAATTGCAACTGGTCTCCGGCGGGCCGCGATGTTCTCATTTTAGCATATCGTGGACTCACTGCCACGCCTCCGTTACATATCTCTTTATTCTATGATCTAAGATTTATATATACTTAACTTTAAAAATCCTGTTTAAAAACTAATGCACAAAACAAAACTTGTGGGTACTTTAGTACTTAATGAAATATTTTAAGTTAAAAGATTGTACATACAAACCTTGATTTCTTCTATTTTCTGCCTTTCGTAACTCTAGATCAGCTAATAAAATATCGCTTTCAATTTTAATTTAATACTCTTTCTATGCTATACTATTTCTATGGCCGGCCGCACTCGGTCAATCGTAAGGTTTCGACAATAGTCGGGCGTATGTTTGCATTCTGTCTCTTTCCATCGCCCATTAAAATTTGTCGGTATCTCTTTTTGTTGTGGATATTCTGGGGATTCCACGGACCAAAAGGTCTGATATCAACATCAGACGCTCCGTTCTAAGAAAAATTTAAAACCAATATATCTCATGTGAACATCAAACCTACCTTTAAAGTCATACATTAAGATTACAAAAAGCAAAAAAGGCAAAAAGTCATAAGTTAACATCAGTTATTTTTCTTCTAAGGTATTGTGGACAACCGACCTTTTTTAGAAAATCTAACTTCGTAACTAAAAGAGATAGCGATATAACAGTTAGATGGCCTGAAAGAGGAAAAAAAATTGAATATGATTCTATAAAAAAGTGATTTTGGTCAAAATTGGACATCCGACCTATTGGCTCTGATGTCCAGATTTGCTTTTTAGGAGTTTCATACAAAACAATAAAGCGTGAATATTTTTGAAACCAGAAAGAATATTTAATAAATCAAAATATACAAACCTAGTTCTAGGGAATAATGACAACAAATTTAATAATAAAACCAATGGCTATAGGTTAAGGTTTCGAGGGTTAAAACCGTTATCGCTATCTGTATGGAGAGCGCTGGGTTCACACTCCTCTTAAGTAGAATGTATTGCGCCTACACCAGGGGGGTTCCACTTCGCACTGTAGGTACGCTCAACCGCCTTGCCTATGGCATAGGCAAATTGCAGTAGGTTGTCGGCTTGCTACGTGCTCGCTCGCCCCCGCCAGTGTAATCTAAAACGAATGCCGCCCAAACCTAGCGTGTCGCCGGGAGTAGCGGGGGGAAGGCGGGCGCGGGCGGCGCGTTCCTTTTGACTCGCGCCGCCTAGCGTATGATGTATGAAGTAATACGAACTTTTTGTGCGTGTTAATAAAGTTGGAATTCGTTTAATCGCGGTCGTAAAGGAGAAGGTATTGAACGTTATTTATTCTGTGTCTAGACTACATGAAAATTCCGTGAAACCATCCACCCCCCTAGCCAAAAGGCCACTGACCACCATTTTCAAAAAAATACTAAGTTAAATATTGTAAATGGCAAATGTCCTTATTCTATGTCCAGCAAACTTTGCTGAGTCACAACCATTATGTCATGCTTCTAACTACCCTCGCCGTTAAGACGTATGTCGCACCGCATTACTAACACAATATACTATTACGTGACGGGCTAACAGGCTGGCTGTAAATGGTCACAACGATGCATTGTCTATACGAGTAGTCCGCTTATGAACTTACACTCTTAAGGGCTGCCTATCATTCTAAATATAATTCGACTTAATAATGTAGATAATCGTCATTTTGATGACTCGATTAAAAACATCGAATGTTCTCCACTATACAAAAACTTAATTAGAATTTACTGTACTTACGTAAAAACCTTTTTATCTACACATATATCATAAATGCTCTATAATGCGTTCAGAAACCGTAGGCAATGACCAGCATTATATCAACCAATATTATTATGAGATTTTTTCTAATTTGGTGCTATATTTGTTCAAATTCATTTTTTATTACATTATTTTAATGTGTACAGTCTATAGATATTTAATAGGTACCTATCACTAGTAGCTAGTAGCAATGCAGGTCATTGCCCTATGGCTTCTGAACCCATCATAGAGTACTTATGATATGTGTGTAGATAAAGTAATGTATACAACTGTACATAATTAGGTCTTAAAACACTCGTGTGATCCTATTATGAAACTCGCTGACGCTAGCTTCATAAAACCACACTCGTGTTTTAAGACCCCTCATTATGCAACAGTTGCATAAAATACTGTTGTGATAAATTCTTCTAATTACAGTGTAAACCGTATCCAAATCGTTGCGTGGTTTAGAAGTAAACATAGCTAATAGGAACATAGCCAGGGGGTTCCATTCCGCACTGTAGGTGCGCTCGCCGCACCACCCATGGCATAGGTTAATCACAGTAGGTTGCCGGCTTGCCGCGCGCGCCCGGTCACTGTGTCGCGCGTTGTGATAGTATTACAGTAAGCAGCCCAACCCTAGCGGTGTGCCAGGGCATTGCGGGTGGAAGGCGGGCGCGGGCGGCGACTTCCTTTTGACGCAAGCCGCCTGGCGAATGTTTATGAAGTAATACGGACTTTTGTGTCTGATCATAAGACGAGAGCTGTAAGAAATGGGTGTCCAGTGATAGAGCACCTACTTAATAACAAATACTCGCTCTCTGGTAGAATATTAATACTTATATAGTTATAAGTTAATAATACTAATAATTTTGTGGATCTTGTTGTCCGAATAAATAAATATTCTTCTTCTTCTTTTTCTTCTTATAACGATTTTAACAGTCGGGATCCATGATTGATTGATTGATTGATTAAACCTTCAATAGAAAGTTTTGAGTCGGTCTGGATTTTAATGGGTCCTGACTGTTAACGTAGCTATGTTACGCATTAGAATTTATTATCTGTTATATTGTATCGACTATGAAACTATTTCAATGGCATAGCTATTCATTATTATTAAACAGATTTTAAATTGAATTGAACCGAATTGTCACTGTCACCTGTCGCGTTTAGGAAATTGGGCTCTGGACATGTCTTTTTTTCAGTTTTTATATATACCCGGACCAGATTTTTAAAAATCCTCTACGGACCCTTTTCACAAATTGCCTGGTATGTCATTATGATAATTACCTTTCAATGTTTGTACACAGACAGGATTTTTAAAATCCATTTTTCGGGTACTTTTATTTTTTATAGTAGAGGAGGAAAACGAGCACACGGGTTACGTGATTGTAAGCAACCACTGTCCCCCATAAACACCTGCAATACCGAGCTAATCGCAAGCGCGTTGCCGGCCCAAAAGAAAGCAATAGGCTCGTTTCTTGAAGGTCCCTAAATCGTATCCATTTGGATGCCGGAAGTTGAACTAAACTTAAAAACTTGTTCATTTAGCTTTCTTTCTTTCAAGCTTTGTTTCATTTTTTTAAACACAAAAAAATTACAGTAGTTACAACCCTGGTGCGGTCCGGAAGCCGCTACTTCAAGTGCGCAGCGCCGGATGCGCATTGTGCTGTAGGTTGATGACACTAAATCTTGCGCGTGCGCATGGTATTGGTAGGCGATTGGATTTAGGCTCGAGGGCTTCGCGGGGGGCATGTCCATGCATGTTAAAACACTCAAATATTTATAGTGGGGTTCAAATCAATAATATTTTATCTACCGTTAATAACATGATTACCTTGTGTAAGATTCGTCCGGATCGCTACCACCATCTTGCTCGCTAATACTGCCGCTAAGCAGCAGTGCTTGCACTGTTGTGTTCCAGCGTGGAGAGCAAGACAGCCGGTGCAATTACTAGCACAAGAGGTATTCCATCTTAGCCTCGCATCTGCAACCCTTTAGTGTTGCGGGTGTCTATGTGCGGTGGTGATCACTTACCATCAGGCGACCCACTTGCTCGTTTTCCTTCCTATGTTGTATAAAAAAATATATTTCTGTATCGATTTATATCAGCTTAGTACTGAAATCGTTACAAAGCTGATAATAACAATTTTATCGTACTTAAGCAAAACCGATGAGCATGCATGAAAAATTATAAGACAGTAAATGAAGCGAAGGTAGTTTGTCAGGATCGTAGCAAGTCGAAATCCGTGGTCTCTGCCTACCCTTCCGGGAAACAGGCGTGACTTTATGTAAATAGCAAAATAATTGTTATCAGGTCCCGTTGGCGCCCGTTGGGTACGGAACCCTAACCAGGGAGGTTCCACTCCGCCCTGTAGGTACGCTCGATTGCCTTGCCTATGGCATAGGCAAATCGCAGTAGGCTGTCGGCATGCCGCGCAACCCTAGCGTCTCGCCGGGAGTAGCGGGGGGAAGGCGGACGCCGGCGGCGCGTTCCTTTTGACTCCTGCCGCCTGGCGCATGGTGTATGAAGTATTACGAACTTTTAGAGCGTGTTAATAACGTTGGATTTCGTTTAATTGCGGTCGTAAAAGAGAAGTTTCTGTGTCCTAACAACTTATTAATTTCATACTCGTTTACGGAACCCTAAAAAACCCTGTCTCGGCAACAAGGAAGCGGCAAAACGAAGTGAACGACATAAAAGGCGCAAACATGTCTTTATAAAACCCGATATAATTTGCGAAATGCGTAGATTTACCTTTTAAGTCGCACCTGTAGGTAACTTAGTATATTTATAACCATAAAAGTAGACGTAACAAAATGCGTTTAATAGGTAAACACTTTTCATTTACTCGTGACATTTTAAAAAGGTTAAATATGTTGAAAACCGCTAACCTGTAGGACGGGAGACACAGACGTGTGAAAGAGCCTATGTAAGGCTCAAGTATGGCTAATTGCAAAATATTTCATTCATCTATTTTCAGTTTCGTTTTATAAAATAGGGCTAATCAAATACGCGAGCGTAAATTTTAGCCGGCATTGATTGGAGCGCGGCCGGCGAATGTCAAGCGCTGGACAGTCAAAAATCACCCTACTGATGGTTTCTAAGACAGTTTCGGATTTCACCATAGTTAAAAAAACACCCTCGGTATATGTATAGTAACCCAGAATGCAAACTCATTGGATGTACAATACAAGCATCAATTTGGAATTTAGTAAAAAACTAGCTTTTGCCCGCGACTCGTCCGCATAGACTTGTTCAATTGAATCAAGCAAACGTGCATCCAACATGCAATCTGCAATATTTCCTGGACAAATTAATGAGAATTAGTTGCTTTGCTGCTCATGACGTCACGGCGGCGTATAACTCACTTATCGCTATCCCGTGGGAACTATGCATTTTTACGGGATAAAAAGTATCCTATGTGTTTATCCAGGTTATAAACTATGTGTGTGCCAAATTTCATCCAAATCCAGTCAGTTGTCTTTGTATGATTGAGTCACAAACATCCAAACATCGAAACATACAAACTTTCACATTTATAATATTATATAGTAAAAAATATATTGAAACAAAAACCATGATTGTTTTTTAAGTGTTAAAGGTACTTACAATTATCCTTCGCAGAATATCATCGGGAAACCTGTAACAAAAAACAACTTTTTAATGACATTAAGTTTAAATAAATTACTGGCGCCGGGAGTGATGCAGGGCGCTGTCTTGACGTCGAACACGATGCTTGTTGGACCTGTAGAAAGTGGCCAGTGGACTGTAGAAACTATGCTTGGTGCTACGCATGATAGAAACACAACTTACAGAGTTTAAAAAGCTTTTATTCAGCACAAATACACGATTCACTCCGCCTTATGCGAACCTGACAGTCTAACTGCCAGGCGGAGCGGAAACAAAACTAATTCAAACATATTTACAATTGTTCTTAAGAAAATTGAACTTAAAAGGAAGCCGTGTGGCAGTCAGTCGCCAACAATGCTGTTATACCTTAAAGTATCAACCCTGGTGAAAATGTAGTAATTTGTTACTTCAAAATAATAATTTAGCCAGTAAGCTTAAGAAAGGATGGATAATCTATACATATAATAAAATTGTAACCGGTCGATGTTTATAGATACATAGAATAGATGTTTAAAAAACATAAAAAAGTTAGAATTGTTTATTTTATCATCTAGGCACAATTTAATGTAAATTTTAGTACTGCAACACTCATTTTTCGCTCTCTTAAAACCTTTAATGTATTGTACTTGTATGTACAGGAGATATTTAAGAAAAATTAGTACAAGGATTTTTATAAGAGCAATAAAAGCCAACTCTGTCTGTCTCTTTGTATGTTTGTACGTGCATCTCGCAAAATGGATGCGGTTTTCGCAGTTGCATTTATTGGTTGAAGTGTAACGTAAAATGTGGTCCATGTTTTATCTTGATTTGACGCCTATGCAGTAATCTACACTAATAAACTAAAACTAAAACTTTGTTTGTTTGTATGTAAGGCGTAATCTCTGGAACTACTGAACCGACTTCCAAAAATTATTTCACTAATAGAAAACAACACTATCCCTGAAGGACATAGGCTACTAATTCTTCGTAAACATAGTCGTAGGCAAATTAAATAAAATAAGGAGACAAACAAGCAAGTGGGTCATCTGATGGTAAGTAACCACCACCTCCCATAGACACCCGCAACACCAAGGAGACACTATTTTCATTACTCTATATTGGCTATTTCTTTATATGTTTTTTAAAAGCATTTATTTTGCTAACATAGACGATGGCGCCTCTCTCATGTGTTTTCCATCTTCTCATGCACTGTTTGTTTGTACATTTTCCTCGGAAACGTTTGTAAGCTAAAAATATCTTATCCGCCTTCCAAATAAGGCATTAGCTCGGTGCGCTACCGCAATCAAACGGCGCCGGCGCAACCCTTCGCTGATTGCTGTGATTTCTGCGCACCTAGCACGAATGTTCTCGCGCGCGTTAACTCTCTACGTAACTCAGTGCGTCTCGTTCTAACTAATCCAGTAGGAGAAGCTCTTGGTGCGCGAGTAAGATTCGCACTTGGCCGGCTTAGCTCGGTTAGCGGACGTTCTCATACTATTTTTCTATAGGCGTGCACCCGCTCCGTGCGCCCGCGACTTAGCGGAGGCCCTAAGAGTGGGCCTAGCATGTGTGGAAGTAGGTCAAAACCGCCGCCACGGCCGACCGCTCGCCGTGTTTACTCATGCTAGTTCAAACGTACTCGCTCAAATGTAATCACTAATCAGTTAAGTCATTCGCTAAAATAATTATAAAAAAAACATTTTCAATTAGGCCACACAGGCTCTTTTACATGTCTGTGTACTGATGGGTAATGGAAAAATTTCGTTCGGAAAAGAAAAGAAAAATATTAATTTTTCCGTTTTCCAATTATTCCCATATTTTTCTGATATTTTTCTAATTTATGATTAAAAATGCTTATTTTTATATATTTTGCAATTACACTAAAATAAAATTGTCAGTTATTCTTTAACGATTAAAAATACTTAACTATACAATAGGAATGATGAAATGGGAACGGAAAATCTTGTCATTTTTGTTTGGTTTTTTTTTCATTAAAACGTATTTTTATTTGGTTTTGGCTAAATTTTACACTAAACAATATTTTTCCATTATTTTCCCATTTATTTATTTTTCTGAAAAATAAACTGAAAAATTTCCATGATACGAAAAATTTCGGAAAATTACCCATCACTATGTCTGAGTCTAGGAGTTTACCAGCGCTTCAGAAAATGGAAGATTCTGCAGAGAAGGAGCGCCGCAAGAAACTCAGCATACCCCTTTTTTTAATTCTCGTAGTAGCAAGGTAATTTGTTCCAGTTCATAAAAACGGATCACTCACGTATTTTAAAGTCGAGAATCGCCCGACATGTTTCGGACCAGTCCGTGGTCCTTAATCATGAGCCCCCGCAGCGGTGGTGCGACGACTGCGTACCGAAGCTCTGACAGCTCGGCTGCTCGGTGCAGGCGACTTTTAAATACGCGAATGATCCGTTTTATTAATATGTCCTAGTCTCACGGTAGTTTTATGTTAAAAATTGTTCTAGTTTGTTGACATGGACCTCTCAAAAGAAACGGTTGAAAATATCAATTTCGCTATAGTCGTGTTGTGGCGTGAATGTCGGTATGCATGTAGGTAAACTCTTTATTGAACATAAGCACTTACAAATACACAGAAAAATACATGTATATTTGTTTCTGCACTATTGTATAGTCGACCAAGTAATTGCTTGACCACTTTTGAACCTTACTCCTTCGTAATACGGTCGAAAAGTGGTCAAGCGATTTCTTGGTCGACTATACTTTTAGTTAACAATCTTTCAAGCTAACAAATGTTTTGTCCCTTTCATTTGAGGGCAAACGTCACAATGACAGATAAAGACATAAAATAATGTTAACTAACAAACGTTTACGAAGCGTTTATGAATAAGAGGGTTAGACTTTTACGAGGTCCATAAAAGGCGTTCGTGCGTCAGTACCCTGAGCCACAGATGTAGCTGAACATTTTGGTAACTTGTCGCTATCAGTAATGTGACAAATTCGATCAACTCTCATTTCATACGTTACTACGACAAGGTTCTTAAGCTGACTGTACCTTGCTCGTTGCAATCACATTAATATGTCCGAGTTTCAAGGCAGCTAGTGCTCCAACAATAAACAGTTGTCTTTTAAACCTAAAACTATAAAGATTAGTGTGCAAAACATATGTTAATTCCACAATAGCATTGACTGCGTGTGCGCACTGACCTCCGAGACGCGTTTTGGGGGTCGCCAGCAAACATAGCCAAGGATGTCTTCCGCGTTCACTAACTAGGTTAAATAAGCATTTCTTTTATATCTTAAGCTAGTTTCTACGATTTCTCGGAGACATTCTCGATTTAAATTTTACTATAGCGACTTGCCCCGGCTTTGTACGAGTAGAACTAGGATGTAAAATACAAAAACTCTTTCCGTAAAAAAAACATTAAATAACAGTGAAACCCGTATCAAAACCCATTGCGTAGTTTAGAAGGAGTATGCGGTCAAAGATATGACGACAGACAGGGATAGTTATATTAAATATTATTAAAGAAGATGCCGAAAAAACTGGTATTTACTCACTATTTTTATTGAAATCGAAATTATTTATTTTTAAATTTTTTCGATTTTTCTTTTTGTAATTTTTTTACATTCAAATTAAATTTAAAAAGCTATATAATGAATGACAACACAAAGAAAAATTAGGGTAATGGCAGGATTCGAACCTGCAACATCAGCATCCCTGCCTTGCGTATTCCAGTTTCCGCCACATTACCGCTAGCATAACCCTAATTTTTCTTTGTGTTGTCATTCATTATATAGCATTTTAAATTTAATTTCAGTATTTTTTATTGAAAAGAGGTGTAAACGAAAATGCGGATCACTGGGAAGATAGAACCAGCGACCCTAAGAAAATCGCTGATCCGCTGCCGACCTTTAAGTCCCCTCCGGCTTCTCACCGTTAAAAACGCAGAAAGCTACTACAAGTCAGTATTCTGTGAGTGTGCTACCTCGGTCGAGCCGCCCCATTCATACTGCAACACTAGCTTAGCGTTGAATACAATTACGTTTCGTACGGTGAATAAGAAATCTGGATGGGGAGCTAAAGGCCGGTAAAGAATCAGTGTTAGACTTGGATTCACTGGTTCCTATAGGCGACGATGGTTACTTCGCATCAGGTGACCCGTATGCTCGTTCACCTCAGTTTTACATGAAAACATGCAAGGATATTTGACACGTAACTTTATGTAGTAGGTATTAAGCATAATTAGCATTAAACAGCTGCGCACGCGCAGTAGGTCTCCCAAGTTTCACTACTGTAGGCGTGCTGCGACCAATGTCATTCACTCGACATTTGTATACCTACAGCTAGCTTCGGTATAGTCGACCAAAATAATTTAATACCACGGTTCAATGATTAAAAATTTCATCAATCATCATCATCTCATTTTGCGGGTGGTAGGACCTTGTGCAAGGTCCGTCCGGATCGCTACGACCATCTTGCTTGCTAATCCTGCCGCTAAGCAGCAGTGCTTGCACTGTTGTGTTCCAGCGTGGAAAGCAAGACAGCCGGTGCAATTACTGGCACAAGAGGTATTCCATCTTAGCCCTCTGGGTTGGCAACGCATCTGCAATCTTCTTGGTGCTGCGGGTGTCTAGAGGCGGTGGTGATCACTTACCATCAGGTGACCCACTTGCTTGTTTACCTTCCTATTTCATAAAAAAAACTTCAATATCATAATCCCAGCTTTCTTTCCAATTTCTTCATTTGTCTTTTAGATTTAGCTGGTCACGTTACTCGCGCATTACATTATACCAGACCGATAGCACCATGCTTACACATTTATTTGAATGAATGTGCAAGTTTCCACCGTAAAAACCTTGTGCTTAGGGTCGACGAATCGTCGACTGACAGTCGAGAGGTCAGTAGCTTCTGATGATGCCTCGTGGAAAGATGAAACACGTGTCGAGTGGTAATTTTGGTGTTGGTGGTTGGGTTATGGTCGCGTTTTGTGTTGTTTGTTTTATTTAGCACAGTATTCAGCACAGGCATTGTCTTTTTTCACGATTGCTGACACTGGGTTCGCGGATTAGCAAAGCAATTGATTCTATTATTAATATCAATATGGACTTCCGCAAACACCTGAATCTATAAAGTCTTTTATCTACACATACATCATAAATGCTCTATAATGCGTTCAGAAACCGTAGGCAATGACCAGCATTATAACAACCAATATTATTATGAGAATTTTACAAATTTGTTTCTATATTTGTTCAAATTCATTTTACATTAAATTATTTTAATGTGTACAGTCTATAGATATTTAAAAGGTACCTAGCACTAGTAGCTAGTAGCAATACAGGTCATTGCCCTTTGGCTTCTGAACCCATCATAGAGTACTTATGATATGTGTGTAGATAAAGTAATGTATGCAACTGTACATAATTAGGTCTTAAAACACTCGTGTGATCCTATTATGAAACTCGCTGACGCTCGTTTCATAAAACCACACTCGTGTTTTAAGACCCTTCATTATGCAACAGTTGCATAAAATACTATTGAAAAACTAGATTTTTCTTCTTCACGTAATATAAAACAAACTCGCCATCCGTTTCTATATGTCTTAACATCTTCAACCGCTTCCTCGACTTCTAAGCCACGTAACGGATTTTAATACGTTTTCCATTTTGTCATTCAGAGACTTTCTTAAATCCCAAATCTACTCAGACAAAGTTACGGGTAAAAGCTAGTCACTAATGAAATCCAAGATAACTAGTTTATAGATTCAGGCGTTACTTTGCGGAAGTCCATATTGATACTAATGGAAACAATTTCTTTGCTAATCCGCGAACCCAGTGTCAGCAATCGAGAAAACACACTGACACTCGAGACAGACAGTCGAGAGGTCAATAGCTCCTGATGATGCCTCGTGGAGAGGTGAAACACGTGTCGAGTGGTATTTTTGGTGTTGGTAATTGGGTTTTGGTCGCGTTTTGTGTTGTTTGTTTTATTTCTTTTATAAGGTATTCAGCACAGGCGTTGTCTTTTTCTCGATTACTGACACTGGGTTCGCGGATTAGCAAAGAAATTGTTTCCATTAGTATCCAAGATAACTGTACTAATAAGAGAAATGTTGACATAATTGCGCTGTCCGGTTGTGACTGATGTCAGTAAGTATGATGTACCGCTCTTACTAGTTAATTTACCCTTACGGGGCAAACAGGAATTCCTAGAGGCATCGTTTTAATACCAGAAAATATGTATAAATGTAAAAAAAGCATGCTGAGTTTGTGGGTGGTAGAACGTTTGGATTGCTACCACCATCTTGTTGCTAATCCAGCCTGTAGTGTATGTATGTGTGTACCGGCGCCTTCCATGTGTGTTACCCTGTAAGCTAAGTATCCTTAAAAAATGGCAACACACTTTTAATTGTAGCCAGTTATTGATTGCAATAAGTATGGGTAAGGCGACGGCCCCAGTACTTACCACGTTTTTTTTTTTTATCTGAATCATAATGTAACTTTATTATTAAAATTCAAAATACTTCACATTTCATAAATAATAGATCGCGATGTTAATAAACCACAATGTTACAAATACATAAAAGTACTATGCATACTATACATGTCAATATACGACAGTCATGTCATTCGTGGGTGTATTATACTCATATTTATCATAGTTATGTAAATATTTCCTTTTTTTTTTTAAACAACATAGGACGGCAAACAAGCAAGTGGGTCACCTGATGGTAAGTGATCACCACCGCATATAGACACCTGCAACAACAAAGAGAATGCAGATGCGTTGCCAACCCAGAGGGCTAAGATGGAATACCTCTTGTGCCAGTAATTACACCGGCTGTCTTGCTCTCCGCGTCGGAACACAACAGTGAAAGCACTGTTGCTTAGCGGCAGGATTAGCGAGCAAGATGGTGGTAGCGATCCGGACGGACCTTGCACAAGGTCCTACCACCCGTGAATTCCTTCTCCATAATTGAGGAAATACCAGCAAAACTATTTATAAGGCTAACCGCACTTTATGAATGGATATACTACATTGTCAAATCCTTATCACCTGATAAGGAGGGCGTTGACCCCTCCTGTGATGTAACTGGGATCTTGATAGAGATAAGTCTAATCTAAGAACTGTGTACACGTTTTTAGGGAATTTCGATTTTTTTTTAGGGAATTCTGGAAGGCGAGTGTACCGCTTTTTCAAGGCCGGCAACGCACTGGCAGTCCTAATCGTGCTGCAAGTGTCCATGGGGGGCGGTCATCACTTTACATCTGGTGAACCATTTGCCCGTTTGTTGGCTTTAATATATATATATTTTTTTTAATTATGAGTCATAATTTCTATCTAAACAGGCGCTTGATTCGATGTTTCTCATCAGTTAACACGAATTTTTATAGGTAAGAAGGAGGAAAACAAGTAGGTGGGTCACTTGATGTGAAGCGATCACCACCGCTTTTAGGCGCCAGCAACCTCAGAAGAATCGCTAATCCGTTACCAGCCTTTTAAATAAATTGGAGAACCTTCTCTTAAAGGCCCTATGTCGAATGATAAATGAGTATTCGTTCTTCATTTTTTTTAATGAAATAGGATTAAATAAATTATCATTAAATAAGTATACTTGTTATTCACAAACTTATTTGGCTATTTTTCTCCATATCTCCTTTCGGAGGTTGTTTGGAAGAGATCACTATAACATCAAAACATCAGAAAACCTAGCCGCGTACGCGGGATAGCAACTTTACTTTTTTTCGGGTGGTAGGACCTCGTGCAAGGTCCGTCCGGATCGCTACCACAGTCTTGCTCGCTAATCCTGCCGCTAAGCAGCAGGGCTTGCACTGTTGTGTTCCGGCGCGGAGAGCAAGACAGCCGGTGCAATTACTGGCACAAAGGGTATTCCATCCTAGTCCTCTAGGTTGGCGACGCATCTGCAATCTCTTTGGCGTTGCGGGTGTCTACAGGCGGTGGTGATCACTTACCATCAGGCGACCCACTTGCTTGTTTGTCATCCTATTTCATAAAAATAAATACTATGTAAAGAAAAAAGATTTCCGGAACTCCATCTACTCTTTGGGCATCGTTTTTTTTTTGGTGCATGGCGTTGAAAACGTTATATCGTTCATTTTCTTTCTTTGCATCCATTATCACTTTACTATATAGAGTAACAACACCGCAGAAACAACACCATTGCAGCACTTAGTGCAGAAAAGTCAATATTCACTCAGCGCCCGCTAGTTAGCACCTGCGTGAAGGAAGCTTTGTCTATTGGTGGCATGGGTAGCGGTACCTTTGCCTTATAAGTTTAACTAAGTCATCGCAACCGTATGACAAGGTTAAAGGAATGCAACATAGAAATAGTACAGCATAGAAGGAGCGTTAAAATTGAAAGCGATATTTTATTATCTGATTTCTTTACTTTAAATGGCAATACAATGTGTCAAAAAGAGATGACTACATACTCTAAACTCCTCTTCAATTGACACCCTATACACGACCAATAGACAAAATGGTCACCTTTAGCTATGGTAATGTTTACATTATGGTAGTATACTCTACGTTTTTCTTATTAATTTGCAGGTTTTACTACCTTGACGCACACAATGGTGACCATTTTGACAGCTTTGGCTATGTACACTTGACAAGTACTGAGGCTATATCCATGCTTTAGTCCTTCATCCAAGGAATGCAACGAGCAGTGGTTTCTTTTTTAACAGTTTTTTTAATGACTATGATCGCTACGGTGCCAGACAAACCGGCAGGTCAACAAATGTTACCTATGAAATTTTATCTATTTTATCATTGATATCAGGTAGGTACTCAGTACGATGCACGATGTGTGTCTCTCCTCAATCGCAGTCGTGGCAGCTCGAATAGTATCTTGAGCATGCTAGCCCACCGCTGGGACTCGCCGCTCTGCTGCGATATGTGCAACTGGACGCCCATGTAATGCCGGTGCCCAGGCGCCTTTAATTTAATTTAAGTTTAGCATGATTATAGAATACTAACCATAGCTTTAAGTTTGTAACTTCTAACACTATGGATTCAAAGACCGAAATAAATGATTTGAATTTGAATTAGAATTTGAGTACTCTCAAGAGTTTTTATCTAAATAACCACTACTATACTTTAATCTCTATCTCGCTCACTCTTGCTAGTGCGCTAGAGCAAGCCAGGGCGCTGTCTCTACGTCTATACAGCTCGTCGCTGCATTGCAGCGCCTAAAAATCACACCCAAGGTGCCTGCAAGATGTTACCATTAAACAGCTAAAAGTTATTTTTACAACTCTTATATCACACAGTTTTGTTCAGGTATTAAAAAAGAAATTAGACAGACAATAATGGACATTACGTAAAAGTCTGACAATATTAGGACTACCTTAACAGCTCTCATATGACACCTACGGTCTAGAAAGAGTAAGACAATACCATTAGCACACAATCGCACGGCAGCCCAAACGCAGGACTAACAGACTAACATGCAACACAATGTCAACTTAGGGCTGAACAAAACTTTCTGTCAATATTTTTGTTTATTATAAACTAGTGTCCGTCCTGGCTTCGCTTGGGTACAATTAGGATATAATAAAAAATTAAATAAATATTTTTGAGACAATTAACACCAATTGACCTAGTCCCAAAGTAAGCAATTAAAGCTGCTTGTGTTATGGGTACTAGACAACGGATATACAAACTTACTCCCGGGAATCGAACCCGGAACCTCAAGCTTTGTAGTCAGGGTCACTAACCAGGCTATCAGGTCGTCATAATGTACGTAAAAACCTTTAAAAAAATATTTAAATGACAGTAGAAACCGTATTAAAATCTGAAATCTAATTAAATAAAGTTAAAAGATACTTAAATTCATTGAACATTATGCATTGCTTAGAATTGCATTGATGCGAAATAATAAGGCTTTTGCCTAAAGACAGAAGGGAGTAATAATTACAAAAAAGATTGATTAGTATTGGTAACTAATTTACCTATACAGTATACACTCTTACCCACTTATTCATAAACGTTGCATAAACCTATGTTAGTTAACTAACGTGTATTATGTTTTTAACTGTCATTGTGACGTACACTATCAAACGAAAGGGACAAAAATTGTTAGTTTAAAAATATTGTTATTTGTTTTGTGAATAAGGGGGGTTGGATATCTTATTTTTAACCCAGTTGTGTTATCTCAAGTATAGTGACAACCCTACGCTACGCTGCGCGCGCGCATGCTAATCGTAGGATTGCGTACTTGTCACTTATTTGTATGTGTTTTGGCGCTGTTTAATTATAGTACGTCAAAAACTGAATACCATTTAACTTGTTCATTTAATCTTTACTTATTTGATATGCTTTTGTATGCATATCAAATCAAGTCTCGGGAGCCCAAGGATTTGGGCTTCTAATAAGTCTCACACAGTAGCTAGAGAGTTATGGGTTCAAACCTGCGTTCTAGCCTTTGACTATTGTAGAATTGAATGTTAACTACTTACTACGTACTTTTCAGTGAAGGAAATACGTTGTGAGAAAACCTGCATTTATCGCAGAAGCTAATCTATGAGCCTGTATGGAAATCATAGTTTAAGCCGCTCTCGTTGTGGTACGAGACTGGTGTTCTGTAGCAGATCGTTAAAGAAGGTGCTTTATTATTAAATTATTTTATTTATTAGATTTAAGATGGGACCTAATATGATGCCCTTAGGAACTCCTTATATT
Source organism: Ditula angustiorana (assembly GCA_963691745.1). NCBI lineage: Eukaryota > Metazoa > Arthropoda > Insecta > Lepidoptera > Tortricidae > Ditula > Ditula angustiorana. Next base: position 788,657 of record OY829490.1, read on the forward strand.
ATTGTCGGAAATTTCTTGGAATCAATGAAAATTTATCCGGAATAGATGTACTTTAACGTACTGTATGTCTAACAAAGATTCATCATGAGTTTACACGGACTAGAAATAAGCTAGGATCCATTTTTGGTCCCCAATTTTCACTAGAAGCTTCTTCAAAATTCTAGTAAATGAAATCCTTGGTTTGTATTGCAAAGATTTTCCAGTTTTACGTTAAAATATGAAAGTATCAGTTCGTTTAAAATATGACTTTTCGTGACCGAAGTTCTTTACCATAGCAGCTTCAAAAGGTCCCGATCATCAGGACTACCACAAAACACAAACACACACTCGAAAAACCACTTAGATCCTGTCTCTTTCCCTGACCTGTTCGACAACTCTTCACACAGTTGACAAGATCACCAGATCTAACCTTGAGGACTTGACATCGTGACCTGACTCGCCGACCAGACTGGCCTTGACACCGAGTTGCATCACTATTGGTTTATCGTAGTATTATCTGTTAGCGGTTGACTTTCTTTTAAGTTCAGCTTATTGTTGCACAACGTTCACCAACTAAGCTGTAGAGATTGTATCTCTGATGTTTGTCTTTATAAGTAAACAAAAACCGATACGATGATAGTTGCATATGAGCATTTATGAATCGGGCTAAAATTGCCACGGGAAGGTTGCCACTACATGAGAGCATTGATGGTCTGATAGATAGGGGAGAAGCATCGTGATGAATTTAGTAGAAGGTACTTACCTAAACCTCGGCGGTCGCAATGTTTCAATGAAATTTTGTAACTAACTAACACTATCAACGTACCCAATGCTCTTAGGGTGAGGTAAACCGTCGCTGAATGTGATGATTGTGATCCTATAGGAGTTTTGGAAGTCAGACGGCAGTCGTTTCGACTTCTATGTAAGACTTGGCAGTCTGTATGATGACAACTGGTTGGAGAACCCCAACTTTGGCTTAGGGGAAAGCCCTTTGCCTTAAAGTAAATTATCAATGGTTATAATAATTGTGAGTGTCAAAATGATCGTGAGTTCTTAGATGCTTGTTTTACCGGTCATAATTTCGATACTAGAAATCTCAAATGTCGTAAAGGACATTAAGGGACATGTCTCTTACGACATTTCAGATTTCTAGTATCGATTTATCTCATAGTCTGTATCATTCCGTGTTACGAACCCAAGATATTCTGTATTGTGTTTTGGATCTTCTTCATATATAACTACGTATTTGTGTATCTCTCACGAGGTCAGATGACTGTCTGTATTGTTCACGTGTTTACTATGGCTGTTTTCAACTTTCCATACTATCTTATTCAGAAATGACCATTTATCACGCCCTTTTACCAATGTTGTCAGCGCGGGCGTATCAGTATTGATTTAGAATTGATCCATTACACTTATCGCGCGCATGCGTGAAGAGGAAGCGAACTGTCGCTCGATCGTCACACGTTAATGATCGGGTACCAGGGTTACCACATCACTGAAAATAATACATTACATAAATTATACATATACATAAATATAATTAAATAGAGAACACGATGAAGTCTCCCACATCAAGTCGCATTTTAGAGTACCTACATGTTAGTTAAAAGTCTTAGATATTTACAGTATTTTAGTATATAATTATTCATCTATATAAGTCTATATATTATATCCGTAATTAGTATGCTAGCATTCCTAGCACCCATAGCTTAATATAAACTTGGCTTAGTGGGTGTGAATTATGTCAAGATATTTATTTATTTAAAAGCAGTACTGTAAATTTAAACCTAATCAAATGTAAAAAACTTTTGGATGAAGTAAATGTAACATCGAATTTAATGAAATTCGGAATCCAATTCATAATTCAGCAAATGGTCATTTAGATTATTAATAAGAATAAGCCACACAAACAATGAAGTGGACGAAATGGACTGTATGAAAGGAGATGAAGAAAATGCAAGGATAGAAGGGAAATAGGTATAATCATGCAGTATTTATAGAAACTTACTTATATGAAGCTCTCGCTAACACTTCTCTGACACGACTGCCAAATATATAAAACAAAATGTATAAAAGAAAAAGTCGATAGAAGAAAACAAGATAGAGAGCACCAACTATGCTAGCCATTCAGGGTTAAAAAGAAAGTGTATGCCAACCCTAGCATGATACCTACTCGGTAATACAAAAACGCATTACAGTGCGATGACGCGTGCGCAGCCGCGCCCTTGCATTGTCCTGCCTACCAATAGTTGCGTTATATAATTGCTTTCCATTATCTACTGCTACTGCCTTTCAATGAAACTTTCTTTTTCATGAACTTCCGACGTGCTACGTGAGCTGAAAGTCTGCCAGCGGAATTTTTTAAGGTCCGTCTAGATCGTTACCACCATCTTGCTCGCTAATCCAGTCGCTAAGCAGCAGGGCTTGTACTGTTGTGTTCTAGCGTAGAGAGCAAGACTGCCAGTCAAATTGCTGGCAGAACAGGTATTCTATCTTAGCCCTCTGAGTTGACAACGCATCAGCAATCTCTTTAATTTTGCAGCTGTCTTTGGGCGGAGACGATCACTTACCATCACGTCATCCACTTGCTCACTTGCCTTCCTATTCTATAAAAACTACATTGTCGTGATACGAGCAGACTTTCCTAATAGAGAACCCTAGACAAAAGAGCTCACCAAGGCGATTGCAGATGAGTTGCCAATCCAGAAGGCTAAGATGGAATACTTCTTGCGCCAGTAATTTCTCCGGCTGTCTTGCTCTCCACGCCACAACAGTGCAGGCACTACTGCTTAGCGGCTGGATAGTGGTAGATGTATAGTATTATATACTTTGTGATCCGAATAAACCTAGCGTGAGGTCCTACCACCCTAAAAAGGTTTTGGATAATTTCCGCCAGAACATCATAGGGTTGATCATGTACCAGAGAATTCACAAAAGGGGCGAATTTTCTCGGGTATTTGCTAAACTTAGTCAACTAACTTAAGTTTTACAGTTTTGGAAAGTTTCCCCGGGACGTATGGAACGCGAATCCAGTATTAAGTTATAAGTTACCTAACTCATGCAAGGCCTCACGTAACCACGTAACTGAGCGTCTCTTTCAGTTGATCTAATTCAATTTATTATTCTGGTGGCTTTTGTTTAATTATAGAAACCACAAGTCTAACATTGACCTAGTTCTAATAATAAATTGAGCATGTGCTATACGTCATTGAGGAAATACGTCCTAAACGCGATATCGCAACCGTTGGGTCGTAAAACGCGTGTTTTCCGCGTAAGTGACAATGAGCGGTTTTAGTAAGAACAGAGATCGACTGTTTCGAGTTTATTTATTGGTTGTAAGGTTTTACCCAAATTTTAGCTTTACTTTTTATAAATCAAAGCGATTTTGACGTTTTGGGACTATAAGATATCTAGAGAGGTATAGAGATACAAGATTGTTTTTTACTTTTACAACTGATTTATTTCTGCGCGAACGCAGTGACGGAGCTAAAGTTTTTCTCAAATAAGGTCCCAGTCATTGACAGTGACGACAAGATACGGCAACATACATACAAGACACATACATACATACAAGTAAATACGTCAGACAGTGATATCAACTAGGTACTGGTAAAAACAATGGCCTACGGAAAGGTTAACTTAAATGTAAGTTAGGACAGAACTCCACGTAATTGTTTGTAGTTCGTGTCGAGGGAATCCTTCGCTTTAGTATGTTTGTTTGTACACCGTGACAGTAGCCAGTTACGTGACGTAAGGGACAATTAGGACGCGCGTTACGTTACTTACGTTATGTGTGAATTATTTAAAAATGACCCGCTTTTGGTGTTTGTTTTCGTACTTAAACTGGCGTAGTATAATATTTTCATGCGTTGAGCTGTTGTCGTAACAGGTACCAACTTACGTGTTTTCTTTTTGCCTTAATTCATACGCTGTTACGTAATTAACTTCAAAAAAAATACTTCATTACTATTATAGTTTAAATAAGCAATAGATCGTAACTGAGATTGTATTCTTGAGAGACAAACTTTTATGCATATTACTTTTCTCAAATTTTAAGCTAAACTTACCCCAAAATGTGTGACATGCAAAAGATGTCTAGTACCTAATCCATAATGATTCATTATCTACATCTACACTAATCTACACTAATATAATAAAGAGGTAAACTTTGTTTGTTTGCTTGCTAGTTTGTTTGTATGTAGGGGGTAATCTCTGGAACTAATGAAACGAAGCCAAAAAATATTTCATTAATAGAAAGCTATACTATCCCTGACGGACATAGGCTACTAATTTTACGCGAACGAAGTCGCGGGCGTCCGCTAGTTAGTAATATAAAAATGTAAATAAATCTGTATGAATTCTTCTACGCCCATAAAAAAGCAAATGACAGAAATAGATTACCCGTGTATAGTCATGTATCTATCAATAACTTAAGATAACTTACTCCTTCAATCATATCTTCCAATTAAGCTAAACAAATGTTGTAAAAGCACATACTTCACAAACCACAGTTGTCGGTAGCTCATAACTAATATAAACACATTGTGAAAGCCGTCCGTTTGTCCGTTGACACACGCTGACCCCGTGACACAAATGACCTTTAGGATATGTTTATCAAACAGATGTTTCGAGTGAAACCGAGCACTTGGAGATTTGGAATCTTAGAACACTTAGAACACGTCGAGACAATACGTCGGACAATACGTCGAGGACTTATAATAATAATAATAATAATCATCATCATCATCTCAGCCAAGAAGTCCACTGTTGAACATAGGCCTCCTCCATGGATTTCCAAAGTGGCCGGTTGGAAGCGGCAGCAACCAATAAGGTAATAATAATAATCATCATTTATTATCAGGCTACAAACATACATACAAATATACACTTACAGACTAACATACATAATGATATAAAACACAAAAAGACAGCCTTATGACAAGGCGGCTTGTGAAAACAATTCATGGCAAAGATGGCTAGATCCTCAGTGAGACCTGGAGTTAATATGTATTACTTTTTGTCATCTAAATGGCTTTAAAATGCCACGAAATGTATTTACTGAATGTGTAAATACATTTTTTGTATGTTCAAATTACACCTTTTAGCCGGCATATTAAATTCTGTCAAAACCGTCAAAACACATCCCTTGTTTATTATCTTTGATACACATTGACTTATTTGTATTTTTTAAAACAGAAGCATCTGCAAAACAAGAACTGCAAAAAAACTGCATAACAATCTTCACCCGAAAGTCAAATAACAAAAGGCACATATTGTAATCCTGGTCACGGCACCAAATTGTCCCATCCTCTATTAACGAAGACAATTTAATATCGCATTGCCGTTGCAAACTATCATTAAATTTAATTAACTTTCCAGTAACCGACAGAACTGGAAAACAATATGTGGCACTAATTACCATACGAAGAGCGGTAGCCGTGTCGTAATCTTGCGCAGTTGCGTCGCACGCGCAACTAAGTAACTAAACAAAGCGAATACTTCGTGTTTCTACTAAACAAGGCTGCTTTGGTCAATATGATTGTTTGTGAGTTTAAAATGAATTATATTATTTAATGCGAAACTGCTGTATAAGAAACGTTTAATAAGCATTAACTTCTCTTTACACAAAAAAAGTATTGTTTAGGTTTCAAACGAAAAATTGTAGAGTTCAATTTATTCACGTACGAGTACTAATAATAACTTAAATATGTATGTATTTTTAATCATGAAAATATATAATCCAACTCCCAAAGTACGTATATGAAAACGAAAATGAAAAATTTATTTTGCAAGTAGGCCATATAGGCTCTTTTACATGTCTGAATCTACTAGCGCTTCGGAAAATGGAAGATACTACTGAGAAGAAACGCCGCAAGAAACTCATACTACGAAATACCAAAACGTAAACAAAATACGTAAATAATTATTAAAAACAATATTTTTAAATAAATGTAAGACAACTCTCTACTTCGTGCATGCAAGCAAAGATACAACAAAAACTTTTTTTTTAACGTCTCTCATATTAAAGTCATGTTAATAAAATTTACCACTAAATCAATCAAAATGCAAACATTGTCATATAAAGTACACCGGCTGAGGATAAGACGCCGTGTTGACGGACAAACAAACGTTACACAAGCCTCGTATTAGATGCGCCTGAGTGTTCCAGCGTTCTCACGGTGATACAGGCTGTTCTAGCTTAAGAGAACGTTAAAATTATTTTTTCTTGATTGTCCAAAAAAACGAAAGCGATTTAACGACAACGGATCAGCGATTCTCTTGGGGTTGTTGACTTCCATGAGCATTGGTGATCATTAATAAGCTCCATATCCCGACGATTCGAATTTTTTGCGAGTCTTGTCGTCATAAAAGTGATCGGAACGACGGGCGCGATTTATATTGTGTCACTAAACATTTATCTTTTTAATTTTAATTATCGGAATTTCAAAGTATTAGTAGAATTTTTATAAAGATTTACATGCCTTAGGGAATGAAGTCCTTTTGCACATTTTATTGTTAATTTTGTGCAATAAACATTAAATCAATATATAAATAAATATGTATACGCATTACAGAAAAAAAGAGTAGTACCGATTTAAAAAGTTACTTATAACCCTTACCTCTACAAGCTCAAGGCACTAAGTAAGAATTAACTCCTTTCAAATCCATGCTTTCTTAAACTAAGAACAGCCTGTATATTTGTAATCTACCTTGACAGATTTTTCTATATTTCACTATTTCACAAAACTCGTTTCGCACTCAACTGTACTCAATGACACTTTTCGCTGTTTGCTTTAATACTTTACGTGTACAGTTGAGAGGGAAAGTGTGATTCTTAAACACGTTTTTGTAATAGCAAATACTTTGTCCACCCACTCCTTTATCGTCCGTATTTTTAATAATTTGATACCACACTATGTTAATGCGTATTATGGGAAAACAAATCCCCTGTACCTACCCGGGGGCTAGGCAGTGCCGTGCCCCAGGGCCCTCAAGCTCAGGGGGGCCCTGTCATCCCTCTAACTCTGGCTGTCCTCGCAAATATTCTCCGACCACCAGAATTACATACCTATTTAAATAATTTGACTATAAGGCCCCTTTTTGCCCCAGGGCCTATGGTCACCAAGCTACGCCTACTGCTCCTGCCCGGGTAGGCACGGCGAATTTTCCAATGTGCTCCATTTTTTTGAACATTGCATTCGTAATTTTAATTACTAACAGGTAGTTTTTATGTGGCAGTGGGCAGGGCACATAGCACGGAGAACTGATGGCCGATGGGGTCGAAAGGTTCTCGAATGGCGGCCGCGTATTGGCAAGCGCAGCGTAGGACGACCAGCCACAAGATGGTCCGATGACCTCACACAGGTGGCAGGAAGTCGCTGGTTGCATGCCGCTTCCAACCGGTCACTTTGGAAATCCATGGAGGAGGCCTATGGTCTACAGTGGACTTCTTGTGGCTGAGATGATGATGATGATGAGTTTTTGTATGCAAATGCATGCATCATCTGATTTTATAATTGTTCATATGAAAATCACTGATAGGATCTATAGGAACTTACCTTAAATTGACGTTGTCTGCATCTGTAACAAAATAAACATAATGGTCAAGAATAGAAAGGTAATCCGAAATTTAACATTATAAATGTGAAAGCATCTCTGTCTCCGTTTGTAAACTCTTCACGGCAAAACCGATAAACCAATATTGATGAAATTTAGCATGGCGATAGATTAAATGTTTATTGTGTCTGCATGTATCATTATAGACGTTTTTTTTGTACATGTATCTATTGCTTGTGTTTATAATACGAATGTTTCTTTTACATTATTTACTCTTTACTCTAATGTCCTGTCAATTGCTCAAAGGTCAACTGGAAGAGATCCATTAAAAGGATAAATTCGCCTTTGAACACGTTTTTTATATTTTAATTATTATGTGTAATAGTTTTACAATTATGTGCAATAAAGAGCTTTACATGCATAAATTAAACATTAAAGAAGGTGTTATAATAGTTACGTAGACATTTCATTATTTAATATAAAAATTATAAAAAAAAACATAATTCCCGCGGAATAGCGAAAATCTATAATCCTACGCTGACGATGTCGTGAGCAACAATTAGCATGTTTATATAGCATATAGCTTCATAACAGAATAGATTATTTTAATCTCAGGATTTCTAGCATTTAGTTAATAATCTAATTGAGTGGGATTAACCTGTCAGCCAGGAATTCCATTGATATTTGCATAAGCCTAGGATAAGATAAAATAACCTTTATCTTTATATAGTATAAAATAAATTCGCTATCCATTCCTGTCTGTCCTCCTTTCTTGGGGTACCTACTTATTCTAAACCACGCAAAGGATTTTGATACGGATTTCAAGGTCATTAAGAGATTTTTTTTCGAAAGGTTTGTATGTTACATTTTGATTGTACGGGCGAAGCCGCAGCGGGTCACTAGTACATAGTATAAAACAAAGTCGCTATACGTGTTTGTCTGTCTTCAACGTATCTTCGGAAGGAGACACTCCTAAACTCAACAGATTTTGATATGGTTTTCGCTATCATTTCCAGTATTCTTTACAGAAGTTCGTTTTTTAAGTTTTCGTTACTAAATTGCACCTATTAGTGCAATATGTGTGCAATCATTGCCATAGGTTAAGGTTTAGAGGGTGGACAACGTTACCGCCGCGCCGTTTGTATGAGGAGCGCTTTTTAGGGCTGAGTTCACACTCCTCTTAATGCACACCCACGGATTTATTTTATATATCGCACCCTCAGTGTTGTAGCGATACAACTCTGAATATGACATGTCCCAAAATTGAACACTATCTCTTTCAATGAAGCAGATATTTTGGAACTGGGTCGCTTTAATTCTAAAGGTGCGATATATAAAGAATAGAAGAAGAGTTTTAGGCAAAGCAGCGGCTAAAACTAGTATTTATTATACAATCCATCAACACCGGAAGTCTGCCGCGAAGTCCCCTAGTCGTGACCGTTTTGTTAAACAGCATGAAATCTATCATGTAACCAGCACACATCACCAGCTCACCTGACCTATGCGCCCATACAACGCTGTTTCAAAACCAAGGGAAACTAGAGCTCTATTTAATTTGGTTGTTAAGCCGTAACCAATACAAGTTGACCTGGTAATCCTTAACGAGTTATTCAGAGTTGAAGAGGGGAGAGGGGTCATTTTAAATTGGCTCTTAAACTGGTATAAGATGAGCTCTTAAAGTTACTACATTTGTTTGAATTTGAGTGACAGTAAGAGGTCAAGTTAAGTAAGTACTGTTAATACTGGCCTGTTATTTGACGTTAGCGTGTCAGTTTAACATCATAATATGTTTTTGTTTTGAGTGTACATTGCGGTGCAAATGAGGATTAGTGTTTGTATCAGCAAACTGTACAGTAGGGGAAATATATTCACGTACCACCTTAGAACCCTGTCGCAATGACGCGACGCTTTAAACGCCTCGCTTTGTCATACAAATGTCATGCGTATGTCTCTTCGACTAAGTTCTACGGTGGTACGTGAATCACTTTCCTTGACTGTACATAATAGTAAAAAAATTTATAGTAATAGTTGTCATTATCATTTATCATTAGTCAACATGGCATGTATGATTAAGAACTGAAGGCCGATTCTTAGTGTCGTCGCAATAAATCTCTACGCGAGATGCGAAGAAAGCGAGATGGAGCTCGATGGAATCGAGAATCGGAGCTCTTAATGCTCTATACCTATGCTCTATGAATAAGATAATTATCATAGGAATAACTAAGAGACTTTTTAAAATTAAACACAATGTTATAGTTTTATTTGGATATCCATGTCTGTTATTCATACATACAAATCACCCCTATCACGAAAAATTCACAATAAAATTATATTTTACTTATTTTATCAAAGCATATACTTTAATATTTCAACTGACAGGATCTTAAGAGGAAACACCAAGGCCTAGATAATTGAAAAATAGGTATTTGTAAAATCTATTGCTGCCTCCATCTATCAAGCCTCCCCCCGCAGAGCGCAATAGAGACAGCCGCAGCTTGAACTGAAAATACCTATTTAAAGTACACAAAATCAATGATTGGTAGACCCCTGATTCCTTCTCCAAAACTTAACCGATTTAACTACTTTTTTCATTAAAAATTAAAGAAAGGCTTTGGTAGTGTTCTTATGTTTTTCTTTTTTTATATAATCTATTAAAATTTGTTTTCTGAATGTATGAACGCAGCCGAAAATCTGGCCAATTTTTTAGGTTTTTGAATGTTCATATCTCTTTTAATAAATAATTTATGACAAAAAGGAAAACATAGGGACATGCACAATAGTGGCCATCGATATTTTGGAAAAAAAAAATTGCTCTACTGGCATTATCCAGAGAGGAAACAGGGGACGACGTTTGTATGGAAAAACGGCCGTTGTGTTTCCTCTTAAAGCTACTGCGGAAAACCGCAACACATGAACGTAGAGACGTTCATACACATAGGGGTCTTAGTGAGACTAAGAGCCCTATGTCCCTGTTGAGGGATAGCAGGAAATCATCATCATCTCGCCATCATCATCATATTCTAATTCCTTGAACTATCTCCTATATTATGCATAGAAAAGGCTTCTCTAACAGACTGATACACAATCAATGCACAGACAGAAGCCAGTAACTAGAGAGTTATGGAAATTTTATCAATAAGGGGGTTTGAAGAGAGGTCAAAGTCAAAGTCAAAGTCAAATCATTTAATACAAATAATGCATTTAACACATAATCCAAACTCGTACAGAGGCGAAACGCGCGTCGATCGTGTTGTTAAGTGTTTAGTGGTGGTGGTGTGTAGTTGAGTCTGTGTGATACATGTTGTTTCGTGTGGAAGCGGAGGAGGGTGGGTTTTCGCATAAACATATATATGTCGCATGTCGCACAGACGCAGCTAACTTGCACGAGCACGGCACTGGTTTCGCGGAGTAGCAAGGTAATTTGTTCCAGTTTTTTGAAATGGACCTCCGCAAAGTAACGCCTGAATTTATTAATTATTTAATCCAAACTCTATGCGAACGAAGCCACGGACAAAAGCTAGTCAAATATAATTTCAATACTTTGAGCTATCTGAACCATTACGCAACATTCTTTTCTCAAAAAAACCTTCGCTCTCACCTTCATTTCTCACAATACAAAAAAAAACATTACAACCCAGTATCAAACCTAATAATTTTCGATTTCGATACTCCATAAATGTCCGTGCATTTGAGACCTGTCAATTATAATCAATGGTCGGTTGACAGGTCTAAGATGTGTACCTTAACGGGATGAGACGTATAAGGGGTTGGTTGCGCAAGCGTCGGAAAGTGAGGTCATTGGTTTGCTCGGCATTTCAAGGGCGAATGAAAGTTTGGTGACAATAGGGACTTGGGGGAAGGTATGTGAGGTGTAAATCCAGAAAAGGAGAGCTTTATTCTCAATTTACATTATTCAAGCATTCCAGTCCAGCGGTCTGGGCAAGTACTCGACTGGGATAGCGATTATTACTAATTCCTGTTATTCCACTGGATAGACTGCTCCCCCCCCCCCCCTTACATATGACATTTACTGTTGTGTATCCATTTGAAACGCCATAACTGAGCTGGTGGAAAGTACGAGAACTGAAAACTCTACACGTTCTGAAGAAAAAAATTTGTCTCATTGTACTCTACAATCTGCTTATACTGTGTACAGCGCCAAAATGGCAATAATCTAGTATAGACAAATAATATTTGACAGCAGCCATTCTAAGTACAGTCAGCCTCAGAGGAATATTTTAGTATCTTGTCGCTGTCAGAGATGTGACCAATTCCAGCAACTCTCACTTTATTCGTTACTACGATAAGGTTCTTCATTCTATACATCATAAGAAGGCAAACGAGCAAGTGGGTCACCTAATGGTAAGTGATCACCGCCGCCCATAGACACCCACACTATCAAGGCTATTGCAGATGAGTTGCCAACTCAAAGGGCTAAGATGAAATACCTCTTGTGCCAGTGGGAATTATCGACATTAAGTGCTGACAGACTTGAGTACTCACTGAACAAAATAGTTCGCCGTTCTTAAACGGCGCTGTTTTTCCTATTTATATCGTAAACTTTGTAGCATTCGTTTGAATATTAGTTACAAGTTAACGCCCAAGTCTTTCAGAACCTTCAATACGGAAGACGAAAACAATATGAACCAAAAGTAAGAGAAGAAGAAACTTTAAAATTAGGACTTACATTCAGCTCCGATGCTCACAGAATGATTAAATTAGTGAGTGCAAGGTATGTTTCCAAGATTTGTTGATAAACAAACATACATTTAAACGTTATTTTCATTTGTCAAACAAAACAAGCAGTGAAACATTAAATCATTGGTTCGGCATCGGTTACATTTAACGTACGTAATAACAAATGATTACAATTTCTAACCATAATAATTTCATTGTTAGGCACTTAGTTAATCATTGTATGATTAATACAATTTTATGACTAATTCTGTTTAATATTGATAAGTACTTCATTAATATCGTATCGCCATCTGTGTTATATTATTTAGCATATAGTTGGTAACACCAACGAATTTTTTTTAATGAAATTGGATGGCAAAAAAGCTAGTGGGCCACCTGATGGTAAGTGAACACCACCGCCTATAGACACCCTCAACATCAAAGAGGTTGCAGAACCAGAGGGCTAAGATGGAATATCTCTTGTGTCACTAATTATACCGGCTGTCTTGCTCTCAACGCCGGAATAAAACAGTGCAAGCACTGCTGCTTAGCGGCAGGATTAGCGAGCAAGATCGTGGTAGCAATCCGAACGGACCTTGCACAAGGTCCTACCACCCGCAAACTAACAAATTATCCACTATGCTCTACGATTTGTATGTACTAATAGAGCAAATTGGACATTGTCGCGTCGTCCAGTTTGCTCTACGAGTTTTAGTGATAGAGCAAGTTGAACTGTTTTTCTCCAATCTGCTCTGTCATTAAAACTAGTATAGCAAATTAGAGATAAACAGTGAAAGGACCCCGCAGCAAACAAGGAGAAAGTGGTTTCAGTCAAATCTTACGAAATTTTTGTATAATGTAGATTAAAGTCTACAGTGGGCCTAACATGACTGGCCAAGTTTAGTTCATCTCTATCTGCGTCCCTTTCTTATGACACTAGTTAGACAGAGACGCAGGGAGGGGTTAAACTAAACCTGGGCTGTCATGTCAGGGCTGCTTCTTATTTTTTTATAAGGGGTCAACTCTCACAGAATCTCTGACGAGAAGAACCGTAAGAAATTCAAGTGGTAATTAAAAAAACACATCATCATCATCAGTCTACGTTCGTCCACTGCTGGACATAGGCCTCTCCCATGGCACGCCACTGCACGATCCTCGGCCACTTTCATCCAGCTCTTGCCAGCCGCCTTGCGAAGATCATCGCTCCACCGAGTCTGAGGATGTCCCACGCTACGTTTGCCGATCCGTGGTCTCCACTCAAAAACTCGTCTACCCAAACGGTTATCGGTTCTTCGGGTTATATGGCCGGCCCATTGCCACTTCAGCGTGCTAATGCGGTTGGCTATGTCGATAACTTTGGTTCTCTGTCGGATCACTTCGTTACGAATTCGATCTTTTAGAGAAACTCCGAGCATAGCCCTTTCCATAGCACGTTGAGCAACTTTAAATTTGCGGACCAGCCCTACCGTGAGTGTCCAAGTTTTGGCACCGTATGTCATGACGCACTGATTGAAGACTTTCTTCTTTTGACTCTGTGGAATTGGCGATGTGAAGACTTGACGAAGTTTCCCATACGCTGCCCATCCCAACTGTATTCTTCTGATGGCCTTTTTCTCGAAGTTGTTGTTCCCGAAGTTGTTTTTATAGACTATGTAAAAAAAAACACAAAGAATTTTATTTCCTTTTCCTTACCAAACAAAATAAACGCAATTTCTTCCGGAACGATTGTTGCGTGCGGAAGGTCGCAGCTTATCGTTATCAACGTTATCTGTTATCTGTCGTCGCTGTTATCAGCGCTGACCGCGTCACTGAGCTGGTGGGGGCAGTAGAAAGTTTTGTTGTTTACTAGTTTAATATCCTCAGTACCTAATTATAGACACCTATACCATCAATAAGTTCAAACAAAACCACTATAGAATCGTTTTATTTTATGTCACTTTCACAATCTTATAAGAGTTATATGTATGTAAGCATGTATATAAATTCTTTATCGTACAAAATAACATAAATGACAAGAAGAAATACAGTGATGTACAGCCAAGGAAATTCAAACACGTACCACCGTAGAACCCAGTCGAAGAGGGATACGCATGACATTTGTATGACACAGCCTGACGTTTAACGCGTCGCGTCATTGCGATAGGGTTGTAGATGGTACGTGAATATATTTCCCCTACTGTACAAAGGCGAACTTATCCCTTTAAGGGATCTCTTCCAGTTACATTATAAGTTACAAGACGTAACCCTATGATTTTTAGCAGGTTTGCCATCATTTCACAAAAAACGTTTTACTAACTGCACCTAGCACGAATCTTCTTGATACGCATTAAACTCAGTGCGTCTCTCTTCTCCTAGGTTAGTTAGAAAGAGACGCACTGAGTTACGTAGGGAGTCAACGCGTATCGAGAACATTCGTGCTTGGTGCACATAATTTGGCAAAATGCGTTTATTTCTGAAACTGTAAATGATTTAGGATTTTTATAAAATACACCTTAGCTAACCTATAGGGTTCAACATGATGGTAGTTAAATACATCCTGAATAGTTTACAATTTCAGAAAAAAATGTATTTTGCTAAATAATATGAAACGTTTTTTTTCAATGATTGTGTTTTTTTATATAAAATAGCAAACAAGCAAGTGGGTCACCTGATGGTAAGTGATCACCACCGCCAATAGACCCCCGTAATACCAAAGATATTGCAGATGCGTTGGCAACCTAGAGGGCTAAGACGGAATACATCTTGTGCCAATAATTACACCGACTGTCTCGCTCTCCACGCCGGAACACAACAGTGCAAGCATTGCCGCTAAGCGGCAGGATTAGGGAGCAAGATGGTGGTAACTATCCGGACGGACCTTGCACAAAGTCCTACCACCCGCAAAATGATAATTATTTTGGGATAAATATTTTGCTTAGATATTTTGCGATTTAATACTTAGAGGAAAAATGTTAGCCGATTCTTGATTAAACCGTTATTGAAGTGTCAGAAAATCGGTCGGGAATAAACAAAAAAAAAATATTTTCTTAGAAAATAGAAGTCCTCAAAAACAGAGATCGGTGGCGCCACGCTGCAGCCACTCGATGCGACCCAGTTGTATAAATAGCTGTGTGGCTGCGCTTGCGCCTAATCGCGGGTCAATATACTACGCACGGGCAGGATGCGCGGAGAAGATCACTCTTATTCTTATTTTTTTTTTGATGAGGCATTGTAGTCAGTACCTAAAGGACTATTTTGATGTTTTTATTTAGTTTTTTATAATTTGTTATTTTTAATGATTAGTAATGTTTTAGATTGATTTTACTCTTTTATTTTTAATTGCTTTTGTTATGACAATCCCTATTGGAGACGAAATTCATGTTGACATTCTAATCTTTATTTTATTTTAGTTCTAGTACTTAATATTTTTTATTTATTATGATGGATAATTTTTGTATACTAATTATTTAATTTTTACAAACTCAATATATAAACGTGCAATTTATAGTTTAATTTTTATGTTGACTGAATAAATAAACTAAACCTGGTTTCGCGGCGGTAAGTTGTTCCAGTTTGCCGACATTGTTTCACCGATCAATTTTATTTAAAGCACCTCCACGCTGTCAGTACTCCGTGAACACTTAAAGCCCTATTGGATAACCGTTTCAATACAATTCGTCATACATAATGATCTGAATTACTCATTCAATTATTTGGCTGCAACTGCAGCTTGCCATGAGCTAACAAAAATGTGGATGGGCTTATAAAAAAAAATGATATTTAACTTAAAACCTATGTAATGACAGCACAATGAAAAATCTAGGGTAATGGCACGACTCGAACCTGCAACTTCAGCATTCCGTGCCGTGCGTTTGCCAGTTCCGCAACTTTGCCAACTGCGGATTTGGCAAACGCGTTGCTGTGTTGTCATTATAAAATATTTAAATTTAATAATTTAAATGTTTACTTTAACATTCAAAAATAAAATTTTACAAATTACCTAGCTGCTCCGCGTAACCAGTGCCGTGCACGTATGCCATTCGTTCAAGTAGCGAACGGTCGTACTATTTGATCCGGATGATGCCTCGTGTAGAGGCGACACGCGCGTCGATCGTGTTGTTTTAATTTTTAGTGGTGGTGCAGGTGGTGTATAGTTGAGTATGTGTGATATATTTTGTTTGTGTGGAAGCGGTGGAGGGTGGGTTTTTGCATAAAAAATATATATTTCGCACAGACGCAGCTATCTTGCACGTGCACGGCACGGGTTTCGCGGAGTAACAAGGTAATTTGTTCTAGTTTATTTAGTATTATATCTGACAGCTAAAACAGATGTTGCACAGTATTACGAAACAAACAAGATGATAACAACGTTGAGATTAAAAATCATTTAGGTAAAGTGGGTTTTCTTATCGCAGATCAAGCGAAATCATTAGATCAAGGGCTTGATAACGGAATACGTTTTTTAATAGCAAATTGTGAAGTAGCTAGATTAAATTCAAACGATTTTTTTTAGCAACCCGGTGGTTTTGCACGAGTGCCATTTACTAACGTTAACTTTATTTTACTAAATGTATTGTTACGTAAAAACCTTCTGTAAAATCTCTAAATGACAGTGAAAATACAAAATAAAAATATTTTCTTTCTTTCTTTCTAAAATCGTATTTTACAACATGAGAGCATATTTGGACAAATTGCGCAAAATCCAGCAATTGTCGGAAGGTAATTACTTTTTTTTATAAGTATATCGACTTCCGCAAAGTAACGCCTGAATCTATATTTTTTCTACAACACGAGGTTAGTTATTTTTTTTTATTTCGATCTAAACATATTAACATGAATCCATTATTTCTCTATTAATAATGAAAAACGTCACACCTCATAATCTCTCCCTCATTATGACGACATGTCACACGTCATAATCTGTTTGTGAAATTATGACGTGACATAGTCACAAGTCAAAGTCTAAATAAAAGTAATAAATGTAGGGTTGTGACAAGTACGTTTCAATGCATCAGTTTTGTGGGACATTGTTATGTAACACTCGTATAATATGAATAAAAAAATAAATAAATAAAAAAGCGTTTTTTACCAGAGTGCCGCCAGAAGAAAGGGTTATCTTTTTACAAAAAACTCAAGTAAAAGAGTTTTAATTGTCATAAATTTAAATTATCAATTTAAATCTTTGAGTCAGGGGTATGTTTATCAAGCGTACTTCCGAACAGGTGTGATACTGATTAGAACTTAGAAGTGACGAAGATCGAACGTAATAATATCCTTGTAATAATAATCCGTCACACAGTTTAATTCTCGTCTAACAATAAAATTATGGCAGTTCACACGACATAATCTCCTCCTCGTCATAATCACACGCCACACGCCATAATCTCCCTTTATTATTATTGCTATTAATTTTCTTGCTTTGTTTGTTTCTGCCCATTTATTTTCTTTGTTTAGCAACATGTGTTTTGGTGAAAAAATACTCAGGATACTATTGTTGATAAACAAATGACACTTCACACACTATTACAAACGCTATAACTATGTCATATGTCACACTCCATAATCTCCTACTCATAATTGTGACACGTCACACACCATAATCTCCCCCAATACTTTTGACATACGTCACACATCATTAGGCTATTTAGCAGCGCCCGCGCACGAAGCGAATTGATTAAGCGAACAGCAAATTGACCTTAATTTCAGTATCGCCATTGTCGTGGCACGGCGTGATTTCGTGCAATTGTTGTAGGTGTTTAGTTTAACAGCCTGGTTTTTGAAGGTGTTTAAAGCTGTCTTCATTGGCAGTTTTGGACTGAGTAGCTATTGCCTTGGGAATATGGCGAATCTCTGATTTTTTGCAGCCTCTTCTCAGTGAGAATTTTCCAAACTAGTGGTAAATTGTATGGTCAATTAAACTCGAGTTCTTTAAAACCGGAGCTTTAATTATTTCTTACTTCTTAAAATGTTGAACTCTTTTTAATATTCCAATTTTATTTGTAAACTTGTTAATTCATTTCATTGTTTGATCGTTATAGAACCTAAGTAGACGTTGTTACAAATAATAGTAATATAACTTATCAATTTTACAAAAAATTAAGAGGACAACCCTAACGCTCCACCGGAGCGTTTAGGTATCTATCTCAACAAACAGGCCCAATTTTGGTACTGCTGTATTTATATATTGACTATATCTAGTGTGTAAGTAGCATTTGCCAATTAAGAAACAATTTTCGAAAATCTGAAATCAATGTCCATTTGTCCTTTAAAAAATAAAATAAATCATCAAAAATATCGTTTTTTTCTCTTTGAAAGTGATTCCGAGATAGCCTCGTTTATAACATTATTGTATTTAAACAAAAGGCAATAAAAATGCGAATAAAAGAGTCATAGTTATGACGATCCGTGGGCAGACGCCATATTTGGTTTATTTATGGTCCCGTTTACGCCATGTTGGTTCAAGATTAAAGATGTGCCGTAAAGCACATATGTCAAGATTGTAAAATATTGTCATAATTATGTAAATTTCTAAAAGCCATTACTAACGGACAGCATTTAAGCTGCCAACTAGCAACAAAGTTTCAGTTTGATGCAGTTTTTATGCGGTTGGCATAACTGCATCGAAACTGCAGATGCATTGTGCAGTCCAGTTGCAGCCACTGTAAAGTTTTTACGACTGCTTACCTGTGGTATCTAGCAATGAGAATTGGGCGCCGACTGCACGCTGATTGCCCGTTCGTTTGCAGTTTCGATGCAGTTATGCCAACCGCATAAAAACTGCATCAAAACTCACATTTTGTAGCTGGCTTGCAGTTTAAACGGAGTCCCTTTGTTTGGCCCCAAGGACCAACTTAACGAGAGTAAAAAGCATGGCGTAATACTTTCTATTTCTTTTCTTTCTCGCATAATCGCGGAATGTTATTGTTGTATTACTTAAAAAAACGTCATCTACATGACATACAATATACATAATGCATTTCAAAGAAGACTTGCTTCGTTGACTACGTAATAAATACATATGTAGATGTTTTATTTTTACTACTGGAATTTCCTTGTGAAGATGCTACTATATCATAAAACGTATCACTATCATCATTATAACATACCTAGTATACATAGTATAAAGTCAAGTCGCTATACAGGGGCGCAACTAGGGTGCCCTGGGCGCCAAATAAGGGGGGGCGCAAAAAACGAAATTTATACAATCCAAATTGATATACATAGCCAAATAAAAGTCTTTTAAGGATAATTTAACCCTTATTGTAGATACATTTATTCCAGACGGGGACATATTTGTGGTATTGTATTTGTTTTACATACATTACTTTACAAAATTTGTAAAATAATAAAAAAAATGTGTAGGTATCTGTTTTTAAAATAATTTACAAAGGGAAAGGGGCGCAGTTTGGATGCGAGCCCTGGGCGCCATTTTACGTCGCTACGCCCCTGTCGCTATCCATTCCTGTCTGCCCACGTGTCTTCGGCCGGTTACTACTTCTAAACCACGCAATGGATATTGATTCTGTTTTAACTGTCATTTAGAGTTTTTACTAAAGGTTTTATGCACATTACATACTAATTGTATCCTTACGCAGCCGGGGCAGGTTGCTAGTATGCTGTAAAGATTGGATGGAAACTTCTTAGGTTCTAATTTTTAGTCAGCGGAACATTTTTTTTAATGGACGTGTGCTGGTATCATCAAACCGTGATTAGAATACAATTAAAGGATAACGTCAGCAAAGTCATTTCATTGATATAGGACTGAAGCTTGACGCAAGTCTATGAAATGACAGTGTGCTGACGTTACCCTCCAATTGTATTCCAATCACGGTTCAATAGCCTCAGACGGCTTTGTAAGCTTACCGGAGAGAGGGCGAGCAACCAGAAAGACGCTCAGCAAGGGGAGTATTACCTGAATTAGGTAGCATGCCAAAGGGTGCAATTGAGCCAACCTCGGACTTTGGTGACTAAGGGAGAAATTCAAGCAAAATATATGTCGGTTCGGAAATACTAACGTTAAAGCAGTTAGTACTTAGCCTGCGATCACATGGTTATTCTAACCTTAATTGATGTATTCTGTGATGAATACAGACTGTCAATTTGTTTGATTGGCTTGCGGATATAACCTCAATACGATGGCTTAAATACATCCCAAGACTCGATCAAATGGGATGAGCAAATTGTTTTTATTACTTTTGTGACACACATATTTCGGCGCGCGCGCAGGAAGTGGCCACTTGACGATCAAGTCACTGACCTGTGCTATATGGGTCATTTTTTTGCAAACTGTAAACACTGTGGTACACAGGGAACCTCGTAAAACAACAAATGTATTTATATTTCGTTTTTAAGACTTCCACACCTAAATTAGTCAAAACAGAACCATCACTTCATTGTCCATTTGTCATCCTTGTATTAATAAATATCTGATAAAAATTCATGACTCAGATACAAACATTCATATTCGTCTTACAAAAATTAGCTCCTTTTGGGAATCGAACCCACAACCTCTAGCTTAGTAGTCAGGGTCTCTTACCACTAGGCTATTCAGTCGTCAATCAAATATTCTCACTTGCACTATTGTTTAGTATACTTTATATATTCTAAGTTTTATAATAAATAAATAATCGTTTATTTCAAGTTTTTACAAACTCATATTTTGTCAGTTAAACGTATTCTAAGCGTGAAATACTGTACCTACTTATACTAATAAATAAATAAATATCCTGGTACAATTGACTTAGTCCCAAAGTAAGCAACTAAAGCTGCTTGTGTTATGGGTACTAGACAACGTATATACATACTTATATAGATAAATATATACTTAAATACATATAACATCCACGACTCGGGCACAAATATTCGTATTCATCATACGAACATTTGCCCCTCCCGAGAATCGAACCCGGTACTTCAAGCTTCATAGTCAGGGCCACTAACCACTAGGCTATCCGGCCTTATTAGGCCTTATTGAGGCCTGGGTGTTATTACACCCAGTGTACTCTAAACCTAACCCCATTTAAGTCTAAATAGGTGCTAACTAGTTGAGCCGCAATTAAGGCGCGTGGTTCTGCAGATGGTGCTCATTAGTCTAATCTATTTTAGGATCTTTAGAAAAACAGTGGCAAGTGTGTATCGGTAAAAAAATCCTGTGACAGCACACGAACGGACAGAGAATACGGTAACTTTTCAAAAGTAAAAACCAAATTTCGCGGGTGGTAGGGCCTTGTGCAAGGTCCGTCCGGATCGCTACCACCATCTTGCTCGCTAATCCTGCCGCTAAGCAGCAGTACTTGCACTGTTGTGTTCCGGCGTGGAGAGCAAGATAGCCGGTGCAATTACTGGCACAAGAGGTATTCCATCTTAGCCCTCTGGGTTGGCAACGCATCTGCACTCTCTTTGTTGTTGCAGGTGTCTATATGTGGTGGTGATCACTTACCATCAGGTGACCCACTTGCTTGTTTGCCTTCCTACTTCATAAAAAAAACTTCAAACAATGTTTTTAGGGGATATAGTCGACCAAGAAATTGCTTAACCACTTTTCGATCGAAATGCAAAAATGCAGGTTCAAAAGTGGCTTAGCGATTAGTTGGTCGACCATACCATACATACACACATAAACAAACATAACTATATAACATAAATTCTTTATTTAATTGATATCTTTAATATATGCGGAGTTCTCCCAATTCATCATGGATTCCAGCATCAGCATTTGATCAGAACCAATCTGGAAATACCTTCCTTCAAATAAAAAAATAATTTTCAAAATCGATTGATATTTTTTTTTTTAGATAGATTTAAAAAAATACATCTCCTTTTTATGTTGGTGAAAAATGAGGGTAGGCCGACTCTTAATTTCATACGGAACCTTAATAATGGGTTGCTAAAAATGACTTAAAATTGCTTTACACGTAGTTACAATCCTACGGTGGAATGCAAGCGGTTTGCCTTCTGACGACAACTCGTAATGCAATTACTGACTCCATATAAATTAGATTGTATATGTATTATGTATCACTGCATAGTTGTCACGTTAGTCTGGAGAATCTGTTATGAAAAAGGTAGTAAATTTACCTATTAAAATAAATCATACTAGCTTTATATCATACTAGCGGACGCGCGCGACTTCGTTCACCTAAAATTAGTAGCCTATGTCCGTCAGGAATAGTGTAGCTTTCTATCTGTGAAAGAATTTTTGAAATCGGTTCAGTAGTTCCAGAGATTACCCCCTACATACAAACAAACTAACAAAAAAACAAACAAACAAAGTTTTTCTCTTTATTATATTAGTGTAGATGTAGATTCAATCATATTAGCCATGTACTAATGTGATAATTATGTATATATATTGCACTGTAATCTGTTTTGAAAAGAGAAGAAAAAAATTAAACTGCTGAGTTTCTTGCGGCGTCTCTTCTCAGTAGTATCTTCCATTTTCCGAAGCGCTAGTAGATTCAGACATGTAAAAGAGCCTCTATATGGCCTACTTGCAAAATAAATTTTTCATTTTTAATTTTCATTTACTCCGCGTCTACATCGCGCAGAATTAAAATTTCATACAAAATTTCGAACTCATTTTAGACTATGTGTGTACCCAGCGCTCTCCAGACAAGCGGCGACAACGTTTTCCACCCTCTTAACCACTCAAAGTCTGTTATCTTTGTAAAAATGTGAAATTAATCATACCTAATGTTAATTGAATATTTGTTTCTAATAACGGCAGGACGATTTAGATGAAATTTGGCAGACAGATAATATATTTTATTCTTATTTTTATGAAATAGGAAGGCAAACAAGCAAGTGGGTCACCTGATGGTAAGTGTTCACCACCACCCAAGACACCCGCAACACCAAAGAGATTGCAGATGCGCTGCCAACCCAGAGAGCTAACATGGAATACCTCTTGTGCCAGTAATTACACCGACTGTCTTGCTCTCCACGCCGGAACACAACAGTGCAAGCACTGCTGCTTACCGGCAGTATATGTCCTGGATTAACTTTTAACTCCGTAAAATGAATAGAAAATAATATCGCACTGGCAAAGCTGGGTATAAGAAGTATAAAGCTCGTATAATATATATTATATTATTCGGCTAGCACGCATCGCTATCGGCATTTTGTTATTTCCGATCCGACCGACGACAAAAAACATTCTCGGTATATTTGACCAGCCGGTAATCCGACGCCACTGTCGCATACCAATCCTGCATTAGGGTTCCTTGGAAATGGTTCCACAGTATCCAAAAAAGGAGCTAAAGGGATAGAGCAAGCAGTTTGATTTGGGACTTTGTTGCTATCTTTTCTGACTAATCTTACTTGGTATTAATGTTACAAATATGAAATAAATTATGTTTGGATGTTTGTTCTTTAATCACGCACTAACGGCTGGATTTATTTAGATGAAATGTGACAGACAAATAGATCTTGTCTTGGTTTAAAAACGTAGCATACTTTTTATCCCGTAAAGTGGGTAAAAGCTCGTTTAGACAAGCCTCTAAAACATGTACTTTAGTATGTCTCTTTATTGTATTTAATTATCATTATCATTCAGTCACTCACTTGAAACTGTATGATTACAGGTCACAAAATGCTCTACAGTGAAATCCAGCAAACTGGATGATAAGTAAATTAATAGAAAGTTTATAAGAATGCCAGACTTGGCTTTATTATGAGACCTGACAAATGAGAAATAATATTTAAAAAAAAATTATTCTTAGGCTAAAAAGACCGACGTGTTGAGTTACGGCGACAAGCAGGCATACGTTCTTGTGCATTTAATAATTTTGATTAGTTTGTTACTACTAGCAAATATCGCATGCTTGCATCTTAATACTGGACCCTCGTTTGACAGTTCACACTTGACTGAACCAAGCTTCAAGATCGAAGGTTATTGGTTTAAACGCCCGACGGGCATACCAGCGACATGTCACACGCCACTGAATGGGAGGCGATCACACAGTACTCCAGTAAAAAGCAGTACGCGTGCAATTAACAAAATGGAACCAATTACCTTGCTACTCCGCGAAACCAGTGCCAGGCTCGTGCAAAATAGCTGCGTCTGTGCGACATATATATGTTCGTGCAAAAACTCACCCTCCTCCGCTTCCACACGAAACAACATATATCACACAGACTCAACTACACACCACCACCACTAAACACTAAAACTACACGATCGACGCGCGTTTCGCCTCTATACGCCTTTGTGTGATATATGTTGTTTCGTGTGGAAGCGGAGGAGGGTGGGCTTTTGCATGAACATATATATATATATGTCGCACAGACGCAGCTTTTTTGCACGAGCCCGGCACTGGTTTCGCGGAGTAGCAAGGTAATTGGTTCCAGTTTGTTGATATGGACCTCCGCAAAAAAACGCCTGAATCTATTAATTACGTGTGCAATTATTGGCCGTTTTAATCACACTAACAGTCAACACAAACTTGTTGACAGAATACTATTCCACTCACAAACAGAAAGGCATTTAAGTGTAAAATTAGTGTAGATAACCATTGAAAATATATTTATGTCTATAGAACCTGATAAAAATGGTATATTTTAGAAGTTAAGGCGATGCAAAGTTACAAACATTACTAAGAAAAATATTTTTTATTACAAAATATGGTCTTTTGATCCAGATAAAAAATTCAGAAAATTGATTATGAGACTAATAAGTTACAAGCTAATGGTATTAAAATAAACGCGATTCAGTTTTAGCTCCATATTAATCACGAGTGTGAGGTCACGCTCGCAGTATATAGCGAGATCCACAGTCCTTCTTTTAGTTTCGCTTTATTAGAACTTAACGGAAATTGTACGGTTTTCACTGACATTTTTAGATTTTTACGGAAGGTTTTTAACAGAAGCATTAATTCGTGTAATTTAAAAAAATAACTAATTGTTGCCATGATAGTAAAGCATTGTGGTGTACATGAACCCCTTCCGCTGACACTCAACAAGCAAAAAAAAGAGAACACTTTCAAAGGCTTAGCTCACAGGATAAATCGTAATTAGACGCAATCAATCGCATAATCGCATACATAAATTGCAGTGCAGTCAGAAGTCAGCCCAGGTGCAGTGCGGCGAACCGCACTGCGCCTGACACGAGCACTGCGCCGGTGTTAATTCGGTCGGTAAAAAAGAGCAAGTTCGGAAATGCTCGGGATGGCTCGGCCGCGTGCCGCGCGCGCACCTGTCATGGCGTCGCTCACTTGTTTTTGATGCTGCTACGGACTCTCTATGCTAGGAATGTTAGGGATGATGAAGGTATTAATTGTCCAGTGTTTTCATCAATATGTCACACTCTAAAAGATGTCTAATGCTGGCCCCCAATTCTGGCGCTCATCGAGATTCATCTTACGTTAAAGATGTGTCAAAATATGACAGTTTTTGAAGGGATTTGACAGCTCTTTTTGGCTTATAAAAATAGAAGAAATAGAAATAGAAATCATTTATTTTGAGATAACAAGTGTGACTTCATCTCTACTGACGTGAGAATTGCCCCGCTGGTCAAACGCACTTTCTAACGTTTTCGTCAAATCGCGCTGCCTGCATCCAACAGTTTTGACCTTCAAGCCTCCACCTTGCAGCATCACAGATAGCACGCAAGCTCTCGCTTGTCGTTCTATGCGTCTCCCTCCTACTAGATTAGAAATAAAGAGATAGATTAAGCGACAAAGCAAGTCGCAGTGTGTCGTGCTAAGTACAGCGGGGCAATTCTGGCGTCTGTAGAGATGAAGTCACACTCGACATATGCCAAAAAGAGCTGTCAGATCCCTTTAAAATCTGTCATTTCTTGACACATCTCGAATGCGAGATGAATCTCGATGAGTGCCAGAACCAGAACACGGGATGCGTACGCAACACGGCTCTGGACCCTAATTCTGGCACTCATCGAGATTCATCTCGCTTTCGACATGTGTCAAAAAATGACAGATTTTAAAGGGATCTGACAGCTCTTTTAGGCATACGTCGAGTGTGACTTCATCTCTACTGACGCCAGAATTGCCCCGCTGGAGACACGCGCGTGCACACCTCGGTTGTAATGTACGGAATTATATGTTGAGATGGCACATCGCTTGCGTTGCATGCACGTAACGCTCTACGAAGCGAGCTGGAGCCGTGCTGCATACGCACCCGGTGTGGCTCGACCTTAAACAGTTTTTTTCCTTCTGAGTTGAACTCTTCCTATTTATCTCAGTCGTTATTGTGTGTTAGCATAAACGGTTAAATTCAAACCGTCGCAGCTGACTAATGGCCGTTATTAATTTATTCGCAGCAGCCTGCCAAGGACGCCCGGCGCGGCGCCGGCGCAGGTCGATGAGTCGCTATTGTACAATCTAATGCTAAGAATTTGCGTCTTTTTACTATATTTTATTTAGCTCCATGTATGTGTAACTAAATAGCTAAGAACTGAAACAAAAAGATCTAGGAATTCAATTTTGAACCACTTTATTATCCGATTGACACGAAATTGGCATATTTCTTGTATGAACACTATCTAAGCTATGCTATACTAAAGTACAATTAACAAAGAAAGCTTACCCCCAAATTTTTTTTTAAGAAAAATAAATAAAAAATTATTATATTTCATAAAATAATTAAATATCCAAATTTGTCATTAAGACGTGTACTAAATTAATCCTACTAATTCAAAATTATAATATTTATTTTAACAACTTTCACAAAAAAAAACTGAAAACCTGTAAGTGCTCTGAAAGATATAATATTGAAAACTTAAATACATTCTGTATCTCTTTTTTTAATTTATGTTTTTTGTACAATAAAGAATTTACATACATACATACATACATTCTCAGTTTTAAATTAGGCACAAAAAAACTTTAACTCTCTTCTTCTTAAATGTAGAGAACCAAACATCGACCAATACGTTGCGCAAGCGCATCTCGGAATCCTCCCATGCTGTAAACGAGGCATTATCCACTTGTCCGAGTTGACCACTGTCCGCCGGCCACATAAATCTCAATGGGAAGCCCTGACCGTGGGAGCCCTAGCCGGGCTCCCGAAGGGATGAGAGACAGCCCAGTGTACTGTGACCGTCGGAATGGTTTGTTGACTAAAATGTTTCTGCTATCGAAATTTGAAGACTTTGTGAAAAGAAGAAAAACTGTGTTTTTAGTTGTTTTTTTACCGAAACTAGTTCTAACAACCGAAACCAAAAAAGAAACCGAATTTTGGTTTCTGTTCGGTTCGGCCGAAACCGAAAACGCAACATACTTCGACGGCAATTCTAGTGTAAATTTTTAATCTTTAGCTCATTTAAGCTAACATCTACAATATTGAACGCACACAGCACCGCAAAACAAACAAACAAGCAACAACGCACGACAGTGGGCAGTTCGCAAGGCGAAACCGACAGCGACGCTGACACTTTCTGCGGCCATTTCACTACACCAATCACTCCTCAAGCCTAGTTTCGGATTCGCTCTTAGTTTCGGCAGGCTTTCTGCCGAAAACGGAACTAAACCGAAACTCCAATTTCACCCCAAAACCCTCCGAAACCGAAACTGGAACCAAAAGTTCGGCCTGACACTACTTTCTGATTGACCAGTCATATTGCACTGAACTATGTCCTTTAAGACATTGGAAGCTATTTTTACCCTACTGCCGCCAAAAGGGAGGGTATCTTTGAAACCAAAATAGGAAGGAAAACGAGCAAATGGTCACCTGATGGTAAGTGATCACCTCCGCGCATAGACACCTGCAACACCACGGAAATTGCAGTTGCCAACCCAGAGGGCTAAGATGGAATACCTATTGAGCCAGTGCTTCACCGTCTTTTTTGCTCTCCACGCCAGAAGACAACAGTGCAAGCACTGCTGCTTAGCGACTGGATTATCTAGCAAGATGGTGGTAGCACTTTACACAAGGTCCTACCACCCGCAACTTTGCGACGTTGCGAACATTAAATTGGCCACTAAATTCACCAACAGATGGCGCTGTAATCAATGTGCTTCTAAGGTTAAAACGTATGACGAATTCAAGGCAGAGTTTTGACTTAATAAGGCTTCACTTGTAGTAACTTAAGGCACAGACCTAATAATAATTTGAGCGGCGTGGGCGGCTGAATCAGCGCGGGCGCATTCCACGTGTTGTACTGGTAGCCGGCATGACTAGCACAAGTGGCCGTGTCTTGATAAGCTTATAAAGCCAGCCATTTTTTTTAAATAATAAACATACCTAATGACAGCACTGAGAAAAATCTTGATCATCTAGCAGGACTTGAAGCTGCAACCTTGGCATTGTGTCTTGCTCTCATCAATTGAGCTAGTAACGGCCCTGCCAGGCTCTGAGATTTCGTCAATGTTTTCTATGTAATGGAAGAACGTTGATGTCATCATTTTAGGCCGTATTTTTTTGTGGGGTTTGACTCTAAAATATTTTAAAAAAAGCTCCTAGAGGATGATGGGTTATAATTAAATTTTCACGTCATGTTAGCAATCATCTTTTTACTTATGGGCTAGTCTGAGACTAGTTTTCCTTTTTTAAATTGAATAACTTATGCTACTCCAATTATTTAAAGAAATATCGTCCATTTAAAGAAAACATGTCGATCCGACCACTTTCACGTTATAAATTATTATAGAAATATGTAAAGTAACTAGTTTTGATTTATATAGATCTCTGCATAGTACAGAAAACAGTATGATTGACAGCTGCTGCATTCCTTTTAGGCCGTTCGAGTTGTTCCGCCTGTTTCCACGCGATCACCTAGACATTAGAAAGGTGGAGACTGGTTAGCGCCGTGTGGCACAAACTTGTTAGGCGCCCAATGTCCTTTCCAAGTAAAGGTAACGCAACTAGAGTTGAGGCGAACGATTACATACGACTACACAGCGCCAAACAAAACAAAACAATTTTTTTTTAAGTTCGAACAAAACCTTTCGATACACGCATGACATGCAGCTGTATGCGTGACCTCGACACTCGTTGCGTTACCCATACCAGGGGTGCCATTTTTGAATCTCACCAGGTGACTAAAGCTCACCAAAATGGCTGAATCTCAATGAAAAACGGGCATTTTGGTGAGCTTTAGTCACCCGGCGAGATGGGGGTACAATTTTTGAATCTCACCAGGTGACTAAAGCTCACCTAAATGGCCGAATCTCTATGAATAACGGGCATTTTGGTGAGCTTTAGTCACCCAGTGAGATTGAGGTACAATTTTTTAATCTCACTCGTTGACTAAAGCTCACCTAAACGGCCGAATCTCTATGAATAACGGGCATTTTGTGAGCTTTAGTCACCCGGTGAGATTCAAAAATCTCACTCCAGATCGTTTAAGTATAGTTTAGTGTAAGTTTCACGTGGCAAATGTTTAGTTACTAAATAAGGGCTTAAAGGCTCGTTATTAATGAGTGCTGTGACTAACCTATCTAAACATAGGAATGTTATATCCACTATAACGTCATAATACAAACTTCAGTAGCCCGTCCCCGGACCTACCTCACGCATGTTTGCTATAAAGGGGATTACAAAACTATTTTACGATTTTATTTTCATCGAAGTACCTGCTCGCTTGAAGTTTTGTAATAGTTAGAGAGAGACGAAATATATCTTCGTAAGGTTTTGGACTGAGAGGGAAACGTACCGTGATTTATGGATTTATATCGGATTATGGAATTTATTTACAGGGATAGATCGGTGAGTCCGATGACTCTCATTGAAGAATGTCAGGGATTTAAATGTTATATTTAGATATAATTTGCTCACGATAGTAGTCTAGATAGAGATATTTTTACTTAGTGATAATGTAACTAAAGTAACTTCATTATAAAACGCGTCAGAATTAGATGTGATTATTTTGTTTTGGCTAGCGTTGTGAGAAACCGAAAAAAAACTTTTTTTTAATCTTTAATTTTTTTTCAAGTTTCTTTCGTAACGTTTCATTATTATACATTTTCAAGTGTCATAAGAAAAATCTGAACTAACCTTTTAAAAAAACACAGTTAAGACGTGTATTTATTTCGTTTGAACAAGAACAGTTCATTTATTTAATAAACTGGGATAAATTGCCTTGCTACTCCGCAAAACCAGTGCTGTACACGTGTAAAGCAGCTATGTATTAATCATCCAACGATTTTTATCGCATAAATTTACAAAAAAAAACAGAAAAAATCGACAAAGACAAAACATAAATGAAATTACCATTTTTGAGCATTTTTAACATTGGTTTCGCCGACGTAGCTTTTCTTTATATCTCACAAAACTTACAAAAAAATATATTGAACCAGAACTTTGAAGTTTTTCAGGCACAAAATTTAGCAAAACTACTAATTTAATCATACTCAGTTAAAAAAAAATCGATACTTTTCTTGGTACGTATTGACTTAAACCTAATGCAATAAAAAGAATCAATGTTTTCGTTAATGTTACTTCTTAGTAAGCCATTTTTTTATTACTCAGCAACATTGTATTATTGGTTTAACACTTAATACAATACTAAGAACAAATGATTTGGTATTATAACCGTCATGCTGGTATTGTTATTCAATACTTGTCTGTTAAGGACGCCGCGGTTGATACTGAATCAAGACATCATCCAATTAGCGCTTTTCCCCGTGTCGGCATCGAGATACGGTATGAAATAAATCAAAAAAGTTATTAAAATTTTAATGACAATTACATACGTCAATACTTATTTTTCGATGGACCAAAGTCTGGTGATTCGTCTGTGTTGCTGCAAAAGTAGGCGATTTAGATTTGATTTTGGTAATATAAAATAATGGTTGATAAATTATCTTATATCTCTATAAGTTTATAATTTTAGCCAAACCTTGTTTAAATACCTGAATTAAGTAAAAATATCAGAGAATTTTTGTTATTTGTATTTGGTAGGGGCCGCTGCTAAGTTTCAGTAGGGCTCCTAGTTGATGTTGGTTATGTAAGTTAAAGTTATGACTCTCTTAATAGTTTATTGAAGTAATAGTTACAAGTTAGACTACTAGGTCGTGTATCTCTGACGTTAATATAAAGAGTGGTTCTAAGAGTATTTTAATGCGCGTTATATATTAATGCTAGTCTAAGTAAATAGTGCTGTTGTTACGCATGTTCAAAGTAGGGCGCGAGTTAGCGAAATTACTGTGCGGTATTGAACCGTACATGCTGCCAAGGGCAGAAGAAAGGGGAATAAAAGGGTTTAGATGGCGTGAAAGATACACGGACCTGTACAATGAAAAATAGTTAAATAATTAATTATGTTCTAGATTAAATATTCGCTGCGCTGTCCGTGTAGGGCGCTGTCCTTCTTGATGAACGGTGCTGCCTCGCTCGTGCATTTGAAGGGCTTCCTCTTGAGCCCGGGCCATCGGATTTCGCTCGGGTTTTTTCGGTGGCACCGTCGATTGTTCAGGACTTTTTCGTTTCGTGACCCTTTTCCTGCATTGATTAATCAGGACATAGGTCGCTGCCACACCAACTACTGCCACCAGACAGTAAAGTACGGATAATATTTTTACCAACTTACAAGTTACACGAATTAATAATTATGGAACTTAACAGTGTTTCTTTATTGAATAACAAATAAATACCTATCCATATATAAAAAAAAAATAACACATAGCTTGCTAAACTTTAAGGATCGAATACCGTCACGTTAACGTGAGTGTTTGATCAGAAAACATGCGCGAGCGCAGGACGTTCTAAGAACGCATTGCTACGCGACTGCGCGTGACGTTATGCATGCTTCAAAGTATTATTAAATATAGTATAATTAAAAATGAAAAAAGGCGAGCTATTTTTGATTTTTTCTGAACTTGGCACTATTTAAAAGATTCAGTTTTTCTTGATTTCTTTCCAGAAATAAAAGAAAAAAAATAGAATTAGTATTGCCATACGAGGTAACGCTGCCAGCCTTTTGGGTGCCAGCCACGTGGATCCTACTTAGATTTAGTTTAGCTTTTATTTAGATCATTTTAGTCTAAAGATTTATAAACACTCTTTAAAGAAAATAATTACTAACAAAGTTCAAATATTTTTATTAAGTATTTTTAAAATAGCATATACCAATCTGAAATTGTTGACAAAAAAAAATTTTGTTTGCGAGATTCATCTTAGAACACAAGCTATAAAAGCATGAGTAAAAATAATATGTACATTAAAGTCTGTTTACTTCCACGAATAAATCTGATGCACACTATGAAATATCAGTGGGCGTTTCTTTTTTAATTTTCCTTAAACAATCGCTGCGCCGGCGCCGGTCAAGGCTCTCTAAAAATACTGCTCATATTACATTTTTAATTTATTTTAATAAATATTTCTGTATCGCCTTTGGTAAGACCATAAACAGAAAATAAACACGAAAGATTTATTAATAATAAAACGGATCACTCACGTATTTTTACGTCGAGAAATGCCCGACATCGTCGTCATCGTCGTCGTCGCGCTACCGCCGCGGGGGACCACGGACTGGTCCGAAACATGTCGGGCATTTCTCGACGTAAAAATACGTGTGTGATCCGTTTTATTAATATGTCCGAGTCTCACGGTAGTTTTATGTTAAAAGGATTTATTAATTTATTATAAATAAAATGTAATAATAATGTAAATAGAGCTGTAATAAAAATGGCAATGATGACCATGTTTAGCCTTAATGTGATATTTATTATTTTTGTTATGATTGATAGATGGAGTAATTGTACTTGACTGCAGTACATATTTGCTTCTAAATCAGGTACAGGCCTTATTTGGAAAACTAACCTATTCCTAAGGTATTCTAGTTGAACTGCAGTAAAACTATAAGTCCGTTTATTTTTATTTTTTGGAGATAAAATTTATTTTGACATTACAATTTGTATTTTAGTTTCACTGTGTCATAATTATTAGTTTTTACAAAATGTTATAATTTTATAGTTTACGATCTCGATGTAAATTAGTGTAATTATACAATTTATATAATTCATAGTTATTAGTTAGTTTTAAAATTAAAAGTAAATAGAGTGTTACCTTCGGAGTTAATCAGTTATTTCCTGCAGGGCAACTCCCACGCCACTAGAGATGAAGTCACATTCGAGAATTCAGTATCAAGAAAAAGTCAAATCCCTTCAACATCTGTCATTTTTTGATATATCTCGAACGTGAGATGGATCTCGATGCACACCAAAATTGGGAGCCAAGTCGAAATACCGGTGAATGGAAAAACCGCCTGATAATAGTTTAGATTTTTTCAATATTTTTACAGGTTTGACAAAAGTATTGTCACTTTTTTGTTTTGTATGAAAGTCCAAAAGTTCACATATAATCTAATTTATGCTGCCAATATCTTCGGTACCATGCCAAGGGGGCCTTCTTTTTTTGATATATTTTAGTTATAGTTTTAGTATTAATGTTTAGTTTATATTTAGTTTTTATGTAGTTTGATTGTTTTAGTATGTTTTATATTTAATTCGTTAGTATGTTATGTATAAACAATTTATGAAGAATATTAAAAAATCAAAACATACAAACCTTATTTCAAGGCATACCGTATAACAATGACATACCTATTAAAAACCATGACTACCTGTAAAGGCTTAGAGGATGGAAAGCATTCGTACGGTAAGCGTTTTTTGCTGCTCGGTACACGATATCCTAAAATCCGCGACGTAGGCGCGCGCGCAGCTAAAGCAATCCGTCCACTTGGCTGAGGCCGCTGCATTGACCCGTTTCGCCTTATACAGCGCTTGCAACATCTGCGCCTGGGCACTGTGGCCTTCGCACGGGACGCGGGTAGGCTTTTTGGAATCTGATGAGCCAAGGTCACGGATATGTGGGTAAACAATAACAAAGAGCGCCGAGCAAGTTCCCAAGTACAGTCAGCCTCGGAAGTAGCAACGCCGTAATAACGTATGAAATGAGAGTTGGCCGAATTTCTCATATTACTGGCAGTGACAAGGTACTAAAATATTCAGTTACTTCTGAGGCTGATTGTACCACACTAAACACTATATGAGCTGTATAGTAGTTGTATTAAGGCGATGACTAGTGTCCGACCGAACTTTCGGTTTCGGCGAGTTTCACCTGAAATTACAAATACATATAAAACCATTTGTTTGCTGGAACTCAAATACCAAATAAGATGGTACATTTATAATAGAACATATGAATTCTGCCGTTTGTCAGCGTGCTAATCATAAAAAAAATAACTTGAACTGGAATGGTTTACTCTTGTTTTCGGTCGAAAATAGGCCGAAACTAAGACGGAAACCGAAACTTGGCGTAATGGAGTGGCCGCAGAAAGTGTCAGCATCGCTGTCGCCTTCACCTCGCGAACTGCCCACTGTCATGTGTTAGCAATTTTCATAGCTATACTTGTAAAACTGTGGAAACATGTTCGCACGTTTGATATACCAATGTAATAAATATTATGACTAATCAGTTTTACCACCATTACCACTGTACGGTTTAATTAGTAGTTCTGTGTAGTTTTTGTAAGTCTGCCGTGATGACAATCTGTGGACATTGTAGTTTTTATTATCTATGGCAATAAGTTTTGCTTACCTGTGGTTGATATTGAAAATATAACTGTGAGACGCGATTGTAATGTGAATTCTCTTTAAATATACAAGTGGTGAAAATAAGCTGAGTTTATGTTTGGAACCCGCCGAAGAAATCAAAACTGAGCGAGCTATTATCTCAGAAGTTGGACGAGTAAAGGTTTCGGCCTAAACCGACGCCCGCCGAGTTGAAAAGCCATAATTTGAAACACATTTAAGGTCAGAGAATTCCTTTTTACTGGTGAAGGCGGTGTTTGCACAAGAGAAAGAGTGTTTTTGCGATTACTAACTTGGTTTTGGAACTAACAGCGATGAAGTTTACAAAAGTGAAACATACTTAACCCTAACCCGTTTCAACAAAACTTTTTTTTTCTTCCGTGTTGCTTCGCGTTATTTAACAGTTAACAAATACGCTATTACTTATGGACACGAAACGAATATTATATGGTCTTGAAAAGCATGGTGTTTGTTGCTGTTTTTAATTCTATTGCGACGAAATAGAAGACTTCGTGCGACGTCGGCGTGTGCGCTATACCTAAACAAAGCCGACAAAGCCGACAAAGCTGCGTGTTTGCTCGTGTACAACTATTTAGTTTTGTCTTAGTTGTGTATCTATTTGGATAACAGAACTATTGTTACTTTATCAATTAATGTTTCATGTTGCTGTTGAATCGCTAGTTATTACGTTTGTTCGTTTGTAATTATTGCTTTAAACAGAAACAAACAGCGTTCACATACTCAAACATGCCTAGATCACGGAGTCGGAAGCGTAATAAAAGAAGCAAGAGAGATCTAAGTACTAGTGATAGCGGTAGTGACAGTAATATGGATACGAATAATTATAAGCGGAAGAGTCGTGCTCGTGATCGTAGGGACCGAGACATAGAACGTAAACGTAGAAACAAGAGCAAATATCGGGAGCGTTCGAGTCATTTGCATAGACGCCGTAATTATTCAAAAGATCGTATGCTATCACACGCGCGTCGGGAAATGACTCAAACGCCACCAATACAAACGTCAAAAACGACGTCACGACCTGAATTGTCAAATTTAAATTCTTGGGGACAAAATAATTTTCCTGTTTCATTCAATGTAGTCCCGGAATTCGACCCAAGTGATAATAGTCAAACAATAGAAAATTGGATTAATAAAGTTAATGAGTGCGCTCAGATTTATTGTTGGAGTGATCGTCAAATTTGTCATTATGCTCTTCCGAAATTGAATGGCTTAGCTAAGAAATGGTACCAAGGTCTGCCTTCAGTCTTGTTTTCATGGCGGGAGTGGACTGAAAAATTAAAAATGGCATTTTTGTCAAACGAAAACTATGCTGATGTCTTTATGAATATGTTGCACGTACGTTGCCGACTTGGTCAGCCTTTAGAAAATTACTATTATGATAAAATGGCATTGATAAATAAATGTGAAGTAGGCGGTCGAAAGGCTGTCGACTGTCTGCTTCAAGGCATAGATGATAAGTTTGTTAGAATGAGTGCTAGTGCATGCATGTTTACCAAACCTGAACATCTTTTAAACTATTTGCGTACAATTTCCCCTAAAGAGATTAATAATAGTAATTTGCGTAACAAAACCACAATCACCACCACCAACTCCAATAAAGGGCCAAGGAGTAATGACAATCAGCAACTTCGTTGTTTTAATTGCAATGAAGTTGGTCATATAAGTATAAAGTGTAATAAGCCTTTAAGAAAATGCACTTACTGCTTAAAGTTGGGACATGAAACTAAAGACTGCCGTAAAAAGTCAAATTTTAACGCCACTGAGGAAAAGAAACAAACTGAGACTAATCAAGGCATTAACAAAACGGTTTTGTGTATAAATGATATAATCAATGAAAACGATAAATATCATAAAACAGTTTTTATTAATGGTAAGGAATCTCGAGCATACATTGACTTCGGTAGCAAATGCACACTGGTGCGAGAGACTGACGCAAAGTCCATTTTTAAAGAATGGGACACTTGCAACTCACCCATGTTACAGGGGTTTGGAAATTCATCAGTAAAGCCATTGGGTAAGAAACTAGTGATGTTGGAGATAGGGAATGTTGGAGCTGAGGTTGAGATATTAGTAGTCTCAGACCAATATTTGCGCACCCCTATCCTAGTCGGACAAAGTTTTACGGAGAGACCCAATGTGATTGTTTACAAAACAAATGACGAATTGTTTTTTCTACAGAGACCAGATGTGCTTAATGAAACCACTAAGGTGCGTTTGACAATTGATAAAACCTGTGAGATACCACCATATTCGACAGCTCCAGTGAACATTCGGGCGGAAGATGAATATACTGGAGGATTATTTCTTCAGTACAGTAGCAGACTAGTAAATGGTGTCGAGTATCTATTATTGCCTGGTATATATAATTTTAATGCAGGAATTGGTTATGTTCTATTAGCTAATTTATCTAACAAAAAGGTACAACTAATGGAAAACGAATTAATGGCAAGGGGCTATAAATATGAAGAGGTACAAAATGAGTATGTAGGAATTACAACCGAGACCACAGAGTACGAAGAGCTACCGTTGCAGGAAATAAAAATAGGATCAGAGATCAGTGCAGAGCAAAAACAAAAATTTTATAGCTTGATAAATGAGTATAGGGATTGCTTTGCATTGAACTTAAAAGAGTTAGGTCGAACAAATTTGACTAAGATGAGCATTACTTTAACAGATAACATACCAGTAGTACATAATCCTTATCGGATGTCTGTTATGGAACGCGAACAGTTATCAAAAATAATTGAGGATTTATTGTCAAACGATATCATTAGGGAAAGTACGTCTTCCTATTCGAGTCCTGTAATTTTAGTAACAAAGAAAAATGGCGAGAAACGCTTATGTGTTGATTACAGGGCTCTAAATAGAAAGACACTAAAAGATAAATACCCACTCCCTCGCATTGAGGATCAGTTGGATAGTTTAGGGGGAAATTCTTATTTCACCAGCCTAGACCTGGCCTCAGGTTACTATCAAGTGCCGATGGAAGACGACAGCAAACACCTCACGGCATTCGTGACCCCAGACGGATTGTTTGAGTTTAATCGAATGCCGTTTGGGTTAGCTAACGCTCCGAGCGTCTTCCAGAGAACCATTAATGCAATGTTGAGAGGTTTTGGACGAAATTTAGCTCTCGCTTATATGGACGATTTATTGGTGACCTCAGCGACCGTGATTGACGGCATAGACAAGTTGGAAAAGGTGTTTCAACTAATACGTTCAGCTAAGCTTACCTTAAATCTAAAAAAGTGTCATTTCTTCCAGACTCGTATAGACTATTTAGGATACGAAATAAGCTCTGAAGGAATTCGACCTGGTTTAAGAAAAATCAAAGCAGTAGATGAGTTCCCTACGCCATCAAATGTTCACGAGGTACGCCAATTCATAGGCCTTACGAGTTATTTCAGGCGATTTATAAAAAATTTCGCTATGTTAGCCAGACCACTAACCGCGCTTACCAAAAAGGATATGCCATGGCACTTTGGTGATACAGAAATGGCCGCGTTTAATGTACTAAAGCAAAAGCTGGTCACCCGTCCGGTTCTTGCACTGTATGATCCAGATGCAGACGTAGAAATACATACAGATGCGAGCAAATTAGGAATTGCTGCCATACTAATGCAAAGACATCCATCAGCTGGGTTACAGCCACTGTCATATTACAGTCGCCAAACTACGTCTGATGAGAGTAAATTACACTCGTATGAGCTAGAAACGCTAGCAGTGGTTAGTGCGTTAGACCGGTTTAGAGTTTACGTATTAGGTAAAAGTTTTAAGGTCATTACTGATTGCATTGCGGTACGTAGCACAATGACTAAGCGAGATTTAATTCCCAGAGTTGCGCGTTGGTATATATTAATGCAAGAGTACGATTTGGTCATAGAACACAGAGAAGGGACAAAGATGCTCCATGTGGACGCACTCTCACGTAATCCAGTTCCGTCACAATCTCAGGATTGTACGGAAACTATAGACATTTTGACAATTGATGATGATGCTTGGTTGCAAACAGTTCAAGAACAAGATACTGAACTTCAACGCATAATTAATATTTTAAACGACAATAACACAAAGGACATCGTTGAAGTACATAAAAACTATGCTATTAAGAATGGTCGTTTGTACCGAATAATAGATAAAGACGGGGAAATAAATCTCAAGTGGGTGGTACCAAAATCAGTAAGATGGCAAATTGTTCGAATGAACCATGACAATGTGGGACATGTTGGGTTTGATAAGACGTATGAAAGGGTTAGTCGCGTATACTGGTTTAAAAAAATGAGACGTTTTATTAAGAAATATTGTCAGGCTTGTCTGAATTGCGCTCACAATAAAGTTCCATCTGGTCCCAAAGAAGGTTTGCTGCACCCTATTCCTAAAGTGAGCAAACCCTTCGATACGTTGCACACTGATCATTGTGGGCCATTCCCTTTGAGTAAAGCGAAGAACTGTCACATCCTTTGCATAATAGACTCTTTTACCAAGTTTATCTACATTAAAGCCGTCAAAGACGTTAAGTCTAGTACTACCATTAAAGTTTTTACCGAATATTTCGCAATATTTGGAGTCCCGCGACGTATTATATCTGATCGAGGTACTAGTTTTACTAGTAAGGAATTTGGCACCTTTTTAAGCGGAAAGGGGATAAAGCACGTTCTGAATGCTGTGGCCACACCAAGAGCCAATGGTCAGATTGAAAGATACAATCGGACCATTGTTGATGCGCTAACAGCAGTCAATCACGATAAACCGGATAATTTGTGGGATCTGGCCGTCCCAGAGGTGCAGTGGTCTTTGAACAATACCGTCAATAAGACTACAGGACATACACCAGCTGAGGTCCTGTTCGGCGTAAGAACCACTGGTTCCTCAGATGGCTTTATGAACCCAGTGGTGGCGGAAATGGAAGTACCTCAGGATGTGGATAAAATTAGAGGAGACGTAGAACAGAGAATAGAGGATAGCCAACAAAAACAGAAAGAGCGGTATGACAAAACGCGTAAACTTCCCAAAGAATACAAATTAGGTGATTTAGTACGCGTTGAGAGGGAAATTCGTACGGAACAAGGACAAAGTAGGAAACTCTTGCCCAAATGTGGTGGTCCGTACAGAGTATCCAAGGTATTAGGTAATGACCGATACGAGGTGGAGGACACACCTATCACTCGTAAAGAAGGCAGTAAGTTTTATAAAGGTGTGTACGCTGTAGACAAGTTGCATCCGTGGCTCGTATTTGATAATGACGTTGTTTCTAGTGATTCAGATTAAATAAGTCAAAGTATAGTGAAAGCAACAAATTGGTTATGACAATGATGACTGGTGATGATAAAAATGCTAAAATAGCGAACTATGTTAATTAAAGAGAAGTAAATTATCAATTCCTTTTTATAAAGTAGAGTATTTCGCAGTAAGAAATTTGGTGAATAGAATAAATGATACATATAAAGAGATGCTAGACAATGTTGATTGTTATGAACCTAAAGAGATAATAATAACCAGATATGAACGAAGAAAATTGTGATAAAGTGAGATGTTTCTTCTAGTTTTGTTTTGAAAAAGTGAGTCACTACAGGCGAATGTTTGTGGTGATGTAGTTTATTAAGAGTGAGTCACTACCGGTGAATGTCCGTGGTGATGTAGTTTATAAGAGTGAGTCACTACCGGTGAATGCCCGTGGTGATGTAGTTTATAAGAGTGAGTCACTACAGGTGAATGCCTGTGGTGATGTAGATTATAAGAGTGAGTCACTACAGGTGAATGCCCGTGGTGATGTAGATTATAAGAGTGAGTCACTATCGGTGAATGCCCGTGGTGATGTAGTTTATAAGAGTGAGTCACTACAGGTGAATGCCCGTGGTGATGTAGATTATAAGAGTGAGTCACTACAGGTGAAAGCCTGTTGTGATGTAGTTTATAAGAGTGAGTCATTACAGGTGTATTTTCGTGATGATGTAGTTTATAAGAGTGAGCCTTTAATAGCCTGTGATATGTGATTTCAAGTGTACTATCACATGAGATTATCTGTGATTCGCTGTGATTATGTAGTATACATGATACGGCTGTTAGAAAACACGGTGTTTTAGTTTCAATTTGATTTGTTTGTGTTATTCTGTTCACCTGTGCCTTAAATATTAGATCCGAAACGCGGGGTCGCGTTTTGATGTCAGGATTAGCCGAATGTTAGCAATTTTCATAGCTATACTTGTAAAACTGTGGAAACATGTTCGCACGTTTGATATACCAATGTAATAAATATTATGACTAATCAGTTTTACCACCATTACCACTGTACGGTTTAATTAGTAGTTCTGTGTAGTTTTTGTAAGTCTGCCGTGATGACAATCTGTGGACATTGTAGTTTTTATTATCTATGGCAATAAGTTTTGCTTACCTGTGGTTGATATTGAAAATATAACTGTGAGACGCGATTGTAATGTGAATTCTCTTTAAATATACAAGTGGTGAAAATAAGCTGAGTTTATGTTTGGAACCCGCCGAAGAAATCAAAACTGAGCGAGCTATTACATGCGTTGTTGCTTGTTTGTTTGTTTGTTTTGCGGGGCGGTGGGCGTTTAACATTTTTAAATGTTTCTATTAAAATTAGCGAAAACTTAACAAAAAAAACTCTAGTATTGCCTTTGAAGTAAGTTTCTTTTTCGATTTTGGTTTCGGCCGAAACTGGAACAGAAACCGAAATTCGGTTTCAGTTTCAGTCAGACACTAGCGATCACCTGTATACAGCTATTATACAACTTTGATAACACTTGTGTGGTTCTTGGGTTTGCACAAGTGATGCTTCGTAAGCATCTATTGAACTAAGTCCCTATGTCAACAAGCTGACAAGTGACAGGTGAACACGACAATTCGATATACATAGCTAACACGAAGAGTTTTCGTATGGCCAGGCATAAAATAAGGCCCAGCAAAGTATTCAAAACGATAACAGTATTATTAAACCGCCATTTCGTCACAAGAAAACTTAATTAAAATTGTAGCCGTGGCCTTTAGAATATTGCAGACACTAAAAATCTATTAAAATGTAGTTATTATCTATTAATACGTGCTTAAATTGAAGACGAAGCCAATAACTCAATTACTAGTGATGCAACTTAAAGCTAATTTGTTTGTACCGGGTGTGAATTTGGTACAAGTTGCTAGCAAATAGCGGTACCCGAGAAACCTTTTGTTTGATTTAATAACTGACTGGTTGAAACCAAAAGATATCAATATAACACTGTGTTGTAACTCATATTTTCTTAAGAAATGACACCTCTTTGAGTTCCTTGCCGGTATCATGGAAAATTAAATAGTACAGCATAGAAAGAGTTTTAAAATAGAAAGCGATATTTTATTAGCTGATCTCTTTACTTTAAAATGGCACCACAATGTGCCAAAAAGAGACGACTACATTCTCTAAACCTCCTCTTCAATTGACACCCTGTACACACATGAATGGATAAAATGGTTATCTACCTTTGGTGTGTATAGTCGACAAAGTAATTGCTTGACCACTTCTGAACTTTATCCCTTTGTAATAAGGTCGAAAATTGGTCAAGCAATTTCTTGGTCGACTATATTATAAGATAATCTACGTTTCTCTTATTATATGCAGGTTTTACTAACTTGACGCAAGCCAAAATAACTATTTTGACAGTTTGGGGTGTGTACGCTTGACATGTATTGAGGCTTTAGTTCTACATCCAAAGCCGGTTTCTTCTCGATATTTTTTCACGACGAGATTTTTTTTTTTTTATTCGATTGATGCAAGACAAAACAAAGAAAGATCTTGGTCATCTAGCAAAACTTGAATCTGCATCCCCGCTTTTTTTTAATGAAAGAAGGCAAAGAAAATGACTGTCAAAATACGTTATTCCTTTTTTTATGAAATCCGCGGTGGCTGTTCTCTTTTGTCTTACGACACCCACTAACCGACACTTGTGCAATTTCTATCAATCGCCGAGCAATTGATTGATAAGGCGTTGACAACGCAAATTAAAGCAACTGACAGACAAACTGTACCTACTCAATAGAAGAAGATCTCCATATTGATTTTAGAACTCAAAACATTTAAGTTTAATAATGATAAGGGCTAATGAAGACCGAATAGCTTAGTGGTTATTTTTCTGACCAAAGGTCGACCTGAATCCTGCCCGAGGGGGGGAGGAGGTCATGAGCCCTATGATCACCCTAGATCCGCGATTGGATGCTCTACGTCTATTAAGGCAATCTTAAAAAAATTCAACGTATTAGTCTACCGGTATCGTTCCCCGGTATTTTAGATTCTGAAATTACACGCCTAATCCTTTGTTACGACACAAACGACAGTTAAACACGAAATTACACAAATTGACATAAATTGTGTCAAAGCGAGATCTCTATCACAACTTTATGACAAATAAACCGGAGAGTGGGTCACCCCAACCTAATCTTTATGACATTTTGTCAAAATAAAAATGGCGGTTTACGGTTATGACGCTTCGATGTTTTCCGTGGGTGTCCATTCATAGAAAAGAGCTTCATTATTTCTCATAACTCCATTTGTCATTGATTTGAAAAATCAACCGTATTTCATTTAAAAGATGATTGTATTTTAAAGATTAAGACAAATTGTAAAAGTTGGAGTTACGCCCTAAAATTGTACCTTAGGGCGTATGTGTGTGACATTATTGCGTTGTACAAGAAATAAATACTTCTTTTAAAAACATTTTTAATGCAATTTCTTTTGTTGGCGGCAATTAATAATTGCATTTTCATCAGAATTACCATACACATAATAATCTACAGTGAAATTAAAAGTTGTTAATCAATTTTGAAACTTACCAATTCAGTATCGTTCGTTGTAAATGCACTACTCACTTCACTGTATCACGGTCACAAACGCACACACTATTCTCTATTAGTTTTATTAGTCTTGTTAATTTCAGCTCGTCGTTTCATTTCAAGGTCACTTCGTTGCTGTATTTAAGTTATTTTTAACCTGAAATAAAAAACGAGTTATTAGTAAAGGAAACATTCAAATAATTGTAGCAGAAAAAAATTGTGCTGGGAATACTAAAACCTGTAGCTGTTTTTTGTGAGTTTATAAGACGTTAGATTAGCCACTGGTTGAATGACAAACTCCGTAGCTATTTCAGAAAAAAAGCGGTTACGGTAGAGCGTATTATTTTGACGTACATGTGGTGCCAACTTAATATATAGTAAAGTTAAATCACAGTTTAAATTTATAAAAAAAACTATTTTTCCAAGTTACTGGTGACTAGCTAAGATCCTTCGACAATTGGTTTGGCATTGTTGCTTTGTAAAATAAAAGGCTGTTGCCAAAAGATAAAGCTGTACGTATGTAGATAATCTCAAAACGAGGTGGAAAATTTCCTTCCCACCAACCGTGGGATACAGTTCAAACCAAAAATATGTATTATAAGTTATTTTTAACTCCATGAATATTTTTTCCTTGAACCAGATAAGTTGAAATCTCATTTGGTTTTAATATTTTATCTCATTCTAGAAATAAGCGGCTGGCACAAAGGCACTGATAGGCAATAGGAGACGCCACCAGATAGTACTTCGTTAAAATAATTTTATGCTTATCTGTGGTCGTGTCTGGGGTAGATAATCTTCGTTGAAACGTTTTCTTACCTGTGCACTTTTATTTTTAATGTTAATTGGGTTTTTTACCATGGGAATGCTTTTATGTGCCAGTGTTTTTTGCTTCGGCAGTGTTTTTGTATGTTGGTAGATAAAAAATGTATCATGTTATTGTTGTTACATTTGATTTGACACAGTGCTTTGCTCGATGTTAATTATTTTTAACGTGCCCTTGAAGATTAGGTTTTTAATTAGTTTATATTCGATGGGTACCCCGATTGGTGTCTGACAAGAATGGCCTTTTTGTGAAAATGGCAAACTGCGTCCTAATTAATTAATTA
The DNA here is from genome assembly GCA_963691745.1 of Ditula angustiorana. Lineage (NCBI taxonomy): Eukaryota > Metazoa > Arthropoda > Insecta > Lepidoptera > Tortricidae > Ditula > Ditula angustiorana. The sequence continues at coordinate 833,289 of OY829490.1, forward strand.
CTGAACTATTTTACCAGAAAATATACTGGCTAATTTTTAAAGCCGGTATATTATACATAATTATTATAAGTAATAAATAAGTAAGAAAATCGAAATTTCCTTCAATTTTAATGTAGAAAATACATATTTAACGCCCATATATAATAACATCCTCAGGTATAACGCATCAACAGCAAATAAATGAATGATGAATTATTATTCATAGCATTGTGTTGCCATTTTTTGTACATATCATCGGAATTTAAAATATGTCGCCCAAAGCTCTCGCTCTGTAAAAAAATCAAGAGCTACTTTTATTTTGTTTATTTCACCTAGATCAATCAAGCTTCAACTTTGCACAAGGTTCTGTTGCGAGCTTTAAGCAAAACCACAATTCGGAGCTACTGCGCGCGCGCAGGTAACGCAGCGGCCCACACGCAGCCTTGGCGAGCCGCTGTTTCCTGGCGCAATGGCGTTCTGTTACATGTGGCTAAAGTCATAAACGGCCTATAACCATACAGTCAACCAAACTGAAATCTAGGCCATTGTAGAACCTTGTCACTATAAGTAATCGCTATATTTTAAGAAATTTGCTATAAAAAAAGTCGTTTTTACATTTATTTATTTGTCCGTCACGTCTTAACAGACAGTCAGAATAACTTGATTTTATGTATTTTTACTGAACAAGTAGTTACCGTTGGATATTACTTGACCCATACAGGCAACCGCTAGTAATAAATAAATAAATACTAATAGGTATCCTAAACCGACGAGCATGCATGAAGGCTGTATGACTGTTATGAGAGTAAATGATGCAATGGTTGTATTTCAGGATCGTAGCAAGTTGAAATCTGTAGTCTCTACCTGCCTTCGGGAAACACGCGTAACTTTATATTATGTATACGTATGTTTGTACATAAATAGATCCAGATCCAAATCAGAACACGGAACCTCTTTCCCAAATATATTTACTGCACCAAATGATTGTCAAATAACTTTTCTTAAAGCTAATTGACAAATATTGTCAAAACGCCATTAGTATATATTAACGTGTGTCGGTCCGTCTGTTGGTGTACGACGATAAATATAACGCGTTAACGTCGGGTTAACTCTATTAGCATATAAATGAAAAGGTTTCACTTTTAGTAAAATAACTTTCACCTAATATAAATAACTATTATTGAGGTTTTACTTTGATTTTTTCAATGTTCCTGAAATATTTATCTTAGTCCTAAGTCCTTAGTTCTTGGTCCTAAGGTATTGTTACAATAAATTTTCAATTTTCTTTTCAGAAATTTATTTTAAATAAATAATTATTAGGTCTAGTTTAAATCAGCCTGTACATAATTTTTCGCCTAAATCTGTGAAAATAAAATTATTTTGTCTTTTTTTACAATAGCAAATGTTGAACAAAAAGCACATTTTTAGTTTTAAATAATTTAATAATAAAATTTTTAAAAAATAAGCAAATGTACAAAATAACCATTTTTCGTTTTTAATAATTAAAAGTAATTAAGACCAATAAGAACATTTAAGAACTATTTTAAAAAATCCTCGACGAAGTAAACGTTACCTGCTAAAGGTCTCATTAAAAATCGAGCGTTATCTGTTCAATCACTTTCTATAAAAGAAACACTTAAAATCACGTTCTTTTTAGTGCATAAGTATAATAAATAATTACTTGATACGCATACAAAGTCGTAGGGCGTGTAGAAGCTAATATATTCACGGCCTCTTACGCCCTACAAGTTTGTCCTAGAAAAAGGCCGGAAAAACGGGTGTCAAATTGTAAATATAATAAGGGAAAGTGGTACTAATGAAAAACGTGGGCCCAACATGGGTCCCGAAGTACAAGGTCAGAGGTGACACTTTCCCTGACAGTAGGACAGTCAATATTTGACATGAAGTGACAGTTGTCAATTTTTACCAAATGTATGCTAATTGCAATTGAATATATTATTAGTAACTTCTAAGCCTTTAATAAGTACAATAATAAAAATGACACATAAAAGAACAACCGTCCAAGTGCGAACCGGACTTATGCACCGAGGATGCCGTACCGCCACGCAATAAGTTTTGTTTTTGTCATTAGGTACTTTGAAAAAACTGAAAAATTATTCCGAACTGAATTCTTTAATTTAGATCGGGACACACTGGACCAGTTTTATTATCTATTGCTTAACTTTGACTTTACACTACAATCACAACAAGTTTGCATCTGTTACCGTTTTACGACCAAGCAAAATCAAAAATGTATATGGGACAGGATATAAGGGCTGAAACAAAAACAGCTAAGACACATTTACTTATTTTACAAACGCAAGTTGAGTTTCCTACTAAAAATACAAGTCCATATATTTTCTCTAAACATTTCCTTGCATTCTTGAAACGACAGGCTAACTCCCTGTAATTTACAGTCGATTAGTTACAATATTAATTCGAACAGTTGTAACACAGTTGCGTGACATTACTGTTTCATAAACACGCGACAAACGACATAACTAAATTACCTTATAATTAATTATATGACCTTTAATAGTTTGTGTCTGAGGGGGGCAACCCCCTCAGACGTTGGGCCCAACCGGTTGGGTCCAACGAAGCAATTACTCAGTTTTGAAAACTTTACAGCAAAACCTGCAAAATACATTTACTGTTCAAAAATCGTAAAAATAACGTGCGTAGTGAACGCATGTTGTGATCCACTATGGCTAACTTTCTTTTGATCTTTGATCTAATACAGCCTGTATACGTGAATATTTCAGTTGATTTATTAATAAAATGTCATTTTTCTCATTTAATAACTTAACTGGTTTCTCCACGTCTTTTGAATTTTATACCACATCTTCTAAATCGATGTTAAAATTAGGTTTGGAATAAAACATGTGTAATCCTGTAAAAGCCACGGCGTGTCTTCTCATTTCATAATCCTCATGTTTCTCATATATCAATGGTTGTAATACATTAGTGAACCAAATTGAATATTATAGATTTACGTATAATAAAAAGTGTAATCATATTTATAATTTGTAGTTATAGCTAGCTAAAATAGCAATACGATAAAGAAATAATTAACTATAGTTACATAATGATTTTATTTATACGTCCTTACGCTTCACGACCACTATACGACCTAAGATTTAGGTACATACGCTATAAAAGTCACATAACACCTGAGCATAAGGTCGCTGCATTACTCACACTTCATGGCCAGGCGCCATATACGATTATACTAGTACGTCAAAACATAGTATATACGACCTTAGAACTACTAGTGTTAGGTTGAGTTTTGAGTTTAAATGGCCTAAGAATAGAGATTTATCTACAATTAATTCTGAATAAATTATGATTCGCATCAACTTAAAGCTAACTAGGCTAAGTCTTGTTTCTTAAAGGTTTTTGTTTTTGTTGTTTGTTCCTTAACACAATTTTATCGGCATCACCAGCGAAAAGTAGGTACCTAACCGTTACTAGGCATAATAAAAAAAAACTATAACGAATATTTTTTAGTATTTTCTAGCAACTTCCGCCTATTTACTATCTTATAGTGTTTGCCTTTTTTCTTTATTTTTGTGATACGTATACAAAAAAGTACTTTTATTGTTATTTGCTGGTGTTGTAGATACCTCTATTAATTGTATTATTTTTATTTTTATGTTAGTCAATACTCTTAAAGGAAGTCTATAGGGTTAAATAATTATATATATATTTTTTATATTTAACCCTAATTTAGTTTAACTTGGCATTTGAAAATTAGAACTCAATAATTAATTTATAAGATCAGTTTTGTTAAAGAAATATTTTTCTTATCCAAATGAAACCGATTCAAAGTCGAAGTCGAAGTCAAAATATCTTTATTCAGATTTGGCTTGCAGGAAGCACTTATAAATGTCATATTGCAAACCTAACTACTTACACTGCAAGTTTGGTTATACGACTTGTATACGACTGTTATACGATCATGTTTATAATTAACGGACGATGTTATGACATCAAAACGATATTCTACAGGCACTTGAGTTTGAAGAAACGTCTTCAACTGAAGTGCTCTACTATGGATTATAAACGATTTAGGTAGGTATTATGATAAACAATTTCAAACAATGAAAATTAATCTATTCATAACTTTTTTATCCATATTTTCTACACATCTAATAAAATCTTAGAGTTCTCGTATCTGCACATTAACAATTATTGCAAAAAAAAATTAGGAGACGCGAGATATAAACTAATAGAATGTAAATAAACATTTTTTGTTTGTCGGTTGGTATGTCAGTTTTTTGTTTGTTCGTGCGTGCTTCATGCAAAAGCTTCTCATTGACTTTAAAATCGAATTACTGTTAATTTTGTAGCCTTATTCTGAGTAACGTTTAGTGTTTATTTTATTAAAATCAACCATCAGAAACAAAACATATTTTATTAGATTTTTATGTTTAGTTAGAAACCTAAGCATAGAGCATTAGTATATCATAAAGGTCTCAGTACACGCGGACGAAGTCGATAGTATTGTAAAAATGATTTGGGATAATTTGCACTAACTAGTCTAATCAATAATATCTTATCTAACTATCCCTTTAAAAATAAAACCGACACGCTCTTTTGTCTCTACAATTCGAACTCGAACATTTTCCAGTGGCATAATAGCCAAGTAGCTCTATAAAACGTCAATCACACTTTAAAAAAAAACAATTCGATATCCATATCACGCGCCGTAATACTCCGAACGCATCCGTTGGTTTACCACAATCCATTTACAATTCAATAAAACAATAAACAGTAGAATTTGACCTCTAACATACAAAGAATAAGATCAGGAGTGCATTCAGAGAAACGCAAAAACGCAGTCGGAATTATAATTCCAGTATTCTTTTTATACCATTGGAAATTAAGACTTATCTTAAACAAAACAAAGTTGAGTTAGGAAAGTCAGGCGTTCTCAAGTGTTTGAGCCGTCCATATTAGATCAGGAAACGTGTGACAGCTCCAGAATTTGAAAATAGAATTGCCGCGAAATTGGGTGAAGCTACTCTTAAGAATTCAAATGCGTTCTGACACATTTCAAATTTTTGAATTTCGATTTCAAAGTGAGCATGTAAGAAAAGTGTGGTAAGTTCAAAAAATAAGAAAATGGTTTTAAATTAAGTATATTAATAATGAAAAATATGTCTTACAACACGTAATATGGAACGTACGTGGATGTAAAATGAAACCTATTAGGAGCTACTGAAATAAACAGAAAAGTAATTAAAATTTCAAACGCTTCATAGACTAGGCAATAAACGTGGCGCCTAAATGTTATGAGTTATGAAATATCAACATAAATAGCCACGTGAAGGAGTTATTAAGTATAATTATGGTGTAAATTAATCTTTGCCACGTTTGATCTATTTCCCGACAAGGAAGCGGCCCTTCCCGCCGGCAAATTTCTTTTTGCTGCCGCAGCTCGCATCTGCTCCGGTTTGGGTTGCCAGGTAGAAAAAAGGTATTGGGTAATAATTATGTTACTTTTTAAATGTTTTCTTCTAAACGGAATTTAAACAAACACTCTTTGTTTTAGAACAAACCAGTCAACGAGCACAAAAGAAAAGATTTTGTTTTATTTATTTATATTGTTTTCTTTTTTAGTCCCTAATTTTTAATAATGTACTAAATTGTGTAATTTTTCATTTATTGCAATTTATATTTAGTAACTTTAAACTGACTGAATAAAATAAACCCACCTGAAACAGCGATCTCTTTCAAACAACGTCAGGAATAAAATAAAATTTATGTAAAATTTATTAGGGAGTATAATAGAAATTTGATAAATGTGGCAATTATTTAATAATGGGACTTCGTTATTCATTAATAACTTAAACAGCATTTTTGGTGACTTTATCTGCGGTAAATTTTACCTCGTGGCTCTATTTTTTTTTTAAACAAATTCCAGCGCTACCAACCTTTTATTCATAAATTTGTCGACAGCAAAACAAACATGGCGGGTTGAGTGTGACCACGCTATTTTTAAATTTGGTCGCGAAACGTTCGGACTCCTTCCGTTGAAAGTTTGGCTTCCGGCGTTTGAGAATTCTATTTCTCAGTGGAATTTTAACTAGCAACTTGATTGGTGGAGAAAAATAAAATGAAAAATGCTAGCAGAAATCTGTTGAAAAATGTTTTCCGAGCTATTTTGTTTCATGAAATTGGTCTAGAGCTTTTCGATTACAAAAAACATCGACGGACAACATCGGCAACACTTCTCTCTTATCATGAGAGAAGGTATGTGCCCAATTGTGGGCTTAAGCGACAAGAATGGTGATAACCATGTGAATCCTGAGCCAATTATTTTTTCAACATTAATTTTAATTTTATACTTATTTCTTCGCATGGTATTGTACCAGTGGTTCTTAAATTCATGATTCTAATGTGTTAAAAGATTATGAGTTTTGTTTCAAATATTAGTAATAGTTTTTATTATTTGTGTTAAATTATATTTTAATGTATTTAGGCAAAAACTGAACTCTTAAAATTCCGTAGACCGTAGACCATAGCTTTACGCCTTGATGTTATCAGATGCCAGTGACCTGTGAATTACTGTTACGTCCACGAAATTCGTAAACAACGGAGCTATAAAGCCTAAACAGTTAGCCTCTCACCCACAACTTTACCTGTTCCCTCTGCAAAAACTTACTAAACAGATAAAAGCTCTACGTTTTTATTTTTCGTGTAGTTTAAGCAACGCACTGGCGTAATAGAAACCTAACCTTAGCTTATTACTCAGGTATAAATAACCAGTCTTGGCCGAGCATTCTGATTTGTCGTGGTTAACAAAAAGCTCCCGATTTTGGTATATATTATTGCTCTAAATTTCTATATCTAATACCCTATTTGTTAAATAAAGAACACGTAATTGTTATACTTGTCCCTTTCCCTCTCCTTAGCTGTAAAGGGATTTTAATATAATTATTATGTAGTAATGAATTACAAAAACCGTCTTAATTATTGTGTATATTGTATTTTTATAAGGAATCGACCTCACTGACTCATCCGACACCCGTTATCGGCTTGTCCTTACATAGTGTCTCGAAAATTAGTCATAAAACGAATGGAAATCGAGAGGAAGTGAACTTAAGGCCAATTGCCAAAAATAACTATACAGAAAATCCTTTACGGTACATCCAAGGAAAATACACACGAAACAACAACACCCATAACCCAACTCGCAACTCCATATTCACGATTAACACGAATCCATTTCGAAGTTTCTCACATTTATAATTATAATGATTTTATTGCAAAGTGATGAAATATAAAAAGCGCAAATAGAAATCATCTTTCACATAAATGTATTTGCAATAACAAGTTCTCTCGATTAAGCAGTTAAAACTTAATCGATGGATAACTTGTTATTAAAATTATATTGGTAATTACAACTATAAATCTCAAAATCATTACTAAGATTGTAAATCAAATAAACAGGATGCCCCACTGAGGCTTAAATCCAAAATGACTTTTATGTAACCAAAGTACCTACTGAGCTATCATACATTTGCAGTATCTTTTATGAATAAAATAAATAAACAAATATCTTGGAACAAATTACACCAAATTAGCCTAGTCACGAACTAAGCGAAGCAATAAGCCTACCCATAAGACATAACATATATAGATAGATATATTCATAGATAAATATATACTTAATTACATATATTTTATGTCCCAATATCCATGACTTGGATGCAATGTAAACATTCATATTCATCAGACAAATTTCGCCTCTCGCGAGAATCGAACACATTTAAACTCTAGATTCGTGGTCAGGGTCATAAATATGAAGTATGTTTTAAAAATACAAAAAAAAACAGTAATAAATATTTATAATGTCAAACAGAATAAAATAACCGTATTTTCTCTTTTTTTCTTATTTTACTTAATAATATGTTATGTTTTTAGTCTTATTTAATAATCTCATCCATTAAACCTATAATAAAATTAAGGCTTTATAAATATTTATTTTCATTTTATTTCATGGGATTCGCCTGTCTAAACGAAGACAGGTACCTATAGTTCAATAATTATTTATATTTAAAAACTGTAAGCTAGTTTTGAACTTCGAACAATAGATTTCGTTGTTCCATTTATGAAAGAGTTAAGTCAGACTTTTGAGACAAAATATCTAAGTTTTCAAACTGTTTTTAACCGTCAAAGATGTGTTGCAATAATATGTCCACATAGTTCATATAGTTAGATTTCCTCAAGCTCTGGTAACCCCAAAACAGAACCCGGCGTGTCTTTAAAACAAACCATTGAATAATTCATTGAATGGCCCTTCTAATGAGATCAAATGACATCTGCAGTCCGACCGGTTGAAAAGGGCTTAAAGTTCTCCAGCTTCAACATTAATGGGCGCTTTTGAACTTGACAGGGTTTCCTTAACTTGTTTCTTAACCGTGTTTTGAGATGTCACAGTGGATGTAGGGTTGCTAAGATCTGTGTAGGATTTTCTGGTCCATGTCCATCATTATTCTACGTCCATGTACCAAAAACATTAAGTGCTTAAGTTGAATAAATTAAAAAAAATAATTGTTTGCGATGACAATACAAAGAAAAACCTTTGGGGTCTGACAGGACTCGAATCTGTAACTTCTGCATGCGATGCCAAGCAGATGCTCAAATTTTTTTTGTGCTGTAATTGCATATCATTTGAATTTAATGATTTGAATGTTCAATATTAAAAAAATGAATGAAATTACGGTTACAAAACTAAAAAAAAAATTAAGGTCCAGTCTGATAATGTCTCAAATAGTAGCATTTATAATTTTTGGTAAATATGCCCTGGATGCTGTGGAGGTCACGATGCGAGTTCACGTAACTTCGCTTAGCTCAATATTTGGTCACGATAAGATAAAACCCTCTTTTGACCTTACCGTAAAAAACCATGTAAGGTGTTCCATCCATTCATAAAATAAAAACAGATGAGTTGGACTTTTAAAATTATTCTTTGTTATATTATGCAGGTCTGTTTATGTTCTTTTTTGAAAAATTGAAATTGAAATTACAGCATCATCATCAACAGTATTCGTGAAATGACTTTCTGGAAGAGATCTTTCTTAAGCAACAAGTCTACCAAGTGACATAAAAAATGGAGACGTTACCGTGTAAGTTATTTTTAGGTTGAACTTTTGTAAATAATTTTCTTTGTAGTGTTGTGTTAATGTATTGTATTGTCTCCGAACGTCTGAATTACGATTTCATTAAGATTCCCTATCCTATTATTTATTTGCCCTATTTAAGTTTTTTTTTCATTTTTGAAGAGGCAACCCTATTCGCAGGGCTGACCTGGTCACGGCGGTCACTCGACCAGGTAAATTAGGTGTTTGACCTTCGATTTCTAATATTTTAGGAAACATAGACAGGCCATATTTTTTTTGAGACTAGTATAAATTTTAATGTAAAAAATATCACTAGTATTACATTAAAGCAACATGTTTTAAACATGTCAATTTGATAAAACGAAAAGTCCGCCTATTTTGTTTTATTAGTTTTTTTGTCACATGACTTGACTTTTTGATTAATTAAAAATAACTGATTATTTAAAATCAAAAACAATCTACAACTTCGGTTTGGCATTGACTGTAATCAAATCAATTAATAAATCGCACTTAGACACCTACTACTCACAATTGTAGCATTTATATCACCCTTTCGATTACCGATAATCAAAGATAATATACTATTTTATTAGAAAACAAAACAGCCACAGGTCAGCCTAAGCACAATTCACAAAAAAAAACCGTTAAAATACACAACACTGTCACATTGAAAATTAATTAATGACGTAACTCAAAAAGTAGAAAAACATACTTAAATCAGTTTCGTTAGCCGCGTTCGATGTTTAAAATCGAACCGTCACTCGCGACGTGCGTTCCGTTTCAACGCGCGCTGCACACTGGCAAATCGTCCTTCGACTTTCACTGGAATGATAATACATGTAACACAACCTATTTTAATATGTACGTTCCATTTTAGCTTCAAGACTCTTCGAGACACGCTTCTAACTGCCAGGATTCAGGTCCTTGCATTATGAAAATGTTTACGTGCGTTGTTTTGTTTGTTAATTATCTTAGAGTTAATCTAAGCCACGTTGACCATCTGTTGACTCAGCCTTCTAGGTCCTTAAATGGATTGTGTTTTTCCATGGCTTTTATAGAAGTTAGTCTGGAGACATAGCTGTTTCATTTTGTAAACATGTTTGCTCTAAAGTTAGTATTTGCGCGTCTTTTTAATTGATTTTAGTTCTAGAATAAAGAGGAGAGTTGTAACTAAATAAGAAGCTTTTTCTGGCTCTTACTTAGTTGTTTTTAGGTTCTGTTTAGATTTCGGGACTCCAGACAGGCAATTTAACGCATTTTTAAGAATCCCAGTATTTAAATAGGTAGCAAGTTTCAGTGTGCATCAGATTGAGTTAACTTCAACAAAATTGTGTAATTCCTGTAGCGATTTTTTAAAATTATTTTATCTCATTGCGACGGGCAGACGTCAAGATTAGCTAAGTGTTGGGAGGTCTTCCAAGTGGACCGACGATCTGGTGAGGATAGTAGGAAACCAATAAAATAATAGATAAATATAGTGAGACAATTCACACCAATTGACCTAGTCCCAAACTAAGCAAAGCTTGTACTATGGGTACTAGACAACGGATATACATACGTATATAGAGAAATACATAGTTAAATACATATAACATCCAAGACTCGGGTACAAACATTTATATTCATCATACAAACATTTGCCCCTCCCGGGAATCGAACCCGGAACCTCCGCTTCATAGTCAGGGCCAGTAACCACTAGGCTATCCGGTCGTCAAAATGGATGCAAGCTGCAAAAGAACGACTGTGTGGAGATTTTTTTAAAAGACTTACCCAACAGTGAACGCTTCCGACTGATATGATGATGAAAATGATGAATCTCAATGCAATAAAAAAATATTTCTAAAAGAAAACTTATGATGTAAATCTAGAAGGCAGCTGTCAACACGTCATATCGACAACAGCGCTGTTGTATCAGGTGTTGGTACATCGTCCGTGGATAATTAGTCAAAAGGAAACCATTTTACTGTCGTGTTGTATACTGAACACTGTGACTGATACAAATATTTACATACCTACCTGAGTCCCTTATCAGGTACCTGCACCAATAACAAAACTAAAAAGTGACTTAAGACGAATGATCGAGCCACACCGGATGTGTATCCAGCTCTACGAAGCCAGCTGAAGACGGACGCAACCAGTGTGGCCTGGCCTTTTTTTTATACAACATAGGAAGGCAAAAGAGCAAGTGGGTCACCTGATGGTAAGTGATCACCACCGTCCATAGACACCCGAAACACCAAAGGGATTGCAGATGCGTTGCCAACCCATAGGGCTTAGATGGAATACCTCTTGTGCCAGTAATTGCACCGGCTGTCTTGCTCTCCACGCCGAAACACAACAGTGCAAGCACTGCTTGGAGGCAGGATTAGCGAGCAAGATGATGGTAGCGATCCGGACGGACCTTGTACAAGGTCCTACCACCCGCTATATAGATATTTTCAAATGCGAGGATAAGGGTCCACACAGCCGATTTGCATTTCAACTGCAATCCAGCTGCCAAATTGTAGTTCCTCTCATCATCATCATCTCAGCCACAAGAAGTCTCCACTGTTGAACATAGGCCTCCTCCATGGATGTTCAAAGTGACCAGTTGGAAGTGGCATGCAACCAGCAACAGTTCCTTTGCAGTTATAAAAACTGCATCCCAACTGGTGCCCGACTGCGCACTCTGTTTCAAAGTCGAAGTCAAAGTCAAAATATTTAATTCAGATTAGGCTTACAGGTAGCACTTATGTGCGGTGGTAAATTTTTTGACATTCTTATGAACAGGTAGCACTTTTACCACCGGTTCGGAAAAACCTCTGATGAGAAGATACCGGCAAGAAACTCAACGAGGTGTAATTTTTTTAAATAAATCAAAATTACAATGTTATTTTACATCTCAAATATTTAAATTTTTTACAATTTAACACAACAGGTGTACAATCTTTGGAGCCAGGGATCGCCTATACAGATCGGGATCATTTCCAAACATCATTGTCCAAGATATACTTAGTCATTGATTTTATAATACGCCCGAGAAATTAAAGTCTTCTTGACAATAGATTTCAATTTTGTATCATTTAGTTCAGTTATGTTTTTTGGAATTTTGTTGTAAAATCTTACACAATTTCCCATGAACGACTTATTGGTTTTAGCCAGTCTGTAAGTTAGAACTTTAAGCTTTCCTGTATTTCTAGTAGCCTTTGGCTTATCGACGTTGGTAGGGAAATTGCATATATTTTTCCTAACGTACATGATTATTTCAAAAATATATAGTGACGGTAGGGTTAAGATGTCTATTTCCTTGAAAAAATCCCTTAATGACTCCATATTATAAATTGCTCTAACTGCCCTTTTTTACAAAATGAAAACTGACTCAATATCTGCAGCAGATCCCCATAAAATAAGGCCGTACGAAATAATGCTATTAAAATAGGCAAAATAGACCAACCGTGCCGTCGCTACATTGGTTAGCTGCCGACATTCAGTGTGCTGTCGGCATTCAGTTTTAACGACTTCACACTAACGATCAGTACGACTACAGGACAGCTAGCACGACACACCGCACTTGCTTTGTCGCTTAGTGCGTCTCTTTCTAACTAGCAGAGCAGGAGAGACGGACTGAGAGATAAACAAGATACTGTGCGAACAGTTTGAATGCAGTTGACATATTCTACAGTTCTGCAGCAAACTGTCTACAACATGTAGCTCCTACAGGCGTTGTTTTTTTTCACCGAAGAGCTAATAGTATACAAATTCGCACTCCTTTTTCGAAAGACTCTTACACCTTAAGTTAATTTTAAGTATTGAAATAAAACAATTTCAACGGTTTACGGTTTATGGGAAACGTCGGGAATTAGATTCGTTATAATACAAGCGATATAAACCATTTAAATTGTCTTATTTCAATATCTACAAGTCGCGAAAACATAAGAAAATATTTGCAGGTGGTAGGACCTTGTGCAAGGTCCGTCCGGATCGCTCTGACCATCCTGCTCGCTAATCCCCTCGCTAAGCGAGCAGTGCTTGCGCTGTTGTGTTCCGGCGTGGAGAGCAAGACAGCCGGAGCAATTACTGGCACAAGAGGTATTCCATCTAAGCCCTCTGGGTTGGCAACGCATCTGCAATCCCTTTCGTTTTGCGGGTGTCTATGGACGGTTGTGATCACTTACCATCAAGTGACCTACTACTTGTTTGCCTTCCTATTTTATATACATATATATAAATAAACTAAAGTATTTTAAACAGTTATTCTACTGTTAATAATAATAAGTATCCATACACATGACAGCAAACCAAAATTCCATGTTTGTTAGTATCTCTGCTTTACCAATACTTTGCCTAAACAAACAAACTCAGGGTTTTTACACATCCACCGAAACCAATCACTTTACATAATGACAAACGTGAAACACTAAGCTGACTCAGCCTATTGCTGTACCGAAAATGATAAACTTATCGCTGCGTAATAGACGGGATGGAGGAGCCTTCTTGCCCTAGTGCCTTTGACATAGTTCCCTTATCGGTGGCTCTAAAATGACCAGCTAAGTTTAGTTTAAGTACCTTGGCTCAACGGCATTAAGGGCAGGTAGAGCGGCTGCTACGGCGGAGGCAGCAAAACATCGCAAATATGCGTGTCTTGGCGACAATTTTATTTTTGCTGCCTTCGCCGTGGAGACCCTGGGCCCATGGGGACCCGACGCCCACACGTTTTTAAAAAAAATAAAGAAAAAAATTGTCGACACCTCCGGTGACCCAAGGGCTGGCGCGTTCCTCGCCCAACGTCAATTGGCATTGACATTCAGAGAGGTAACGCCGCCAGCCTTTTGGGCACTCTACCCAGAAACAGCGGCTTGGGTGACATTTTTCACTTTAATTTTAATTAGATTTTTAACTTTTCTATTTTCTTTTCTGTGATCGCTTTGTTTCTTTTGTTGTAAATAAAAACATTGTTTAAGTATCTTAGTTTATCTCTTTATATATGCGTCCATACAATTGGAGCACACTGTCATTTTTTTTTAATAATATGGGAAGGAAAACAAGCAAGTGGGTCACCTGATGGTAAGTGATCACCACCGCCTATAGACACCCGCAATACCAAGGAGATTGCAGATGCGTTGTCAACCTAGTGGACTAAGATGGAATACCTCTTGTGCCAGTAATTACACCGGCTGTCTTGCTCTCCACGCCGGAACACAACAGTGCAAGCACTGCTGCTTAGCGGCAGGATTAACGAGCAAGATGGTGGTAGCGATCCGGATGGACCTTGTACAAGGTCCTACCACCCGAAATTACTAAGAAATATGTATATGGACTACGGTTTGAAATAAATATTTCAATTTAAACTCAATCTGGCCAATTCAGTTGTAGAACATGAAGCTTCGAGTAGGAAAGTTTGCTAAAAGCTCCGTTTAAGTTCAAGGCGCGGGCGCAGGAAAACTGTTGCTTTTCCCAAAAACGGATAATGTCATGATCGACCAAGCGAAAGCCGTTTAGACCATGCGATTACTTTACGGTCGCTGCGTTGGCTGATTATTTATTTATTTAAACTTTATTGCACAAAAAATACAGAATGTACAAAAGGCACTTAATGGTCCCCGAAAGAATAATGGAGGGTGAATGGAGGCTTTGTCTGGAGTTTTTTTTACGTTTCGTTTAAAATGATCTAAAAGTTTATTCAAATAAAACCAGTTGAACGGTTTATATCGGAGTATAAGTATACGTTACCATAAGTTTTTTTAGCAAAAATTTCACTGCAATACAGGCATTTTTACTAAGGGGATTTTATACATATAGGTAATAAATTTAAATAAACGCAATAGTAAATAATTTTGTTTCATTAAACAGGGCAAAAGTTTTTTTTTTTACTTTAACCCTGATTTTCACAATATTGAAAAAAAATACAATTCGAGCCCCGTTGGTTTTACGTAAATACGTCTTAAAAAAAAGTACACATTATCAAATTAAGGGTAAGTTGCATCGTCGAAACATTTCTTTACCAATTTAAATAGAAGTGTACTTTCGCACTAGGCCAATCGTGTCGCCATCGTGTCGTGCTGTATAAAACTCCCCCGATGAAGGGTGAACGCTCTGCACAGTATAAAAATAAAGTTAAGGCTGCCAGTTAATTGTACGCCAATTTGGGTTTTATTGTCATTAATTAAACCGTGGACGCAATTGTCACGGACGGTGGCAAGATTTATTCTCCATAGTTGTTTCTCACAGCTTCAGGTATTTATAAAATATATACATTTTATAGTGGCAGAGTCACACTGTAGCCAATTGTTGGTTGCTGTACGTATACAGAACAGAACTGAGCCATTTATTTCAGGCTGCATAGGCCTATAGAAAAAATACCTTATAGACTAACACACATATACACACTTATCTCTTTAATAAGTTCGTCTTTGTACCACTAACCGTATTTTTCCAAGAATCGCTGCTCCGTTGCCGGCCCTTAGGTCCTCCCTCCCCACAATCTATCACAAGCCACTACTTCACGTCGGTATTCTGTAAGACTGTGGTACTACCCTGATCGACCAGATGTATTCCGCTATTAAAGGGGTTAAAAGGGGGGTGGAAGTTAGTATATAATCCAAATTTTACACGAACGAAGTCACAGGCAATAGCTGGTATATTTAGATTTGTTAATGATGTAAAAAGTAGAAATATTTACATTTATTATTTTTTATTTTTTTATACTAAGAGAGTCTATTTTATGTAAGAAAGATATAAAAACATTTATTTAGAAGTAAGATTGGCAGGAAAAATGTAATACTCAAGACTTTGTGACGTTATGAAGGCAAATAAACAATCTATTCTCAATAAATAAGTCAATTTGTTTTGAAAACAAACTTGCATTTAGTTTTAAATCAATGAGGAAAGTTTTTGTTTAATTCAGGTCAAGAGAATTTAACTAATTATACTGAATTAAATATTTCTAGAATATCAAGTGACGCATTAAGTGCAAAAATAAAGACGATGTTTTTAGTCAGGAATGCAAGGTTTCAGGCTGTTTGTATGTACGGTCAGCGTCTAAAGTATCTGAACATTTTAGTACCTCGTCGCTGTCAGTAATGTGACAAATTCGAGTAACTCTCATTTCATACGTTACTACGACAAGGTTCTTAACACGTTCATGTGCGCTACGTGATAAGACGTAAAAAATTGGTGTATACGGTGCAACAGAACGTAAATGGCCGTCAAAATAAAAAAATAAAAATCTCATACAACGTGACTGAACGCCGAGCGTCCGTACTAAATTCTGTCAGCTACGTCATCGTGCTACATTATGTCAAAAATTGGAACTGCTAGTGCCACGCTATATCCAACTTAACTCTTACTAAAGATGACTAGAATACACACACATGTAAGGACCGGTACAAATACTAACAACGTCCTATGACGTCGCTGCTGTTCCGCAAGTTGACGTTAAGAAACGTTCGTGTCACATTTCGCGTTATTTTTACCCACGTTGTATCACAAAGTCTATAGACGTCGTTGCATTTTGTATGGGGAAGTACTGTGCGAAACAACGATATTCTAAAAAATCGGCAGCGCACGTGAACGTGTTAAGAGGAAACACAAGGGCCGTTTTTTCATACAAACGTCGTCCCCTGTTTCCTCTCTGGATAATGCCAGTAGAGCAATATTTTTTTTCCAAAAAATCGATGGCTACTATTAAGCATGTCCCTATGTTTTTCTTTTTTTAATAAATAAATTATTAAAAGAGATATGAACATTCAAAAACGTAAAAAATTGGCCAGATTTTCGGCTGCGTTCATACAGTCAGAAAACAAATTTTACTAGATTATGTAAAGAAAGAAAAACATAGGAACACTGCCAAAGCCTTTCTTTAATTTTTAATGAAAAAAGTAGCTAAATCGGATAAGTTTTGGAGAAGAAATCAGGGGTCTACGAATCGTTGATTTTGTGTACTTTAAATAGGTATTTTCAGTCCAAGCTGCGGCTGTCTCTATTGCACTCTGCGGGGGGAGGCTTGATAGATGGACGCAGCAATAGATTATACAAATACCTATTTTGCAATTCTCTAGGCCTTGGTGTTTCCTCTTAAGTGTTTAGCTGCTTCTGAGGTTGACTGTACCATCAGCATCAAACTTAAAAAGTAGCCATTAAAGAGGGAACAGAGACAAATTGTCAACACTCGAAGACTCGATATGTCAACTTCCTAATGCATACTAAATGCCTCCCTTTCGAAAAATTACACCTTTTCTCAATTCAGACTTTAATTTGACCTTATATGTGCGTTTGAATGTATATGTTTGGTTCTTATTATTCCAAATCCTCTAAGTAAACAACTAAAATATGTACATTTCAATATTATAAAGTCTGTCCAGGTGCCAAATGCACGATTTCAGGATGATTAGGATCACCATTTCCTCTTACAATATATAATGTTCTCACATTATTATTATCATAATTATTGCTATTTATACCATAAATATTCATGTTTTCATGTCTATAACCATTTCCTTCCAACGCTCTGTCATAATTTAAATCATCAGTTTCAGCTTCTATACTACTAATTAAATATTCTCTATTACTCTGAATACCTGGGAAAATAAAACCTCCAGCAGCGTTTACTGAGTTTAAGTTGCTTTCAGGGAATTTCAGAGCTTTGCCTATTCTTACAAGCTTGTATTTTTCATTTACGTTTCCATTCAAAGTTTCTGGCGACAGCCATTTTGGATTAGCAGCATTATTATCAACGAATTTAATGTTTGGTGAATTTTGTATACGCTTCTGTATGTCATTGTTTTTTAATCTGTTTAGATTAACATTTTGTTGATAAGGATAACCTTTCCCATAGAAACCATAACTGTTTCCGTACAGATTAGGTCTCTGATTTCCAAAATTTAGCGAATTCTGATTATTCTGATATAAGTTTTGTCCATACCCAACTTGTGGATAATTCTGATGAAGATTTTGCTGTTGCAGATTTTGATTGTAAAAACTTTGCTGCTGTAATTGACCAATTTGCTGTGTAGTGTGATAAACACCTTGCTGTAAATTATTCTGATTCTGATAAACACCTTGCTGTAGATTATTCTGAAACTGATAAACACCAGGCTGTTGCAGATTTTGATTCTGATAATTTTGCTGATCCAATTGACCATAACCAACATGCCCTAAATTCTGTTGAGGTTGATAATAACCATAATTCTGCCCCGACAACTGATTGTAAAACTGTTCCAAGCCCTGTTGTTCGTTCAACTCAGGAGCTGCGAAGAACCTGAAGAAACCACCGTTGTGGTTGTTGAGGTAGTGGACCAGTTGTTCCGGGTCGTTGGGGCAGTCAGGGTAGGCGTAGCGACAGGTTCCGGGGTTGGCTTTGGAGGTCATGCCCAGGAAGACAGCCCGGCCGAAGACAAATAGAGGCGAGGAGCTGATGCCGTTGTAAGCTGCGAGTAACCTGGAATATAATTTTTTTTATACAACATAGGAAGGCAAACAAGCAGGTGGGTCACCTGATGGTAAGTGATCACCACCGCCTATAGACACCTGCAACAGCAAAGAGACTGCAGATGCGTTGCCAACCCAGAGGGCTAAGATGGAATACCTCTTGTGCCAGTAATTACACCGGCTGTCTTGCTCTCCACGCCGGAACACAACAGTGCAAGCACTGCTGCTTAGCGGCAGGATTAGCGAGCAAGATGGTGGTAGCGATCCGGACGGACCTTGCACAAGGTCCTACCACCCGCAAAAAAAAATTGCACTATATTTTATCTTTTTAGAATACCAAAGTAATTTCCTTTGTGTGCATATGTAGCAACAGATTGAGCAGATATAATATGTTCACTGTCGACGAGATTAACAAGACCTATATACACACGATTATGTGATTGCGATTGTTTAGCAACTTCTGCTCTGCTGCTAATTATGTCTTTACAAAAAAATACATGAAAAAGTACAAATAATTTAACATTTTTATCTTTTTGGCATTTAGTATACAAAAATAGTTAACGTAACATCCAAAAATGTTTCAATAGTAACTCTGTGTCGTTTGATGATCTAATAAAATAAACACCGGCATTCGTCTACAGTTCACATCGCCTGCAAGCAGACCTAGGGCCAAGAGCACGTGTTCCCAAACAAATGTGTTTCAAGCCTATCTTTGCATAAAATAAACATCTAACTTTTAAAGGTGGATAGCTTACGTAAGCAGCGGCTGTAACCCACTGATGGACTGCAGCAATCCGGAGGCCGTTCCTGGGGCATTCGCAACACCAGACGCTCCGGCACCACCGGCAGCCTCGCAGAGCAGTCGTGGCACGCACTGCCGGTCGTCGTACAGGGCAATGGATGTCAGGGCTTCGGTCACGGCTGACAGGGCTGCTGATGTGGGCGACGGACGAGGCTCTGGAAATATTGTAAATGATGATTAGAATCTGGTTCCTTTGATCACGATCACGACAATCAAAGTAAGAGAAGAATAAATACGAAGACAATAAGTAAATAACGCCAAATATAAAGAGCATATGGAGTGACATAGTAGCTGATGCGTGTGAGCAAATGCTGAAATATTTGCATGGTCTCGCTGGCATTATCAGCAATATGGCGACAGATGTTTTTGAACAAATCAAAACAGTGCTCAGTGCTACTGTGTGAGTCAAATTACTTCGTTTTCCAAAGCTGTTGACAATCTAGCTGAAGGCAAGTTTCTCGTGAATACTCAATAACAAAACTAACAAAAATGAACTTACTATACATTTGTCCTGGATAAGCAGGAGGGTATCTTTGTACAGGGTACATTGGTACAGGATAAACAGGACCTGGTCTTCCAAGAGGTCCTGGTATCACTCCATTTTGATAATTTGGCACTCCGTTTGAAATTATTCGCTTCGGTTTCCTACGTCTCCGTTTCTTCTTTTGGTGATTAGGTCTTTGGTTTTCTAACCTATTTTCTTCTTCAAATTTAATTCTTTGTCCTTTATTCTCTAATTCGTTTTGGTATTTATGATATTCATTGACTTTGTCTTCATTTTCGCTGGTATAGTATTTGTTTTGATTTTCATATTCGCCACTGTAACGGTTGTTTTGATCTTCAAATCTTATGAGACCGTAAGATTGGGTTGCATCAGATTGTCCTTCAAACTTAAAAGCATTTTTAGATTCAATTGAAACTGCATCTGTCTCATTATGAGTTAATTCTTCACTGATAATTTCCTTTGCAATTATCAACAGAAAGATCAACCGAATTGGAATCATTTTGAGCTGGAAATGATAAATTATTACGTTTGAATAGTTTCTTATCATACCATGTTTAGTATCGTTAAAGTGAAGGCTTCTTTTTAATAACGTCACATCAACTTTTAATTAATAAAAATAGCCTCTTACGGCTTATAAGAAATGCAAGTGCTTTCTAACAAATTCCATCACCAGTGGCCCTAACGTGACCGGCCAAGTTTAGTTTACCTGAGTTTATCTCTATGTATGTCCCTTTCTTATGACGCTAGTTTGACAGAGACGCAGAGAGGGATAAGTCAAACCTGGGTCGGTAATGTTGGGGTCATTGATCAGATCTTGAAACAAGTTTTAAAAACCTGACTACGGTAAAATTATTCTTATTTTCTTAAGTTTTCGTTAATTTTCATTAACATCTTTTTTTTATATTATAGGAAGGCAAACAAGCAAGTGGGTCACCTGATGGTAAGTGATCCCCACCGCCTACAGACATCCGCAACACCAAAGAGATTGCAGATGCGTTGCCAACCCAGAGGGCTAAGATGAAATACCTCTAGTGCCAGTAATTACACCGGCTGTCTTGCTCTCCACGCCGAAACACAACAGTGCAAGCACTGCTGCTTAGCGGCAGGATTAGCTAGCAAGATGGTGGTAGCGATCCGGACGGACATGAGGTATGCGCGCCATCTTGCGGGCAGTGGAAATCGCTTACCATCAAGTGACCCCCTTGCTCGTTTGCCTTCCTATTTTATAAAAAAATATATAGCCTATATTATGTTATTCTGATGTTTATGTATAAACAATATTCCTGGAAAGTTTTATTAAAGTCCGTTCAGTTGTTTATGCGTAAAGGAGTCAAAAACAAACAAACATCTATCCGAACACAGACAGTTGTGACATAATTTAACAGCGCCTGCGCAAGTAAGCATTAGTTCCTATCTCGTACCCATCGATAGCAAGTATGGATGGCTAATTAGTGGGTCCGAACCCGGGTGCGGACGTTAATAGTCGCACTCGGTCATTTGTTAAGTTCTCACGATATGGTACAGGCGCACGCGCAAGTCGGTAACAAAAGCGATTGCAAGCAAGCAACTGTACAGGGTCCTGCAATCCATGGGGCCCCCTAGTTCCAGATCACTAACCTACTCATTTTGCCGGTTGTCAATCCTTACTAATCCTTACTAATATTATAAATGCGAAAGTAACGATGTCTGTCTGTCGCACTTTCACACCAAAACGACTGATTCGATTTAAATGCAATTTGGTACACAGATAGTCTAGCGCCTGAGAAAGGACATAGGCTACTTTTTACTGCCAAAAAAAGGGTTGTAAGGGGTTCAAAGGGGGGATGAAAAGTTATATCGTCATTTATAGAGCTATAGAAGCTTGGAAATTATTGTTTTAGTTGTCGATTCTATATAAATGAATATGATGATATATTAATAAAGCGGATCACTCACGCATTTTTGCGTCGGGAAATGCCCGACATGTTTCGGACCAGTCCGTGGTCCTTAATCATGAGCCCCCGCGGCGGTGGCGCGACGACGACTGCGTACCGAAGCCCTGACAGCTCGGCTACTCGGCACAGGCGTTTCGGGCGGCGGCGAACAACTACCCTCGTTTGCTTCATTATTTTTAATGTCAAATGTAGGGTAGGTAAAAATAATGAAGCAAACGAGGGTAGTTGTTCGCCGCCGCCCGAAACGCCTGTGCCGAGTAGCCGAGCTGTCAGGGCTTCGGTACGCAGTCGTCGTCGCGCCACCGCCGCGGGGGCTCATGATTAAGGACCACGGACTGGTCCGAAACATGTCGGGCATTTCCCGACGCAAAAATACGTGAGTGATCCGCTTTATTAATATGTCTGAGTCTCACGGTAGTTTCATGTTAAGAATATGATGATTTTATAAATAATTAAAAATGCTACCCAAAGACACTATTCCACGCGGAAGAAGTTGCTAGTTAAATTATATATGTCATAATGCCTTAAAGTGCCTAGAGTCTTTCATTTTTTTAATATAAATAATTAGAAAGGCAAAGAACAAGTGCCTGTTGCACTCGCCCCACCAAGGAGATTGCAAATGCGTAGCCAAAGCAGAGGGTTAAGATGAAATACCTCTCGTGCCAGTAATTTCACCAGCTGTCTTGCTTTCCACGCAAGCACTGCTGCTTAGCGCCTGGAATAGCAAGCAAGATAGTAGTAGCAAACCGGACGGACCTTGCACAACGTTCTACAAACCTCAAAAAACCTTTATAAAGGTCCTAAGTCTAATCTACATATTTATAACGTTATCGGGACTTAAACGCGATAAAAATATATTGATAATTTACCTCGACGTTTCGGCCATGTTTCAACGGCCGTGGTCACGAGTAGAGTCTCTTTGTGGTCACGACTAGAGTCGCGTCACAGAATAAATAATAGTACTAACGTACAGAAACATCTCTTTTACGACCACCATTAAACGAATTCCAACTTTATGATCAGGCTCAAAAAGTTCGTATTACTTCATAAACATTCGCCAGGCGGCATACGTCAAAAGGAAGGCGCCGCCCGCACCCGCCTTCAACCCGCAATGCCCTGGCGCACCGCTAGGGTTGGGCTGCTTACTATAATACTATCTCATGCGACACAGAGTGAGCGGGGGCGCGCGCGGCGGGCCGGCAACCTACTGCGATTAACCTACGCCATGGGAATCTTCTTTGGCCATGGGTGGTGCGGCGAGTGCACCTACAGTGCGGAGTGGAACCACCCTGGTCGCGTTTAAGACCCGATAATGTTATAAATATGTGTGAAAATCGCGAAAGTTTAAAACAATCTAATCTGCATATATACACATACATACATACCATACTGGCTTTACACGGGTACAATAAGGAGTACTAGACCTAAAAACTTTAAGCAAAGAAATCTCTAAATGACATTAAATACCGTATCAAAATCCGTCGCGTGGTTTAGAAGGAGTTAGTGCCCAAAGATACAAGGACAGACAGGAACCGATAGCGATTTTGCTCTATACTATGCAGTAATAGTAAAGAATGGTAATATTTTTTGTGATTTTGACCCTGATAAGTAGTCACTTTTGGCACTGACTGTACATAATAGACCAAAGTGCCCAAAACACAATTATCGCTCATGTAACGAAGCTGACACTTACGCGTAAGTGAGGACACGCCGGTCGGTTCATACCTCACTGAACCACGAAAACGTAAGGGACAAACTACTTTAACTGGCGAAAGAATATCGAGTTCACTGCATTTTGAAATAATGCCACACACGATGCTCCAGTTAAGACAAAAGAAAATCAGGCTAAAGCATAGCAAACTGATCAAAATAGTTTATTAACTTGTGACAGTCCTACGACTTCGCAAGCTTGAAATTGACCAGAACTTAATGGGAATATATTGCACAGTCAAGGAAATTGAAACATATACCACCGTAGAACCTAGTCGAAGAGACATACGCATGACATTTGTATGACATAGCCTGGCGTTTAACGCGTCGCATCATTGCGATAGGGTTCTAAGGTGGTGAATATATTTCCCCTACTGTACATAAAACCTGTAAAAAAATCTTTAAATGACAGCAAATACCGAACCAAAATCCGTCGCGGGGGTTAGAAGAAGTAAGCGGCCGAACAGACAGGGAAGGATAGTGAGTTTGTTTTATACTTTGTAAAGATAAAGATTAGACTACTTTATTTAATTCTACAATTTAAATAAACTTACCCCACAAAAACACTCCAAAATACTAACAAAAGATGTTTACGCCGATAGATCCTTGCGTAGAATGAGAGATTCCTCTCTCCAAGCGAAAGTTTGCATGATGTCATAGAAATTTATAAGGATTGTGCGTGTGACATAACGTCTTCCATGTATGGAATATCCTGGTTTTGTGGGTTTATGAGTTGACAATACTTCAATAACAAAACCTGTATGAATCACAAGACCCACCACTCCTGATGCAATGGATTAGCTATTCTTGGCGCCGCTGATTCCCATAGGCGGCGGTGATTACTCTCAACCAGGTCATCCACATATTCCACATGCTAGTTTGCCTCACCTGTACACAGAAAAACCGGCTCGATTAAAACAACACCCAGAGCATGAACGTAATTCACCCTTGTTACTTTTCAATGTGTGGTCAGTGCCAGATTGTTTAGTGCTAAAATTCCACACTACTTTAAAATTCCCTAACACTTTATTAAAGTTTTAGGTACAGTCAGCCTTAATTAGAAGTAGCTGAACATTTTATTACCTTGCCGCCGTCAGTAATGGGACAAATTCAAACAACTCCCATTTCATAATAATATGTTACTATGACAAGGTCCTCAGTTTAGCTACCTCTGAGGCTGACTGTACAGTGAGCGTCAAATATACCCGAGCGGGCAGGGTGGTCAAAAATATCTGAAGACGCCCGAGCGTATTTGACAATAGAGTCGAGTTCAGATATTTTTGACACTTTGCCTGCTCTGGTATATTTTACGCTGACTGTACATCCTTCGACGAGTACCGACTGACCATCTATTGGTCTTCATAGACCAGGAATACTGGCCGAAGGGAGTAGCTTTTTGTCTTTTTCCCGAACGGATGTTGGACACCCCGAAACTAGGTCACACGTCGCCGAAGGATTGCGTGTGTTTTTGTTTTGTTTTGTTATACAAATATTAAATCAAATCAAAAAACAAACATATGTAGGTATGTATGTATTTTTATAAGTGATATTATTATTCATGTATATTAATTTAAAATCTTAGGTTAAGTTTTTACATTATTTCTATAAAAAGTAATAAAACAATATCAATACAAAATATACAAACATTATAAAAACCTAACCTTGAGGGCCGCCGGCAGCGGGGCAGGGCTCAAGCTACCGGTGGTTAGGGCTGCAGAGTGAGGAATCTCCTGACTATTCGTGACGTGTCCAGGAGTACCGCCTTCTGTATCTGACCCTTGATCCAACCTTCTAGCGAGAGTCTCTTGAGGTGTTGGTCGAGACTCTTCGCTATAATAATAATAATAATTATTATTATTTAAAAAAAAGTGAAGAATACAAGGGCTCAGCGTTAATTTTCAATAAAGTCTTAGTGCCTACAGTTTGAGGGAGAGCAAAATAACTGCTTTAAGAATAAAATGTAGTAGATTAGTAGGATAATATCCTGAATTTGCAACAACGTCGCTTGCTTCCATAGCATTCATTTGTGATATACCTAAAGTAATGTTTCTTAATGAATGTTAACTTTACAATATTTCTAATGAAATGCTGGGTACCTACGTAGAGATTGCGTTAATCTAGGTTACAATTATTGCCGTCGGCGTTGTGATCTCTTAGGGCCTGATGAGTCCCGCAGGCCCCGCAGCGTCTGTTGAAAACAGGTTTGAGGGTTACGCCATGGCAGTTCTTGGATAGGGTAGACCAGGGAGGGAGAGTTCTACGTATCTCCTGAGACGCTCCAGGGAGGAGGAAGACATAGAGCGTTTCCACCATGTCTAATGATGGGTAATTTTTCAAAATTTTTAAAATTATGAAAGTTTTCAGTTTATTTTTCAGAAAAATTAAATGGATAAATAATGTTTAGTGTATTTTATTTCACTGTAATTATATTTATTTATAATCATAAATTTGGAAAAACATCAGAAACCTGAACAAAGAGTTGGATCGGAACGTCGGGAATTAGATTCGTTACTATGCACGCGAAATGAACCGTTTTAATTGTTTTATTTCAATGTAGTACAAGTCGCGAAAACAAAGAATTATTAACTTCAAAAATCGTATTATAGCAAAAATATTTGTTAATTGTTTTGCTGACACAAATTCAAAGAACAATAACAATTATAGCAAATAGAAGCTAACAAAACTTCGCATTGACCTTGAATGCTTTCGTTATAGTATCGATAACCGATTAACAACTGTTGGGCAACACTAACATCGATGTTTTGGCTTTTGACAGAAGTTGAGCAAGACTGGTGTTGTGGTTTAATTTCGTATCGATTGTTATAAGATTTAATTTGATTTCACTTCAGACAGACAATTTTGAGTTTCCTCTCCGAGCGTTCTTCTTTGATAATGACATCGTGGAAAGGGATAAAGTGGTATTTTTAAAGGAGCGACTCCGAGCCTCGTCGTAGATTGCAGACGGTAGCAGCTGACGGCCGACGGCATGTGATGCGACAGAAGACTTTATAGCTAGGGAATCTATTCCGACACATGGCTTCAACTGCCACCCATAAGTGGCGTGCTGCTCGATGCAGTTTTGGTTGTTTTGGAGTTGGTTTTTAAAAACGAAGGGGCAGTTAATTTAGCTTGGCTAAGGGAGGGAGCTCTTATTGCTTAAAAATACACTAACTGAAAAAGTTAAGTACGTAATAGGAGTTTATTTAGTGTCCGTTTCTAACTTAAATAACTAAAAACTTGGGTAATATAAATAAATGTTGATTAAAAACAGTATTAAGAAAATATTTTCATAGATTTATATATTGGCAGTCTCAGTAAAGTGTGAAATAAGAATTACTTACTTTGGCTGTGGCGATTTTTTATCGTTATCCACATTTTAGTTTATCGATATCGATATTGTTACCATTGCTCAGCACTATGCTGCCACTCTTTCCTTCCCGCCATAATCAACACCGGATTCGTGTCCGTTGACAATTTAATCATTGCAAACTGTATCTTAACCTGTTTGACACATTGTCCATATTAGCTTAAAATTAAAATAGTAGACAAATTGAAGCTTAACTTTATAACCACGATAGTATTACGGCTAAAATATGCAAAACAAATCATTCGTCAACCTTATGCATATGTTTTTAAAGTTCAGTTTCGTATCAAAATTGTTTTGCAGACGTAGAATTGGGTTGGTAATTCGTGACCAGCAAGCAATGGTTGCAAAATGGCGGCAGATTGTATGAGTTAGTCTTTAAGCTCACTAAACGACTAAACGGTTGTGAAATTTAATAAGGCCTCGCCTGTCGAATTTGAGAGCGAGTTCGTAAACGACGTTAGTGGCATATACGTTCTTTTTTTTTGTTACTTTAGGACACTTCCACACTCCTGTAATACCAATTTAAAGTATTTTTTGATTATTCTAATTTAATAACAATACCCTACCAGAGCTCATCTGAAAAAAATGAATTTATTTGAAAAGGAGATGTACAATTAAATTTTATTTAATTGGATATGTATTCTTCAAACACACGACTGGACAATAATTCAGTAAGTAAAAAGCGACAGCTCTATCCGACCAAAAAAAACCATAAACATGAACTGTTTATAACCAGATTCATATATATGTCTGTCTGTGAGTATTTTCAGTCAGCATTAGTTGACATTGACGTGAAATTTACACATAGAAAGTGTTTAAAAACTTTTCAACTCCAAGTCAAACACAACAATCGACATTTACACGCAGTCTTTTTACTCGACTACGGCAAAGCCAAAAGGAAGGGTTATGTTTTTTTATAACTGATGAAGTTAAACGTTATGCGAATGTACGTAGGTCACTTTTACATCGTATGCGTGACGGATATATCCATCATTGGCGTTAAACCTAGAGTGACGGATATATTTAAGAAAAAACTTTATTGCCAATAACAATTTAAATTAAATTACCACAACAACAATTGCGGTGCTAGAAAACTGTTTGAGATTGGCATTATGTTTTGTTTTATATACGTCTTTGGCGTTGAACCTATAGTGACTGATATATCCGTATCTGACTCTAAAAAGGTTAAAACCTTCCTTTAATTTTTTTTTAAATATTCTTCCGGTTTAAAGGTATGAAAACTATTTAATCGCAACTTAAACCCCCTTACCAGGTGACCTCCGCATTGAATTTGTTATTCGCCGTGAGGATGGCGTCGCCAATTCAAGTTTGAACTTAAAATAAACACAGGAAGTGAACATTAAGGTCGGTGACACACAAGTAACACCTGTACACGAGAACATGGAAAACATGTGAATTCAAACGACATGCGAGTAAGCTCTTGCGGGGAGCTTTTTTAATTAATAAAAATAATGTTCATTTATAACCGGATTTATTAAGTTTTAACAGAACTTTCCCGAGTAATATATTAAGACTGACTATCACTAACTTAATATAGGTATTTATGATCGGCGTTACCGCGGTGGGCCGCTTTTCGAGAGAAATGTGCAAGTCGCGTCTTTGGCTCCTGGGGGTCTAGCACGCTAGCTTTTATCGATGACATAAAGCATTT
The DNA here is from genome assembly GCA_963691745.1 of Ditula angustiorana. NCBI lineage: Eukaryota > Metazoa > Arthropoda > Insecta > Lepidoptera > Tortricidae > Ditula > Ditula angustiorana. The sequence goes on from OY829490.1 coordinate 861,791, forward strand.
ATCCCGTTCTAACCAGTATGCGTGTGCGAAAGGGACGAATGCTTTATGTCAGCGATAAACGCTAGTGTGCTAGAGGGGCTGGAGTGCGATTTTTGAATCTCACCGGGTGACTAAAGCTCGCCAAAATGGTCGTTTTTCATAAAATTGCGGCCATTTTGGTGAGCTTTAATCACCCGGTGAAAGAAAGTGTCCAAACAGACAATGTAAATCAATACAGATTTTTGTCGACACGCGGAGAGGCAAACTTCAAAAAATCGTACTGTACAGCACTATTATTCTATAAGCGCACTTCGATTCGACGTTGAGGCATCACCCTGCCTCGCTCATTCAAGCCAGCGCGCTAGAGCAAAACAGGGCCACGGGGGTTCCATTCCGCACTGAAGGCGCGCTCACCGCATGACCTATGGCATAGGTTAATCGCAGTAGGTTGCCCGCTCACTGTGTCGCGCATTACAGTAAGCAGCCCAACCATAGCGGTGCGCCTGGGCATTGCGGGTGGAAGGCGGACGCGGGCGGCGCCTTCCTTTTAACACATGCCGCCTGGCGAATGTTTATGAAGTAATACGAACTTTTTGAGTCTGATCATAAAGTTGGAATTCGTTTATTGGTGGTCGAAAAAGAGAAGTTTTTGTACGTTAGTACTATTATTTATTCTGTGACAGTACTCTGCCCCAACATTGATCTCCTCGCTGGTGCACTAATAGAATGACTCTCTAGGAAAATCTATGAGAAATATCTAAGTGCGGTAAATATTTCGCCGCCATACTTTGAATCAATGCCATATCTAATTTGTATGCATCGCGGTGCCTTAGGGCCACTTAGAAACAAGTATTTAGGTACTCGTGCAACTACCAATTACTGTGCCAGAGCGAGTGCAGACCGAAATAATATATAAGAATAACTTGATTTTGTAATACTTGTTATATTTTTTGGAAAATTTCTCCAAAAAAACGGCAAAAGTACCTATAGAAGCAACGGGTGGTGCGGCAAGAGGTCGCCAGACCCAATGACGGCTTAAAATAGAATAGACTAGAATAGAATATAATAGAGTAGAGTTGAATAGACTAGACTAGACTAGAATAGAATAGAATAAATAATAATAGAGTAGAATGGAACAGAGTAGAGTAGAATAGAATTTATGGTGAAAAGAAGATTAACGGCGTTAATGGTTTTTTTTCTACGATCATTATACATTATATATTTTGTTATTCTTTGAAATATCATAAGTATTCAAATGACAGTTACTTTGCCAAGCCTCGCCCAAATAATAATAAATATTAAGTAGATCAGCAATCTTCTTAGTGTTGCGGGTGTCTATAGGCAGTGGTGATCACTTACCATCAGGTGTCCTACTTCCTATTTCAGAAAAAAAGATAAAGAGAATGTGAAGATAGTTAGTATTCTGACAAATTCGTTTAATTAACATAAACTGTAATGTATGTTAAGATTTTTAACACGACAACATTGTAACTTTATGTAGCAATTAAAAGAAATTGCATGGCTTATTAAAATCTATACTTACAACTAACTTTGTAACATCTCGTTTGTACTACATTTTTTGCAAATAAAAATATTCTGTTTTATTTTGTAAAAAATTGACGTGAAGCTAATTTGCTGCTGTACTAGTGGGTGCAATAGAGCGAATTGGACATCGTTTTTTTATTACTATTTTCCTTTTAATGACAAGAAAAAAGTCTTCTACTTACTACTGAATAGTTGTCTGTGTGTGCACCTCACTTTACCTCGATTCAATCTGACGCGCCTTGATATAATTATTCCGCGCTCCATTAGTGCGCCGGCGCAGTGCTTATGTGTCCGTCTGTCTCTATAGACATCCGTAACTAGGGCTTTAGTAGGCGAGGTTTGTGTGTGCAAGCGTAAGTGTACGATTAACGTAAAGTGTGTGTGTGTGTATGTGATCATCACAAATGGGAATATGTAAATAATCCAAAGGATGTTTAAAAACTCATGTGGTACGTTAATAAGCAGGTACAGTCCATTATGACTTAAAACGAAGCAACCTGATCATAAAGTAAAATAAAAACCGCCATCAAAATAGCTTATAATGAACAAACTAAAACATAAAAACGCAAAAAAGTTATAAAGATAACAAAAAATCTTTACAACTAGTAGACACCGCGACTTCGCTCGCGTGTAATTAGTAGCCTATGCCCGTCAGGGATAGAGTAGCTTTCTATTAGTGTTTTTTTTTGTAATCGGTACAGTAGTTCTAGTTATTGCTCCCTACATACAAACAAATAAAGTTTACCTCTTTATTATATTAGGGTAGAAGTCAGGGATATATTTATCCTAGGGCCATCCAGGCCATGGCCCGAAGCGCCAGGCTGCGAGGGGCGGCAGCCGCCCCTAAAATGAAATACTTTATCGTCACTTAATGGGGCGCCAAAGCTAAATGGCCCGGGGCGCCAAATCTTTAAATACGCCTCTGGTTGAAGAGTAGAATTAATATTAAATTCTAATCAAACGGTTATTTTTGGAGTTGATGCCGAAGCAAACTTTAAAACTCAAATTACTGTAAATTTAAAAATTTATAACATAATTATTTGTAAGAGGGGACAAATCAATAAGCCAAATTCAAATCTCGTGACTGCTCGTGACGTTATGAATTTAAATTTGGAACAGCTGTGCAAATTCAAGTTGGTTGGTTGGTTAGTATCCACAGATATTAAAACAGTTATCGATACGAAACGTCAACTCAGTATGTTTTTTTAATTTAAGCGCACGACATTTGATCTCGAGTGACATGACAATAGGGACTTCATTCGTTCGTCTATGGTTTAAAAAAACGTTCGTCTTTACGGATAGATCGAATCACAGAGTACCTTTTTAATATACATGGCCGCAATTAGTTGTCATACGTTTGTTGGTTTTTTGCTGTTACGGTTTTTTGCAGTTATGATATGTGTGTAGATAAAGTAATGTATGCAACTGTATATAATTAGGCCTTAAAACACTCGTGTGATCCTAATATGAAACTCGCTGACGCTCGTTTCATAAAACCACACTCGTATTTTAAGGCCTCTCATTATATAGCAGTTGCATAAAATACTATTATAAGTGTTTCTATATACATTCCCCAATGTTTTTTTAGTTGCTTGTTTTTTCTTTTAAATTTTTTGGCATCGACACTTAGCTTTAAATGCCTATATCCTGCTACATCATAACCCCTGAAAGGCACGCATTAGCAAAGTTATTTTCGAAAGAGTGATTGCTTGCAGCAACTCTGTAGGCGCCTACTAACGACTGCGCCCGCGCATACTAGACTATGCAGAGTTCGATAAGTGATTATCTAGAGCTATAGCCAATCCATAGAGCATATTTAGGCTAAATTTTACACTAGCTTTGCACGGCTATAATAAGGATGTACAGTAGGGAAATATATATTCACGTACCACCTTAGAACCCAACGCAATGAGGCGGAGCGTTAAACGCCAGGCTATGTCATACAAATGTCATGCGTATGTCTCTTCGACTAAGTTCTACGGTGGTACGTGTTTCAATTTGCTTGACTGTACTTATGTAGTAATACATAAAATCCTTTCTTTTTAACGCCAAAAATGGATATCCGTACTATGAGTTCAAAGCCAATGACGGATATATCCGTCGACGGGTACAGCCAAAAAGTGACCTACGTGCATTCGCATAAGGTTCAACTTCGTTGCTTACAAAAAAAGCTTGGCCTGAAAATGACGTTTAGTACTAGACGTGGCGATGCAAAGGTTAAACAATCTAATTTAAGTATGACAGTGAAAACTGTATTAAAATCTATTTCGTGAACATTTGTAACAGAAAATTCTTTAGATTCTTATGTTTAGGGTTCCGTACCTCAAAATGAAAAACCGAACCCTTATAGGATCACTTCGTTGTCCGTCCGTCTGTCTGTCTGTCTGTGAAGACTCTTTTTCTCAGGAACGCGTGGAGGTATATATCGAGTTAAAATTAATACCAAATACTCAAATCTGTGGTCTCTTGGAGCCGTAAAAAAATCAAACTTCTAAATCAATGCAATCAAAAGATACGGCCGTTTATGCTACATGTCTCATACATTCCCAAGGTACTTAAAAACCTACGGGGTACTTCCCGTTGAAGTAGAACTATGAAATTTGGCAAGCAGCAAGGTTTCACAGCATAAATAAAATAATAAATCCGAAAACCGTAAATTTGTAGTTACGTTGGTACCGAACCTCAGTGCGCGAGTCCAACTCGAACTTGGCTCGTTTTTTATGTAAAACATTCAAATTATTAAATTATAATGTTATGCCATGACGACACAAAGAAAAATCTTAGGATAATGGTAGGACTCGAACCTGCAGCCTGATTATTTTTGTATCGTCATTAGGTACATAGAGCATTAAAATCCGTTTCATGGTTTAGAAGGAGTAAGCGGCCGAAGACATAAGAACAGACAGGAACGGATAGCGACTTTACCTTATCCTCGTAAGGCCCACGTCAAATTGCGTTCTATGAATTTTGAACCATATCGTTTGGGACAGTGAGTTTAAGGTCAGTTTGTAATTTTTCCTATATTTAGGACTTGGGGCCTTACGAGGTTATACTATGTAAACATAAAGATAAAGATATACCTACCTCTATGTATATTTATAGTCACGTATATCCCAAACATAACTCTAAGAATTTAACTTCATAATAACATTTCAACATCTATTGCGAAATTATAATAACAGCAATTTCATTAATAAAGCACAGGAGAATGTGTCTGTACATGGTTCACCATCGCTGGTAAGGTCGCGTCCTTGCGCGGGAGTCGAACCGGCGACCACGACGTTCTAATGCACGACAGTGTGTTCACGGTATAGTTGACCAAGTAATTGCTTAGCTACTATTAAACCTTATCCTCTTGTAATACGTTTCTTATAGTTCGATGTACTCTATGGTAATACGATCGAAAGAAGGGTATAAGTATTTTTTTGATCGACTATACCGACGCTATGCCGCCGCCCGGCACAAGAATTCGCTCGCAGTTTCAAAAGCAGGGGGGTTTCACTCCGCACTGTAGCTACGCGACTTGCCTATGGCAACCTTGCAACTCCGCGAAACCAGTGCCGTGCTTGTGCAAGTTAGCTGCGTCTGTGCGACACATATATGCTTATGCAAAAACCCACCCTCCTCCGCTTCCACACGAAACAATATTTATCATACAGATTTAACTACACACCACCACCTCTAAACACTAAACAAAACGATCGACGCGTGTTTCGCCTCTGTACGAGGCAAAATGGACCTCCGCAAAGTAACGCCTGAATCTATTAATTATTTGAGTTTGTAATGTTTTGTAGTTTAACTGTAAGTTACAAATAGGTAATAGGGTGGTAGGACCTTGTGCAAGGTCCGTCCGGATCGCTACCACCATCTTGCTCGCTAATCCTGCCGCTAAGCAGCAGTGCTTGCACTGTTGTGTTCCGGCATGGAGAGCAAGACAGACGGTGTAATTACTGGCACAAGAGGTATTCCATCTTAGCCCTTTAGGTTGGCAACGCATCTGCAAACTCCTTGGTGTTGCGGCTGTATATGGCGGTTATCCACTTGCTCGTTTGCTTCCTTTTTTATATAAAAAAAAAGGTTTTGCCGATGAATGTGCAACACATTTTCTTACAAATCTCTTATTTTATTATCACTGTCAAATACAACAAAATAGTGTCAGATGTAGAGATACTACTTCATCCCACTTATATTAACAAGCACGTGACGAATGATCTTTCAAATCATTATCATTCCACCTGCGCGGGCGCTGCGCACGCCTCGTCTCCGGATAAATCGTTTAAAACATCGCAATGTGATATATTAACAAAAAAGTTGTGTGTGGGATTTGATAAATATTTGTTTTTTAAATAACGGTGAGTTTGAACTATTAATTTTAAGTCATTGCAGGTGGTAGGACCTTGTGCAAGGTCAGTCAGGATCGCTACCACCATCTTGCTCGCTAATCCTGCCGCTAAGCAGCAGTGCTTGCACTGTTGTGTTCCGGCGTGGAGAGCAAGACAGCCGGTGTAATTACTGGCACAAGAGGTTTTCCATCTTAGCCCTCTGGGTTGGCAACGCATCTGCACTCTCTTTGTTGTTGCAGGTGTCTATAGGCGGTGGTGATCACTTACCATCAGGTGACCCACTTGCTTGTTTGCCGTCCTATGTTGTATTAAAAAAAAAAAGCGTTGTGTGTCCGTTAGAAATAGCATGCTTGATTTTTGGGAACTAACTTAACTTTTTTAGTACAGTACAATGATTTCAAGAATTTATTTCGGCGGTCATCTGAAATACCATAGTATAACTTTAAATCACGTCGATTTCATTAAAGAACTGTAAATTTGCCGCTTTATACACATTTTACAAAGTCTACTATGACCTCAGTCGGACTCGCATACGAGAGTTCCGTACAAATAAGGCCCAAAAATACGTTTCTGGAATGGTGGCCGTTTTTAATTTCTAACTATTTCATTTAAATTGTTTGTTTTATAGCAACTATAAAAATACGAACTACATATATAATAATTTCAAGTGTATATATATTGCGTTTTAAAATATAATCCAAAAATAAACACGTTCCTTGTATGAGGACGCCCTTTTATTTTTATCTTTATTTTATTTTATTATTTTTTGTCATAGCGGCCATAGTAATACACATTCTGTGAAAAAAATTGAATGTCTATCTTTTACGGTTCAAAACATATATAGCAATGTGACAGACAGACGGACACTTAGTATTAGGGTCCCGTTAGCACCTTTTGGGTACGGAACCCTAAAGATGATGACGATCTTTTCCACGAGAGTATGAAATCGTTTTTAATATTCATACTTGTGCATCTTTCTTTATTTGTATAAGGTTAAGGTTGTCGACCCACCTTTACCTCGTTAGTTGGCCTTACAAGCCCACGCAGACAGCATAGATCCTAAACCGACACAAGGATAACTTTTTTTTTATAAAATAGGAAAGCAAACGAACAGGTGGGAACTATCTATACGCCGGTATTCTGTGAGAGTGTGCTACTACCCCGGTCGAGCCGGCTCAATCTTACTACAACCAGCAACTATTTACAATGTGGCTCTACTACTGTTCTTTACCTCAAAGATTTCATCAATTACTGTACAAAGCGCAGTAGTAGCTACCATAAGGTATTCTCTGGAGTGAACTTATATATTTCCACTATGTCCCTAACATGTCCTCCGAACTTTAATTTATCTCTATGTTCGCCTCTTTCTGTTCTTAGTTCAGGACCTGTCCACCGTTCATAACCCTGTACGTCACTAAATATCAGACTGACACATGATAGTAAGACAAATAGTGATTATATTTTACTTTTCACAGATAACAAGACACAGGGAGACAACGATAAGATAAAAAATAAGATAAACCATCGGCAGTTTACTGCTAAAGATTTAAAGGAAGCTGTTATTGTTTAAAATACAGATGCTATTGAAGAAGCGGATCAGATTGTGTTAATTTGGGGTAATATAGAACAGTCAAGAAAAAAGTTAAAGAACAGAAGTTAAACGGAAATGATAACAGGAAGAGTTGCATAAGATATGATAATACTAGGTATAACCTAATGATACGATCCAAGAAACCAAGACTAAAAAATAGATAGTAAAAAAAATAGGAGAAGCTTAGAAGTCGTATCACCAGACTTAACAGAACTTGTTAAGGAAATCGAAACCTGACAGAAGAAAATAAAAGCCAACCAAAATGGTGCAGAGAGTGTCAGACGCAGATTCGGAAAAAAAGGTCCCTGAAGACGTATTTTCGTCACTTTTAGGACATTTCGGAAAATGGCAGCTCATAATTTTCCTATCAGTATTCCTAATCAAGCTGTCATCAGGATGGGTGCAGATGGCAATTCTGTTCCTCACGCCAAAAGTGGTCTATTGGTGCGAAGAATTCCCTGCTAATTACAGCAGGGTCGTAATTTCCAACGGAACATGTTATGACGATTGCCTGAAGTATGCATATGATACTGAGCCGTTCCACAACACCATTATATCTGAATGGGACCTTGTGTGCCACAAGTCCTGGATGGCAAGCTTCACCCAGATGGTGCTGCAATTCGGGATTCTAATTGGCAGTATCGTTTTTGGATTCCTTTCCGACAGGTGAGTTAAAAAGTTCCAGAAATAGACCTGTCTTTTTTTATTGAAAACATTCAATTTGAGCTTTTACAGATGGACCTAGGACTTGTTTGAATAAGAAGTTAGTAATAACGAGTACATGTTTCAGAAAGGAGCAATGTAACTGTAACTTAAATTACCACTTAGAGTCAATCAGACTGAATTCTGGACCACTTTATAACCGTTTCACAATAAATAGCATGATCATCTTCATAGTAAATGATGACTTAGTGTTGCGCCGATTACTATTTTCGAGAAAAATCTAGAGTGGCCCCAAATTCAGTTTTATTGACTATCTGAATCTACGGCGTGTAGTAAATTGAGATGTAACAAACCTAAGAATTCATTATCAGACAAAATTCGATGTAGTTTAAGATATAGATTTAACTCAATCAACATATCTCTTTCAGATACGGCAGAAAGAACACATTCCTCGCGTCCATCGCTGGACTCATCTCATTCGGCTTCTGCGTCCCTTACTCCCCTAACTACATCATCTTCACCGCCATCCGGTTCTTCTTAGGCTTCTCCGTTGCCGGGACTATGGTCATATCCTTTGTCATCGTCATGGAGTCCGTGGGACCCAAATACAGAGAAGCCATTGGCTGCGTGTTTCACATCCCTTTCATCCTGGGGCATTTGACTGTCCCTCTTTTCGCCTATTTTTATAGGACATGGGATCAGTATTCCTTGGCCATGGCAATTCCTCAGCTGATTTATTTGAGTTACTTCTTCATCATGACTGAGTCTCCAAGATGGCTGGTCAGCGTTGGTCGAGTGGATGAGGCCACGGAGATTGTGACGAAAGCTGCTACCATGTAAGTAATAGTTTCGTAGTTTGTGATAATTGTGAGGGCTAAGATGGATTCCCGCTTGTGGCAGTAATTTCACCGGCTGTCTTGCTCTCCACGCTGGAACACAACAGCGCAAGCACTGCTGCTTAGTGACTGGATTAGCGAGCAAGATTGTGGTAGTGATCCGGACGGACCTTATACAAGGTCCTACCACCCGCGAAATCATATGGTCAATGCATGCAAAAACGTGCTATCGAACGAATGTACTTGTCATCATAGTTATCAGTGTCATTGTCACTTCTGTATCTTATCTTTTTCTATCCTTACATAATATTAGCAATATCTTCACCTTGTACGTCATTGACATATTTTAAGATTCCGGAGTCAAATGGCAAAAACGGAACCCTGAAGTTTCGAAATGTCCATCCGTCCGTCTGTTAGTAACAAGCACTTTCCTCGCAAACTATAAGTGTCAAAAGGCTTAAATTTTGCATGATGAAAAATAAATAAAGAACTATGACGACTACAAGTTCCCACCCCCTAAATCTTAAGCTGTAGCCATGATTTTTTTGTATAATTATATTCCTTATTATTTTAATAATATTGAAGCTTTTTGTTTTTTATGAGATTCCTTAAATTCTAATATTGACAAATCTATAAAGAATATAATCAAAATCAAAATCTACAATCTTATTCCTAATGCATATACGAGTAACAACTAGGTAACAAGAGTATACTTAAAATTCATGGCTGTTAGGGTTTAGAGGGTGGAAAAAGTTACCGCCGTTCTTACATAAGACCGCAATTCTCTTAAGTTATTTATCAAGTACATTTGTCCATGTGAGAGCATTGATAGTAAATACAACGTTAATTTATCAAGGATTATATCATTTCAAATACAGCATCCCTTGTAGCCATCCACTTGAGGAGTGATAGGTTTATCATTAGAGTTATCAATGATTATAGTCATTGATAAGAAATAATGCGAATAGCTCAGCGTATCATAGATAAACATATTATGCATTTTTCCTTTTAATTTTCGCGTTTATCACGCATATCGTCCAGCTCGTATTTGGTCTATCACGCATTTAATCTAACTCACATTTGATCTATTGCGCATTTTATATATCTATCTCGCTTTTGGACCAAACACTTTTGGTCTATGACAAATGCGTCATAGACCAAAAGTTTTGGTCTATCATGGAGATATGTAATTAAGAAAACGCCTGCCCTACTATATCCTGAACAGTTTGCCCGCAGATATCCGACAGGAGCGCAACAAAAATTTAATTTAAAAATAAGTATTAAAATCCATATTGTTTATTTTATTTAGAAAAAGAAACAAAGTTATCACAGAAAAGAAAATTGAAAAGTTAAAAAACTAATTAAAATTAAAATGAAAAATGTCACCTAAGCTGCTGTTTCTGGGCACTCTTCCCAGAAACAGCAGCTTAGGTGACATTTGTCACTTTAATTTTAATTGATTTTTTAACTTTTCTCGTTTTAAAAAAGTATTAGGTAATGTATCAGTTTCCGTTTAAAATCAAAAATCCAACAGTCAGACTGATGTATCAGTTTTGTGGGACATTGTTTACGAAACACTCGTGTAACAATATGTATAATAATAATAATAAATAATAACCATCATAATTATTTCGTCTAACTCTTATTTGGCGATGCGAGTTTGACGTAATGCGTAACAGATCACGCGGAACCTCAAAATCGCATTTGCTCGAGGTACCTTTGTAGCAAATGGCCGCTGCATGTGTTAAGATTAACTAACTAATCTCAGACAGAAGTGACGTCTGCATTATTTACTTGCGTCAATATTGTGTTGTTCGAAAGATAACACTCGGAAATCTCTCTTAAGTAAATACTTTACTTTTATCAAACAAACTAACCTTGTGCTTGTTTCGTCTGCTTGGTTCCTTGTTTGAAATTAAATGCTGTTTATTTTCGTCTCCTTGATCTTCTTTACATGGGTAGTATAAAACAAATCGCCATCCTTTCGTATCTGTCCTCATCATATCCTTAAGCGGTAAACCGTTGATTTTGATACAGTTTTCACTCTAATTTATAGATTTTCTTTTAGGAAAGTTACTTACCAAATGTAATTTACAAAATCTGTAATACCGATAGCAATAACTCAAAAAAAGGGATAGTGCCCTAAGATTAATCGCGTGGCTGGCTGCAATTCTTAAGGTAGCTGCCCTTACTTACTCTTAAACTCCTTTAAGATAATTAATAGATTCAGGCGTTACTTTGCGGAGGTCCATATCAACAAACTGGAACAAATTACCTTGCTACTCCGCGAGATTGTGGTTTCGCGGAGTAGCAAGGTAATTTGTTCCAGTTTGTTCTCCTTTAAGATATAATTAAATAGCCTTTTGCGGGTGGTAGGACCTTGTGCAAAGTCCATGCGGATCGCTACCGCCATTTTGCTCGCTAATCGCGCCGCTAAGCAGCAGTGCTTGCACTGCTCTGTTCCGGCGTGGAGAGCAAGACAGCCGGTGTAATTACTGGCACAAGAGGTATTCCATCTTAGCTCTCTGGGTTGGCAACGCATCTGCAATCTTCTTGTTGTTGCGGGTGTCTATAGGCGGTGGTGATCACTTACCATAAGGTGACCCACTTGCTTGTTTGCCTTCCTATTTCATAAAAAAAAAAAAAGAAGCCTGCCTTACCGTGGCACAGCTCCAATATGACTAACCTAACGCCCTGAACCTCTAAATTTCAGGAACCGCATGCCAACAGACAGGATCGAGGAAGCTCTGAAGAAGTTCTCCCACGAGCTGGTGACGCGCGAGGGTCCAAAGGTGAACTACTCGGACCTGTTCCGACCCTCGCTGAGGGTCAAGACCGTCTGCTCCTGTCTGATCTGGTTCATAACGGGCACCACCTTCTACGGGGTGAACCAATACATCAGTCAGACCAGTTCTAATGCCTTCGCGAGCGTCGGCGCGGCCGCTGCTGTGCAGGTAAGAATAGTAATTTGTGAAGCGAGTGCGGAAAGCTAGGCATTCCTAGCTAAGTTTGCAAGCGCGAGCCGAAGACGAGTTTCATACCCACAACATTTGACGTTTTATACGTTCTTGAATATTAAAGAATGACTGACTGGAATTTTTGTATGGAAAACAGAGGACAAATGGCCAAATAGGTCACCCGATAGGAAGTGATCACCATCAATGAGAACCTCTGCACCTGAAGATCTGAAAGGCTGCAGCCTGAAGTCGTTGATTCGTGGTTACCCTCTAGGATACCCCCCTCCCACCTCTGCACGCTAGGCTTCCGCAACCTCCCCCTCACCATACATAACGCAGTAGCAGTAAGATACGTCACTTTACAGACGTATGCTGTGATTGTCTGGTACTACACTGGTCGAGCCGGACCATTTGTACTCCTACCAGCAAGTGGGTACAGTGTGGCTCTAACACTTTACAATAAAATAAAATAAAAGTGATGCATGTGCGAAGAGTTACAAAAACCTATTTGAATTACAGTATTTATAGTGCAGGTTCTTAATATTACCTGTTTAATGCATTGATTTCAATATTCATATGAGTCGTAATGTAATTAAATTATAAGTACTACTTTTACTTATTACTTTGAATAATACTAATAATTAATTTAATTATACGTAGCTACGTAATTAATGTCATAGTAAAAAATAAAAATAAAAAACTAGTATAACTTTAGAAACAAAACTCAATGCCCCATCATGACAAAATAGTGCATTATGTCAACAAATAAATCGGCACTTAATGACAAATACATTGTTATCCTACTATAATATTATAAATGTGAAAGTTTGTATGTTTGTTACTCAATCAAGCTAAAGCAACTGAATGGATTTTGATGAAATTTGGCACACATATAGTTTATAACCTGGATTAACACATAGGATAGTTTTTATCCCGTAAAAATGCATAGTTCCCACGGGATAGCGATAAGTGAGTTATACGCCGCCGTGACGTCATGAGCAGCAGATCAACTAATTCTCATTAATTTGCCCAGGAAATATTGCAGATTGCATGTTGGGTGCACGTTTGCTTCATTCAATTAAACAAATCTACGCGGACGAAGTCGCGGGCAAAAGCTAGTTTAAAATAAGACCACAATACATTCAAAAGTCTGACCAAGTAAAAGTCGACTCTCCCAAAAAATACTTGAAAAAGTTGCTTTTCCAATCTGAATTGCAGTAGTCGTTGAAACTAACATCCTTCAACATCTTAATGTTTATCTGGCACATCGTTACCCTAAGCAGACTGCGTTACAACGCCATCTATCGGGTGAGCGGTCAGTTCTTCCAGAGCCAGTCACTCATTAGTTACTTTCCCGACCTCGTATCTAAACGAATTATGCACTTCTTCATATCCATCCAGTCAGTCCGTTCTATAAGTTTCTTTCCCGACCTCGTATCTAAATAAATTATGACGGCAATATCAACATGGTGGTGGTCCGTATTTATGGACGGCGAATTTTATAAATTAGTTACTTAAGTTAAATAAACCTCAGATCCCGTCTATTTTACAGGCATGTAATTGTTAATCACTTTTATGTTTCACAATTATCCAAATTAAGTGAAAACTTTAGGCAATCATGCATTTCTTTGTCTTAATATGGAACTCCGCAAAGTCACCCCTGAGTCTATTAATAAAAAAAACTTTATTTTTTTAACAAAACCTTTTCGTTTCAGATCCCCGCTAACCTACTCGCAATATTGTGCGTGCGGACCTTCGGTCGGAAAACTACAACCATAGTAGCGTTCGCCTTGGGAGGTCTATGCATTTTGACCCTAGGAGTTATAGGGGATGATTTCTGGACAGTTTTCGCCCTCGGCACCCTAGGAGTAAGCTTTTTATCTATTGACGCAGCCACCATTTATATATACTCTTCGGAACTATACCCCACCGTTGTAAGGAATATGGGCATGGGTATCTGTTCCATGTCTATGCGATTTGGTTCTATGCTCGCGCCGTTTATTTCTAACTTATCTGTGACCACCCCATGGCTGCCAACTGTGATATTTGGTTTCGCGCCAATACTCGGCGCGGCTGTTTGTCTATTGCTACCAGAGACTAAGGGAAAGAAGCTGCCAGACACTTTTGAAGATATTGACAGTTGAAAATAATAAAAGTAAAGTTATTTTTAAGATGTATTTTGTAAGTTGTTTCCTTTGTGTTATTAGTTTATTGAAGTAAAAATATGTACAAGTTTTTAACTAATAGTTAAGCTATAATTTTGTTTACTGTGATACATTATAATGGATTATACATAAATTATATTTTATTAGCTTTAACTAATGGTGGTTTTACTATTCTTTATTGGAGCTCTTGTATTCGCAAGAAAGAAAGAGACGCACATCACTCACGTGAAAATAAAACAGTTTCCTTCGTTTTCATGAATAAATAAATGTATTGCCGCCGTAAGATTAACACAGCCCTATTTTTATTTCTTGTTTTCTAATGCCATTATTAACAGAATTATGTAGTATGTATGACTCCTGTGAATAACACATAAAAATGTACAATCAATGAGCTATTAAACTTAATGATATGGCAATTAGAATCCAACCCTTATTCCTAATTATTTTATCTTACAATAACCATTAATAAATAAATAATAATATGTATTCTTAAGCGTCAGTATGTATGTCTGTTAGTCTGCGCCTCTCTCGCCTAAAGCGAACGGCTGCTTCGCTGCTGTCCTCAGATAAAAATTCCCTTTCAATCTGAAAAATAAAACAGTACATTTTTACTTTTTATTGCCAAGAGAACTTATTCTTGCACCAATTTCCTTAAATATAAACTTCAATTAATAATACAAAGTAAGTCTCATTTGACACACATACGCACTTTACACTTTTAAAACGGTTTTAAAAATATCAAAAACAAAAATCACATTAGTGTGTAAAAAAGTGATAAATGATAAAAGTGGACTTTTCAATACCCAATAATATAATATGTTAGTTCCATTTTGAGCAATTTCTTACACATTTAATATAAAAAATCATTTCCAAATCAAAATAAATAAATGTAACTACAAGGATATAATTCTCTAAATGAAATACTTGATAGCGGCGCCACCGTCTTTGCAAAAGTGACACATTTGTATGAAAAATGCTATCCATTTTTAAGCACCATACATATTTATTTATTTTGCGTATCTGGTATTTTAGTGTGAAGCATTGTAATAATTGTACGCAGTTTAAAAACAAAATCAATCATGCATTTAAGAGTGGGACTTGTAGCGCCATCTAGTGAGGATGGTAAACAACAGAGCGTAATGGCGGCACTACGTGATTTTTCTGCGCGGCCATTCTTGCGTCAGTAGAGATGAAATCACAGTGATTTGTCGATAGATCTGAAGATGATATCTGTCATATTTTGACCTATCTCGAGTGAAAGACGAATGTCGATGAATGCGAGAGTTTTAGGCCTGTCCTGTAGGGAATTCGGGACATTGAAAGAGATGCACTAATGTGATGAATGAACGAATGTTTTGTATATTTCGTGACTTTTAGACATTGAAACTTCATCATTGAAACGTCAGACATGAGATTCGTTGCAGTTTTTAACGCAATGTACCGTTTTTGTGAAAAATTACAATTGCATGGTACATAATTATGTTTTGCTCTCGCGAATATCAGAGCATAAATAACGAAGTGCTACCGTAAAGTAAGGCAAGGTACAGTAGGGGAAATATATTCACGTACCACCTTAGAACCCTATCGCAATGACGCGACGCGTTAAACGCCAGGCTATGTCATACAAATGTCATGGGTATGTCGCTTCGACTAGGTTCTACGGTGGTACGTGTTTCAGTTTCCTTGACTGTACAAAAAATCTACTTACTCAGGACTAGCCCTGACGCCCATATGCACTAGCGGCGCGTCTCGGCAGCGCCCGCGCACGAACTCGTCATAGTTGTCACACTGGCGCGCCAGGAACTCTCCTCCAGTCAACGATTCCGCCCAGTACTCCCACGAGCGCCAGTGGCTGCAGAAATCTAAACAGAAAGATACAAAATACAAATACAATTGAATGTGGTTACAGTCGACCAATTTGATTTATATACCACTGTAGAACATGAACGCAACGCGATGACAATCGCTGGGATATTATGTCATGTATTTAGGACTCATTATTATATTGATTTGGAAAAGCTAATAGATAGATAAGATAGATTTTGAGATACTTTCAAATATTTATGCTGTTACTAGCTTCTGCCTGTGATATCGTCCGCGTAGATTTTGGATTACATACTTTCTTAGTGCACCCCCTAAGAAACTTATTCCACATAGTATGTTTCTTATATCCAGTGATTTGAGCTATGCGTTATATTATGCGGGGTTAATCTTCTTGTAACCCCCATTAAAAGGGGGATGGAATTTAGCATAACAGAACCCGGAAGAAGTCGCGCTCAAAATACATAATATGCAAAATAAATATTTACAACAGGAACACGTCGTCCAAGTTTGTGCCGCGTGGCATGCGCCTCGGAAAGCTGGCGCTATTCCCCCGCTGTATGGCGAGATTAAGCGCCTGAGCGAAGCAAAGCGAAGTGAATCACCAGAAGCGTGCACCAGTTTCGTGCCATTGTCTTTAACCAGTTTCTTGGCATAGGAAACTGTTACTATATCTTGGACAGGGATGTTTGGAAATGATCCCGATTTGTATTGGCGATCCCTGGCTCCAAATATTGTACACCTACTGTGTTAAATTGTAAAATTTTTAAGTATTTAAGATGTAAAATAACATTGTAATTTTGATTTATTTAAAAAATTACACCTCGTTGAGTTTCTTACCGGTATCTTCTCATCAGAGGTTTTTCCGAACCGGTGGTAAATTTTATGACATTCATAAGTGCTACCTGTAAGCCTAGTCTGAATAAAAATATTTTGACTTTGACTTTGAATGTTGGCTTTGCGGTACCTTCGTAGGTGAGCGGCACGGTGGCGGACAGACAGCCGGGCTGCTTGGCCTTGCCCTCGTTGGGCCAGAAGTCGGCGCGGGCGCTGGGCGCCGGGCCGCCGAAGCCGCCGCCGTCCGTGTGCAGCACGTCCACGAATGCCGCATCCTCTTTCGACAGCGGGCGCCCCAGCAGCGCGGGGTAGAAGCCCGGGTAGGCGGGGTCCAGACCCGTCAGCCTGGAATATTATATTAGTACTGTTTCAAAGTCAAAGCATTTTATTTGTGAACAATAGGGATACACATAATTATTAATAAGATAATTGTTTGCAATTTTTAACATAAAACTACCGTGAGACTCGGACATATTAATAAAACGGATCACTCACGTATTTTTACGTCGAGAAATGCCCGATATGCTTCGAGATAATAGTCAATATTTTCAGTTCAGCTATGTTCTGCCCTAGGGCGTACAAAGAGTTGTTTAAAATTAAAATACATCATCAATTATTATTTGTCATTTACATGTTAATAAGTTTACCGCGTTATAAATCAGTTTACATCGCTCACGTTTTCGGACCGAATCATACACACAAGACTACCGTGACGTCACTGACGACGTTATGGATTTGGCTTACATCGCTAATAGTATAAGGTCTAAGTTACGAACGAGTGTGTCGAAAAATCATCAATATAGTTGCATAGTCCCATATTCCAAAATATTCTAGGTATTAAAATGACTTCTACTTCTTCTTACTCTTCCAAATTTTATTCCAAATCTTTTTCAGTGCACTCTGTTAGGATGTGGAATCGGTTGCCAACCTCCATTAGGCAGTCCCTTCTGTGGTCTCCTTTAGAGAGAATTTTGAGAAAAGGCTAAGGCTGTTCTTCCTCTTCTCAGTATATGTATATTTATATCTAAATGAGTATATGTATTTTAAGTATTTAGTATTTGGGTATTGTATTTATTATTAGTATGTATTTATAGGTAAATTGTATGGTAATTTTCCACTGTTACTATACTCTCATGCAATGCAATTTATAATGTAACTTTATATTGACTGATTAAACTCTTGCTCTTTGTCTACCCCTGCTACGATACTCCTTTCATCCACTCAAAGGTTAACTGGAAGAGATCCCTTAAAGGGATAAGTTCGCCTTTATACATCGTTGTATATCTTTTTGTCATACATGTTTTTGTACAATAAAGAATTTACATCTATACTTATATAGGTATATATAAACTTGTAAGCTCTGCGAGCATTAAGTCTGCGTGTACCTGGGCACCAGGTGTCCGCGGGCGGCGAGCAGGCGCGCGGCGGCGGCCAGCAGGTGCGCGCCCAGCGAGTGCCCCACCAGGTGCACGCCGCCCGGGGACAGCCCGCCCTTCAGCAGCCGCCACACCGCCCGCCCGGTCTCGTTGCCTACCTGTAACGTTCAGAACTAATACTCGTAAATTCCCAAGGAATAACTCATGCCTATATAAATATTTCTTTTTATATAATATTTTATGTTTTTGGGACACTTAACACCAATTGACCTAGTCCCAAAGCAACTAGAGCTGCCTGTGATATGGATACTAGACAGCGGATATACATACTTATATAGATAAATATATACTTAAATACATTTAACAACCAAGACTGGTACAAAAATTCGTATTCATCACTCGTATTTAGTAAGTAAATCAATTCAACACGTCATGCTAGCATTGGCGAAGAATTTTTGGTACAGGACAATTTTAATTTCAAAATGCCAATGAATCTTAAGTATATAAATATGACATTAACATTAAAGACGGAAAACTTTATTATAAAAAATGGACAATTAATTGGACTAAGTAACTTCACTAAAAACCAGCTAAATTATTAAGTACGACATTAGTTAGATCCATAGGGAGCGATAAATGAATCTTGAGCCAGTCTTGAGCAGTAATAAATTAAAGCTGCTTCTCTAGTAGTGACATCCCACCAGCATGCTGTACACATGGGCGTACCCAGCTTCTGGCCTGGGGGGGGGGGCAAGTCAGATGCTAGATTCGGTAATCTTCGTCTGCCATCGTCGCGCACTGTTTTTTGGCAATTGGACCGTGCATTTTGCCAGTGTCTACTGCGCGGTTTATTCGAGTTGGAGCATAAGGCCCCGTTTACACTTTGATTAGTAATTAAACGAGTTCATACATGTTTTGTGAGATTTCCAGGGGGGGGGGGGGGGGGCAGCTGCCCGTCCCTGCCCCCCCTGGGTACGCTCATGGTTCCACTTGTAATAGTTTAGCGCACTGACCGCCTCCAAGCCAATGGCAGACGAGATGTAGTCTCCGAAGGCGAGGTTGGACCAATCCAACAGCAGGACGTTGTACCCGCCATGCTGCAGGTACGCCTGCGTCACGCGCCGCACGCTCTCATCCGTGAACAGCTCTACGTAACTGAAATGTTACAATATAACCATACTTTTTTTATGAAATAGGAAGGCAACCAAGCAAGTGGGTCACCTGATGGTAAGTGATCACGACCGCCTATAGACACCTGCAACCACAAGGAGAGTGCAGATGCGTTGCCAACCCAGAGGGCCATGATGGAATATCTCTTGTGCCAGTAATTACACCGGTTGTCTTGCTCTCCACGCCGGAACACAACAGTGCAAGCACTGCTGCTTAGCGGCAGGATTAGCGAGCAAGATGGTGGTAGCGATCCGGGCGGACCTTGCAGAAGGTCCTACCACCCGCAAAATACTAGCGAACGCGCGCGGCTTCGTTCGCGTAAAATTAGTAGCCTATGTCCGTCAGGGATAGTGTAGCTTTCTATGAGTGGAAGAATTTTTGACATCGGTTCAGTAGTTCCAGAGATATTCCCTACAAACAAACAAAAAAACAAAGTTTACCTCTTTATTTTAGTGTAGATTAGTGTAGATGAATTCAGACCTTTTAGAGGCGAAGTTAAGTCCTCCACTCGTTTTTCACTGTTTTTTTACCCGACTACGGCAAAGCCAAAAGGAAGGGTTATCTTTTTGTATTTATCGAGAATGAAAATATTTGGCAACTACTATTGAATTAAATCGACTAAGCAGTGTTTCTTAACCTGTGGTCCGCGGACCCCTGGGGGTCCGCGACCACAAGTATGGGGGTCCGCAGTCTTATCTATGGACCATTTAACAATCATAAATAAATGCCGCCAAAGGTCTTGTAATTGCTACGCACGCATATTTTTTTGTAATTTGTAGTACTAAAATAAATGGTCCGAAATAAATTTCTCCTTTTTTTATTAAGGGGTCCATAAAGTTGTGCTTGATTTCCAAAGGGGTCCGTGGGAATAAAGGGTTAAGAAATGGGACGTTTTACAGGATGTTTTGACGTACCCATGTGCGTACAGGACGGTAGGTCGATCCGGATCGAAGTTAGGGTCCGACAGCAGCCGCTTGACTTGCTTGATGCGGTACCAGCGCGGCTTCGTCGTGTTCGTACTAAAAATGCAATTTGTGGTCTTTTGTATTATTTAGAAAGTATAATCCACTAGTTCTACATTATGGCACCTCCACTTCAATGGGATTCTAATTTGAATGTGTGGTTTTGAAAAGTGATCAAAAGACGCTGATATTACATAAGGACCTACTGCGATGCTTTCCCAAAATTACAGAATTTCAATTGGTTCCCTTGTTTATTGGAAGTACGTCGTACAATTTTAATTTTTTTTAAAGGAAGACGATCAAGTGGGTCACCTGATGGTAAGTGATCAGTACCCTTATGTCGCGTTGTCGTTGTATGGATGCTCACCTGTAGTGTCTGATGATTATATCGCTGAAGCTGACAGACCGGCCCTCCGGGACTGCAAGCAAGACAACCGAGTTCTATTAGGTTGAGATGAATAACTAATATAAAGACGTCAATTTACGTGATCTGAGGTTATTGTGTCTAATGAGTCCATATCCGTCTCACGGCTTTCTGTGTAATACAGATTTTACGCCAGGGCAGAACAGTGAGGCAGTAGCAGGGGGTTCCACTCTGCACTGTACGCTCGACCGCCTTGCCTATGGCATAGACAAATCGCAGTAGGCTGTCGGCTTGCCGCGCGCTCGCTCGGCCGCCCCCGCCATGTCAGTGTAATTGAAAACGATAGCAGCGCAACCCTAGCGTGTCCACGAGAGTAGCGGAGGAAGGCGGGCGCGGGCGGCGCCTTCCTTTTGACTCGCGCCGCCAGGCGCATGGTGTATGAAGCAGTACAAACTTTTTAGCGTGTGAATAAAGTTGGAATTCGTTTAGTCGCGGTCGTAAAGAGAAGTTTCTGTACGTTATTTATTCTGTGGCAGTAGAGTGGACAATTTGAAAACGCAAGGCGAGACAGAACAGTACCGTTCTGCGCGTCCAAATTGTTTTAGCACTGTCAACGCCCACTCCTCCGTACGATGAATACAAGAACAATATTTCCTGTAATTTATAAGTAACATTATTTTATTTAGGTTTAGCAGTTTCGGAGATAGGGGGATTGCCAAGTTTCCTATGTTTTCATAGAAAAAGTCTTCTAAAAGTAAGTCTTGGTGAAGTATTTGAAGCTCACCTGGTACTTTGGTGCGCAGGATCTGCCGCAAGCTATCGGGAGACAGCGGCAGGCTGGCTTCCCTCTGGGCATCGCAGAACAAAGACACTATAACATAGATAAGTTATAGCCATGAGAGTAATAGGTATCTATTTACCCCCTTATTCAAAAAAGTTAACAACCTTTTTAAACGTCACAATGACAGATAAAGACATAAAACATGTTAACTAACAAACGTTTACGAAGCGTTTATGAATAAGGGGGTTAGTAGTTTGTTATGTTTTCGTGACTTAAAGATGTAGAACAATATTTTGGTTGAAAAAAGATTTAATGCTGAGTTTTTTGCAGCGCATTCTTCTCAGTCTCATCAGCCTCTTCTCAGTCTTATTGCGTTAATTGGAACGACTTTATATTTAGTTTATTTTATTCTATTAGGTATGTATTTTATCAAAATTGGGTAAGTAGTTTGTGACACTTAAAAGGGCTAGAAACGTCGGGAATTAGATTCGTTACAATACACGCGATATAAACCGTTTTGATTGTTTTTTTTTTTCAATAATAGGTACCTACTCACATATTTGATTTGACAAAGTCTAGTTTCCATCCCTTTCTCTATACACTAGTTGTATAGTCGACCAAGTAATTGCTTGATCACTTTTGAACCTTACCCCTTTGTAATACGGTCGAAAAGTGGTCAACCAATTTCTTGGTCGACTATACAAAGTCGCATTGAGGGCTAAATTAGGCTCGTTACGTTAATTTGAGAACCACAGAGACTGTAGAGGTTTGCTTTCGACAGCTTTTCAAAACGTGTTCAATAGATTTAATTTCCACTACAGTGTGTTTTAATATAAACCACAATTTTGTTGCATTAATTTGTTATCCAGGAAATATTTATTCCTCATCATACCATAAAATAGACCATAAAAAAATGGGAGATCTTGTCGCCCGACAGACATCGGGTGGATGTCGCGTGGGGCGACAAGGTCTCCTGAACTCCCTAGTGAATATAAGGCTTTCTATTAACTCGCCCCGGCTTCGCAAATTTCTAAATGACAGTTAAATCGGTATCAAAATCCGTTGTGTAGTTTAAATAGGCGGCCGAAGTCATGAGGACGGTTAGACCCGGAAAGTGACTTTATCTTAAACTATATAAAGATAAAGATATCCGAATTCAAGCATAGTCAACTTCCGTGCCAACACGGAAGTTAAACCTCGAAATTAAATTTTAAATGCTGTATTTAATACGTGAATTGTAATAGTAACATTGAACGTGAGTCACGGCCGGCCTCTGCGCACCTAGCACGAATCTTCTCGATACGCGTTAACTCGCTACGTAACCTCAGAATAAATAATAGTTCTAACGTACAGGAACTTCTCTTTTTCGACCACCATTAAACGAATTCCAACTTTATAATCAGGGACAAAAAGTTCGTATTACTTCATCAACATTCGCCAGGCGGCATGCGTCAAAAGGAAGGCGCCGCCCGCGCCCGCCTCCCACCCGCAATGCCCTGGCGCACCGCTAGGGTTGGGCTGCTTACTGTAATACTATCAACGCGCGACACAGAGCGAGCGGGCGCGCGCGCGGCAAGCCGGCAACCTACTGCGATTAACCTATGCCATAGGTCATGCGGCGAGCGCACCTACAGTGCGGAGTGGAACCCCCCTGACGTAACTCAGTACCTATGTCTCTCTCTTACTGCGGCCCTAACATGGCCCAGGTTTAGTTTAACCCCTCCCTGTATCAAACTAGTGTCACAAGAAAGGGACGCAGATAGAGATAAACTAAACTTGGGCACTCATGTTAGGGCCACTGGGCTAGTTAGAGCGAGACGCACTGAGTTACGTAGCGAGCATTGGCGTATCTAGGGGTATTTTAGGGGCCTGGCCCCTGACATTCCATGACCGATACGATGACGAAGAGTCGACACTCAGTTATAGAATTGAATTGGTAGCCCACCATCCTGAGGTAGGCACTAGACCATCCTGTGGAGGGCACGGCCCACTCCCCCCCCCCCCTATATAAGCCTATGGTAGCGAATTAACGCGTATCAAGCAGTCATGCTAGATGCACTGAACGGTCGTGAGCCCGACGGACTGATAGTGACTTGACATCGTCATTACGGACGTAAGTATGATTCAATGATTGTTAATAAAAAGGGCATACGAGTAAAGTGGAATCAGTAAGTGGGCAACGAAATTCAATTTCATCTCCTATTCATGATCATGGTTAGGGCCAATCATACAACTGCCACTTTGATGCAATCTCTGGCCAGGACCCCAATTCTCAGTTCTTGCGAGATGCATCTCACGTGTGGGATACATCAAAAATGACAGATTTCAAAGGGATTTGACAGTTGTTTTCGTGCGAGATAGATCTCGCATGATCCAAGAATCGCCCTGATTCTCAAGGAGGCAGACGCAAGAACGAAACTCCTTGGTAACGGATACCCCGAACTAGGAGAATTCAAGGCACTACCACTGAACCAAATCATCCACTTTATGGAAGAAATGGCAAAAGCGATAGGTGGGAAGGAGGGGTAAATACACAAAAGATCCCACCGGGTCGACGTGTATCCGAAAGGGGTCCTAGTAGATAAGATAAAAAGGCAGACCAAGAGAGTTCAGAGTCAAAATCAAAGTCAATTTTTCTATTGTAAGACTATGTGGTTGCTTGGTTTGCCTCCTAGTTGCTGGTTTTTCATTTTTAACCGACTTCAAAAAAGGACGTTCTCGATTCATCTGCACATGTTTTTTGGTATGTTACGCGATATTTTCGCCAATTATATACCGATTTCAACTATTATTTTTTAATTATTGTAAACCGATACTATGACGGCCCAGGTTTAATTTATGCCTCCCTGCGTCTCTGTCAATCTAGTGTTATAAGAAAGGGATGCACATAGAGATAAACGGAATACGGTTTTTCTGAGTCTATTATTGATTGGCGTCACTACTGCCTATAAAAAGGTTAATAATATTAATATTGGTATTTTGGCCGCCAATAAAATGGATTTATTACTCTCGAACTCGCTGCACTTACTAAAATGTTAATCCCTTATTCTAACCTTTTGAAAATTCAAATATTTCTACTCAAGTCACGATCATATAAAATTGCAATTTTCACTTCCGGCATTAAAAAAAACTCAACGACACAAGCCTCTAAAAATAAAAGTTTCTATTATATTTCTATAATTACTTTAACTTTTGAACGTAAATAACTAAAAATCGTGTTGAGTTAACCATTTACTCACCGAATGTGATAAGAAATATTTTAATAAAAATATCCATCCTCGTTCACTTGGTGTTGCGCGCGCGCAGTGTAGTCGACTGGACGCCGCGGTCGCAGGTTCACCCTCGATCTTGTTAGCGGCGACCTTGAAGCTACTACTACGTATTAGAACACGTGTTTACGTTGACGATCTACTTTGTAAAACGTGAACACCGATGGCTAGCACGATACATCGCGACTGGCTTTGTCACTCAGTGCGCCTCGTTCTATCTAGCAGTAGGAGACGCTCTGAGCAGTGGCGTAGCTACCAAGGAGCTAGGCGGTGCCGTGCCCCGGGGTCCAAACAGTCTAGTGGGATCACCTCCCATCCAGTACCTAGTATTCTATCAAAAATAGATCCCATACAACCAAATCTGATCGTGGCAACTGAAATTTCGGTAACAAAATAGTCTGCATCTAAATTCTGGTGGCAAATCAGTAACTGTTAAGTTACTACCCGTTACGGCTGTAATATGAAATATTTATAAGCAACTAGCTTTTGCCCGCGACTTTGTCCGCGTAGACTTGTTTAATTGAATCAAGCAGACGTGCACCCAACATGCAATCTACAATATGTTCTGGACAAATTAATGAGAATTAGTTGCTTTGCTACTCATGACGTCACGGCGGCGTATAACCCACTTATCGCTATCCCGTGGGAACTATGCATTTTTACGGGATAAAAAGTATCTTATATGTTAATCCAGGTTATAAACTATATGTGTGCCAAATTTCATACAAATCCATTCAGTTGTTTTTGCGTGATTGAGTACATACAAACTTTCACATTTATAATATTTATTATAAGCAATAAATGTGTATTTGTGTGTTGTTTTTTTCCCAAAATGAGGTATTTATGTTTCGGAAATTCCTCTCTTATTTTTGACGTGAAGAAACTAAGCGGTCACAGCGACTAGATTTAACAGTTAATATTATACACAAGGATGTAACAGTTAATATTATCAAACCGCGATTAGAATAGCATTGGGGAGTAACGACAGCACACTGGCACTTCATAGACTTGCGCCAAGAAAGAAAGAAAGAAAGTTTATTCACAAGAGACATGATACATAAAAACAGATGTTATGTAAATAAAATATGACCTACATATCTCGCCAACAACATCGGCATGCAAGCTTCATTCCTATAGTATGAAATGACAGTGTGCTGACGTTACTCTCCAATGCTGATCTAATTGTGGTTTATAATACACGTAGAATTAGTAGCCTATGTCCGTCAAGAATAGTGTAGCTCAATCTGTGAAAGAATTTTTGAAATCGGTTCCGTAGTTCCAGAGATTACCCCCTACATACAAACAAAAAAACAAACAAAGTTTACCTCTTTATTATATTAGTGTAGATAGTGTAGATGATGACCAAAACAGATGTTATGGGATGTAGCAGTCTCCGCTATGAGTATAATGTGCTTGCACTTGATAATTGGACTTATTTACCGATAATTATGGCAATTATAAGCTGATCTCAAGCGATAAAACAATGAAAACGCCATGCAATTGAATTGGAATGGAAAATTGTTGTCATAGATATAAAAACTTGCTCACTTGTTTGCAAACACAGAAAGTTTCGCAACAGACAGTAAACAGTCAAGAGTCAAGATCAAGATAGTAAAACATTATTTTATTTATTACGGATATTCTCCATATTTCTTAGACAATTTAGCCACGGGACCTCGCAAGGCACGCATTCCCCTCTGCCAATGCATATGACCTAAAACCGTGAGTTAAATCATAACGGTTTATAAAAACCAGTTCGCCGCGATATCGTGTGTCATTTTGCTTTAGTCCGTATCGCGAAAGCGATCTCTGCAAAAATGGTCAATCGTGCTGTATTTATCTTCAAACGGCTATCAAAAACTTCAAATTTCACTAAAGACGGATTTTTTTATCACACGTAAATAATTTTCTTCACAATAAATTTATTATTTACAACACCAAAAACATTTTAAATGAATAAGCTTTTTGACAGACATAACGTAAACATTTCAATTTTGACATCATGGCATTCGTGGCAGTGTTGCCGACAGCATGTTGTGATTTTATTCGGATATCTCATCTGGAGACTTCCGATACTGTTTACAGTTTTCGGATTTTCCCTTTTGAGGTAAGGAACTAGTAACACTCGAAGTCCGGGACTATAAAGTGTAATTCCTGGACACGGGACAAGACACGTAATTCCAGGAAAATCCCGAATTTCCCAGCCATCTGGCAACACTAGACCCGTCTCCCCCCGCTAAAATTGGCAGAAAAAATTGTTTATTATACGGCTTGGCATCTCAATGTTAAATACTCAAAGCCATATTTGTGTTAGTAGCAATGACTTTTTTTTCTTATAAGACTATTCAAAAAACTATTAAAAGTTTGTTTATTTTGCATAAAGATGTAACAAAATTTATCAGGGGTCCCACACTAGGCAATGCCTGTATCGCTGGGAACCAGTTACAATTGTATACATATTGTTTATATGTGCATTTATCTTTTTTTTTACTTGCCAACTAGGACTCCTTTCACACACTCAAAGGTTAACTGGAAGAGATCTCTTAAAGGGATAAATTCGCCTTTGTACATCACTGTATCTCTTTTAATTTATGTTTTTTGTACAATAAAGAATTTACATACATAAAGCACACACAACAATGGTATTGGCGATTTATGAAATGAAATGAAATGACAATGGTACACTACCCAAAGGCTGGCAACGAATCAGCGCTGCTCTTTGGTTCACTGGACCCTATGGGCAGCCGTGTTCACTTCCCATCAGATGAGACGCATGCTTGTTTTCCCTATTATATAAAAATAAGATAACATAAATGTTAACATAAAATTAGTTACTTAACAGATTTGCTCGAATCTAGTTAAACTATCAAATTGTATTGGAATAGTCCAAACAAGAGGCGTAAATGTTAGTTCGGGATATTGGAGTTGGACAAACATACCATATTTGACGAGTAAATTTACAGCTGGCACATGATTGAATGCGACAAAAACTCGTACAGTCAGAATCATATATGATTTAAGGCACTTTAAAAGCGAATGTTACTAAAAATTAAGCTATTTAAGTCAGTTACTTGGTTTGAACTAGGGAATGCAAACCCGGTTATTTTCTCTTAGGTATTACCGGTAAAAACCGGTTTTTTCTTACAATAAATTACCGGGTTTACATTACCTAGTTTGAACTACAACATGGACCACAACTGGTGGTTACATGTAGAAAGACTAGAACGCCAATGCCCGGTACAGTTAAGGTCCATGTGTTTAAAGAAATCGGCCAAGAGCGAGTCAGACTCGCGCACAAAGGGTTCCGTACCATTATCTACTCTACTAATATAATAAAGAGAAAAACTTTGTTTGTTTGTTAGTTTGTTTTTTTGTTAGTTTGTTTGTATGTAGGGGGTAATCTCTGGAACTACCGAACCGATTTCAAAAATTCTTTCACAGATGGAAAGCTACACTATTCCTGACGGACATAGGCTACTATTTTTACGTGAACGAAGTCGCGCGCGTCCGCTAGTTATCTATAAAAACGTTAAAAAAAATCAAGTCTGTAGTATGGGAGCCTCCTTAAATATTTATTTAATTCTGTTTTTAGTATTTGTTGTTATAGCGGCAACAGAAATACATCATCTGTGAAAATTTCAACTGTTTAACTAGCACGGTTCATGAGATACAGCCTGGTGACAGACGAACGGACAGACGCACGGACGGTCAGCGGAGTCTTAGCTTTTTTTTTTATACAACATAGGAAGGAAAACAAGCAAGTGGGTCACCTGATGGTAAGTGATCACCACCGCCTATAGACACCTGCAACAACAAAGAGAGTGCAGATGCGTTGCCAACCCAGAGGGCTAAGATGGAACACCTCTTGTGCCAGTAATTGCACCGGCTGTCTTGCTCTCCACGCCGGAACACAACAGTGCAAGCACTGCTGTTTAGCGGCAGGATTAGCGAGCAAGATGGTGGTAGCGATCCCGGCGGACCTTGCACAAGGTCCTACCACCCGCGAAATAGGGTCCAGTTTTACCCTTTGGGTACGGAACCCTAAAAACAACAGGAGGGATTGGTATTAATATTGCTACTAGTATTAGACAAATATCACTTTGTGATATTGCTAACACAACTTTGAATGAATGTATGTAAATTCTTTATTGTACAAAAAAAACTTAAATGACAAAAAGAGATGTACAAAAGCGAACTTATTCCCTGAACTTTGAACACCCGTTTTCTACTATTTGAGACACTTAGCAACTAGTGCGCCTGTTCTTCCACTCCGAGCAAACAAACTAATCAACTGAAACAAGTCAACCATTTTTCTTTCCCAACGACACAACTGTTTCGACGACCGATAGCCTAGTGGTTAGTGACCCTGACTATGAAGCTTGAGGTTCCAGGTTCTTGACCTTTTTTAACTTATTACTACTGTAATAATCAACGGTCTTACGGTGAAGAAAAACATTGTGAGGAAACCTGCACAATTATGTAAATTAATCATGATCCTATCGGTCTGGTTTCCCTGTAACAGAGTTTACGGAGGTCAGATGGCCGTCGCTCTAATGTAATTACCCGTCCTGCTAAATCTGGGATCATGGTCAAAGCGTACCCCGAACTAAGAAACGGGTAAAGGCGCTAGTAGAATGAACATTGTGTTAGTAAAAAACTGTATTTAGATGAACTCTTTATTGAATTATCATTATCACATAGGAATGTTTATTTATGTTTACATTGAAAGGAGAATAAATCTATAATATCTTAGCAACAGCTTAAACTAATGTGAAGAATACAAATTAAAACATGCACTCACACACACACACTCGAATACATATCTTGGAATAAAACAATTCCAATGATGTAATGAAATCATTAAAGCAAAATTAAATATGTGAATTTCATGAAAAAATAATAAACTCTAGGTTTGAAATAAATAATTCTCCTAAATTTAATTGAAATAAAATATTTCTATACATAAAACTATTTTATTTACAATATAAAACGGCTTCCATTAAACTAGGAATCTTTCAGAATTCAAGGAGAGCAAGATAGCAATATTTATTCTAGTTCACCTCTCACTCTAACACATGCTCGTTGTGTGCATTTCTGACCTCGAATTCGCCATGTTTAAGTTACCATTTCTAATCATATTTGCTTATAAGAATTTGGCATTTTGTAACATATAAAAGTAACAAAAAACACACTTTTATTTGAAATTATGCTTGACAATTTACACGAACAAAATCGCAACATCCTAAATGAAAAGTACATAGTTTAATAGCCACACAGAACTTTGCACGCAGCCGTAACGCGTAAACATTAACTATGAAACACTAGTGTAAGTATATAATTATCATTGCACCAAAACTCACGAAACGCGTCATTATCAACAAACATTGCATCCTTAACTTCCATTGAAACCTCTTGTTTATGATGTATTTAGGATTTAAGTATTTTGAGTCACGGCGCAAAGTGGCTGGCGGAGCCTGGATGCGAAAATCGAAGATCAGGCTAAGTGGCGCATCATGGGAGAGGCCTATGTCCAGCAGTAGATTGCAATGGGCTGATAATGATGATGATGAATTGGAGTGAACGGGTTCCAATCTTAGAAGAGTCATCCTTGAGGATTTATAAAGATAAAGAATTGATGTTTAAAAATGTTACGAAAACATACATTTGAAACTTAGATTAGATATTAAAATGTGCATTAATGAAGTGCTGGCAAAATGTTTTGCGGTGGAAACATGTACTAATCACAGTTTTGTAGGTACTGACATAATTATAACATTAAATATGAAGAAATTGGTTTGTGTTTGAAATGCGAGACAGCTGAAAACTCCTAGAAATCCAGAAATGTGGATGAAAGTTGAATCATGAAAATGTCAACATTAAAAAAATGGTCGGCAAACGCAAGAAAAGATTTTAGTTTGAACTTGTTTAATTCATTTAAGCTTAATTGAGATCGGTCTATTTTTAGGCTTCATGGTCATGTTCTATTATTAAATTATATAAAATACTAAGGCTATTAAGAGAAAGCTCAATGCAAACATAGAATTGAAAATGGAGGATGACCAGTGATTTATGAGGATTATTGGCAAGCGGAAGTTGGTTATATCCAACAAAATAGTGAACATTTAATAAAGTCACAATATCATGCATTGTTTTAAATAAAAGTATTACTATTAAAAAGAATAAGACAGCATATTGTCTCCGTTGTCAATTAAAAAGAAACCAATTTTGTTGAATATAACCAGTGAATCTTCAGACGATTTTCAGCATTGACTATAATTAAACGCAACATAACATATGTAACTACTATCAGCCATTACTTCGAGTAAATGCAGCGTTGCACCGACTTATGTTAACTCTCATCATAAGAATAAAATTGAGCTCTTCTGAAGCTTCTTATTTATTTATTACATTACACTTATGATTCACATGTCAACAAATATTTTTTTAGCCTTAATATTGGACAGGATATTTGTAATACTGTTGTAAAAATCAAATCAAAGCTATTAAAATTTAAAAAAAAATGGATACTGGAAAAAAATACGGTGCTACTGTTTTTTATGAAACAGAGGTACTTAAGTTCCAGTTAGTCAATATGGACCTCCGCAAAGTTACGGCTGGAACTATTGGTTTAGTATTGAAAAGCGATATCAAAAGTGAATACTCGTACGAGGATGGTTTCTGCGCATAGACAAACTTTTTGCGTGTATTTGGTTGGCTTAAAACGTCCTTTAAATCTTTGCAATTGCTTTCGTGGATTTATAGCAGTTAAAACATTGCGAGCAAATGAACCATAATATTTAAAATATAATGTTCAATAGATACAACGCAAATCCTGGAACACTTCCCTGAGGTACGGCCTTATTTGAGATCTTCTCCATCCCCTAAGAGGTCTTCATATTCTTTTTCCAACTGTTTGTCGTCCGCTTTATCAGCTACTACTTCGTACTCGTTTAGTTCTGCTTCTAACTCTTTTTCCCATTGCTCTGTAATATAAAAAGCGCATTAGAAAAGTTATAAGGAAAATTTGGTGTGGAATGTGTAAAATGCTATTTTTGTCAATTTTTTTTGCAAAGTGTATTGGTTTGCTGAGCTAGCAGAGTTAGGTAAACGATTTACTTCTTACGTTAAGTCACCCTTTCCAAAAACTGCCACCACTCAAAATATGGATCTGCTTCAACTGATGCATTTGTCAGATTTAAATGTGTTTAAATTGCGTTTACACTTGAGTGCTAACTTCATTTCCTAGTCAGACTGCAAATTCACACATTTATGGCAAAAATTATTACCATCGCCCTTGAAAGCAATAGATACTATTTACAACGACTTATCGTCTAATTTGACATTTATGATGGGATTGCAGTGAAGCAAAGTTTTATTTGTTGCAATTTTTGTATGTAAAATGAAGTGCACAGATTTCTAGTAGTTAGGCGTGTATTCTTTACGATAAAAATAGCATTTGACACATCCGTACATGTTGTAGTTAGCATCGAATATATCGAAGCGGTAAATGTTCCTATCATTAGAAACTACGCATAGATTCAAACATGTAATTTTGATTATCCGAAGAAGAAAACATACAAATTAATTTTAGTATAAATACGACTAGGCTTCATGACATGAACAACTTCAATACATTCCATGCTGACGTAAACAAAAGTAACATTACCTTCGCAACTCTTCAAAAACACCGGCCCTCGAAATAACAAGACCGATGTATTTTAGAATAATATAATTATTTCAATTCGTAATAACTAACTATAATGCCAATTTATAACTTTTACGTCGCTTGCTAAACATTGTTCTCGTATGATAGAATTACGCTACCTGGCTAGAATACACTTTCGAGTCGTTAAGTTAGAAACTAAATAACGAACCTACTGTATGCCTTCATAGGGAAGAAACTGGTTAAAAACCTGTTCACACACTGGCTCAGTTTTTACAGGACAGTTTTAAGTGGATCCGTCACTACTCAGTATGATGTTCACACAACACACTTTTTCGGATACCGCCTTCACCCAACCCTCCACCCAATGGCCATGCAGAGTGCAGTAAAAACAGTCAGATCGTATTAGAAGGCACCCATTATTCTTCGTCTTCAGGCATGGATTCGATTTTTGCGTAACTGTCTCATTCATACTATAAATACCACCACCAAAACAAAAACTGATCCTCTAAAAACGTTACTGTAAAGTTTGTGTGAACGGGCTTTGTCTGAGCCGTTGCTTTTAGGTTATAGCGCATAGCAACTTTTTGGAGCGATGCTGTGTCGATTCAGCCCTTAAATGCAGTGCTTTTGCATCGCTGCAAAAAGTTACCATGACCTATGGATAGTAGCCACCAGGTGGCACCATTGTACATCAAATATGTCTGTATTATGATCTCACAAAAAGCAATGGTGCTGAAATAAATGCCTTCGTCGACATATAGTAACAGATAGCTTTAGGGATATAGTTTGTGTTACGGTCTGCGACTTAACACTTCTGTTTGTCTATCACCTTAGTTCTTACTAGGGACATCTATCGGGTTATCTGATAACCATCATTACTTATTACAGTCTCGATATTTGTTGAACAGTAGTACCACTTAGCTACAGGGATTGCAACTTGAACTTAATATTTCAACTCTAAAATAAAGCTCCTCAAATCGGGTCCACACCAGCCGCAGAGCCAGGAGCCGCGTGGTTGGTGAGGACCAGACAGTTCCTTCCCTAAATATGAGAACTATGGAAGAACCGAATGCTATCAACGCAAGTATTTAATGACAACGGCAAATATCAAAACACACAACAGCCAGATTATTTAGTTGAACAGACTTATTATTTGCGAATTTAATTAATGGTATGGCGAATGGGGATGCGCAGGCGTATCTCAACTAATCTTCTTCTTGTAAAGAAACCGCTTTACTTACTGTATTATGATGGTATGACCTGTCTTTGAAAATCAACTTAACGGGATGTCTAACAGTGGGAATTCTAAGCCATATTACAACGCACTTGCTTTCATTTTGCATATGTAATGTAGACGTTAGTGATATAATGTTGCAGTCGTAAATCAGAAGAGTATGATAGGATATCTTTAACCGACTTCAAAGAACGGTGTCCACTGGGTTTGTGGTATATTTCATGATGTTACCCATCCAAAGTTGAACGCTGTTATGATGTTAACAGCGGCCAAATTTTATATGATGCCGTATTAGAGACACCTACTAGAATTAGGGTTTATTTTCCTGCTATTGTAGTGGCTCAACATAATCATTTTCTTTAAGTACATTTATCACCACGACATTCCCTATAGTAGACTTAGTATTGAAGGTTTTCAGAAAGCGATGATTGGTTGTACCGGAATATTAATCATCTGTAATCGTCCCTAGGATTCCATAGCATAGATAATACTCGCCAATGTTTCTCGTCACTGTCGCATAATGAGAAAGGGACGACGTCCTCGCGTTGCACTACTAATGGTCTGCGCATCACCACTCACCTCACACTCGAGCCGTCATTAAAGCGGTGTTGCGTTTCGGCCGGTCGGGTTAATGCGAGGAAACATAGGCCAGTGTTCGACACCTGTCATTCGCTTCGGACAACAGAGGGCGCTGGGTGCAAACTAATTTCAAATTTAGAACTGACCATTTTCCATTCTGTTGCAAGTTGGAAAACAGTTATAAAGATTGACGTATTGTAGACGTTAGTGATATTTTATCAGCTCGTACTCTTATAGTTAGCGTAAATGTCCTGACAAACAGTAATCTAGGACTTTGTCTGGACATAGTCTGGACCGTGGCATCATAATTAGATGCCTGTGCTCAACAGTGGGGGTGTAAAAACTAAAGGGCGTGTTAATGTTTATAATTATTACTGTTACAATGAACAAAATGCGCGTTTACTCTGACTCGACTGTGGCTCTTCGACACGCGTCATAGGCTTCGACGTTAACTGTAGACTATAGTCTACACTGTAGACTCTACAGAATACTCAGTGTTTACGCATGGTACAGACATTCCTACTAACTTTATATTGTAATGAACCAAATTACT
This sequence comes from Ditula angustiorana, assembly GCA_963691745.1. Classification (NCBI taxonomy): domain Eukaryota; kingdom Metazoa; phylum Arthropoda; class Insecta; order Lepidoptera; family Tortricidae; genus Ditula; species Ditula angustiorana. The sequence goes on from OY829490.1 coordinate 896,482, forward strand.
CATAAGTTTGATCGACCAAACACGACGAGGTCCAAAATATATGGCATCAGGACAAATATCATATGTTCTTTTTCATGTACTAACACTCTCAAAGCATCTTTAGCTTGGTTTTCAAATTAAAATAATTATATCTCAAGGCATATTTCTGTCATTATTTTAATTGTAGGAATTTTATTCGAATTATTTTGCACCCACAGTCCCCCAGTCCATATTACACTATTATTAGATGATTTAATTTCAATACACGCTATTCTACACAACTTTAATTACACTGGATATTTCTCAGTTACAATATAACGACCTATTCTAATTGTAAATATTAATTACAAAAGAAAAGGAAGAGACAGTGTTAAAAGTGAATAAATTACATATTCACCACTTAAACAATTCCAAGTGTTCATTTTAAAACACTTAAAACTAAAAAGTTATGGAGTAAATACTTTTTTTATTCACTTTAGGGAACGTGTTGCCAGTAGGAATTATTCCCTGATTTTTTCCAAAGAGGCAGTTAGGTTTTTTTAATTGACTGTCACATAAGTGATGTGTCGCGGCTGACGGCGTGGCTGGAGCGAAGTTACACTGACAACACTTCATATTTACAAAATATAAAGTTTCAACATTGCTACAAGTCGAAATCACCAAACCAACTTTGAGAGACAAGCCAAACGAAAAGCACAGATCAAGGCAAAACAGTATTGAAAGCGATGTAAGTTTAAAAATCGAGTAGCAATGTCAAAACCAGAAACTTATCATTAAAACTACTGAGCGGATAAAATGTGACGGTAGCTACAGAATCTTAGTACAAGAATTTAATCAATACTTAGACATATATATAACATTCAGTAGACATTAAAATGGGTTCCATTGAAAATTTGATAGACAAGTGTACAGTTCGAGTATCTCAATAGCATTTTTTCAAAATTTTATTAAGTATTTTTATATAGCTATTGAAATACATACCTAGTTATATACTTTGTGATACAACAGGTGATATATAAAGACACGACAATATATACAGTTAGTCGTCCGGTAGGACAAGCGATATTGTCATAACATTCATTATATATGATAAATAACAACGGTGAGATATGGAGCTGATATAATATAATATATAAACAATTTGAACAGCAATACTTTATCAATATATGCACAAATTATAGAGATAGGATCAACAGTGAAACAGTGATACGTTCTGATCGAATAATGCCATTAAAATTCGCTATATATCATTCCCACTCATATATATAGGTCCAATTGATACCATAACTTATTATTAAAGATTTCCTCAATAATTCTAGTGAAGTATTCAAACGCATATACGTATGTATTAAACTGTGCGTATTTCCTAATTTTCAAATGAATAAATGCAATATTTTGGTGTTCATACTTTAAGTACTATTAAACACTCATATAGACACTCTAGGATGTTTAGCACTGTCGTAGCCGTATACAGGTGAACATTCGCGCATGGTGTTTTCATGCCACCATGTTTTCCATAAACGTGTCAATAGAAGCAATAATTAGCTCTTTCATCTGGATTGTTTTACTATCTTATAATCCAATTGAATAATTTAAATTTGCTGTCATTGCTCTGAGACACGATTTAATGACATTATTCGATCATGCTCAATCATTTTAACCCTAGAAGAGCTCTAACTTTGCTTAGTAAACACATCGCTTTTGAGATTGTTTATTATTGCCGGTTCTATACGATATCCGCTCTATGACTCTTCTTAGGCCTATATCTATCTCGAAATCCATCTTGTCCCCCACAAGCAAGCGCATTTATGTCTCTTTTGCGCTTGTCTTGTTAAATGGCAAGCGTTTATGCGCTTGGTAAACTGTCTACGTAATTAAACTCTGTTCGCTTAGGTATTAATGTTAAAGTTGGCAGAATAAACCGAAACGAATCACAACTACGAATGATTTTGATTGGTTGGTTTACTTTGTCATTTGTTATACCTCATCGAATAAAGTGTTACTCATTATTCAAGTACCTACGTACACGTTCATCCTAAAAGCCAACTCGTTTCAGGGGAAGTATAGGTCTCACTCTATCGTAGATTTCTCGAGTTCTCCAAGTAAGCGAAAATTCAAACGTCGATCTGACTCCTCTTGCTCATACTTTACAAGTGTGAGCGAAAACCTTATCAACAACCTTGTTGCAAGATCTAATACTATAGCTAGAACCGGCACAAGTATTTTAGTCGGCAATATGAGACGTTCGTACTACAGTTGCTTTTCTACATGTCTACCTCAACGCTCCTCGCTCTCGGTCTTACAGTTGTGAGGCAAACGACGGAGAGAGACAGATATATTGCTCCCAGTGGCATCGATCTTAAACCCGCGAGTCTAAAGATAGGGTGGTCAAACACAATAAGACTCGGGGTTGGTTTCAAAAATGCCTAGTATTATTAGAACCATTCTATATTAGCGAGACGTTAGCGACGATAAAAATTGTCAGCCATTCATATACATGTACCGCTTGACAATGACTCATTATCATGAGATATACAACTTTACGCGTTATAATATCTTCAAAATATAGTGACCTTAGTGACAACCCTTAACAGAATTGCATAACAAAATCGATGACAATGTCGACAATAAATATACATAATACATTATTATTATAATCGGCGTCACCGCTGTCGTGAACGATATCGCCCATAACTGTTATATACTATAATATATACTTGTCATAACGGTAGGAGCCTATAGTGAATAAGACATAGAACCGTGCAATGGTGTTATAAGTGATGCCCCGTAGTCCATGCGTTGCTTAAGCTGCATTCCAGGGAAGAAAATGCGTTTAAAACAGCTATTATGGTACGTCGTAGCACTTATGGCAAGGCGCCAGCTAGGCGCTTTGAAACACTTGGCAAAGGCAGGTGGATGCTGCGCAAGCGTTCGCCGGAATCTCCCTTTGGCTTGTATAACAAATACCAACTCGAACACAAGCGTTTAGAAGTCCAAATGCTCTATCCAAACGTTGGAATTTGTCCTGGGCTAGTTTGCCAAGTGTCTAGATGTACCATTTAACACTTAAAGACACAGCCTATCCAACGCCGTAAAAACAGCGTCTGCCTGTTTTGATTTTGTTGAAAAAATGCCTTAAGGCAGTAGGAAGTCATGGTTATTTATGTAGTACAGTAAAGTCTGTGCCAAAATCCATTTGGATAATTATCTACCTAAGCAAACGGGCTTGGCAGCATGAACAAAAGTCTGGATTTCAATGCTTATGTTAAAGCGAGGCGGTACTAAGGTGTTAAATAGGCCATTCCTTTAAACCTCTTTAAGAACCAATAAAATGCACTTGAAAACTATGGAATTAATAGCGTAGTTGCATTTCTTTTGATTTAAAACGTTGGCTAAAAGAACAAGAGAAATGCAGCCCTATCTTTATAAATTATTGAATTTCCATTTATTGAAATGTGCACATTTTATTGATTGGGCACTAAGAGGATAGTCTACAAAAAATATTTGCGCCTAAACTGGTGGCAATTTTTTTTTATATTGTTCATTCTCTCTTTATCACATTTTTTATATTACGAAAGAAAGAGAGAGCAAGTGTGTCAACTCGGCTACGAAGCACAGTTGGCACAGAGTCTTAGGAAAACGCAAATATTTTTCATATATTTTTTAGGAATACTCTTGGATCCGACGAAAGATCCAATCCATGTCGTTTTTGATAATCCTATGAAATTATTTTAAATATAATACAATAATTACAAAGCGACAACAAAATCGTTAGATCCAAAGAGCATGCAAGAATTCTCAAAGTTGGTTTGTCGTTATAATTTCGAAATAAACCTTAGAATTAAACCGCGACATTTTCGCATCACTAAACGTGATCCTTAAATGTATTGAGGTATTCAAATGGCTACAGACTTATCTCACATTGAACGGGATAATTATCCAGTTCCAAAAACAGTTAAAATTCCAATTTCATGGTCAAATTTACAATACACAGCAAACAATGAATCAGAGGCCGAATAATAATTACTCAACTTTTAGAATTGGATAACTTGATGTGGTTGGTCAACAGAACCGTCATTTTGAATTTAATCCCGTACTGGTTAATGTAATAATGGCAAAGCCGAAAGTACAAAACGCTTCGTTGTCACAAGGTGAAATATTAACTAAAAAGACTTAACTAAACAAAATGACTAATGTGTGTTTAGCAAAATTATAAAAAAAGGGTAAGCAGCAGGATCGAGGAATAGTTTCAGTTCGCATATACAAATACCCTATTTCACATCATAATTTACGTAAAAATGTAAAAACAATAAACCCAAACGGAAATTTTCGCGACAATTACTATAAATTTAAAGATAAACCCAAAATTTGAATTGTTTAGCATAGTTTTACCGTGAATAAATATTCTGAATAATTGTTTGATTGGGACAATGCCCGGAAAATCAGGACCAATATAAGCTTTTATAATTATCAAAGTTTCAAGTAATTATTGAGTTGAATAAAATATTATACATACTGATCACCTAAACAAGTCCTAAGTTAAAACGTCCCTTTAAAGATGAATAAGATAGTCGTAAAAGACGACGATACGATACAAATATCCATGTTTCTCAAACAAGTAATGCCAGACCTAAGTCGCAGGTAATTACATCCATCGTAGTTCATTAGAACGACAACAAAACGAATTCGTCATTCTGACTGGTCAACATCTACAACATGGAAGGTGAATTAGGTGTTCGACGTTTTTTTTTACCATCAAATAAAATTAGCTCAAAATTAAAACCGTTTACTTTTGACGTATAAAAAACTAACTGACACCCGCAAATTCAAGTCATCTTACCATCATCATTCTCTCTATCGACTTTCATTGTCTTTATCCGTTGCTTCGCGTCATCGATCGACTCCTGCGATGATTTCTCCTTGACAATGAGACTCTCGCTCGCTGATTTCTCATCTAGGTTTAGGATAAGGAATAACAATGGAATAAAAATATTAAACAAAAATAGTGCACTAGCGAATGATATAGAGGCAAAACAAAATGATCAAAATTCAAACGTTAAATGAAATATTGAAATGCATTTAGGACACTTTTCGACGTTTACTGCCGTTATGAACAGCTTTTTTATATTTTTGAAGAGTCAGTTTTAACTCTTTCAAATTCAATAGTTGATTTTAACTTGACGAACGTCGGAGTTGTTTAATTTCCATACATAGGAATCTTTCATGACACCGACATCCGATGGCATTTGTAGTAAGATTACCAGGAGCTTTCAGATTCACACGCATTTTTTCATCGTTCCTTAGAATTTGTACGTTATGTACGCTTTGGCTCAATTACTTTCGATTACCAAGTATCAATCTAAAACCAAGTGTGAATCTAATAACTCATAATTTAATCGTACTACTATCATAACCTGTAACTCCGTGAGTGCGCCCTTTCTGGCAGTTGGGAATACCTTTTGTAAACAATAAGTATGACCGTCATCCTTCAACTCTGGTAATAACTACAGAACAGTTGAAATGGCGTGTACACTGCGCGCTGAAAAATCATCACATCATTAACGTACATTGCACTCGGTCTATTATTACAAGCACCCGAATCAACCCGAACTGTTTAGTTTTGGTGGTAACGCCACACCTGCAAATCAAGGCGTCCAGAAAGGCCGAACCCACAGCTATTGGCAGTTTAAATGTGTTTGATGAAATAGAAACTTAGCCTGGACTGAACTGAATGTTTCGGACCTGCAGTGGTACATGCGGTGTTAATTTGAAGGCGTACCCTGAGAGTCGTCGGCGCTCTGCTGGCGGGAGCCGGCGGCGACGGCGTCGGCCTCGTTGGCCTGGCAGATCAGGGACAGGCGGTAGAAGTAGTTCCGCCAGAAGTTCTCCTCCGTGATACTGGAATGTGAAATGCGTTTGGGTGAAAATAGGAACGCAAAATTTTTGGTACACTTATCGGCAATGTTAAATAGAGATCAGCAGTTCCAGTTAAGCTTCAACATACATGGACACCCGTCGGTTACTAGATGATGAGGATACTTTCGCCTTTCAATCTATTTTTGTCTATAGTATAGCTTAGTTTATTTATTTTCCCATGTAATCAGTTTTTGTTAGACATCTCTTATGTCTCATCTGTGTCTATCAAAGAAAGCGTTTATACGCTACAGATACAGATTATATTTTTGACATAGATAATTAGAAAATATACAGACAAGACTCTTGTCACAAGAGCCTACAGCAGGTGCTTCGACTGCTGTTGATGGTATCAGTATGAGTCGGTGGCAACAGGCAGCAGCCGTGAACTATTTCCAAAAATCTTTACGACATCAGCTAAGTCTCTTAGCGACACTGGTGCTGATCTGGATAGGCCATTTTGAACTCCCATGGTAATATCCACCATCGCATAACAGACCGAATCGCGGGAGGTGCACACAGTAGTAAACTAGTACTTGGTCTGGGCCTTATTTGACCTTCGGGGACTGTCCAGCTAGTGACTCAGGGATGGCAGCAGCACTCACACTTTAGGCACGAGGTCGAAGCGCATCTTCTCCAGGTTGGAGTCCTCGGCCATGATGGCGACGGCCACCGGGTACATCTTGTCGTAGTCGAACTCGAACTCCACGCCGGCCGGCGGCGCGCGCACGAAGTTCCGCCGGTCCTGTACACCATCACGTTATCGTTGAAATAACTGCTGTATTTAAAATCTTCGAAGATAGTGCTATAGGTACATGGTAATAAAGGTAGGTAGGCTGTAACTATTTTATACATATGCAACACTATATTTCTAAATGAGGTAGTTAGAACAGAATTTACTCTTGATCTTGTAAACGACTCCTCTTTTTGTCTTTTACATGTACAATAATGTTTATTGGATTTCTTGAGCTTGAAGATGTAAAATCTGCACCGTACATGGTGAAAGCACATATTACTGGACTGCACAAAGATTTATCCACTTTTGGACCTTATTGGTTTGAGATACTGTACCAGCTCATGTAGGCAATTTAAAGTGGTAGGATGTCAAATGCCCCACTGTCGACCAGCCCCATGCCTTACTCAGTGGGTCCTGCTTGCAGTTGGCACCTAGATACTGTGATATACACGATTTCTGCAGCGCGGACCATTTTGCCTCTTATTAATGAACTGTCAAGAGTGATCTGCATTGGTAGCACACTAGCTTTCACGCAATAAACTAACTATTCCTTCCACCAACTCTGGACTGGTTAGAATAGGGTATATCCGTTATGTTCACGACATACCCCAGGGTGTCTCTAAAAGGAGTGTTTTCTAGGATTAGGGTGTACTCACAGTGGACAGTGACAGGCACTCCTCCTTGAGCGCTGCTTCGTTGGGCGCGCCGACCCACGGCGCGGTGGCCGCGCCGCCGCCGCCCGCTTGGCCCTTGATGAACGCGTCCTGCTCGCGGTTGAACTCTCCCAAGATGCTCTACGGACAACCAGGAGAACATGTGTTAAGACTGATTGAAGACATGACAGTCAAGTTAAAGCCGGTCAAAGCAGTCTTGTATAATTGAAAATCCCTTTAGTACATCTGCCAAGGATCTTAGAAGCTTAGAAGCCTAGTTTAGAGAGTACTTCTTTTGATTTGCTTGTCATATGAACTCTGTTATTCATAATAACTTTACACCATACAGTTTTTTTTCAGATCAGTACAAGAGACCAAAGATCATGCTATATAAACTAAACAAAGGCACGTTAAGTGCGATAGCATTTTGATTATGACGTGTAAGCCTCGTTAGTACATTGGAGTACCTCGGTTTTCAGTTCAAAAGTTTGGGTTTTGTTTTAGCAAAGTAAAAAATAAACGTAAAGAAATGTCAATCGGATTACTGGAGGCAAACAGACTAGTATCGCTCATTAACAGAACAACGTGACATCTCTAATAAGAGAAATAATATTAATGTCAAAACGAACGATTTACAAACAATTATATTGAGAACTTTCCTCATTTTTTGAGACATATAAGTAAGCCACGTGTACCAAATGACTGCAGGTCCCTCTTTCCCATTCTTCACTCTGGGCAAGTGCCCTGTGCCTGAACCGTGACGCCCTTTTTGCCTGTTAGTAAAATAGCCTTCAATCATATCATAGTCACAGAAGCCCTATTATTCAAAAGTGACCAGAGCTTTCAGTTGGTAAAAGGCGGCACTGAGTACTTGGTCAACAGCTCTAATAAACTAAACGAAAGTGAAAATTCAACAATAACTCAACACTAACACACTTCAAGAATTCGAACTCAGGTTCAAGTTTGTCATAGTTAAAGTCACAAAAAGCTCAGCCTAACCGTTCCCACGTAGCCTTCGGCTTGATTTGATTGCGAAGTAAATGTTTGCGACGCGTGTGTGCTTAGGACGGCTTCGCAAAGACGAAGTGAAAACAGGGTAAGGCCATAAGTTTTGACTTACTAAATTTGATTAAAATGCTTCTGGAAGGTATGGCGTTTGTGTAATTAGGAAAACTTTGGAAAAGGTCGCGTAATATTAAGGTACCGAAAGCAAATCTTGTTAGAGCATTAGCGGAATTGAGTATGCATGGATTCTGGAACTTTTTAGATTAACAAGCTTCATGGTCGGAGAACGCTTTTGTTCATCATGTTCAAGACTTAATGAAGTCCAAAGTTTGCAGTGCGCTTAAAACGCTTAAAATAATTACAATGACGGCGCGAATACAACAATTTTATATCAACACAACAATCAGTCAATGACATATATTAAGGAGAGAAGTCAGCTTTTTAACAATAAACAACATAATTTATTACATGAAATTGATAAAGCGACTAAACCAACAAATTGGAACAAATTACCTAGCTACTCCGCAAAACCAGCGCGTGGTTTCGCGGGGTAGCAAGGCAAGGTTATTCGTTCCAAATTGTTGATATTGGGCCCAAAGTAGCTCCTGAAGTTATAATTATTCGACAAAGGCAACCCAATCCTAACAAACATTACATATTAGATATTAACGTCAAACTTTCGGAACACATACGAACCAAAAATCCGCACCTTACTAACGCGGTCTATTTATATAAGCACTTTCCAGCGGCCCTAACATGACAGCCCAGGTTTAGTTTAACCCCTCCCTGCGTCTCTGTCTAACTAGTGTCATAAGAAAGGGACGCAGATAGAGATAAACTAATCATGGCCAGTCATGTTAGGGCCACAGGCGGGATTTGCAACTTTTTATTCCCCAGTTGAAGTTGAGAAGGCATTAGTAACAATGGGCTGTCCTTTTTGTCAACAAAGACATTTGTTAAAACTACCAAATCTGCCTAGCAGCTTCAATCAATCAATCAATCAAAATATTTATTGCTTGGTCATGAGTTATACAGATGTTATTAAGTTTAGTTTACAGTTCATCATGTCCTGCCTCTGGGAGACGTGCAATATTCAAACTTAATTCTAAAGTAGAATTTAAGATTAAATAATAATAAACAACAGGGTTCTTTACTTAAGAACCCTGTTATAATCGTCTCACTTAGTAATAAAATCAAGAGACGGTACGAATTCATGTAAATAGTGATTTTTGTACATTAAATATGCAATCTATGTTTTTATCATCTAGTTTTCTCTAAGCATACGATATGGTACTTTATTTAGTAGTAATTATATTTTGTATAAATTAGACCTCAAGTTCCGTACGTACAAACGCCGTAACAAAACATCAACCAGCCCTATTGTACCACAAATCCAAGCCAACACAGTCCATTAACTAGGTCAGTGGTAGTCGCAGTAGGCAGTAATCAACTAATGAACGGCGCGAGCCATGAATATGAATGCATTATGCAAATGATTCGGCTAATATTAGATTTTATGCCGAGGTTCGGAACAAAGTCACAAGGTACAGGGTTAGTGGAGTCAGTTTACTATTGTTCGTTTAATTTAGATTTGTGATTTGGTAATTCATCAACAGAATAGAACCCGTGTTCTTTTGTAGACTAGATCAACAGGCGAATGTTGTAAATATGAGGGACTGAAGTGCGCATTGGAACAGTATCCCAAACAATGGACATGTTTTTCAAAAAAGTCAAGGTTTAATTCAAACTGAGGCAGTAATATATAGCTGGCACTACGATCGATAGTCATCAACTTAGATTTGCTGTCGCCAGTAATATTTAGAAACAATCTTCTTCAAACCTAAATCTTAAGATTAAAAATAAAATTATTAAGTATTGCAGGCGTTACATTCCGTTTCTGCGTCAATATTACCTTACCAAAAGGTACTTAGATAGTAATAATGCTGTGTAAAATGACAAATTATTTGGTCAATATTAAAATATAGCGAATTAAATAACCAATGTCGGTTAAGCTAATTAAACTCTCAAAATTGGTAACAAAAACAAAAGTCAACAAAAGCGCTCGTAGTAAAATAAAGCACGTTTAGAAGTCGTCCCAACCGCAGTAACAAGTCCTAAAATAGTAACTTGGGTAAGTAATACGAATGATAATTGATAATTTAATGAAAGGGACCCGTCACGTAGTATTGACCCAGATTAGCAAATTGAATCAGTTGCGATTGCTTTTGATCGCGGTCCCGTTTGTAAGGACCTCAATTAACATGAATTTGTCGGTTTTTTATCACGATATTTAGTCTCTTAACACCCATAATTTACCCAGAGCCACTAGTAAAGATAGTTCATAATCAGTTATACTTAGAATAACTGACATAGATAGGATTATGATAAATTATGAATAGGTGACATTATGACATATTATTTCTGCAATTAATAATGTTTTTTCTACGGTTTTTGGTTGTTATTTGAGACACCAACATATGTTTACCAACTTGTTAAGGTATCGACTTATAAACACAAATTCATGATTGATTGATTTACCTTGGCTTTCATGCGAAATGATGGTAGCCCCGGCCCCGTAATAATTTTTGCGGGTGGTAGGACCTTGTGCAAGGTCCGTCCGGATCGCTACCACCATCTTGCTCGCTAATCCTGCCGCTAAGCAACAGTGCTTGCACTGTTGTGTTCCGGCGTGGAGAGCAAGACAGCCGGTGTAATTACTGGCACAAGAGATATTCCATCTTAGCCCTCTGGGTTGGCAACGCATCTGCACTCTCTTTGTTGTTGCAGGTGTCTATAGGCGGTGGTGATCACTTACCATCAGGTGACCCACTTGCTTGTTTGCCGTCCTATGTTGTATAAAAAAAAAAAATCGCCTGTTCAGTAATTAGCTTCATTTGCTATTAGACTTCCACGGGTCAAACCCACCTCGTAAATTGAATACAACTGAATTATTCATAAGCTTACTCAGAACTTGAAAAGTGAAGCCGAAATTGAAGATTAGCTATCACCAAATTGTTAATCTTAGCCCGGCTGGTATCATAAATTGCTTAATAATATAAACCTTCTTGAATACTAAACAGCGAAAACAAATTTGCGAATCTTTACTGGAAAATATTAAAGGATGCCCAAATATAAAGGTCGTTCATGAAATATTATATTTAGATAGCAATCATCGCGTTAAGGCAAATCCAACAAATAAAAAAAGAAATATATCAACAGATAAATAAGACGTTGTGCTCGTAACTTAACTAACCCTAAAACCCGGCATTAGAACAGTCCGAAACAATTTTTTTTTTTTTAATTTATTTATAGGAACACAAACAGTCATACATAACTCTTAATGGATAACAAAGTATATATAACATTGACAAAACAGTGTTCACAGATCAAGTAACAAATGTAAAAAATTATCAGTCCTCCTAGCTGCAAATGACGGACGTGAAAGTTACAAGACAACCAAAACACCTATACTAGTAATAAACCGTATCCAAACTGGCGCAGGCATGCAAACTGCGCTGAGTAAGCACTAAATCTAAAATACAAAAGAAAGTTTGAAAAATTGAGTTTATCCAACAATAACAAGCCAAATTACTGCATTATTCTGCTATAGACTTAAGTAAATTATTTTTAAATCTATCAAGGGAAACATTAAACAATTCAATATCGCTGAAATATCGATTATAGGAATCACAAGAGCGGGGAATAAACGAATTCTTTGCATATTTCGTCTTAAAAAGTGGTACATGAAATAGTTTCTTATGACGAAAATCACGACTAGGGCACCGAAGGTGAATCTTACTAAGCAGGACAGAGCTGTCAATTAAATCATTCAAAACTTTAAAGAGAAAGGTTTGATCTCTTATCAAACGCCTGCTCCGAAGTGACTGAAACGACACTCCACCGATCAAGTCAATGGTGGGACCAAAACGATAGCGCAGATGTTTTAGAAACTTGTTTTGAATCCTCTGAATGCCATCAATATATAAATATGAGATAAAATCCAGTAACTCAGTACAATTATTGATGTTTTACTTGCCGGATCTAATTTTATCAAACCCAGCTTAGTATGATATTAAAATATCACCACACGTACAGTAGGGTGAATATATTCACGTACCACATTAGAACCCTATCGCAATGACGCGACGCGTTAAACGCCAGGCTCATCATCATCATTATGTCATACAACTGTCATGCGTATGTCTCTTCGACTAGGTTCTACGGTGGTACATGTTTTAATTTCCTTGACTGTATGTACGACACACTACAAAATTTTCACACAAAACCCTGCGTGTACGCCACCATCTCCCCGTCCGATAGAGAGCAGCATACCGTACATGCCGAGCTAACTTTACAGACAATTCGAAGTGTCTAACCTTGATAAACTAATCTCTGAATTATTGAGACAGCAATCAATTACAAACACAATTAATCACTAACATTCCTGTGGGGTTCGCAAGTTACATGATAAGGGTTCGCCGGATACTTAATTACCTCACCGTGAATGAATAAGAGGAATTGAAAATCATTACGCTTCTCTCGAGACAGTCTTTGTGTAATGGATGCTGAAAAACAAAAAATCTGTTGAAGTACGTGGTGATCACTTACCAGCAGGCCAAGTAGCAGCCAAAGTATTGGCATATACCGCTCGAAATAGAAATTGTCAATTAGACAAAAAACCTAAATAAATCATATAGTGCTAACGTAAACATTGATCGAAAGTTTTATGGATGCATGATAAACTCCTCCTACGAACGGACAAGCCGAAACTGTGGTGGAGAGGTCAGGTGTCAGCGCGCTGTACTCGTAAGGGATATGCCACACTAGATGCGTTCTGCGGTCTGCGGTCAGGTCAAATTGGCAGCCCGCATAATGAATGAATTTCAGTACTATTTCCATTCATATTTTAATTTGACCTGACCGCGGACCGCAGAACGTATCCAGTGTGGCAAATCCTTAAGTGCTGTTACGCATAGAGGAAACGGCTGCACTTCCCGCAGCGCCGGAGCAGTCGCTGAAATTGTACAGCTACTACCCGTAATGGAATAAAACGTATGTTTAAGTTTTGATTTTTACACAACTTTAATGTATTATGAAACTATACATTTTCATCATAATAAGCTTCATGTAAGTTTCCTTTATTTATTACAGTAACGGAGTATAAAAGCAATATAAAAAAAACGTGCTTATATCTTATGAGTGTTATGTTTTGATCTTTTGTATGTTCTATTACTTATTATCCTATCTAATAGTGATATTCTGTCACTTTTACCCTCTTAGCTCGCTATTACGGTAAACAATCAAACAAAAGCAAAACACGATTACCATGACATTTAACAACAAAGCCTACAAATCCAATACCTGACCGACAATCGAAACGCAATCCGCACGTCCGGCATTAATTAACATAAAACGCCTCATCGCCACGATTGTTCCGGTTGAAATCAGATAGCCACTGCAGAGAGGAAGAATCCATTCAGTTATTTCATTAAACAATTATAGACTTCAAAAACCGAGGGGGTTTGAAATAAGGTTTTTATACCGTGGTGGGAGAAAAAAAACTCCTACATTCTTTACGTATCCGTTTTATCGGACGATGAGGTTGAAGGCCGCACCTCCTAATTCGCCAAAAAGAAAAATCACGTATACGATAGACATATACTCAGCGTATATGTTGACGAATTTATGTGACGAGACACCGCGTGTCATTTTCTACCTCTTCGAAGTGGACGTTTTTCCGATCCGGCGATTATAATTTTCGACCTGCAAAAGTGCAGGTCAAAAGCTTTAATCGAATAATAATGATTTACGGATGGTAGGACTTAGTGCAAGGTTCGTCCAGCACACTAGGCACCACCATCTTGCTCGAAAATCTAGCCACTAAGCAGCAGTGCCTGCACTGTTATTCCGGCGTGGAGAGCAAGACAGCCGGTGAAATTACTGGCACAAGAGGTATTCCATCTTAGCCCTCAGGGTTGGCAGTGCATCTGCATTCTCCTTGGTCGTTTGCCTTCCTATTCTATATATTAAAAAAATGGTTTTTAATGTTTAAAACGCTGCGTTTATCCGTGAAATATATAGGCTTCCCACGAGCCACTGCTGACAGCAGTATTTAATGGAAAGTTGCTGATCGCCGGATGCAGATAACCCGGGCTCCGCGGCGATCGCTCGCGGATTTGTCCCGATGGAACGGAACGGAACGGAATGCAGATTTAATCTGGAAGAGGGTTTTGTTTACGGCCAGCTTTTATGGCTTTTGTGATTTTATTCCTTCAGCTGGCATGAAATTAAATTTTGCTTACATTTGGCATCAGCCATTTTGCTGATCTGGATTGATATCAGCACAAATATTTACCTTCAATCTAAATTCCAGAATGTATAACTAATTAATAATTTACTCCGTGTTGCCGTACATAAATTGGTAACATTTTTTTATGGAACAGGGAGACAAATGAGTATGCAGGTCACCTGATGGGAAGTAATCGCCACCGGCATGCGAACCAGCTACCCCAAGAATCGCTAGTCTTTTGCCGCCGTTTGGGTCCTCACTCTCCCAACCAACCGCAGAAGTAAGCAACACTTTACGCCGGTATTCGGTGAGAATGCTGTACTACAACCAGCTACTGACTACAGTGCGGCTTTACTGGTAAAACTCCTACACTTGCGCAATTTCGGCAGAAAGTTTTAGGGATAAATTCTAACTTCAAAATGATTGTATCATAATAATATCCTTTGGAGCCCCTTCGTGCACGCCCCGCTGAGTCCATTGTGAATTAGGGACGCAAATACCCATCAGCGTGAAATGATATACCTTTCTGTCTGACTTAACACATTAAACCGATATAAACCAAATCCTTTATTTAGGCCATTCGGCTTTTTCCTTAGCGATATAATTAATCGCAAGACAAAACGGACCACTCAATACCTCCAATCTAATAAAAAGATTGCCCTTTATTCTGAGAATAGTTGTACCTC
Organism: Ditula angustiorana; assembly: GCA_963691745.1. NCBI lineage: Eukaryota > Metazoa > Arthropoda > Insecta > Lepidoptera > Tortricidae > Ditula > Ditula angustiorana. Next base: position 911,743 of record OY829490.1, read on the forward strand.
ACTTGACCGAAGGCACCTTTCCCGTTTACTCTATAAGGTCGAAAGTAGGCAGCAAATAAAGTACAGACTTTTCCTGACATTTTAGGAAATTCATCTTTGTCTCTTGGGCGGTAAGGTTGGCAAGACATCTGACTAAAGCCACGGGATTAAAGGAAATTCGTCTTTTCAGCTTAAACAGTAAAGGCCACCGAGTACACGAGGCAATATATCTACGGACGGACACGGGTCACTACGTGGCCCCGAAACAATGTATTTCTGGCCCCGTGTTATCAGTAATCCGAGCACATTGCGACGTTACGGACGGCGGGGTCAATGGACGGTTTAAGGGTTCATATTGTCTTAGTTATACAATAAGGGCAGTTTCGTTTATCCTTATAAATTTAAATTAAATCATAGAGATCACTCGCTCTATTTGATCGCGCTTAAAATTCATTGGATTATGGTTAACCAAGTTTTTCAATAGAATTTGTAGATTAAATTGGCTTCTACTCGTTTATGATTGCTGTCAAGGGGTCGATGTCAAGTAAGACTGCGTTCTTAATATCACATTTGACGTTTCATTCCTACAGAAACGAAATGTCAAATACGATCTTGAGTAAGCTGCTGTACTTGAGAACGATCTTTAACTACAAACTTCAGTACCAGGTTTTTCAACGATGGCTAATTGTATCTTGCCCAACTCAGTGTCTTGTTTGATCTTAGGTTGGCCAATCGCAGCGCATTGATTCTTTGGAATGTGACTTACGCAAAATAAATGACATATTCTCTCTAAAGGGTATGCTATGCAGGCCCTCTTTTCCGTTTGGACACTATGGGCATATGCCTAGGGATGCCTAGTTCTTACCAGATCACCGAACCAAATCCTTTTGTCTGTTGTTACTAAAATAGCTCTTTTAGAAATCATGGCGCCCAGGACTTACTATAGGTTAAAGACGGGCTTGTGTATAATATGTGCTTCATTGGGGTTTTCATATTGATGCCTTTGCGCTGTTGCTGTCACAGGTGCCCCAGCTATTTATTCTCTTATAAGAAGTTACTTATAAATTAAGTATATCTTCTAGCTAGCTAAATAAAAGAAAACGAAACGTATTTACCGCATCCTGATGGCGCACACGTCCTAATTAACCCATTCAGTGATGTCGTCAGTGCAATCCCCTTGCACTTCGATCCATTAAGATCCCTTGTAAACCCTCGCCTGGGAACCCGATGCTAATGGTACTCGACGTGTCTCTGATCCGGTGATTCCCGAGGAGACCATTACATATTATCTAAACGTAGGTACATACATATATGTTATCGGAAAACCAAGCACCCTTCAAATGTACCTACACTATTACCTCCGCGATACGTCACATTTTGCTTTCCACCAACACGCAGCTAGGTGGAAGCGGTGGAAATACACGCGTAATATGTTTTCTGTATAATACCGCCTTAGACAAATAACATGAGATTATTCTTAAGTTTATCCGCTTTCGTCGTTTACGAAATATTGACGAATGAATCAACATCTTCCAACAAGAGCAGAAATGTGTTCAGAGTAGTTGTTAGTTTGATTACGGGTTTAGAATTGTCATTTGATGGATCAAGAACTTCTGATGGATGAAGAAAAAATCTTTTCTTAGTGAATCCCTGACCCCGGAAATAATTCATGTTCCAAATGTCATGTTTCTATCTTCAGCGGTTTAGGATGAGCTTTGTCTGTCAGTCAGTTAGTCGTTGACGGAACGCTTTTATATGTCCAGTCAACCATTTTGATTCATAGGCCACTGTAGAACCTTTTCACAATGCATGCCACTATGACTCTCAATGAATGTCTTAATATCCCGGCGATGACGCATTGCGACAACGTTCTACAGTGTTCTATGAATCAAATTAGTTTACTGAACCTACGGATATAAATTCAAACCCAAAGAAAACTTCTAAACCAGCAACTGTGTTGTTTCGCTGTCGCAGGCAACAAAATATCTATCCACGAGCCTCATTCCGAGCGTTGACAGTGTTTCGGCTGTCTCCGGCGTGCTGGCGGAAGCTGAATGCAAAGTAGTTCCGATTTAAGCGCCAGAATTTCCAACACTGTCTCCGGGGGAAAACAATAAAAGAAATGGCTAGAAGTTTTCTGTTCTTGTTTTTTTTGTAACGACGTGCAACGCACGAGTTTTTAAACTTCTTTTGCTGTCAAAATAAGTTTTTTTAAAGTACTTGTACGCAATTAGCACATTGTCTCTATTAACCTTCCTACCGAGTATTTGCTAGTAAGAGAGCTCGAAATATCAACCGCACCATAGTCTATCAAGGAGGTGATCCTCTAAGCGCCCCAGCGACGAACTTGACGCTGAAACCACGCCTTGTCTTGCTCTAGCACACAAGCCTACCACAATTGAGTGCGACAGAGCGACGTCTCGACGTAGAGCTAGATGCTGAGGCGCCTAGAGATTACCCGGGCTGATATTTATTTAGCCACCTAGCAGCAAAGGGGTTTCACTCCTTACTTTAGGTACGCTCGGCCACCTTGCCAACCAGGTTGGCAAATTGCAGTAGGTTGTCGGCTTGCCACGCGCCCGCTCGTTCGTTACCGCTGTCGCTGTGTCTATGGAATTAAAAACGAATCCACCGCAACCCTAACGATTCGCCAGGGTGTAGCGGAGTGAAAGCGGACGCGGGCGGCGCGGGCTCTTTGACGCGAGCCGTTTGGCAATTGTGTATGAAATACTACGAACTTTTTGGGCGTGTCAATAAAGTTGGAATTCGTTTAATCGCGGTCGAAAAAGTGCAGTTTCCGTACGTTAGTATTATTTAGTATGATTTTTTCTGTTAACGTCGCACGAGCTGGACGAATAATCCATAATCCGATCCGTCGCGTGGACAAACGAGCCCGGATCGCGATGAAAACGGCCATTAAAGTTAAACTGAACGGGTGCCATGCTTGTTATGAATACGATCATGGTTCTGCTCGTTGTATAACATTTGCATTGGTAAATTGAATATTAAGAACCCTCTTAATATTTTCCCAATCCCAATGTTTGTTGGAACTGAGAAAATGGCTCGTGATCGTGTCACGAGCGCTGGGCAACGTTTGATTTTTGTGATATTTTACATGCATTCATAACTGTGACCCCCATAATCGGACACATGATGGTCTTTTTTATGGAAAATGGAGGGAAACAAGCCCAAGAATCGCTGAAACATTGCCAGCTTTAAGGCATAGTAATAATAGTAATATTTTAGGGAAAATCGAAACATACGTACACTGATAACTTCAACATAGCAACGAAAAACACTTCTTATGGTAAAAGCGAGATTCCTTAACCGGTATTGTTTGCTTTTCAAACTGAAACGAATGAAAACATTGTAACGTTACGTCTTACACTTTGTTCGGGATCGATGCACCTTCAAGTGTTAATATTTTATTTTTAATAAACAAAGCTACCTCGGCTACTCTCTTTGAGTATTCATTGACTTAACAGGGCATCTACAAGTAGCCGCAACTAATTTCGTCGCTACGTTCGCTACAAAGTCAGTAAAAATTACAAACCAGAAAAATTCATTTTAAAATAAAATTCAACTGCATAAATATTTAAACTAAATAATGCCTTGCGCGCGCATACGCTCCCTTTGTAAAAAAAAGCTAATATTTGTCGAAGGAAGACCGGGGGTTCGTTGGATGTGCTTTGTGAAGGACAAAGCTACGCGCCGAGCGTCGTTAGGGGACAAAGGTTCACTCGCCGTTCGATAGGACAGACAAAAGAACGACAGAACAACCGTATCATGCATTTATATGTTGGTATGAAAAAACTGGCAAAATTCGACCTCAATTTGAATTCAAGCGTAACGATTTCAAAGCGTACCCCGGCCAAAGGTAACGGGTAAATCGCTAAGAGGGTGATGTGATTTTAAAAGGATCAATGTTACATTTTGAATTGCGCCATTATTCTACCTAAGTGTATGTATAGTTAAGAATAAAGGCTGTTGCTTTAGGCGTTAAATAAGCGTTCTTTAAGGAAAATATAAGGTAAAAATGGAACAGATTAAGCTGATAGATATGACATGAAATCGAGATGAGTAACATAATTGGGTGAGCTCGGAAAAAGACGAATGTTATAATTTGGAAACCCATTTTTTTTAGTAACCCAAGTTGGAAGGTAAAAAGGTAAAGGTACGTTGATTTCAATACTTTTGTCGCCGTTCAAGACGTACCTAAAATGTAACGATTACTTGCTTAGTTAATTTGTTTAGTGAGATAAGTGAAAGGAAACGAATGTATCTTTATAACTTGTGGAGTTTTTTGTAACCTTTGTTTCTGTAATAAAATAAAATAAAATAAAAATTTACACTTAAGGGCCAGGACACACCGGTCGCGTACCCGTCGCGTATGCGACACGGCTCCAACTAGCATCTTAGAGCTGCATTGCACGCGGCGCGTGTGGCCTTAAAACTTAGACTGCAATTCACGTATACATTCATGGCAACAGGAATCACGTCCTCTTGCCGCTGTTCCGAATCCTCCACACCCCGAAACCGACTCACGTATCCAGATATCGATACTAGAAATCTCAAATGTCGTAAGGGACATTAAGGAACATGTCCCTTATGACATTTGATATAATAAAATCCGATAGAATACATCGCCTACTTCTAGGCAGCTATGCTATGACGCAATGTGACAAATCTTTTGAGGATAAATATTGTTTAGGATGGAGGGTGGAGCATACACGGGAAAGATTTTTATTAAAGAGTAACTTGTTCTTGCTAAAGATATTTTTGTAAACTCATGAAAACGACTTCTTAATTGATGAGAAAAATACAAACTATCATATAAATCTACATATTCATAAACGTTCAGTAAACCTACATTAATTAATACAGATATTTCTGTCATTATGACGTTTGCCTTCGAATGAAAGGGACAAAACTTATTTTAGGTAAAAGAAGTTTGTAAACTTGTATGAACAAAAAGTTAGTACATATATGTGGACCTAACCAAGTCACAGCTTTAGGTATTACTTTGTAGCAATCCAGCTATTGCTTAGCTTGTCTGTAAATTGTAACAATTCTCTTAATTTTATTGTGTTGTGCTAAAAAAGATTATGTGGCTCATATGGCGTTTAGTTATTTATGTTCCAGTTTCCACGTCGATTGGATACGACTTGGAAAGTAAGGATCTGAAAAGATACGTGGTGAAGTGAAGGTAGAGTCTAATTTAACAATAAGTCCGATTTCGATGTGATTTCTTAAGCAAAACTGGTCACAGGTAAGTACTGAAAAATTTGATAGATAAAGCACATTTTAATTCGATTTGATTGGACTACTGATTAGTGACTAACGTTGTATCCGTTTGTCTGAACTAAATAAAAATATAATAAGATAATATAACATTTTATTTCAGTTCAGGCGTTGACAAACCTCCTATTGATAATACCTTCCCCTGCTTTTAAAAGATAAACCGGATCGACATATAAAATATGCAAATAGTAGACAATGTCTAAAGCCTCCTGCATGCAACGACATCATTTAATGTTCATCACAATCATTACCATAAGGTCCCAGTCATTACTTGCAGGTAATGACAAAAACTTTGTAATAATGACGTCATCCACTTCACAATTTCCGGGCCGAATTTCACGTGCATTTGACAGATAAGGAAAACGTCGCCGTGTTAAACTGCGACACATCCCAAATTTAACGAGATCCCGCCGCCATCAACTAAACGGCAATGAGGGATTACAGGAAGCGACGATGAACTGAAATTGCATTACCTCATCGCTTTGACACCTCGTAAATTACGAAATCCAAATTAAAATCTACATACCTAAAGCGATTACGGTTCTCTTTGGCTAACCTACAAATTCAAATTGGGTGAAAATTTTAAAACCTATCGTCAGTCGAGAACTAAAAAAAATCAGTCTTTGATATTTGTAGTTAAATTTTAATGCTGTTGAATAGGGATGAACTATTCCAAACTAAAACCGTAGACCAAAGTATGAGACTATATTTTGACATAGTTTCATTTAGGTGCGATCGCGACAATAACGACTGCTCGTGGTGACCAGAGTCCTTGCAATACGGGTAAACGTCACGTATTTATTAAATAGTACGTGATTATAACTACAATTTCCTTGTTTAAATTTCAACCAACAAACTCCTATTGCAAGGGTTAACTACCATTCCGTGACATTCAGTAGATTATTAATATTTACCGACCGTGGTTAATAATTTCAATACCCGGGGCGCTATTAGGAGGGTAATGACGGATCGCGGCGACGGTAATGAGCCGAATGTCTTCACCGGCTCCGTCAAAGCCTCGTCCATCATTCGAGGAGATTGATCGTTCGCAGCTAATTATTATTGAAGAGAAAAGTTCCTTGCGATACTGGTTACATTAGAAAATGCTTGTAGATAACAGCGACACCTAAAGTTATCTCAAAACTAAACTTTCCTGATATTCCCAAATATCGTCACTCGCAGGCTTTAGGCATTCGAATCGTTTTAACGTACACTCGTACAGTCAAGGAAGTTAATTCCCTACCCATTTCGTTGAAAAGTCGTCTGACATTCGCAAAGCATTAAGGTCGATATGTCAAACTAACGTCTTGCTCTATAGCTCTTATGGTGACAGTTTGCTATATGCTATTGAACCTTAGATGGGTTGGAAATTTAATTCCTTGACTGTACTCATACGTTTTAGCTATAAACAGAAGATTTGAGACTAAGATCATTACCGTCCCTTTTTAAAAACCCTTGTCAGTTTCAATATTAGATCTGACCTATAACATACCTACTAGCCGCGTTGAAGTCCACCCTTTACACACCTCAATAATCCACCTAATACCAACAACACCAAAATAAATCAATGGTTCATGTCAGAGTACCACCGAATCTAAGATCCATCAGGGCTTGGCCACAAATTGAATTAATGGCTGGCAACCCCATTACAGGCTTTTGTGGGGGAACGTAATCCATCAATAAAATACTGAAGTCCTTGCCCTTTATCGGTCAAGGGACTGGCCCGGTTTACAGACAAGCCCTGGGCAGCGCAACGTGCCCGGATAACGTTATAAGGTCGTTAGTTTACTAACAACAAAACCACAATGTCAAAAAACTTTAACTCTTTTATCTAAGTACATACTCGTAATTCATCAAAATATAATACAATATTTGAAGTAAGAAAGATTTTAAAAATATGTTGCTGAAATAAACGAAAGTGTTCATTATTATTATAAGCTCACGCCTGTTTCCCTTTGGGGTAGGCAGAGACCACAGAAAGCCATTTGCTCCGGTCCTGGCATACTTTCCTCGCTTCCTCCACACACATTCCTCTCTTCATACATGCTCGGCGGTTACGAAAGTGTTTATTAAAACTAATTTAGAAAAATAAAATTATACTAAGCTAATAAACTATTTTTTGTGCGGCATGTAATAAAGAGTAAGTATTGCGGTGTACCTCATACTCTTTTTATTATAACTTACAATTCTTGGTAAAATAATACACAGGCAGTACAAAATATCATTAAAAAAATTCTAGGGATTGTCTCGGAGCGAAGCCCTAATGGGAACTGGCAGTAGACTCGTCTTGAATAATTTACTACGATACGTAACGTAATGATTGTCGAGCGTTTATCTAGTGGTTTAGCTAGTAAACGCCATTTCTAGGAAACTTCTATTCGAACCACAAACTTATGTACAAAGATATTGTTAAGTCGACCTATTCCTGTCAAGGGGTTTTGGGGGAGGTTACTTGCAGCAAAAAAGGTCATGTGATACCATGTCCGAAAATTCACTGAAAATACTCATAGAAAATCACGAAATAAGAATGAAATGTCGTAAACTAAAATGATCAATATCTCGGAAAATAATAATTTTCGGACCGGGTATCACGTGACCTTTATTGCTGCAAATAACCTCCCCCATAGCCCCTTGACAGGAATAGGTCGACTTACCAATAAACCTGTATATTATCAAACCGCGATTACAATCGGATTGGAGAGTAACGTCAGCACACTGTCATTTCATAAATATAGGAATAAAGCTTGACGCAAGTCTATGAAATGGCAAGTTTGCTGACGTTGCTCTCCAATCCTATTCTATAATCGCGGTTTGATAATACTAGAGCGTTTAGACGCACTAAACATCTCATTGGCATGTAACCATTTTTGATATGTCAAAGTCTACAAGGTTCTAAGTAATGGAAAGTTCATATTGCGGACTCAATGAGCTAACCTGTCATTCAAAACAGTCAAACAGGCATAAAACATCTTAGCGTTTTAGAGGCACAGTTATTGACACATAGCTTTATACGTTGACGATAATAAGATTGGACACTTTGCGTGATCCCCCGTCAAACCTTACAAGGGGTTAATGAGAAAACCGTCCAAGGATGTTAACGTTTATGTCAGTGAACCTGACTCATGGAATAAGGAACAGCCAGCAAGGATGTACAGTACGATCTTTATCATAGATAAGAAAAAGAACAAAAAGATTAAAATTATATTTGGTAACGATGCGCCAAAGACAAAACAGAGATAAGCAGATACGTAAAATGCATGCTTGACTCGGGATACGCTAAAACAGAATGAGGAAGTTCAGCTAATAGACAGTTCGCATGGGCGACGCTTTCCAGTACGTGACAAGCTAGCTCTGCTTCCTCACTTTTTCGAAAAATTATTGAGCTTCACTGGTCAATTCACGACAGACTCAGTGCGATTGTAGAAAGTAAATAAAATACACCCAAAGACTCTACTTAAGGCAAATTGGTGTGTTTTTACGAGCAAGGAAGACGTGCGGCAGCCGTAAACGGTGCAAGCGAGTAAACGGCGCGATAACGAATCACCGCGTTGAGGAAAATAAATCGCAAGAGGACGGGATGTTATTAATAACTGAAACTCATACTTTATGATGAGAAATATTATATAAAGAGCCGGTTTTTTGAAATAGAAATTTAATATTTTGTAAGGGGGAGCCCTCGGGAGTAACAATGCGCGAGACTTTTTGTCTGTTGGTGATATTTAAGGTGCCCCTTGTTTTATTTCAACGTTGAAATTGCTAGTAGATTGTCGTAAGTTAGGATCACGGCACTCTTACACGCCTAATTTCTTGTTTCACAGTTAATATTAAGTGAAATTATTGTAACACTACACCTGATACTTCAAAAATAGAATCTCTAGATAGCGCAATAGCTAATAACAAAGTGGTTCTGTTGGTCTGCTGACAGATTACCAATTTTCAAACTAATAATGTGCACAACGATCCTACTTTCTCCACACATCAACACTATCTGTTCTCATACATTTTCTTCCAGAACGTTCTTAAGTGTTCGATTTCCTACAACAACTTTAAAGTAATTCCTCATTTCCATGAATAATATTGAAAAACTCTTTAAAATAACAAAAAAACTAATGTGCTACAGCCGCCATCTTTAGCCTCAGTACCACGTAGCTCTATTCGACTGGTGGACCCTTTTCAATGAAAAGCTAAGGCATGTCGTTTAAGGCGTGCCGTTTGCTTTGTAATCAGGGTGAATAAGCACGGGGCTATCAGGCTGTGAAGAGCCTTAATTACCCTCAAATATAAAAAAGATTTCGATGAAGTGGGAACTTCCTCCTTTTTTGAAGTCTGTTAAAAATATGTGGAAGACATCATAATTTTCAATTAAGAGCCAACTAATTATATTACCGAAGCAGGCGGTGATAAATATCCGACCGGCAACGATCAAAGACTGGATGTAAAATAATTAACATTTGCCGATTGGATGGAGATACAAAAGGAAAAGGAAGTTCCTTTGCAAAGCTGAATAATACCGTTGAGGATTACGGAGAGCGGAACGGAATGAGACTGTTTTAGGAGTTCAATATATGTAGATTTTAACTAAGTAATAAGAAGATTATACATTAAGTATGTTTGGGTAAATTGAGTCACCATAGCGACATACACGACAAGGGTTTTAATACATAAGTTTTTCGCTGACGATATTTTATCTATCAACGAAGCACTACTATTACTTCAATACAGTTTATAACATAGCAAATTATATGAACGAATGTTGAGATCGACAACTATTTGCCTATAGTGTGAACATAGGCCAAAGAGGAATTTAGGTGACCCTTTCTCGTCAGATGGCCATGCCCATTGAAGTATAGGTTACGCTAGAACAGCAAACTAGAACAAAGATCGTGGCCTTTGCGTGTCTACCAACGCGTGCAACGGGCGTAAGACGCTATGGCGTCTTCCGCAAGTAAAAGCGAGACAGAGCTAACGAAGTGCGGTGCTGGCACTGCAGCTATGTGGAACATAGATGGCTTAGAAGTTTTAGAACATGCAATCTAGTAAGTACATAGACATCATTGCCTATGCCTGGTGCTCTGTTCAAAAAAGTGGCTTAATTTTAATATGGAAGTACAAAAGCAAGCAAATTGTCTCCCATTGTCGGTTTGTCACGAAGGCAATCTTAAACTATTGTGATGACTGCTTTCTTTGAGTAACTTTCACTTAATACAACTTAAAAAGAGTTCCCTAGGTTTTATTTAGGAAGCCTTGTTGAAATAGGCATTAGTGTGTCCCTGGGTATTTAGGAGCCGGAATATAAATAACACCAAATGCCTTCTCTAGGCCTCGTCGTTTCCTCTCCTTACACTCTTTACTACAATAATTCATGATTTGTACAATTTGTTCTGTTACAAATCACGAAACTTATCTCCTACATGTCATCCACTTATATTCTCAACCTGGAGTTATGTCGTCAGTAAACCGACACTGTGAAAATAGGCTGTTTTAAGAACTGGACTATAGACCAAAATTAAAAACATCTTTACTAAAGACACAGAATAAAATAATAGTACTAACTTACTGATACTTCTCTTTTTCGACCACCATTAAACAAATTCCAACTTTATGATCAGGCACAAAAAGTTCGTATTACTTCATAAACATTCGCCAGGCGGCATGCGTCAAAAGGAAGGCGCCGCCCGCGCCCGCCTTCCACCCGCAATGCCCTGGCGCACCGCTAGGGTTGGACTGCTTACTATAATACAATCTCATGCGACACAGAGTGAGCGGGCGCGCGCGCGGCGGGCCGGCAACCTACTGCGATTAACCTATGCCATGGGTGGTGAGGCGAGCGCACCTACAGTGCGGAGTGGAACCCCCTGCTAAAGCTAAATAATTTCAGTTTAGCAACAGTTTTGTAACGATTTATTTAGACCACCGACCCGCACCGGCTTCGAACGGGTGCAATTTACTAACGACAAAACCTGATTAGAATGTAATGTACATAAAAACCTTCCGCAATAAAATCTATAAATAACATTGAAAACCGAAACAAAATGGGTTGCGTGGTTTAGAAAGAGTAAGCGGCCGAAGATACGATGAGGATTTAGGACAGACAGAGGAACGAATAACATCTGTAAAAATACTATGCAAAAAAGAAGATTAGTAATTAAATCATTGTTTTAGGAACCGCATTATTCCTGTAAATACGAGTGTGAGAAAGTAAGTTGACGATACGTTACGAGTATTTCCGCCTAACCTCTAATCGGGAATATTTCTGGATACACAAGTGGAGTCCCTATCGACTCCTCGACGAGAGCTTCCCGTTTTCCCCGCACCGTTCTCGACCCTCTTACCCTCCAAACCTCAGATTCAACGTGAACGCAAGCCATTGAACCGTAAATCAATCCTGTCTTTTTTAATTAACTTCGACTCGGTACGTAGATGTACCTATATTTAAAGGTACAATGAGCAGCAGAAATAGCTGAACACTTGAGAGCTCAAAAAGCCGTACGGATTCGAAAATAAAGTCGAGTTTAGATGTTTTTCAGCAGTTCACTCGCTCCGATAATTTGACGCTGACTGTACAAAATCTATGGTATATCGTAGCGTCGTAAGCAGCCCAGTGTAAACGGCAGCAATCGAATTAAACGGGGTGATGCCGGCTGGGAAGCGAGTCGATTTGCCGAAGGGGAGCAAACACATCAGCCTGTATAAGCTGAAGTATGCACGTGTCGACAAGTACTCTCAGACTATTGGAGCATATAATCTAATACCATTACACAAATATTTCGCTTGCATGTGTGGCAAAAGCCTCATTTGTACAAAGACATTATGAATTTGACTTTTGAACTATAGTGCCGTTGCTGTTTGCCCGTGAGTTCGCAGATTTGGTTATCGCTATCCAGCGAGAAATTTATATCTTTTCGGAATAAAAAGTAGCCTATGGCTATCTTGCCTTCAGTGACGTAACTAGCTAGCGCTAGGCGGTGCCGTGCCCCTGGGCCCTCAAGCTCAGGGGGCCCCTGGCCATCATCCCTCTAACTCTAGCTGTCCTACTCGCTAATATTCTCCGACCACCAGAATTACATACTAGATACCTTTTTATATAATTTGACTATAGGGCCCCAATTTTATTTTCGCCCCAGGGTCACCAAGCTACGCCACTGGTACCTGCCTCTTTAAGATTCTCTGTCACCCGCAACTCCTTCCGTCCCAAAAAATCAGTAGATTAGCATTTGTTATGCAAAGTTTCAGCCCCCCTTTTACCCACCTAGGGATAGTTTAAAAAAAAAGTAGCCTGTGTCCGTCCGTGGGTATCCAACTATTCTTGTAGAAAATTTCATCCACATCGGTTTACCCATTTAAACGTGAAAGCCGGACATACAGACAGACTTTTGCAGTTATAATATTAAAGTTTGGATAAAGAGAACGAGACGTTAACCTGTTTATTTGATCCCCGCATATGTAGCAGCCCCAGGAATCGGTTCACAATACATTTTATAGACCGTGAAAGCGTGAGGCTGCAGCGGAAGCCTTTATACGACCGAATATAGGTCGCTTTGATGGATATGTTAATGGTGTAGAAACGGGATCGTAAATAAAATATACGACTCACGATGGGAGCGGTACGCCTTTTTTTGCATAAAGATAGGTTTTTTTTTAGGTATTACACAAAATGGGTACAGACCAACGACGTTTGTTTTTAATAGAGAAAGTCCTCGGTATAAACAGTTTTCACTTTTCGGGAGCGCGGTATAGTCGACCAAGAAAGTGCTTGACCACTTTTCGACCTTATTGCAAAAGGATAAAGTTCAAAAGTGGGCAAGCAATTACTTGGTCGACTATACGTACGTTTGTGGGGAAAGCCAACGCCTAATAAGAGTAAGTCAGATAGCAACCGACATGGTGATGATAGACGGCGAATTTTGTTTCGTCGAAAAATAGCAAATAAAATAGTTACTTACGTAAAATAAACCTCAGATCGCGTCTATTACATGCGCATGCAATTATTAATTACTTCATGTATCACATTTAACGAAATTATGAGAACATTTTTGTCCAACACAGCTTTTGCGAGTGGAAATGACAGCATCTGCTTCTTACGCTTGAGCGCAAGTGAACGAGTGACGTTTCTGTTCCGTACAGATGTCTAGTGGCAGGGGGGTTCCACTCCGCACTGTAGGTGCGCTTGCCGCACCACCCATGGCATAGGTTAATCGACGTAGGTTGCCACTCTGTGTCGCATGAGATAGTATTATAGTAAGCAGTCCAACCCTAGCGGTGCGCCAGGGCATTGCGGGTGGAAAGCGGGCGCGGGCGTCGCCTTTCTTTTGACACATGCCGCCTGGTGAATGTTTATGAAATAATACGAGCTTTTTGTGCCTGATCATAAAATTGGAATTCGTTTAATGGTGGTCTAAAAAGAGCAGTTTCTGTACATTAATACTATTATTTATTCTGTGCTAGTGGTAACGTAAATGTCCGTAGTACAGACAAACTCGGTTACTCATCGGGAAACGCAAAATTTACGCTCGAAACGCGAACGTGCCGGTGAAGTTTATGGTGTTTGTGATACTCTGACGCGTCTTCCGACGAATAGTCCGCACGCGGCCCAGCTCGCACTCCCAATTATGCAAATACCCTCGTTCGTTATAATTTGCGCGGCAATGCGTCTCCATTAGCGCAGGCTCGTTAGTGGACAACCCGCTCGAATACTTAAGCGTAATACTTATACGACGGGCACTCGATTGCAATGGCCCTTTACACTCACGCGCAAACTCCAAACAGATAGGAGCCAGGAGTGCGATTTTTGAATCTCACCGGGTGATTAAAGCTCACCAAAATGGCAGTGTTTCATAGAGATCCGTCCATTTTGGTGAGCTTAAGTCACCTGAGGTGCAACTTTTGAATCTCACCGGCTGACTAAAGCTCACCAAAACGGCCGAATCTCTAAGCAAGCAAGCAAGCAATTTCAAGTGTAGCAAGGTAATATGTTCCAGTTTCGTGATATGGACCTCCGCAAAGTAACGCCTGAATCTTTTAATTATTTAAAGTCGGCCTATCTCCCATTAAACCTTGAAGCATTGCAATTACAAAGGATAATTTTAACCTTTAAAAGCATACAAAAAATGTCTCCGAATATTCTTTAGCTAAATTAACATGACATTTAATTCAAAAGAACTGTTCGTAGAGATTACTCGGCCAGCTCTGGGAGAGAAAGGCGTTAAAATTAATACCATAATCAGTTCCTCGCCGCCCGGCGAATTAACTCATAAAATAACTCTTAGTTCAAAGTTAAAAGAAAAGTGTCCAGGAACTCGGTAAAGTTGGAATTACGAGAATACTTAGGTACGACTAAAGACTAAGAGGAAATGTCCAGAAGCTACATAAATTTCAACGCACTTCCTTTTTATTAGCGCAGCGGAGCAAATTGGATTAGCATAGTTTAATAGTTAGAACAAACTTTTTAAACTTAAAACGACATCGAGGCGCAGTAACTGCTTAACATCCGGCGAGCCGGATGCCTGCTTGCCTGATTGTCCTCATTGTGGTATAAAAAAGGCAACGCGGTAGTGATACTTTTGATATTACAACTAAATCTTAATAGGAATCAATAATTACTTAGAATAGAATAGAAGAGAATAAGTTTATTTCAAGCTCCATAAGTCCATAGATAAATAACTTTAAGACTAACATACATATTTATTATCTATACATATAATAAAATAGTTGGGACAAAAATGTTTGTACGCGCATCACGTAAAAACTGCTGAACGGATTTGGATGGAATTTTAACAGATCTACTTAAATTAGTCCAGAATAGGACTTAGGCTATAAAAAATGGAAAAAAAGATGGGGGGGGGGTGCAGTTTGTATGGAAAAAGTTTAAGATTGTTCTAGAATCATGAAACTCAGAATTCTTACTTATTATTAATCTACATCTGCACTAATATAATAAAGAGCTAAACTTTGTCTGTATGTCTGTATGTATGGGTAATCTCTGGAACTAGGTACTGAACCGATTTTAAAAATTCTTTCACAAATAGACGGACATAGGCTACTAATTCTATGTGAACGAAGTCGCGGGCGTCCGCTAGTACATAATAAATATGTATGTTAATAAATCTGTAACACTGTACTGTGTCTGTGTCTGTCTGTGTGTGCTTAAGTACCATGATGCTTAAGTGCCAACCGCACGCAGGTTACCACCATCGTGATTTTAAAGATATTGTAAACAAATTGTCAACAATATTGTAAACAACTGTGTCGATTTTGATTAAACAAAGGTTCTTAAAGTTTTTAGGAACCAACCCCAGAAATCCAATTTCAAAAAACTACAAGGAATGCCAACTGTCTACTAGCTGCCCGAGGAAGACAGCCAGACACACATTCAGACAGAGCTTTAATGTTACAATTACAACAGTTACCACACCCATCCTTGTGCTTTTGGGTTAAAACTGAAAAAAAAAAATTTTTTTATACAACATAGGAAGGCAAACAAACAAGTGGGTCACCTGATGGTAAGTGATCACCACCGCCTATAGACACCTGCAACAACAAAGAGAGTGCAGATGCGTTGCCAACCCAGAGGGCTAAGATGGAATACCTCTTGTGCCAGTAATTACACCGGCTGTCTTGCTCTCCACGCCGGAACACAACAGTGCACTGCTGCTTAGCGGCAGGATTAGCGAGCAAGATGGTGGTAGCGATCCGGACGGACCTTGCACAAGGTCCTACCACCCGCAAATACCTGAATAACCTAATCGCCGCCATTTTATGAGCACTTTCTAGTCCTATTTGTGAAAACACTTCAGGTTCAGTGCGGTCGTTAGCCTTGTTTACAGCCCTGGAGCTTGTTTACCGTACCGAAACGAATGTTTACTAGCTCTGACAAACAGAACTATTAACTGTTTAATTTATTAACGAGCAAATTGAACACTGAATAGTTAACACGTTCACGTCCAGTGCCCATATATGGAGCACGACAGACTAGCTCCACAAGTCTGTGCTCTATGGGGCACTATTCTTGAAGTGTTTAAATGCCTGTTGCGGGCAAGCTCAGATGGTTGAGAACTATTGTTTGTTCTTTATAATTTATTATCTTTTATTGAATCAGTTTAACAATCCACATCAACAATAAACAACGTTTGGTAAATAATGTACAAAACACTTTTTTTCTTGGTGCTCCATATATGGGGCACTGGAATGTGAACTTCATTAGTTGAGTTTTACATAATATGCAGAACGTAGTAGGACATTTATTTATCAGTAATGGGTTCGGTTTTGGGCTCAATCTCACCTGATGGTGAATGAAGACAAGGCCAAAGATGTAGGACGCTCACCCAGAAGTTACCTATTCACTCTTGCCTTAAGAATGCAAAGGTCCTCAACGCATACAAGAGTTGTCACCCAAAAACCAGATCCTCATTATGTCAAACGCGAATTGGAAAACCAAACACATGCACATAAGCTAATCCACTATGTCATCGATCAACTAAATGTGTCGCGACAACTTTAAACGTTCTAGGCGTTCAAAGAATTAAACGTAACATATCGTATGGGGACGCGTTGTTTGCGACTTTTTATTCAACGGCAGGCACGACAGAACCACCACATTCTCCTTAATCTCTATCTCTTAGCCCCTTGCAGTGTTGCCAATTTAGCGGCTTTGTCGCTAGATCTGAAGGTTTCAGGGACTACGTTAGCGACCATTTTTGCAAGTGTTGCATACATCTTAACTAGTGTCTTGTTTTAGCCTTTGCTCCATACGTTTTTTTAAAGACATTTGAGCTCAATTTCAGATGAACTAGTTACTTTTTTCAACATTTCTAGCGACTTCTAAAAACCTAATTTGGCAACACTGGCCCCTTTGTTTTCCTTTGCCCTTGTACCCCTCTATACCACTACCACACTATCTCTGTACCACTTAGTTGCATTATTATTACGCCGGCACGGTTTCCGATCAGGTCCCATGGGGCCTATTTGAAAGGCAATTAATGGCCGAAGCCGACCCGGAGACGCCTGGGGCATCATGTAATCTAAATTTGGGATGGCTACGCCATAGTCCGTAATAAATTTTATTGTTATTACTACTGTGAAACTTTTCATGTCTATTTGAGACTATTCAGTTACTAATTATAATCATGTTCAAACTTATAATCGTGTAGACATTTAAAAAAACCAGCACATTAGCGTGTTAAATTTCATGTTCAAATTCATGTGCTATTAATTTTTATGTATTTTTCATGTGTTTAAGACACACTGATAGCCCTCACGAATAATTTTGCGATCAACGAATAAGCTCTACATACATCTCTACTGCTAAACACAGTGTCATTTTCGAAGACGGAGATGTCATATGGTACACATATATACCACTGCATTTGAAACGTGTTAAGAGCTTACTACAGAATATATTACAATACAAATTATATTACTCTATAATTTTTAATAAGAAAAAAGAAAAAAAAAGTTTCTTGCGTCTTTGCGGTACTAACTCTAAGCAGAATTTTCATTTTACGAAGCGCAGGTAAACTCAGACTTTTGAAAGTATTTCGTACTTACAACAAATCTTACATTTAGTTTGACGGTAATCCTTGCTTTTCCAAATGGATGTCTTCATTTCCGTAAGTTATGCACTATCATAACATAAACCAAGCCAAGATATAACCCAATCAACGGTGCTAAATGGTCGCAAAAGGGTACAAAGGATATTGAAAAAACGCTCTAAAATATTGGTCCGCAAAGTTCTTTGTTCGCCCAACCTTTTGTAGCAATCAATTTATTAGCCGGAAAGTGGTTACAGCCTCCTTTAAAGGGTATGAAAGGGATCTGGTATTGATCTGATATAGTTAAAAGTTTGCATTGCCTACTACGTCCTAAGACGTTGGTTACACTCTCATTCTGTCGTCAGTTCAGTCCATCATTCTGGTCAGAATGACGAGAGAATTGTCGTGTAACCTGTCTCGTGTCGTGTCAGTCTGAACTGATCGTAACCGTGTCCATTTGTCATCATTCTGGCATCAGTCAAAACTATGCCGGAATGATGGACTGAACTGACGCCAGAATTAGCGTGTAACCGACGTCTAAAGAAAGAAACCTAATCCAGAAACTAGTCAAGGAAACAGTTGGTAAATTAATACTTAACTAATTATTTGTTCGGGCTATTCATACCTCCCCTCTTACGTGTATTTATGATATCATAAATAACTAATTAATGACGTAATCTTATACACAATAGGCTTCCAAGGCTTTTAATTAGGCGAGGCGGCTTGTTAGGTCGAAACTTTTGATGTTATTAGCAAAACCTCGCCCAGAAATGAATAACACTTGTACAGTCAGTCAGCCTTAAAGTAGCTAAACCTAAGAACCTTGTCGTAGTAACGTATGAAATGAGAGTTGCTCGAATATGTCACATTACCAAGGGGGTTCCACTCCGCACTGTACGTACGCTCGAACGCTTTGCCTATGCCATAGGCAAATCGCAGTAGTCTGTCTGTAGGCTTGCCGCGCGCTCGCTCGCTCGCCCCCGTCGTGTCAGTGTAATTGAAAACGAATGCCGCGCAACCCTAGCGTATCCCCGGGTGTAGCGGGGCGAAGGCGGGCGCGGGCGGCGAGTTCCTTTTGACTCGCTCCGCCTGGCGCATGGTGTAAGAAAGAAGTACTAGTATTATGTACTTTGTGGTAAAACGAACTTTTTAACCGTGTGAATAAACTTGGAATTCGTTTAATCGCGGTCGTAAAAGAGAAGTTTTTGTACGTTAGTACTATTATTTATTCTGTGACATTACAGTCAGTAACAAGGTACTAAAATGTTTAGCTACTCTTGAGGTGCCATACCGTTAATTCAAGACAGAATAACCAGCACAGTTCAGTGCACCTAGCACGAATCTTCTCGATACGCGTTAAGTCGCTACGTAACTCAGAGCATCTCTTTCTAACCAGCCCAGTAGGAGAGAGACACACTGACTTACGTAGCGAGTTAACGCGTATCGAAAATATTCGTGCTAGGTGCACAGGAGACTAGCGAGAAGCCAAGTCTCGAGTTGATACGAAGACGAAACGATCGATGACAAAGGTCAAAGGTGACTGTTCGGCTCTATGGCTCATGAAACGCGAGTCCGAGGGTATGTTAAAATTAGGGAAAGTATTTATAATCATCTTTACATTGCAGAATTCTTTCGTTCCATCCTTGGATGAAGGACTAAAGCATGGATGTAGCCTCAGCACTTGTCAAATGTACATAGCCAAAGCTGTCAAAATGGTCTCCTTTGTGTGCGTCAAGGTAGTAAAACCTGCAAATTAATAAGAAAAACGTAGAGACTACCTTAATGTAAACATTACCATAGCCAAAGGTGACCATTTTGTCTATTGGTCGTGTACAGGATGCCAATTGAAGAGGAGTTTAGAGTATGTAGCCATCTCTTTTTGACACATTGTATTGCCATTAAAAGTAAAGAGATCAGATAATAAGATAACGCTTTCAATTTTAACACTCCTTCTATGCTGTACTATTTCTATGGTTCCATCATGAAAAGTGTGCTGATAGATTTGAGTCTTCACTTGTAACCAACAATGCAGCGCAGCATTTATTTAGTGAGCTTTGTAATATACTTTTTTATGCAATAGGAAGGCAAACAAGCAAATGGGTCACCTGATGGTAAGTGTACACCACCGCCTATAGACCCGCAACATCGCAGACATTGCAGATGCGTTGCCAACCCAGAAGGCTAAGATGGAATACCTCTTGTGCCAGTAATTACACCGGTTGTCTTGCTCTCCACGCCGGAACACAACAGTGCAAGCACTGCTGCTTAATGGGAGGATTAGCGAGCAAGATGGTGGTAGCGATCCGGACGGATCTTGCACAAGGTCCTACCACCCGACTACGTGTATGATAAGCGTGAGTAGTTTTTTTTAATTGCGACTTCGACTGAATAGACTGCAAACAAAGTAACATAATGTCCGATTCAGTTACACACGTCATAACATAAAATAGGGTAGTTAATATTAACGGGGGCATAAACGGTCGGTGAGAGTAAAAAGTCGTGTCAGCTAGAAACGACGCGAGGAGCTAGCGTGTAATGCACTTAAATGCCGTAAGAGTTTAGGGTTAAGGCTTTCTATAAAGTACCTTTTACCCGCGGCTTCAGTCGCCAATTCTACTGGATTTTACAGGATAAAAAGTATCCTATGCCTCAATACTGGACATGATCTATCTATCTGCCAAATTACATCTAAACCCGTCCAGAGAAACAAACATCCGAACATACACACATAATTACTAGAATTAATATAGGATAAGTAAAGTGAAAGTTTTCGAAATTGCAATTTAATTTTTAGGCAAGCATTTGAAACGCTAGCAAGAAACTTCATTAGTTGTCAGCGGAATTTAATAAAACCGGATTCCGGTGAAAAAACGACGCCTAGCGAAATTTTTTCACGAGAGGTTTAGACGTTTCTTATTAAGAGCTATTATAGACCTAATTTTTATACTAATATTCTATCTATACACGTAGCTAATTCTATTTGTATGGTTACTTAATTTGCAGGCTCGAACCCTGATAGTCTTCAAATATATCAAAAATTTCTGACGCATTTGCCTTCTCGTCTGTTTACAACTAACTTTTAATTTCTACACACTTCATTCCCTTTTTCTTGGGAGCTGAGAGCTTTTTCATGACAAGAAAAACGCAACACAGCACGTATTGTCGACTAAGTAATTTCTTGATCGCTTTTGAACCTTAACCTTTTGCAATAGGTCGAAGTGGTTAAACAATTTCTTGGTCAACTATACAACACCAACAATTATAGACAATCTGTCTGGCTCCGAAGCAACCGGGCAAAACTTCAAATCGGGATATTAAATTGTACCCCTCTCTATCCCACTCACCGTATATAACGGCTAGCAAGTCTGCTATTACCTTTAGTTACTCAGTCCCTCTCTTTCTTAATCATCTGGAAAGAAAAGGACCCACGCAGCGACAAAGCACCAGTCTCACTCTAGCTAGCGGCACAGAAATTGCTTGGCATTTGGCAGCCTCGTAAACTGGAACTCGCCAAAACTCGTGTTGTGCGTACTTCGGACTTTAAATTGGTACAATTGCCTTGTAAATCAGCCGGTGTCCGACTGACGCCAACTTCTGAACTTACGCCAGACAGTTTGGGAACCCTGCATTATGTAACCAAATTAAGTTTTTGAACGCGATAAACAAAATGTTCTAACTTAGTTCGGAGAGGCTCGGAGTCTCTGTTCGGAGAGGCTTTTCTTTGCAAAACGGAATATTGCTGCTACGAGCTACGAGCACGTAGCGCTACGCAACAGTAAATGTGTAACCCGCATACACGTTACAAAAAATACGTTAAAGCGATCCCCTCCAGACAACAATTTCATAACAAAAGCTAAACAATACCTATCAAAATCATCGTACCTATGCTTTATATATGTTGACTTTTTCGATGTTCAGGTCGATTGATCAAAATAAACGGATCTCGATATAGAATGATATTCCTATATTTATTTGGGTAAGAGCACTTGAATAATTCAAGCTCCAAATAGGATCGGCCGAAGGTTCGGGACGGCCGGGCCGAGGTTCCTAGCACTGCTGTAAGGCTATAGTTAAGTCAGATAAAGGAGTCCTCGGGTATAACGATATCCACTTCACATGTCATGCATGATAGCTTAGTGTATTGACAGTAGCCTTTTTTAATTATTCTGCCAGAAAGGCGAAGCAATTCAGGACCATACGGTCATGGTGAGCGTGGCGTCACCCGTTATGTTTAGGTTTTATGGTAATTTTTCAGGATTTTAGTTTTTAAGTTCAGGGCCCCACTGAAAATGCTGAGTGGGGTCCTTTTCAGCATCAACCGTGTTATTTTGTGTTTGTGTTCTTTGTTTCTCATTCTTTGCTGAATTAAACAGTTTCTTTCTTTCTATTGTGCATGGTAGCTGAAATTAGTCATAGATAAATGGTGGGGCAAAACCAGAGGGTTAAAACCAGCAATTTTTTTTTTCGCCATTCTAATTTTCTGCGTAAAAGAGAACTGACAAGTCCCGTTGAAATTCTCATTTTTGACTATCTCGCATAAACCGAGAATTAAGCTTTGAAACATAAAATTAAATATTGGTTCACCTCAAGCACCTGAGTCACCTGATGGTAAATGGTCACCACCGCCTATAGACATCCGCAACACCAAGGAGATTGCAGATGCGTTGCCAACCCAGAGGGCTAACATAGAATACCTCTTGTGCCAGTAATTACACCGGCTGTCTTGCTCTCCACGCCGGAACACAACAGTGCAAGCTCTGCTGCTTAGCGGCAGGATTAGCGAGCAAGATGGTGGTAGCTATTCGGACGAACCTTGCACAAAGCCCTACCACCCGCAAACCCGTGTGTGTTGCGATTTAGCATTACATTGCACAGATACACAGCCTTGGTCTAGATAAAGCTGACTTACATGAAAAAAAAAACAATAAAAAAAGACTGCAAATTGAAAATAGAAGACTATATTCGCATCGTAACTGGACACAAAGGGCGCAGATAGAAACTAACGGGAACACTTCCCAGTGCCACGATTGTCACAAAAGGCGCTTTAAGCTGTAGATTTATATATGGAATAAATCCGCCACGGACGGTCAGTGGCGCTTAATAGCGATCCCGGACGGGAAGTAACGCTTCCGCCCCTTAATGGAACGGTCAGATTTACGTCACTGGGCGTGTAAATAAACTGTTTATAAGTCATCCTTCGTGGGTAGCCTCACTAATAGAATAAAGTCGAACATGAATCTCCATTGGGTACAGTCAAGGAAATTAAAACACGTAGCACCGTAGAACCTAGTCG
Organism: Ditula angustiorana; assembly: GCA_963691745.1. Classification (NCBI taxonomy): domain Eukaryota; kingdom Metazoa; phylum Arthropoda; class Insecta; order Lepidoptera; family Tortricidae; genus Ditula; species Ditula angustiorana. The sequence goes on from OY829490.1 coordinate 934,843, forward strand.
AAGACACATACGCACGACATTTGTATGACATAGCCTGGCGTTTAACGCGTCGCGTCATTTCGATAGGGTTCTAAGGTGGTACGTGAATATATTTCCCCTACTGTACTTTTAATCTAAACTACTGAACTGAATTTGAATACAATTTGGCTACTTTCTATCACGAAAACAACAATATAATAGAAAAATTTTCAAAAAGTATAACTGTATCGTCCTCTAGTTTTTGTTAATTAACTATTTTCTATACTTTAACTTTTACATACTTGGAGCAGAATTTCAAGTCAATAAAATGTTGCTCAAAGCTTAGTTGTCGATAAAAAAAATATAGGGATTGATGAATTATAATAATCAGGCTACACCTCGTTGATTGGACCGCGTCCTCGGTTAGTTTGCGCATGAGTGCTCGGAACCGAACCTAATTCACATTAACGCAGCTCGTACAAATATACATCAGAACGTTAATTATAGTTTCAGCGTATTAACACCTGAACGGATTTAATCACAAATTCTGTGTAGAATCATTCGAGCGCAAACGCAGCGGTTTGGGAATCCATTATTAGATTATTCATTGTTCACTTGAGTTGTATATGGAATTTCAATAAATAAATAATAATAAAACATTAATTTTTTTACAGCATACAGTTCACCGCCGCCCATAACTCTTTTTCTTTCCTAATTTATATTCATCATGCAAGGGCATTGGCAGTACGGCTATTGTACTTTATATTATCTAATTTCAATGCTAATTATCTTCAAAATATATGTATTACCAACGGTTTTTCTTTATTTGAAATGTTTTAAAGATTATGATATTTTCAACATAATGCAATTCATTATGTTACTTGACATTAACTGAACAAATAAACTAAAACTATTTCAAAATGGATTATTTTGTATTTTAGCCATTCACCATTTCAACAAAAACGGTCAAAAAACCAGTTTAATCAAAATCCTTTGGAGAGCAATCTTTACGCGACCAGCGAAAATTCCCTAGGGCCGCAATCTTATTACAGACGCGTTCGTTTTTCAAACGAAACTCTCACCAGCTGCTCCATGATTAGAGGGAATAAGGAATGCCGCGATTCACCTTTTTGCTATACTTCTCGCTCTAACTAGCCCAATTGAAAAGGGACGAATTGATAGACTAGCTAAAAAACTAAAACAACAACAACAAATATTCCGATGAATACGCCGATGGGGTCGAAAAGTTCTCGAATGGCGGCCGCGTATTGGCAAGCGCAGCGTAGGACGACCAGCCACAAGATGGTCCGATGCCCTCACAGAGGTGGCAGGAAGGCGCTGGTTGCATGCCGCTTCCAACCGGTCACTTTGGAAATCCATGGAGGAGGCCTATGTTCAACAGTGGACTTCTTGTGGCTGAGATTATGATGATGATGATAAAATACTCCTTATGGAACACCGAATATATTTAAAAAATTGGAAAGATAAATTTGAAGAGAAATTAAGTGATGCATACAATAGGCGGCATAAGCACTAAAAAGCGATCCTTTCCAGGCAACTATATCACAGAAATGCTGAAACAAAACAAATGACAAAATTGGCTCAGGAGGCAGCGACTTGCTTTCTGCTTTACGCTTTGTACATACCGCTCATGGCAATTCGGTAAGTTGTACTGAGCGACAAACCGAGTTGCAGTGTATGGTGCTAGCCACCCAGGGGTCATGCTGTTTGATAAGCTCACCAACGAACACCAGCATGCTCATATAACGCGTTAGGTAACCCGCGTTGGTTAACTAATTTCTTTATCTACGCGGGGCAAAAGACACACAGACGAAATACAGCTTTTCCGTGCCATAAAATATTTTTTGCAGGTGGTACGACCTTGTGCAAGGTCCGTCTTGATCGCTACCACGATCTCGCTCGCTTATCCAGCCGTCAAGCAGCAGTGCTTGCACTGTTGTGTTCCGGCGTGGAGAGCAAGACAGCCGGTGCAATTACAGGCACAAGAGGTATATTCCGTCTTAGCCCTCTGGGTTGGCAACGCATCTGCAGTCTCCATGATATTGCGTGTGTCTGGGTGGTGGTGATTTACCATCAAGTGATCTACTTTCTCGTTTTGAAAAGTCAAACGACGTATTTGCTGTAAAAAAAAAGTTAATACTAACTCTGTAGCCAGATTTATAACATCCAATTGCCCTTAAACATTCCCCCGAACGACGAGACATGGCGCAACAGACGTTATTAAATGTGGCGCTCGAGCTCGTCGCCTTTACGAGCGGGCTGCGATAACTGAATGTTTTTATGTCTGAGGACTTGCAGGGGAAATTGTTTGCGTAAATAATTTGGAGTAATCTATGCGCGACTGTTGGAGCGGCGCGGCGGCGACGTGCGCGAAATACAAACGCGGTTCCAAAAACAATAGTTTATTTATAACATCAAGATAAGTCGGGTGGTAGGACCTTGTGCAAGATCCGTCCGGATCGCTACCACCATCGTGCTCGCTAATCCTGCCGCTAAGCAGCAGTGCTTGCACTGTTGTGTTCCGGCGTGGAGAGCAAAACAGCTGGTGGAATTACTGGCACAAGAGGTATTCCATCTTAACCCTCTGGGTTGGCAACGCATCTGCAATCTCTTCGATATTGCGGGTGTCTATTGAACTCGAATCTGCTAATAAAAGGCTAACCTGCTACGAAAACACTCCGTAATGTTCACTTATTTTCTTTAGTGACCGCCTTTACAATGTTATGCCAATGGGCTTTGATTGCTAGAGGTGAGGGTCTATCGATAACAAAGAAATGATGATTCTGATTCTGATTCTGATTCTGAATATATTGTGTAAGGAAATAAATATTTGGAATGTAAAGATTTATTTTTCATGTAACTGTAATAATATACCTATCAATTTTTATTAGTGGCAACATAAATACGACCGATGCGCTTCAACTTTGTATTTTGATGACGTTGCTTGTCAATATTACAATAAATGGTCGCTATCCGTTCCTGTCTGTCCTAAATTCTTATAATGTATGTTCGGCCGGCTTCTCCTTCTAGACCACGCAACGGATTTTGATACTTACAGTTTTCACCGTCATTTAGATATTTTTTACTGAGGGTTTTTATGTACGTTACATCACGATTGTACCCGCGATCGGGGCGGGTCGCTAGTTAGAAATATATACTCTCATCTGATACTTGACGATGACAAAGATTATGTGTTAGGTAATATTTCGTCAATTTCATTTAATTTTCGTCAGACTGGGAAACTGACTCTGCTAATGATGAATAAATTATTGAAATGCATACTATAAGCTTTCATTTTAATGGCGTTACATTTTCCAACATTTTAATGCTAATATTGATGCTTTTAGCACTAGGAATACGTAAACTATGCGTGAGAGAATCGATAGGTAGTTATCACCTTAAAATAAATTAGGTATAATTAAACTGACTTGAACTTATCCCTTTAAGGGATCTCTTAGTCAGAACACATTTCGAGAACCTTTGATAATCAATCAATTTGTTAATTATTCGCAGACGATACAAGTAACAGTGTGTCCGCTTTTAATAAGTGCTACGGTTGCAGTATATGTACGTAGAGTACCGCGCCGATGCGATGCCTACGGCGTAGCGGGTCTACGGCGTAGAAGCGCTACGCATCGCAGCTATAGAAGTATATATGTAAGACCCATCATTTGACACATGACAACACCCATATAACGTAAATGTGCATTATCCATTGAAGTTATAAATAAAATATTCAACAGCTTTTGAGCTTCACAGATACCTAAAAGCTATGTATATGCTCTTTTGAGGTGCAACTAAGTGGTTATTACACTTATTTCTATCGTAATAATAAAGTATTTCATACTAACAACTCAACACGTAAACAGTTACATATTAAGTTTTTTTTTTCTTAAACTTAGTGTAGTGACCAAGTTCTTCGTTTCGATTCAGATAACATTTTCGTAAATTTGTTGAAATCGATTAATTTATTACGAAATCAAAAAGACATCAAAATAATAAGTCAAACATTAAAATAAACCAAAAAATCCCCATGACTAAGAACGTGCCCTTTTTAACTGACTTCAAAAAAAGGAGTAGTATGTTTTGCGAGTACTCGAAATTTGCTGGACCGATTTGAAAAATTCTTGTTTTGTTTGAAAGGGTATACATCCAAATTGGTTCCATTGTCATTAGGTCACGATCTGATGGTGGGATCCTGGAGAAATCGAGGGAAATCTTTAAAAAATATATGCACACCTGTAGCGATTTGGATATTTTTTTATAGTTACTTGTACTTTTGCTATCGGAAAACTGGAACTGATGGTGAATACAGACGGCCTCCGAAACCACTCAATAATAAGTATTTCACGGGTAGCGATACGCGCGGTTATTTTAATAAAGTTGCTAAGGCAATTTATGCTCATTGCAATACATTTGGTTAAATGAGGCTGATGGTGAAGAGGTGCAATTTTTGAATCTCACCAGGTGACTAAAGTTCACAAAAATTACCGAATCTCTATGAAAAACGGCCAGTTTGGTTAGCTTTAGTCACCAGGTGAGATTCAAAAATTGCACTCCAGGAGAACTCCTCAAGAATTAACGTCCCTTGGGAAAAGCAATATTTTGTAAAGGGTGCTGAGCAATTGACATTAGGTGTGCAACTTAGATAACCAACTAGACTCATTAAAAAGCGATTTTTGAATTTTCAAAGCATAGATTTCTGTCTGACCGAAACAATATCAGATTATGGTACCAATCTGGACGGAACCTGCACGAGGTTCATCGTCGTAACTGAGATAAAAATATTTTTAAAATCGACACTAAAATCGATTACAATAAACTGCCATCCTTAGTCGATAATCGGTAGATACGTAAATCAACACTCCTTAGCCTCGTCACTACAAACGTCAATAGACAAGTGCCAAATATCGTTTGGTAAATCTCAGCGATAATATTCAGTATTCGTAGTATCGTAGCGGTCTAATTTCAGCACTATTTCGCAGGTTATTTAATACTAAGAGGATTTTTTGGACGCATTTGCAAAGTCCTTAGTGTTGCAGGTGTCTATGCGTGGTGGTTATCAGAGGAACTACTTTCTCGTTTGCCTTCATATTTTATAAAAAAAGATCTGGTGAGGATCGCGATCCTTAGGGAAGGCCTATGCCCAGCAGTGGGCATCTTTTGGCTTATATGATGATGCATGCTAAGAGCCCGATATCGGATTCTCCGTGCGAAGGCGTTATCGCTACAAAGCGGAAAAACGTGAATATGACAAATTAAGTCAAAATGTTGTTTGGATTATTTCTATTCCGATAAACCAAAAGTCCAAATAGATGATGAGACACTCAGAGAGAACGCGGTAATAAACATTAAGTATCCTTCTCATAAATAATCTGGTAATAAAATGGACTTACCATATTTAGCATTCATTAACATAGTGATATATTCCTCCGTCTCTGAAATGGGCGATAAAACTTTACTTACCTGAAACAAGAAATAAAAATAAAATTAGGAACTACTACTATTAGTAACTTAAAATTAAACCCAGTTAAAAATTCTAATATAATAACATTTGTGTATCTAATACATACAAACATTTTGTATGCAAATTACGAACGCAATCACTCCAATTTCATACAGAAAAACACGTTAATATTGCTTCACTGAATCTACGAGGCCACAAATCGACTAGACGGACAGACAGAACCTTCAAACAGGGTGTTGTGTCCCCCTTCCTGACGAATCGGGAGTAGTAGGGATTCGCCGGTTCTGGATCACTTTTTTTTCGCTCAAAATGGCGGATTTGGGGGCAAAGAAAACTAAAAAAAAAAAAAAAAAAAAAAAAAAAAAAAAAAAAAAAAAAAGGTCAACACCCCATTTAAAGCGATTGGACGGGGTCTCATCACGCTCCGCCCACTCCTTCACGTATATATGTACTTCCATTGCAACATAATACCAACACTTAATCACATACTCATAAAAGGATAGAGACCCTTTCCTTTGTTTCCTACTCACCCTTTGTTACGTTCAACTTCTTACCTGCGCCCACTTGGGGGTTCGGTGCCGACCTTTTTTTTTTCCTGAGTACCTGATCGCCCGCCACGCTCCGTACAAATAAAATACCATGTCTTTTCGTAAGTCCACTTTCAATTCATTATTCTATCAGCACATAAATATCCTATCGCATTATTCGCAGTACACTTTTATTCGTAGCCTATAACTTTTAGGACTATCATAAATCTAACCTAACCTAACCTACATTTTGGAGAAATTCAAACCTAACTTAACCTAACCTCCATTTTGGAGACATTCAAACCTAACCTAACCTACATTTTGGAGAAATTCAAACCTAACTTAACCTAACCTACATTTTGGAGACATTCAAACCTAACCTAACCTACATTTTGGACAAATTCAAACCTAACATAACCTAACCTAGGTTTTGGAGAAATTCGCAAGCCATAACTTTCAGGACTATTTTAAATCTAACTTAACCTAACCTACGTTTGGAGAAATTCGTAAGCCATAACTTTCAGGCCTATCTTAAATCTAACCTAACCTACGTTTTGGAGAATATTGTTACGCTAAATAGTAAATGGTTTCAGTTAAAAACAAGAATTTTGTTGCTTTATTGCTTTTTACTTCTAACCTTATTAAGTACTCCTTAGAAATACTAGTTTTAACGTGTTTGTTACGCAATTCGATTATTTAAATACTAGACAAAACTTGTAGGATTGCACTATGTACAAAGGATATTAAGAACGCAGCCTTGTGTTTCGCTTACACAGTAGGTACTATCCTACATTTTGTGGACATATTATATAGCTAAAGTTTATTTTATGAATATATATAGATAGAGAGTTTACATAATACAGTAAACGGTTTCAGTAGTTTTATTGTTTTCTTTGTATCAAACGCACCACGGTCTTTTATTATTCAATTACTTAACATCAATACACTATGCAAAGAGAGCTTTTTGAAAAAACAGCTAGTTTGAACGTGTTCACTAGGCGAACGGTTTATTTACCTGGCTGTCGTCAATAAGAGGAGCGTTATGTTTTTTCGAGTGTATGGCTTTGAAGATACTGGTTTAAACTTGTTAAATTGCACTACGCATAAAGGACCTCAAGAACGCGGGCGGCATCGTATAATTGCTTTATTGTTGTCTTTGTATCAAAAGAACCGCCGCTGTCTTTTGTTATTCAACACACCGCGTCTGGAGAATACGAGTTTATACCTGTTCACTAAGCGAAGCCCTTCTTTCAAAAAATACGTGTCCCAACTTGTAGGGATTGCGCTGGGTATAAAAGCGCGCCATCACATCTCGACTTCATTGCGCCCCAAAAATTCTCCGAGCAAGGTCTTCGAGTAAGAGAGTCGTGAGTCGTGAAGTTTAGTGCAAGGTTGCTGAAAGCAGTGTTTCGTTGCTGAAATGGATGTAAGTATGTAGTCATAATTTTATGTGTGCCCACTTATTTCAGATTTTGATTGATTGTAACATAACCTTCATCTATTTTTGTGTTTACCATGTAAATCTACTTTGAAGGACCGTTTGAAGAATGTTTTTATATTGTTACAGGAAAACACATTTAAAAATTATTACTATCCCGACGACGAAGCAAGTGATGAAGAAGGAACGTTGGCCTATAAAGTCAAAAAAGCTATTGCTAACACTAACAAGAGGCCTAATAACAGCATAGATGGCTTCTTTGAAAAACGGAAGAAAAGGAAAGTTGCAGTAAAGTCGTCGAGCGTCAGCCAAGCCACTGCGGAAGGCGTGGCTTTTATAAAGTCCAACAAAGACGATGCATCATACGCCTCACATCTCATAAAAATTGAGGTGTATGATGCGCGGAAAATAAAAAATATTCCGCCAACGGAGCATTGGAAGCATGCGGAAGTGCGTGTTAAATACTACGCTCACTCCGAAGAGGACGCTCACGTCGAATCTACGAGGGATGTGATTTACCAAATCACCAAACAGTTAGCGGACAAAAGTGATTGTGTAAATTACGTTATAGACAATACAAAATAAGTGTAAAAGTAGTTTTAAGATCTTAATTTGTTCCTTTTATCTTTTTTTACTCGATTGTGTGCGTTTTGTTTGTTAACTTTGCTTTATAACTCGTACCGAACATTTTTCTTTGTATAGCGAACACCTTTTGTATTCTAAGCTTCCTTTGTAGTTATTTTTTTCCGACAAAGAGTCATTGTCTTTCATATTAGATAAGTAACACAAGTTCCAAGCGCCGATGTTCATAGTATAAATAGACCATAGCCTTGACTTTGAATATAGTTTTAATGAATATCATGTGTTCATTTTTATGTTTTATCGACAAATACACTTCCCTTGACGAAAATGTAGACTTAACTTAGAACAATAAAAGAGTTTGTTTTATATTTAATTGTTTATTTCAAAAAAATAGACTTAAACATATTTCTTACAATTAGATCGTTACATAGAGAACTCTCAGTAAACAAATTTACCAAGTCACACATAGTTTTTCCTTTAATCTTAAAATACAGATAGACTAAACAATATTCCCCGCAGACCGAGGTAAAAGGATTTTGAAATGAGTTGTGGTTATAAACCCATCTCCTGGAATTTCTTTTCAAAAATAGCTTATGACTACCTGTAGGTTTTCGACCAAATGAGTCAAAATATTCACCAATGCCATTAATATCAATGTGTATAGCTATCCAGTGAGACCCCGGTTTTGAGTCGGGATCTAAATTGCTTATAATAAAAGCAGGTAAATTAACCCAAATAGGCAATCGGTTTGCAGCAAAAACATTTGATTTAAAACTGGAACTTATTTTATTCATACAGAGCTGTATTTCATTTGTATCCATGATAAATATAAATTTAGCTGCTTATTAATGATTCTGTTAACAACGTTTAAGATCAAATGATGTATCCTTTTTAAAAACAAAGTATTTATTAACTGTTATAATCCACAGTTACGTCACGATTCTTGTTTATTTCAATTACATTATCAAATTCTGCGTATACAATACAGTTAACAGTTTGACTAAGAGACGAATCAAAGCGAACTTCTAACCGTACACTTCCATGTCTGACGAGATTCCAATGTGACGTTGAACTAGCAGATAAATCAGGAGTCAAATCAAAACATAGCAAACAATATCCGTCTCCGTAGTCTGTTCTACTTATTGCGTTACCTTCGTTGTGAAAATGAATACCAGTCCCAGAAAATAAAGTGTGATATGGTGATGCTATTAAACCAGAGCTAAATGATGGTTGTAATGTTCTAGAAGGTATTTCATGACCGTCTACATACAAACTGAATGAATTCATATTAAAATGTTGAAAATTGAAAGGATTCAATGCTAAATTACCGTTAAACGCTGAATTTAAGACAAAACCGACAATACATCTTTTAGGAACTTGTCCAAGGAATATATTATCTAATGTTTTACCTTGCACACCCGCCGGTATTGTCAGAACCTTAACTTCCGCTCTTGTTATAGGATACTTTGCAGTTGTTGACGCTAGTACTTTTTGATGGGCTAACAAAACGCTAGGGTTGACTCTTGCTCTTCTTATAATAAGACTAGCATCCATTATTTGTACTTTAAGTTTTTTATCTTGATGACAAATAAGATTAAATGTTTCTTTTGAGCGCACTAACTTAACACGCATTTCTACGCCATTTATTAAAAATTTCTCTTGGTTAAACATGTCACCATGCAAGTGACCAATCATTTCAACTTGTCTACTCTCTTTGACAAATTCCATTCTTTTGTGAAACCCTTTGTTCGTTGCGTCAACGGCATCCATATGATGTGCAGTATCTTCGTACCACAATCCACAAGTTAGATGAGATTCTTTGGCTGCTGGACCATAGTTAAGAAGATTCTCCAAATAAGCACGATAGGCATATGTGTTGTTCGGAGGTGATATGAGTTTTTGATTTAAATATATGTCGAGTTGGTTGAAAAGGGAATGCATCCAATTGTTAACAGGCGAAACTTGGACATCTGCTTTTAAATTGGTGCCATCCTGATTCAATACTTTCGCATTGACATGCAGTAACGTATGTGACAAGTCAATATAGTCATCACCTGATCCGGGAACTTGAAATTCTATAGGGCCGTCGTCGTTTAAAGATGAAATTGGTTTGTAATGAACCCACTGTCCACTTTCAATACTGGTTTGAGTTGACGGCAGGGCAAATATATCTAACTCAGATTTTGCACATTCACATGAATGATTATGTAAGAATGACATTATTTAATATGAAAATATATCTTCGACGTTATACTTTTTAATTTTTTTACTTCCTCTTCCTCGTGATGCTTTTAACGGAATGAGTCGTTCTCGTCTTTTAGTTGACATTTTATACCCAGATCCTGACATTAGAGAATCAATTTTTTCATCAGCTTTTCTTTTTAAGTTAGCACTTGCATCTTTGAATCGAGACTTAATCGAACTCTCCATAGGACGTGAATTTACCATATCAGACAGCAGGCCGATCCCCGCATCTAATGTTTCTTTCCCTACAGCCCTAAAACCACTGGATAACAAAGGAATCACAGACCTAAATAGCCCACCCAAAAAGCTTCCAATCCCATGACCTCGTTGAAATGGAACACCTTTATAGACAATTCCTACACCAGAGCCAGCTTGATGTAAATAATAATGTTCATATGGACAAGAGGCAGACGATCGTTTGTGAGTCATTTTATTCGTTGAAAATGTAGCTTCACACAAGAAGATCCAAATTGAAATGGTACTCTGGCCCCGGTAGTCGTTCTTATATCTATTTCAATCGTATCGAACTCTCTACGTAAAACAGGTACATAATGAGCAGGTGAGAAGACATGCATTTTGTAAGCTCCATAAACGAACTGAGTTGGATCCAATGGAATTATTCTCAACAATGATGTTATAACATCCCCCACTACTTGCGGTTCAATGATATCGGTATACACAAATATTTGTGATGGTAACCCTAAATACAAATTTACTGGATTTTTCCCAATTGAAATTTGTTTTAAATTAGATCGTGGTTTGAAACCTAACTGCAAACTCAGTATCGGTGATGTTATGATAGATGTTATATCTTCAGTTGCAGTTATAGCCACCATTTTTGATATTTTATCACACCTAAATTTCACCTTATTTTTTAATTGCGGGTTTTCATTAAACGCGTCAAGGAAAGTGTCAACGCTATCATATGTAGTAGCGGGTATGTGAGTTTTTATATCTATGATTTTGTCAAACTTGTCATTAGGTAATCGTACTTTCTTTTTTATATAGATGATATTTTCTTGATCTTGAACATTGTACATGGAACGTGGGTATTGAAATTCCACTAAACCAACAACCCATTCTCCTTCTAATTTAACGGTCTTAGGTAGTTTGGTCATGAAATGGGCTGTTGTATTATCAGTATAATAAGCCGTCGAGCTATTGCTTAACAAAGTTATATAAAAACTTCCTTCACTCATATTTTTTCTAAGTTTGATGCAAGAATCCAAGAATTAAATTTACTCGGATAACCTTGCCACTTCACTAACACTTCCTTTCTGCCACCAACACGACGAGAGCGTATTATTTTATCAATTTTATACTTCATGGAGGGGTGATAAGTTGTTTTTTGTAATTCTTTAGAATAAAATGTACCTACGATTGGTTCACCATCCAAGTCCTTTAAGGTATAGACAAGTCTCGGAGATCGTCTAATGATTGCATCAATTATAAAAATTTCATCACTCCAATTAGTTTCATAACCCTTTTGAAATATATGTTTATATTTAGTTATTCGGACATGATCACCTACATTCAGTTTTGTGGTTTCTAATGAAATTTGATTGTCTTTTTTTCTATCATATAAGTTACACCAAACAGTCATGATATTATTAAAATTAACATCAATTGGTCGCATTTTGATACTAGAATGATAACTATGGTTATAAGAGTGAAGAAGATCTTGTAATATATTAGTGTAGTTGTAAGTATTTCTATGAGTAAAATAACGCCACATTTTCATTTTAAGAGTTCTTTGAAACCTTTCAACTATACTTGCTTTAATGTCTGGATTATTAGTGGTGTAATAATTAATGTTTTTGCTTTTAAAGTAGTCTCTTACCACCTTTGAAACAAATTCTGTGCCTTTATCGGATTGGATATGACGAGGGGTAGATTTGGCTTCTGCAAATATGCTTTCAAAACATTGTTTAACTGTTTCTGAATCCTTCTTTTTCATGGCTCTTGCAAAAGCATATTTACTAAAAACATCAATAATACAAAGAATATATTTATATCCATCATTATATTGACTATAAGTACGCATATCACTGAGATCAGCCTGCCAGAGTTCATTATAATTAGATAGGATGTATCGATTCCTAGTAAATCGTCGGTGGACAGGTTTATGTAAAGTATACGTTTCCTGAGACTGTAACCATTTTTTTACTTCCTCCTTGCTCATATTACCTTTCATTTCCTTCGCTAACTTATCTATACTACTGTAACCAGCTGGGTTGGACACATCGTAGTAAATCTTATTTATATCTAATAGGGGGTCCATTTTTCCCAATCTAATTTCTTTTTGGTCGACTCAATTGTTTTAGCAGAAATAGGTGTAGATGCGTTTTTTACTTTAAATGATGAATCCCTTGTATTTTTAGAAGATGATGATGATGCGCGAAACTCGTTGGTGTAATCTCTCTTCATATACTCCAAGTTAACAGGATTACCAATACAAAATGTAGGAACTCTTATATCTTTTAAAACCAATGCAAATTCTTCCCAACCTATTGGTTTTGCGCGTTTTAGAGGTCTTGATACATCGTTTATCAGATCGACAATATTGCTATTTGGGATCACTCGATGGTTTAACACAACTTCCCCTCCTGTCTTCCACCAAATTTTTTTTTTATTAAGGATAATAATGTCCATTAAAGTTTGGGTTTTCGATCGATAAGATTTCGGTATTCCTTGTACGATATGAGATGGAGTTAATTCCACAGGATAGTATTGATTCGTTTTATCAAGTGGTGGTGTAGCAGGAACATCATCTTCCAGCAAAGTTGGGCTTGCGACTGAGTCATTATTTGCATTTTCCTGCTTTTTTAACTTTGAATCTAAGTCACTGTTGAGGTTGTTTAAGTGATCAACTCCATCCATTACTATTGGTATTTTGAAAGGCTTTCGATCTGCTTCGGCAAAATGTAAAAATCGCTGCAGTGCTTGGGAATATAATGCCCATTTTTCACGATCATCCATTTTACTTTTCAATATTTTTTTCATCTCTCCATCCAGACGAGACGATGAGTTCTCTGATAGCTCATTATTTTTAAGTCTTTCAATAAAATCTTGTTCTACCAAAAGCATTTTTTTTGTGTTCTCCATTTTGGTTATAAAGAGTTTATTAAAGCACTTAAAACTGCACCTAAAATAACAGGTAGAAATGCACCACCCTTTTGAATGATGATAGTTTTTCTTAGTTTTTGTTTTCCCTTTGAAACTAGCTTGCGTAATATGTTCTTGTGTTTATTTAATTTAGATTTTTCTTTTTTTTCTAATGGAATTTTTCCTTTTAGCACGTTATAAATACACTCGCAAATAATATTGATTTCATCATCATCACAAGCTTTGAGTAAAGCCGTGCGATATTTTGGTTTAAGTACTTGCAACGCTTCAAGTAAGTGTTTATATGTGCTCACACTCGAGTGCATCATTTAGAACTGACTAAAACTTGTTGATTCCTGTTATATTTAAATCCTTTTTTAGGAATGTAAACTGTGCAATATTTATCGAACGGAAATATTTTAGTTTTGAAACGACATAAGTCATCTGTATTTTGTTTCAGATCAATCATGAGATATCCATGGGCATCCTTAGTAGCATCTTTATAGGCTTCATCCACGAATTTTGAATTTTCAGGATAAACTTGTCGCGACAAGTATCGTATTTGAGTTTTATCTCTAGGATTTTTAAAATATACAATGTAACTTGTGTTTAGCGAGATGTCACGTTGACCTCGTCCCTGGTGAAATATATTTTGTGTAATATAAAACACGCTTAAGTTTCTGTGATGACTACCCTTCGTGAAAATATCAACGATCCGTCCATCTGACTCCCTCATCAAATCATCGATAATAAGAAGTTTAGGTTGCTTCCCATCAAACATGTTAATATCAGGTATTCCTTGACTATAATTAACATTTTCCAGATTGTACAAAGGTTGCATTTCATCATAACACCAAATAACTTCCGAAAAATTTACATCGCATAGTACTTTGCAATCATTTAAAAAGTTTGTGACAAATTTTGATTTTCCACACCCACTGGGACCAGCAACAATGGCCGTAAAAGGGTGACAAAAGTGAATCATTATATAGATCTGTTATACGTGTTGAATCTAAAAGTACCAAAACACTAATGATTTTTTTTAAAGTCCAAACAAGGTTATATAGTTTTGTCACACCTGAATAATGTTTAAATAAAAACACATGAAATTTATCTAAACACTTTATTTAATTTAAAAAAAAGAGTAAATTACATCTTTCTGTAATCTTATAACTAGTCCATGCATAATACTACAAATAAAAAACTTAAATTTATAAAAAATGTCTAAAAACATTCTGAAATTTTATAATTATACATAAATTACAACTTTCTATTATCTTATTACCAGTCCATACTCAATAATTACAAAAAATGTTACAAATTTAGGAACAGTCGCAAGTACAGAAAAGTAATATTAACACTGAATGTCCTTTATTCTGTAGTGGCCCCAAGCAAGCGTGTCAGTGGAATTTTCTAATAAATATCGTTTTGTATCACTGTGTGATAAAGATATTTTGTTTATTTTTTGTGTAAATATAACATGTTTTATAGACCTGAACCGCAACATTTCACACAACAAATTATCTTTTTTGAACAAACATGTTTTGTAATTGTCAATGTTAAATTTTTTAGTAATACATTTATTAACTCCTTTTGCTTTTGCTATAAATTCGTTTTGTACATCCATTGCATACATTTTTGATCGCAGCCCAATAAACTCTTTAAAAATTTTACCATTATTTTCATCTTTAAAAAAACCCAATTGCTTTTTATTTACTAATGGCAAACCGTATTGATTGTCAGGAGGATAATCAGAAGTATCAAAGTAAGATTCTAGATCTATTTGTATATCAGCGTAAAAGTTATCCGTAAATATTTGATATACCAAACTGTCCGTGTCCGTGTAAAGCAATTTCAGTTTATCTGGATATTTGGTTTTCATGAAGTCATAGTGAAATTCATACATTAAAGTTTTTGACAAATCTAATATACAAAATCCTAAATAAATAGGTTTGTTGTACAAGACTTTTGTTTTTTTCAACTGTACTGCAACCAAATTCTCCGAAAATATAGAAAGGCTGTGAAATTCAGGTCTTGCTATTAAAGATTGAACTCCTTGAGTTTTTCCGTGGTTTTGCCAGTGGTTAAGTAATTTAACATTCACTCTTTTATTTATATTTTCCATAGTTTTACCGAAAACAGAATTGTTCATGAGTTTGAAGAAGTCTTTTTCAAATTCTGATCTGGCCAACGAACGCATGTGTGTATTTAAATCGATGTAAGTCTTTAACCATGCCTTTTGTTCAAACTTTAAAATTCTGTGAATTTTTAGCAAACGTAAACCAGATTTTAAACATTGTTTTAGATTTCGATAGTGAATCACATAGTTCACTTTGTTATTTAAATTAGGAATCAGCTTTTTTTCTTTGGTATCACCTAAACAAACGTTTTCTGGACAGAATGGTAAATCAGAATGTAAATCGTGTAAGTTATTTGGGTATTCCAAATCAACTTCTAAAATGTATCCGTGTTCAGCATCATCAGAAACATTAAAATCAGTATTATTATCCACCCATTCAAACTTGCCAATGGGAAGGCATTGTGACATTGCCCAACCGTAAAGATTATTTGCATCTAGATACATCAAAAATGAAGATGGTAACGTAGGATCATATTCAGACATAAATATATTATTAGCTTTCCCATGTCTGTTACTACATTGAGAAATACCACCTCTTATGTTATTTGCGATAAAAGAAATTTTTTCAATGTCCGTTAGAAGTTCTAGATTAATTTTAGTAGACATTAACATAGCATCCCAACTTAATCCAGGTGCCGTGTAATATTGTGCAGGATCCAATCCATATGTTTCTTTACAAACATTTCTAAAATTTTCAAACACATCTGCTAACAACAAAACATCAGTTTTTAAGTAAAGATTTGAATAATCCCCCATGTTTTTACATTTAAAGTGATTCCATACGTCACGTGCATGTTTATAATCATTTTCTGAAATGTGGTTATCATTTAATGAGCTGTAAAAATCATCGTGATTGGGAAGACTAACCAATTCTAATGATTCAAAAGATGTCATATGTTCATATGGATATATTCCTTTTCGTATTAAGCGTTTGAAGTCTTCTTCAGATGGAAAATTTAACCGAAGTTCATGAAACTGATCGGGCAGTAAATTTTTGGCTAACTTATCAAGACTGCTACTCATAAATTTTAAGGAATCAAGAAATCTTAATTTCATTACATGGTTATTGATGTGAAATTGCTTGGAGAAAGAAATATATTTTTCTTTGTTTTGTGGGATAACTTCTATGTCCCCCTCTTCAAATCCAAGCCCGTGTACAATAAAATGAGCATCATAGCTACTCAAATTGTGTAAAAACACAGGTAAGAAATTAGGGGTTCGATATTTCTCAGAACAGGATGGATGAGCGACTCCTTCAAAAGCACCGGTGTGTTGGTTATGAGACACAATGAATTCTTCATTTAATTTTTTTTCACAAATGAAACAGGTATCACTTTGTGCTATGGTTACTTTATCTTGTTCCGTTAAGGGTAAAGGACATTTTACAAAAGTGTTCTTTTTGCAAATGTTCTCTAAATCTTTTTTTAATAATTTCATAAATGATTCGGCACAATTTTGACCTGTGTATGTTCTATATACAGATAAACTGTCATCATATGAACATTTAATATAGTATCCAAAACTGTACATTACATGTTCCTGAACATTGGTTGTTGAGGATTTATTCGGATCGTTGATACAAGTTTCAATGGGTTTTAAAAATGCTTCGAAATCGGCATATATAACAAATGGTACCCTCAATTTACGATCGTAGTTATTGAATGATATTTGGTTAGAGGGAACTAATTCATTAAACCAGTTTCTTTTACTATCGTTTTCAGAGGGTAAGTTTGTACATACATGAAAACAGTCATGTTTTTGATGTTTCTGTAAATTTTCATGTGACGTGAAATAAATTAAACAACCATCACATAAGTGGATTGCATGCTCTGACGTCGTCATTTGTTTTGATACTAATCTCGATAGACTTTTTATGTAACAATAATGGCCCTTAGTACCGTGATTTAAATACAACAAGTTTAAATGGATAGTTTTCCTACTTTTCGTTAAGTGTAACGGACCAATAACTTTATTTTGCTTGCTTTTCGAATCGTACTCCAAGCCAAAAACATTAATGCTTAGATCATTCATTTTCTCGAATTTATGAATATCGTTTATTTTTATTGGGAAGGAAAGATTTTCAAATTTCAATTTATTTCTGTGCAATTTGTACGACGAGACCCTGTTAGAGTTGTTATTTGGCTCATATAAACCTGACAGTATAGCCCAACGGAAGCATTCATGGTCTTTGTTTTTAACGTTGATAACTGCTTTTTTGTTTTTTATATCCAATGGTAAGTTTATGTAAGATGAACCACGCAAAGGATTGAATTTATTGATATTCATGTCTAAGTATTTTATTTTAACTAAACTCCATCCGCTGTCTTTTTTTTCAAAATTGGTTACTTTGTTAACAATTTCAGTTACAAGTGATGCATAAATACCATCTGTGGCGTCCCCCTTGCAAACGACGTAATTTAACGATTGAAAGTCAAAAATATTATTAAGTTGCTTAGTTTGTTGTGTAAAATCTGCATTAAGAATGAAATTTACTTTTACGACAGTTTGTTCTGCTATGGATCGTTCTAGTAATTTAAACACTTTTCCCTTGATATTATGCAAAAATAATTCTGGTGTTCCAAATGCATTGGTAGTAACGGAATCAGGTAAAATTCTGTAAGTAACTATTCTATTCCCGAACGCGCTTTCAATTAACTGAACGTTTGTAAATTCCTTGTCAGAACTTATCACGTTGTTTTTATGAGTATTACTTTTCAAGTGGTTGGAATAATATTTTCTAGATACTGACACGTGACACACAGGACATTCAATTTTGTGATTACTTTCTGTACTCACGTTTTGGTGTCCAACTGATACTGTTGATGTTGCCACAGCAGCGTAGCTAGTTGAATTGTTCAGAGGTTTTTTTTTCTTTGTTGGTGGTTCGGCAGTCACAGTTGACATTGCTGTTCTTTTTTTATTTACACCTCCTCGGCCAACTTGTAAAGATCTGCAAAAATAAAACAATTATTAATATTACAAATTATTGACAATTATAAAATAAACGAAAACACCTCAAAGTTTAATACTAACTCATTTCTCGTCTACAATTTAAGCAATACGCTTGCATTGGCAGTACACCATCAATTTCATCGGATGTGTCTGATTTATGAGTATGTATGATGTGTCCACTGCATGGCGTGAAATATGGCATTATCTCCGTATCCTCTAACCACGAAACTGGTAAAACCTTCCTTAAGTACCACATCCTTATTTGATGATGGAATTTGGACAAGATCAAAGATTTGTCTAGGCTTGTAATTTCACTTTGAGATAGATCCAAATTGAAATACATCTTAAAAAGTACTACTCCTACGTCGAGAGAACAGTAACAAATGATTTGAAGCAACTGGCATTCGGTTTAAATACCTTAAAATCCACCCCTACCAGCTACAACTAGCAAAAAACGAGTTGAAACATGTTTCGGTAAGATGGGTACCCATTACAATGACACAATATAACAAAGGTAATAAAGGTAAGCTATTAGCATCAAATGAGTTGAAGCATGATTCAGTAGGATGGATATCTATGACAATAGCACAATTATAACAAAAGAAAATTATAACAAAAGTAAGTAACCTACGTTTTAAAATATTCTTGTTCCACTTTTTCGCAGAGTTCGTATAGCCTTTGGTCTTCAGTAAGCTGGTCAAGTTGTTGGTCGAAGAAGTTGCAGCTCAGTCCGTCCATTATTATGTCTTCGTTAGAATGTGTTTTTTTAAAGCGGGCTATGGTCTATTTATACTATGAACATCGGCGCTTGGAACTTGTGTTACTTATCTAATATGAAAGACAATGACTCTTTGTCGGAAAAAAATAACTACAAAGGAAGCTTAGAATACAAAAGGTGTTCGCTATACAAAGAAAAATGTTCGGTACGAGTTATAAAGCAAAGTTAACAAACAAAACGCACACAATCGAGTAAAAAAAGATAAAAGGAACAAATTAAGATCTTAAAACTACTTTTACACTTATTTTGTATTGTCTATAACGTAATTTACACAATCACTTTTGTCCGCTAACTGTTTGGTGATTTGGTAAATCACATCCCTCGTAGATTCGACGTGAGCGTCCTCTTCGGAGTGAGCGTAGTATTTAACACGCACTTCCGCATGCTTCCAATGCTCCGTTGGCGGAATATTTTTTATTTTCCGCGCATCATACACCTCAATTTTTATGAGATGTGAGGCGTATGATGCATCGTCTTTGTTGGACTTTATAAAAGCCACGCCTTCCGCAGTGGCTTGGCTGACGCTCGACGACTTTACTGCAACTTTCCTTTTCTTCCGTTTTTCAAAGAAGCCATCTATGCTGTTATTAGGCCTCTTGTTAGTGTTAGCAATAGCTTTTTTGACTTTATAGGCCAACGTTCCTTCTTCATCACTTGCTTCGTCGTCGGGATAGTAATAATTTTTAAATGTGTTTTCCTGTAACAATATAAAAACATTCTTCAAACGGTCCTTCAAAGTAGATTTACATGGTAAACACAAAAATAGATGAAGGTTATGTTACAATCAATCAAAATCTGAAATAAGTGGGCACACATAAAATTATGACTACATACTTACATCCATTTCAGCAACGAAACACTGCTTTCAGCAACCTTGCACTAAACTTCACGACTCACGACTCTCTTACTCGAAGACCTTGCTCGGAGAATTTTTGGGGCGCAATGAAGTCGAGATGTGATGGCGCGCTTTTATACCCAGCGCAATCCCTACAAGTTGGGACACGTATTTTTTGAAAGAAGGGCTTCGCTTAGTGAACAGGTATAAACTCGTATTCTCCAGACGCGGTGTGTTGAATAACAAAAGACAGCGGCGGTTCTTTTGATACAAAGACAACAATAAAGCAATTATACGATGCCGCCCGCGTTCTTGAGGTCCTTTATGCGTAGTGCAATTTAACAAGTTTAAACCAGTATCTTCAAAGCCATACACTCGAAAAAACATAACGCTCCTCTTATTGACGACAGCCAGGTAAATAAACCGTTCGCCTAGTGAACACGTTCAAACTAGCTGTTTTTTCAAAAAGCTCTCTTTGCATAGTGTATTGATGTTAAGTAATTGAATAATAAAAGACCGTGGTGCGTTTGATACAAAGAAAACAATAAAACTACTGAAACCGTTTACTGTATTATGTAAACTCTCTATCTATATATATTCATAAAATAAACTTTAGCTATATAATATGTCCACAAAATGTAGGATAGTACCTACTGTGTAAGCGAAACACAAGGCTGCGTTCTTAATATCCTTTGTACATAGTGCAATCCTACAAGTTTTGTCTAGTATTTAAATAATCGAATTGCGTAACAAACACGTTAAAACTAGTATTTCTAAGGAGTACTTAATAAGGTTAGAAGTAAAAAGCAATAAAGCAACAAAATTCTTGTTTTTAACTGAAACCATTTACTATTTAGCGTAACAATATTCTCCAAAACGTAGGTTAGGTTAGATTTAAGATAGGCCTGAAAGTTATGGCTTACGAATTTCTCCAAACGTAGGTTAGGTTAAGTTAGATTTAAAATAGTCCTGAAAGTTATGGCTTGCGAATTTCTCCAAAACCTAGGTTAGGTTATGTTAGGTTTGAATTTGTCCAAAATGTAGGTTAGGTTAGGTTTGAATGTCTCCAAAATGTAGGTTAGGTTAAGTTAGGTTTGAATTTCTCCAAAATGTAGGTTAGGTTAGGTTTGAATGTCTCCAAAATGGAGGTTAGGTTAAGTTAGGTTTGAATTTCTCCAAAATGTAGGTTAGGTTAGGTTAGATTTATGATAGTCCTAAAAGTTATAGGCTACGAATAAAAGTGTACTGCGAATAATGCGATAGGATATTTATGTGCTGATAGAATAATGAATTGAAAGTGGACTTACGAAAAGACATGGTATTTTATTTGTACGGAGCGTGGCGGGCGATCAGGTACTCAGGAAAAAAAAAAGGTCGGCACCGAACCCCCAAGTGGGCGCAGGTAAGAAGTTGAACGTAACAAAGGGTGAGTAGGAAACAAAGGAAAGGGTCTCTATCCTTTTATGAGTATGTGATTAAGTGTTGGTATTATGTTGCAATGGAAGTACATATATACGTGAAGGAGTGGGCGGAGCGTGATGAGACCCCGTCCAATCGCTTTAAATGGGGTGTTGACCTTTTTTTTTTTTTTTTTTTTTTTTTTTTTTTTTTTTTTTTTTTTTTTTTTTAGTTTTCTTTGCCCCCAAATCCGCCATTTTGAGCGAAAAAAAAGTGATCCAGAACCGGCGAATCCCTACTACTATCGGGGGTTAGAAATGTGTTCAACCAGCGACTTCTTCGCGGCCCATTGGCCTAGCCACTTGACACCGGCAATGGAGCGTTATTCTCTGAAGGCATCAGCGTTGAGCTCGACGTCGAGTTGTCGCTCGAAGGCCAACCAACTATGTTACCCACACTTTTGATGTATCTGGCGTTACCGCAAAATTATGATTCCAAAAATATATTTTACTGTTAGGTTTAACTCATGAAAGAAAGCATGAAAAAACGTTAACCATAATAAGAGAAAAATATTACAGACCTGTTTCACCAGTCTCTGATAGATAAGTTTACGTTATCGTATCTAACAAACATCATGATACCATCTTTGTTTGCGTCCATAGAATAAATAGCGACCGCATCACAGATCAGATCACAGATCTCTTGGATATAATAGCAGGAACTTATTAGAGAATAGCGAAACAAGGCCTTAATCTAATACAATATTTACAATTGTTATTTGTAAATATTGTTATTGTTAATTGTTAGGGATAAGGTCGCCTTTGTACATCACTTTATCTCTTTTGTCATGTTTTTTTTTTGTAAAATAAAGAATTTACATACATACAATTGTTTTGAAATTGTTACGAACAGATTAAGTGTAGGTAGTTTCTTTTTTACTAAGTTTTTGAATAAACATTTTTACTAGCATGAGGGCCAATCAACTTTGATTGATAGTGCGCTAAAGTAACACAGGGCGCTGCCTCAACTGCGAGCTCGTTGATGTTACGCTTTAGAATCATCCCCTGACATCACAATACGTTTTTTGCGGAGCGTTTTTTATCGAGTATCGTTTTCCACCGCTTGGCTTTCCGCAAAAAATATTCACGGAACTTTACTTGAAACTCTGTAAGTAGGATATACCTACTTTGAACGGAAAGTTAGGGAACCCTTACAAGATGGCTTAGTTATTCGGTGCGGCGTTAGTCCGTTAAACTTTATGTCAAAGAAACGGCTAATGGTTGTAAAAAATTAGATTAGGGTCAAAAGCCCCGTTAGCCATTAAGTTGACTAGTAACTACAGTTTGTAAAAGTATGCGTGATTGACGAACAAACATCGAAACATCCAAGTACCGAAACATTATTAGTTTCACATTCATAATAATAAATAAATAAATAAATAAATAAATATCTTGGGACAATTAACACCAATTGACCTAGTCCCAAAGTAAGCAACTAAAGCTGCTTGTGTTATGGGTACTAGACAACGGATATACATACTTATATAGATAAATATATACTTAAATACATATAACATCCACGACTCGGGCACAAACATTCGTATTCATCATACAAACATTTGCCCCTCCCGGGAATCGAACCCGGTACCTCAAGCTTCATGGTCAGGGTCACTAACCACTAGGCTATCTGGTCGTCAATAATATAACATCAATAATATAATATCTTTTATCTACACACATATCATAATTTCTCAATAACGCGTTCAAAAACCATAGAAAATGACCAGCATTATTACAACCAATGTTATTTTAAGAATTTTCTTGTCTGTGGTAGTAGGTAAATCTGTTCTTTATTGGGTAGTATCTCTTAGTAGTCTGTGTTTATTGGTGATTACATTACCGATATCTCGTGACGCTATGAATTTAAATTTGGAACAGCTGTCAAAATTCAAGTTGGTCTCTATTCTAGTATCCACAGATATTAAAACAGTTATCGATACGAAACGTCAACTCAGTATGATTTTTTAATTTAAACGCACGACATTTGATCTCGAGTGACATGACAATAGGGACTTCATTCTTTTGTCTATGATTTAAAAAAAACGTTCGTCTTGACGGATAGATCGAATAGCCGCCATACTTGTTTGTTGGTTTTTTGCTGTTACGGTTTTTGGCAGTTATGATATGTGTGCAGATAAAGTAATGTATGCAACTGTATATAATTAGGCCTTAAAACACTCGTGTGATCCTATTATGAAACTCGCTGACGCTCGTTTCATAAAACCACACTCGTGTTTTAAGGCCTCTCATTATATAGCAGTTGCATAAAATACTATTTATTCCTTAGTACGAAACAATGCCGCTATCCGTTCCTGTCTGTCCGCATCGTATCTTCGGCCGCTTACTCCTAAACACCTAAACCACGCAACGGATTTTGATACGGTTCTCACTGTCATTTAATGATTTTATAAGGAAGTTTCTATTCTGGTAATAACATCCTAATTTGACCCATGCGAAGCCAGGGCGGTTCGCTAGTCAATAGGATAAAACACGCTACACGATATTACAAGTAAAGGATTACAGTCAATCAAGTTGATTTATAGGCCACTGCAGAATCTTTTCGCAGTAAATATCGAAATGACTTCTCCATATATAAACGTCATAATGTCCCGGCGATAACATCATCATCATCATCATCATCTCAGCCACAAGAAGTCCACTGTTGGACATAGGCCTCCTCCATGGATTTCCAAAGTGACCGGTTGGAAGCAGCATGCAACCAGCGCCTTCCTGCCACCTGTATGAGGTCATCGGACCATCTTGTGGCTGGTCATCCTACGCTGCGCTTGCCAATACGCGGCCGCCATTCGAGAACTTTTCGACCCCATCGGCCATCAGCGGCGATAACATATTGCGACAATTTTCTACAGTGGCCTGCGAATTAAAATGCTTGACCGTACAAAGGCAGATAAGGCAGGCAGAGGGATTTGTGAACAAGGTATCCACAGCAAATTAAAAAAAATATCCCTGACTTTCCTTTACCATTTTGCCTAATTTCCCTGAACAACCACATATTTAAGCAATTTTTCCTTATTATCAAAAAGTTTCGTTAATTGTTGGTTTCTTTACGTGAGGTTTTTCGTAAACCAAGCAATAAAGTACAGTACCCGAGAAGACAAAACACTTACTATTTTTTTTATGGGAAAGAACTGAACGTAATTGAGCGAAGATTAGGAAAGTGTGTGGATCTAACAGTAAGTTTCAGTTTTCCCTGACTTTCCAGGTGGCTCCCTCGACTTAACTGACTTTCCCTGACCACCTTGAGCTTCCCTGACCTTTCTCTGACTCACCCAGACTTTCCAGAATGGTAACCCTGGTAAACTAAAAACTGGCCCACGCAGGCCTGTGACTGCTCCGCTCGTAGACTATAAATTAGTGCGGCCCGCTCACAAAATACCTGTTTTAACAAACTGGAATATTTGTGATGATTAAAAGGTCGAGCTAGAATAATTCAATCTACATAATAACCGGCCTCGGCCCGCGGGGGCGGTAACAATGATTTAGCGCGGCAACGCCAAAATAGACCGCCGAGGGTCGTTAGCCGAATAAACGTACTGCTCTAGAATTTCTTATGTTATAGTCTTGCTTACATTCTATAAGATTCACTTAAGATGGCATCTTAGAAATGGGTCGTACCTTGTCAGTAATAGAATGACTAGACCGTAAAGACCGATCTCGATTGCAAATCCGACCGCTAAGCAGCAGTGCTTGCACTGTTTTGTTCTGTTGTGGAGAGCAAGACAGCCGGTGAAATTACTGGCACAAGAGGTATTCGATCTTAGCCATCTGGATTGGCAACGCATCTACAGTCTCTTTGGTGGTGATGATCACTTACCATCAGGTGACCCAGTACAGTATTACCAAAAATATATTGTGCCACGATGTACCTGCGCAGTAGACCAATTTTAGTAGCGCGAGAAATTTCGATCTACCAATGATAAAGTAGAATTTTACGCGCGCTAAACTCTTGCGCTTTTATTGGTCTATCGACTTCGCAGCAACATGGCGGCAGCCCGTGCGCCACAGTGTACGAATTGTGTAAGCGGGACAAAGCTAAGAATGCATAGCAAGCAATACTCTGCCAGTTGCGCTTGCAAATAAAGTACAATATGGATTATTCACACGTTCGGCTACTGTCGGAAACCGGTCTGCGCAAACGAATGCTGCCGATGCTCAATATATTTTTGGTAAAACTGTAGCTAGTTTGCCTTTCTCTTTAATAAAAAAAATAAAAACTCAAATCTACTTAAGTGCAGAAAAGCAAAATCGCAAAAATCTTCTCTTAAACGACTAGATACCAAAATTACACTAGTACGTTTCAGCCGATATTCCTCAAGTATGGCGCTTGTCGCGTCAGAGTCGCACTTGTTCTCTTTTTACTGCAATATCTTACTGCGGCGGTCCTCAGTTCCTAAGCGAGCATGAATTCCACGTTGACCATAAAAATATTTTATAAAAGTCGCTACCCATCTTTGTCTGTCCTCGCACTACGCAATTGATAATTTTTACAGTAAGAGCGGTTTCGCACTAAGTCCGATTCGAATCCGTGAAAATATGGTCCGTAGTAGCCTTAGAACTATTTCTATAATAATTTACGCACTAGATCCGATCTCCGTCATTCGATTTCTTTCCGTCATTCTAGAATCTCCATTCCGGAGAAGATTTTTGACGGACCGAAGTAGCCATGGTATTATTTGTTTGAACGCTCGCGCACTGCGTCCGAGTTAAAGCCGAGCTGCGACGAGCAAAGAGGCAGCGGGGTGACGTGGAGCGGCAAGCATTCAGTGTATAAGTTCAGTGTTGCAGCGAGCGCATGCACACGTTGTTATTTGCGCTGTTTCCCTACAATGTTTTTACTTTAATTGAAAATAACCTATATTTTCACGGGTTCAGATCGGACTAGTGCGTAAGCAATATCCGAATTTGGTCCGAGTTTTCTAGACCCATGTTTTCACGGGTTCGGGTCGGATTCTGATCGGACGTAGTGCAAAACCGCTCTAACTCAGACAAAACGGGGCGGATCACTAGGACAACAAAATGTCGTAGTAAATTTAGACGCCTACTGCTATTCAGACGGCTCAGGTTACAGATAAACTTAGCGCTTCGACTACCTACTCCCGCCTCCCGAGGAACTGTAAGGAGACACTCGAGAGGCTCTCGGCGCTTTTAGCGCGCTCCAGTTCGCAATCCTACGTCTGAATTAGAGTTCGACGCGACTGGCTCCCATTCCGGGGCTCCTTTCTACGAGCTTTAAGTGATACAGACACGAGATTAAACTGGCGCTTGCTTTACTATTGATGAAATAGCTTCATTTACGGCATTGACTTGTCAATCAAGAGAGTGGCTAGGGTAGACTTTTGATTGTGAGGTATCCCCAACGTTTGCCAGGTGCTAATGTGACTTCTTAACTTACGTACATTACCTAACTACAGAGCAACCAACTCTCCAACCAGCTCTTATATGTATACGGCGAGAGAAAATCTGAATTTAACCTTACCCAGTATCAAGGCCCAAGTGTACCTACCTCGAATTAAGAAACGCGAAGAAACGCTAGGTTTATTTTTTTTTAATTGTTACAAAACAATAATATTTGTACTACAATTACTTGCATTACACTACAAACAAAGTGTGCCATCATTTCACTTTTTAATTATTACTAAGTATTATGACAATAATTTAGTTTTCTAATTGCATTAAAGTAAAATCGGCACCCATGAACGAGATAATATACCCCATTATAAGTATCTTGTCTATCAACCACCAGTTAACACGTTCCAAGTCCAGTGGTACACAAATGTTCCACACGACAGCTTTCAAAATGACATCATTTAAGTAACCTTCCAAAGCTACTTCAAAAGTAGTCCCAGTGTCCAATTTCATCAACGCGACAGGCGGCAAGTGAAAGTGACAATTTGTCGTACATTACTGTGTCGAAAACTAACGCTACAGACTTACCGACTTAACATAGTAGTGGGCAAGCAATGTATAACGAATTGTCACTGTCAACTGTCGCCAGTTGCGTTTATGAAATTGGACCCTGATGTCGGCTGGCAGGCAATTGTATGTCGCGGGGCTCGACTCCCACGCGATTTCTCGGCCTAGCTAACCCTCGAAAAGGCGGTATTTTTGGCCATTGCTCCCGAGATCATAATTTAGGGTAACCCCTCCATGCAAATTAGATGCGGGCGAGAGTAGTGAGTAACTTTAGCATAGATAGAACTTTTCTACCCACCCCTATCAGTCCGCAACATTTTCATTGGACATTTTTATAAGTTATTATTAATAAGCTCACTCCTGTTTCCCTTTGTGGTAGGTAGAGACCGCACAACGCCATTTACCCCGGTCCTGGCCTTCACACATGCACAGACACATTCCTCTCTTCACACATGCTCAGTAGTTCCACACTGTTTTACAGTAATGCCAAAGACAATTTTGGTGGCGCCGCCGGAGACATCCAAAGTGAGGGTAAAATAGTTGATAACGCTATGTCAAATATAGAAGCCGTCAATCACGCGCCAAGTACGGCTGGATGGCAACGCAAATTTGAATCTTACTCCAACTTACACAAGTCTATTTTGCGCTGTACGCACTGACGATATTGCATTAGTTCAGTATTAAATCATACGTTCCGTTGTACAATCGTCTTCTAATTTATTTTGCCTTCATCACACATCTCACAATTGATGCTAATGAAAATTGCTAGTGCTAGTGTGTGTCCTCAATAAAAGCGTTGTAACCAGTACAGTACCATTATTTCAAGAGCTGACTTCGGCTGTTATAGTATGCCATATTAAATTAAGCGAAGTACATTGCTGTAGTCAGGAAAAACGTCAAATGTCACGTAATGGTTCAAAAAAGCAATGTAAATCAAAATAATCTTTGCCGACTTATGTTGAGAGGCAAGCTTTAAGTAATCGTACGTTACCTGTGTCTAACTGTCTAACTAAATTTAAGTATTCGTACTGAAATAACATATGACATGTGGGGCCACGTTAAACGCTACGAGACGAGGCCATGTCGCGATAATATTTGAACGTGTCTGCCGCACGCGGGACACCCCGATATTGTTATCTAAAAGGGTTCTAGAATCATCCTTGCACTTGACATGTTTAACGACTTCACAAAATTATGACAGCTAGTTCATACTTGCTACTTTAATTCGAAACAAGTTTGGGACGTACCTACTTTCCTATTAGGGTATGTGCTATGTAGTTAATTAATAGATTCAGGCGTTACTTTGCGGAGGTCCATATCAACAAACTGGAACAAATTACTACACAGACGCAGCTATTTTGCACGAGCCCGGCACTGGTTTCGCGAAGTAGCAAGGTAATTTGTTCCAGTTTGTTGCTATGTATATTCTTAACATTATCGGGACTTAAGCGCAATAGAAATATATTGTTGATTTACCTCGACGTTTCGGCCATGTTTCAATGGCCGTGGTCACGAGTAGACGAGTAGACGAGTAGTTTTATAAATATGTGTGAAAGTCGCGAAAGTTTAAAACAATTTGTTGCTATGTAGTTGACATAAAGTATGATGGTTATCTGATTTTATTATCTATACGCCAAAAACGTCCAGTAGTAACTACGTTAAATTGACGCAACGGATTTTGATACGATTTCAATGTCAATAGAGATTGTTTTTACAGAAGGTTTTTATGTAATTGCATCTTAATTGTACCTACCTATCCGTGCAAAACTGGAGCGGGTTACCGTTCCAAAATAAATAATTAAAACAATAAGTGCTTTTCCGTAAACCGGCGTTAGTAAGGGCTTAACTTTTCCGATTTCATTTCTTGCGATCATAATAATGTACGTATAAAAATACCTCTTTATTGAGTCAGCCCCTTCCCAAGCTTCGACTTGAGAGTCCATTTGAATATCAGCCGCAAGCCGCTCTTAGCCGGCCTGCTGACTCGGACCACTCTATCTCAGCTTTACACAGCTATGAAAATGTTATAAAGCCCTAGCTTTTAACAGCGAGTTTGCAGGTAAATTTTATTACGAATTTATTGTTTTATCACAAACGAATCAAGTTAAAAAAAAATCCAACGCGTTTGAATGTCCAATACATTGAGTGAATTGCGAAATCAACCGATCCGAACGTTATTGGATTGTTTTCGCTTTGCAGTAACTATGGCAAAAAATCTAATCTTATGCATGATAAATGAAGCATTTATATTGACTTTAAAGAATGAACTAACCGTGATTAGATTATTGAAAATCTAAAGCCCAATATACTAAAAAAAACGCAAATTATCTCTCACTTAGAACTTAAGTTGGATTTCATATTAGGTTTAGATGTCAAAAATAGAAATGAATCAACGGATTGGATGAACACATTCACAATCAACGTTTTTCCGCTTTGTAGCGGAAACTTCGTATGAATAAATAACACAATGTCGGATTCTAGGCACTGAATGCGTAATTAATCGATTCCGTGTCCCCGGAAATTGTTGGCTGGTGTTATTGTGAGTTTTGTTTGGAGGGAAAGAAAAAGAAGACCTGTGTCGTTCGTGTTTTTGGTGCTTATTTATTTATACAGTCACGGACTTCAATCGTTAGGCCTAGTCTTGGGCGTTTTCAGATATTTTTGATATCGATGCGCATCCGTATCAGAAAAATCGCATCCAATGCGCGCATCGATACCGGCATCGATCGCCATCCTGTGATACGCCTAGATGCGCGTTTTGTGGTGTGTGTTTTCGTATCGTTATTGGTAAATAGGATTCCCCCGTGTGATAGTCTCATCTCGCTCACACCTACGAGAGTCGCGAAGGCACGTCGACTACTTTACTACTGCGGGGATTCACCAGCGCTATTTGATAGTATGATACGATGCGCACTAACGATCGACAGTTACGTTGACAAAAACTAGATGGCATCGGCATCAGTCATCGTTGCCACATGGCATCCGATGCGCGCATCCAAACCTGGCATCGATAACGCGCACTAACTACGTACCGCTATTCGCCTTTAAGTGACAAACAGAGTTTTTGTTACGCGTTGTATAAAAAACCTTTCTGAATAGAACAAATAAATTGTTATATGAATTTGCGACTTTCGCGCTGTTAGAGAGGAGGCGTCAAACAGGCAGTGACAAAGCGTGCGACATCAAAAGCCTTTATGATCCCAAACGGACCGCTGATCACGAAAGACGGAGCTGTTCGGGCGGAAAACAATAAAGCAGGAATATTTGGTGATAAACAAAAAACATTGTAATTAATAGATTCAGGCGTTACTTTGCGGAGGTCCATATCAACAAACTGGAACAAATTACCTTGCTACTCCGCGAAACCAGTGCCGGGCTCGTGCAAAATGTCTGTGCGACACATATATGTTCATGCAAACATATATGTTTTGCATGAACATATATGTGTCGCACAGACGCAGGACCCCAATTCTCGGTTCACACGAGATAATGTCACACATGTGTTAATCTCACATCATACATCTCGGTTGAAAAATCTCACAAAAAGTAGAAAACCGTATTCTCAGTGCTAATCGAGATAATGCCGTGAGATAACTTTTAGATTGTAGTGTTCTATGTTGAGTCTATGGACTATTGCGTTTTGTTTTTTCATTGGTGAGAAGTTAGTCAGTTTATTAGCATTTAAACCAAATTTAAACGATTAAAATAGGAAAAAATATTTTTTATTCTTTTTTTCTTTCATTTAATAATAAATAAATAATGTCTATAATAAATAGAACCCCAAAAAACTATTTATTGACTTTACTTGTTGAAAGGTCTGTTAACGTAACGAAACGTAAGTTTTATATCAAACATATATATAAAAAATTTGGTAATTCCAAACTTTTAAAATTATTAATTTCCCTGATTAATACACTGGTTAGCTTTCGACAACCTAAAGTTTTTAAGAAAGCCGGTATCTCGCGTTGCCTGGGTGTTTCGGCTGCCCATTCCTCAGCCACTTCCACAATATCATTAACAAATGGTGCTATAAATTCGTAAGACATTTTATTCACAATAAAAGTGGAGGATGGCTTGAATTGAATGACATTAATAGTATTAATACACGGATTTATACTAAGACATGACAAGCAAGACCAATAAAAGTCGCGTGAGATGCGGTCTCGGTTGCTCATGACCACCCGTTGTATGTCGGATGGCTGGGAGTCGAGATGGCTCACCCGTGAGACGACGAGAATACGAAAAACCGATTTCATTCGAGATCCGCCATGTTTTTTTAGAAATGTCGGACATGAGATCGTCTCGCATGGAACGAGAATTGGGGTCCAGCTATTTTGCACGAGCCCGGCACTGGTTTCGCGGAGTAGCAAGGTAATTTGTTCCAGTTTGTTTAAAAAACATTGTAACGTTAGAGCTTTGTTAAATTTAAGAACAGACGTCTGTTGCTACCTCTATCTAGTCTTTAGTTAGAAATGGTATCCGAGATCAAGAATCAGGATCTGATGACAATGATGCTTGTTACAATTTAAGAGGAAACTCAAGGACTAAATGTTTTTATGATTTAAATGAATATTATGTATAAATTATTAAAATTACCATTCGTTTTCAATCAATTAAAATTATTGTATGTCTCAGTATTATTGTACGTCCGAAAAGGGCAAACTGTTGATACTCATTACTTCATGGCATGTTATAACAATGTACACAGTCTTGACAATAAATGCTTATCTTATCTTATCTTACAGATACTATGAATATGGCGGATTATTGACATATCTACAATTCTCAATGAAGCCTAAGTTTGTCTTTATACTTTTCGGTACTAAGGCATAATTAGGTACTTTGCAAGAGCTGATGTGGCAGGGCGGACGGAAGGCACGTGGCAGTCTGCTGGAATCTGTCAAAGCACCGGAGAAAACAACGTAAAGAGGGCTTTATCTAGCAATGGGTGGATACAGGTTATTTGAAAGTTTCTTGATCTTTATCTTGTTTATTATTATCTTCTTTATCTTTACATAGTATAAAACGTCGCTAACCGGCTCTGTGTGTCTGCATATCTTCAACCGTTTACTCCTTCTAAACCACGCAACGGAATTTGATACGGTTTTCACTGAGATTTAGAGATTTTTTTACGGAAGGTTTTATGTACAGTCAATATATCAATCAGTCAGCATACCGGAGCCGGCACTGTGGACAAAAATATCTGAACACAAGAACGTATCTGACAATAGTCTTGAATTCAGATATTTTTTAGCAATTTACTCGCGTCGATCATTTTGACGCTGGCATTCTAACTAATTGTTTTAAACTTTCGCGATGTTCACACAATCTTTAATGTTGACGAGACTTTAACGCGATAACATCATTGCTAATTTACCTCGACGTTTCACGTGGTCACGAGTACTTATTAACAACAAAAGCAATGACAACGATGAACAATGATTTAACCGCGTTAAAGTCCCGTCAACACTCCAATTAAGTTATCGTTTAGTAGAAAAATTCAATTGTTTTTTAATAGTCTTTCAAAAATCGATTTTCCACATTAGTAAATATTGCACCCGTGTCAAACCGGGACAGGACGCTACTTCTTTCTTTATACATATATGTACGAGTATGTATGCTTCCGTTTTTTGTAACAGTGCGGCATTAATCGACCGTCGGAGACAAAGTGCCTGGATTGGCACATAATCCTTTCGGAATGTCGTTTTTCGATCACTGAGCCGCTATAAGCCCTATGGGCTGATTAATCCATTAATTAGTAACAATATCCAATTACGGTTTACAAATGTAGCTAATACAGGCTGATATATCAACGAGACTGTTCTAGAGATTGAAACAGACTTACTACTTTTACACTTTATACCGGTTTGAACAAAGTAACCAATTGAATTACTCACGAAATTTTTTTAGGAGAATTTTTAAATGAGCAAGTTTTTGAATGTGACTATTTGACGCATTTAAGTATTCAGACGTTAAAAAAAGATGGAGTATTGTAAAAAAAAACTGTTGCTTACGTTTCTTATGCCTGTGGTTATACAAGTATATCGTTTTAAGTAGGTACGACCGCGTACTACAAGATCGCATTTGACGTTTCATTCCTATAGAACGAAAATATGAAATGCGATCTTGAGAACGATGTTCAACTACGGGCCTTAGTTTCTTGGCAGTTGAGCCAGCAAATTCAATCGTACATTAGAAATGACCGATTGTTGAAAATGAAAAACATACAAACAAATCACTATAAATACAATCATTGCACTTTAACTGAATCGTAAGGGAAAATGAAACAACATATTTACGCGACAAAGTCTCGGCATACCTGTTTAAATATTTTAAATAAACTCGGACGATACCACAGCGGTAACCTAGCTTTTAAAAACCTTAACAGAAAACTTTGTTGACAAACCAATATTATACTACCCCTCCTCCCTCCCGTTTATGCGTGAAACCATTAAGTTCAAATCTCAACAGTATCAAGTCAAGTCTTTCAATCTTCATAACATCATTCATCAAAAGTGTAATAGTAAAGCTCCTACGTTACATAAAAAAAAACTATAAAGACGTCACCAACCCCCCACCGCGGGTTACGCAACCCCTATTGATCGCGGCGGCGCGCCGGCGCGCGCGTCTCAGCAACGGACCAATGGGCGGGCCGGATTTAATTTTAATTTGATGGCCGTCGCACATCCGCTCTTCTGATTTGTCAGCTCGTTATGTGTTGCCGATAACTTTCTCACGTAACTTAGATCGTTTAGAGTTGTATAAAGTAAGAATTTTTTGAGTATTTAACTTGTAGAAGAATGCCAACGATTATGTTTCGAAGCGGGAAATTTTGTGTCACGTGTTAATGTTGTAGTGAACGGTACTGTTACGAAGAAAGCATTTCCTATTTTTTATATACATATCGGTTAAAAGATTATTAATATTTTTCAGAAGTGCAAATTTCGCTTACATGAGATAGAAAACTAAAAGGAAAAAAATATTTTGCAAGTAGGCCATATGGCTCTTTTACATGTCTTAGTCTACCAGCGCTTCGGAAAACGGAAAATTCTGCTAAGAAATGCCGCAACTAACTCAGCAGCCTATCCCTTTTACTTTACATTACTAAACTTAATAGTTAACAAATTAGTTTACCGGTTGACCAGTTCAACACATATTTCACTGATATTCTACACTAGCGGTCGCGCGCGACTTCGTTCGGGTGAAATTAGTAGCCTATGTCCGTCAGGGATAGTGTAGCTTTCTATCAGTGAAAGAATTTTTGGAATCGGTTCAGTAGTTCCAGAGATTACCCCCTACATACAAACAAACAAACAAACAAAGTTTACCTCTTTATTACATTTATTTATTCTACATTTACAAGTGTATCTTGTATAAATAGCATCCCAGAGCATTATACAGTTATTAAAAAATCTAACTTCTTCTTCTTAATTCTATTCTATTCTATTCTAACTTCATGTTAACTTAATTCAAATTGAATGGAAGTAAGTACTTACCTACTACCTCAAAAAAGCCGTTATAATTTGTAAGCTAATGTAGGAAATTCTTCTCGATTCGGATCCATGTAAAAAGACTCATTCGAAGTTTAAATTAAAGGAAAAGAACTTTAATTTTTTGGCGATACTTTCTTTTTATAACTTTTTCTCCAGCTTTCATCCAAAATAAGTATTCGTTTTTATTCGTAATGGGATATAATTATAGCTTTGGTGCCCTTGTGGATGGGCGGGTGGACTAGTGGAGGTAAGTCACATAAGAGAGATCTCTCTCCAGGCGGGTGCTATGCCTAGGGACCAAAGTCCGAAGGCTGAAAGTGGGAAGTTGTTTATATGCGTCCGTGTTACGAAACTTCGTTAGCGTGATATAGCGCATGTCAGTTGGTTTCATCTATTCAATACTAGGAGGCGCTAGAGTCGCTACAGACTCGTGAGCGTGTGGTACCGAGTTCGATTCCCAGAGGTCGCCGTGTACCAGTACGTTTTTCTAACTTATTTATATTAACTAAGTACAGTAGTAATTAACGTTCTTACAGTGAACTGTAACCTCGTGAGGAAACCTGCACATTCATGTAAATGAATGTGTAACCATGGTCCTGTCGGTTCGGTTTTCCTGTAATAGGGGTACGGAGGTCAGATGAAAGTAGAAACAAGGGTTAGGAAGGTCAGATGGCAGTCGGTCTATAATAACCCGACCTGCCAAATCTGGGATCATGGTAGAAGCGTACCCCGAATCAGGAAACGAGATAGAGCGTTAGGACAATGACATCTCGACAAATGTCATAAAATCCCAGCGATGACACATTACGACAACGTCCTACAGTGGCCTATGAATCAAATTGTGTGACTGTACGCAACTGTACAGTCAGCTGTAAAAATATATATACAGCCATAGCGTCAAAATATGTATACATCGACCTTATGTTTAGTGTCATAAAGGTGTATAGATATTTTTGACGTCTTGGTAACATATATATAGTATTTATGACGCTGACCGTACAGTCAAGGAAATTGAAACACGTATCACCGTAGAGCCTAGTCGAAGAGACATACGCATGACATTTGTATGACATAGCCTGGCGTTTAACGCGTCACGTCATTGCGGTAGGGTTCTAATGTGGTACGTGAATTTCCCCTACTGTACATGTCTATTGGCAAGGGAATCCAAAAAAATCAAAGAAGAAAGGAAAATACGGCGTGAAGGCGAAGAAGAGGTAATCGTCAAGTGGCGATATTCAATATCGTCCTTATTGGCTGCCTGACATTAATACCGGGGAGCGGATAGCGCCGCGTTCCAGAATTACCAGGACAATCAATAAGATTGATTTGGAACCTTGACAATCATTGCGTAATACGATATTCTTAGGCTTAGTTTTATTTCCAAAATAGAAAGAAAAGGTGTGCCCTGATGATGCCTCGTTTAAAGGCGAAACGCGAACGTCAAGGGCGAAATCAGAGGGTACGTCATGGGGGTCATGCCACTCCCCCCCCCCCTGGGCTCACAACCCTGTCCTGAATGATTTCGACTACGTGACTCCCCCTAGATCTGCCTTTGGTGGCGGTATACGTTGACGACATAACGTCATATAAGGACACCAGCAAAGGTTAAAATGTGAAGAGCTCCCAGAGTGTCAGTAAAGCACTTACTGAGTCAGACTCGTATCAATTTTATTCTCAGACCTAACACTCAATGGCGTCGTAAAGTTTTATTTTTATTATGGCCCATAGCACCGCAAGCAGCTTTTGCTATGTTAATTATCTCCGCATTCTACTTGTGAAGTCAGATACCAATTGGATCTAACTAATAATAGGTAAGTAGTAAATTTATTTATAAAACAAAATACGAAAAAGATAACAAAATACGATATTAATAACTGGACAACTTTAATAACGAAGAAATAATAGCATTATTTTCAAAATCACAAGTACTGTATTGTGTAAAATCACCGGCATAAGAGGTTACATCTTAGTCCTCTGAGTTGGCAACGCATCTGCATTCTTGGTGTTGCGGGAGCTTGGTGTCTGCCTTCCTAATTTATAAAAAAAAAATGATACTTTCGATGCGAGGAATAATTCTACAAAGCCTCAACTGTGTTGACCCGCCCGTATTCAAGGGACAACAGGTGCCGAATGGCAATGCCGCACGTACCTACATTGAAGGAATTTATCATACGTTTTCGTCAAAATATGCTATTCATATGTTTCATTCAACATTTCATTGCCTGTATACTCCTGTATTACCACCACGCCGCCTCTATTGACGTGAATAGACAAGAATATGGCGCATATTTGTTTTTAAACCAAGATGAGGCAATGGCAACGCTTCATTCAGCCATTCAAAAATTACTATTTAATTTGCAAATATTAAATTTCATTTTTGTGTAACTACCTAGTGGTAATAGTAGTATGTATGACTTTTTGTTGTAGGTAGATAACTCAAAAAAATAACAGATTATAGGACAAAACAGATGAACTGAAATAATATATACTTTTAATGTTTTTATTATAAACTAAATTCAGCGATATCAAAATTGAGATTAAATAACTTTGCTAGTCGAGTCTCAATTGAGTCCTTTAGAAGTCACTTAACATTCAACACAAACTATTAACGATCTAAAATACCGTCATTCGACAATACCACACTTTATGCACGGTAATATAAATTCTAAAACAAGTTAAAAGCTTATAAACCGCGTCGCAAATCGCTTGGAGGGACAAAGCCGCAGCGCAGACTTCGCAGCCTCACCGCAGCGTATCACGAACAAAGCTTTAGGGTTGCCACTAAACTGACTTATATTCAGATTAATGGGTATTTTATGTTCCAGGATAGAGCGAAAAGTTGAGCAGCCCTGGAGAGTGATTCTATAAGCTCAACAGCGACGAGCTCGACGCTGGGGCAGCGCCTTGTCTTTCTCTAGCACGCTAGCTTGAGCGAGAGACAGGGCGATGCTTCGACGTCGAGTCCGACGCTGATGCGCTTAGAGAATAACAAGTGCTGTACACTTACCATGAGTTGACAGTGACAGTACTCAGTAGCGACAGCGTAAATAATTTGTATGGAGAATGGTACAGCGCCTCTAGCGGTCGCTTATAGAACTAAAGATCCCCAGTATGAGCCTACGGTAAATTACTTATGAAAAAGTAACACTAGTGACCAACGTTTTGAAGCTGTTGCCGTAGAGTATAGGTACCATGAGTGACAAATTTTAATCTAGGGATACCGTATCGACTGTAGTTAACTCTTGCAATTGGAGCATATTTACTCGCTATCGAATATATAATGCAATATGAGTTTTTGTTAGCAACTTACTGTAGCCAGCCCTTACGAGCTCGGCGTTGACGCATCGTTGCTCTCACTCGTGACAACGCGCTAGAGCAAGACAAAGCGCTGCCTCAGCGTCGAACTCGTCGCTGTTACGTTTCGAGAATTGCCCCCCTTTCAGAGGCATATACAAGATCATATGGCAGGGGGGGGAGGTCATGCTATCAGTAATATTGTACTGTATTTACAAAGTTTTCTTGACATGGGGCATTAATTACCCTACGACCAACCCCTCTCCAGGAGGTATAAATCTATGTTCCCTAATGATAAAAACAACGGGAGATTTTTATTGCATTTCAGTAAGTTTTTAGGAAGCAATCATGACTAAACAGAAAGAGCGTATCTAAGGACGGAACATGACATCGCATGCTTAGTATTAAAGTGACTCAATGCTGAATTTGATATTTCCCAAAATTAAACCCTACGTCTTTTAATTAAGGTGATATTTTGGGACGTGTATTATTCAGAAATGGGTCACTTTAATACTAAGCGTGCGACATATTAAATAAATATGCATAAATAAGTGATGTAATGAATTCGAGCGGTTCTAACTACACTTTCAAGAAATCCTATGAAGACTACGTGACTACGCCTCTTGATATAGTTAAATATAGCAAACAGATGAGCGATCCAAATAGAAAAGTGTGCAAAGAGCTATTTATTGCCCCTGCTAAGGGGTGAAAGGAAAATGATGATAATGATGATGATGATGAAACAGAAGAAAGACAAAAAGGACAACATGCGACAGCCGCGAGTGCTAATAATAGGCCATTACATCAGCGATGAGATCTGTCAGGATCTATATGATCCCCTTTCAGGACGTCGGTGAAGCACGTAATTATGATTTACCTCAAGCAGATTACGCGCGAACTAATGAACAGATCAAATATTAATGTATTAAGGAAAAAGCCTTCTTTTTGCAAAAATGAATTGTTCACTGCGAGTAATATGTACTAGCAAGCGAGGTCATTTTCTCACTTGTCACTCATTGCGTCTCTCTTTTAGTCGACTACATAAAAATAGATGAACTAAGCGACAAAGCTAGTCGCACCGTGTCGTGCTAGCTTTCCTGATAAAATGCGTCCTCCTGCTACAATCGACCGGGAACTTTCTCGATTTTCACTTAATACAGCTTTTTCAATGAATAAAGCTTACAATTACTTAAATTTCTGTAATTTAAAAAAATAACTACTGTTGAGCCAAAACCCTTCGTCGAAAATGTGACCTAAGTGACTTTATATAGGACTAGCGGATGCGCGCGACTTCGTTCGCGTGAAATTAGTAGCCAATGTCCGTCAGGGATAGTGTAGTTTTCTATCTGTGAAAGATTTTTTGAAATCGGTGCAGTAGTTCCAGAGATTACCCCCTACATTCAAACAAACTAACAAACAAACAAAATTTACCTCTTTATTATATGTCTTATACTAATTTTGTATGGAGAATGACTCATTTGGATTACTTAACTTATAAAGTTAAAGCGTCGATCAGGTTTCAGGCACTTTTTGATATTCCCTGCTGCCAAGTAACGGTTTGAAGTTACGCAAAGAAATTGACTAGGGGCACGAATTTACTAACGAGTTATTAACTTTACATTAAAAAGTACTTTCTTTTATGACGATTTTTTATTTAGACCTTCCTTAACATAAGTCGTATTATAATAAAATCAAAATCCTCGCATATAACCCATATATGTGGGTTATAAGGTTATATAACCTTATCCACCTAAGCTGCGACCCAATGACATAGATTCAGTAATCTCCCGTATTATATTCATTATCCGCCTCACGCCTGTGACGGAATATTTTAACATGACAAAGGATTCAAAAAGGATATATATTTTTTACGCAATTTCAAATATGCCACAGTATTCAGTATTAAAAACATAAAGCTGAGGCCGCACTGAAAGCCACTAATAAAATGTTTTATGACCAATAGTCATCATTGCGTACATCAGAGGCTAAGTACCTTGTATTAGCAGCACCTATGGAATGGACTATGTCTAAAAATAAAGATTTTATTAGTATTTCTCTATAAAAACTTTACTTTTCTTTCCTAAGACACTTTTATAGGACACGGACCGAAGCCAAGTGCTTAAACTACTTTTTAATCGTGATTTAATTATCATTTTTATTATTAAAAACAGGCAAGCACTTTGATAGCTTTAAAAAGGGAGATAGACGGATGAATAAGTTCGCGTACTTATGAGCCGACGACCTTTATGTGTATGTCCACCATAAGTACACAAGAAACGCGAGATATTTTGGGCGATAGAAGCTCGTCGAGCTAAGATGACAACTAAATATGTTCTAATTTTTAGATACCAACATTAGCATAAGTTTTTATTGACATTATTGAGACTTTAAGTTGGCTGAAAAAAACAACTATAAGCTGAGCTGCGCCCTTTTTGACGTTGGCCTTCTTTTGTTTAATTACTAAGTTTAACTGATGTAGTTCTATGCTTCAAAAAAAGGATTTTCTTTTTCACTTTCTAATTTGGCCTCAAGCCGTGCTATCTCCGGTTTGGCTTTGCCTTCAGAACCAATGTATCAAAATAAAACACGGCATTTAAAAAAGAATTCTTTTTTTGCAAACGAGTCAACTTTTTACAATTATCCTTTCGGTCCCTTCATGAATATTGAGCGGGGCGTTTAGCAAACTGATTTGTAAAGAAATATAATACCATTCACCGTAACGAATTTTTCAGTCGCAATGGAAGCGAATAGCTTCTAATACTTTGTAATAAAGGTCTTTGTCAATCATCATTAGTATGCGAGAAAAACGAATAATCGTTATGAAATTCTGTAGGTAAAATGGTCAGCCCGTATTTTCGACGGTCCTGAATTTTAATAATGTACTAATCATATTCTTTTCACATTTATTATCAAATTTATCAACTTATGAGTCTTGTATAGAGTTAAAATTAAAATTACTACACACCGTGAGCATTCTCGCGAAAATTAACAAATTGTTACATTACATACTTGTAACAACATTTGTGCAAGCGCGCCTACAATTCGACAGTCACTGCTGTATTACTAGAACACTAAATTCTCTCATGCAAAATCGTTGCATTCAACAATACAACAATGGTAAATTGTGACATTCACGAGGTTTCCTGTAAGCCTAATCTGAATAAAGACATTTTGACTTTGACATAGAATTAAGACTAGATCCTTGCATTCGAGCGCGAGCGAGCTAAGTGCCAGAAACAATGGAACACATTATGTGTGTTTGTGATGCCCTCGCCAGAACGAGAATGAATCTCCGTGGTAACGGATACCGCGAACCAGCAGAATTTAAGGTACTTCCAATGCACCACATAATCAATTTTATGGAGGAAGTGGAAAAAGCGGCGGAATAAATGCGAAAGAGTATTAAATCCACAAAAGATCCAATTGAGTCGAAGAGTATCCGAAAGGACAACTATCAGATAAGATAAGAGAAGATACTGAGTGCCGAAGCAGAGTTGAGTTCAGCGATGTTACGTTAGGAAATCAGACCTCTAAGCTGTTACATTACGCGCAAATGCTCGCAATCAGTACCCGTCCTAGAGTTTATTATTCAGATATCAAGGATATGTGATTGCGTGGGAAATACCAAAATGTTTTGAGGCCGGCGGGACTCCATAAACAAGTGGGCTCTCCGATAAACATCCATGAATATTTTATCTTCCTTATCAAAACTTTGGTTTAACCGAACAGAATTCTAAATAGGTAACTAATATTGTTACGAAACTTGACAATTCTATTAAACGGGATACTGAAGTTGAAATTGGTTTGCCAAACATTTTTTATACTTCGTCTCCGTACTGAATGAAACACTTTTACAACTTTCATAGAAGAGACTAGGTACTACGTTTAATTCTGCTAATAAAAACATATATTTCAGTTTTGTATTTTTCTTTTACTAAGCCAGATTAATTTCCTGCGCATATGTCCTATTCCCTAAGAAGAAAAAAAATGAAATTTCATAGGAAGATCAGTTAGGCAAGACACATGTTTCAAGCCACAGACCGAATTCTAGAAAATAGTCTAACTAAATATAAAAAATCTCTTTGAACAAAAACAGCGTTTTGGTATAAGAAAGATTAGGTATATCAGAGTCAAGACCAGTTTAACCCTGAGGGTCGAGCGGTTGGGTACATATCAGCATTTATGAAGCAAACATTTTCGCCGAAGGGAGTCGCATTCCGTCGTTTTCGTAGACGGATGTTGGACACATCCAGAGTGCAAATTTTAATGTTTCCATCCATTTGGGAAGGCTTCCAGTTTCTCAGCTAGCTCGTCGAAGTAACTAAGCTAAGGCAGCGACATTCTAAAATAGGCTCCTTTGAGACTCTAATTCAATACAGAAACAAAATAACAACAAACAAGTTTAAAGTCGAAACTAAAATGCTTTCAGAAGCTATTTAGGACACCGTCTAAAACAGACTATTAAATTACAAAGGAACTTTCATAAATAATTAAAGCCGGCTAACGCAAAGTTTTAAATACGAAACATAAAAAAACTGTTAGTTTTTGTTAGAACTTAATAATGACAGAAACAAAGTTCATTTATTGAAGACTTTAAAACCACACTAAAGTCTTAAGTTTGTATTTCAATCATAACCTTCCATAAAGCAATATCCGGTTCGAAGGATCAACAAAGCTGTGTACTTCTCACTTAATCAAAGTTAACTTCAACCCAAACACAACATACTACACTACAATAAAACACATCAACCAAGTGAAATAGAAAACAAATATTGTAAATCACTATTGTAACCCAGTGATTTGCAAACACATGGAAACAATGAGTGAATCTTTAGAGGGACCAAAAACAAAACAGACAGGGAAATGAAATAACACCGTTCATTTCAGAGCCTGTGTTAATTTACAGCTGAATAACACTAACTAACAAGCAGAGACAACATCTAATTAGTTTTGATTGAATCGTTCGTTTACTGATGTCATTGGATAAAATCTCACTGGCTTGTTTTATACATGTTTAAACTTTAAGAAAATTGATAATTAAAACCTATTGAGTACTTAAGCTTATTCGTCATGCTCAGTTCGCGGAATCATTTTCGTCGTTTTCTTACAAGTTCGGTGTGAA
This sequence comes from Ditula angustiorana, assembly GCA_963691745.1. Taxonomy (NCBI): domain Eukaryota; kingdom Metazoa; phylum Arthropoda; class Insecta; order Lepidoptera; family Tortricidae; genus Ditula; species Ditula angustiorana. The sequence goes on from OY829490.1 coordinate 978,190, forward strand.
AATAATTCTGATAGTTACGAAGTTAAATGCTAGTACCTTGCAAAAGGATACGGCTAAGGTAAATTTCACCATATTGCCTGTAAAATAAATATAAGTAATCAACTACTAAGCCTTGTCTACCGGTAACATCAAATGTGGCCGTTAAAAGTTGTGAACAAACCGAATTAACTTCGGAGATGTACGGCACGACATCGAAACAGTAATTCGAAGGGAAGTTGTTCCAGCGACGGAACTCGGGCATAAAGTTAACAAGAATTCATATCTTGATGAACTTGCGGCGAATGGGAAGAGAAATTAACTGTTTCCTTTTGTGATAAAAACATTTTTTGATATTTCGTCTATTTAAGTTACGGAAGGTTCTCAAAGTTAATGTAAGAAAAAGAAAGATGAAAATGTTTGAACAGAAATAACCACACAGGTCTTGATTGATTAAGAGAGCGAGATAACATTCGATACAGTAGCTAGATAGATGTATCGAAAATAAATCAACCCAGACTGACCCTATAATAAGGTCAAGTTTTCTTGCCCGTTTCGGATCAGATGGCTACTGTAAATTCTCTTCACTTGGTTACAATACTAAAACTACTTTTTTTGAAACAACCTGAAGCTCAACAAAGAGAAAACCGCGTGGCTTTCAGCAGAGTTGCTCTAACGTGATCACCAAATAAAATGTCCTTTGCAACCACTATGTAGCAGATCTTATCGTTAAGCTTTAGCTTTTATATCATGAAAGAGAGAGCGTAGTATTCAACGTAGACGCTGACAATGTAAATGGACTGTGGACGGAGGTAATGGGATGGCCAGGTTGCTCTAACTTTGTGTTGCAGGATAACGCAAATGCAACTTTGTTCACGGACTCTGACGGGGCACTTGAAGCTAACATCTGCTGAAGCCATCGTCTCGATGAGTGCTCCTTATTTTATCTCATTTCAGGAAAACAAAGCTTGCAATGCCAATAATCTTAAAGTTGTGGCTGCTTGGATATCAATTCGATCGTTCTTTTAATTAAGGTAAAAATTATTATAGTTGATCCAATAATGGGAACAGCAACTGAGTGAAGTGTTGTCTGATACTAAAGCAACGAATCATTGTTCTCTCTCTATCTACCGATTAGTCATTACTCTTTAGTAGTGATAGTTCAAAATCGGCATGACAAGGCTCGGCGAGGTTCGGTTGATTTAGGACTTTGTTGTTGAATGGTCGATTGAACTAAATAAACTGATTCATGTGACCGGAAAATATGTAAAATTTTGAATTTTTACAGCACATTATACTCAACACAGCACAGTTTTATGCCACTTTGTCACTACACACCGGCTTAGGCCAGCCTCGGCCGTTACTCACATCCTTAATGTTAATAATAAATAACCCCGCTTTGCTCCGTACAATTTGCTGACACAATACTGTCCCCCTAAAAAATATGTGCGTAAAATTTATAAAACGTGTCGCCAAACCCGTTAAGAATTAATGAAAATATATTATGAGGATGGCCCACTTTGAGTGACCTTACCTTACTGTGTATTGCTCGGTTTTGGTTGGATTCAAATGTTATGAACAACATAAACTCAACAGAAGGTACGAATTCTGTAAAATTCGCATAAGGCGCAGTTAACAGTAACAAACGCGTAGTTAATAAAAAAATGTTGATAGTTTTAACCGGAGAATCACTTTTCGCACCTGTGGTTCCTGCGCCCCGTAGCTTTTAATTTCATTTTTGTTTTTGTTGCCTTACCTATCAACACGACAGAAGATATCACTAAACATGTATGTATGTACGTAAGTATCTTTGGTAAACCCTTTCCAGCTACTAAGGTTGGTGTATGCCGATCACCGAGGTAAGTTTGCCTAAAATAGACTTAACAAACCGGTATTCAGTTCCCGGGTTCAAATTGCTACGCACTAATGAGAATCAGAGGAGGCCTTTGCTGCAAATAGCTCTATAAATAGTCGGTTCCAGTACGGTGTCAAGTTCTTTCTGTAACATTTTGTCTGTACTAAAATAGAGTTACTTGACAGACCTGTTAAACTTAAATTTCCTTGGTTACTCAGTTATTTGACTTAAAAGAGAGAATTAAAAGTGCAAAACTATATAAGTTCTTTTCAAATCCAGAGACCAGATCCTGAACATAAACTCTCCGAAAATAAGTGGGTAGTTCTATCGATCAGAATAAAGTAAACCAGGGATACAATGTCTGTGGAAAGGAATGGCAATGACACGCCAATCACATCACTGAAACAACAGCAGTAACACCAACAAAACCGCTTTACGTTACCGAATCACACCAATCTGTGAGTTACAAAACTCACTTTATCTGTATTCACTCTTCAGTAACCACAGACCTTATTTCGGATTGTTTAACGCAAATATTCGAACACCAGACACCACATGTTGAATGTTACCAGATCGTCTAAATAGAGAGCGACGTTTCAATCAACTAGAGCATCGGATCAAAATATCACACGAAGGGAGGGAAAAAATTGTATAAAGAAAAGGAAAAGGACACTCAAGTTCACTCAACACTGCCGGGGAAGGTCGGAAAGGCAATAATTTACATCCGCTCCGAGGCGTACTTGTCACTTAAGGGACGCACAATGTCACACGGACTGAAAAGAATGTAAATTTCTTGACAATTTATGGCACAGCTGTTTTATGAAAGGATGCGTAATAAATGTCAGACTATTATAAAGAGAGAGTGGAAGACCATACACAGGCCACCAATTCTAGCGTACAGTCAGCAACGAAAGTCCATGAACACATCCTAATTTCCAAAACACCTGCACACTATAAAGTTCCATATGTTACTGAACAGGCTAATGTACAAATGTCTGTGGACATTTGAGAATAACAAAAGTCAATAAACATCGATTTTTCAATAGTTGCTGAACATATCTGACTACATAATTAGCTGATATGTACAATATCAATAGTCGCTGAACATGTATGACTGCAGAATAAGCTGATCTATAAATTATCAATAGTCGCTGAACATGTCCGATTGATTAAATAGTTTTAGGTAACACTCAAATGAAAGAGATGAAACGCTCACTGACAAGTGAGTACTCTTCTCAGTGATTGTCAAAATTCAAAATTCGAAGAGATGAGCATATCTCAGTGAAAAAAAAATTGGTCAGGCTAGATTGAATCTTATCGCGTATCGTCAATGTCACACTGGTTCTATATTATGTCAATTTCTCACTTTACCTGTAGTAAGTAACATATTCATTAACCCGAGGTAAAATTAAGTTAAATCTTATGTCATTTAAAATAAAGCTCAGTTAACCTTAATACCTTTAAAATCAGTAATGTAATGACCGTAAAGACAAAGCACATAGAAAAATTTGCAGGGTATGGTAGTGGTAATGTGGCGAACTGGCAAACGCTAGGCACGGAATGCTTAGGTTTCAGGTTCGAGTCCTGCCATTACCCTAATTTTTCTTTTTATATGTGTGTGTGTGTGTGTGTGTGTGTGTGTAATTAAACATATACCATTCAGCGACTATTCCAAATATTTAAACAATGGTAGTGCTCAGCGACTTTTGTAATTAAGCTGTTCAGCAATTTTTGGAGTTATGCTGTCCCGTAATTTTTGTAATTACGCTATTCAGCGACTTTTGTAATTAGACTGTTCAGCAATTTTTGGAATCATGCTGTCCTGTAATTTTTGAAATAACGCTGTTCAGCGACTTTAGGTATTTCATAGTGTAAATGTAATTTTGCTCTTAACGCAGTTCAACGACTTATGGACAAATGACCTGTTTAGTGACTTTTGTAACGTTATTGTGTTCGGCGACTTTCGTTGCTGACTGTACATTCAACTCACACTCGAGATATGCCAAAAAATTACAGATTTCATAGGACTCTGACAGGTCTTTTTTAAAATATCTCGAATATAACTCCATCTCTAGTGACGCGAGAATTGCAACGCAGCTCTGTGACTCCAGTGTAGAGGGATTTGCAACCCCCATAGGTCTATTAGCTAAGCTAACTTATTAACCACAGCCGAAGACCTTGGTTGGAATTGATAAAGTCAGGTCAGCTCACAAGTCTTGTTTAGCCTACTTTCAAAAAGTGTAAAAGAACAACATTGCCAAATCTGGCAATTCTGGGATAACCCCGAACTAAGAAGAAACGGGAAAAAGCCCTAAGAGAATGATGTTAAAGAACAACATTATCCGTAAAATACACAAAAAGAAATTGCAACGAAAATTTCCGTTACAGGAATCATATATCATAAGAAGAGGATAACACATAGAATTTGCATATCCCACAGCCTGCGGCTTAGTTTAGATTGCATAATATTTTCCAGTGTAAGCTTATGATTTTTCCATCAGAACCTTTAACGATAATTTGTGCTATAATCTACAGGAAAATTATACCAAAAAGTAGCGTGCAAATTTATATTTACTTGAAATATTTGGTACGTCATATTCGTAATGCTTTCCGGGTAAAATACGAACGAACATTTTTATGAAGAACACTGGAACACCAAATACGCGTGTGATATGTAGACCCCTTAAATTATAATAAAAATAAATAAACCCCTTTCATTTTGTTAAGGCAAACGTTACGTCACGGTTCAATATATGCTTTACTTTAGTACAGCATTTAATTTATTAATGAGTTTTATGTAAATTTTAAATATTGGAATTCATTTATAGGATTCCGTACCGAAATGGTAAAACGGGACCCTATTGATTGTTTTAAACTTTCGCGATTTTCACACATACTTAATACGTTTATCGGGACGTCGAGGTAAATAAATAAACAGTTTATTATCGGGACCCTATTACTAAGACTTCGCTGTCCGTCCGTCCGTCCGCCTGTCACCAGGCTGTATCTCACGAACCGTAATAGTTAAACAATTGAAATATTCACAGATGATGTATTTCTGTTGCCCTTATAACAACAAATACTAAAAACAAACAACAAACGTGTTTTTTTTTTGCTCGTTTTTATAGATAATGAATGGTACGAGGCCCTTCGTACGCGAGTCCAACTCACACTTGGCTAGTTTGTTTAAGAATTGCAGGTACCTTTATCTTAAAAATTGTTATTGAAAAGACGGTGTTATCACCAGGGAGCGATCTTTCCCAGACAACTTTTGGATAAACAAATACTTATACAACAAATAATTATAGTTTAAAAAACAGGATGGCGAATACATAAATAATTAAATAATACAATTACATATCTTCCTTAAGAGGAAACCTCAAGGCCTAGAGAATTGAAAAATAGGTATTTATAAAATCTATTGCTGCCTCCATCTATCAAGTCTCCCCCCGCAGAGCGCAATAGAGACAGCTGCAGCTTGGACTGAAAATACCTATTTAAAGTACACAAAATCAACGATTCGTAGACCCCTGATTCCTTCTCCAAAACTTAACCGATTTAACTACTTTTTTCATTAAAAATTAAAGAAAGGCTTTGGCAGTGTTCCTATTTTTTTTCCTTTTTTAAATAATCTAGTAAAATTTGTTTTCTGAATGTATGAACGCAGCCGAAAATCTGGCCAATTTTTTAAGTTTTTGAATGTTCATATCTCATTTAATAATTAATTTATTGGAAAAAGGAAAACATAGGGACATGCATAATAGTGGTCATCGATTATTTGGAAAAAAAAAATTGCTCTATTGGCATTATCCAGAGAGGAATCAGGGGACGACGTTTGTATGGAAAAACGGCTCTTGTGTTTCCTCTTAACCTTCACCGATAAGCAATCTGTCTGCGACTAACATGCAGATTAACAAAATCTCTCAAAAATCATAAACAAACGAGTTACCAGTAAACCCCGAAGCGTACTTTTCATCACGTCACGGATAACGCGAGGCAGCAACGAATTTTGATAGCAGAATCCCCAATCTGTCTGTTCCCACAGATCCACATAACCCTACCACAAAGGTTCCCAAATCCCGGGCTTATCTAATAATAAATCTCGAAGTAATTCCCGTCGGGATGAGATGCGAGTCATTTTTTTCCCCAAGATTACGTTATTGAGGTCGACACTTTCGAATTAGATTTCACTTACAAATTGCTTGGTGTTACCTAATAATGTCAGCGGTATCAGAAACAACGACACATTTCTATCTTGAATACTATCGCGGATATTGTCGGTGTTTATTCTAATCTTCACATAGTACAAAGTAGAGATGGGCCGAGTACTCGGTTTATACTCGGTACTCGGCGAACTCGGCGGGTTTTTTGATACTCGTACTCGGCCGAATAACTCGGTTTGAATGCCGAGTATACTCGGTTCAAGAAATGCAATATATTTAGGTAGATATAATTAACACAACAATGTTAATCAAAATCAGGTCATCACTGATTAGGTACTACACACAGTCACTCGTTAATTAACAACTTTTTCAATTATTTATCTACTATGACGCGCAACGTGAAGTATTTTTTTGCAAACTATCTAGTGGCTTATAGTTGTAAGGCGCGGGCGGGATGAGGGGTGTATCAACGCGAGCCGGCCGCTCGACCGGCGCGAACCTGTTTGTATGTGTTACGCGCGCGAAATGGGAATTTCATTGAACCGAGTTACTCGGCCGAGTACTCGGTTCAAAAAAAATTGAATCGAGTAATACTCGGTACTCGTTACTCGGCAAAAGTGTCACTCGGCGCATCTCTAGTACAAAGTAAAGTCGCTATCCGTTCCTGTCTGTCTTTAATCCTTACAGCGTATGTTCGCCCACCTTCTAAACCACGTAACAGATTTTGATACGCTTTTCACTGTCATTTGGAGATTTTTTTACGAAAGGTTTTTATGTACGTTTCACATCCCGAATGTACCCGCGCGAAGCCAAAGCGAGGGACTAGTTTACTATATAATATAGTTGTGTGGTAATGTAGTTGTGTAGTAATGTATTTATTTTACGCCGCGTTCATATAAGTGTAGTCAAACAACTGATCATTTAACTTACTAACAGTTTCGTAGGACCTTGAGCTTCAAGAAAAATGTAACAAGACATCAGAAACACACACAGACACTCTCACTGAAAACCTTCGTGAAGTATCGGTTGCTACTGCGTTACTTTCTACGGTGAGGGGAGAAATCCAAAGGCCCAAAGGAAACGGGTCAGCGGTTTTCTAGAGATCGCTTCTTCCCATAGGTGACTCGCATGCTGTTTTGCTTCTTTTTTCCATAAAATAAAATAATAACACCGAAAGCATGTAAACTAATACAACCCCGAAAAAGCATAAAAAAATAAATAAGCTTAAAGAATTACCCAGGCTTTTCCTCCGCCGCGTTCTACAAAGCTCAATTTATCCTGCTAACGAAGTTGAGCTTAAACCTAAACAAGTTTTAAAAGCCATTCGCTCTAACGCCTAGGCAATTAAGCCTGTTAGGCATTTCAAGTCAGGTCTCATCTAATTAGGTGCTGACGTAGAGCTGTTTAGCTGCAGATTAGAGCTAAATACAATTCTACGACGTCATGTGTGGACTCTAAGGGGCTATTTCCACGAAGCGAATTCTCGTATGCGTATTGCATTACAATGCGGGGATTTAACAACCGATCAATCACATCATACCTCGGTAGCCCGCAATGTAATGCAACTAGCTTGCGATAACTTGCCCTGTGTTAATGGCCTTCAATGGAGGATACACGTAGGAGTAAGTTCGCGTAATTATGTCTCGAGGACTTTAATCGCCCGCGTCTCAGTGGGTACTTCGGTTTTTGTCAGGTACCGAACTAGCGAGCTTTAAACAGACGCATTAGAGTCTAAAGAAAAGTCTGTATTCAAAAGCCGGACAAAACCACCGAACTGCCGAGACAATAGGCCACGTGTCACCATAAATACGCGAATAACTAAAATAAGTAAGTTTAGGTGAAATAAACTCGTCGATATCCTTAAGAACGCGATGTTACTCGTTCATCTATCACCCATTTTAAGGGTATGCTATCATTTGTATTCTCCAATGAGGTCCCTGTCGGAGCTTTTCCTGCACAGTGTGGGAGACATTTAAAAGGCAAAAAAAAGTTACCAGCAGGGTATACAGACAACAGTTAGTTACACTTGGATTAAAACCTTGATCCGCCAAAGAATCACACAGATTTCAATCGAATACGCGAAACTGCTATTCATCAACAAGCAAAACTACTTGAAATTTACATTTTGCTGACTCAAAGTGCTTAAAGTGGAGCGCCACGTTTAAGGCGGGAATGTCAGATTTTTATTTTATTTTATTATTCGCTAAATGGTGCGACTAAATTTAAAACAATTCGACTTCGACTTAAAAACACTTATGCTTCCGTCTTTTTTTTTTTAAGTTCAGGCTACTAATTTTAACTTTTGATGCGCGTTTAAATAGTTTTATTGTAATATTTATTTATGTTTGTTCGTCTATAAGGTATTTAGTTTAATAATAATAGGCCCTTCCTCACTGCTGGCGGCACTATCGCTCCGGCAGCTGACGGGCTGCACTCTCATCGTCATAGGGCCGCATGTGGCCGCGGGCCGCGGGCCGCGGTTTGTGCATCCTAGCTGTAAATCTTTTGGACCTCTTCGAACATCCAGCTACATCTGCCGCAGACTATACAGTATTAGAACAGAATTTTACTTTCATTGCATTGATATTATCTTTGAGTGCGCGCCGTTAATAAAAAGAGACGGAAACGTTATATAAACGACAAGGCAGTTAAGAACTTAGTAATCACATTTAAAGGTAGATAAGAGCCTCTTAATGGCAAAAACATTTTATTAATGGACAAAGTTAATCAAAGACAACGGGGGGAAGGGGAACAGGATAGCGGCGACCAGGGATTACGCCGTAACGGTGAACAAGTGTTATTAACGGAATTGATGGAGGGAATTAAAAAAAACGTAAATTTTCATTAGACCTCTACTTGAGCTTCACCAAAGCTATAAAATTTTTAGTAGTGCTATAAATTTTACAAAAAATTCAGGGCATTACCACTACCACACTCTCACAGATCACTTTCCATCAAGCAACGCGCATGCTCGTTTTCATCCCTCTTCCATTAGAAAAAGCTATTCATAGTTATTATCCCATTTCTTTTAGAAAATCCAGATTTAAATACCATAATGCAATTAATCTACACGCATCCTTTAATCTAACTTCAAAGTCAAATAAATGATCGAATTGATCAAACAACCAATTAGCGTTTTAATTAAATTCGCCCCCCTTTTTAACCCCTTAGCGAATATTAATCAAATAACTCCTAATACTAACGATACTGTGCGTGACGCGGCAATACACAGGTGAATAAAGGATCGTGCATCGCTTTCATGTATTGCTAGAGGGAGAGAAGAGTGGATGATGTCAGCGATATATTTTTTCGGCCACATTTATCAACAGCTGAACGGTTCACATGACAAGCATTTTCTCATTTATTGCTTGCTGCATCTATATGGTAACAGACAGATATGGTGGGCAGAGCATATTGGCCATTGGGGCGGAAAGAAGTGGAGTCTCGAATGGAGACCGCTTACCAGAAGGTATAATGTTGGCAAGATTTCCACATGGTGGACTGACGATTTGATAATCCGAGAAAGTAATGGATGCGAACAGCTCAAGACCGACCGCCTTGTGGCGATCCTTAAAGCTATTATACAGTTGTTCAGAATGTCACGTGGACAAGTGGTAAGGAAGGGAGATAGCACGTAGAAGTAGAGAGAATAACGTGAGAGTTATAAGGTTAATGATAAGTTTATTGTTGAAAATAAAAAGACCATTAAGTGCCTTGATAACAACTATCTTGACCGCAGAACATAACGTCAACTATCCTGGACGACGGCGTCATTTCTTCATGATATCAGTTAGAAGAAGCCGTCTGCAGAAAAATCTCCGCCGAAGTCTTGCCAAGACAACGAGTAATCTCGAGCTGTCAGCTTTCGAAAGCTTCCCGCGATCTTGGACTGATCATTGGCTTACAAAGTCACTTATCGTTAAGCAAAATAAGTCATAAATTTAAGCTACAACAGCTGTGATAGTCCCACAATCGATCGAATTACACGGCTTCTTAAGACAAGACCCAATCATTAAAAGGGCGGTACATTTTGTAAATGTAATCCAGCACGACTTATGTTAACCAAAATCTTTTAAATTCAGACAGGCGCACAGAATAGAAGTCTGTAAAGAACAGACGAAAGCCTAGCTTACTAATGGCGAAAGAATAGCTTACTAATGATGCCAGAGCAGGCGACACCCAAGTCACCGAACACTAACGCTGCGCACGAAGGTCGTTCTTATTCGACACTTACGCTACAGACTTTAAAATAGGGTTATCAACAAATGAGAAATTGAATGGCGTTGCAAGTTTTATAAATAGTGAATAAGTCACGACTAAGAGGGGCGCCAAAGTAGCTTTAGCTTCAAAGCTTTGTACCTAAAGTGTGGAGAGCGCTGGTCTTTTATTAATATTTGAAATAAGATTATATTAATCGATTTTAAACATCCGGAATACCACGCCACGCTTATCCTGAACTGGGTCAAAATATTTACAAAATTCGCTTTACTTTACGACCAAAATTTGTACGAGTGTAAAGGTACGCTTTATTACATATGCATACGGGATTTCAGCGTAATCGTTTAACAATCCGCGATCGGAATAGTAATATATTGCTGTTTACTTATTACTTTCACAAGTACGCATCGTACTTTTATGTAAATACCGTAGCTTTGGTTGCCATTTAGCAAGACAATGACTGGAAGAGATCCCTTAAAGGGATAAGTTCGCCTTTTTACATCTGTTTTATGTGCTATGTACAATAAAGAGCCATACATACATACATACAATGGTTGCTTCAACGACCACTCGCAAAACGCAAACGTAAAGGAAGGAGTTGATTACTGTTCTGAAGAACTAATTAAATAAAAAATTCTGTGACATTTGAAATGTGCGGTGATGTAGTTACGTGTTACGTCTCAGTTTTAGATGCTTTGTTGTTATCTAAATAAACGGAAATAAGCTGTTTTCAATGTTAAGCTTTGCTCTTGGTAGGTCCTTAGCGACGATTTGCATGAGACGAGGATACAACACTTGATATCATCTCTAAAGTGTACGTAAAAGATAACCAGAATAATCCAAAAGAAAGTGTCAACGGCATTAATGGCAATGAACAGATTACAGTATTTATACGTAACAATATAAACAGACCACCAAGCCAAAGCGACCAAGCATTGAATTAAGAGCCGCCATGTAAAAGATATCCATTCCCCAAACATGGTGGTCAATGGAACGCGGTGAAATATGAGAGGCAATGGTGCGCGAATGATGTATAAGGGAATACGGTGGATCTTAACACAACTAGCGTAATAAACGGGATTCATGCTCGGGTAGGACTAGTATAAATAGAAAGGTCTATTTAGAGGACACACGGATAAATAAAATAGAAAAGAACACCAACTTAAGACCAAGTGATCTTCATGTTCATGCAGATAGATGAGAAGAAAATGATGATGATGATGATGATAAATGTATCTCCAGATATCGATACAGCCCGCAAGGCTATACAGACCTTGAATGCCATCTGAGTCCGACCAACGAACTCGCCTTTGACCTAATTGATGGCAACGATAATATAATTTCTACTAATTATGACATCGACAAACATCCCGAGTGATACAGAACCCGACTTTAAATGTCAATTAATTTCAAAATGACATTGACAAAATGGAAGAAAGCATAAAGAACTATACGAGGGATGGAAGACTTTTCCTATAAATCTAATGAAATAAAAGGTACTTAACCTAAAAATAACTCGACTTACAGATCATCAAAGAACTATTCCGAATCCGATCCAGAATTATCTACATTTTATTACAAAAGGTGAAAGGGCCAGATAATAATTGGGTAAAAGCGATCGCACAAAAGGGGATGAAATATCGGGCTCGATTGTAGCGTCTTTGGTATTCATTTATGTTGATGGCGAATTGTACGTATAACTTTTGTATGAGTGGGTATACTTTGTGGAACAGCTTTATTGTCTTCAGTGCCCCATCGTGAATGACACAAGTTTAAGGGCATCCCTTACTTATGCCTATAGTTAGATAGAACCGCACTAAGAGTTATAAATTAATTATATCATTTATGTTAGGGACACTGTAATAGTAGTTTGTTATGCTTTCGTGGTTGAAGTGGTGTGGTGACCTTTGTTTGGGATGGTTTGGCCTGTTATTGGGTTTTGTGAGTCAATACATGAAAACAAAATCCTTATAGTCTATTTCTGCCTTAAACAGTTTTTCTCAAGAAATGCAAATTTTATTAAATTACAAAATAATAATTAGTTACAGCTTTAAATATTAACAAGATTCATATTACATGACCGAAGCTGATGGTTCCTTTACACCTAATGTTTTTTTTTTGCTAAAACCATAAGCTTTCAAGATATTTTACAAGTTCATCGTGTAGAATTTAAACGGTTATTTATGTAAAGTTGTATCCCAGCTTTTTGGAAAAGCTTACCGTTTCAGCAAAAATATCCTTTACGTCAAATAATAATTCAGGCAAAGGAACTTTGAGCTAATGTCATCTTGGACAAGTAACTCTTTAAAAGTATTAGAAAGCAAATACTCGTAGTTCTCAATACCAATGCAAAAACACTATGGCCAACCCATTTTTTTAAATTTAGTCGATTTGAGAACTTCTTCCTTTTTCGAAGCCGGTTAAAAAGGAATGGCAACACGAGTGATTACAAAGGTATCACAAATAGAGCCATTATACTTTGGCTCAAAGCCACTGAATCAACCCCCCCTGGGAGGGGTTTGGGAAAAATTAAATTGACAATACGATCGTCAGAAAGGTAACGTTGTTCGATCAAAGAACGTAGCTAAATTCGCTTTGGGAAACTGGAATAATTTTTTGTCGTAAATGTCATAACTAATAAATACTAACTTTTTATTTAGAAAATTCAAATTCTTAAATTTAATTTACTTGTAACGACAACACAATGAAAAATTTCAGTCATCTGGCAGGACTTGAACCTGCAATCTCGCATTCCGTGCCACGCTTTAACCAAGGTTCAAGTTCTGCCTAAGATTTTTCTTGGTGTTGTCATCTATATACAAATAAAATTCAAAGTCCTGACTAACAGACTGTTATATCAGCGCACAGCCCAAACCGCTGGACCTAGAGACTTTAAATTTTGTACATAGATACCTTATATAGTGTAGGCATCCACCAAGAAAGGATTTTTGGAAATTCCACCCCTAAGGGGGTAAATTAGGGGATGAAAGTTTGAATGAAAGTCCGTCAGTTTTCAAGTTAGGAACTTCAAATTTTGTTGTTAGGCTTATGATTAAAAATTAATTCATACGGGTCTCAGTGTTTTTGATAATTCCACCCCTGAAGGTATGTAATAAATAAACACTGTATGGTTTGCTGTTGTTTTTGTCTCTTGGAGATAGCGGTACTGGGGTAGCAATGAGAGTAAGGCGACAAAAATGGATATTGATACTGTAATGATAGATGTAATGAGATGAATAAATAAATAAAATAAAATAAAATAAATAAATATTTTTCGTGTGTGTGTAGTTTTCTGAAACACCCTATAGTGAGCCTGTGTTATCGAAAGTAAAACTGTCGAAAAAAAGCAATAACGTCCTTTCCGGCTCTCGGTTAAGCTGGGATAAGCCTAAATTGAATTGTAATACAGCCTTGAGACCAAGTATTGAATACACAATTCTATGAATAAAAATATCCTTACAATTTTCTTCGGTGGCAAGCAATTTGGAAGAAATATTAAACTTTACCCGAGAATTCGGCTAAAAATAGCCGTTGAGGTGCCCCGCAATTTTACTGACAGTTCTAATATTTTAAACAACGTCATGATTGCGGAATTATGTGTTTGTCAAAGGCGGGTGTTCAAGATATGTTTAGGTACCTTCACTGCTCGGATATATCGATACTGGAAATCTCAAATGACGTAAGGGACATTAAGGGACATGTCCCTTACGACATATCAGATTTCTAGTGTAGATCAATACAAGAAATCTGAAATGTCGTAAGGGACGTGTCCCTTAATGTCCCTTACGACATTTGAGATTTCCTCTGTCGATATCTGATGGCAACTCGCTCTATATATTTATCCTTTGAAGGCATCCCAAAGCGTGGTCACACCACAATGCGCCGTCAAAGTAATGTTCTAATGTTAATGTTTATTCGTTAAGTTATATATTACTAGCGGACGCCCGCGACTTTGTTCGCGTGACATTAATCGTCTATGTCCGTCAGGGACAGTGTAGCTTTCTATTAGTGAAATCGCTTCGATAGTTCCAGAGATTACCAGGGGGTATGTAGGGACATACAAACAAACAAAGTTTACCTCTTTATCCACATCCACATCAACCACACTCGTGTTTTAAGACCCCTCATTATGCAACAGTTGCATAAAATACTATTATACGACAGTGCATAAATAATATTTGAGCAAAAATGTGAAGAGCCTTTGAAACAATTTTCAAGACCTGATATGAATCCAATTTCTGAGTTCATTACAATTCCGTAGCGATCTTACCGCGAGATTGATATAGTATGATACGATATATATGTGCCTCGGGAAATAGGTCAAGGAGCGAATTCGGTTATGTTAAGTGATCGAGGAGAGAGCTATACATACATGCTGAGTAATCCTAGGACGTTTGATGAATTCTCTCCACGGCGGGATGAATGGTGTTACAGAATTAAGAATCCTTATAGCGATACAAAACAGAAAAAATATCGTCACGTCAATTTGTCCACCAAAGAATAGTTTTTTGTGGCGGAAAGAAACCGCCTTTTTTTACATATACCGGACACTATTTCAAAAAATCTTACTTTGCAAACCTAATTCAGACTTTTAAGAACATTTCAAAACAAAACATAGCCAAACCGGTCCAGCCTCACAATATTGTTTAACTTCATCTGTCATTGTCAGAGCAGCCTTAATCAGTTCATAGTAAGACAAAACAACGATAAGTCGTTTTTTCCTTTTACACTTACTACTACACTTCGAGTTTGCTGGCGTACGCTTTCAACACATTTTTAAACTCAATGCTGGCTCAATAAAATCAATATGACATAAATGAATCTAGAAACGGGGCCAAGTTCCCGCTCCCAATAAATATCTAGGTCGCTTGCAGACCGGTTCTCTTTCCATCAAATCCCCCGATAACTACTTCCTTGCTGAAAAAACTTTTAAAAGCTCAATTCCAATTCAGCCGACCGACTTTTGACCGTCGAATTTTAAATTCATGAACTAAAAAAAGCATTTAATTGAACAAAGCCACTTTTGATGTATAGTCGACCAAGTAATTGCTTGCCCACTTTTGAACTTTATCCCTTTGTAATAAGGTCGAAAAGTGGTCAAGCACTTTCTTGGTCGACTATACATCTGGGAAATAAATTGAAAAAACGGCAAAAGACCAGATGATGTTAAACTTAAACCATTTACATTTAGTACACTTTAACTGCCAGCATAATAAAAAGAGAGGGGAGAAGGGATTGGCGAAGTGGCGATCAGGATCCAGGAGTTAAAAGATAATCTGTCAATTTTAACAAATTGAACATAATTTTTAGTTAAATTTTGATATTACGTAACAACCAGAACAACAAACTCCATGCCAAAAAATCTTATCACATGCTTAAGCAGGGCTTTTTCCATAACGCCATCTTTCGCCAAAGTAACCTCTGAACTCAACAACCAAAAGCCAAAAGAAACTGAAGCCAAACAGACCATTGAGGAAGCCAGCGTGAAAAGAAAAACATGTTCTAGTAAAAGTGTACCTTTGTAGAGATATTTTTAGACGGGGGTAAAGAGAACCGATCGTTTATTATTCATGCTTCTACAGCCTTTGTCTCTGGTGGAAACGTTAAAAGCGTTGAGACTACATTTTAAAAAAGGAATAGTGGAAAAGTCGGTTGTTCTACGTTTAAAGTTTTGCAATTAAACTTCTTTGATATTGAAACTGCCACAGGAATAAAGTTAAACAAAAAAGCTACGCAGGCCAGCCTAAAAATATAGCAGCGGTTTTTAATAAACCCCATATTGACATCGGCACATTTATTTGAATTCTACTTCAAACCAATAGCTTCTCGGTTTTAAATGGATTTCAAAAAGGCATCACCAAATTTCCGATCAGTAACGCATTAAGGAGCACAGGTTCAGTCCTACCTAATGTTGGATTTATCTAATAATAGTTTGTGAAACCCAAAACTACTATAGAAGGAAAATAAGTGACCTATTTTAAATAAAAAACTACAGCGAGATTTCGACCTATGGATACAGTATTGCAATATATTATTTTGTTCCGCGGAAAATACATGAGGCTATCGAGATTGGTTGTTGTCTGAATTTTAACCGTAATGGTGCAAATGGATGGTCGGTTGCCCGAGCTGGAAATACGACGCACTTAGCTGGAAAAAGTATGACTTTGATGGTGGTTAGTGTGGCCAAACATGTGATGTGTTTAATGTAGCGAGTAACCCTTGGCAGTAAAAATTACGAAGCAAACGAGGGTAGTTGTTCATTGCACCGGACAGCTTAGCCCTAAGTTCGTGCCCGCAGTCATCGAGGAGCCAATGACTTGCGAGCTAATGAAAAAGGGCCATATGGGAAACAGTTCGAGTTTAAATGCGTGAGTGATGTGACCTACAGCAAGTTAAAGCCTAAATAGGACAAACTGCATCTTCTGTAGCCACCCCTACGTCACTGCAGTATTATGCCGCTCCAGTTGTCGCTGGCGAGGAGCCAGCTGCAGGTAGCCTGCCCACTGAGACAGCATGTGATAGCTGATAGCTATGACTTCGAATATGAGGTGAAACAGAGAGCTATTATCCCAGATTATTGGGAGTGTTCAAACTGGGACGGTTAGGTTGGTGAAGCCTTCATCCAACAATTTCGCCAATTTCGAGCTTACTTACTAAAGCATCAATGTTGCCTTCAAGCCTACTAACATTGTATATACGATAAAATGTTTATCATTTGCACTGACACCAAGAAAAGCGTCCCGATGCATCATTTAGAAAGACATATTTGTCTTAGTTTGTAAATGGCTTTGATCGTGGTCTATTTCTAACTAACGCAATAGAAAATACTGAGTGACAATCTAAATAATATCAATCGCGATAGCGATTAGGTAAAATTCGGTCTCTTTTGTCATCGTAATTGTGAAAGCAACAAAAACGGAATTACTTTTATTTTCCACCGCTAATACCACCACGACGAAGGACATCCGCAACGACACTTGAATAAATAACATTCATTATGTCTCCACCGCGGAGCGAAATCGAATTATCCCGCCGTAGGAGGCATCCTATAAATAAATAAGCTATAATTTAGTCTAGAGTGGGTAAAGAAAGTGCCAATTACGACTCGATAAGTAACGACAACAAGAGAACAAAGTCACCGACGCAGCACGGAAAACTGAAACTTATGGGTATCCCCCTTGGCGTTTTTATTGGTAAGAGTTCAACCGCCTAGACCTACTATGGTTTATGACAAAATGGATTAGGATCTGACGCGGAAAGGCTCTCAAATTACCAGAATATTGTCTATGTGTGCATGCTGTGATGCGTTCATATTAGTGCGCACACATTCAAGCCTTGGGACGTACCTTTTTATAAACATCAAAAAGCTTTAAATTAGTTTCACTTGTTTGTTATTTAATTTTGACATGCTTCTTGTAATCCGATTGGCATTAAGTTTCGCACAAATATGGAAACTAAATGGCAAGGCAACACTTTCCGATAAATTGCTTAAAAACTTCTTCCTCCGACAACAAACCATGTAATTAACGGTAGTCATTACCTACTTATCCTTATTTATTGTGAATAATCTACATTTCCTTATTATTTACATAAAAGACTCACGGATTTCATAGTCAAATTTTCAGTTCAGTTTCGTGGAAGGGAGCTTCTTGCTTGTAACATATATAGCATTGAAAAAATATTTTTATAATAAAACAAAAGCAAAACCACTCAATACGATCAATAACTTCATTATTAAACCAAGTCATTCCAGTTTTCAAATATATAATGATCCCTTTTTACAATCACCGTAAGCCGTTCAACTTCAAACGCGTCACCAAAACAACTGACAGTTCGTAATTAAGTTCACAGGCAATCAAGCCAATTTAATTTATATTTAATCAGCTAGGTGACACAAAACAAGAGAACTCGTTAAGAACAGAACTGCGGGATTATTTTTAACAAGACAAAGACAAAATAAAACTGCCAGGTTTCCGCGGAGCTTTGGAAAAACTGCCTCGAGACACGAGGTACAGTCAGTCAGGCAGACATAAAAATGACAAGTACTCAATTTACAATTTCGTAAATTAGAGACTGTTTTATTCCGTTTTTAACTTGTGTACATAAAAACAAGGGTGTAATAAGTTTGAAGCCTGTGCGTGTTTGTGAATCTGTGTCTTTGGCATAATTTAAAAAGGATGGACCGATTTGAATACGGTTATTTAATTGGAAGCCGGTTTTGTTGCGGTGGTTTTTAGGTATGTTGGATTGTAAAAAAAAATTATCAATTATTTAAATATTTCACTCTTTAAATGCGTCGGAAGTTCGATCAGTTTTCTGAATATCAGGATATTTACTACCGGTTCGAAAAACGTCTGATAAATAACCCTTCCTTTTGGCTTTGCCGTATTCGGGTAAAAAGACACCGGCAAGAAACATAGCGAGGTATAAGTTTTTCATAAAAGTAAGTTACATAGACTTAAGGGCCATTTACATGGCGCGTGGTCCCGCATGCGAGTAGTATTGCATTGCGGGCTATCGAGGTAGGTCGCTTGATCGAGCCGCGCAATGTAAAACAACTCGCATAAACTTGCCCCATGTAAATTAACCTTAACTATACATCGCCAGTAATAGTACCTGTGGCCAAGTTTAGTTTATCTCTATCTGCGTCCCTTTCTTATGACACTAGTTAGACAGAGACACAGGGAGGGGTTAAACGAAACTTGGGCTGTCATGTTAGGGCCGCTGAAAGGTAATTAATGGGATAGAGCAGTGAACGTTTTTTGATCCGTAAAACAGAATTATCAAATCCTTTGTCATTTTCAAAGGAGGCAGTCAAGTGGACGTCTGTCGAAGTGCCTGGCGAATGGAAATATTGAACAAATTGCTTTTTAATTTTATCAGGACTAGAAGACAATTGTCATAAACTCTGTTACGTGTTTCTGAACACCAATACTATCAGTCTGTTTAGTACTAGCAACACGTACCGGCTTAGCGCAGGTGCAGTTTACTAATGCGGCAAATCGATTTACTGACCAGTGGATTAAAAAACATTGTTTTTTTTTTCTACTATTTATACGAAAACTTAATTACAATGTGTTATCTTTAAAAAAAATGTCTAAATAAAAGTAGAAACCGTCTCGAAATCCGGTGCGTGGTTTAGAAGGAGTCAGCGAGCAGATACGATAAAGACGACGCAGATTTATATTCACTTCGTTTTATAGTATGTAAAGTGGAAGATAAATAAAGAAATTTTATAATCCAGCACAGGAAAGTAAATTGAAACCCAATCTTTGGACCCAGTAATGGATGCCGCAACAGAACGAAAAACAAAACCGACCCTTTATCGTGTAAAAACATCACGATCCCCGTATTAATTTTCCCGAAGGCGAAGCAATAAAAGGGTGACCTTTTAATCAAAGAAAATAAGCGGCTGTAAACGCAAAGGATATTAAACAATAACAGGCGCAAGTTGTGATAGGAGTTTTGATTGATTTAGTTTCAAACTTGACCTAGGAGCTTGAAATCTCGCAATGTCATTAGATTTCAACGTTCAATCGTTGCTTTTTGAGGGTAATAATAATTAGACGCGAGTAGCGAAACTCGAGTGGGAGCAGCTGGACATATGGCTCGTAAACAGGGTTCGAAATGTAAGAGAATGATGGGTGTGGAGACCTTGAAGGAGAAAAAAGCCCGACAGACAGTAAATTCGGTGATATGATGATACCAAGACGGCGGCTGGCGCCAAATGAATACAAACAAATGAAAAGAACACTGCCATAAATTGAAGGCGATCTCCATCCAAGGGATTAAGGGATCGATAAAGGATGCAAAGAAGAGAAGAGAGGAAATTGGATTTTAAATTCCCAAGCTGTCTGCACATGGGTTCCACAAAATAGGGTCCGGCGTTGCGGTAGACCAAGACGAAGATGAAGAGAAAAGCTCTAATTGTTAAGTTGTAGACTAAAATAAATTGCTCTCCCTTTACAAACCGAATCGATCCATCATCCGATAGATCCAACATTCAACCTCAACCAAACAAACAAATTTGTAACAAATAGATTCAGGCGTTACTGTGCGAAGGTCCATATCAAAGAACTGAAACAAACCAACAACAGAAGCGCAAGAGCAAGGTTTGCGGAGTAGCAAGGTAATTTGTTTCCGTTTGTTAAACTAACTTGTGTTATATAATGGCTTAGGTAATGTTGGGAACTGGGCTGGACCCGTTTGTCGGATGCACCTCCAGAAATGAGCTCAGTCAAACACTTGGTGAGTTCTGCAGGAAGGCCAGCAACGACGACAGACCAAGGCGATGATGTATGTATTGGGCAAGCACTGGCCTGACGAGACGCGTATAAGTATTGGTCTGACCTTGCGCTAAACAGGAAGTTTTGGAGGTAAGAAAGAGAAAGTGAACTTTACACTTTCTACAATGACAGGCCATAGAAAACTGAGTCCACCGTGTTGTGTAGCTCTAATAATCCCCGCTTTGTTATTCCAATAAACTTGTTGGAACGAAACAAACAAACACGGTCTTTCACCAAACTCTTAAACACGGTAAGTCGGTGTAATAGATTGTAATGCCCCGGCTTTCAGTGAGTGCCGCCTAATGAACGCATGGCGTGACCGTGTATCCTTGTTGGTGAGAGCGGGTTTGGGCTAGTTGTATTAATAGGATTGTGCGAAAAGGGAACCCAATTGAGTGGTTAACTTCTGTTTTAGGTATAATTGTATGTAATAAAACCAGTAGGTAAAGTGCCGATTCCGAAATGACAGTTCATAACCAAATACTGACAAGCTGAGTGAAGTAAATGTACTATGATCTATTGTTGGGTAATTACCGGAAGGCCTTTGCACCAAAGCAGAAATATGTAGTCCAGCAAGATAATTTTCCAAATTAAAACGTTTGAGATAAGTTTTTTGGCAATTGTATTAACTTAAGTATTGCACTGTTATCCAGTCTTCAAATGTATTTTTAAAGAATAGGACACAAACGAGCAGGCGAGCACGGGATGGGAAGTTATCACCACTGCCTATGGGTAACTGCGATCTCTGTCTCGTTTTTGGGTAAAAAGGAACTTTTACAAAGGCCTTCCGCTCAGTTCAGTTCAGTTCAGTTCATTTATTTGCGATAAGTCCATTGCATGCAAATACATTTAAAGTTCGGTGTTTGTTTACATTCAATACCTTAAATACAAAAGCTTACAGAAGTATACAGTTATTCAAAATAATTATAACAGGTCTATTAGGTAGTAAAAAATTGTTTAAGGATAGAAGCATCCTGCTGAACATTCTATTGTAAAAAGAAAAGAAAATAATAATAATAATTACAGTCATCCGCAATGGCGGTTAGATAATAAAATAACATTCATAATCAAAATTTAAATTCAATAAGTAATCAGATATAATATATGTAGGTAAATATAAAAATTAAAAATAAAACTTAGTCAAATAATTTCGCATAATATTCGTTTAGGCTGTAGAAGGGCCTAGTCAGAAGATATTTTTTGAGCTTGCGACTAAATTCTTTCAAATTATCACAGCTTTTTACAGTATCATCTAAACTGTTAAATATTTGTAACGGTGTATGAGTTATGCTTTTCCTAAAGTGAGAATAATTACTCCTGGGCAGCTGTAGCAACTGCTTATGTCTCAATGGATATTTCCGGTCAGCGTTCGTCTTCCTATAAGCGTCCCTGTCTTTAAACACAAATAAACAGGCGTGATAGATATATAAGGCCACAACAGTAAGAATTCTATACTCAGTAAATAAGTGTCGATGTGTTTCTGGGAAATATCTCGCTATCAGTCTTATGCACTTTTTCTGCAATAAGAGAATCTCACTAATGTGGGTGCCGTTACCCCAGACCTCTATGCCATACCTCGCAATGCTCTCAAAATGTGCAAAATAAATAGTTTTGAGGCACACAATATCGGTATATCTAGACATCGTTTTGAGTATGTAACATGCACTAGCCAGTTTCTTGCGTATGTGTTCAATGTGACAGTGCCATCTTAAATAGGGGTCCAATTCCACTCCGAGAAATCCTATTACACTAGATTTACAAATTGGCAGATCAATAGAGTATTCAAATGAGTTAACAGCACGCCTAAAAACCATATAGTGGCTTTTATCTACGTTCATTGATAATCCATTCGCCTTAAACCAACTACTTAGACTCTCCCAGCAAAACTTAGCCTTATGAACGAGTTCAGGACATGATTTGGCCCTTAATATAACACTAGTGTCATCTGCGTATAGGTACGGTGTTCCACAGGTTAAACAGTCCGGTAGATCGTTTATAAAAATTATGAAAAGTAGTGGTCCAAGCACAGAACCTTGTGGTACACCGCACCCCAACAGTTTTTCTTCAGATCGACAAAGTACTTCACTTCCAGTTTCGTTTATAGTTTTAATCTCCACATATTGTTTGCGATTGCTAAGATAGGAAGCAAACAGATCGAGTGCCAAGCCACGTATTCCATAAAACTCTAATTTGCCTAACAGTATCCTATGGTCCACACAGTCAAAGGCTTTGCTCAGATCACAAAATATGCCTGCACATTTGTCGTCATCATTCAGGCACTTCATTACCTCAGTAACTAACCCGGTCATTGCCGATATCGTATTTTTTTGCTTACAAAAACCATGCTGATGTTTTGACAAGTGATCATTTTCAATTAAATGACTCGATCCCTGACTGTACATACCTACCCAAATTTGAGAATTATACATACCCTAAACCCTCAGAAATATAGCGGGGGAGAACAGTTAACTGACAGACAGACGCATAAGTGATCTTGAGTGTCCCAATTTTTTCCTTTCAAGGAGAAAGGTACGGTACGCTTAGAGGAGAAAATATTTGAGAAAATAAATTCGCAGTAACAAGGAAGTAGACAGGGACATTTAACTGACAAAAAACCGGTCAAGTGCGAGTCAGAGTCGCAGACCAAAGAAAGTTGTCGTCCTTTAGTCGCTGAGTACCTAAAACGCAGTCTGCCAATTTCGCGTTTGGCCTCGAGCTAACAATCTATTGGCATATTGATATATAGACCGATTGCGTATTAGTTCATGAGCGATGTAGGCGACCCATTGGATACGGAGCTCTAAAAAACAGAAGTACCTAGCATTAGAACCATGTTACAACAAAGAATAAACAAATAAACAACACAGTACGAGCTGAATCAGATGAAGTCCCGGACACTAGATTATAGAGAATCCAATTAAGAGGAGTGTGCACCCAGCGCTCTCCATACAAACGGCGATATCGTTTAGAGTCAAGGTTTAGAGGAGCGTTTTTTCGGGCTGGGTTCACACTCCTCTTAAATGACTGTCCCGTACACTACAATTATTTCAAGAAATAAGATTAGCTTTTATCGGTTATTCTATTAAAAAAGTTACCATAGAAACTGCCAGTCATACAATTTGTTCGATAGGCGTGCACTCGCTCCGTGCACCCTTGCGACGTAGCGGACGCTCTAACAGTGCAGGGCGCTGTTCAAGCTTCCACATCAATGCAGCGCTTCGGGCATGCTCGCCGATGCTCACACGGGCGACTTTTTCGCGTTGATGCGTAAAAAGTCACGGCCGTAGTGCGGAGGGCGAGGGGGAGCAGCAACAGCATCCTGTGGCCGTACATAACCAGCCAGAAGTTTCTCTGCGTTTATCTCTAAGTGTGTCCATTTCTTATGACACTAGTTGGATAGAGATGTTAGAGCCACTGAGGGCAGACAGAGCTATGCGTGGGATATTTAATCACTGACTCGGTTGACTCCTTTTTTAATAAAACATGAAAAGAAACTATCAAGTGGGTCACCTGAGTGTAAGTGATCGGCCATAGAAACGCGCTAACCAAAGAGACTGCAGATGAGTTGCCAACGAAGAGGGCTGAGATGGAATACCTGTCGTGGCAGTAATTACACCGGCTGTCTTGCTCTCCACGCCGCAACGGCTTAGCGGCTGAATTAACGAGAGTTACAAGTGACCTGCCCTGGCTTCGCACGGCTACATTTAGTTGGTAATATACACAAAAACCTTCCGTAAAAAATCTCTAAACGACAGTGAAAACCACATCAAAATCCATTGCGTTGTTTTAAAGAAGTAAGCGGCCGACGATATAAGGACGGACAAGAACTGATAGCTAATTTACTTTATACTATGTAGTGAGTAGTGATAGTGATTAGCTCAAAATGTTGTGACTTGTAGCATAGCTTATACCTAGGGTTGTGTTTAGTTTACGAACATTTATGAACCAATGTTGCCTGGAAATATTTTTTTGTAATTTATCGTCTGTGACCTCTAGATTTTATGTACAGTCAAGGAAATTGAAACACGTACCACCGTAAAACCTAGTCGAAGAGACATACGCATGACATTTGTATGACATAGCCTGGCGTTTAACGCGTTGCGTCATTGCGATAGGGTTCTAAGGTGGTACGTGAATATATTTCCCCTACTGTACCTATTTTTATTTTTATTTATAGCTCCCATATTCGAGTGTTTCCAGATCGACCCAACCGATCGGGGTAGCCCCGACCCGATTTCCAATCAAGCCGCAAAGGGTCGTTCGCGCCCGCGGCCCGGCAAAGTGATGTTTGTTCAGCTTTCAGCTAAGAGAGGGTTAATGAGCGGATTTTGTCACGTTTAACGTTTAGGAAACCGTTAGATAACTGGCGCCTATAACACCAAACTAACATATGTCAAGTGACAACGACAATTCAGAGTGCATTACGTACCTATCTATTATTTATTCGTCGTTTTTCTTAAGATGAGAAATGTTCTCAACTACTTGGTACCTAAGTATTGTTTTGCAAGAGCTATTTTGAAATAAATAAGAGCTGCTAACAAAGATATTACAAATTGGTCATGTTATGTCAGTGTAATCTATTTGAAGACTATTTATTTATATATTTTATTGTAGCACTATTGCAAAAAAAGACATACTAAGATTGTTAGCAACATTCCTCATCTTAAAAAAAAACGGAGTAAAAGCCCAGTTTAACAAAAACTTGTCAAGTTAGCCATGTACGACGAATTGTCGTTGTCACCTGTCAGCTAGGTGAAAATAGTGGCTGAAAACAAAGAATAAGACGAAGTCCTGTCGAATTGTCAGAGTAGGTCGAGTATCTCTTGAGTATGGCTTTGAAAGGTCAATGTAAAAGAAGTTTATTTGAAGTTTCATTTTTGAGACCAGTTCTTTTACAGAAGTATGCCAAAATTGACTTCCAAGATTTGTTGGCATTCTTTTTTTTTAATCTTTATTCATTTAGGGGCTTCGATCAAAACTGAACATGTCAGCACTTACAAACTTAGTTACATACAAGTCAAGCTAAACAAAAAAGAAATAATAAATGGTAGCGTTTAAACTGAGCCGAGGGAAGATCTAAGCCTAACCATTTTAAATCCCCAAATAATACAACACAAATAACCTTCCAGTCAGTTCTATGGAACTATACGAGTTAGTCATATTTTTATATTAATCCTTTCGAATAAAGGAGAACTCCCCAGGGCGGGCAACTCTACATTTTTCTGTAGCAAATTTTTTCCCTTTTCTGATTTACTGCTGTTGTCTGATTAGTTGCGATAAAGTTCCCACATTGGGGAATTGTCGTAAAAACCCAACTCAAACAAAATGTACCGCGTTGAAAGCACACCGTATCAGACTATAGATACAGTCTACCAATTTTGAATCTTATTTCTATGTAAATTAACTTCTAAAAGTCTACGTAAGTCTTCGTAATGTCTAAAAGTGGTCAAGCAATTTCTGGGTCGACTATGCACATAGCTGTGGCGATCCTGGCGCCATCCATTTTCGTGTGGAAGAACTAATATGACATGACCACAATGCGTATTTTTTTCTAAATGACAGTGAAAACTGTATCAAAATCCATTGCGTGGTTTAGAAGGAGTAGCGGTCGAAGATATCAGGGCAGACAGCAATGAATGAACCTTATTCTATACTACCGACCCGCACTGGTTTCGCAGGGTTACAATTGCGATTGCGATGTAATACATGTACAATTGGGATGTAATAAACACCTTCCTTGAAAAAAATCTGAATGGCAGTGAAAACCATATCAAAATCTCTTGTATGGTTTAGAAGGAGTAGGCGGCCGAAGATATACGGACAGACAGGGATGGATAGCGATTTTGTTTGTGATAAATACTATGTAAAATAAAGATAAAGATTGATTACAAATCGTCGAGGACTGTCAGCTTCGTACGGTGTTTATGGACACACCTCCAAACTTCTAGATGCTTCGTCATACAACTTTGGACTACCTGAACTACCTATGCGATACCAAAGACATCTTAGCTAGGCATTTTCGTCTCTAGAAACCAAATAATTAACCGAATTGTGGAAGTTACAAAATTGAAGATTGATATCAAATGAGTATGTATTGTATAGTAAAAAGTGGAGAATTTAATTCAAATTTAACTGACGTTTAGCTTAACGGTCTTTTACAAACGAAAACGCCCACCGTCGGTCTCTCAAAGCAAAACAATGGAATCCACGTCAAGAAAGGAAATTCAAAGACAAAAAAACATCATGGTACTCGTAGGTATCGATAATAAAGGTAAATTGAAACGTGTCGCATGAAAGTTGAATAGCTGTTGTTTGTTCGATGTTTTGCCATAACAAAAAAATCAAAGTATTTTCTTAATTCAGTACATTTCAACGCCCACAGTCGTTCGCGAAAACAGTCCAAAATTAGCTTTGTATTGTACATTCGAAGCCCCATTTCGTGTAAATTCTCTTTTAACCACGGGGCCTATTGAAGGTTACTTTAGGTCCGATATTGTTTCACCAAAACAAGGAAATTTTTGGAAGTTTAATACTCGAGTTATTTCGTGAGCCTTTGTTATTCCGGGCGACAGAAAGGTCATTTATTCTTTGCGCACGCTTTTGTTTAAAATTACTTCAATCACCAAGTTGAATTATACGAATTTTACACGAGGCACGAAAACCTTGTAGTGTCCATTTGAATTTTGTTTACAAGTTCTTTTGTTCACATTAAATGAAAAGAGAATGTAAAGCAGCCACATTACGTTCCTTTATTTTTACCCCAATTTTCTAAATTTTAAGGCAAAATATCCATGTCATTTCGCCGCATTCTTATTTATAATGTTCTTTCTTATACATTTTACGGGTTAAAAAGTTCTTCCTATGATTTAATCTAGAACATGATCTAGCTGTCTGAGAGTCAGTTCAGTTTCATCTAATTCTATTCAGCCATTTATGCGTGATTGAGGAACAATCATTCAGAAAAAAAAATTGTTTTCAATGTTTGGTTTCTTTACATATAATGCTGTTTGTTCTTTTGATTGTCATGGCGGGCTGTTTGAATAAAGTTTTTATTTATCACATATCCAAACATCATCACCTTCACATCTATATATATATATATAAATAAAAATGAATTGTTGTTCGTTAGTCTGATTAAAACTCGAGAACGGCTGGGCCGATTGAGCTGATTTTGGTTTTAAAATGTTTGTCGTAGTCCAGGGTAGGTCTAAACGGTGAGCAAATATGCCTCCAATAATTAGGCGGTACGAAGTTCGCCGGGTCAGCTAGTTTATAATATTATTAGGATTAAGACAGAATAGATGTCATAAAGTTTTTGTCAGGAAGGCAGCACAGACTTGTCCGATGAAAACGTGTAAGAAGTGCAGTGTCTTCTAACAAGAGAAAAAAAGAAAAAAATGCCATTTGTAACCAGTTTTACAAAAATACTTTAACCTACTTTCTTTGGAACCTTTTGCTATACCCATACCCATTTTAAAAGATCAGAAATGGTAACAGTCCAGCAGTGAATTCTATAGTTGTCTATATACTATACGAAAATGAAGGTTGTGGTTGTATGTCAGAATCGCAGCAAGTGGTTTCGTTGAAATCGTTCTCTGTCTACACCTCCGGGAAACAGGCGTCTGTATGTATGTGCGTTAGTTGATACTAAGTTTATGAAATGATAAAACAAAGAGTTTCCATGTAAGTTCACAGATTAAGCAAATCTGAAGTCGTCTCACGTACCGGTCGCTACGAACAGGGAATAAGTAACGCAATTCATTATTCCACATACGACGTAATGTTAGGTTCTTCTGGTTTACAGACGTTTTAGAAGCTTCTTTATTCTATTGGCTGATCGATTTAGACGCTTTCGTCGGCGTCCGTCTCATTTCTTGGAAACGCTTTAGCTGAGTCGAAGTTTAAATGACACGCAATGCAACACAAAAAAAAATCTTGGCAACTGAAGTTGGCAACCCTCTCAACCTGACAGAAAATAAGTTCTGTATGAACAACAAGACTACGTACACTCGCACTGGCGCATGATAACGGACTCCTCGAGGTGGCTTGCGTACTATCCCTGCAGCCCTTTCCTGCTTCAAGCACTTCAAGTTCTAAGAAGCTTTTAGTTTCGGCTACAGGTGTTATGGACCTTCTTACCCGCAGACCTTTAAGCCCCACCTTCCCCTGCTCTGTGTAGCAACCCCTCTCTTGCTGGTGAGATAACATTACTAACAGGAATACCGATTAATATCCAATTCCAACAGCATGTTATCTCACCACGACTGGTGCTACGCGATTGAAACGTGGGACCTTTAAAAATAGGTACATTTTTACATTAAACAATATCCGCCTTTGGATGAATCGCAAAATCTTCGAAAGTCTTAGAATTAGAGATGTAACTTATTAGCCAAATCTTTAATTTTAAGAACCTCGTCGAGTGCAAAAATGTTAGTACCTGCAGTTTCATCTTCTTGCTCTCCAAAACGAAAGTAGCGAAAGTTAGGTATTCCTTTACCACAGTGTTACCTCTTTTGAATTACAACGAAGTATTTATTAGGGCAAAATTTAACATTATTAGCATTTTACATGCCTTGAAATCTTAAGAGTCTTTAACATTCAATCTCATTTGCATTATATTAATTTCGCTGTGTGATGAATTTCACAATCTGATGATCAAGAATATGTTTAGTTCAAATCTTGCAAGTAGAGTCTGTTTCACTTGCATTGGCCGGAATATTACCAAATTTGGTATTTGCACGTATGTAGATCCAGAGAAAATGCAACATAATAAAGTACCCTTATTAAAACAGACTAATTTGGCATAACTCTTAAAACGGAAAGACCCGCAAAAACCCGCAGCAGGAGCTTTGTATTACGTCTTCACGTCCTACAGGATCAGTCATCCTTTGCTACACGGCTGGCGACGAAGTTGGTGGTAAAACAAAGAACAAAACTAGGAATGAGCCAGAATCATCCTGCTAGAACATTCTAGAAGTTACTCACGTTCTCCTCGACGGTCTTCTTGATCTTGGCGCTGGCCTCGCTGACTTTGGCCCCGGCCTTGTTGACGGCGGAGTACAGAAAGTTGCCTAGCGACTTCGCACCGGCCACTGCTTTCGTTGTCACTGTTGACAGGTAAGGTACAAATTATACAGCACTTTCTTGGACAGGTACTCAAAAATATGAAACATGAAAATCACGAAAATACGAATCTTTTCTTTCTACATTACATCTTAAACTAAATGATTGCGAAGTCAAAGATATCAAGCAAGACAATGTTACTGGTAATAAATTAAAGTAGACATCACGTTAAAAAAAAATTAAGGCTTTCATCAGCAGTGATCCATACACAATACTCCTTTGATTGCTATTCAAAACTAGTTTTTGCGGAATTCTCACCACTGTTATCTTGGAATAATATCGAATATGTCCATAATTAGAACTATTAGAAGGGTGCCATAAAACCAAAGATTATAGATCGGTAGTTCTAATGTTAGTATGGTTATTGTTATTTACTGCCGGCGAAAGACGAATGGGTTCATTTTGAAAGCATACCTAATACACCTTATCTTGCACCTATCTATTGCAAATAAAGCAAAAGAGGGTAGGTAAGGAATAAAGGAATATAACAAAAAAAAACGAAAATCATACTAACACTCCTGCATGTCAGGAACCTCGATAGCGTCAAGGGACAACAATTTCTTGCCTTGCTGACCTGAAAATGGGATGAAACGCAATAGGGATAATACAAAATAAAAGCAAAATACAGGAAAGAACAAAAAAACATACAATAAATAAGGAAGTAAAAAAAAGTGAAATTTCGCGTCACGTAACTAAAAAGAGCGCTAGGTGAGTTAAGAGGACGTCCTGCATATTAGTCGACCAACGAGCCTATTGGTTCACTATAGTTCGACGACAAAACACATGATCCTCGTAATCATTGTATTCTTCTTTCACTGCTGGACATAGGCATCTCCGAAAACTCGCCAGAACGACCGCTCCTGCTTTGCTCGCATCAACCGGGTTCTGGCAACCATCACCAGGTCTTCGGTCTACCTCGTAGTGGGTTTGCCCACGCTGCACCTTCCAGTTAACGGACGGCACTCAAGAAGCATTTTGCATAATCCCCTCATCTCTACCAAATAGTCTTGCACATCGGGTGCTGAGCAGATTGACCATTAGCGCTTTTATTACGTGACGCGTACTATAACTAAGGGAATATTAAAATAACGAACACCAGCGGAACTAAATTGCATAACTAGCTACGTTTTCGCTACGTTTCATGATAACTAGCGCAGTAGATAACATTTTTTTTTAATAAGTAACGCGCAGCAGAGGGAGACCACCCATAAGATGGAAGGAATGTCTGCCGGCAAGCTGGAGGTGGATGGGTGCAGAGGACAATGGACGGGCGTGGAGAAAGGGAGAGAATGAAGGCGGACGAAGTAAAAGCTACTATGCATCGATGGAATTAATTAACTATCTACTCTTTTTAATTGTTTGTGCTAGTTACTTACCGTTACCGACGCCCTGGGGCTGTTCCTCGGTGGGCGTGCCGCCGGTGGAGGCCGGTCTGCTGTCGGCGCCGCCGGTCGCGCTGGACAAGCGAACGGGTTACATAACGACTACACGAGACACCTTCAAGTACCAAGAGAACCAAGTTACAGTCTCATCGAGACGCGCCAATCGTCATGCGTGGAAAAAAATCAACCAATCACACTCCTGGGCTATGCGACAACGGTACAATGCAGGGATTTCATTGGTCGTTTTTTTCCTCGAGCCCCGCTCACATTGTTAACACAGCTTTGGAAAGTTAAACTTTAATCCCCTTTGCTCCTTTTTTTGAGGGCAAACGTCACAATGACAGGCATGTTAACTAATGTAGGTTATCTGAGCGTTTATGCAAGGGAAGGCTTTCGATAATCGAAGTTTATTAAATGCATCTGAAGCAAGCTGTACTAAACGTTTACGAGTACATAAAACATGGCGTCGTCCACTGGCTCTCACATGATAACTTAGTAACACGACATAGCAAGGTTCCTATCGACCGCCTCCACGTTACAATAATTCGCATAACATTGACCAGATGGATGACAGAATTTACGAATAACTTAGAAAAGAATTAAAGTTGGAAGAGTTGTCCAGACAACTGTTTTCAAGAGGATAGTGTATCGAACAGTCTTCATACAGACGGCAGTTACGGTTTCCACCCTCTAAATCTTAACCCATTTCCACGATTATATTAGTATGTTTTCGGTATGCCTAAGAACTAGGTTTGCAGATTCAAATTTTTTATGGCTCTTTTTTTTCTTCTCTTTCCGAATAAAACTCCTAAAGCGTACAGTACAAACCTATATAGAACCTGCCAACAGCACCTACCTAGAAGGTATACCAACACCATTCTAAAAAATCATGTCCATAGTTTAAGGTTTAGAAGGTCGAAAACATTACTGTCGCTTGTATGGAGAGCTCCTCTTAACTTTTCGTTAATTGTCAAGCTTCAAGTCAATATTATTCGACGATAACATTTTTTATACAACTTATAACAAAAGCGACAGAAAGATTAGAAACCGTACACCGTGACTTAATCCCTTATCCATTCTCATAGAAAACTCTAAATTTGTAACAAAAAAATCTAAAATTAAGGTCGACAGACATGATCTGACTGGTTAGATCAATTAACCAACATTCTTTTTTTCCTCATAGCTTATTTACTGGCCGCATGTTTCCTTCTAACCACATGCTTTGCATATGCCCGAATTATTATTATGGAACGCAGTTTTTCCCATTTATAACTTTCTCCATTAAATTATTTTGACTCCGCTTCTGGACGTTCTTTAGAAAACACAATGCAAAAATGCAAGTGAAAAGTTAACAATAAGAAATTTTGCGGCTCAAAAAATATACAGTTAAGAAGTGCATGTGGTAAACAGGGCAAATATGATGAACGGGAATAAGTAAGCTACAAGAAAAAAAAAATCGGTAAGTTAATTTAACTACCCCATAAAATCGTGCCGTCTGTAACTCAAAATGTCTCTACCTAAGGGTGGTTATATTGCGCTTGGTAAGCGCCGCGGGATACGGCCGTTGGGTGTCTTGTTTCGTTTTACAGTAAACTAGTGGCCCGACCAGGCTTCGCGCGGATACAATAAGAACGTAAATAAAAACCTTTAGTAAAAAAAACTCTAAATGACAGTGAAAACTGTATCAAAATCCGTTGCGTGGTTAGAAGAAGGCGGCCGAACATAAGTATTTAGGACAGATAGGATCTTTATACTATATTAAAATTGTAATGACAACACAAAGAAAAATTAGGGCAATGGCAGGACTTGAATCTGCAACATCAGCATTCCGTACCTTGCGTTTTTCAGTTTCGCCACACTGCCGCTGCCCTACCCTGCGAATTTTTCAATGTGCTTCATCTTACGATCATTACATTATTGATTTTAAGGGTACAACTACCCTGTAATGACCGTAAGATAAAGCACATTGAAAAATTCGCAGGGTAGGGCAGCGGCAGTGTGGCGA
Source organism: Ditula angustiorana (assembly GCA_963691745.1). NCBI lineage: Eukaryota > Metazoa > Arthropoda > Insecta > Lepidoptera > Tortricidae > Ditula > Ditula angustiorana. The sequence goes on from OY829490.1 coordinate 1,011,198, forward strand.
AACTGAAAAACGCAAGGCACGGAATGCTGATGTTGCAGGTTCAAGTCCTGCCATTGCCCTAATTTTTCTTTGTGTTGTCATTACAACTTTAATTTAATAATTTGAATGTTAAAAACATTTAAAATAAAAGTCGAAAGAAATTTCGGCTACAAAATTTACTTTATACTGTGTAAAGATAATGAAGAAGCAGGCTGCGTTTTACTATAAAACGAAATAAGAAACTTCAACGCTCGCGCCCTAAGCGCGACTGTAAAACCACCCTAAGGAAGTTTTTTAAAGATTTTAGATATTAACTTAAGGTGGATCGCTTTGTGTTAGGTGGGAATTTAGAAACTTTCAGTTTTTAATTATTGTGGCTAAATGGTGCGCCTTTTAAACAATTCAATATGATTTCCGACTGTAAAGCATCGTTTTTTATGCTATTGTGCTATGCTTTCAAAAATTTACACATCGAATGCACAATTATTTAAAAACTAGCGGACGCGCGCGACTTCGTTCGGTTGAAATTAGTAGCCTATGTCCGTCAGGGATAGTGTAGCTTTCTATCCGTGAAAGAATTTTAGAAATCGGTTCAGTAGTTCTAGAGATTACCCCCTACATACAATCGAACTAACAAACAAACAAAGTTTCCCTATTTATTATATTAGTGTATCTAGATGTAGATAAAGCAGCTTGAACTTCCAAAAACAAAGGTGCCTTAAAGAGCACTGTTTTACCACAGGAAAACAACTTGAATTGATATAAAGTCCCACCATTTAGGTGCAATAAAAGAAAACATTAAGATTTCGAAATTCCCCCCTCATACGGAATCCATCTGAAGTTCATAGTCATTTAGCAGACGCCAAATAGCTACTTTTCATTGGATAAGGGTTTGTAAGGTCTCGTTATATTTCGTCCAAACACACTCATTGACTATTTAACGGTAGATATCACGTATAAATTAAGGGTCATTTACATGGAGCGAGTTCTCGTATACGAGTTTTTTATTATTATTTATTTATGTCATAAATTAACACTTACAGTCAAGCCTTACATGTCAATTTAAAAAGTTGCATGACATGAGCTGTATGACATTGCGGGGTTTGATCGACCGATCTAACACATCGTACCTCGGTAGCCCGCAATGTAATGCAACTCGCATCCGAGAACTCACTCCGTGTCACTAGGCCTTTAGGCACTCACGTATGAAATGTATCGTCAAAAAAGAGAGCTTGACAAAACGCAATGAATGTATTTGAACAACTTAATGTTTATTAAATAGATTATTAATAGGTAAATAGATAAAAAATACACTAATTAAATAGAATGCACAACAATGAGAAATAAAAAATGGGGTTTGAGCAGAGTCAATGAGTTCACAGAGACAAGTGTTGGTTAGTTCAGGAATAAAAAAAAGATTAACTTTAAAGTTGTCTATGATTCTGTAAAAAAAACATAATTTAAATTTGGAATAACAAATCTGTTAGCCAATGAGCGTAAAACATTATTTCTGGCCAGTCCTGTATGATCGAAATGGAAGTAAAACATAGTCTAAGTATATGTTAGTAAGTCTCATAATTAGAGTGAAAATGGTTGAACCATTCCAATGGAATATGTAGGAGTTTTTTTTAATGAATGATCTTAAGAGTTCAGACATGTATAAAGGCTGCAGACATGACAACTATCAAGACAATGAAGGGTGATGCAAATATGTATAATATAATTCAAGTGATAGAGAGCACACTCTTTCACCTAAACATGTACGAGTCCTGAAATGATTAGGGTTGCCAGGATGCCAATACTCATCCAATTGAAGGGTCTGTAATGTTAATATCTTCAAAGGTTGAATAATCATGGACCACTCACTCATTATATTAACTTTGCCATTCCATTCAATCACCATTTGTTACAAATTTCCAGGAGTGACTTCTACCTCCTCTCCCTGTTTTAAATGGTGTCCCATCCGATTTAACAAACACTTCTGGAAATCCTTGTTTTCATTGCTGCTGATTGCCAAATTCGTGGACGAATTTAACGGTTTAAGGAAGATTTTTCGGACGTTTTAACCGCCGTAATTATCGGTGACAAATTAGTAATAGAATTTTGAAGAAAAAAATGAGAATTAGGTTAGATTTGAAATCATAGACAATTCAAACATGCGTTCCAGTGGTTAAATTACATTAATTAGTCCCTTTTACCAAAAACTTCAGTTAACTGATATGTTCTAAATAAAACGGTAGTCATCTGGTGGTTAGCAGCTGTTAAAGTTTCAAGAATCACCCTTTTAAAGTCTTGACTGTTGAAGTCTGTCAATGTCCAGTGAGATTTTATAAAGAAAATGCCAGCAATGTATTTTCAACATGGCAATACATTAGTAAAAAAAAAGGTTAAATGGATTATGATTAATCTGAAAGCAATGAATCATTTTGCATAAAGTGGCAAATATAGAAACAAATGCGTGTCTGTGCTTTAAGCTGATCGATATCGACGCAAAGTGCTTCGGAATAAGCTTAAAAAAAAGGTGTGTTGTTTCTGAAACTCTTGTAGTTTGGAAACGGCACACCAAAGCTTTGATAAATAAAGTAAACTCATTTGGTCTGCCACCCCGCGTACCTATTATACCTAGAGTTATCATCATCGTCTTTCCCTTCGGGTTTGGGTTCGGCTGGCTCAGCAGTCTCTACTGGTGCAGGTTCAGTGACCTCGGAAGGTGCGGCCTCATTTTTCCTGAGGCCGGGGATGGGGATCCCAGAGCCGAGCCACCCAGTCATCTTGGACTGTACATTTGTGATGAGGTCAAGCTTGCTGCCTGCCTTTGTTGGGCTGCAAGTAAAAAGGACACATTTAGTATAAATAAATATATATCTTAGAACAATTTACACCCATTGTCCAAGTCCAAAATTAAGCCACTAAAGCTGCTAACATAAAATTATTATTTTCAATTTAAATCATAGATGCAATGACAATACAGAGAAAAATCTAGGTCTTGGATTGTCTTTAAATTAAATAATTTAAATGTTCCAAATTAAAAATTAAAAATTTGATAGAAATTTAGGATACAAATATTTTTTTCAATTTCCAAGAGAATTTCAACAACTTTCTAATTTTTTTATTTAAAAAGTCTTGCATATATGTTTGATAGTTAAAGTGAATTAAATATTTTCACAGATAATAGTATAACATTCCTATTAAATGAGAGAAGATGAAGAATGTGCAAAAACCGAAATCCTGAAAGACTAGCCTGCAGATTTTAAACCGTATTGTTTACTGCTATAAAATATATATTTTTGTCTACAAGTTGCCAAAACATGAATTATTTTGAGGATTATATTTTAAAATTTGTCAAATAACAAAAGTAGTAGGAACAAAATATTAAACATCTGAAAAATTACGAGATTAAATTAATGCTGTTTTTTTAAGCCATAAAGATTTTAAAACTTAGGCTTTCCTTACAGCATGAAACCATTCCCCCTAGGCCAAATACTACAGATAAAACATCATAAAATTTTAGAACTCATAGCAAATCAATAATAAAAAATACAAAAACAATAAAACAAAATCAAGTGTTTAGTGACCCACACACAAATAAAAATTTTGTAGAAACAGGATTAAGAAGTATACAAAGCTCAAAATAAAAAAAATGCATCAAATAAACTTTCAAGTTTAAGAGTAACACAAATTAAACATAAACAGACTTTGTCGTGGGGCAAAAACCATGTAGATATCTCACATGACTATTTCTCAAATGTACAAGATCTCCAAATAATGAGTCTATTGTACATTTTGCAAATTATCTGAGTACAAAATGTATCAAAACATTAGTTTTGTAACAATGTACATCGGTTTGAAATTTTAACATACAACTACCATGAGACTCAGACATATTAATAAAACGAATCACTCACATATTGTTTGAAATTGATACGAAACTTACATAAATTGTTACACAACCATTACGAAACTGATATTAATAATTTTATAGTAACAATAAAATGTTTTTATTTTGACCCCTACACAAGCTCTTGCTCTGTTGACAATAGATGCATGTAGACATTTTTGATCTCTTCAGCTGTGTAGATAGATGTTGCGGACTGCACTCAACTTCAACCTCCAATTTAAATATGGTACAATCAATTTTTAATATCTGGTAATGGCACAGAACCTTCCATATGGTTTGAAAGTAGACCAAAATTAACCCAGCAGTGGAAGTGGGCAGACTTCATTATGTAAAGAATTAGGTCCAGTTATCTTAAACTTTATAACTGTTAAAGAAACCAAAAAAATTTGTAGTTAAAACAATTCACAAAAAAACTATACTGTGACTTTTCAAGTTTCAAAATCAGATCTTTATTGCATACAGTTTTAATAAAAGGATTCAATTAGCCAAGACAGAATGGTATTCTCATTAGAATCCTAGCACAAATGTTCTTGACCTAAATAGTGCCCATACACTGGATCAATATCTCACCATAGTTATGAAACATTTCACTGCATTACACCCCTCGGCGGTTTATTGCATCTTGTATGTGATTTCTAGAACTTTCCCAAGTGCAAGCTGCTTTTTTCGTCTGTTTCGCAAGTTATGAAGCTTAGTTGCACCTCCAAAGTCAAAAGGATGGTGCAAAAGTTGCAAGTAAATTAATTTTACCAGGCCTTTATCAAATGATGCGGGATAACGGAGCAGATAAAAAAGTAAACAAATGAATATGCACCTTTGTCGTTCGCCCTCCGCCGCTGGTTCTCCCGTCGCTTCCTTGGTAGGGGTCGGGACTTCCTCGTCCTGGGGCTCCCCTTTCGCGGCCCCCATCCACGAACTAACCTGATTAGTGAGTCCTGAAAACATTTTCACTGCCACTAGCTAACCCGAAAACTACACAATTCACAAACACTCGGCTATTTCACTACGCTGCGACAGTTACGCACATGACACCACGAGACAGTGCGACACAGCCGTGGATAGCGCGATCAGCTGAAAAACTAAGGAAAACCGTGATCGACCAGGAAAATCGGACAAGTTTCCACTGCGCATGAAAACTTGCGCTTTTGCGCTATACGTTTTTAGAGAAAGCGTTTTGTTAGTGCATATTTATGTCAAAGTATAGATTTTATGAAGTAATGACCTTCTATCCCAAGCTTATTCCTTTTTTATATTGACTTCGGTGAATGAGGTATATAATTTTATTACGTGTTACCATTTTTATTAAATAAACGTTTAAATCAACATAAAATCAACGTAAAAACAGAGTAATAATGAATTGAGATGAGGAAACAATACGTAACGTCACAATGTAAATCCATTCTTTCATTTGATTGACGTTTCAATACCATTCAAAACCATTCGTTCGATTCGTTCAAACATGACGTTTTTGGATTAGGCTAGCCAGTTTTTTGTTTCCATTTGTGAATTTTACAGGAATCACTGCGTTGTTTATCTCAAATGTAGTGTTTAATGGTCCGGACAACTAATAAAACCACTATAATTCGTTTCGCGATCTGTGACGCAGCTTTAAATTTCCAAAATGACGGAAACGCGTCGACAACAATTGCATCTTGGCAAATGCATCGAGGATTTGGATAAATTGCACAATATCCCGGATTTGAAGTCGAAAAGGGCTACACTGTAAGTATACGCAGCTTTTCTTACCTAAAAATTGTGCTTAATCTTATTTTGAATGGTTGTTTTGACCTTTTGTTTAAAGGTTATGCAAAACGGCTCAGAAGCTATTTGAGAGCGCTGAGGAGGCGAGGGAGAAGGGCGACGAGGAGTATTCGTACGTGTGCTATATGAAGTACTTGCGCGTGGTGGCTTGTATCAGCAAGGACAAGGAGTATCTGAAGGACAAGGCATATTTCAACAGCATGTTGGGGGCGAAGAACCCAAACAAAGCTATTGATGCTGCCGAGGAACTTAAGAACAGTCTTATTGACAGGTGAGTCCATAAACGTGAATAATATTAAATGGTTCCAAATATGCATGAAACAAAATATAGTTATTTGAGCTCAACCAATAAATAACAAAAGTAAATATGTACCATATTGTTGACAACAACAGTGTCATGACAGTTATGAGTTTTTTACCTCATTGCCAGAATTTATGAATAAGAAATTATGAGCTGAAGGACTGTTATTAGTCCTCTATTGTCACCAGTAATAAACAAAAACATTTTTTTAATAGATAATTAATTAACATATTCAGTTTAGTAACTATGCACAGAGGTAAGGTAAAACTTTAATAATAAAGTTGTCACTTAAGAAGATGCATCAGGGAATGCTTTTTCTTTAAAATAAAACAAGAATAGATACATTTAAACTGGAAGGGTTCCATCAAAACACTGACCTATAAGTAATGGACTTCTAGTCAGCGTTTAAAAAATGGCCACATCAAAAGTAGAGGAAAAGTAAGAACAGTACACTAAATCAACAATCACTCGCACTGTCAGTCTGTCGGACGGATGGCGCTGCTGTCAACACTATTATTTTGTAAAAAAAACCTATTTGCAACAAAACTTATTAAATTATCATTTTATTCAGTTAGACGTAAAGTTGTAAATCCAATGACTATAAATGGTAAACTAATAATTTGCATTTGTAACATTGGCGTCGACCTGTATTTTTATGTTGGGTCGTTTTTCTGCTGTCATTTAATATCACAGTGTACATTATAATACCATTGCATCAAAATCGCCGTTTGCTGGACAAATATGTTTAATTTTGTTCATTCAAGCAGAGACTTAATTTTCTGACATTCACAAGTGCTTCTTGTAAGCTTCTTATAAGCTCAGTGGGGGATTATCCTTTAGCCTAACTAGGCAAATGCCCTAGGCTATAGAAGAGTATGTGGTTACAAGAAATCATAACCTTCTTTAGAGATCTAGCTCCAGAAGGAAGCCTATGAGGTGCTTTCCAAGGGCAGTCTGGACATTTAGTCCACTTCAAAAGACTAATTTAAATAAAGAAACTGTTTTTTTTGGACTTGTCTAGATGGTAAGCAAGTTCCATAACATACAACGCTATATTTTCCAGGTATAATAAAGAGCAGAAAAATAAACGCCTGAATGAGATAAAGGAGAATGAAGTGATCAAGCAGAAGATAGATGACAACAGAAAGAAGGCCATGGATGCTGCACCGACCCTGGAGCCCCCACAACATTTGGGACTACCCGGTAATAAACATAGGTTTATAAGATAAATATATGCCACTAATGCGACCATATTTCGATATATATATTTTTAGTGTATAGTCAGCTTCAAAAGTAGTGTCTAGACACTTAAGAACCTTGTCGTAGTAACATATAAAATTAAAGTTGTTCGAATGTCACATTACTGACAGAGACAAGGTACTAAAATGTTCAGTTACTTCTGAGGCTGACCATGAAGATAGAATGATGCAAGGTAAAGTGATATTACGAAAATTTGTATAATCTTGCAAAAAGCAAATGGGGTACTTTAAAAATATGAAACATACTCTAATATAAGGACTTTCTTTATTATAAGGAGTTTCAATTACTTTGACACCTTTCGTCTTTATATACACCTGCGCTGACCCTCTTAAACGATATCCTGGACAGCGACAGCAACTTGGACTTGTTTTTCACCTCTGAATCGAGATTTCTTGCGTCAGCCAGCCGGCACTTGGAGTTAATTGCAACATTGAGCTCAATTACTTAGATAATAAGATTATCTCTTTGAAAAAATTTCTCTTATTTTAATTAACATGTGTGGCTAGTCTGTAAGTGTTAATTATGAGATTATTAAATAAATAAAATAAATAAAAAATACACAATATTGAAATTGAGATGTTTATTGATAATAACAGAATAAAATTACATGTCATACTATTTGTTCGATCCATCCTTAATTAACAAATTTATGTTCTTAGTTATCCATGTTAGCATCATTATATAGCAATAATTAAGAAATCGTGTAGCATAATAATAATCTGAAAAAACATTCATTTTTTTTACACAATAAATTTCTCGTAATGTTTTTTACATTAGAAATCTTTTTGACTTACGCTTTAACTTAATTGTTGTGATCTCCAGGCCCTGACGAGGTGACCATTCGGAGCGAACAGCTGTACACCATCCTGAAGAGCGGGAAGCTGAAGGTGATGATACTGGACGCGCGGCCCGGCAAGGACTATGTGGAGTCTCACATCAATTACCCCGCCTGCATCAGTGTACCCGAGGAGTGCATATCACCAGGGTAAGAGGATTTTTACGATCATCATCATCATCTCAGCCACATGAAGTCTACTGTTGAACATAGGCCTCCTCCATGGATTTCCAAAGTGACCTGTTGGAAGCGGCCAGCGCCTTCCTGCCACTTGTATGAGGTCCTCGGACCATCTTGTGGCTGGACCCCAATTCTCGGGTCATTCGAGACGCTATCTCGCATGCCACATACGTCAAAAATGACAGATTTCCTTGGGATTTGACAGTTATTCTCGTGTGAGATGAATCTCGCATGAACCCAGAATAGGGGCCCTGGTCGTCCTACGATGCGCTGAAATTTTACGATAGAACAGGGACATGTTTCACATCTTGCATCCCAGTTGCAGGGGCTGGAATGGTTCGGAATTTGGTATGATGTCAATATTTTTAAAGACAAATGTGATTAGATATTTGGTTGTAGATAGTGTTGAAAATATTGATTGGTAGGTTAGGCGATTCTTACACTGGCAACGCGTTCGCTCCGCCGCGTAACTGAGGACCGCAGTTTTAATTTAACATTGTATGCGATTATATCAGTTTACATTAAAACACGAGCGGTTCAATACACTGACGACTCGAAAAAACGTTTGCCGCTCGATGCCAGTCAGATGATCGCCTTAGACTTGCTTCAATGCTTTTCCTTAGAGGAACATTACTTTCGGAAGCGAGACTTTTCTGTGAAAGTCTACTGACGAAGCCTGGTGCTGCGTTTTAGTTCTTGTACTTTTTTATTCAATGGTATGTTTTTATCGAATAAAGATACCTATTAGTTACGAAGCGAGACCATTTTTCTAACGAATGATGTTTGAAGAAATGAGTTAGCCGTAGGCAAATATCATCATCATCATCATCTCAGCCCCAAGAAGTCGAAAAGTCGAACTTCTCCTTGGATTTCCAAAGTGACCGGTCGGAAGCGGCATGCGACCGGCGCCTCCCTGCCACCTGTGCGAGGTCACCGGACCGTCTCGGGGCCGGTCGTCCTACGCCGCGCTGGCCGATACGCGGCCGCCATTCGAGAACTTTTCGACCCCATCGGCCGTCAGGCAAATATGGACTCCCATAAGTGGCGGCGGTAGTCACCTGGCCGTGTGCCCGCAGGCAGTCGGCGCACATCCTGGAGCAGAACCTGCCGGCGCCGGCGCGGCCCGTGTGGGCCACGCGCGCCTCCATGGAGCTCATCGTGATGCTGGACTGGGCCAGCACGGCCGTCATCCCGGGCAACACGCTGCACCTCCTCAAGACCATCCTGCTCAAGGTATACCATGCTGTTATCGCTTAACTGTTCTTTTCAACATGTCGTTGTCTGAGTGGTTTTGCCCGTTTCTCTGTTTCTTTCATTGTTAAAAGGTATCTAAAATATATTAATAGAAATTGATCACTCGCGTATTTGAAGTTGAGTAACCGCCCGACACGTTTAAAGTGATCGATGAATACGTATTTAAAATAATGTACAGGAGGAGAATCTAAAAAGGTCAGTCGCTTTTGCACCCTATTGAAATGTAATTAGGTGCAAAAGTGACAACCCACAATTCTTACCAGTACAATACGCCTGCTTTGAAATTGGAAGCCTAGAGGAAGTATTTAAAAAATCACACATTACTCACAAAATCATACATCACACTCTAGCGTAGTAAGCAAGTTTTTGCGCACGGTTAGGCAGCAAGTAATGAAGTACTTTCCGAGCGTCAGAGGCATCGAGAATGAATGAAATTTTGACTTATTGAAAAAATTACACCTCATTGAATTTCTTGCCGGGATCTTCTCTTCAGAGGTTTTTCCGAACCGGTGGTAAATTTTATGACATTCATAAGTGTCAACTTTAAGCCTAATCTGAATAGAAATATTTCGACTTCGACTTTGACTTTGAATGTTGTGTATTCCAGTGGGACGTGAAAGTGCAGTACCCGCGGCCGCCGCTGGCGCTGGCGGGCGGCTACGAGGACTGGCTGCTGCGCTACCCCTCGCTCACCACCAATCCGCAGCCCGCGCCGCGCCCCAAGCCCGCCAGGGATATGCTGGGTACTGTACGACAATACTACATTATTATACAGGCCTGGAAGGAAGCGGTCGCCGGACGAGTGTGGGACAGAATTAGCATTCCAGACCACCGCTGAGCCTGCTGAAGTGTGTATTGCGCTTTTCTTAAACGATGCGAGAAATTAATGAAACATGAAAAGAATATTTTTTTTATATTAATTTCACCTCTACTCTCAGTTCTGGTGGCGTACAGTTTGATGCACCCGTTAACTTTTTTACCCTTATTAGAACTCGTTTCAATATTTTAAAATACGAAATGAAATGCGAAAAATTCACCTACTTCTTTTAATTTGAACTTATCTACAGAGAAAAATTTCCATCCTAAATTCCAACGTAATAACTTACAATGTTTTTTATTCAAGGGTGATCCACAGTACATTGTACACAAAATATATAAATATATTCTATTTGCCACCTGACAGAATGGGGACTTTTCTATGGTGGCTTTTCTCTTTTGTTCGCGTGAAATTAGTAGCCTATGTCCGTCAGGAATAGTGTAGCTTAGTCTGTGAAAGAATTTTTGCAATCGGTTCAGCAGTACCAGAGATTACCCCCTGCATACAAACAAGCAAACAAACACACAAAGTTTACCTCTTTATTATATTATGTATGTATGTATGTAAATTCTTTATTGTACAAAATAACATAAATGACAAGAAGAAATACAGTGATGTACAAAGGCGAACTAGTGTATATCTAGTGTCTATTAGTGTGTATATTAAAAATAACGCAGCGGACAATAAAAGATTTCTATACTTACATTGCCGACCAAGTGCGGCAAGAAGCTCCATCGATAGTCTTGGTGTCTTTTTTGAAGGTAATACAAATATTTCCGAATACGTTCAAGAAATAGTACATTTCGATACTAGTGCGGAAGGTATGTCATTACTTCACGAGTTCCGAGATATCTTGCCACGAGCCGCAGGCAAGTGGCAAGACTCGGGACGAGTGAAGAATGACATTTCCGCGCGTGTATCGAACGACGTTTTTCAATACAGTTGCGAAAAAAATACAATAAATTTGCGACTTTTACTGAAGCTCTTAATTAAAGTAAAGTAAGTACAAATTTTAACAGTGAACATTTTTGACAAATTAAACGCGTTTTTGTTAGCTGTCATATTTCATAAGGCAATGGCTTTTGCTATTCAGCCAACTCAATGAAAGATTTTTTTTCAAATAGATATTAATATGAGCGTTAGAACAATTATTAAATGATAACGAAATATTCTTGCCGGGAACATTAATATTTTCACTCTCCCGCCTATTTTTAACACCCAGAATCGCTTATTGTTTGAATATCTTTGCCATTTATTTCTGAAGAAGTGGAACTAAAAAGAACCTTATTTTTTTAATGTGAATAAATACAGGGAACCAGAAAAGACCCAGTGTTCTGATTGGTCGATTTTATGTCGTATGCAGCTCAAGTCGTGTTCTGATTGGTCGAATCAGTGATCAGCGTGCTGATGTGATTGGTCGATTTGCTCTTTAAACAGGCCAACAATGTTTTTGTCTCAGAGAATTCCGTTCCATTCAGCCACCTTAATAAGAACTGTTTTTAGGACTGTTACTATTTAAAAAATCATATTTTTTTGATGTACCGGCTAGTAATAAAATATAAAATCTCAATATTTTGATATTCTTACATTAATAATACGTTTTTAGTTTTATTACGTCTTGGTACAAACTAAAACTATAAAAACTCTTTGGTAAGTAGTTGTGAATTGGAACAAGTACAAATAAAAAAAAAACTGGAAAAGTAAATCGCACTAGTTCGCAAAAACGAACTTTGCGCACGCAAAACAGCCAAAAAAAGGGCACTTTTTGAGCAACTGTATTGAAAAACACATTTAATCTCAATATAATATAATCATTTTAGGGCCATTTTTGTATCTCACCGGGCGGCTAAAGCTCTCCAAAATGGCCGTTTTTACTGGAGATTCGGCCATTATGGTGAAAGTTAGTCATCTGTGGGGCAATTCTCGTGTAAGTAGAGATGAAGTCACACTCGGCATAAGCCAAAAAGAGCTGTCAAATCCCTTCAAAATCTGTCATATTTTGACACATCTCGAACGTCAGATGAATCTCGATGAGCGCCAGAATTGGGGGCCTGGTGAGATTCAAAAATGGCACCCCTGGTCTAACGATGCGTGATGTTGGTCGGTCAGGCGAGATCGAGTACCCGGTGTGGTCGGAGCTGAGCGCAGTGGCTGCGCCCGCGCCGCGCGCCAAGCCCGGCGAGCCGCCCGTCGACCGCAGCAGCAAGGTAACGGCAACGTGGACGTTGCGCTTTTTTTATATAAAATACGATGGCAAACAAGCAAATGGGTCACCTGACGGTAAGTGATCACCACCGCCTATAGACACTCGCAAGACCAAGGAGATTGCAGGTGTGTCAACCTAGAGGGTTAAGATGGAATACCTCTCGTGCCAGTAATTGTACGTTCTGTTGGAACACAACAGTGCAAGCACTGATGCTTAGCGGCAGGATTAACGAGCGAGATGGTGGTAGCTATGCGGACGGACATTGCACAAGGTTCTACCACCCGCAAACAATGTCACAGCTAGGGCAAAACGGACAAATCTCGTTTGAAAGAACTTTTTTTTTATATAAGGTAAGTCATCACCGCCACTCATAGATACCCACGACACTAAGAAGACTGCAGATGCGTTGCCTACCCAGAGGGCTCAGATGAATTACGTCGTGTGCCAGTAATTTCATCGGCACAAACGTTGAAAAAATTTCGCAGTGTGTGGCATCGGTCTCTGTAACGTGATTGCTTAGCGGTGGCACGGATATTATGCCAAGGTTGCAGGTTAAAGTCCTGCCAGACACCTAAGATTGTTGTTTGCGTTGTGATGGCATTTCATTTCAAAAAAAAATTTAAGTAATTATGTACGTTATGTTCGTGGTTGCTGCAACGGTTGCCTGCTACAGGCGGCGGCGCTGCAGATGTACGAGGAGCGCGCGCGCAACATGCAACAGATACTGCAACAGCAGGAGCGCATCGCCGATACTTCGCTCACACTAGAGATGCAACGGATCGAGGCCGAACAGGTAAACGATCTTAATAGCATATTACTGACCAAGGGCTGAAAGTGTTTATTTTTTTATGAAAAAGGAGGAAGTTTTTGTATTGAAAATTAATTTTATCACTTTTAGGCAAAGTTCAGTATAACATTTTTATTCGAAAACTTCAAAAGAAAAGACTGAGCTTTCTTCCATGACTGTGTTTTTTTTTATATCAATTGTCGTTCAAAAAACGAATGCCAATATGGTCTATGGAATACTAGACTATGATGAAGAGTTTTGCAGTTAAAAATATAATATAATAGAACCATTTATTTCAGGCTGCATAGGCCCATAGAAAAAATACCTTGAACACTAACATACATATCTATAAAATAAAACATAAAAATAGTACAAAGTTAAATCGCCTTCTAACAATAGTACATTATTACGAGATGACAAAGAAAGTTAAGTCTGTAATGCTTGTCTTACAGGACTGGGAGAAAACCCACATACAACGGGAGACGGAGGAGCGGGACGAGCTGCGCGCGGTGTACAAGCTCCGCGAACAGGAGATCATATCGCAACTGATGCAGTTGGAGAACAAACAGTTTGACATGGTGAGCTGATAGTATACACGTATTTTGACAAGGCACGTGCTCGGAAAGTGGGCTTTTCCGTACCAATGTAGCATACGTGATAGATTGTAACGTCACTGATATTGAAGTGGATAAAGTGGATTATTATTATTATTATTAAAACAAATTCGCTATCCGTTCCGGTCTGCCCTCATCGTATTTACCGCCATTTACTACTTCTAAACTACGGAATGGATTTTTTTTATACAATATAGGAAGGCAAACAAGCAAGTGGGTCACCTGATGGCAAGTGATCACCACCGCCTATAGACACCTGCAACAACAAAGAGAGTGCAGATGCGTTGCCAACCCAGAGGGCTAAGATGAAATAGCTCTTGTGCCAGTAATTACACCGGCTGTCTTGCTCTCCACGCCGGAACACAACAGTGCAAGCACTCCTGCTTAGCGGCAGGATTAGCGAGCAAGATGGTGGTAGCGATCCGGACGGACCTTGCACATGGTCCTACCACCCGCAAAATTATTTTGGTATGGATTGGTACGGATTTTGATATGGTCGGGCTCGTAAATAAATAAAACTTGTGAACTAATAAAAAATATATGGAAAAGTGCGGTGAAGACGATATGAAAGAAGACTTAAGACTGGCAAAGGCAAAAACCAATTTCTAAAAGAACTGTGACAAATCAGGCTGTTCCAAGGAGGTTGTAGAGCCTGCCGCTAACAATTGTCATTTAGAGAATTTCAAACAGAAGGTTTTTTGTGCATTACATCCTATATAACTGTACCTCTGCAAAGCCGGGACGGGTCGTTAATTATACATATGATCACCGATTTGCTGTAAAAACGATCTTTAGCTACCCAGAAATCAAATAGTGTCTCACCCCCTCATTCAATATGGTTTACAAATCTTTTTTTACTAACAAACGCTTTGTTCCTCTCGTCCAAACGTCACAATCACAACGGCATAAAGACGTAACTCATGTCCACTAACACGGGTTTACGCAGCGTTTATAAGTAACGAGGTTAAAGTTTGGAGCTGACGGTGGCGTGTGGTCCCCAGGAGCAAGAGAACCTGAGCTTGCGCGAGCAGCTGGAGGAGTACCAGCGCCGCGAGCGCGCCGAGGCCGAGCGGCTCGCTGACTCCATCGCAGGGGACGACGCCAAAGGTCCGTGATTACTTAATTTACCTATTTTGACTTAATGCTGTTGTAGTAGTACATTACTACACACTAGCTCGTAACGTGGGTCTTATTACATCGCTCTTAGGTGCATAATGCAAGATATGAAACACGCGTGTTTTTTACTTTACATTACCGCACTGGTGCTTTACGGTATTCCTCTGATTAAGTTAGTTTGTACCTTACCGCGGGTACACAGTTTTGACAGTTTACCACAGGTTTTTGTTTAAATACCAATGAAGAAGTTAATAACAAGTCTGTTGTTTTCCTCGCAAGTGTGTTGTAAACGTCGTATGATAATGCATTGTTCATTACACACTCGGCTCTTTTATCGCGCTCGCGTACCGCTTTTGTGAATAATACCGCCTCGACTATAATAACTAACATAACACACTCGTATCATAATGTATTATTAATCACCACAAAAAATATAAGAAAAGGTACAATTTAGAGAAAATACATAAGGCACACACGGTTTAATGTCCTGTACTCTGCTGCATGTCACGTTTGTACCTACAAGAGAGTTTCGTTTCAATTTTCAAATTATTGTTTTGTTACGTATGGACCGAGTAGTCGTGTGTTATCGTTCACCGTAACTCTCACCCTGTTTTTAATACAAAACTATACACTGGCCTCCAAATCTGGCGCTCATCGAGATTCATCTGACGTTCGAGATGTGTCAAAATATGACAGATTTTGAAGGGATTTGACAGCTCATTTTGGCTCATGTCGAGTGTGACTTCATCTCTACTGACGCGAGACTTTCCCCGCTATTCCGAAACATGCGAGCGGTCCGTCTATTTCGATATCTCTCGTCGCGTCACCCGTACAATGTGTCCGTCTGTGCAGCCGAGAAGCCGCGCGTGATCGCCGAGCAAGCCGCGCAGGCGCGCGAGCTGGCGGCGGCGCGCGCGCGCATCGACGCGGTGCGCGAGCAGCGCGAGGAGCTCGACCGCCAGCGCGAGACGCTCGAGCGGGAGCGCAAGCGGAAACTCGCCTCGGCCCGCGACAAGCGCAAGCCCGTGCTGGACAAGGTATTCAACCGGCGCCGGTAACTGCCAACTAGGGTGGCCGACTGTCCTGTATTTTACAGGACGTCCCGTTCTTCAGTCATCATGTATTTTAATAAGACGAATACAGGACCGTACCATACGGATAAACGCGTTGTCCTGTATTTTTTCCATGGATTCTGTAATTTTAGATCACATGTCCTGTAAAATGAGCACGCAGGGTTGGTCACCCTACAGCCAACCGCCATCATCATCATGTCAGCCGAAAGACGTCCACTGCTGGACGTAGGCCTCCCCCGAGGATCGCCCCGATGACCGGTTTTGCGCCGCTCGCATCCAGCGGGTTCCCGCAACGATCACCAGGTCAATCTTCGCGCGTCGTGATATAATTTAAAGAGAACGATGTATTGGTTCTGATGCCTTCGCAGAACACCAATGGTCAGCGGATCTCCGGTCATGAACGGCCTGGTTGGTGGCTATGTGATTGACGACTCCTATGAAAACAGTGAAAAAAAGTTAGCTAGCAAAGAGCGGTCGAGCGAGAACTGGTTAAAGCGAGACGATATGCGTTTCTCTTCAGCTTCAACCGACTTCCCTGTGACGATTCTTTAATTTTTGGTCAAGTCCCTTTGCTGTATAGCACTGGTTTTTAACCTGTCGTAAAAAGTTTGCGGTGTGTACTTTACGTCACGGAATTACTTTGATGAACAACCTAATTATATTAGGCATTAATATATTATCAAGAAATTATTGGTAGACTCTGGCAAGATGAAAACTTGATCAGTGGCCTGTTTCACGAAGTTACAAGTAACAATTTTACAACTCTAAATCGGCAACATTGGTCAATAATGCCGGTTGAGACTTGTAGCTTAGTGAAACTGGCCACAGGTGGTCCCTCATCTCTAAATGGTTAAGAATCACTGCTGTTAAGCATCGTTTCCCCGAGGGTGTCGTGACCAAACGGGACAAAAGCGAAACTACCCGCCCTGTGTTAATATGTCGGTTGTCGCAGGACGAGGACGGCGACACGTACATGGTGTCCCCGGACGACGGGCCGGCCGCCGGACTCAACCGCTCGCAGTCCTCACCGAACATCGCCAAGGTAAGCACCAGCCTCTTGTCGCCAATGCTGAGCACCTTTGGCTCGGTACCACCAGCAACCGAGCCTCTAAACCCTAATTTTACCCTAATTTTTAGTGGTAATACGGCGAAACTGTCAAAACGCAAGGCACGTAATGCTGAGGTTGCAGGTTCGACTCCTGCCATTACCCTAATTTTTGTTTGTGTTGTCATTATATAGCATTTAAATTTAATTTGAGCTTCTAAAGTCTAAAGTGTTGTACCTACAAACAACGATAATCCCAAATAACACACTCAAATTATTGTTATGTCTGCTAGATTATTAGTATATTTTGTACGCCATTCTGACAAAACATAGCTTGAACATTATTATCATGTAAGAACCACTGTACCTATGTTCACAAATAAACTATCTATCTAAGCGCCATATAACATGTCTGAAAACATATCAATAACGCAACCACTTAGCGTATGCAGACCGACATATTTGGCATCACGGAGTTGCCCTTTATCTTGTGAACTGTCAAATTTGTCGCGACCACCTGTAATATGAGAGTGCCAGCTCGTATGTCAAAGTGCGTTCCCCGCACGGAAATCAGAAAACACGGGAAGTGCAATGTACGCGTGATGTGCGTGCCAACATTACGTACTGTTGTACGTAACCTCCGCTAAACCGCTCCCAGTCGTGTTCTGTCATCCCGTGGAGGTGTTAGTCTCGCAAAATACCTTATTTTTCCCTAGCCATGGCGTATTGTTCAGTATTAGAGTGCAAGAACCATAGTAGGAGTATAAATCTTCAAAATGGGGTTGTTTCGTACCATCGACATCTAGTGTTGAGTAGCGGAACTACGAAGCCAAATTTTTCTTTTGACGTTTACAGATTAAAATTTCGTATAATCAATTTGACGTTAATAAAAAGTAAACGTTAGTGTCACTATCATAAGATATATTTTCTTACAAAAACTTGTGTACCATTTGTGTTATATCGTTTGACAATTTTAACCAATCAAGATTATGTTATTTTAGTAGTGCAGTATAAGATGATATCCACAAGTGTGTGCGTGTGGCGACACCGGTACGGGTACAAATAATGCTTTAAAGCACTTCCCGTGGTTTCTGATTTCCGTGGTTCCCCGCAGCAGGTGTCGTCGGACGAGGAGGAGCCGGCGCCGTCTTTCGACCGCAGCACCAAGCCGGCGCGCGTGCTGCCGGCGCAGCTGCACCAGCGCGACTTCCAGCCCGTCTGGGGCGACGTGGTGAGTGACACCACACCTATAATGCCTCAGCCAGCACGGGCGGCTCTTCATTGCCCGACATGCCCCGCCCGCGACACGGCTGCTGCACTTCCTATTTGACCACGACGCGACGCGACGGCTTCTAAACCCTTAACCAGGTCCCATCAAATTAGTAGTTTCCCCACTATTTGGACAACATTTTAGAAACAAGTTCTTTTTCACTTTTGTATCAGAATTTGATGAACCTTCGAACCCTATCGCAATGACGCGACGCGTTAAACGCCAGGCTATGTCATACTAATGTCATGCGTATGTCTCTTCGACTAGGTTCTACGGTGCTACGTGTTTCAATTTTCTTGACTGTATGTGAGAGCCATTTTCCCTTAGTCTGGTAAAGGGTTAAGACTGGTTCAACTCACACGCCCACATGGAGGCTTGCGTGTACGCAACGCATACAAAAGATGCCGGTCCGACAGCTAGGGAGACCTGGGCGCAATTTCATAAACTCGACAAGCGATAGGTGACAGTAACAATTCGCTGTACATTACTGTGTCGACAATTAACGCTACAGACTTACAGATTCAACATCATAGTGGGCAAGCAATGTATACCAAATTGTCACAGTCACCGGTCGCCTGTCGCGTTTATGAAATTAGGCCCTGCTGCCGACGACATGTCGGGCCGGGCCAGTGAGACGGCATTCACTGCAGTTTCATAGAATTATGCGTCCACTGGTGCCGTTTTCGGGCCGGAGCCGTAGCCGTGCCGTGTTGGTCAATGAAGGAACGCCCTAAGACCGATTTAGACGTAACCAGCTGCTGGCGCCAACGCCACTGACACGAAAAACATAACCCTTCCTTTTGGCTTTACCGTAGTCGAGTAGAAATAGCGAGGGTCTGCTTCTTTCCAGCGCTGGAATAAAACGAAAATATGTTTACATGGTGGCAGTACCCTGGCAGCGCTGGCGTGCCAGGGATTCTGGCAACTGGATACGTCTGAATCCAACGTAGAACCGGCTCAAATTTCACATAAATGTCACTGCGATTTTGTCCTGTTAAACTTCCCAGGCTGACTGCGGGCCCTCACAGATCAGCGCGCTATAATGGGCCCATTATAACGTGTGTCGCCAACATGTTTAAACTGGTTCTGTTAAGGCCTACAGTGAACTTTGGGACGTTTATTGGGTTAACTATTGCCTTAGAGATAAATTAAATTTGGGGGGTCATGTTAGGGATTACCAGATGTGTTAGACTGAAAGCTCCTGATGGAAAACGCCTGATTTATTCGAGACAGACCTAGCATACGCATGCATAACACAGGGACAAGAAACACCAACGATCTTGGGCATGTCTTAAAGGGTAACATCGACCAGTTATGACAAAATTTTCATTTATATTTAAAAAGTAATAGTTACTAAACAAATTCGCCTATCCACACTGTACATCCATGCATTATATCATTGCTGCAATAACATGATTTATCTATCTATCTATCTATCTTCTATCTTCTATATAAATAAAAATGAATTGTTGTTCGTTAGTCTGATTAAAACTCGAGAACGGCTGGGCCGATTGAGCTGATTTTGGTTTTAAAATGTTTGTCGTAGTCCAGGGTAGGTCTAAACGACGAGCAAATATGCCTCCAATAATTAGGCGGTACGAAGTTCGCCGGGTCAGTTAGTTTATAATATATTTAAAAATACTTAAGTATTGATTGTTTACAACATTTCTCATCTTAAAAGAAACGATGGATAGAACGGTAGACAAAACTAAACGAATTCCAGTGTGACGGCAAAGAGACAGCGGTGCAAGCAAATATTATATCGACCCGCAACCCCCGCCCTTTGCGTAGCGCGTTGCGTGTGAGCTGTGACTCATATCGACGCATACGTAACTATACTCAAGCAAAACAAATTGTTTGTTTGTTTGTATTAAACCGCAAAACGACGGCGGGTGGCGTTTTGCGGGAGGTAGGACCTTCTGGATCGCTACCACCATCTTGTTCGCTAATCCTGCCGTTAAGCAGCAGTGCTTGCACTGTTGTGTTCCGGCGTGGAAAGCAAGACATCCGGTGTAAGTACTGACACTAGAGATATTTCATCTTAGCCCTCTCGGTTGGCAACGCATCTGCAATCTCTTCGATGTTGCGGGTGTCTATAGGCGGTGATGTACACTTGCTTGTTTGCCTTCCTATTTTATAAAAACAAAAGTCACTAAGTATTAATGACTTTAGTAAGGAATTCAGTAATTTTCGGAATACAAATAAGACTACTCACTCTACGAGCGGTTCGGATTACGGCATCTGCTAAGAAAAATGCGCCGCGTGAAACACAATTGTAAATCTTTTTTTTTAAGCAAAAGCTTACAGTTACTAAAATTATGAATTAATCAAAGAAAACTCTGAATTCACTTGTGCCTCTGACATATTTTAGCAGTTACATATCTCGTCAAGTTTTTACCAAATATGACTCAGAACCACCGTAATGACACATGGGCGCATATGCTGGCATTTCAACCATCGTCATTATTCTCTGCAGAATAGTTACGACAAAAATAATGTTTTAATCGAAACTTGATTACATCGGCAGTGGGGTTCCACTCCGCACTGTAGGTACGCTCGGCCGCCTTGCCTACAGAGTAGGCAAATCGCAGTAGGTTGTCGGCTCGCCGCCGCGCCCACTCGC
This sequence comes from Ditula angustiorana, assembly GCA_963691745.1. Taxonomy (NCBI): domain Eukaryota; kingdom Metazoa; phylum Arthropoda; class Insecta; order Lepidoptera; family Tortricidae; genus Ditula; species Ditula angustiorana. The sequence continues at coordinate 1,032,217 of OY829490.1, forward strand.
TCGCCATCGCTGTCTGTGTAATTGAAAACGAATGCGCCGCAACCCTAACGTGTCGCGAGAGTTGCGGGGGTAAGTTCTAGTTCCATTTGACGCGAGCCGCCTGGCGAATCTGTATGAAGTAATACGATTTTTTTCTGTGTGTCAATAGAGTTTAAATTCGTCATATCGCGGTCGTAAAAGAGAAGTTTCTGTACTAGCGTACTATTATTTATTTCTTGACATCGGTTACCCGTGGAGCCCAAATATTCATCCACCAGCTCCAATTAAAACAAAATTAATTCAATTCCATCCATCCGTTTACTACTGACTGACACAGACTTGAAAATGAAAAATGGGAGTGAAAAATTTATTTTGCAAGTATGTAGGTCATATAGACTCTTTTATAAGTCTGTATCTACTAGCTTACTAGGTCTTACCCTAGTAAGACTCACCTAACCCCCTTATTCATAAAAAGTTAACAATCTTTTTAAGCTAACAAATGTTTTGTCCCTTTCATTCGAGGGTAAACGTCACAATAACAGATAAAATCATCAAACATGGTAACTAACAAACGGTTACGAAGCGTTGATGAATAAGGGGGTTGGTCTAAAGCTCTCCCCCCCGCCCCCCGCCCCTCTTTTGGGCGGTTAAATGAAGTCTATAAGCAAGCAAACCGACGCGTCGTCAACATAGCCCGCCGTATGTAAAACAGCCAAGGCCCGGAATCCGCACAAGCGTCGCAACGTGAGCCGATTACGAATAATCGCCCGCGCCGCTCACCACGTGCTCGGAACGGACCAACAAACAACAATAAATTATCGTATTGGTTTCCCGGCGCGGCTTATCTTTGATGGCCTAGTGGCTGGGACGGAATCGTGGTCGTGAGGTACCGCGTTCGATTCTAAAGGGCTTATTACACTATGCGGTGTTCAGTCTTAGTAAGACTGTCTAAGCACGGCCGAACCCATTCAGTCGGTCTGACTCTTATTACAGTATGCTAAATCTTAGTAAGACTGTCTGAATACCGCGTAATGTAATAAGCCCTTGAAGATGTTCATGGATTTGAGCGTACACTTGTAACAGAACGGCGTTTTTAAACGCCTTTAAGGCTTTAGTCAACGAAGACCCATTAATAATGTAGACCAGTTAAAATCTTCCCAATAATGGGTCCCGACTGTTGAAGTTCATGTAACATTACTCAACAGAATTTCAGACTACTGGTCTTGATTTAGTCTTTTCAGTTTTGATTTACTTTTCTCGCAGTTGGGTTTTTGATTTTTTAAATTTCTTTTTTTCTAGTATGTTTAGTGACAAACAGGCCAGCGGTTCTTGACATTTCACTTTTTATGTTGGCATCAAATGGAATATTTTCACTTTGAGTGGTTTTTTAATCTCACTGTACCAATCAAAACAATTTAGTAAATAACATTTAGATATTAAAAATAATATATTTAAACATCTTAAAATTAACTCTTTAAAAACCGCTGGCATTGTTTCAAGTTACACATGTATGCTAAATGCAAATACTTTAGAAGTTATTACCAAAATTAACTGTTCAGGAAATTGTAAATAACCATTTCAAAGCCATACGTCCTTCTCGCTTGAACAACTGTTAATAAATACTTAAATCCTTGTGCACAAGATTCAATTTCAAACATCAACACCTCGTACAGTAAGCAAAGAAAGTGATCCAACACTTTTAATCCTTATATGCATAGAATAGAGTCGAATTGTGGTGAACTTTCTTTGCCGACTGTGCAAGTTCGGTGTAGGGCAACCTTGACAAACACCAAATAGCCTGAACATTAAATTCGTACTGCCCTATCGGCTAGGCATCGCATTTCTTGGCCAATTACTATACTAGAGTTTATTTATTTCTAGTATGGAAATGGAAAACGCTGTGTTACGAACTTTCGAATTAAACTGTTTGGACACACGCGATTTTATACCTATTCGTTCGTGAAAAATCTATACCACAATATTTTTCAATACCGTGAAAGGCAATATCAAACAAAGTATCACAAACAAACAACCTCTTCCCTTTAACCAGGGGGGTTCCACTCCGCTCTGTAGGTACGCTCGGCCGCCTTGCCTACAGCGTAGGCAAATCGCAGTAGGTTGTTGGCTTGCCGCGCGTCCGCTCGCTCGCCCTCGCTGTGTCAATGTAATTGATAATTAATGCCGCACAACTATAACGTGTTGTCGGGAGTTGCGGGGGGGGGGGGGAGGGCGGACGCGGGCGGCGTGTTCCTTTTAAGCGCCTGGCATATGTGTATGAAGTAATACGAACTTTTTGTTCGTGTTAATAGAGTTCGAATTCGTTTAATCTCGGTCGTACAAGACAAGTTTCTGTACAGTCAAGGAAATTGAAACACGTACCACCGTAGAACCTAGTCGAAGATACATACGCATGACATTTGTATGACATAGCCTGGCGTTTAACGCGTCGCGTCATTGCGATAGGGTTCTAAGGTGGTACGTGAATATATTTCCCCTACTGTACGTTAGTGCTATTATTTATTCTGTGTTTTATACACCTTTGTGGCATACACCTCCGTTCCGTCGTGCGTAAAAAAATAGACGATTCATATTTTCTTTGTACTATTTTAAAAGTATTCCGGGCAAAACCTGCTTACATCAAACAAAAAAGACAAGTCTTCCCTTGGCCAGGAAGTGGAAATTTCTGCTCGCGTAGCGGGCGGTAAATTGCTACTTACGGCCCGGGGTGACGTAGAAAATGCTAAACCCTAAAAACGTCCTAATCTTGAAAGGTAATGTGACAGTTTTCAATGTCGCATGCAGGAAGACCCTCGGCCCGCGTGCCCAAACACGCGGCGGGTCGGTGCGCGGGATTCGGGGGCGTCGGGGCTAATGCGCGAGACACGTTGGGCACAACAACACAACACGGACACGTGCTCGCGTGATGGGGGATTAAATCACACTAATATTTGTAGCCTAGCGACCCGCCCGAGGCTTCGCGCGTTTGGTTTAGAAGAAGCTTAAGATATGAAGACAGAGGCAGATAGCGACTTTATCTAAACTAATATAATAAAGAGGTAAACTTTGTTTGTTTGTATGTAGGGCGCTAATCTCTGGAACTACTGAACCGGTTTAAAAATTCTTTCATAGTACCAGTATCCCTGACGAACATAGGCTACTAATACCACGCGAACGAAGTCGTGCGCGTCCGCTAGTACTATATGAAGAAAGATACATTTGTAATTACATATAGTATAAACGACTCTGTAACTAACATTTATGTTCATCATACATATTTTACCCTCGCGAGATTTTAACCCGAAACCTTTTGCTTTGTAGGCAGGGTCACAATTTTTCAGCTTAGTGAGCTTAGTATTCTCTCTCTCGAACTTACCGAAGTACCAATGCCAAAGCGAAGTTGTTAGTAAAATAATTATAAATCGTCATCACACCATGAATAATACCATAGTACATTAATACTCCCAAGTGTATAAGTAACATATAATTATTTTAACAACCCATATATTACTTCTAAAAATAATTCCCTCGCAGAACTGTAGGCGTTACGGAATGGAACGATCCATCATAATAAACTGGCGGCTTATTCTTTCTTTGCTTCCACATCCGGTTAGAAGGATCAAAAATTATAAGGGTGCAGTTTTCGAAGTATTTAAAACCACAATAAATAATAGTACCTACAAATACAGAGCTTGGCCTGCGTGAAATTTTTATGTTTTGACAAAACATTATAATGAAATGTTTGTCGACTTTCTTGTAAGGAAATCAAACGCAATTAAAACCGAGGCCGTAAGTGCCTCGGACACACGCCCCGCTGTAAATTACGGAGGTCAAGGTTGGAACACTTTCTTACTCTTTTATATTTTATTTAATGTAATAATTTGTATCGTGAGTAGTTAAAATTTCATGAAATCAAACAAAACTCCTCAGTATCTCGTGTTTTCGCGATTAATTTTACTAAATAAAACAATTTAAACGGATTATATCGCAACGAAACTAGTCGACGTTTCGAGTCCTTTTCAGGGCAGACTGAGATGACAACAGCCAATAAAGGAGTAGGTAAAAAGTACAGTCAGCCTCAGAACTAGCTAAACGCTTAAGAACCTTGTCGTATTAACGTATGAAATGAGAGTTGCTCGAATTTGTCACATTACTGACAGCGACAAGGTACTGAAATGTTCAGCTACTTCTGAGGCCGACCTAGGTATACCCAATTTTGAAAAATAAACACGCAATAAGACATACTCTATCGGCATTACGGAAAATGGCATAGTTCTCAGCAGATATGTTTTTATAGTATTTTATGCAACTGCTATATAATGAGAGGCCTTAAAACACGAGTGTGGTTTTATGAAACGAGCGTCGGCGAGTTTCATAATAGGATCACACGAGTGTTTTAAGGCCTAATTATATACAGTTGCATACATTACTTTATCTACACACATATCATAACTGCAAAAAACCGTAACAGCTAAAAACCAACAAACAAGTATGGCGGCAATTCGATCTATCCGTCAAGACGAACGTTTTTTTTTTTTTTAAACATAGACAAAGTAATGAAGTCCCTATTGTCATGTCACTCGAGATCAAATGTCGTGCGTTTAAATTAAAAAATCACACTGAATTGACGTTTCGTATCGATAACTGTTTTAAAATCTGTGGATACTAGAATAGAGACCAACTTGAATTTTGACAGCTGTTCCAAATTTAAATTCATAACGTCACGAGATATCGGTAATGTAATCACCAATAAACACAGACTACTAAGAGATACTACTCAATAAAGAAAGATTTACCTACTACCACAGACAAGAAAATTCTTAAAATAACATTGGTTGTAATAATGCTGGTCATTTTCTATGGTTTTTTAAACGCGTTATTGAGAAATTATGATATGTGTGTAGATAAAGTAATTAATTTGTTCATTTATTCTATTTATATGAATTCAACCCTTTAGTATGGAACAGTATAACATAACAAGTAGTACCTATTATAGTGCTCAATCAATCAAACTTGTAACGCCGCGCGCCCGCCGCCGAGGTGAGCGGGGTGACCACGGTTACGAACCGTTAGAGGGACAGTCTTGGTCTTTTTAATTCAACGGAGGAAAACTGGCAGGCGGCTCCCCTGGCAGGATCGTATATGTATGTATGGATGTAAATTCTTTATTGTACAAAAAACATAAATTACAAAAAGAGATACAATTATGTACAAAGGCGAACTTACCCCTTTAAGGGATCTCTTCCAGTTAACCTTTGAGTGTGTGAAAGGAGTATCATAGTAGGGACAGACAAAGAGCAAGAGCTAAAAAAAAATTCAATTAACATATAATAAGCTAATAAATATAATGCATATACCTAATAGATAATATATCAATTATTATTTTGAATTATGGTATATTGGTTTGCCACAGTTGTATAAAAAAGCGAAGGATCGTCGAACGGTTTCTAATCCCGACGTCAGATTGGCTCCATTCTTACATAGCGACTGGACAAAAACAATAATTAAATGATTATCAATTTATCATTAATGAATGATACTCGCATTATAATTTTTATGAAGAATTATTTTCTAGGACGCCTTTTTTTTCAAGTGTGTTGCGAGTATATTACTTATTTGCCTACTTGCGTTTCATCAGTGCGAAAATAACTAAAATTATTTTTTGTTAAGTTAATTCATTAAATATTAAATAAATATAAGCGACAGGAAAATCCGTTCATCCATTCAGACCCTGTTATCAGGAACAAACAAGCCCGTCGGAAACAGGCTTCAAACCTTTAACCCTGAAATTTCTCTGAAATTTGTCTTATTAATTTCCTACAACAACACACATGGTCACCCCATCCCACCCCCATTTACTTGCCACCCTACAGACGCCTCAAGAATTTCCAGTCTCGCCACAACGATGCCAGCGGCGACACGTGGCTAAGCTTACGGTACCAAACAAACGAAAACTCTGACAACAACAAAATACAATTTTCTGGCATAACTTCAATCAAACGCAGTTGGTCAAGTCGACTTTTGTTAAAAATTAAATATTTCTCCGAACAAATGCTGCTAAATTTGTTGACGACTGTCTTCATGCTGTACTTAATAGTTTTGTTAGTACTAGTATTTCCATTGTCTAAATATACTAAAAGTAAAGTTTTGTGACTTAAAGTATTTAAATAAGAAACTTAAAAAGTTTTGCAGAAAAAAGTGTAAATCGGCCTTGCTACGAAATGTTTAAAAATAACTGCAAATCGATAATGGGAATGGTGAATTAAGACAGTGCAAGTCGAACTCCATGTATTGCTAAGTTGCATTTATTTATGTAAAGACAATTTTTCTTAACAAAATAACTTTAACAGTATACAAGGGCGTCGAAGTGCAGTCAAACGGGAAAGCAACTAGAACTAATGGGCAATCGTGCGCAAAAGTAATAACTATTTTGTGATAGTGGTTGCAAATAAACAGATCGTCAACGTATATCGACACTGAAGTGTTATCGACAAAGTTCCGTGCGCGAATTCAAAATTCTCCGATACGAGCAGCGATGCATCCCGCTGGACACAGCTAGTATGGTGCTCAAAGTTAAAGTCAGGCTAAAATACTCACAGAACCACATCGTCTGGCTGTTCAAAAGGGTAAGTGGCGACTTACAATGCCTTCAATTTACAACCTTAACTGTAAGGAGGATAGAGTCGATTAGAGGTTGAAATAACGGCCGTAAATTCTGCTCTAGTTAAGGTAGAAAATCAATCTACTGCAGCGAGTTATCAATTAATTAATGAATTCAGGCGTTACGTATTACCTTGCACCTCCGCGAAAACCTTTTGCGACTTATAGGTGTTTTTTTTGTTAACTTGTTTTCACGGAGTAGCAAAGTAAATAGCAAAATATCAATTAGTTGACCTTGCTTCGAAAATCGGTTCCGTTTATATGAAAAGGTTCAAATTAAACCGTGCACCTAGCACGAATCTTTTCGACACGCGTTAACTCGCTACGTAACTCAGTGCGTTTCTCTCCTACTGGGCTAGTTAGAACGAGACGCACTGAGTTACGTAGCGAGTTAACGCGTGTCGAAAAGATTCGTGCTAGGTGCACTGATCACGAAATAGAGCAATCAGTTATCGTATTTGTTAGGTGACAGGCCATTCGGTCATTACACCGGCACGCAATCTGACACAGATGCGACAATAATCCACTAATCAGAATACTACCGGCAGCTCTCTATAAAGATCACTGCCGTGCTCTAGTAATCGTCATCACCGCTCCTTGTTTTATTCGTAAACAGATTATAAAATAAATAAATATCTCAGGACAATTCACACCAATTTACCTAGTCCCAAACTAAGTAAACCTTATGTTATGGGTACTAGACAACGGATATACATACTTAAATACATATAACATCCAAGACTCGGGTACAAATATTCATATTAATCATACAAACATTTGCCCTTCCCGGGAATCGAACCCGGAACCTCTAGCTTCATAGTCAGGGTCACTAACCACTAGGCTATCCGGTCGTCAAATTATAAAAGTGGTTATCTTTTTTTGCATCTATCCTATTTTAAGACAATGTTGCCAGAGTTTATCTTGTATAAATTAGAGGAACGTAGTACCCGCGACAAAGTAGCCTGCGAGAACCTAGTCCTTTCGATATTTTAACTCTTTTTCAATGTCAACTATCGATAGCAGAATTATAGACAGTGTGCCATCACTAGTCGAAGTAGGTACTAGAAATGGATGCGTCATCAATGACGTCCTTTAGATGCACCGTGGGTGCAGTCTACGCGTTGACGATTTCCGTGACGCATGACAATTGCGACGAGTTATGACGTTTGCATGCCGCTCTAATGGACGACGGGCCCTTTTGTCCATAAGGTTGCTTATTAATAGGTCTATTTCGAAACCCCTAATTACGTTTGTCCTAAAGAATTTAATGCAGAAACCGTTAACTATTAACAATATAAAAAAATCTAACCTAATGAGCTCTGTACTATAAATAAATAATCTTTTGAAAAATTCTGAAAGTATTAAATTTTTTTTATCTATAGGACAACCGTGATGTACAGACCTTCCGTAAACTGTGGCAACTTTGCCTACCGTGTTAACTTTGCCTTCACCCACTAGGACATATTTTATAATATCATTTAATCAAAGACATACTTCGTAATTTGAGAATGAAGTAGATAAAATAATTAATAAGAGTATTCAAAGTTAAATTCTGTTTTTTATTCCGGAAAATTGGCTGTAACTTCAATGAATTTTTGGGTAGCATGTAAGCTCCTCCTATTGTAATATTCCATCTCACCTGTACTACATGTATGCAATGAATAAACAATATAATGGCAATAAAATTATGGATGAAAATTTAGTCTCTAGGATTGAAAAAAACAGACTAGAATGCTCGTTTTTTACATTTATTTAAAAAACTGTCTCACTGTGTTCGAATTTTAACACAGTTATTTGGTATTGGCATGGCAAAGTTGCCACGGTTTAGGTAAAGTTTTTTTTTTTATACAACATAGGAAGGCAAACAAGCAGGTGGTCACCTGATGGTAAGTGACCACCACCGCCTATAGACACCTGCAACAACAAAGAGAGTGCAGATGCATTGCCAACCCAGAGGGCTAAGATGGAATACCTCTTGTGCCAGTAATTACACCGGCTGTCTTGCTCTCCACGCCGGAACACAACAGTGCAAGCACTGCTGCTTAGCAGCAGGATTAGCGAGCAAGATGGTGGTAGCGATCCGGACGGACCTTGCACAAGGTCCTACCACCCGCAAAAAAAAAGAAAGTAAAGTGTTTACGATATGTAGTATTTCAGTAAACAAAGACAATTGGATTTAACGCGTCGTGGCTGTCACGTTGGCCGACACGCCCGCGCTCCCTCGTTCATTTCATTTGTTGCGTGCAGAGTCATATTGGCCGTACTTGTCAGAGGTGAATACTTCAACATTGCACTCTAATGCGTCCAATGTTTGGGTGCGGTCTGTTCAAAGCTGATGGGTTAATTGACCCGCTTGGCTTAGCTATAAAGTACTATTATACTATTAGTACAAGTACTAATAACTACATCCTTAAGTTTGTCTCTATGTGCGTCCCTTGTTCAATAATATGTATTTGTACTAGTGGGTACAGTGAGCAACAGAAGTACTTACTTAAACACTCGACGAGGGAAAAAAAAGTCTAACCAACCTCTTATCGTCTTGACAATAGAGTTGTGTATAGATTTTTAGACCTCTTCGAGCATGTAGAAGTATCTGATTGTTCAAGTGTACAATTAACAAAATGGAACCCTGACCCACCAAGAACCGTGTCACATTCACATAATAATAAAAATAAATAAATAAATTTTAGACGAAACTTGTAGTGGATCCCAATTTTTATGTGAAAACTATTGACGAAGCGTGGTGCCGAGTTTTAGTTAATAAATGAACATACCTGAAAAAAGTAAAATTAATGTACTTATAACTTTTTTCATTTATGCATTTATTGATTTATTAACTTTATTTAGTGACTTCTTACGATTTTTGCGGGTGGTAAGGCCTTGAGGAAGGTCCGTCCGGATCGCTACCACCATCTTGCTCGCTAATCCTGCCGCTAAGCAGCAGTGCTTGCGCTGTTGTGTTCCGGCGTGGAGAGCAAGACAGCTGGTGTAATTACTGGCACAAGAGGTATTCCACTTAGCCCTCTGGGTTGGCAACGCATCTGCAATCTCTTCGATGTTGCGGGTGTCTATAGGCGGTGGTGATCACTTACCATCAGGTGACCCACTTGCTTGTTTGCCTTCCTATTGTATAAAAAAAAAACATTTATGATGTGATGTCACTTTGACATAGCTCCATGGTACGTCAGAGTTCCATTTGGTCGATTGCACATGTAATTTACTATTAAGAGGAGTGTGAACCCACCGCTCGCCATACAAACGGCGATAACGTTTTCCACCCTCGAAAACTTAATCTATAGCCATGATTTTTTTGTATGTTGTCATTATGCCCTAGAACTAGGTTTGTATGTTTTGATTTTCTAAATATTCTTAATAGTTCCAAAAATATTGACGCTTTTTTGTTTTGTATGAAACTCCTAAAATGGAAATACTGTCAAATTTATGAAGAATATTTAAAAAATCAAAACATACAAACCTAGTTCTAGGGCATCATGACAACATACTAAAAAAACATTTCCATAGATTAAGGTTTAGAGGGTGGAAAACGTTATCGCCGTTTGTACGGGGAGCGCTTTTTGGGGCTGGGTTCACACTCCTCTTAACGCACTCCCTCGCAACGGAACCGTCGTGCGTTTTTTTTACAATCCCACTTGCTTTGTTTTATGTATTAGTGTCAAAGGAATGAGAAAGCTCGCGTGTTTTATTGCTTCGTCAATACCTTATGAAGCTCGACGCGGGGAACGCAAAAGCTCGAACGCTGGTTTGAAATAGTCTGCCTCTACTTTCTGGGACTTGTGATGGATAGTGTGACATTTATATAAATATGTACAGTACAGTCAGCCTCAGATGTAGCTAAACACTTTAGAACCTTGTCTCAGTAACTTGTGTAATGCTAGTTGCTCAAAGTCGCATCACTAACAGCGACTAGGTACTAAAATTTTCAGATTTTGAGGCTGACCGTACAATAGAATGTCGCCGTAATGTGCCATCGCTGGGAAATTATGACATTTATTGAAAATTAATTCTGACAATATTGTAAAATGATTCTACAGTGGGAATTGGTCTACTTGGCCTCTATTTCACCAAACTACATTCAAATTTAATTTAAAATGCTATATAATGAATGACAACACAAAGAAAAATTCGCTAAAGCGGTAATGTGGCGAAACTGGAAAATGCAAGGCACGGAATGCTGTTGCAGGTTCGAGTCCTGCCATTACCCTAATTTTTCTTTGTGTTGTCATTCATTGTATAGCATTTTAAATTTAATTTGTGTGTATAAAAAAATACAAAAAGAAAATCGAAAAATAAAAAAATATTTATTACAAAAAATACATATGTTATATGGCAGGTGTATAGCAAGTTAATATCTATAGCATACATTGTGGAAAAGTATTAAGTAAAAGTAATAAAGCATTAAGTTTTTGACGCACACAAATCAGGTACGTTATCAACATTTCAGTCTTGCATCTGGTAATCAAGATAATAAATCTGGCTTTAAAAATCAGTTTCTTTCCACGAAGTCATTGTGTTCTTAAAGTGTTTTCGGGTTTGCAGGGCCGCGGTCTCACCGGCCTCAAGAACCTGGGCAACACGTGCTACATGAACTCGATCATACAATGCCTCAACAACACCGCCATACTCGTCACCTACTTCTGCAACGGACAGTATTTGGAGCACGTCAACAGGTAAGAGACACAGTGTACGTATATCGCACGCTTAGTATTAAAGTGACCCATTTCTGAATAATACACGTCCCAAAATATCACCTTAATTAAATGACATAGGGTTTAATTGTGGGAAATTTCAAATTCAGAATTGAGTCACTTTAATACTAAACGTGCGATATAAGCAGTAAGGAATCTACGTACAAACGCTCGAAACCGGCGCACTCACACAGACGCACGCTCAACACGGCCGCTAAGGCAGTCGTGGCTGCCGCGTCGAGACGATTGGACGTGCTTTGCGTTTATTGTCATTGCGCGGGCCCGAGACAGAGCGCGATCTTTTTAAAGATGCCACAAAAGTATTGCGTCGTAATATGGCTGCTTGAACTCGAGTTCTTCAAAACTGGAGCTTTAATTTTTACTTACCTCTTAAAATGTTGAAGTTTTTTAATTGTCCAATTTTATTTGTAAACTCGTTAATTCATTTCCTTATTTGACCATTATAGAACCCAAGTAAAGGTTGTTATAAATAACAAAAATATAGTTTTTAAATTTTACTAAATTTAAGAGGACAACCCTAACGCTCCCTAGCGTAGGTATCTATCTCAACAAATAGGCTTAGTTTCGGTATTGGTGTATTTATATACTGTGTAAGAGATCAGGGGCGTAGCTACCACCGTATTAGCCATATCAATGATACGGGCCCCCCGAGCTACAGGGGCCCCGCCTTGTAGAACCAAAGTCAAAGTCAAAAGTCAAAATTGTTTATTGCACGAATGTGAGTACAGAAGATCTTAAAGCTAAACAGATTATTGAGCGTAACCATAAAATCATTACCGCCATTAGGGCTGTACCGCCGTCGGGTAGAAGGGCCCCCGACCAACTTTGATACAGGGCCTGTCCAGGGCAAGCTACGCCACTGTAGGGGATCCTTCTTAGGACTTCCATCTGTACCATACTTCGTTCATTACACCTGCACCAGTGCATTTTTAATCTCCAAAATAAAACACGTTTTTAAGCCGATTGTTAGCAATAGTCTAATCTTAATTATTCCTTTTATTTATTACTTTTAAAGTGTATATGTATGTAATCGAATACAAATGCGCCGCAACCTTATCGTGTCGCCGGGAGTTGCGGGGGGAACGCTGACGCGGGCTGCGCGTTCCTTTTGACGCGACCCGCTTGGTCAATGTGTATGAAGTAATAATAGACAATAATAGAACCATTTATTTCAGGCTGCATAGGCCCATAGAAAAAATACCTTAAAGACTAACATACATATTTATAAAACAAAAACATACATAATACCAGGGGGGTTCCACTCCGCACTGCAGGTGCGCTCGCCGCATCACCTATATTACGGGAGGTCACGACAAATTTGGCAACGATCACCAATATGGCTGATCGGAAGCTCACAAGATAAAGGGCAACTCCGTGATGCCAAATATGTCGGTCTGCCTGCGCTAAGTGGTTGCGTTATCGAAATATGGCGCCTGCAAAACCAGTTATTGTTCCCAAAAAAAAACGATAAGTAAAATGGCTGAATAAAGTACAGAAAGGAAGTACCGGTTGCACTCATGTGAATTCTGCTAAAACTGAACAAATATTTGGTCGCGTTTCGAAGTTCAGCTCGTTTAAAGACCCTTGATCGTTGCCAAAAAAAAACGATAACCGAAATGGCTGAATATGACGTGGTATAAAGTATCAGTATGTACGAGCTTAATGCACCAAAACTGAAAAAATCTTTGGTCGCGTTTCGTAGTTATGAAGCGGTCTAGGTTACAATATCTCATACATTGTTGGAGTATTTTTTCAAAAGCATTGGATAAATCAAGTTAAAACATATTTTTGGGGAATAAGCACAGTGTCAAAAACATCCTCCTACACTTCTTTAGCAAACCTACCCTCCTCCGGTTAGGGGTAAGTAAGATCTGGTATCCAAATAGAAGACAAGTCCTTCCTCATCTACCGAAGCTTTTCCTTTTTGAAATGTCACCTCTAGTCTTGCTTTGATGTTCAGTGCCGTTCACAGAATTTTTAGACAGGGTAGACGTTTAAGTGACGGTTTAACTTGCGTTTGGTTTTCATTAATTTCAAATCAGGTGTACAAAAGCTATTTACTATCAAGCTAACTGTTCGGAAAATTTCGGTAATTGTTGACGCTCAAGCTGAGAAAGACACTGTTTACTCTGTGCTATTGTATGCGTTATTTAAATCATTGTGTGCTACTTATCTATAGGAATGCACACTAATCTGTATCCGCATGGTTGCGCGGCATGCATGTATACATTTTACCGGAATAGTTTGTGTCTTTCCCGTTAAGCGCACAGTGGCGCTTTTGCAACGCGATGCGAAGTGGCGTCGTTGAGCGGCAGGTAAGATACCGATGATACGCCAACAAATGGAGCTTGTTTATACTTTTAGAAGTTTCTTTATTGATAACAGGAATATTAGACGTAAGGATCAAATAAAATCAGTTTATATTTAGCAGATTGGCAGGGTGTTTTTATGTCTATTATTGAATTTAAGCTGTAGTATGTATTTTTTTAATGTTTCGTCATACTCGTACATAGGCTATTATTATATCAGTCTGCCACTAAACACGAGATCTGAAAAGGGCTCAAAGCTTTGGGGATGAAACTAGTTGCAAATCCATCATCATCATCATAAATCAAAAGAAACGCAGCATTTGAAAAATAAACTCACTTTAGAACTATAAACGAAGCCTTTTTATAATTATTATCATCAAACCTCGATTTGACGGTAGCAATTATGTAATGATGTCGTTACGTTCATCAGAACGTAACTACAACTGTTAAGTTTAAGGGTTGTTTTTCGTTAAATGTCGATGTGGATGAAAAAGAAATGAATAGGATCCAGCCCCTCTAGCACACTAGCGTTTATCGCTGACATAAAACATTCGTCCCTTTTGCACACGCATACTGCTTAGAACGGGATAAATGCTTTATGTCATCGATAAAAGCTAGCGTGCTAGGCCCCCAGAAACTGATAAGATTCAGCAGGTGAGAAAGAATTTGTCTTCCATTTGGATACCAGATCTTACTTACCCCTAACCGGAGGAGGGTAGGTTTGCTAAAGAAGTGTAGGAGGATGTTTTTGACACTGTGCTTATTCCCCAAAAATATGTTTGAACTTGATTTATCCAATGCTTTTGAAAAAATACTCCAACAATGTATGAGATATTGTAACCTAGACCGCTTCATAACTACGAAACGCGACCAAATATTTTTTCAGTTTTGGTGCATTAAGCTCGTACATACTGATACTTTATACCACGTCATATTCAGCCATTTCGGTTATCGTTTTTTTTTGGCAACGATCAAGGGTCTTTAAACGAGCTGAACTTCGAAACGCGACCAAATATTTGTTCAGTTTTAGCAGAATTCACATGAGTGCAACCGGTACTTCCTTTCTGTACTTTATTCAGCCATTTTACTTATCGTTTTTTTTTTGGGAACAATAACTGGTATTGCAGGCGCCATATTTCGATAACGCAACCACTTAGCGCAGGCAGACCGACATATTTGGCATCACGGAGTTGCCCTTTATCTTGTGAGCTTCCGATCAGCCATATTGGTGATCGTTGCCAAATATGTCGTGACCTCCTAGTCTACTATAGCATAGGTTAATCGCAGTAGGTTGCCGGCTTGGCGCGCGCGCGCCCGCTCACTCTGTGTCGCGCGTTGATAGTATTACAGTAAGCAGCCCAACCCTAGCGGTGCGCCAGGGCATTGCGGGTGGAGGGCGGGCGCGGGCGGCGCCTTCCTTTTGACGCAAGCCGTCTGGCGAATGTTTATGGGGTAATACGAACTTTTTGTGTCTGATCATAAAGTTGGAATTCGTTTAATGGTGGTCGAAAAAGAGAAGTTTCTGTACGTTAGTACTATTATTTATTCTGTGGTAAGGTAATACGAACTTTTTGAGCGCGTCAATAAAGTTGGAATTCGTATAATCGCGTTTAAACCAGTGAAGTTTCTGTACATTAGCACCGTTAGTTATTCCGTGGTGCTGCGCAGGTCGCACGGCACGCGCGGCGCCATCGCCGAGGAGCTGGCGGCCGTGGTGCGCGCGCTGTGGTCGGGCCAGTACCGGTTCATCGCCGCCAAGGACCTCCGGGTACGTACCACGAAAATGAAAATGTTTTTTTTTTTCTTCAAGTAGGCCTTATAGGCTCTTTCACATGTCTGAATCTACTAGCGCTTCGGAAAATGGAAGATGCTACTGAGAAGAAACGCCGCAAGAAACTCAGCAGTTTATTATTTTTTTCTTCTCTTTTCAAAACTGATTACATTGCAATATAGATAATTATCACAATAGTACAGTCAAGGAATTAAATTTACAACCCACCTAAGGTTCAATAGCAGATAGCAAACTGTCACCATAAGAGCTATAGAGCAAGACGTTAGTTTGACATATCGACCTTAATGCATTGCGAATGTCAGACGACATTTCAACGAAATGGGTAGGGAATTAACTTCCTTGACTGTACATGACATATACACATACATAAAAAAAGATAACAATAAATAGCGCAGCAAGCTTTGTCCCCAGATCAAAGAAATTAGATAGGGATGTTTAACCACGTTACTGTAACACCTACACTCGCCTAACAGAGAACCAGTTTATTTTCCACTAGCGACCCGCCCCGGCTTCGCACGGGTACAATCAATTTTAAGACTCATTTTTCTACACCTTCGGTTACATTGTTCAAATTTTACCAAGGATCCCTAATTTTTTTCAAAATGAAATGTAGCCTATGTCAAATTGGAAGAATGTAGAGTTCTATTGGTGAAAGAATTTTTTAAATCGGCCCAGTACTTTTTGAGCCTATTCATTACAAACATTCAAAAATAGGTACAAATCTTTCCTCTTTATAATATTAGTGTAGATTATGAGACGACAAGCTTTTGTCGTGTAGTGTTTAGTGGTGGTGGTGTGTAGTTGAGTTTGTGTGAAATATATTGTTTCGTGTGAAAGCGGAGGAGAGTGGGTTTTTGCATGAATATATAAATGTCGCACAGACACAGCTATTTTGCACGAGCCCGGCACTGGTTTCGCGGAGTAGCCAGGTAATTTGTTCCAGTTTTTTGTTACCAGGCTTATAAAAAAGAAAAATATATACCTTTAATTAGTTTAACAAGGCAGGACATGGCAGGATATTAAAGTATGTATGTGTGTGTGTAAACCATAAATGACAAAAAGTCCCATACTGACTTCTACCTTTTAACTCTTTGTTCCCAACGAGTCACACCCTCAGCTGTCACACTGTGACTCGTTGGGAATAAATATTAAAAAAATCACATCTGGTAACATTGTGACTAGTTGGGATTTGTTGTAGCAAAAAGTGTTCCCCACGAGTCACAGTGTGACAGTTGCGGGTGTGACTCGTTGGGAATAAATATTAAATACAGTCCCATCTAGTAACAGTGTGACTGGATGGTTTTTTTTTTGTAAGAATATTCTCATCTGTGACAGTGCCTTACTATGTTCTGAAAAAAGCCTGCCGCTACATATTTGTACACCCGCCCGTACACGGTTCACGAACGTACAATTTTAGAGCACCGTACAGTATTACCAAAAATATATTGTGCCACGATGTACCTGCGCAGTAGACCAATTTTAGTAGCGCGAGAAATTTCGATCTACCAATGATAAAGTAGAATTTTACGCGGGCTAAACTCTTGCGCTTTTATTGGTCTATCGATTTCGGAGCAACATGGCGGCAGCCCGTGCGCCACAGTGCACGAATTGTTAAGCGGGACAAAGCTAAGAATGCATAGCAAGCAATACTCTGCCAGTTGCGCTTGCAAATAAAGTACAATATGGATTATTCACACGTTCGGCTACTGTCGGAAACCGGTCTGCGCTTCTCTGCACAAACGAATATACTGCCGATGCTCAATATATTTTTGGTAAAACTGTATGTTGTGTTTTAGCATTTCCGCGTTTGTGTGTTGCCAGAGCGAGGTGGGTAAGCACCAGCGCGCGTTCCGCGGCTGCGAGCAGCAGGACTCACACGAGTTCCTCACCATCCTCATGGACTGGCTCCACCTCGACCTGCAGTTCTCCATCAAGCCGCCGCACAAGGTACCGCCAGACTGTTGAACAAACAGAGACAAAACATTTATTTATTGACTACTAGTGACTCGAGACTTGTGCTTGTTTGCCTTCCTATGTTGTATAAAAAAAAAGAGTTGCCAAGTGTCCCGATTTTAGCGGGACGTCCCGCGCCACCGCCGATTTTTAATGTCCTGCCGGGACAGGTACAGTCAAGGAGTTTAATTCCCTACCCATTTCGTTGAAATGTCGTCTGACATTCGCAATGCATTAAGGTCGATATGTCAAATTAACGTCTTGCTCTATAGCTTTTATGGTGACAGTTTGATATATGCTATTGAACCTTAGGTGGGTTGGAAATTTAATTCCTTGACTGTACGTGTCCCGTATTATGTAATTTTTGGCTAGACGAAGCAACAAAACAATCCAACAGTAATCTTTTACTGAATCTACATATTTATCACCCATTTTGAGCGCCTATATCTCAATTGTTTTAAATTTACCGCGCGTTAAAATTCGTTCGGTTTCGCTAGCGCAAGATAGACTTGTTATAATTATCTCCGCAGATTTTTAATTGAAAGTGTCGTAAAAAGTTGCCGTATCGAGTTGTGTTGTACATCATTTTAAAGACAGTGAACTAGGAAACACACTGCAAAAAACAGTTCTGAAAAAAACGTGCTAGTTTTCAAGTTGTGAGCAAAAACATTTTAAACAATTTAAATCAACGTCTTTACGCGCTGCCGATGAGTCACCGTAACTACCCACCGCGCCGCTGCGAACAACGCGCGGCCGCTGACACAAGAGCGAAGTGGACGTTCACACAGGAGCAACGGACATTAAGGATTTGTCCTATCGGAGTCTGACAGAATGAACAAGAATAATAAACCCACCCCGACGACGGTAATGACAAGGCGGAGGTTAAAGGTGCAGGCAGAGACTCAAAATGTAAAAAACCAGAAGGTTCAAGGTTTGAAACGTGTCAAATCTCAGCAGAATGTAAGCAGTAGTACTTCTGCAGACCACGAAGGGATTAATCTAAGTAACATAAGTTTGCCGGACCTTAACAATACTAATGAATGCGAGACAATCGAAAAATTAAAATTAGAATTACAGACAACTAAGAACGAACTTGAGATTGCTCACCATGAAATTACTAACCTTAACCTAGAGAACAACCAATTAAAATTAGAATTATCTCAAACGTGTAATAAAATGGGAATCTACAAAAATATGTGCGAAAATATATTAAGTGATCCAAAAAAATCACAGAAAGCTCCAAATTCAATTACGTCCAGGAATACTGACACAAATAAATTTAAAAAACTTAAAGCATGTAAAATCAAACTTGACTTCAGTGAGGATATATCGTGTGAACCCGTGAAAAACAACGAGAGGTGCAATGTACAAAACAAGAGTAAATTAACTAAGACAAGCGCTGTAATGAAGAGAAGACTTCATAAAAAAATTAAAAGACAAAATAAAATTATAAAAGCTTTACGGAAAAGCCGCTATACTAGAGAAGTTGACGAATTCATTTCAGAAAATAACTTTAAATGTGACGCACTAAAGAGCCCAAAGATTACTCAATCCTCCAATAATTCCCCACTACATCTGAAAAAAGATACGAAACACGTGTGCAAAACTGACAATCCCATACATAGGGAAATCAGAAATAAATCCCTGAAGGAAAAGCAAAAGGTGCTGATATACTCAGACAAAAGTGGAATAGGGTTAGCTGCCCAACTAATGCAAATAGACGACACTTCTACTGTCACAAATATCTGTAAGCCTCAAGGTAGATTTGAAAACATTTTAGAAAACTTTACACAGCATACAAAAAGTTTAACGGACAAAGACACCGTTGCAATATTGTTGAGCCAATACATTTGGAAACATAAACAACAATCAACATATGTACAAACGCTGAAAAATCTTCTTTGTGACCCTAATAGAAAATTCAAAGTCGTAATAACCAGTTTACTGTACGATGACATCAATAATAACGCAATTTTCGCAATCAATCAAGAAATATCATTACTAGCAAATTGTACACACGAGATGCGTTATCTGGAATTAAATCCGAACAATAAAAATAAAAATCAAATGCGAAAAAATATTTTAAACGCTTTAGTCAATGTCATCCATGGCAAATTCTGCGCAACATCTTCTCTGACGTTCATCCAGACCACAGCAAAAGGCAAAATGGAGTTTTTTCCCAGTGCAAGGCAACTGAAAAACCAAACTTAACTGTAGTCCACACTAATATCCAAAGCATAAGCAACAAGTATTTAGAAATAGAACTATTGACCAGAGAATTAAATTGTGATGTATTATGCTTAACAGAAACATGGGCAAATGACCTGCAAGTAGAATCTATGACAATCGAAAATTTACATTTAGTATCGTACTTCAATAGAAAATTATTTAACCACGGAGGTGTAGCTATTTACATTAAGGATAATATACAGTACAAAGAACGGAAGGACATCGTTAGGTTGTCAGTGGAAATGAACTGTGAAATGGCTGCTATCGAGATAAAGTCTTCCAAACTTATTGTGGTATGTGTGTACCGTCCAGATTACGATTTTGACGCCTTCAAGGACACTATTGAAATTATTTTTAGTAAAATATCACGAGAAAATAAGAATATGGTTGTGGCTGGGGATTTTAACCTGAATATACTTCAAAACAATAGAAAAATCACAAAATTTAAGAATATCCTCAATAGTTACAACTGTAAATTTCTCATAGATAAACCGACTAGAATTAGTGGACAAAGTGCTACATGCATTGATAATTTTATAGTTAACTTTAATGACCAAAGCATAGAAGCAGTAGTATTAGACATCAAGCTCTCGGATCACAACGTCATATTATTTAGATATAATGCAACAACCACTGAATCAAAATATAAGACAACAATAACCACTAGAAAAATGATAAAACAAAACTATAATTACTTTCACTATCTACTGAGTAATGATGAGAAACTCATGACAGAGATAATTTCAAATTCCGACCCCAACGTTAAAATGGACATATTTCTAAATGCATTACAACATTACTTCAAGATTGCATTTCCTGAGTGTAGAGTAACATCGAAACATAGGAAAGAGAAATGGTTTTCGAAAGGAATAGAGCAATCGACAAATAATCTGAAGAAATTGGAAATGATTCAAGACCTAGCCCCTTGCCCAATCAGAGCAAACAAAATAAAATTATACAAGAAAACATTCCGAAAAGTTTTATACACCGCGAAGAAGATCAGATACTCCGCAAGAATAGGAAAAGCTCAAAATAGAGCAAAAGAAGCATGGGACATAATTAAAGAACAAACAAAAAAACATAAAACGCAAAAAAGAACAATGATCGAAATAATACACAACGTAGAGAAAGGTCATAATAATGTAACAGATAGTAAAGAGATAGCTGAAGTATTTAATAAATTCTTTTCCACGGTAGCTAACAGGATAACTGGTTACATGCACACAGATACAAGCACATGCAGAAGTTTCTTACAAAAAGTCAAGCAGTCAGAGCATAAAATTCAGTTCACTCTGCTAACAACACAAAAATTGAGAACTACTATTAAAAAATTAAAAAGCAAACACTCCAAAGATATATACAATCTAGATACAGCCTTTATAAAGAAAATATTGCTGGAAAACGATTATTTAATGGAGATAATGTTAAATATAATAAATAGTTGCATTAAGGAAGGCATATTCCCGTCGTGTCTCAAGCGAGGAAAAGTTATTCCAATATACAAAAAAGATAACAGAGAAGATCCTAATAACTATAGGCCTATATGTATCTTACCTGCTTTATCAAAGATCTTGGAGTCAATTATTAAAGACAAAATAGTGGACTATTTTGAATTAAACAATATTTTCGCTGTAAACCAATTTGGCTTCAGGAAAAACAAATCTACGGTGATGGCATTACGTAAGGTCGTGGACTTCATCCTACAGGGCCTGGATCAGTCTCAGAAATGTTCTAGCATTTTTTGTGACCTTTCTAAGGCGTTTGATTGCCTGAGACACGATATTCTCTTAGAAAAACTATATTTCTACGGATTCCAAGGAATAGAACTACAACTTATCAGAAACTATCTAAAAGATAGAACCCAAGTAGTTAATGTGAATGGAGTCACCTCGAACACGACACAAATAGATGTCGGAGTACCACAGGGTTCAATATTAGGACCCGTATTATTCTTAATTTATATTAATGATTTACCAGCTTGTATACCAGACGATGTACTGGTGACACTATTTGCTGATGATACCCACGTAGGCATCAAGGGGAGCAGCATAGAAGAAAACAAAAGAAAGATACAAAACGTGATGATCATGCTTAAAAAATGGTTCCATGCAAACGGCATAATACTTAATACGGGGAAAACTACCTTAATAAATTATACTAACAAACTGAAGATTGACAAAGACTACTATAATGACATAGAAATTAATAATAAAACAAATACGACATTTTTAGGATATGAAATTGACAATAAAATTAGCCATAAGCTCCACATTGACAAAATTTGTAAGAAAATTGCAAGTGGGAATTATGCACTCGTCAAATTAAAACGACTGATAAATAAAAAGTCTTTATTAATGGTCTACTACGCATATATCCATGCAAATATAAACTACGCCGTGACAATATGGGGAAACGGAGCTGAAATTCAAAGAGTATTAAAACTACAAAAGAAATCTATTAGAATAATGAATAATCTGTATAGACGTGAATCTGCTAAGATGTATTTTAAAAAGGAAGGAATAATGACAGTTATATCATTGTATATATACAACAGCTTAATGGAAGTACACAATGAAAAAAAGAGCCTAAAGCAAAGGAAAGATATTCACAAATATAATACACGAAATAAAGAAAAATTATGTATACCTAAGACACGAACTAAGAAGTATTTGAAACAAGGAATAGGAATTAAAATCCAAATGTACAACATGCTACCAACTAAAATTACTTGTTTGCCAATGCAAGATTTCAAAAAGAAAATCGAAGGCTTTCTGAAGAAGAATCCATTGTATTCCATAAATGAGTACATGGCTCTAATAAAAGATGTGAAGTAGTGAAATTTATAATGGTTTAGTAAATGTTAATTGTTATTTTGACTTGCTAAATGTAATGTTTGTTACATGGCCAATAAATCTATCTATCTATCTATCTATCAATCCGTTGCGTGATTCTTAAGGAATAATCGGCCAAAGACATGAGGGCAGGCGGGAATGGATAGCGATTTTGTTTTATGCAATGTAAAGATAATATCATAAAAAAGAAAATATAATATGGCGGCCGCGTATTGGCAAACGCAGCGTAGGACGACCAGCCACAAGATGGTCCGATGACCTCATACAGGTGGCAGGAAGGCGCTGGCTGCATGCCGCTTCCAACCGGTCACTTTGGAAATCCATGGAGGAGGCCTATGTTCAACAGTGGACTTCTTGTGGCTGAGATGATGATGATGATGAAAGATAATATCATAGAATCCTTTGGGATTCAAAATCAGCACTCAGCAAAACCGATTTTGTTACCTCGTTGCGCTAATGACTATTTCTAATGGATTTGGCAGCTTTGCACATGATCCTTAAAAACTAAATCCCTTTTTATAATAAATTACTAACATAGTTTTTAAGTAATTAATAGATTCAGGCGTTACTTTGCGGAGGTCCATATCAACAAGCTGGAACAAATTACCTTGCTACTCCGCGAAACCAGTGCCGGGCTCGTGCAAAATAGCTGCGTCTGTGCGACACATATATGTTCATGCAAAAACCCACCCTCCTCCGCTTCCACACGAAACAACATATATCACACAGACTCAACTACACACCACCACCACTAAACACTAAAACTACACGACCAGCTATTTTGCACGAGCCCGGCACTGGTTTCGCGGAGTAGCAAGGTAATTTGTTCCAGTTTGTTGATAGTTTTTAAGCTTTTACTAACCCATGTGGATCTCTGTAGCCCGAAATTTAAAAAAAACGTGTTTTGTTAGATGCACCTCCCGTATGTTCCGCAGGACAGCCTCCCGCCGTCGGAGAAGGCGTGGCATGAGTACACCAAGTCGAAGGAGAGCTTGATCCTGCGGCTGTTCTACGGCCAGATCAAGTCCACGGTCAAGTGCACCGTATGTGGTGCAAACAGCGCCACCTACGAGTCCTTCTCCAACCTGTCGCTGGAGCTGCCGGCGCTCGCCAACCGCTGCTCGCTGCAGGTCGGTCCACGCTGATCACTGATCATCATACATATCGTGTCATCAAAATACCTTACTTCCTTTCAGGGTTTTTTTCCGGTTCCTTAATTCGGCTTTGACCGTGATCCTTGACCTCGGACCTTGTGCAACGTCCGTCCGGATAGCTACCACCATCTTTTTTTTGCGCTCGGCAACCGCTGCTCGCTGCAAGTCGCACAAACACTATACGAATACAATACAAAACCATTTAAAAAAAATTTACCGAAATTTCTTTCGATTTTTATTTTTAAATGTTTTTAACATTCAAATTATTAAATTAAAATTGTAATGACAACACAATAGTAGTTTATGCAACTGCTATATAATGAGAGGCCTTAAAACACGAGTGTGGTTTTATGAAACGAGCGTCAGCGAGTTTCATAATAGGATCACACGAGTGTTTTAAGGCCTAATTATATACAGTTGTATACATTACTTTATCTACACACATATCATAACTGCAAAAAACCGTAACAGCAAAAAACCAAAAACGAATGACAACTAATGGCCGCCATGTATATTAAAAAGTTACTCTGTGATTCGATCTATCCGTCAAGACGAACGTTTTTTTTAAACCATAGACGAACGAATATAGTCCCTATTGTCATATCACTCGAGATCAAATGTCGTGCGTTTAAATTAAAAAAACATACTGAGTTGACGTTTCGTATCGATAACTGTTTTAATATCTGTGGATACTAGAATAGAGACCAACTTGAATTTTGACAGCTGTTCCAAATTTAAATTCATAACGTCACGAGCAGTCACGAGATATCGGTAATGTGATGACCAATAAAGAACAGATTTACCTACTACCACAGACAAGAAAATTCTTATAATAACATTGGTTGTAATAATGCTGGTCATTTCCTAGGGTTTTTGAACGCGTTATTTAGCCTTTATGATATGTGTGTAGATAAAGAAAAATTAGGGTAGTTGTACCCTTAAAATCAATAATGTAATGACCGTTAGACGAAGCACATTGAAAAATTCGCAGGGTAGGGCAGCGGCAGTGTGGCGAAACTGGAAAACGCAAGGCACGGAATGCTGATATTGCAGGTTCAAGTCCTGCCATTGCCCTAATTTTTCTTTGTGTTGTCATTACAATTTTAACAAAACCATTTGTTTGCTAGAACTCAACTACAAAATAAAACATAACATACGTTTCATTTATAAAATAACATTTCAAATCCAGTCAAAGTAATATACAGGATGTCTCATTTAAATCGGTCAGTAAGGGAGCGTCTGAAAGTATAATACATACGAAGATCTGTTCTTAGGAACCATGTCATCGATTTTAATAAGAAAAACTGCATTAAAAAAAACAATACAAATTCGTATTGAAAAAAACGGCGGTCACTTCGAACACCTACTAAAATCAATTAAAATGTGTGAAAACAATGCATTTTATTCATTTTAGACATGTTTCATAGAGCCTTACTGCTTAAGACATACACAATCGATATCTAAATAGAAATAGTGTAAATTTGTTTTGTTTTTTTAAACAACCGGGTTCGATTCCCGAGCTGAGTACAGGTTTTTTTTTCCACCAGAGTCATAGAATCATGGTTACACATTCATTTTACAAGAATGTGCAGGTTTTTCGCGATGTTTTCCCTCGCCGTAAGAGCATTGCCTACCTACGTCATGCCTATAATGACATACTTCTAGACCCCGAGAAGTGAACAAATCATGTATCTCTCCCAGGACTGCCTCAAGCTCTACCTGAACGGCGAAACGATCCCCGGCTGGAACTGCCCCAACTGCAAGGAGAAACGGGACGCGGTCAAGAAGCTGGACATATCCCGGCTCCCTCCCGTGCTCGTCATCCACTTCAAGCGGTTCTACGTGGACCCTAAGGAGTACATGGCGAACGCGTACAGGAAGAAGCAGACGTACATAGACTTCCCGCTGGAGGAGCTGGACATGCGGCAGTTCTCCCTGAACTGCAGCCCCAGCAACCAGGTGTACAACCTGTACGCCGTCTCCAACCACTACGGCTCGATGGAGGGCGGCCATTACACGGCGTATTGTAAAAGCAGCGTGTATGGGAAGTGAGTGTCTTTGTTGGATTAAAGTTTCTTTTTTTGTTATTAAGAAAGAGTGTATACGAGCAAACCATCGATATAAGAAGACAATAGATCTGCTTTCTTGTTCGGATTGTTACTAGCCGAGCGTCACAACTTTGTGACGGGGTGAAGCAGGTGAAGAGGGGCTTTCAATATTTAGCCATTGGTTCAACTTTGAATCTTATCGTTAGTGAATAAAGTGCTTCTAAGTTTTCTAACTAGCAGCGACACGGGCGTCGGATAGCAGAACTAAAAATATGACGCCAATGTAAAACGTACAAAACGCAGAACTGTTTACTTGACAATTGGCACATACAATTTTATTCAGGCTATCCAACATAGTCTACCAAATAGACTATGGTCGGCTACTCTGCCACTGCGTTGTACACAGTTCTATAGTTTTCTCATTTCGATGCTTCAATTACGATAAGATTCAAAGTTGAACCAATGGCTAAATATTGAAAGCCCCTCTTCACCTGCTTCACCCCGTCGCAAAGTGGTGACGCTAGGCTTGTTACAATCCGAACAAGTAAGCAGATCTATCGTTTTCTTATGTCGATGACTGTAAGCTTTTAACTAATTACTCATGTAATGAAATTTTCTTTATTTTGTATCTGGATTCAAATGAGCATATTTCCAAACAAAAAAAAGGAACTTTTTTCTTCATCATTTTGGTAACCTGGTATCGCTACAACTTGTTAAATATCATTTTTTTATACTTCTTTGGGGACCTCATATTTTGCATTTTAATGTCAGTCTGTTCGTGAATGGAATACCGTACTGTCTCAAGATGTTTGTGAATGTAATGATGGATGTTGACGACCTGTATGGTACAGTGGCACATGTGTCTGCTTCCTGTGCAAGAGGTTCCGGGTTCAAATCCTGGTATGGGCAGATATTTGTGTGACGAACACGAATGTTTGTACCTGAGTCATGGATGTTATTTGTATTTAAGTTTGTATTTATCTAAATAAGTATGTTTATCCGTTGCCTAGTACCCAAAACACAAGGTTTGCTTAGTTTGGGACTAGGGCAATTGGTTTAGGTTTAGGTTAGGTTTAAAGATCATTTATTCCCACTAAGAATTAACATTCACTTTCATGAGAACTTATAGAAAAATAAATACAATTATATGCAATGAGCGCAATAATGAAAAAAAAAGGTAGATTGCATGACGCTCGTTCATTCTACAACATTATGCCGATATATCTTTTTTTTTTTTACAAAGTGGGTAGAATTTCTGCGCCAAGCTAAACTATACATGGATACGTTGAGTTACGTTGAATGGAAATGGCTTCACATGGATGGACGTCGAACCAAGGTGGTGTAAATTGTCCCAACATATTTATTTATTTATTTTATGTGTGCAGATGGTACAAGTACGACGACCACGTGGTGACGGAGATCTCGTCGAGCGAGGTGAAGTCCAGCGCGGCCTACATCCTGTTCTACACGGCCGTCGGCGCGCTGCGCGCCTCGTGAGCGCCCGCGCCGCACTTGGCCGCCGTTCGTTACTTGGCCGGGACCAAGGTACTTGGCCGGCACTTGGCCAGGATTTAGTTACCTGGCCGACACTTGGCCGGGACCTAGTTACTTGGCCGGGACTACGTTACTTGGCCGACGCTTGGCCGCCATTCGTAACTTGGCGTGATAGTGAGCGATGTGTCGTGACGTGTGAAATGTCAGGATCGAGTAGTCTAAGGGTAGCCGCGTTGGCAGCCTTTTAGCGCGACCAGAGTTTTGGAAACCCTCGCCGTATTGCGGAATTATTAAAACATAGTTTTTTTACCGACTGCCGCCAAAAGGGAGGGTTTTTTATGTACCGGTTACAGTTCCATTGCTTGGCGTTGTGGAGAGACTTCGTGAACGGTGCGCGACGGCGGCATTGTTTTAGTGGAAATAAATAGTATTACTGTGATTGATAAATATTCAATGAAACGCCGAAGAAATTGCATTAACGTGGAAAACCTACATAGTGTTTTAATACCTAGAGAAAAACGAGAAAGATTATATTCTCTAACCCCTTATTCATAAAAGTTAACCAACCTTTTGAACTAAATGAATGATATTATATAAATAAGGGTTAGATAGGCTAGAAGTGCGCCGATTTCAATTTGCCAAAATGATGCCAAATGGCACCGATCTTCGCAGGTTGCTAAGCAACAAGCCAACGGTGCACATGTTAACCTAAGCTGGTATTCAGAGTTTTTTTTATGGTTATATTACAACAAGTCAGTGACTAAAATATGTTTTGTTCCTTTCATGCGAAGGCAAACATCACAATAAGAGATGAAGAAAAACAATTAACTAATGGAGATGGTTTACCAAGCGTTTATGGATGAGGGGTGCTCTACCCCTGATGAGGGGTTTCTGACCTAACAACGTTGTTGACATCGATGTTAACATGACATGAAAAGTATAATCCTTATGGCAGGGTTTATAAAACTCTGGTCGGGTTACGCTTAGATTTCACCCGAAGAACTTGGCTTCATACTTGGCAGTGTCTAGCGTTTGTGATCGTTCGGGACGCGAGAGAACAGGAGGGTTATCTGAGCGCAACAACGACGAGCTCGACGTTGGCGCAGCGCCCTGTCTTGCTCTAACGCGCTGGCTCGGTGAGCGGGACAGGGCGATGCCTCGACGTCGAGTCCGACGCTGGTGCGCTAGAGAATAAGTGCTGGACGCTCATACTTATTAATTATTGTTGTGATTATCATTACGTGACAGAAGTTGTTAATAGTTAATAATCGGACCTTGAATTGTTTATTCCCTGTTAATTTGTAATTACTGGCGTGTTGTTTAGTAGCAATGTGAATCTTATTGCAATGTCTTGAAGCTGATATTTGTTTGAACCGAATTTGATGATACCCCACTGAATGGATGATTTAAGATTTTATTTGTGTCTATTTATTCAGAATATTATGAACCCTTGAAATATCGACAAACGAATCATCAAATCCTCATTTCACCCAATTTCATTCCATCGAAAGGTATTTTTTGCTTCAATATTTTTTTATTTTGGATGAAGCTTCTACCCTAACCTAACCTAGACAATACATATAAAAGATAGATAGAAATTGTGTCAATGAAGTTAAAACTCTGCGAAATGATACATTCGGTGAAACAAGGGTAAACGGTTTTCGCGACTTGTAGACATTCAAATAAAACAATTCAAATGGTTTGTATAGCGAGCAGGCCCGTGAACATGAGATCTGATAACTATATGTTATAAAAAAAAAAAACTACTTAATCCCTTAAATTCGGTACCCTTAGAGGTGGAATATTTTCTCCAAATTCAACTGGGTACAATCTCGAGTATAACCAATTCAATTTTTAAAAAATCACTGAAATCGGTTTACAGTTACCGAATATATGTAATAAAAAAAATCCAATTGAGAACCTAGTAACTTTTTGAACTCTTTTAAAAAGAGCTCATAATGTAGGGAATAGCATTCGTTGCGATATGCGAAACTGTTTAAATTGTCTTATTTCAAAATGTTTTACGTTATTTCGAATTTATTTCAATGGAATTACAAATGTTGGTACAAGTTATGTATTACAACGAATGTCATGGATGAATAAAGCGAGAGGACTGAGTCGACATAGCGAGCTTTGGAGCTCGATTTTTAGACTTTATTACGACTATGACGTCACATTAACCTGCGGGTTATGCGAATAATTAGAAAAGCCAGAAAACCGTTTATTTTTATGAAACAAGGAGAGAAACGAAAATGGCGGTCTTTGAATTGGAATTAATCATTGCCACCCATAGGGAGCAACACCCGGAATAGAATCGCTGAACCTTTGCGCTTAGTGGGTCACCGTATGAAACTCAGTTTTCCACAGCCAATAATTCCAATCGACAATTTTCGTTTGCGCAGACTTTTCCGACAATAGCCGATCGTGGTAAAGAATCTGTATTGAACTTTATTTGCAAGAGCAAAGGGCAGAGTATTGCTCGGTATGCATTCTTAGCTCTGCCCACTTACATGATTCGATGAACAAGACGGCGCACGGGCGGCCGGCCGCCGCCATTTTGCCGCGAGATCGATCGACCAATAACAGCGCAAGATTTCAGCGTAGTGCCTTGCCATTGGTAGATCGAAGTTTACAGAGCTACATACAAAAATTAATCTACTGCGCACATGGAAAAAAGAAACGGGGGAAATGGTTTAAAGCATTATTTGTACCAGTACCGGTGTCGCCACACGCACACACTTGTGGTTATCGTCTTATACTACACTACTAAAATAACATAATCTTGATTGGTTAAAATTGTCAAACGATATAAGACAAATAGTACACAAGTTTTCGTAAGTAAAACATACCTTATCAGTAACATGTAAGGTTTACTTTTTATTAACATCAAATTGATTATATGACATTTTAATATGTAAACGTCAAATGAAAATTTGGCTTCGTAGTTCCGCTACTCAACACTAGATGTCACTTAAAACAACTTCACTTCAATAGTAGGAGAGCCGGCCGCAGAATTTTGTGCCTACTTGATACCGCGATGAAATGCACAATGGTTTCTCATTAAAAAAGATGCTAAGTCTGAATGTAATAATCTGCCAATTCTGGACTTGCAAAAGTTCTAAAGTGCCACTTTCGGTGCAAAAACTGGGGCGTATTTTACCCAAGTGACTACCCTGAAATGACTGTCACATTATCAGAAAAGAAATTCATCGTCAGAAATTTACTAGTAGATACAAAAAAGTGAAATCGATTGTTGATTTCTAAGCGGATACCGCGGTATCAAGTAGGTAAGAAATTTTGCGGCCTGCTTTCGTACTAAAAATTCAAAGTGACACATGGTTTTGGTTCGTTTTGACAGACCGAGTAGACGGGTTGTAGCTATGCTAGCTATCTATCGATATCGATGTCTTTCATCGCACACAAAATATTGTACCAGACATCGGTGTTGTTCATTTTGAATTATTAATTATATTATATTCTATGACATTATAGACAGACATGGTAAGATGTTTCGACTTCAAACCCGCCTGCCGCTGCCTTCACATGAAACAACATGAAGTCTATTCAGCCTTACTTGTATTACGTTATGTATAATAGGTCTACCATGACCTAAAGTTACGAATTTAGGCTATAATTAAAAAAATGCAATTTTTAGTTAAATGGTTGTTACCCACCACTATTCACACTTCACACGTTTATACTTCTAGAAAGTAAAACACGACACGTGTAAAGGTGTGTATACTTTGTAGTAAAACTTATTTTATATACACACATATCATAAGTGCTCTATAATGCGTTCAGAAACCATAGGCAATGGCCAGCATTATTACAACCAATGTTATTATGAGAAATTTCTTGTCTGTGGTAGTAGGTAAATCTGAAGTTTAATTGGCATTGCATACCGATTTCTGTAACGATATGAGTTTAAATTTGGAACAGCTGTCAAAATTCAAGTGGGTCTCTATTTTAGTATCCATAGATATTAAAACAGTTATTGATACGAAACGTCAATCCAGTGTGTTTTTTTTAATATAAACGCACGATATTTGATCTCGAGTGACATGAAAATAGGGACTTCATTCGTTTGTCTAAGATTTAAAAAAAAAAACTTAAAAGATAAAGTAATTTAGCTACACACATATCATAAGTGCTCAATAACGCGTTCAAAAATCTTAGGAAATGACCAGCATTATTACAACCAATGTTATTATAAGAATTTTCTTGTCTGTGGTAGTAGGTAAATCTGTTCTTTATTGGTCATCACATTACCGATATCTCGTGACGTTATGAATTTAAATTTGGAACAGCTGTCAAAATTCAAGTTGGTCTCTATTCTAGTATCCACAGATATTAAAACAGTTATCGATACGAAAAGTATCATTTTACGTATTGGGTTTTAGTAAAACGCGTATTGTTTCATTTTAATTTTTAATAATAAAATGCTCAGAGCATATGGTGCTTGATTTTGCTGGCATCCAATTAACTCTTCCCGTTGCATCTATCCATTTCTCTTTAACGCTAGGGTCTTTGGGAAACCTTAAAATAAATAAAATTAATCTTTAGTTAGAGACCCTGTTTCATTTAGTAGCGTTTATATTCCTACGAAATAGATTAGAACTCTCTCATAATTATAATTACGGAGATAGGGCCCCTTTAAAGCGAAAATATAAATCCTCTTTACTCTCTATCCCGTGGGCATTTCGAGAAACACTATACTCTAAATGTTTAATCCAGGGAAATGACAACACATCAGTGAAAACCGCATCCTTCTAGGTTAAGCCGTTTCTGAGATTAGCGTGAACAAACGCACAGACAAACAGATAATAATTCTAAAAATCGTGGTTTTGGGTTCTATTGCGCTTATAAATAGCCCTAGTAATAGTTTTTCTCAAAATAAATTAATGTACAGACACAGACTTGTTACAGATATATTATTATGTATATAAATGAATAGATGATTACATAATAAAGATTACTTAATTTCTTTCATCGATACATGTATCGATAAAAACAGTGTCCCCACCCAACATTGTTGTACCAACTGTAGCGCAGAACTTTCTAGAGAGAAATAGTAATTGCAATCAATCAATAATAAACTTTATTGTAATAAAGTACGGTTCAATTTTAACAAAATGTTCTGTTAAATTATTAGTACAATGAAAATAACTAAGATTTTTTATGGAATATCATTAAAATCGTACTTACCGGTGGTACGAAACACCCCCATTTTGAAGATTTTTACTCCTGCTATGGTTCTTGCACTCTAAAACTGAACAATACGGCATGGCTAGGGAAAAATAAGGTATTTGTCGAGACTAACACCTCTGCGGGATGACAGAACACGACTGGAAGCGGTTTAGCGGAGGTTACGTACAACAGTACGTAATGTTGGCACGCGCGTTACGCGTACATTGCATTTCCCCCGTTTCTTTTTTCCATGACTGCGCAGGTAGATCAGGAGGAGTTAATAGTTGTGCAAAACTATAGCAAGCCATTATTTCATGGAAGTCTTCTGTGAGAGGGTGGTATTACCCTTAAGAAATGCTAAGCAGTAACAGTTAGACGAGGACTTTGAACTTTTCAGTAATTAGGAAAGTTGCCAATAGATGGCGTTGCCTTATCTGAGTTTATTTAGAGATTAGTCTGCTTGTTTATTCATCCATGCGGATATTTATGACTTATGCAAGAGAGACGTAAGACGGAAACGTCATATACTAGAAAAAGTATCTTTTTTTTTTTTAGATCTGTCTGTTAAAAAATAAATGCGAATTATACTCAAAATGCTGATTGCAGTACTTTTAATTTATTACTACTTATTTTTGTAGCTGTAGTTGAAAACTATTGTCGACATGAAATCACCAAGTGTTGCTGTTCTCATTTTACTATTACTAAAGAAAGAAAAAACAGCAAAAATGCGTATGCAAAATAGCGTTTTCGCTTGAATTATTAAAAACATTAAATCAGCTTTCAAAATGTGCTATTAATAAAGCAGCGGGCACACCGAGGTAGTGCCGTGAGCGGAGCGGTAGCGTCACTTTGTGATATACCAATTTGTACGAACCCTTGCACACTGCATCGGCGCC
Organism: Ditula angustiorana; assembly: GCA_963691745.1. Lineage (NCBI taxonomy): Eukaryota > Metazoa > Arthropoda > Insecta > Lepidoptera > Tortricidae > Ditula > Ditula angustiorana. The sequence continues at coordinate 1,065,494 of OY829490.1, forward strand.
TCTGCGTGCGCGCAGCTTTAGTTCACAATTTCATGTTGAGTATGTGTTTATTTATTTCTTCAGTTTGTGTTTAGCTTTGTAATAATAGTTTGTGGAAGACTGAGTAGGAACCCATCTGGTTTCGATATGCCCGTACGGGCTCCGTCAACTAATTTGTGTAGTAAATAGGCCACTCGAAATATGTATATTGGAAAAACGTTATTTAACCTTTTCAACGCCAACGACTCATATATCAGCACCGCAGGTTCGATGCCAATGACCTATATATATACGTCAACGCGTGCAATATAAAAGTGACCTACGTGCATTCGCATAGGGTTCAACTTCGTAACTGATAAAAAAAGCTTTGCCTGTGAATTTCTTTTGTATTAGACGTGGCATTGAAAAGGTTAATGACGAGAGGTTAAAAGAAGACTACAGTTATTTGTTTAGGTTGTGAAATCAAGGTAAACAAAAAAAAATCAGGTCAACTCAAGAACCTCCTTCATTTTGTCGGTTAAAGACTACGTCACTCGGCGATTTATTCATGTATTACTTTGATTGGGTTGCTTTACTCTTGATTTTTATTCCTGTTTACCTTGTTTCCAATGACTCAAGATACTGTAGATATAGTCAACCAAGAAATTGCTTGACTAATTTTCGTCCGTATCACCAAAGGATAAAGTTTAAAAATGGTCACGCGATTACTTGGTCGACTACCACCGCCTCACTAAATCAACAGTGAACGGTCACCTTTAGCATTGTAGTCCAGAGAGCTAGCTCCTACCCGTCTGCTGCAAGTTAGCCGTTTAGGAGACGCAACGAGAGTCAAGAACTTACACACGCGACTACAAAGCGTCATACAAAACAAAAATGTAAAAATTTGAATAAACCTCTCCGGTACACAGGTGACATGCAGCAGTGTGCGTGACCTTAACACTGGTTGCGTTGCCATACCTCCCGCCTCGGCCCGCACCTAAGGCTGCGTTTCCACGAGAGATGTGCGAGGATGCGTAGCGAGGGATGTGTTTGTAAAGAAACAATGAGCCGTTATACCACCGCGAGCTAGGCGAGATAAATGAAGCGATTCTATTGTTTCTTACAAACACATCCCTCGCCACGCATCCTCGCACATCTCTGGTGGAAAAGCAGCCTAACGCTCGGTACAGTTCCCGGCAAACAACTTGAGCACTGACCTTGACTGCGCAGTAGCCGTTTCTAGTACAAAATTTCTAGCGCAACATACCCCCTCCACTCAGTTTATGCTCAAGATGATTGCCTGCAACTATACCGACCGTGTACACTTGTATGGGTGTCGCTTGAGTTTCCTAATACCGCAGTGAGCACTATATGACCTGTATGGTTGTTGTATAGACGTGATCGCCTCTAAGCAGCTGTTATAGCTACTTGAAGTGCGAGGTGAGGTAGCTTTAGATGCGAAGCCGCTAATTAACGATTTTAACCGAGCGGTAAAAAATTTTTTTCGTTTAAAACGGTTAATTATCCACATGTTTCCTGACTGCCGCCAGACTTGCAACTTGCACTTGGCCGGTTTTTATAGTATTAATTTGTATTATTAATGATTTAGTTACATTTTTTACGTTTAATTTAAATGACTTAGAGTAACAACAACAATTGTACTTTTTTTTTAGGTCGCAGTCGGATAATTAACCGTTATTAACCGCATTTTATCGGCAGCCAACCAGTGGCCCATTTCACAAAGCTACAAGCAACAATTTTACAAGTCTAAACCCGCAATATTGGTCATTATGCCCATTGCCCATTATTGACCAATGTTGCCGGTTTAGACTTGTGAAATTGTAACTTGTAGCTTAGTGAACCGGGCCACAGACCTTTGGTTAAATTACTGTAGTTAGCGGGTTTTTTAAAACTATAGTAAGAGCTAACTTGTAGCAGGCAAGTAGGGCAGTCTCAGAAGTAGTTTAAATCTTAAGAACCTTGTCATTGTAACGGTTGAAATGAGTTTCTCGAATTTGTCGCATCCCTGACAGCGACAAGGCACTAAAATGGTCAGCTATTTCTGAGGCTAACCCTACTAAAACAACATTCACATAGAATACATTTAGAGCTTGTTAGAGGTCTTAAATATTGTTTTGCGTTTGTGATGTGTCGTGAGGGTCTTAGAATTCAAGACCTCAGCACAGGAGGGTACACAGTCAGCAATTACAATCTATATGAACGAAGTCCTCAAAAAAGTCTGCGTAAGCAAATCTTTAGATCATAGGTTGTGTGTAATTTTTAACATAAAACTACCGTCAGACTCTGCCATATTAATACAAACGGATCACTCACGTATTATAAAGTCGAGAATTGCCCGGCATGTGAATCAAGGACATGTTGATTAAGGACCACGGACTGGTCCGAAGCATGTGGGGCAATTGTAGACCTTAAAATACGTGAGTGATCCGTTTGTATTAATAGAGTGTCATTTGGAGATCTTCTGTCGTGTAGATGTATCTTCTGCTGATTAAATATCTTTGTGAATCATATTCCATCGCCAGTGGCCGTCTTGAATCCAGTAACGGACGTAGGCCTCTCTTGATTCTCGCCATCGGGATGCCCTTAAAATGAACCCTTGCACTAACTCAAGTAATAGTGCAAGTCAAAACTTGTAACAGTAAGATGTAACGAATGCAGTGCCTCGAGTATATGATATCCTTTTCAGCCGGTGTGTATTACCAGTGCCATTTTGATTAAAATTCAGTAAAACGCCAATGTTTTATTCGATGACATGAACTTGTACATATTATTGTTAGTATTACAAACTAAAGGCATGTAATGTAAATCTTAAATTTAAGACGAACTTGAATAAATTCTTTGTTAATTAAACACTTGTTTTACAATGTTGTTTTAATGACATTTCAATACCTTCTTTTTTATGTTAACGGATTGTGACTACAACGCGGATCAGACCAGTAAGTTCTACCTATAGTAGTTCTGTTTAGTAATTTCTGGTTAAGGCAGGGTAAGTATCCATAGTGTTCGCGCACCTACTCTCTCCGCATCTGCAACTGCTCTGATGGCAAATACTGAGCTCCCCTTGGAAGTGGGCGTTGAATCAACAAACTAGTTAATTCAACTGTATTCCGATTATCTAGTCAAACATCAACATCAAGAACTACATTTTTTCATATAAACAAATGAAATGTCAAACATGCCATCTGCATGTATTTCAACAAATCCATTTCGGAATGAACCAGTATAACATCAACTGCCTTTTAACGTTGATTGATGATACATACCAAATTTGATTGGAGGTATTTCAATGTTTAATACTGTGTAATTCATCTTCCAAATTGTGAAGTCCTTGTTCTTGGAAGAACTTGTTCATCACTCATTTACCACAATATTGTTCCCAAAGCCCGCCTAATAAAATGCAACCTTGTTCCTTCAGTAAAACAATGGCATGGGCAGCTGAGAACTGGTGTTGCCATGCATGAACATGTTCATGTCGATGAGCATGTTGTCGGAGGTGTTCTCGTCCTGTGACTCATCAGAGCCATCTTCCTCTTCCTCCTCCACATTCAGATTTTCGTAGTTAAGGCCTGCAACAAATGGAGTATTCATTTTACAATACTAAATGTTTACGTAGTGTAGGTAACGAAATCCGACAACCATCATACTTCAAGTTGATATTTAGTAACTTTGTCTACATGGTACAGTCAGCCTCAGAGTTAGCTGAACACTTAAGAACTTTTTTTTCATGTGGCTTTGTCGAAGTAACATATGAAATGAGAGTTACTCGAATTTGACACATTACTGACAGCGACAAGGTACTAAAATGTTCAGGTACTTCTGAGGCTGACCATACAAATGCAAAATGCGTATAGCAACATGTGACATTATTTATGTATTTTTATCAAAGAAAGTCTGTTCTCTAAGGATGCAGACCTTGATTCATCAAGAAATATTCATTGGGAAAGCATAGGTTCATTGACAAGTTCCTAAAGCATATCTACTGAATTTGTTGGCCAGACTATTTCAAATCTGTTGATGCCTATCAAATTGCCTAAATTCATGCAAAATGCTAACTGAAATGTAATTTTGATAATGGAAATTCTTATTATTATACTAAATTTTAAGTACTGATGAAAGTTAAATATATGTAGACACAAATGCCGATCTGTGGAGATTGATTGACCACAAGCCAGTGGACGGAAAGGTATAAAAACTGACAGGGGCCTTCTTCATACAATGTACTTACTCAATACAGGGTTTGTAACGGTCAAATTAAGCTCCTGTTCATTGCAATAGGTCTCTTCAACCAGTTCGTTGCCCAGGGCTTGTTCGAGCTCCCTGACTGGAGCCCCGCTGGCCATTGAGTTGCTGGTCATCAGTTTCACTGCGGACTCGAGAGGACTGGGCTCGCTGGGTGCAGGGGCCGGAGCAGGACTCAGCAGGGAACGGTTGTTTATAATCAGCTGGGTTTTAAGACTTTCCAATTCCAGTCTTTCAATCTGAAAGATTAATATGTAGTTAAGGCATAAGTTTTTCTCTGGACCTAAATGTGTTAATGTCTGACTGAATTCCAAACATTTAGTACACTTCTTTTTCGTTTTTCGTTTAAGCTTGAAAGCGTATATAGAAAATCGAGGGGCGTCGGGAAATAATTGACACCTGTGTGGAGTCCGCTCGCAAAAATTTTATGGATCTACGGGGACGCCAGATTTGTTTTACTAAAAGGGGGTCGCGTATTTAAAAACCTCTGCACGTGTACGATAAAGTGTTTGTCCATAAGACATATAATATAACCTGTAAACCGTTGCGTTGATTACGGATTTTGTTGAGCGCCTCGATTATCCATTTTTCTTCCGCTAACAATTGTTTCTCTTCGGCGATGCGAGTGCTGAGCCGAGAGTAGACGGATCTTTGAACCATTTTTAACTCAGCAAATGCTGCTGTTGCTTTTAAGAACAGCAAAGCAAATCTAAAGGAATATACTACTCTTCTGTTAGTCTAGCTCTCAAATCAAAAATACAAAACAATATTCAAACAAATAATAAAACAGATAGACGGGTTGACTTGACGGTTCTCACGTCTTCATTTTATATTTTATCATTTTGTTTTCGATTAAAATCTTGAATCGGTTTAACTCGATGGATCGAGCTGGCTGTCAATGTCAAATTAATAGAGTTTTTGTCGTCGATCTTTCAATTTCTGAACGAGTTGTTAGCTCCAAAAAAATATGGACAATTAATAGTAGGGTAGTTTCACTTTTGGAATAGTGCATCAGTACATTTCATCCTAAATATTCATTTTCTTTGTAATCTTACAGCCAGCTGTGTTAATATTTGAAATTGCTTTCGAATCCAAAAATGTCTTTTGATTCAGATGATTTTTCTGGCGACGAATGCGCAGGCTATGAATTTTGCAGTCGTCGTCGCTCAAGCGCTATCGGTTTGCCTTACGATCCCTCGTCCATAGAGGATGTGATCTTGAAGATAAGTGATAAGTTTAACTTTCGCGTATTGATGAGTACTGAAAGAGCGAAAGGAGCCATCATGGTAGCCTCAGGGTTGGCCTTAGCCGGTGGATTGATTGGCAGAGCCTATGGCGGGAAAATAGGGGCCATAATGGGAGGGACGGTGGGGGGTGCCTGCGGGATTGGACTCATTGGTAAGTTAATTTACGTATTTCTATAAAGTATCTTACTATATGTTAAGGTAAATATTTGTTTTACAACTATGTTACGATTGTATATAAAAATAGCATTTTTATCTAGCTTACATATATAGTCTAGATGTAAATGCTCATTTTTATTTTTTTGAAGAGCCTCTTGCCCAACTGTGGTACACCCACATGGGTGTCCCACTGTTGGTCAAGAGGCTCTACTTTTTACCCGATTACGGCAAAGCCAAAAGGAAGAGTTATGTTTTTATGTATTCCACATCTCCATGTTCTAAAATGCATGTTAGACTTTTGTCAAAGGTGATTTTTTACAAAACTTTTAATGAAAGATAGTATAATACCTGTCGTTCTGCGAAATAATGTCTAATAGGTAATTTTAAATGAAATTGTTTTTCACAGCTATATCTATGAGAGAAATATGGAAGGATGTAAGGCCAAAGCTATCGGAGATATTTGACATCGTGTATGACTATCTAGCTGGACTGGGAATCGATGACTACACAAAAGCAGCCATGTTTCTAAGTGGCGACAGTGCGGAAATTTCTACACTTGCCATGTTAATATTGCATAGTTCTTCAAACATATTGGGGAAAAAAGTCCTGTCTAGTTTAAATGCAGCTTAAAAAGAGGGTTTTTTTTTTGTATGTGGGTAAAATTTTATGGAGACATTCAATGTTATTTAATGACGGTAGGAATATATTGTGTATTTGTATTTGTGGATGAATGTTAACGGAAAGTCATGAAATGTAGCAATTAATAGTTTTAATGATTTTACCTACTTTATAATGCTTTATGTATTTTGTGCTGGACATCAAAATTAAATAGGACTTTTTAAGAATTTCGATATTTGACATAAGATGAAATGACTTTGTTTTTGTAGGGATGTTTGTTTATTATAAAATACTGTTTGTTTTGCAAATGTAGATATAGAATTGATTGTGACAAATTTGTAGCTAAATAAACTGAAATATTGCATGAAAATAAAGTGATTACTGTGTACTTTGCGATTAAATTAAATAAACGGACACTTGTTTTGGTTTGAATCCTAAGAGAATTTAACACTGGAGATGTAAAAGCTACAAAAGAAAATTTAGTAAGTAACTTACTACAAATTTTAACAAATTTCGGCTGATGTATTTGGTCTTTGGGTTTACTAAATTTACTACTTAGATCTAAGTTTTAATCACTATACTTAAAAAAATGACCTATAATTTGTTAAGTAAAACTTTCTTTAAGAATTGGTTACAGAATGATCCGCGATGTATTTATTATATATTTTTGCGCTTAATATTTGAATTTGCTTTAAATTTTTAATGGAGTTAATCGTATCCCTTTACAAACTGCTAAAATGAAATTTGGATTTCTGAACGAACAATTTATGTCACTCAGTTCGGTGGTGATCCGAATATCATTTACATTACTCAGAGCGCTCAAACGGTCGGACCGAAATTGTCCGAATCACGTTCGCACCGCAAGAGACATACCATGACATCATTGTTGACGTCATGGATTTGGTTTACATCGCTAAAGCTTCCACTGTCAATGGAAACGTGCTTAGTACTATGAACGTTTACTTGGCAGCCTTAGCGATGAAAGCCAAATTCATAACGTCATCAATGACGGTACGGTACATCTTGGAGCGTCATTCGGTCCGACCGTCTGAGCGCTCTGAGCGATGTAAACGTTATTCGGACCGCAGGCATCGCGGCCTTCGTTTCGTTTGCTCATGTCGCGTTTAAAAAAAAATGCTTTGTTTACGTCAACGTCAAGCTTCAATCGTTTAGTGTCGTATTTTCTTTTTGTTGTTTTTGCCAATTTTCCAAATATTACCGTGGCGTATTTAGCTTTTGAATTTGCTACAGGAAATAATACGAATATTATTTTCTAACATTACATAATTACAAAATGTCGATGGAAATGCAGCCATTTTTACACGAAGTGAGATATGATCCGAACTGGCTCGAGCAGATCCTCTTGGAAATAGGTAAGATATTGTGTAATTTAGCATGAAACATGAAGGCTGTGTGCTAATTAAACAAACCTTCCATGTTATGCTTCTGTCAATAAAGAGTTAAGTCACGCAGCAGAAAATGTAATTCAATCAAACGAAGTTCAAATTCCGCATAATGGCTACGTCAAAAACGTAGAATAATTGCCAATAATAATCCTGCTAGAGCTTTAGCCTATCTAGTCGAAAAAAACCACTATGATAATAATTAAATAGGTTTTAAATGTGAATTGCTACACACTAGGTCACAGCTTGTTTAATTAAATATAATCAAAACCCTTTATCAAGTATTATTAACTGATAAGTAGATTAAAAAGTACTAAAGAGTCTATATTTATTATCTTTGATGGTACAAGGTTCAACATTAGGCAAATTATAGTTTGCATAAAAATATTTTTTCTACTTTTTTCTCAATAGAGACTAGAGATGCAATGGATATCCGGTTGGTGTCCGGTATCCGGCCTATCCGGCCATTATTTTACTATCCGGCCGAATACCGGATAGTTGTGCACTATCCGGCCGGATACCGAATAGTGATTCTGTTTGGTATTTAACTTTGAAAAATGGTTAGTATGCAAGAAAACAACAACAAACTATCAATATTCGTTTATTAGTATTACCTTTAACTTACAATTTAATTAAACATATCAAAAAGCCTCATTTAAAGTAGTTAAGAAATCCTATGATCAGCATTAGTTAGTATCCAATTGCATACGAACGAAATAGTTCCGTACACTGACCTAATAAAACTCGTTTCTTGCCTAGTAAACGGTGCGCGCGAACCTACAATACGTAACAGGTTGAAACCTGCACGACGCGCCCGCCGCCAAACTAAAATGTAGGTATCGTTTGGCCGGCCGGATACCGGATATTCGGCCGGTGATCAGGCCGAATATCCGGTATCCGGTATCCGGCCAAACAACTATCCGTTGCATCACTAATAGAGACTAGAAAGAGGGATTTTTAGGTTCCATGTTTTTTTTCTTCTTCTTGCTTATATTTGTCCAGTGCTGAATGTATGTCTCTTCCATGGAATTCCATGATTGACTTGATTTAATTAGACATGTTGTCCTTGATGTAGTGAATTTGGTCAGCCTTGCAGCTATCATCCACTATTTGTCATACTTTCTGCAGTCTGTTCCCCTATTAACATGTTAGTTGGCATTAGGGAATGCAAACCCAGTAAATAACCAGCTATAGTAGCACGCTAGTGTTTATCGCGCACATAAACGCTTTGGTCCCTCTCGGACACGCATACTTGTTAGAACGGGATAAATGCTTTGTATCCATAAAAGCTAGCATGCTAGGCCCCCTGGTTTGAATTCCCTAGTTGATATATTAGCAGAACCAACTTATTCAGTCATCCAACAACCCTTTTTATTATGCAAACTGTAAGCATGCTTTGTAAACTGAATTGTCACTATTCATCACAAAAAATTAAAGTCAAATGCTAGCCTATTAAATTTAAAAATTAAAGCAACTCTTAAAAATTACCTTTTTCATCAGCTCATTTGAACCCACTGTTAGCTGTATGCTTCTTTAATTCTTCTCCACTGTGCCTGATTATTATTATTTGTGCACAGACACCGTAAAGCTGGTGCTCGCATATCATTGTCCACTTTTGTTATTGGTTTAAGTGTTTTTCTGATATATTAAAAAAAAAAAGGCGCGTAAAATACCGATAGTTTACAGTAATTTATATAGATTTCGGTAAAACTACTGCAGAGTTTGGGCGGACAAAATTTATCTAATTCATACTGTTTGCGTGTTGCCAGTCAGTCGCAATGAGTGACTGGCTCCATCTGTTGCACCGTCTTCGAACTTTTCTTAGTAGTAGTTTAATTCTTTTTTATCCAATCTTACTGTATTTTACAGTATTTTAAAGTAATTTTACTGCTTTACATCCGTAGTGCTGTCTCAGGTAAACTGTTTCACATTTCCACTATGCGGAATTCATGATTAATTTGATGCGGTAACCAAATAACCCCTTAACTCAAAATATCATGTTTTCAGCTGATGCATTTGACATCCGTATTCAATGGAACCGGGACACGGCGGTCCTGACTGGAGCCTTCGCCGTGGCTGGAGGCCTGCTCGGGGGCTACACTGGAGGTCGCTTGGGCGCCGCCCTAGGGGTCGGCATCGGCAGTGCTGCAGGACTAGGGGTTTCATGTAAGTTTATACAGATAACCAGTTTTGTAGTGACAGCATAAAAGGCAAACGGCAAACAAAATTATTTAGCTCAGGTAGCTTAAATCCACCATGCAATCCACGAAGTTACACTCTACTCTAAGCCCGAACCCTTATTTTTACATAATACAACTTTTTTATTTACATAGTTAAAACAGTTTTAAAGAAATCATTATTTTTTATTAAATGTTTTAAAACACGGGTTATGTGTGATCAATATCGTATTTGGAATTAATTTCAATTAAAATTTAAGTAAAGAGAAAATCGCTGTCGGTAATCCCCTGCCGGTAAAGTCCCCCAGAGTAGCCCCATTTCGTCGCTCGCCGGAAAGAAATGCGTCCCCGCATTTATTGTGGGTATTCCCCTAATTTTTATATACTTTAAGGTGTTTCCCCCTATAAGAACGAACATCGGAACATACTGAGTAAGGGGGGGTCTATTCATATACCAGATCTGTGTAAAAATTGAAAAACTTTTTTTTATTAAAAAAACCTGTTTTTTTCCAACTTACGGGTTTACACAGTAATTTCACATTATTGAAAAGACTTAATAAAAAGAAACCCTTTTATGATAATTGAATTAAATTGAAAATTTTCTTTTGTTATATGAAAAAAATTATATTTATATCACACATCGTAATGACCACATTCTGCCCTCTAGCCCTGGTGTCCCTGCGTGAGATCTGGTCTACGGTTAAAGACCAGCTCCGAGAGATCCTCTTCATCATATTCAACTATCTTCGGCGCCTGGACCCCGCGGACTACGTGCGAGCCTTCGATATCCTCATGGCCTGTGCAGCCAGTCGGAGGGAACTTGTCATCACCATCTTGGATTTTATTGCCAACAAGCTGGGACGGGAGGTGCTGTCTAGCATTACTGCGGCCTGAGTTTACTATTTCGGTTTAGAGAAACGTTGTGGTGTTTGGTATACCTTAAGGTTTGATAAAGTTTTGCCTTAAAATCAAATGTGATATTCGAGATAGTTTAAATTCGTAGTTTCACAGTTGATTATTTTTAACTAGAAATGGAAGACATTGCTGCAAGCACGTGTTTAGCTAGTATTGACTGCACCGGAGGTTGAAGCAGAAACAATATTGTTTGTTATTTACAATAACTAACCATCACTTATTCATGACCCTGAATAAAACGTAATCCTTATTATTTGCCATTTAGAGGCGAACAAAATTGTATAATCGACTTCACGACATGTGCACACATAGTTAGTATGAGTGTTTATAACGTTTTATCATCACAGTAATTTAAACTCAATCGACTAAAAAAAAATGTGCCTTAAATTTTATGATTTTTGGCGATTAGAGGTATACCTCTGATAAATTTTCTAAATGAAATAGTTATTTCATTTAAGATTTGGAATTTTATTTTATACAGACAAGGAGACAAAATATTTTGCTCTGATAACTTTTAACTCGTCTCAGTGGTACAGTCAAGGAATTTAATTTCCAACCCGCCTAAGCTTCAATATCATATAGCAAACTGTCACCATAAGAGCTAACTAGAGCAAGACGTTGGTTTGACATATCGATCGGTGTGCGAATGTCAGACGACAAATATATACGAGCGGGCAAGGTGGTCTAAATATCTAAACTCGGCCACCGAAAAAATAATAGTACTAACTTAACTTAGAATTAGAAAGAGATTTATGCTTTATGTCATCGATGAAAGCTAGCGTGCTAGGCCCCCAGGTGTTTGTCCCTTTCGGGTAGTATTAAATGTAGTCATTTCGTTGCTCAAATTATCACAATTAATCTATACATTAATTATTTTATGTTTACGTTAAAGTTTTGTAGTTAGATATAAGATAATAATAATGTGATTTTGTAAGTTTATTTTATTCCATAAAATTAAAGTTACCATATTTTTTGCACACCTTAAATTTTTTTGAAATATGAAATATAACACAAAAATAACCTAACCTATACTTTATTTTTTTTTGTATTTAAAATAAGGTAAACAAAATAGTCACGTGACTCGGAAAATCAACCAATCAAATCAATCTTTTGGATCTTTTGGATGTGGAGACCCAAAAGATTGATTTGATTATTTGATTTGCAGAGTCACGTGACTTATTTTGTTTACCTTATTTTAAGTACCTACCTAAAGAAATAAAGTATAATGTGTTCTATAATGACGATATTTTAGTAAATCCTGAAGTTTCAGCAAAAATAATGGAAAAATGGACTTTAATTTTTGGTAAACAAGGGAATCCTGATTTTGAAATACATATCTTATTACAAAATGCTTGGTGTTTCTTTCTGTGATGACATTCCTATAAAACGTATAATACTGCTGGTTGTACACCTTTATTATTAAGGGCATAAGGGCGTTCATAAGTAATATATTTATTTATTTAAACTTTATTGCGCAAAAAATACAAAATGTATAGTCGACCAAGTAATTGCTTGACCACTTTTGAATCTTATCCGTTTGTAATACGGTCGAAATGTGGTCAAGGAATTTCTTGGTCGACTATACAAAAGGCGGACTTAATGCCTTAAGGCATTCTCTGCCAGTCAACCTTTGGGCATAAACAGAAAGGTTGTGGGCGGTGCGGATAGAGAACGAGTAATAGAAACACAATGACAAAATGCTACTACATACATACAAAGCCTATAATACAATACATAGATATAAAGATATACACGTTAATATGTATACTATACATAAACTACATAAATAAACATACATACAATCTGTCCAGAAGAAAGCTAAGAGGAGTAAGGAGTATATACTTGGACTTACTTCTTTTTTATACTATAAAATAGGAAGAAAAACAAGCAAGTGGGTCACCTGATGGTAAGTGCCTTTGTCACACCTAACTATGAATAAAACTACATGCGAATTAAAGAACTTGACAAATCCTAAGGATTTTGTTGACTGGCAGTTGATTGACTCAAGTTATCCCTCGGTGCATCCATTATGCCACCAGTAAGCTAGAACTGCACTGAAGACTAAGCTGCAGGAGAGTAGAGCTGCACTGAAGACTAAGTAAGCTGCAGGAAAGCTCTAAGCCTTCGTTAATATAAAGGAGAATGGGAAAATTGTCCCAAGTGCTGTATACAGTTGTGCTATATCTTATTAGAAAGCTCTCAATAAGAGCTTAATTTTTTTATATGACAGCAAAACCGAGATGTTTGCAGGGAAAAAGCTACAGCCCATTTTATACCTCACTTTGTACTAGCAGTTGTATGAAAAGTATCTGTAAAATCATTTTCGAGATATAGCCGAAAGATTTTAACCACGCATTACTGAGGCCACTAGAAGTAAAAAACGTAATGTGAGCATAGGTCTAATTTGGTGTTTTTTTTTTTTCATACAAAACAATGATTAATGCTGCAGACACCTGGTCTTCGAAACATAGCCTATGATGATCCTTACACCGAGTACTACACGTCCATACTACTCACTATTGTATACAAGGGTTGGGACAGCGCCCATACAAAAATGCCCATTCACCTTTTGATGTTTTTGTCTTGCTCAAAATTGCAATACACTTTATAACTAAAAATATACGGAATTTGCAAAAGTACCTTCAAGGCAATTTAAAGCACAGAATAAAATAAAATAAATAAATATCTCGGGACAATGTACACCAATTGACCTAGTCCCAAGCTAAGCAAAGCTTGTTCTATAGGTGCTAGACAACGAATATACATACTTATATAAATAAATCATACATAAATACAAATAACATCCATGATTCAGGTACAAACATTTGTATTCGTCACACAAATATTTGCCCATACCAGGATTTGAACCCGGGACCTCTTGCACAGTAAGCAGAGACGTGTTACTGTGCCATACAGGTCGTCAACATCAAAATCCAAAAGTTTTCTGTTAGTCATGTTTGTACCGATGGTGATAGATACATGATGCAGCCCTAACATAACCTTAGATTTAATTTATCTTTCGGTGCGGCTGTAACTATTTAGTCTCTTACGATATGGACGACGAGCATTTATTTTGGATTAACATTAAAGCTTTCGCCGACGGTAACCCAGACTGAAACCGTCGGCGAAACTGATAACACATCGACGGAGTGCTACGTGCTACGCTTGTAGCTCGTAGTAGGGATTTCCCGGTATGTAGCGAAAATTTCTGTTCGTAGAACAGAACTCACCTAGCGTGTACGTGGCACTGAATGTGTTAAGGTACCATCGGGTTGTAAATAATAAGTCAACTCGTATGATTTAATTCTTTTATTCAGTGCGCGGTCATAAAGGAACAGAATGCTGAGCTATCACTTTTCTAAACCTAAGCCAACAACCTTAAACTCTACGGTGCGTCTCCACCAGCAGCCCTAACACGACCACTCAAGTTAAATTTACCCCTCAGTCCGACTTACTAGGTAGTCTCACACTACTGAGATAGAGTCCGTTTATACGAACTTAATGTAAACAGAATTCTAACCTAAAATTTCACTTTATATCAAAACGCTATGTAATGACAACACAAAGCAAAGGGGCAGGGTATGGTAGTGGTAACGTGGCGAAACTGGCAAACGCAAGGCAAGGAATGCTCATGTTGCAGGTTCTAATCCTGCCTTTACCTTAATTTTTCTTTGTGTTGTCATTAACATCATCATCATCATCATCATCTCAGCCACAAGAAGTCCACTGTTGGACATAGGCCTCCTCCATGGATTTCCAAAGTGGCCGGTTGGAAGCAGCATGCAACCAGCGCCTTTCTGCCACCTGTATGAGGTCATCGGACCATCTTGTGGCTGGTCGTCCTACGCTGCGCTTGCCAATACGCGGCCGCCATTCGAGAACTTTCCGACCCCATCGGCCATCAGTTCTCCGTGCTATGTGCCCTGCCCACTGCCACTTCAACTTGCTAATCCGCTGGGCTATGTCGGTTACTTTCGTTCGTCTGCGGATCTCCTCATTTCTGATTCGATCACGCAGAGAAACTCCAAGCATAGCCCTCTCCATAGCTCGTTGCGTGACTTTGAGCTTTCTTATAAGGCCCATAGTAAGCGGCCACGTTTCAGTGCCATAAGTCATCACTGGTAACACACATTGATCATACACTCTCGATTTCAGACACTGAGGTATATTGGACAAGAAGACATTTCGCAGTTTCCCGAACGCTGCCCAGCCGAGTTGGATTCGACGATTGACCTCTTTCTCAAAGTTGGACCTGCCTAGTTGGACTGTTTGTCCTAGGTAGACGTATTCGTCAACAACTTTGAGAGTTGAGTTTCCTACTGCTATTGGGGTGGGCACCACATGGACATTCGACATGACTTTCGTTTTGTCCATGTTCATCTTAAGGCCCACCCGTTGGGAAACCCGATTGAGGTCTTCGAGCATCGTGCTAAGGTCTTCCATCGATTATGTCATTGCATTTTAATTTAATAATTTGAGTGTTTAACATAAAAAAATAAAAAACGAAAGATATTTATTTTTTTATGTTACAAAAATTCACTTTATATCACCTAAACATCGTTTATTGCTAAATAAAACAAATTGAGACTGTAAATGGTAGAGATAATTTATAACTTGTGGCCTAGAATGTTTTATTTGAACAATAAACATTTTTTTATAAGGCAATAACGAAAATTTTAGGTTAGAATGCTGTTTACTACTTAACCTCGTAAAGCCCACGTCAAATTTCGTTCTATGAATTTAAAACCATATCGTTTGAAACAGTGAATTCAACGTCAGTTTGACATTTGTCCTAGATTTAGGACTTGGTCTTACGAGGTTAAGACAAGCAAGGAAATGGCTTAGATTACACTTGGGGGGTCATACTAGAGCCACTGGGCATACAAACAAGATAGTTCAATGTAGTTTTATCTTAGGCTGGTTTTACAAACTCGCTAAGATCACATGACAAGAAAAATTTAAGCTACTTAATACTTACTAAGTATTAACTCCCTTATTCATAAAAAGTTAACAATCTTTTTAAGCTAACAAATGTTTTGTCTCTTTCATTTGAGGGTAAACGTCACAATGACAGATAAAGACATAAAACATGTTAACTGACAAACGTTTACGAAGCGTTTATGAATAACGAGGTAAGTAACTTGAATTTTTCTTAAGTATTACTTATGCACAACTTCTGACATTTATAAAACCCAGCCTTACTGACTTTACATGCCATAAGGAGCAAGGTAACGCAATTCTGGAGGTAACAGCCATATTTAGACAATTTTTCAAAAAGAGACTAAACTTTTGAAATAAAACAGTTTAAACGGTTTATATCGCGTGTATTGTAACGAATCTAATTCCCGACGTTTCGAGTCCTTTACAGGTCTCATGTTCACAGGCAGACTGACAAAAAACTTAGAATACAACAAACTACCCAATTTTGAAAAATAATTGAAAAAACTAAAAAACTAAATTTATTTTTTTATTTATTTTTCAAAATTGGGTAGTTTGTATTCTAAGTTTTTTGTCAGTCTGCCCGTGAACATGAGCCCTGTAAAGGGCTCGAAACGTCGGGAATTAGATTCGTTACAACACACGAGACTACACTTTTGTTTACATTATTATAGGGCGCAAAACAGCAAAGGGACAGCAGGTTTTTTTAAAGTTTTTAAACTTTCCATATGACTGCCCAAGTTTAAACTATCTCACAGCGAGTTTCTTTCATGACACTAATTACGTTAGAGCAGCACATAGGGATAAATTAGACTTGGGTCGTCATGTTAGGGCCACATTCCAGTTTTTCCGTCTTTAATAGGAATCTTTCGCTTTGCTCCCTTTGACTAAAATTGTATGAACCAATGTTTTTCGTTTGCTGTTCGCCGGAATATGCTGAGTGTAGACGCACCTTTACATTCACAACAATAAGTGCATGGTTTGTACCAAATGTTTATTTAGCCTAACGACACACTGTACAATAAAAGTGTGATATAAATAAATAAATAATTCTACATACAATTTGACAATACAGGGTGTTAGGAAATAAAGGCAATTGATGGAGAAACCGTGAACTGTGGATACGGGCCTTTACGTAGCCTGTAAGATTGTTTTTTTACAACTGTCAAAAACGCACAATTATCGAGATATTTCTATGATCTTAATAAGTGCTTTCCAAAAGAATAAAGACATTTTATAATTAAGTATGAGATTTTTAAGGTAAACTTCTCCACTTTCCAAACTGGTCATGCGCCCAATATTCATAGTTTACGGTTTACCAATGGGTAATTATTGAATTGCCCAACGTTCAGTATTATCACGCCCACTCCAGCCCACTGTTGGGGTGACCAAATAAATAACACGATGCCTATGCACTATACTTATCTAGGTTCACTAACAGGAATGTCTAAATATTACTCGTTCACTTCAACTAGTGATAAATAATTACAGCCTGTTTTCTACCCTATGTTGCTAGAGAATGATTTAAAAAAATTTGTGCACACAAATGTTTCACCCAGAAAAGGTAACAAAGTGTAATAACTAAATACTAATAAACTAATCAAAACAAAATCGCCCACTCGAGTTGTCTGTGTAAAATGAAATTATAAAAATAAGGTCTATTATTTCTACCAATACAAATCGCACGCTTAGTATTAAAGTGACCCATTTCTGAATAATACACGTCCCAAAATATCACCTTAATTAAAAGACATAGGGTTTAATTTTGGAAAATATCAAATTCAGAATTGAGTCACTTTAATACTAAGCGTGCGAAATATTGCAAGTAGGGTTTTATTTTATTAATTGGATGTACTTTAGCACATACATATTTTTATAACTCTGTTTTACTGAGAAAAGTCGAGTGGGCCTTATTTTATTTTGAGTAGTAGATATCTAAGCATTTATTGTTTTTTACAAATCTAGACATCGTGGGAGCGTTCTCCTACTTGCGTCAAGGAAAATTTTTTTTACTCTTTTGAATTCACCAAATTTAAAAAATCACCCTCTAGCTGAGAACGGCGTGGTGATCAAGTTAAATACAATTTAATCGAAATAAAGTAAAATTCACTTTAAACTTCGATCGATTTCGTGTCAAATTGTGTTCGTTATTCGCAGATGACATTAACACTTTACTGCCAGCAACGCATATAGGCGTTTTCTGCACGTTCACCCAGTGCAGCGCTTGAATGCCTCCGGGCAAAGCGGGGCAGGGAATGCGTTAACAATTTTCCTTACACTAATTCTAATAAATAATATTCTGACATGACAATTTGAGACAATGCTAAACTTACAGCTAAATAAATAAAATAAATAGTCACTGGTGGTAAAAACTTAATTAATAGGAAAATTACTAAAAACACCCAAAATCCATTAAACCCAAAAAGTTGTCATAAAACTGCCGATGATTTCTGCTCATACTTTCAACGGATTCTCAGTATTTGTACTATTTTAATAAATATTAAATGCGTTATTAAGTACATGGTTAAAAAAGAGGTATTTGTATGAAAATGGTGTAAAAAAAAGAATAATGTAAAAATAAGCACTACAAATAATTATAAGTACAAACAATTACGCGACCAATTTCGCATATATTTTTACAATGTAAGCACGTTTTGTTTCACGACCTTCTGTAAATTATAAATAGCACGTTAACACTAAACTATATCTAAAATTAGCACAAGCTACGTAAAAAAAAACGTAATAAATAAATAGAATAAGGAGTCATGAACTTAAAATGAGATTTCTTAGTTTTTTTGGTCATGAAATAGCAATCGCGTGTTTCTGTTTAATACAATTCAAAAGGTAGCAATAGAAACTTAACTCTTTTTGTCACTAAGCTCGATTCTAACATATCCAGTAGAAGGAAAGAGAAACGAGAATCAACATGTTATGCTAGAAGAGATGCACGTTTGCGTGTTTTTATTGAATAAATAAATTTTGATGTTAAAAAAAAGTAGTAGCAAGCCGATATCGCAAAGTAACTATATCTCAAGATATCCGAGTCGCATGAACACCAATATAGCTTTAGTCCAAATCTCAAAATGCCAAAATCTTAGAGTTGTCTTGCTACCGCAAAGCGCGAAGCGAGCGTGCCGCGGCAGCGGCCGGTGAGTGACATGTATGTAACATTTTCAGAAATGTTATACTAGTGTCATGTTGCAATAGAGTCCTTCTAATATGTAGTCATTTTGCGACATTGTTTTTCTGCGATGCAACAGATTGGCGTTCTGGTATTGACCCATGCCATGCTAGCTCTGTGCCTACATGCCGAAAGAGAATACTATAGAATGCTAGAAATCTTTTCACTCACACAAAAATAAGAACTAAATATGAAATTGCTTGTGAAAGAAAGAAATAGAGCATGACATTTTTTGTCTCTTATTGTGTGCCAGTTTTTTCAAGGACGGATCATCATAATCTGTGCTAATTACAAGTATTTGCTGTCCCTTTCGGCGACACGCTTAGCCGCAGTCTTTAGTCTAAGGTCGATTCAGAATTTATTATTTAACTAACACAAGTGGTTTAAGATAAGATTTTAGGATTTTTTGTGGATTTTAGTTTCCGTATATTTTGTGGCTCGCTCGCCATGTGCAAGTTCGATCTTCTCTAAGCTGGCGTGCAATTTTTGAATCTCACCAGGTGACTAAAGCTCACCAAAATGGCCGACTCTCTATGAAAAACGGCCATTCTGGCGAGCTTTAGTCACCCGGTGAGATTCAAAAATCGCACTCCTGACCTATCTAATTTTTGACTACAGCTGCGGCACAAATATTGATGTTGTATATTAGTTGGAACTCGTTTTGTCTGTATGTACCTTCCTAACTAGAAATCCGATAAACTGATTAGAAAAGAGTCTTTAACTAGCTCAATAATATGGTATTTAGCCGTGTTTGGAAGCGAACGGTTTAACGATTCGAGATATTTGAGAGGTGTCTGAACCCAGCGCTCTCTATACAAACGGCGATAACGTTTTCCACCCTCTAAACCTTAACCTACAGCCATGATTCTTTTGTATGTTATTGTGTATGCCCTAGAACTAGGTTTGTATGTTTTGATTTTTTAAATATTCGTAATAGTTTCAAAAATACTGATGCTTTTGTGTTTTGTATGAAACTCCTAAAATGCAAATATTGTTAAATCTGTGAAGAATATGAAAAAAATCAAAACATACAAACCTAGTTCTAATGCATAATGACAACATACCAAAAAAAATTGTTATAGATTTAGGTTTAGAGGGCGGAAAACGTTATCGCCGTTTGTATGGGGAGCTCTTTTTGGGGCTGGGTTCACACTTAAAAGACGGGAGCAAATCAAAAGTTTTTCTTTTGTACAATAATTGTGACGTGAGTAAGCGACTGAAACACCCTGTGTTTATTAAAACTAAGCATTATACTGCAAAGTATGTTCCACACACGGCACTAAATAGTTTGTCGTACCGATAAAACATGTTTTTCCAAACCTTTAAAGCTACAACCACTGGTATGTAATATACTATTTCATAGGACTATCATATAGCGCTGCAATAAATTAAAGTATATCAATGACAACTACGCTATAAACATTCAATACTACTAATATTTTTTAAGTTTTGCCATCATTATAAATTTAGATTTAACTAGCTAATTATAATCAACACGTTTAAATAAGTTTAGATGCTTTTGCAAAGTATTAATGCAAACACACATACAAACTAACTGTTTCTGCCTTTCAATATTGTAGGAACACTCCATTTCAATGTACCTACCGCCGGTACCTTCTGTGTGGTCGCCGCTTTAGACTTACATGGATTACAAAATGTTGGTGCATTAAAATAGTAGTTAATTTCATTCATTCATTCTTGTAAAAGCCCGACGCTACCTAAAATAAGCTACTACTAAATTCACTGGACGGACACACCGTTTTTTGTAATGCACAGTATTCCTAACATCTGTACACACAGGAATATACAAGCGTATTATCTTCCAGCATACAAAGAGAAGTTGAACGCTCTGCTGTCTGTGTGGCTTCTTAGTACCTAGATGAAGCGTTTGGTTAAATGAGGCTGTCGGCAACGCTGGCAGATAAATTATTCTTTTTGATTCTTTTTTTTTAATATTTTTGAAGATGTTCTTTTATAATTGATGTATGTCAGTAGTTGAGATGAGTTGAATAAGAGTCCTTGCAAATTCACGCTGTTTAATTTGTTAGCGACAAAGTGGTCCTTCGAGCCGGATTTGAATCAGTACCCGATCGTAGAGTAGTTGGGTATTTGTTGTGTGAACGTGGAAAAATGGTGCGTACACGTACGGGCGCCGGCGCGAGCTCTGCGGCCGTCGAGGCCGACCCTATTGTGCGGCCGCAAGTTGATGCGGTTAATGTTGGAGCGCAAAGGGTGGTGCAGTCGACCGCCAGCGAGGCTTCGCTCGTCACCGTGCGGCCGCATGATGCCGCGGCCAACGGCGACGTCCACGTCGAGCCTAGCGATCTACGCCGATCCACGTCCATGGCGACGGTATTCTCGTACAGAAGTGGTGGCTCCACACGGAGTCAGCGAGAGCGCCGTCGACAGGAGATCATGTTGCGAGAGGTTGACGATCTCGAACAAATTGAGTTGGAGCGCCTACGTATAAAAGAAAACTCAATCAAGCGACGTAGGTGCCTTGAAGAAATGCGGCTTGATGAAGAGAGCGACGAGGAAGAGCTCGTAGGACGCGAGGCCGCGCCCGCAGCCTCGCACCCGGCTACGAGCGACATCGACCGACTCGCCGCCGCTATCCTACAAGCGAGCCCAGCACGGCGTGCCACCGACCTGCCGAGTTTTAACGGCGACGCGTCCGACTGGCTAATGTTCAAGGCCGCGTTTTTAGAAGCTACAACGTCACATTCTCTTTCTAAAGCCGAAAATTTACAGCGCCTACGGAGAGCGCTTACAGGAGAAGCTAAGGAAGCTGTGTCGGCTCTCCTGTACACGTGTAGCGATCCATCGGATATTATTTCGACTTTGGAAAGACGTTTCGGCCGCCCATCATTCATTTTACAAAGCCAAATTTCATCAATAAAAGCATTGTCAAAATTGAAAGATAGCGAACCTCACCAATTAGCGACGTTCGCTGCCAAAATTCAAAATTTTTACGTAGCCGTCAAGTCGTTGAAAATGACAGGCGTCATGTCAAGTCCAGAAATTTTAGGAAATGTTTTAAATAAATTTACAGATATTTTGAAAAGTAAATTTTACACTTTTGTAACAGCAAAGCAGCCTGATGGGGAACCTGAATTGGGGTTGTTGGTGCAATTTCTCAACGAGGAGGCAGATGCGGCGTGTCGATTTGCTTACCTAAGCGATGTTGTAAAGTCACCGCCGTCGTCGTCCGTCGTTACCGCGCCGCCTCCGCGACGAGCCGACCACAAGAACAGTAAGCCGCGCGCGGCGATGTACCACGCGGCCGAGTCTGTTCCGGTCGCGCCCGCCCGGAAGAAGTCGGCAGCGCCGGTTTCAAAGGTGGTTGAGCCAACGCAGGTGCAAAGCATAGACGACGCTTCTGCTCTGCTGATAGCTGCAGTGTAGAGGGATGCGGCAAGCCTCACCACGAACTCCTACACCGGGATGCAGCGGTCGCAGTGGTTTCGAAAGTTGACTGTTCGAATCATCAGGCCCTGCTCAAGGTTTTACCGGTAGTGCTGAGAGGCCCCAAAGGTGAAGCGAGTACTTTTGCCCTGTTGGACGACGGCTCCACGACTACGCTAATAGATGAAACTCTGGCTAACCGTATTGGAGCTGAAGGCACGTCAGGTACTCTTCACATCACAGGCATCCAATCCAATAGCAGTGTCACTTCGCGTAACGTCGAACTATTTATTCGCGGTGAACACACACAAAATAGTTCGTCATATGTTTTGAAGGCTAGAACAATGCCCAATCTTTCCCTCAGTCCGCAGTCCGTTACCAAGCCGCTTACGCAGTTTAAACATCTGCAAGGGCTGCTCCTGCCTACTTACACTGACGCACGTCCCCAAATTCTTATTGGTCAAGACAATATAGGTTTGATTTTGCCCAACGATGTGAGGCGAGGTAGAGATGATGAACCTGTAGCGACCTTCACGATACTGGGTTGCGTTCTCCACGGGAATGTCAAGGCCGTAGGTCCACGCGTGGGACACGCTGGTCATGTAGTTATGCACGTAAGTAGTAAGGACGAAGAACTCTCAGCCCTCGTGCGTCAGAGTTTCGCTCTGGATGCACTTGGCGTTTCTACAACGCCACGGAAGTCTAAACTGGATCAGCGGGCAGTAGACATACTTGATAGAACGAGTCAGTTGAAGGACGGGAGGTGGTATATTGGATTGCCATTTGTAAACGAAAACGTCATATTTCCTGAGAATCGTTTTGAGGCGATGAAGCGGCTTAATTACATTGAGTTGAAATGTAGGCGAGATAAGACATTTGCTACAGCTTATCAAGCACAAATTCAAAATTTACTTGATCAAAATTACGCAGAAGAATGTTTAGGTCCCGGGGTTGAAGGAAGGACATGGTTTTTGCCACACTTTGGTGTGACAAACCCAAACAAACCTGGCAAGCTAAGACTTGTGTTTGATGCAGCCGCACGTTCTCACGGTGTCTGTCTTAATGATAATTTATTAACCGGTCCGACTTTGTTGCAGTCCTTGTTAGGCGTGTTGTTTCGTTTTAGACAAGGAGCGGTGGCGGTTACGGCAGACATCAAGGAGATGTTTCTACGCATTAAAATTCATGAAGAAGATAGAGACTGTCAACGCTTTTTATGGAGAAGCGTTACAGGGAGGGGGGAGGTGCGAGAGTACCGCATGAGTTCGATGATCTTTGGCGCATCTAGCTCTCCTTTTTCCGCCATTTACGTTGTAAATAGAAATGCTGAAGTAGTTAAGCAGACCAACCCTCGTGCGTTCAAAGCAATCACGAAGAACCAGTATGTTGATGACTATACTGACAGCTTCAACTCAGTTTCCGAAGCGCAAGAGGTAGCAAAAGTCGTTTTTGACACGTATAAAAGAGGTGGCTTTGAACTGCGCGGGTGGGCTTCTAACAGTAGGGCAGTTTTAGATTGTTTTCCACAGGAACTCTGGGCAAAGGGTGACGTCAAGCTGTGCGACGAAGGCGCGACTCCTGAGAAGATCCTGGGAGTCATGTGGAACCCAGGTGCTGACGTTATTGGTTTCAACACCAGAGCACCACGTGTTTCTCCTGACATTATACAGGGAAAAGAGGTGCCGACAAAGAGGCAGCTACTGGCTACGGTTATGTCGTTCTTTGACCCGTTGGGATTGGTAAGCCCACTCACTATTAGAGGTAGAATTCTGCTACAGGACGTTTGGCGAAGCGGCCTAGGTTGGGACGAGCGCTTGAAGGAAGATCAAGCTAAGCGTTGGATGTCCTGGCTGCAAGCGATCAGCTGCTTGGGCGAGCTGAGCGTTCCTCGCTGTTATCTCCCTGGAGGCGCGATGCAGTATGATGCAGAGCTCCACGTCTTCTGTGACAGTAGTGAGCAGGCCCTTACAGCGGCATGCTACTGGCGCTTCTTGGCTCCGGTAATAAGTTGTAGCTTAGTAATTGCGAAAAGTAGAGTAACATCCTTGCGTCCCGTCAGCATCCCTCGTTGTGAACTTCAGGCCGCCGTGCTTGGAACCAGGTTGGCTGACACTGTTGTTCGTGAGCATGATATTAAGCCAGTCAGAACAGTTTATTGGACAGACTCGGCCACTGTCATTGCCTGGATTCGTTCAGATGCCAGAAGCTATAAAGCCTTTGTTGCCAACCGCCTGGGCGAAATCGATGAGTTAACGAATCCAGAACAGTGGCGGTGGGTGCCCGGTACCGAGAACCCAGCTGACCTGGCTACCAGAGACACAGTATCATACCTGCCCCCAGAAAGTACGTGGTTTACGGGTTCAACATTTTTAAAACAGGATGAATCGGAATGGCCGGCGCCGTTGTTTACGCGGCCAGACCTTCCTGTTTCCGAACAAAAAACAAATGAAGTTGTTAATGTAGTTATTGTTCAACCACTTACTTTACCTGACCCTACGCGATTTTCAAACTGGCTGACACTCATAAACGCTACTGCGTACATGCTATTGTTTATAGCGCGCACGAGACGCCAAAATGTAGAGTTTATTGATTGTAAAAGGCGTGCCGAGTGTTTATGGGTTAAGCGAGTGCAAATAGATTGCTTTCCCAAGGAATACACTTGCTTAAGAGAGAGCAAGCCTATTCCTTCAAACAGTAGCTTGTTGGAGTTGAGCCCTTACGTTGACGAGGAGGGGCTTTTACGAGTGAGAGGTCGCATCGACCTCGTAGAGGGCGTTCCTCGTGACGTCAAGAGGCCACTGCTACTAGGCAAACATGCTTACACTTATTTGTTTCTAGGGTACTGTCATCGAAAGTACTTGCACGGAAGCACAGAGACTGTGCTTAACGAAGTCCGTCAGAGGTACTGGGTACCTCAGCTCCGTGCCAGGCTGCGCTACGTGGCGCACCGTTGCGCGTTGTGCCGCGCTCGCCGGGCGCTTCCTGCGCGCCCTCCGGTCGGCGATCTACCTCTAGAACGCCTGGCCCATCATAAGCGACCATTCACTCACTGTGGAGTAGATTATTTTGGGCCACTTTTTGTAAAAATAGGCAGGCGTAGAGAAAAGCGTTATGGCGCACTTTTTACATGTTTAACTAGTAGAGCGTGTCACATAGAAATTGCTGCTAGCTTGTCGACAGACTCCGTAATCATGGCCCTACGAAGAATGATGGCACGCCGAGGATGTCCGTCCACGTTATATACGGACAATGCTACCAACTTTCGAGGAAGCGAAAGAGAGCTCCGGCTGGCCTGGCGTGAAGTATCCCAAGAAGACGTGACGGGGTGGGCAGCCAACAACCACAGCATCACTTGGAAGTTCATACCAGCACTGGCACCGCATTTTGGAGGGGCCTGGGAGCGATTAGTCCAGGCGGTGAAGCGCGCTCTCTATGCTACGATGAAGGAACGAGCGCCGAAAGAGGAGGTGCTTCAGACCTTACTTGCCGAAGCAGAAAATATAGTAAATAGTCGCCCGCTGACGCATGTTTCTGTAAACCCTGAAGACCGTGAAGCTCTGACGCCAAACCACTTCCTGATTGGCTGCTCATCGGGTGTGCCAGTTCCCGGAGTGTTTACAGACGACGATCTGCTCCGAAGGAAAGATTGGAGAATCGCTCAACGTCTTGCTGACTTCTTCTGGGCGCGTTGGGTACGCGAGTACTTGCCCCTCCTTCGGCAGCGCGAACGTAACACAAATGGGACTGAACGCGATTTACAATCTGGAGATATCGTTCTGATTGCCGATCAGCGGCTGCCCCGAAATGCCTGGCCTAAGGGAGTGGTGGACGCAACCCACCCCGGTCGTGACGGAAGAGTCCGAGTCGTAGAAGTGCGGACCCACGCCGGTACATATACCAGGCCAGCCAAGATGATAGTAAGGCTGCCAGTAGAAGACTGAGATGAAGATCAAGATCCTCATGAGGAGGGGAATGTCGGCAACGCTGGCAGATAAATTATTCTTTTTGATTCTTTTTTTTTAATATTTTTGAAGATGTTCTTTTATAATTGATGTATGTCAGTAGTTGAGATGAGTTGAATAAGAGTCCTTGCAAATTCACGCTGTTTAATTTGTTAGCGACAGAGGCTTAAGAACCTAAGTCAGCGGTTATTCTGTAAACGCATTTGTCCCTTTCTAAATGTGACAGTGGTGCGAAAGAGACAGCTACAGGGAACTTAACTCGTAACGTGAAGGGAGTAAGCTGAAGTGCGTTAGGGTTCAGTTTTGATCCTCCATGGCGGTTTTGAGTTCCATGGCCAGTTTGTACCCGAGCTCTGGCCGGCGGTCGCGACCGTCCACCATCGCTGCCACCTGAAAAAATAATCTTTTTGTTAAAAGAAAAACATTTTTATCAAAAGCTTTTTGTTATCGGTGGTTTATTATAACATTGTCATCAGATCTACATGCATATCAGGTCGACGACCGGATAGCCTAGTGGTTAGTGGCCCTGACTATGAAGCTAGAGGTTCCGGGTTCGATTCCCGGGAAGGGCAAATGTTTGTATGATGAATATGAATATTTATACCCGAGTCTTGGATCTTATATTTATTTAAGTATGTATATCCGTTGTCTAGTACCCATAACACAAGGTTTACTTAGCTTAGGACTAGGGCAATTGGTGTGAATTGTCCTGAGATGTTTATTGTTTATATAAAAGATTTGGAATCAATTCGAGCATTATAAAATAGATGAAAAATTTTAGATAATGCGTGTGACGGATACAGTAGGGGAAATATATTCACGTACCACCTTAGAACCCTATCGCAATGACGCGACGCGTTAAACGCCAGGCTATGTCATACAAATGTCATGCGTATGTCTCTTCGACTAGGTTCTACGGTAGTACTTGTTTCAATTTCCTTGACTGTACATGCATTTTGAAGTTAAATAGAAGCTTGTTAAATAAGAATATGTTTACAAAACTATCTGAACTGATTCAATTATAGAAAGCGCGACGGGCGTGTTGGAACTTTAATTTTTGGTTGTAAATAAGAGATGCATTGGACTCCTCATTCCCTAGATCGTTTACATACAATAAAAAGATAAAAGGCCCCAAAATGTACCCTTGCGGAACTCCTAGTTTCACTAGTTACAAAAAATTGCGCGATGAAACCTCAGGATAGAGTGGAAATTTTTTAATCATCGTCAAAAAAGCGGTTGATACTTCGTCGTGTTTTTTTAAATGATTTTTATATGTTTGTTAC
This sequence comes from Ditula angustiorana, assembly GCA_963691745.1. Classification (NCBI taxonomy): domain Eukaryota; kingdom Metazoa; phylum Arthropoda; class Insecta; order Lepidoptera; family Tortricidae; genus Ditula; species Ditula angustiorana. The sequence goes on from OY829490.1 coordinate 1,092,997, forward strand.
CTCAGAACTTCGCACAGTGAACCGATTTGGATATTTTTTTTCTTAAATGTAAGAGCATAGCTTCTCCATTAGGTTAAAGTCAGTGACCACCATTTAGAAAATTGCGACGGAACCCCTTAAAATATTACATGCAAACTTTTGGACTGTTTTTCGAAGTAACTCAGGCGTTGATCCCACGAAACGCAACTGATTTAGACCAGGGATGGCAAGCGATTACAAAGAAAACCCGAAAAGAAAAGTGAACGTCAATCGAAGAAAGGGAAGCACCAGGTGGACTGACTTTGACTTTAGATGGTTTCACTGACCTCGTCCGAGTTGACGATGACGCCGTTGTTGTTGATGATGGTGCTCTTGGTCTTTTCGATATCGGCCAGGTCCACGCCGCGCGACGCGTCGTCGATGAGGATGGCGCGGTACCCAATAGCCAACGCGTCCGCGATCGTCGCTCCTGACAACATCACAGATTGACTTGTTACTATGATTGGAACTCATTGCCTTGCTAAATTGTTTTAAACTTCCGCGATTCCGCGATCCTAATTTAAACCGGGTAGACGGATACAAGGTTTCTTCAGCGTGAATCAGAATCAGAGTCAGAAAAAATGTTTATTGTACAACATAGGTAGGCTCATAGGCTGTAAGATACAGAGTTGTTAAACGGGCATACAAAACATTAGGTAAACACACATATAGAATTAATGTCACATGCCGTTGAAAAAATAACATACAATTGATGTTAATTACAATATAAAACCTGTGATCAGCAGGAGTAAGCGTCGATACATTTCTTCGGTTAAATCGTCAGATATTGTGAGCATTGTGTGTCGGTTGAAAATAAACAACACCAAATGCCGGTAGTTCGTAAAACAGTGTAACATTAAGCTAATATTTATGTACTATGTAATTTGATGATAGGAAAAAAAAACATTCAAAGATTGCCAGCAAATGGACTATTTAGATATATTTTTTTACTAAATCCATGTGTTACAAACTGGAGCCATTCGGACCGGTGGTAAAATTTGTGACATTATAAATTCTTATCCGAATCTGAAAGAAAATATCGTGCGTTTGAGAGAGCGCGGCACTCACCGACGCAGACGTCGTAGGCGAGGCCGCAGATGTAGATGTCGGTGGCGCTGCGCAGGCGCAGCTGCGTGGACAGCGTGGTGTCGGACAGCTTCTTGTTGTCCCAGAACACGGAGTAAGAGTCCACCTCCGGGTTGGTGCCCTTGTACACCTTCACCGCGCCTTCCACGATCTGCGGACCGACGGCGAGGCTTAGCGGAGCGGTGCCCAGTACGAGACCGGGGCGCGGTCTCATACTGGGGTACGAGGAGATAAGTCTGCTATTTATGAATGGGGAGATTGTGTCTGATACTGAACCCGTGGGGATAGTGTCCGATACTGGGATTGGGAGAACTGTCCGACACTGGGAACTGAGGGGATAGTGTCTGATATTGTGGCCGAGGTAGATGGTGTCGATACCAGGGCTCTAAGGAATAGTTGTCTCACTCTGAGGCTTGTTAGTGTCTGCTACTGGGGTCTGAGGGGATTTTGTCTGATACTAGGGTTCGATAACTGTCTGATACTGGAAGACGGGGAGATAGTGTCTGATACTGGAACCAGGGAAAACAATTACCAACGTCGATAAGCCAAAGGCTACTAGAAATACAGGAAAGCTTAAAGTTTCAACTTCCAGACTGGCTAAAACCAATAAGTCGTTCATGGGAAATTGTGTAAGATTTTACAACAAAATTCCAAAAAACATAACTGAACTAAATGATACAAAATTTAAATCTATTGTCAAGAAGACATTAATTTCTCGGGCGTATTATAAAATCAATGACTATATCTTGGGCAAGGATGTTTGGAAATGATCCCGATCTGTATTGGCGATCCCTGGCTCCAAAGATTGTACACCTGCTGTGTTAAATTGTTAAATTGTAAAAATTTTGAATATTTGAGATGTAAAATAACATTGTAATTTTGATTTATTTAAAAAATTACTCCTCGTTGAGTTTCTTGCCGGTATCTTCTCATCAGAGGTTTTTCCGAACCGGTGGTAAATTTTTTGACATTCATAAGTGCTACCTGTAAGCCTAATCTGAAAAAAATATTTTGACTTTGATTTTGACTTTGACTGATACTGGGGCATGGGGAGACAGTGTTTGATACTAGGGCTCGGGGAGATAGTGTCTGACAGGTACCCGGGGGGTGTGTCTGATAGAAAGGCGTTATACCATGACTGCACGAGTGTATATGAGCGTGTTGCATTACCTTGAGGTCGGCGTGCAGTTCGGCGCCCCACGTGTCCTGCACGCAGTGGCGCGGCCACAGGCGCTGGCGCATGGGCGGCGGGCCCGCGAACACCACCGTGTCGTAGGCCGCTGCCTTGTCCGCCGACACCTGCCGCGCCCCAAATACTTATTCAAATAAATAAACTATATATTTTGGGACAGTCCACACCAATTGACCTAGTCCCGAAGTAAGCAACTAAAGCTGCTTATGTTATGGGTACTAGACAACGGATATACATACTTATATAGATAAATATATACTTGAATACGCATAACATTCAAGACTCGGGTGCAAAAATTCGTATTCATCATACTAACGTTTGCCCCTCCCGGAAATCGAACCTGGAACTTCAAGCTTTGTAGTCAGGGTCACTAACCATTGTAGTCTAAAATTCCACAGCAAAATTCTGCATCTATGAAGATATCGCTAGGCAATCTTGTGACGCTGGAGGACGCCGCATGCGACCTTTTGTTTAAATCACATTTCGATCAAATAACAGATAGGTGCGGAAAGCAACGGTGGGATCTTACACTGTTGTATTTCTATAAATTACAGATGGTGCCGTCAGTAGGTAGCAGTAGAGTACTACAGCTAAACACCCAAAGAGGTCAAAAAGATGTACACTCGCTTTATTCTCTTAGCAACGTTACGGTACGGACAATAGAGTCGTGTTTAGATTGGAAGTCGGCAAGTAGCGCTATACTATACATAAACTAATATATAGGGTGGAAAAACTAAAGGGATATAAAAGGTAGCATGCAGAAACTAATTAATTTATTAAAATGAGCTACCTAAGGGAGTACCCCTTTTTTTATAAAATAGGAAGGAAAACAAGCAACTAAAATTGGCTGCTGAGTCCTCCATTTTGCAAAAAAACACCGGGTTTGCGTCTCGCAATGTAGCTTGAGTAATAACATGCCGCTGCACGAGCTACATGACGAACGGCTGACGATACGCAGATGCGACTTTGACGCTCCGTGGACACAGTTGCGTTCCTTTCTACGCAAGATGCATGCAGTCGGCACGCAAGCGTAAAATGACGAAAGCGTGCGTCTGACGTGCAGCTACGTGGACAGTAGGCCTAAGGGAGTACCCCTTCATGGTCCATTGGTCTTTCCACCTGGGGAGCGCAGCTAGCGGGGGTACTCACGGGACTGGAGGGGTGCAGCTCGCGCATGTGCACGTTGTCGATGAACGACACGTGGTCGGGCGGGTGCCAGTCCAGCGAGTAGAACACGCTGTCGAACGGGATGGACTCCAGCAGCCGGTTGATGGGCTCCACCACCTGGGGACCGCAGGCTATTATGTAAAAAGCGCTCTTCATACAAACGGCAGTAATGTTAAGGTTCGACCAAACCGCTGCTTAAAATACGGAGACAGTACGGAATCGCTGTGACGTGCTATAAACGTCTCGACTTTACCACATGCTCTCCACACCGCTGCTCAAAATACGCTGACGGTACGGAGTCGCAGTGACGTCACAGAATAAATAATAGTACTAACGTACAGAAACTTCTCTTTTTCGACCACCATTAAACGAATTCCAACTTTATGATCAGGCACAAAAAGTTCGTATTACTTCATAAACATTCGCCAGGCGGCATGCGTCAAAAGGAAGGCGCCGCTCGCGCCCGCCTTCCACCCGCAATGCCCTGGCGCACCGCTAGGGTTGGGCTGCTTATTGAAATACTATCACAACGTGCGACACAGAGAGGGGGCGCGCGCGCGGCAAGCCGGCAACCTACTGCGATTAACCTATGCCATAGGTAATGCGGCGAGCGCACCCACAGTGCGGAGTGGAACCTCCCTGGTGACGTGCCGTAAACGTCACGATGTTACCGCATGCTCTCCACATTGCTGCTCAAAAAGTCGAGACGTATACGTCCCTGCCCACTGGCAGACAACTAGACTGCCTGACATTTATTATATTAGCATTGTGCAGTAATACAATCGCTACAGTGAAATGTTGAGCGCTCGTAAAAACAGTTTAACTGCCTCTTTGCTACGAGGGCCACTTGCCGTTTACGAGCACATTTGCAGGCCGGAAATATTACTTATTGCGTGTTTATTTGTTATTTGTCTTTCATTTACTTGGTTCTATTTTCAATTATTCGTATTTTTTAAATCACCCTCAAAAAGGAGACCTCTCACGCAATTGGACGTGGTTTCAGGCAGGTTTCAGCATATAATACGGTATTCCACTCAAAAATCGAATGGCATTAAAGTGCAAAGTTGTTGTAGACGACCACTAAAAATATATTAATGTCTAAGGTAAAAGAACCTGATATTTTAGAAGTTACAGCGATACAAAGTTACAAAACTGGCGAAAAAAAAGTCCTTTTTTGTTTCGAAAAATGCTCATTCGAATGATAAAAAACATAGAACATTTTTGTACGGGAGTAATTAAATAAAAATCTCTAAATGTCAGTGAAAACCGCCTCAAAATCCGTTGCGTGGTTTAGAAGAAGGCGGCCGAACACTATAAGGATTTAGGACACAAGAACAGATAGCGACTTTAATTTATTCTATGTATGGATTTAGACATACCTACTACCTAGTACAAAGTAAAATCGCTTTCGGTTCCTGTCTCTCCACATATATCTTCAGCCGCCTACTTTTAAACCACGCATCGGATTTTGATACGGATTCCATCGTCATTTAGAGTTTTTTTTACATAAGGTTTTTATGTACATGCTTAGAGCTTTCATACGGGAGACGACATGCAACGACTTACCCCTCTGCCGCTGGCACAGGCACAATGTGCCTACGCGACACAAAAACTATTTTTTAATCGATTTTCTTTCACTCTTTCAATCGGCACGGAAGGAATCAGAGCTCACCGAAAACGTCCGCATGTGCTGTAAACAGTTGTAAAAATCGTTCTATGCCATCAAGTTTGGAAAAGGACGGTATCTAATCTAATTATTTATTATTATTACTGCCTAAAAACACAATTTTTAATACAACTGTTTGTTACACGAGTTAACATCACAAATCGAGTCAAACTTAAAATCGATTGCCATGCGAATATGCCCCTTAGTGTAAAGTGTAGCGAGACAATATTTTTGGTGTTTTACAAAATAAGTCTAATGGGGTACAGAATAAAGTCGATTTTAATATAACCACAAATTAAATATGACGTAAAGGTACTCCCCACGAGACTTGGAGACCCCCCCGCGAGAAATGGCAGAATTTTGTGTAAGCAAATAATCACAAAAGGCCACTCCCGTATGAAAGTTCTAAGTGTACATGCCATCTCGATAATACCCGAGCGAAGCCACGACAGGCCGCTAGTATAATATAAGTTTATGGCTTAGTAGATAGACAGTCTCAACCTAGTTATATTTACGACCTAAAAGGCGCTCTAGTCGCCTTTATGCGCAGTAACTCTGCACCCATTCATTACGATAATGGCTGGATAAATCGCGATCGCTGGTTATGCTTACGCGATGCTTATGCTAATGTGAGGTGTAATTGATCGGCTGTGTTTGCCGAAAAAGAGGTAAGGCAGTGGTGGCGGCGGTGGCCGAATTCGGCGAAGTCACAGCGGTAAACTTATTAGAAAATGAAAATGCAAAATTTATTTTGCAAGTAGGCCATATAGGCTCTTTTACATGTCTGAATCTACTAGCGCTTCGGAAAATGGAAGATACTACTGAGAAGAAACGGCGCAAGTAACTAAACAGTTTATTATTTTTTTCTTCTCTTTTTAAAACAGATTACAGTACAATATACATAATTTTCACAATAGTACATGTACATACACAGGTTACATTAAAAAAAAGATCACAATAAATAGCACAGCGTTTGAAAGTGTTAGAGTATCGAATCGGGATTTCTTTGCTTAAAAGTCTAAATGAGGATCCTATGAGGCCCTTAACACCTTCATCGTCATAATCTCAGCCACAAGAAGTCCACTGTTGAACATAGGCCTCCTCCATACTTCTTAACACCTTAAAGAAGACTTTTTGTTTACGCTAAAAAGTTTCACACGCAACTCTTCGTCAATAACAAATTGGAACAAAATCGACTCCGCAAAACTAGCGAGGCAAATTGTTCCAATCTGATGAAATAGACCTCCAGCATGGTAACGACGGGATCTATTGATTAATGTATTGTTTTTTTGTTTCGATAAACATTGCAGTTTTTGACAATTGATCAGTGATAAACAACAACAAGAAATATTCTTTATTGTACACCACATAGAAAATACAAAGAACACAACGAAACGAATTAGAAAGGTAAACAATAGGCGGTCTTATCGCTTAAGAGCGATCTCTTCCAGACGACCGGTTTAACAGTGGACAATAACAGATTAAAGTAGGGGGTGCAACCAAAACAGGAAAAAATACGTAATCTATATATATGTAATCTAAATATGTTCGCTTCTCTTTTCTTTCACCCGTATCCACCCAATGCGGAGTGTAGGCCTCTTCCATACCATGCCATTCCTTTCGGAGCTTTCTTATCCATCCTTTGCCAGCTGCACAAGCAGATCGTCTGATCATCTCTAAGATATTGTGTCAGTGCACAATTGTGGAATTACAATAAGTATATGCATGCCTCTTGTTGCCGTGTCTCTTGCGAATAAACTTTTTCTTTCACAAGTAGGTACAAAAAATTATGTAATCGTTGATGGAATTTATCTTTTTATTGATGGATATCAATTTACGGCTTGTTATAAATAGGTATACGATATAAATTAGCATAGAACAAAACTGATTCAATCGTACTCAATTAAAAACTATGTTTCAATTAACTATGCCTTCTGAATAAAGGAACTGCTCTTTTAGCATAATAAAGATAAAAATTTAAAATCTTGGCCGAAAAAAAAATCGGCGAAGCTATAAAATTCATCCTAAATGAATCGGTTCCACTTAGCCCCGGCTCCATTTGTCGTACCAAGTAAACTTGTCGGCGAAATCGATTAAAATAGTCGCAATGAAAATCGGCGATGGGACTTTTGTGCTAAAACCAAGGTTATAGTTCTGGTAATAAAGGTATTAATTTCCCTAATAGAGTTACTAAATAATTTTTTTATTGTTAGTAGAGTAACTATGTTTTGCACTTTTTTGTAGTTTATGTAAAAATATAACCTGTATTGTAAGGCAATAAAGTAAGAAAGAAGCAAACGACGACCTGTATGGCACAGTGGCACATGTGTCTGCCTACTGTGCAAGAGGTCCCGGGTTCAAATCCTGGTATGGGCAAATATTTGTGTGACGAATATGAATGTTTGTATCTGAGTCATGGATGTTATTTGTATTTAAGTATGTATTTATCTATATATGTATGTTTATCCGTTGTCTAGTATCCATAGTACAAGCTTTGCTTAGTTTGGGACTAGGTCAATTGGTGTAAATTGTCCCGAGATATTTATATTTATTTTATTTATTGTAAGGCAATAAAGTAAGAAAGAATTAAACACTTCTTCACAATCGTGTATTTTATTTGGGAACATATATGTAACTCAAGTCTTTTACACTGGATAGCAAAAATTATGTATAGATTCAGGAGTTACCTTGGGGAGGGCCATATCAACAAACTGGAACAAATTACCTTGCTACTCCGCGAAACCAGTGCCGTGCACGTGCACAAAAGCTGTGCCTGTGCGACATATATAGAGGTAATTAAATAAGTGCTTGCCTCCCCCCATGAACTCTATCAGACTAATCAGCATACTGTTTCTTTGTGTAGTTCAATGGTTGTACCTACTGTTTGCAAATGACGTGTTTGCAAAATTAACAACAAACCAACAATTTCCGGGTCGGTACAATAGAAAACCGCAGAGAATCAATCCGACTTTACTCGCAAACTGTACAATCAGCTTCAAAAGTGCTAAATTTGTACAATCCACAGAGACGCATCTCACTTTTTTCGCGGCTCACTTTTAGCAATTTTACAACTTTCGCATTGTATGTACTAAATTGTAACTACGTTTTTTTTAAATGCCTTGCTTGTCATTCTCACGAGAAGATTCTCATCAGAAGTAATTTTGATCCAGTAGTAATATTTCTGACATTCATAAATGCAAGCAGCACCGACTAATCTGAATAAATACATTTTGACTTTTTTTTCTAATAAAAAGTGGGGGCGCCTTTGGAGTACCGTAACTATAGGATGGTGCCAGCGGCGCCCAGGCAAATAAGGATCATATAGGAATGAAAGTTGAAAGTTCCATTTATGCATTTGAATTATGAAAGTTCATAAGCGTGTTTATCGTAAAAATAGCTTTATTTATAGTTACATAGCAAGTTTAAGCTCGGCAATCGGTAGCGATTCGAACTTGTGCCGATTTTTGATATAAAAAATAGGAAGGTGAATAAACGTCGCATGGCACGTGAATGGAACGATGGTTGCTTGACGAATGACAATTTATTTGAAGTTTCCTACCTATATATACAACGCAACAAAAATCTTAACAGCGCCATTCAGGATTTGTTACCTAACCTAAACAGCGACATCTACCGGTCCTTTTGACATACACACAATACTATTTACATACAGAAAAATAAACGCCGTTGAACAATAGGACATTGTCTACTTTGGAGGAGGATTAAAAAGAGTATCGTAAAATGTCAGTCAGTTTTTTTGCCAATTTATTTTGCTTTGTTATACTTTTGGCGACGACTGTACCTATTCAAGTTATTATTAAACTAGGCTACTCGTTCGTTCCCCAAGGACGAACGTTTGTCATAGTAATTGATCCACGAATTTAAATTGGCGTTAGGATCTTTAAAAAAAATAGATTAAAGATTAATTGAGCTTATTAAGAGTAAGCTGCTTAAAAAGGCATTGTAACTCGCATACATCGTCGTTTTATTAAAGATTTAGTTATTACTCATCCAGTTTTATAAAATACGGTGGTTTTATAAACTGTAAAGGAGAGATCCGGTGACCCATTGATTAGAGCCGAGCAACGGATCAACAATTCTGTTGGGATAGCTGGTTCACTTCCCATCAGGATCAATGACCTTTAAAAAAAAATTGTACAAAAAAAGAAAGTCTAAATATTACATACAACACATAACAGTAGTAGATTAATATAACATTAGTTTTTAAGTCTTTATTGTAAATAACTAACTAACCCTATGGACAATGTCTGAAATAAAGTGTTATATTATTATTATGTATGTCTTTCCCATTCACGGGACAATAGTGCCCCGGACCTTTGGGAGGCGTGCGCGGAGCCGAAGCCAACACGTAGAGGCCCTTTAGACAATTTAATGAAATGTGATGAGTACACATTATTATTATTATATTTCCCAAACGTTGGCACTTTTACTAAACCTATTTGACCATTTTAGAATGTTCTTTGTTCCCCTTTACTAACACTTTTTTCAAAACTGGGTACTTACAAAAAAAAAATCGATGATTTCCGGTTATGGTATTATTATTTAAGAGATGTAAAAAAACAGGGGGATGTAAATTATGAAATATCATGATAGTCTTTCGAATTAAAAATATACTAAGTTGGTCGCCGAATGTTTTACTTTTTTATAGAGAGGTCGCGTATTCAGAAACATTGAAAAACACAAATTTAATACCCATCCCTCTATATATAACCACAGATCTAACACTACCAAAGAACATTATCTTTTAATCTGCGTGTTTCGAAGTAACTTCAAACTTTGATGATATCTGGGAGCTTCGAGCAGATAAGAGCTTTAAGCTTCACTAATTATGAAAGTTTGTGTGATTGCATGCTTGCATGATAGTTGCATAACTACATCTGTCGTAGACGGAAGTCCATGAACTTCTAGATAAAGTTCATAGGGCGATTTTAGAGTAGGTTAATGTGAAGGATAAAGAATAACATAATTATAAAAAAATATATATGCGTTTTCTAATCTTAAAGAGGCTTTATAGCTGAGTTTTAATGACTTGTGGTTTCTAAACCCTAAATTTACTTTTTACTTTTAATGCTCTCTTGAATTATTAAAATCTTTACTCTTGGGTGCATGTCAGTAAATAATTTCGAACGTACGGTTATTTCTTGGCATTACGCTGTTAGTTTTTTATTATTAAAACATACTGTGTTCAAAAGGAATTATGTGCAAGGACACAAAGTCCTTTCAAATCTTTGTAACTTTACATAAAGCAAGTATTTATTTCGCATCAAATATTTTCACGATACGCCGTCATTTCTTGCGGAAACGAAAATAAATTCTTCGGTAACTTTTTTATGATATTCTGTCAAATTGTTTTAGGAAATAGCAGCATCACAGATGAAATAATACAGAACAATCGATGAAGGTACGATCTTGACAGGAGTACATAGGGTTGAGCAAAAAAAAACATATTTTGATTTCTTAGTATTTTTATATTTCCTGTGAAGTTAATCGATGACCCGACAGAAAAGCTTTATTTGTACACAATATTAAGAATATACGACTTTATTTTCACCTTAAAATATTGATTGAAATAGCTGAAATTTTGCATGAACTATCAGACTTCTAGATGTATAGAAACGGAAAAGGTTACAAAATAACGGTAAATATATATTTATTTTGGTACTGTTACGAAACCGGAACGTAGGCAATTTTAGGACAAATCTGGTAAGTATCGAAATGTTAGTCCAAAAAGGCCATGATAAAATACCGTTACGTAGGTATGATGTTCAAATAGGCTATAAGGTGTTCTTAATTCTGAATTAATTTTGGCAGTTCTAATACTGTGACGAAATGACTTGCAAGTTGTTTCACGATGCAAAGTAAGATCACAAAAACCATTCGAAAAAGGTTTTGTGATTTCAGGTTAAGTGCTTATTATGTTTTACTTTGCTTAAAATATATGAAATCCGGTTTAGGTTTGGTTCCGTTATGAAACCGGAACGAAACAAGTGTGATACGTTTCGATACTAGAAATCTCAAATGTCGTATGGGACATTAAGGAACATGTTCCTTACGACATTAGAAATCACAAATGTCGTAAGGGACATTAACGAACATGTACCTTACAACATTTGAGATTTCTAGTATCGATTTAATAACGAAAAGTTATCCTGGAATTATTATCTAAATATAATCCTTTTTTCATATGTGGATAGCGTAGTTGGAGTAGCCTGCGTTGTGTTCCGAGCGGAGCCCGCGGTGCCAGGCACGGGCGAGGTGTGAACTGAAGCCGCCGGAATTACCTTTCCTTTTGACGGCCAATTTAATTTCGGCTATCGCTTTGAGGCAAATTGGCGCGGTTTGAGCTTTCTGCCAGTCAAAGTTTAATTTAGATTTTGAATGCATTGTCAGTCAAGCTTTAGCGAGTTTTGTTATAAATAAGTACTCACATTTAGAATGAAGGGGACTTGTGAGTTAAAGTAAGTTTTTTTTTTGAATCTTTATGCGATAAGCTTTTTGTTGATTGAATTTTAGTATTGCATTGGCGTCAAGTCTTCATATTTATCTCAAAATGCAAGCCGTATAAATAAAAAGTGGATCAAAATCAACTTCCTACTTTTGTTGACAAGTGAAGCTAAATAAAGGCTTATAAACATAACTCTTTTTTCTCATGTTCTCAAAAGTCAAGAATGTGAGAATTGATCCATTTTTAAATTCCTAAGGATTTTAATCAAGATTATCATTGCTATATGAAAAAGATGGTTAGATTAAGAGAATTCCGGTAAAGTGAAATTGCTCAACCACGCTAAGGGCCACCGTTAGAGCAAAATAACAAATCAAATAGATCTCTCCATTCACCTAAGCACACGTCTCGACCTAATGAACGATTGGTCTAATTTAAAATGCCAATCAATATTTGGAATGGATTCAAAACGGATTCCGTGTCAGTTAGGCTACCACGCCGCGCGATACGCTGCAGTGCAGCTACCCACATGCAAGGCAAAAATTTATTGCTTTATTTACTTAGTTTTCGTTCTACATGGCATTTCAGACTTTTGGAATTTATCACTTAGCACGAAATTAGAATAAATTTGGCTCGTAAATTTTGCCGCATCAAATTCAGTAGAAGGTACCTACTTGAGGCACTATCGTAGACTTTCAGAGATCCTATGGCGAACGAGAAAACCGACAAAGAGGACAACGCTGGGGATCGAACTTTCTGGTTAGTTTATGCCATCCACCATGGGGGTGAGTCGCGCATAACATAACAGTTTTCATATGGAGCCATATGAGTAATAAAGAAAAACATGCCACAAATCAGTTTTTTACACGGCAATAAAAATTTCAAAGTCACGAACAAATGATTTCATGATTTTTATTTTGAACTACATACACGCCGCTTCTGTCTTGAGCATTTATTAACCAGTATTTGATGCAACCGCCCTGTATTCATCATTATTTGTATAGTCGACCAAGAAATTGCTTCACCACTTTTGTACCTTATCCCTTTGTAATACGGTCGAAAAGTGGTCAAGCAATTCGACTCGACTATACTACATTAAAAACGGCAGTCACAATCTTGAATCGCTATGTCCTACCCAAGTATATCTAAGGCTTAGATTCTAGATTTAGTGAGCTAAATGTCACAGTAAGACATGTAACGTATGGTGTCACGGTCAACCAGGTCGGCTATACCACTTCTATTGTCAGTTCACGCTTGGCCGCTTCTGATTGCATACGCCTTTCAGAATTGTTCAACTGTGACATTTAAGGTATATACTGATAATACACAATCACATATCAATCATCCGAATTCCAAGTAGTACTATGCCTTAACTTAATAAATACACCAATTGACCTACAAACTGGAACAAATTACCTTGCTCCTCCACGAAACCAGTGCCGTGCTCGTGCAAGTTAGCTGCGTCTGTGCGACATATACATGTTCATGGAAAAACCCACCCTCCTCCGCTTCCACACGAAACAAAATACAACAACACGATCGACGCGCGTTTCGCCTCTATACAAGGCATCATCGGGATCTAAATCCCCTCCTAATCCGTTTCGCGGAGTAGCAAGGTAATTTGTTCCAGTTTATTGAAATGGACCTTCGCAAAGTAACGCCTGAATCTATTAATTACCAATTGACCTAGTCCCAAACTGAGCAAAGCTTGTACTATAGGTACTAGACAACGGACACGCCTACTTATATAGTCGCAGAAAAATACGTACTTACATACATTACATCCAAAACTCAGGTACAGACATTCATACTCGTCAATGATTGAATAAGCGAGGCATTAAGGAAGCTTAGAGCACAGAATTAATGTCACTAGAGTATCTGCACTTTCCATAGAATAGTTTTTCCTGTGGTCCTTCAAGCCGGATATTTAACCACGAAAGGGTCAACCAATCAAAGTTGTCGGTCTGCTCCCAATGAATGACAGCCTCAATATCCCCATTGCTGGACATAGGCCTCCTCTCAATGATGGGACTAAGCCATGGTTTCCACATGGACTACAACGACTCAGGGACTCCACATCACATCTATACAATTTATTCGTGGATGTGTATAAGCTTCATCAGGTAAGATGGAGTTTAGTTTTTGAAACACATTTTTGGTAAGAATGTTAATAAAGGTTATCTTTCGATTGTGTTTTCAATTTGAATTCAAAAGCAAATAAAAAAAAACTAGTATTGTAACAAGAAATTACATCAAATGATATTTTTTTCTAACTTTTCCTGTAAAGTATTCTATGACTTCCTGGAAAAACAGACCCGTTACCATTTCAGTGTCCTTATGCTACTTTATTACTCGGGACTCGACTGAACTACAAACACATCAAGTAATCTATTAGTCGATCGGTGACGCGTTGTTTGGTCGATGTGATACGTCGACGACGTAGCGATATCGACGTGGGCCTTATAGCAAAGGCATATGATACAAAATGCCCGTCACGAAAGACAGGTATTTCCATACAGGGAAGCTATACATGCCTTTATCAAAGGCACGATGTGACGTTGCGTTTGTATTTATTTGTCTATCTTCGATTAGGAAAAAGTGTGTATCACTTATCGATGTAAAATAGCGTACTACTAATTTATCTTCAATTCCTAAGTATTTTGATCAAGATTTGCTTTTTCATACTTAGTATCTCTTCTCTGGTTGTCGTTCTAATCTAAGCGTAAATCGATTTTGGAAATATACAAATATAGTATTTTTTTATATTGGTTTTAGATAATTAGACAAACTAATAGTTTATACAAATAAACGTTTGCAAACCCTTTAACCTTTGTTTTGTTAGGATTCCGTAACCAAAAGCTAAAAAAAACAACTCATGCTGTGACTTCGTCCGTTTATCTGTTTGGGCGCATCATGTATGTAGAGCATACGATACAGTGCAAATGTATTAGGGCTATAGAAATAAATAATAAACGTTTGTCAGCCTTTTTCAAGTACAATAGCTACCTCCATCTCAGGGAAAACTGCATAAAAAGTACTTTGTTGATGCTTGAGATAAAGAGTTGCATTCCATTCGGAAGACCAATATTATATTGACGTGGGTTTTAAATGAAGCGTTGATACAATTTAGGTTTATTGTAGGGCAAGTTTATGTGTAGTTGCCAGTTTATGTAATGTAACGAGGGGTTTACTACACTTTGCGAAGATTCTGACATTGTCAATGCCGCACGGCAGGGCTGGCAACACAGAACGACATCCAATAAAGCAATCAATCAATCAATGTGTTGTATAATCTGATGTGAATAATGTTAAGAGAAATTAAAATTAATATTGCAATTAAGAAACAAAATTGTCAAAATAAAATAAAAAATTACGACACATTAGTTTTTTTATGTTATAGGAAGGAAAACAAGCAAGTGGGTCACCTGATGGTGAGTGATCACCACTGCCATAGACACCCGCAACACCAAGAAGATTGCAGTTTGCAAGAAGATTGATTGATTGTAGTTTATGGACAAACTACAAAATCAAATATGATCCCCTGTGGCCATAACATCACGTTAAGTTTATTTATACCTGCGTCTCTTTCTTATGACACTAGTTAGACAGAGACGCAAGGATAAATAGGTGATAAATTAACATCCATTATTTTAAATCTTCACTTTCGCTTCGATGTGTAAATTAGGCAAAAATGATGTAGATTTTTGTATTTACCCTAAGAGGTAAATAAAAAAGTGCGTTACACCATAGTAAGAAATCCCCACCTAAATATACTGCTCTTGAAATGAAATGAAATTTCAAACTTAGCTTCATAATTTTGCAATTTAGTTAAAATTCTTGCATTTTGAGGAACATGAATGAACACTAGGTATTTTTTAAATATGCATGCTGTATGAATACAGCTGGAAAAGATGGATCAATATCTAACATACTATTAAGACATGTAGCTACCCCTTTTCTGCAAGCAAACATTATCTTATCTTATCTTCAGGGAAGGAAAAGGAACAAACATACATTTATATGCTGATAAACACATCACCCTCTTTCGTCACGCAGTCGGCTAAAAAGAGAAATCAGAAGGGCACTAAAAAGGCATACCGTTTCTCCCTGTTCAACCCTGTCTAGTTTTGTTTACATACGGCTAAAAATAAATTTTATTCATCATTCGGCATTACGGTATGCCTATAGCTGCCTAATGAACGCAATGCGACTTTATGTTAATACAGACGGGATGGGCGCGCGGCACGGCATACCGGCGGGCATAAACTCTATACGGATGACAGGTGAACTGGTCATTATTAACAGTACGTAACCGGTAACGGTATTTAAACTTTTTTGCGATGGTTAACCGGTTTCAATCAGGGACCGGCAAGCAATGCTCAAAATTATGATGACACGGTTCTGTTGGTTCAGTGACGGAAAGTTTACTGACTCCCCAAATATGTTATACGGTAAATGAAATAGTTTCACTAAAAAATCCATTACCGAAATACAAATCTTCTATATATATAAAAATGAATCCCTATTTCCCTTGGTCACGACATCCCGCCTGAACGGCTGGACCGATTTCGCTAATTCTTTTTTTGTTCTGTTCGTTATTATCAGGAGAAGGTTCTTATGTAAGAAAAAATCAAAAATCTGCTCATTTATGGCCTCTAAGGCGGAACAAAGTTCGCCGGGTCAGCTAGTGATAATATAAATTATTTTTTGTGACGTTTATTTTTAGTTTCAGTAATGTAGTTTTAGGTTAACCATTTCATTACATGTAATACACATTTCAATACACGCTATGTCACGTTGCAACTGCAATTTTTCATTTTGAAATTTACAAAATAAATTTATTTTTTCAATTTTTCAAAAGTGAATAAAGTGACTGAGATTTTTGCCAATACCCCGATATTGGAGCTAAATTTTGGCTTTTAAGTAATTTATGTCTAAATTTAACCCGAAAACTTTCTTAACGCAGTTTAGTCCCGCACGTAATAACTTAGAAAGGAATTGATAACAGGCTTACTCCGTTTCAGTGACACCTTAATTTCGGTTCTACACGCATACACACAACGCTTATTTTCTAAGAAACACCTAAGTTAAAATATGGCTTAAGTTACTCTACGCGGTATACTTTTAAAGTTAGAAATTAAAATAAAGATGTTACTGAACATGATAACATTTAACTATTAAATGTTTCATATCTTGTCTATAACATAGGTTTAATTGGTTATTTTATTTTGTGGTTTCTTTACCCTAATCCTACTACACCACACGCACTCTAGTTTTAGGGCCGCTCGGTAACTCAGGACAGTTGTTATTGGTATGAGAACGTCTATCGTGATGTAACCATGAATGTGTGCAATCCTGTTCATTACAGTCGTGGCACCATAGCAGCGACTGGTGTATAGCAACTTATTCGGGGTATTTCCCCTCGGTTGCTGTCGCGCAACCCCAACCAGGGCTCCACAGAAAACCAGCGTTGCTGCACTCGTCTCGTGTAGCAACGCGTGCTGAGTGGAGATCCCTTTTTTGGTGTCAAATTGTGTCACCATCGATAGTTAAGTTTTAAATATTCTGTAAGTTTGTTTTTGTATATGGTGGTGGTAATTTATGAGACTTGTGAATACGACTAAATAAAAACATTTGCTTTCTTTCTTTATTTCTCTCTAATTCGGAAAAAGATATATTAAATTTGACTATATATCAAACGGGTTGTCTACAGCCAGAATTACGGTTTCAGCGAAAAGCCATTACAGTAAACGATATATAAAACCCTAAACCGACGAGCATACATGAAGAATGTTATGAGAGTAAGTGAAGCAAAGGTTACATGTCAGAATCTGTGGTCTCTACCTACCCTTGCGGGAAACAGCCGTGATTTTATGTATGTATGAAATTATGGATAAGATTAGTCCAATAGGTAAACATCGCACTGACCTCGCTGCCGTCTTGTTGCGCGTTGCACTTGCTGATGTTGAGGGTGCCGGAGATGAAGTCATTCTGAACGTCGACCACCAGGAACGCGCTGACAGGCCGCACTATCTGCAGAAGACAACACATATTATTTGGGTGGTCGGTTAGCTGCGCAAAAGCACAAAATAAAACAAGTACAGAAGTTTTACTTCAAAAGCAGGAAGCGTCCTACTATACTCTCTAACGTACTTATTCATATTCATATTCGTTTATTGCAGTCATGTTCATTACATAAGGTATTAGTGGTTGGTAATTGGTCGGTACATGAAGCCCTAGGCCTTGGCAAGGCGTTGCAATTATCGCTAGTGCATGCTACGTGTACATAAAATATTTAAACGCTAATAATATTTAACATATAAAATATATTAATTTGGTATTTATATCAGACATCAAACTTCATGTCATTCCAGGATTTACTTAGGTCGGAAGATGTATTTAGAGTTGGCTCAACATCTTCATGTGTGTTGCAATATCAACCTATCAGTGTTAACCTACACTCGCCTCACTCACTCGCTTCACCCACTCAAATTCAGTGACTGTAGTTCTTATTTATCTTTACTTCATTACGTCATTTCATGACTCGTCCAAGGATGCCCCTATCTCGGCGGCATTTCGCAAATTGCGTCATGCAAATAAAAATAATCCCTTTGTTACGTATTGTCTATTTTTAAGAGGCAGCGAAAGGGTTCAACTTAATTAGCAGAAACCACGTATTTATAGGCGGTTAGCGGTATCCTTGAGTCTAAGAGAAGTCTTAAGTTATCGCTGTAATATTGATACTATAAATCTGAAAAGTCGTAAGGGACATGTCCCTTAATGTCCCTTACGACATTTGAGATTTCCACTGTCGATATGTTAAACTAGCGACCGTGGCTTCACTTGGGTACAATTAGGTTTAGGATTCGAAAATGATCGTAAAAAACAGTATGAAATTCTTTTGGGTGGTTTAGAAGAAGGCTACCGAAGATATGAGGGCAAAAATGAACGAATGGCGATTTGTTTTAAATTAAAATATCATATTATGTCAAGAAAAGATGAAGAACGTAAAGATCATCTTATCGAAACTAGTTTTACAAGCTTTTAATTGGCTTCACGTGTATTTATGTGTGTATGAACTAAACAGTTCAAATCATACAGGTCAATTTTGACACACTTCCAGCGGTCGGATTGTTTTCAAAATTGATGTGTATAATAGATCTAATGACAATTCAACAACAAAGCACCGTTAACAAAAAAGCCCGTATTCAAAATGACGTTATTGCTTTAAAACTTTGAAACACCCGTTTGATACCGTTATTACTTTACCGATCTTTATTTATAATAACCGGTATCATTAGCATTTAGTTTTTACTGAATTTAAAAGCGATTTATAGGTTCTACAGTTTTGTTAATGATAAACATATATTAGTTGTTATGTTATAAAATTATTCGAACAAGCTCCTTAACACATTTACTGCATACACGGAGTGTATGTATGTATGACTCTTTATTATACTAAACACATAAAATAACGGATAACAGGACAAAACAGATGAACAAAGGCGAACTTATCCCTTTAAGGGATCTCTTCCAGTTAACTTTTAAGCGATTGACAGGACCCAAGATCTATAGTAGACACACAGAAAAAAATAAAGAAAAAGCAAACTAAGCAAAACCTACTAAACTTCATATCATATAACATATTATATAGTGCTACGTGCTACGCTCGTAGCTCGTAGCAAGGGTTTCCCATAGCGAAATCCGCTACGAACATAGAAATCTACTGGCGAGTCCGTGGCGCTGAATGTGATAAAGACCATGACAAATCACTATAGTGAGCAAGTGAAGGCTGTTTGCTGTTCATTGATAGCGGTATCAATAAGTAATCAATAGATGATGCGATAATGTAATCCGCGATGAATGCGGGAAATGATTGAATTATACGTCGACTCATTGTGATGATGTTGACTAGGTCGAGCGTCTGCTTTGACTTTGGTCTCCTTATAAAATAAATTACACTAGTTATATTACACTAATATAAAAAAGAAGTAAATTTTGTTTGTTTGTTAATTTGTTTGTATGTAGGGAGTAATCTCTGAAACTACTGAACCGATTTAAAAAAATATTTCACAGATAGAAAGCTACACTATCCCTGACGGACATAGGCTACTAATTTCACGCGAACGAAGTCGCGCGCGTCCGCTAGTTATACATAAAAACATTCCATAAAAAGCCGTATCAAAATCTGTTGCGTGGTTTAGAAGGCGTAAGCGGCCGACGATTTGCAGACAGACAGGAACGGTTAGCGACTTTGTTCTATACCATGTAAGGTTGGACCTTGTGCAAGGTCTGTCCGGATCGCTACCACCATTATGCTCGCTAATCCAGCAGCTAAGCAACAGTGCTCGCACTGTTCTGTTCCAGCGTGGAGAGTAAGACAGACGGTAAAATTAGTGGCACAAGGTATTCCATCTTAGCGCTCTGGGTTGGCAACGCTTCTGTAATATCCTTGGTCTGAGTCAGAGGCGTGTTCATTTATGGTGAAGGGTGTGCGTTACACACGGGCGCAGCGGTCCTAGGGGGTGCCGAGCGCCGCTCGCTACGGAGCTCCGCTTGGCGCCCACACGGTATTAGCCTAGCGCCCCCTAAGGTAGGCGCTAGGGTAATGTTTTTACACGGGCGCTACCATGGGCGTACCCAGCTTCTGGCCTAGGGTAGGGCAAGTCAGATGCTAGATTCGGTAATCTTCGTCCGTCATCGTCGCGCGCAGTTTTTTGGCAATTGCACCGTGCATAAGGCCCCGTTTACACTTTGATTAGTAATTAGGCGAGTTCATACATGTTCTGCGAGATTTCCAGGGGAGGGCAGCTGCCCCTCCCTGCCCCCCCCCCCCCCTGGGTACGCCCATGGGCGCTACATAGGCTAAAGACGCCACTGGTCTTAGTTACTCACAACTTTGATCCAGTGGTTCCAGCAAAAGGTGAACTCCTCCTTGTCGATGAAGCCGTCCCCGTTCTTGTCGAACACCTGGAAGATGTGGCGCGCGCGCTCCTCGGACAGCGGGTAGATGTGGCCCTTGTCGTTCCGGAACAGCGCCTTGCAGATCACGCGGAACTCCGGGAAGCTCAGCTTGCCGTCGCTGAGGAACGTTATCTTTGTTTAGCAGGGCAATTCTCGCGTCAGTAGAGGATGAAGTCACACTCGAGATAAGCCAAAAAGAGCTGTCAAATCCCTTCAAAATCTGTCATATTTTGACACATCTCGAACGTCAGATGAATCTCGATGAGCGCCAAAATTGGGGGCCAGTTTATGACGGGTTCAATGTACTGTATAGTCGACCAAGAAATTGCTTGACCACTTTTCGATCCTATTACAAGGGTATTAAAATAGGTATGAGGTTTAAAAGTAGCTAAGCAATTACTTGGTAAACTATCCATAAAAAAATACTGTAAATATTCTCAAAATGACAGTGGAAACCGTATCAAAATCCGTTTCGAAGATAAGAAGACAAACAGGAACTTATAGCAACGTTTTCTATACTATTTAGAAATTCGAGCAGTAAAATGTATACATAGCCTTTTTCAAAAACATTATACTTAAATAACATGGTTGATTTATTTGTAATATCTATTTATTTTAAAATGGCACTTTAGCTTAAAAATCCTAAAACAACGAGGTATAGGCAGGGGGGTTCGACTCCGCACAGTAGCCACGCTCGACCGCCTTGCCTATGGCATAGGTAAATTGCAGTAGGCTGTCGGCTTGCCGCGCGCCCGCTCGCTCGCCCCCGCCGTGTCAGTGCAGTTGAAAACTAATGCAGTGCAACCCTAGCGTGTCGCCGGGAGTTACGGGGGAAAAGTGGGCGCGGACAGCGTGTTCCTTTTGACTCGCGCTGCCTGGTTAATGTGTATGAAAATAATACGAACTTTTTACGCGTGTTAATAAAGTTGGAATTCGTTTAATCGCGGTCGTAAAAGAGCAGTTTCTGTATGTTTAGGACCATTATTTATTCTGTGGTATGGGCTAGGTATACAATTGTTTAAATTTAGAAAGGTATTTGTGACTCATTGACTATTCATAGTTTTGTATGAGTTATGACACCAACATTACCATGACAGTGTGATGTGACACGAGTGAGAATTATTTCTGCATAATAGCAAGTAATATATTAATTCAAATGTTACATTGTTTCTCTAACAAACCGTAATAACCATATTTTTTTATCTGCAAGCGGTATCATCTGTGTTCTGGGTTTGATTCCCGGAAGGGGCAAATGTTTGTATGATGAATATAAATGTTTGTACCAGAGTCTTGAATATTCTATGTATTTAAGTATATATATATATATCTATTGTCTAGAACCCATAACACAAACAACTTTAGATGTTTAATTTGAGACTAGGTCAATTGGTTTGAATTGTCCCAAACTATTTATTTATCTGTACAGCCACTACACAACTTTAATAGAACTTGTGTGCTACCAAGATAGTAACTGAATATTCATAGAGGTCAAACAATCACCACAAGCAAATTCCCTTGACAATAGAATAGTTTGACCTCTTTTTGACCTCTCGAGTGTGCAGATATCTGTTGTTGACTGTACTGAATTACTGAATTGTAATGTAAAACAATTAGTGGTGTGCCACTCATGGGGGTTGCTCCCCCCCCCCCCCCCCACCTTTACATATCTAGATATCACACATTGCACACTTAAACTGAAATCATGAAAGTTAATTAATCTCAAAAATTCTAGTTTGGTTTTTTTTTTAAAGATAGCCCCTACAAATGTGTGAAATGCTCATGAAGCTATCTTCCAAAAGGTGTTCTAATTTAATATTCAATCATAAGTTATTGGTGTACCTTTATGGTGCTGAAAAATTCAGTATATTTATAATAATTTTACCACAACGTAAATATATATGATAATATTTTTTGGAAGCAATGAGCACTAATCCATGCCAGTATTCAAAAAGTCCAAAGTGTATGTAATAAAATTAAAATACCAGATTCTAATTTTAATTGCAAAGTAGTCAGCTTGAGTTACTAATTTATTTATCATGATGCGAAATGAAAATTCATTTTCTTTGAGTGTTTAAAACTATACAATACTAACTAGCAATGATGATAGAAGTGCTGGACTGAAAAAAAAAGAGTGTAAAAAACTTTGTAAAACAGTTTAAAAGTTTTCAAACTTAACATTCTCAACTTTTAAATCATTTTTCAGACATAAAAGTTACTTTTACGCCTGTAAATGGTAGTTTTACTGAAACTCAACTCATAAAGCCTCATTCATAAGTGCCGAGTGAGTAGTTACCAGGTATAACACGTACCCATCCTTGTCGAAGGTTTCGTAGCAGGCGTCCATATCGACCAAACAGTTGTCGTCGAGTGGAGAGCCGTTGGCAACCTCCGACATCGTAGGTTGGATCGAAATAAGCTTTCCGCTGCTCGGGCACTGCCTTATATACCGATCGAGCTTCATCCTGCTTCAGCAACTAACCTAGACAACGCGTAACAAAACAAACGCTTGAAAACCTTATATACTACTAGTACACTGATTTTATAACTTGTGAAGTGAGTTTTGTGGTTTTAAGCGAGTGAGTGTTTAGATGTTAATGGTTTTATTTCAAGTTTTCAGGAAATTAAATTATTATGAAATCACGAAAGGGAATGTTGTGATGTGAAAAATGTCATGAAACGTCAATATGACGGTGCACGTTCCGTTTCTTCTGAAATGGTAGATGTCAATTTTATACTTTAAACATTTTACTGCGAATAGTCTCGTAACTATTTTATTTAAATAAAGATCTGCCTAGCCTACATTATAAACCTAAATTACAACTGATTAAGTTTTATTATTAGCAGTTGCTTTTTTTTTTTTTTTTTTTTTTCTTCTCTGGCACCGCACGACTTATGCATTGCCATTCGTCAAGTTTTTCGTTAAATTTGTTTTTTTTTTTTTTAATAAAAAATTAGGGAAACATATTCACGGGAAAATCAGGTTTAGGAGCGAGGTAATGAAAACAAAGATCAGTAGGATAAGTGACAGGATAGAAATATAAATAATTGTTAAAATAAATGGAACATAAAGTAAAAGGAGAATGTATATATGTATCTTAGACTTTAATATCGTTACTATTGATAAAAGATGCTAAAGAGTGATAGATGGAGGGGTCAAGCGAGGAGAGGAGGACATTTATACTGGTAGGGAGAGGGACTTTATGGGAGATCAGATCATCGAACAAAGGAAGATGGTCATACCTGCTGCAAGAAAAGAAAATATGATTCAAATCACAAAACTCATCTCCACAATCGCATACAGGACTATTCATAATTTTTATTCTCGCCAGGTGAGCAGGAGTACAAGTATGACCTAGTCGCATTCTAATCAAAACAGTTGTTGCTCTTTTGCTTAACTTCATTTTATGAAACCAGGGCTTTGTTGGAAGAGTATTTTGGATATTTTTATAGTGTTTGCCCTTAAAAGTACTGGAGAGTTCCCAAGATTTATCCCAGGCATCTTTGAGATATACCTTGGGAAGAGAAACTAGATCATGACAGAAATTTTTATAGTAAAAGATGTCACCACACTCCACAGCCTCATTTGCTAATTTATCAGCACGCTCATTTCCAACTATGTTGCAATGGCCAGGTACCCATAAGAAATTCACTATGAGCCCCTCAGACTTACATTGAAGAAGCTTTACTTTTGCATCAATAATTAAAGGGTAATGCGTCTTGGAGCTAAATGGAAACTTACTGAGGCTTTCCAGTGAGCTTTTGGAATCGCTTACAATAATGGTTTTTTTAAGTTTCATCAATAAAGTGTACTCCAGAGCCGTAACTATTCCAAAACATTCTCCAGTGAAAACCGATGTTTCTGGTGGGAGTTTTAATTTTTGAACGATATCATACTGTTTATGAAACACTCCTACACCAACATTGCCACTTGTAGAGTGTTTAGAAGCATCTGTATATATTTGATGCCAGCCAAGCCACCGATCGTCAATAATTGAGTTCAGACGAACATTTGCATGAGGATCATCGCGATCAATATTTAAATTAAGATATATATGAGGGTTTACTAATAGAGCACCAAAGTGGCAGTTAAAAAGTGGTAAAAGACGAGTTTGATTGGTTGGAGCAAGAAAAGTTAAAGATTTGTTATAGCTGTTTATTAAACGAGGAGGCGGTTTAAACTTCCAATACGAAGATAAAGGTAGAAGGCTAGAGAGTTTTTTAATTTTAGGAAGAAGTTGATGAGTGCTTAACTGCATAGATCGGAATAAAAACCGATTGGACAAATACTGCCGTCTGAAATTTAGAGGTGGATCACCACTCTCTACTTGAAGAGCATTAATTGGGCTGGATTTCATCGCCCCCAAAATTATCCGCATGGCTTTTGATTGAATTCCATCTAGCCTCTTCAGAGCTGATACACTACATGGTTCTAAAAGGAAGGTGCCGTAATCTAAAATACTTCTGATCATGGCGTTATATATTAATTTTAGCGAAAATGGATGTGCGCCCCACCATACACCAGAAAGACATCTCAGAAGATTTATATTCTTCTCACATTTTGCTACTATATAATCACAATGCGGGTAACCTGTAAGCTTCGAATCCAAGATGACACCTAGGAATTTTGCATGGCTTTTTTCAGGTATAATTTCGTTATCATAACAAATATTTGCAGGCGGTGAGTAGCGTTTACGAGTAAAAGTAACTATAGTGCTTTTTGAGGTTGAAAGGTCTAAACCGTGTTTAAGTAACCATGATTTCAACAAGACTAAAGAGGAAGAAAGTTGAAGAGACGCTATTTTAGGAGAATTATTTACAGTATAAATCAATAAGTCATCAGCATACTGCAAAATGTGAGCAGAATTATCTAGAGATGATTCTAAATCATACGTGTAAATGTTATAAAGAAGAGGACTCAGAACTGAGCCCTGTGGCAAACCTTTCCATGCAGTTCTCGTAAGATCAGTAGAGTCCAATACAATTTCACGGCCAGATAACATGTTTTGGACGAAGTTTAATAAAAAAGAGGGAACTTTCAAATACTTAAGTTTTTTAATTAACACTTCTATTAGAACGTTATCATATGCTGCTTTTATATCTAAAAAGGCTGCAATCACTGAATCATTTTGAGAAAAGGCAATACGGATGTCTGTGGTAAATACACTTATGCTGTCCATCGAACTCCGACCCTTTCTAAAGCCATATTGCGAATTGGCTAACAGATTCTGATTTTCCATGTACCATTCGAGCCTATTTTTAACTAAATGCTCTATAATTTTGAGTATAACTGGAGATAAAGCTATTGGACGGTAAGACATTGAATCTTTTGGATTTTTACCCGGTTTTAGGATTGGCAACACAATCTGAGACTTCCAAGGTAAAGGAATGTCTGCTGTCATCATGACAGAATTGATAATGTTTAAAAACAGTTCAAGAGCGTTATCGCCGAGGTGCGAATAAAATGAATAAGGAATTCCATCTTTACCTGGGGCGGAATCCCCAGTGCGAGATAAAACACCTTTAAGCTCATAAAGAGAGAATGGAGAATCAAGACCATATGGACATGACAAACGTGAACTGACATGGATAGAGATGCCACTTAAATCTCTTTGTGGAGCCGTTGGCGGGGCCAAACTATCAAGGAAACTATTACGCAAAGAAGGAGGCATAACCATATGATTTGACGTACTTACTCCAGCTTTAAATCTTCGTATACTACGCCAAACTTCAGAAGATTTTGTATTAGGGGATATGGATAGACAAAATCTCCTCCATCCTTCAATTTTTTTTTCTTTCAATATTTTTTTAGTTTTAGCAATGACATCAATTAACTTATTAAAATTTTCTTGTGACATATTGGCATTATATGATTTTTCTACTTCCTTTCTGTCAGTAACAGCTTTAGTACACTCTTTATCCCACCATGGTGGTGATGGGAGTTTCCCAGTAGGATTCTTTTTAACAGGGAAAGTTACATCAGCTGCCTCTTTCAAAATGTTGGTAAAAAGGTCTGCAGAAATGGACACATGCTGTGACATATTGGGTGAGAGAGCTTGGACCTTATTCTCTACATATTGTTTATAGTCACTCCATTTGTCATCAATTAATTTATATTTCATGCGTGGTGGAGGTCTGGGAATATTGTTCACTTTAAATACTGTAAAACTCAGAATGATTGGAAAATGATCACTACCATGTGTGGAAGGAAGAGTTTCCCAATAAATGGAGGAAGCTAAACTAGGAGATGAAATTGTTAAATCTATAGCACTATCATTTTCAGTTGGAAGGGTGCGACGAGTAGGGGAACCATCATTTAATATGCAAAGGTTAAGTCTGTCAATAAGGTCCAAGAGGTCCTCACCATAACAGTTTGACAAGGAACTACCCCATGCTCTATGTTGACAGTTAAAATCTCCCATAATAACAATAGGCTTTGGAAGACTAGTAATTAAATTATTAAGATCACTGAAGGTTTGAATAGAAGGTTTAGGAATATAAATAGAAAGGAAGCAGACTCTATTTATAATGCAAGCTACAGCAGAAAAATTATCATTACTAGGTATGCGTATTTGTGAAACACATAATGAGTTTTTAATAAGCAGAGCAGCTCCACCATATCCATCAGATCTATCATCTCTGAGGCAGGAATAACCACTCAACTTGAACAGAGAGACTGGTTTAAGCCAGGTCTCTGCTAAGGCAATAACAAATGGATCATATTTATTTACTAAATAAATAATTTCACTCTTTTTATTTATTACGCTCCTGCAGTTCCACTGAACTGCTTTGGATCTGTTGTGATCCATTTTGATTATTGAGAACATTAATAGCTTTAATTACTTTGGCAACGTTGGACGGTTCAATTACTTTGGACTGAATAAGGGTGTGTAAAAGGGCAATTACATCAGAAATACTGAATTCACTACTATTGTTAGTTGCTCTTAAAGCACAGCCATTTGGCATAGAAGAGGGTGGATGTCTAATCAAATTTTCGTGTTCTTTCTGATTATATCCCTTAACCAATTTTGGAGGAGCTCGAGGTTTTGTAAAAACTGTTTTTCTGTAGGACCAATTCGAAGGGGCTGAAATATTATTACTAAATGATTGACCTTTAGTTGTAGTTACAATGTCTGCATATGATTTAGATATTGGTGGATGAATTTGAGAAGCCTCAGCATATGAAATGGATTTGTCAGCCATAGAAAATTTAATTTTTTGCTGTCGGGTGAATTCAGGGCAGGATTTATTGGTGGCGAAATGAAGACCTCCACATAGACAACATGAAGTGTCTTCTTCATCAATTGCACAGGACTCTCCGGAGTGCTCTCTACCACATTTAAAACAGCGCGGTTTAGACCTGCACTGTAGTTTTGTGTGCCCAAAGTGGCAACAGTTGTAACACTGTATGGTCGGATAGGTATAGAGCTGAACATCTAAAGCTGTATAGCATATAAAAATACGGTTTGGGAGCATCTGACCATCAAATGTTACCACAACTGTCTGAGTAGGCTTCCATACAGGAGCTCCATCAATTATTTGTTTAAAATTCATGCGTCTAATTTTCAGAATTTTTCCACATCCTGTTGGTACAGTAGAGTTTTCTATAATGTCTTCCGGAGTGAGGTCCGTCGGAACACCACGGACTACACCTATCCGGGACACATTATAAGATGGAATATACGCTTTCAGTTTACTTTCAGTAAGGAAACTATGTCCCATAAATGCATTGGCATCAGAATAATTGGAGAAAGAAATAGAACATCTATTTCTTCCTATCCTCTTAACACTACCATCAATGATGTTGCGAAAAGCATGTCGTCTTAAATGTTTACCCAACGAGATGGGGTGGAGTGTGGTACCATCATTAGCAGATTCTGACTCTCTTTGCACATGTATAATATATGGAGCAATGTCTGCAGAGTCATATAAAGTTCTGGCAACAGGAGGTGCCTTTTGAGGTACCAAATTTTTCATAGAAGTGGTAGCAAGAGGGGGTGCCTCTGTGACTGGACCTGGGGATGAGTTTTGTGAAGTAGGAGAAGAGGTTATTACAGGAGCTACATCATTCTTTTCCTGACCCGAGCAATGACAACCTGTGGGTTCAGTATTCAAGGTAGAACCTTGCTTCCTTTTTCTTTTATTACAATGCTTGCACATTTTATGCGAGCGAGTACGTTTCTGAGCTCTATTAACAGACGAGTCAGTTTGATCCGTCTCCATACCAGACTCGTTTGAGACAATTGTTACATAAGTACTAGGCAAAGGAACTTGCCCGCCGCCAGGGTCTGGCGGTTCCTCCTCGAACTCCATTTTAAAATATATACATGAAAAACTTACCAGATAATGACTGTACACAACACTAAACTACTAGAAAACAAAATTAATATAATAAATACCACAAATATACCCTACTGATCAAATATTTACAAGATAACTATTAATTGAAAATTCTGACGAGAAAAACGCGACCGCCTTCTTCGAAGTTTCCCGCCTTTTTTTTTTCGCAGTTGCTTTTGCTCACTTATTTCGAATCTTATAGCGTGTGTCGCTGTGCAGTGGAGTTTCATATTAAGACCAAAACTTAGTCTAAAGAGATTTAATTGAGAGGTGAAATTTAATTTAATATGAAACTTATTTTACCATAAAACTGCCACTTTTGCTTAAAACTCATTTTTATTCCCCTAAATTTAATAGTCTATTTAATTAATGATAGTTTAAATTTAAACAAACAAACAAAGTAAAAAACGTCACTAAATTGTCACTTGATTCCATTGGTTCCATTCATTCAATCATTCATCAATTTATCCATTCATTCATTTTCTTTACCGCGAGCGTCTGCAAAAATATTTTGCCCATGTCTCTCATACTCTAAATATACTCAAATTACGGTTTATGGGAACTTGATATTGTCTGCACATACTCTATACGTGCTACTGATTAGTTCTGGCACGTTCCACAGCCGTGGCGTGGCGTACCTTGAGCGTGTTATTTTTGTACAGTCTGCTCTGCTACCCTCGTGGTGGTGGTAAATGATGGTGATAGAGAAAGTGCACGGGCTCCAGGCCACTGGTATGAGCCTGAACGAACGCTTCACCATGTTGGGATCGGCACCGGCGCCCCGGGCTCGCGCGCCGCGCCGGCGGCCGTCAGTCGGCAGTTTCTTCAATCAAAACGCGAAGAATCAGACCTTAATAGAACAAATAGCGCACCGGTTGGAACAGCAAGCCAAGAGGGTAAGTGCACCGATGGGTTAAGACCCATCGAACCATAAAATTCAAAGTGTTTGTTGTTAAAAGTGACAGCAACATAGTTACGAAGCAATTTGAAATGGTTTCGTGGTTCCAGCAATCCCTGAGGCAGCGGCTCGGCGTGGGTCCCGGGGCGCTGCGGCGCTTCGGCAGCGAGAGCAGCCTCCCCGGCCTGTGGCGCTCGAACAGCTTCGGCAGCCTCAACCAGCGCGGCATTAAGAGCCGGATCAGCTGGAGACAGTCCAACGGAAACCTCGGGTGAGTGGTTTACTGATGAATATTGCAAGTTCTAAAGCTGAAGGCGAATGTTGGTGCACACCTCACTGCTAATAATTTTGCCAGATTGTATCAATGACTGAATTAATTTCTCCAAATGATTTGATCTTTTGACTTCATTTTTTTGTTTTTCTTTGTATATCCAATTATCCATCATGTAGGTTAGGTTAGTACATAAATTCTATGAGCTGAAAAAGTACCAGTCTCAGCATAAAACAACTGCTGGTTAAATGGAAATTGTCTGAAGTATAGTTGCAGGCAAACATCTTGAGCATAAATCGAGTGGAGGGAGTATGTTTGCGCATGCATATTTGTACTAGAAACGGCTACTGCGCAGTAAGGTCAACGCTTAAGAAGTTTGCCGGGAACTGTACCTATTGCTTGTTACTGACTCTTTGCCATAGGGTCTGTATCCAGTGTGCTGTCAATTCTGATACTGGGTTTAATCATCTGATCACTAAGAAACAATATTTAATTAATCCTGGTAGGAAATACTAAATTGATTTTTATTTGCAACTTAAGCGTTCAGTCATCCTTAATTTTGTTTGTCAAAATTTCATAATGCAAAATTGAATTTATCTCATTTGAAATCTTTATCTTAATTGATCTTAAAGAACAAATCTTAGAAACTTGGAGGCTTGTGATAGTTGTGATAGTAATAAATTTAATGGGAACAGAAGGAGTTCTTCGTCACACATTGTAACATGCCCATAATACATTTTCCATATAAAACTATAGAAGAACAACAGCTATCCAAATACCACGCTTGCACCTAAACAAACAATGTTGTTTCTATGTATTACTTCAGTCACTTTCTGTGAACAATTACAATATTTTTGAGTAAGAAATTATAAATAAATAGTTTCAATGCACCGACCAACCCAGCAGCTTGGCAAGATCTGAATCATATCTACAGGCTCCATCAGATATGTCAGGGCAGGCATGATTTTTTGTCAACACATAAATTTTTAAAACAAGATGTTTCTGCTGTTAGTACTTTATTGCATTGTCATTGGATACACACACATACCAAATTTGGAAACAATATGACCGCTGGAAGTTAGTCAAAATTGATGGGAAAGATTTAGTGCAAAATGGACTAACATATGGGAAGTTAAGTAAAAGCAAACAAAACCCCTAACCCTTTGCGAATTAACTTAGTCACTTTTATATGTATTGTTTGTTTTGGCGGATGTATCCGTCATTGACATTGAAAATGAAAATGAAAAGTTTATTTTGCAAGTAGGCCATATAGGCTCTTTTATATGTCTGAATCTACTACATGATTGATTGATTTACATACTGCCCTCGGTGCCTACTACGCGTACGCGCATGCCTGGCTTAACTACGGTGTTATTCTGTGGGGAAATAGCACAGACGCGCAAACTCTTTTTATTGTCCAAAAAAAGCTTATACGTATCCTTGTAAATATAGAAAACAGAGACAGCTGCAAACCTCATTTTAAACACCATAAAATACTTACCCTGCCAAGCATATATTTAACTGAAATATGTAAATTCGTACGTAAATATCCTAACTTCTTTAAAAAACGACAAGACCTACCTTTAGTACATTCCCTAAGACACAAAAATAGATTAATTTTACCTGTATCAAAATTAAAAATTCATTCCGACAGCACTTATGTCATGTCAATAAAAATTTATAACAAATTGCCAACCACAATACAGAATGAAACTAATGAAAAAATATTTATAAATAAACTTAAACAATTAATGATAGAAAAATGCTACTATTCGATAAATGAATACCTAGATGATAAATTCTAATGTTAAAATATAAAATGTCATATAATATATGTCATTATAACTGTTACCTTTTTTTCTGTATTATTTAAAAGTAAATGGTAACCCTAGAATTTAGTAATAGTTTGTGCAATTCAGAAATGTATAAATATAATTATTATAGTCATGTGCAATAATTTAGTAATAAGTTGCCCTCTCGTCAAAAGTTGCTGTGCCCGACAGGGTCCACGATGAACACATAGCTTAAGTTAACACCTGTAACATACACATTGTGGAAAAGCAATAAAATATTGAGTATTGAGTATTGAGTACTAGCGCTTCGGAAAATGGAATCCTCTGCTGAGAAGAAACACCGCAAGAACTGAGTTTATTGCTGCATTTCTTCTCAGCCGAAGAGAATTAAACATAGAGTTAAGGATATATCTGTCATTGGCATTGAACCTAGAGTGAAAGAAAAAAATACGCATCTTTGGTGTTGAAAGGTGGACTGATTAAAAATTTTTTATGTTGTCAGTCGGGCAGCGTCGTTCGGGAACCTCTCACAGGCCACGTGGCGCGGGCGCTCGCTGCGCGGCTTCCGGCGCCGCGGCGGCGGCGGCAGAGCCCTGCGCGGCCGCCTAAGGTGACTCACCATCACTTGCTAATATATCACATTCCCTTGCATACTGATAGCGGGGATTAAGCAAGGCTTGCACTTGGATTGTTTAGTATTTGCACACTGTCTGGTATCTAACATTGTGTCCCTGTGTCTAAAAATATCTTTAAAATATTTTTTTTAAAAACCCTAGCTCACCATCCATCTCACATAGTTGCACTATTTTTTATGGAGTTTTGAATTTTTAAATGCTTTGGTTGCCTTTTAACCATTGAAGCTTCTTTAAATATATGTATTTTAAATGGGCTTAGACCATCGTGAGTATAAATTTGTGTATTTGTTATTCCAGGGGCGGCATGAACATTGGGCGAGTCAACCGTTCGTCCCCGCGGGCGCGCGGCGGGCGCGCGGCGCCGCGGGGGGCGGCGGGGCGCGCGCGGGGGGCGGCGGGCGGCGCGCGCGGCCGCGCACGAGGTAACTTCAATCTTCATACTACACTTATACTATACTACGAGGCTCCTACATCTGCATCAAGAACCAGTACCACCTCAAATGCAGCGTATATGAGGCTATTTCTGACACAAAATAGGAAGCCAATTTCGACGTATACTGAAGGCGAACGCTGATAGGTTTATTCGAGTGTAAAATCAGCGATATTTCGCGCAAACTAGTATATATATATAAGTAGTTGTAGATAGTAAGAGTTTCAATAGTGATGGTGATGGCTGATGGACGATGCACAGTCTGAGCCCCAAGATATACGATACGTGAAAGAAACATTCGTTTCTTCAGAGTGTAGAGGTGCACTTGAATAGGATATTTGGAAGGTTCACTATGAACGGGGTTCGATAGGGGCTGGAAATATATGTATACTATGCAGAGACAGAATAAATAAAAATATAAGTACTGAAGTCTCTTTGTACCAAAAAGTTTAGATATATCCTATTGTTCGCCTCTTCATCGTTGATCTCAGGGGTTCCCTCCCTAACTGTTCGCCGCGACTTCCTAGGACAACCTGAAGGCGTCGCGCAACGGTCCTCACAGGTCGCCTACAAAGAGTGCTGCTAAAAGGTGTCTTTTAGAAGGGCGTGGGAAAAAAAACATCCTGTAGTCATAGTATAGTTCGTATTGATTCGCACGCGCGCAACTCAATTACGGCGGCCGCAGTGCAGAGGTGCCCGATGTACAGCTTCGCGAATTGTTTCGCCTGATGTAGAATAAATTATTAAGTAGGTAAATGAACACTGTTACATACACAACATGCATATTATCGCGTATTAATTAGCAACCCAGTTAAACAACACAATGGATGGGAATGGATGGGAGACATCGCAGTTCAATTAGCAACCAACTTACCATCCATTAACATGTTCCAGGTGGCATCCTCCGCAGCCAGACCCCTAAGCCGCTGCCCACCAAGGAGGAGCTGGACCACCAGCTGGACCTTTACATGGCCGGCACCAAGTCTGCGCTCGACGCAGAGCTCGATACCTACATGAAGAACGCCATGGACCTGGAGTGACAGTGCTGGGAAGTGCGAGTGCTGTGAAGTGACAGTGCTGTGCAGTGACAGTGTGAAGTGAACGCTGAACTGACTCATGCCTGGACAGTGCCACCGTAAATACAGGGTGAATCGGGACACATCATAATTGATAACATGTTTTTCGTGACTCTATAAATGTTAGTGAATCTCTTGCAATGGTTTCACTTTTTTCTACATTTAAAACTCTTTTCAGTTAGCCGTTAGTAAAAGGCTTCCATTATGAAATTTATGGAAAAAGTCTATTGTCACATTAATTCAGAAATCAAAGGCACTAATTTAGCTTGACCATTCAATCGGTAAGTATTGTGACGTAATAAGAAAATATTAAAAGTTAATTTTTTAAGTGTATACGATGGTAAGGGATCCGTAATCATTTACCGAGTTGCGTAGGATTACTCCTGATCATGTCTCCCGAGGTACCCTGTATAGAGCAGTATATCAACTTGGCTTTACACACAGTTAAAACTCGCGCCCCCCTGCCCCAGCAACTGACAGCGTTGCAGAGTTAACTTACTGTCTTGGGTGTAGGAGTGTGTCGAATTGAATGTTGTATGGAATTTTTATACTGCACTAGCATTTATATTTACTGTGGAATTAGGACCGAGTGGTCCGTTCCCCTCACAAGGAAATGAACGAGGTGGTTCACTCTCGCCCGCTGTCCAGGCTGGTGTGAACTTTGCATGGTGCGCATAGAACGGCAATATAACTGTACGGATAACGCGTAGAGTTGTATCCTATCAATTAAGTCGAAAAGAGCGTTAGTCAAAGTCAAAGTCAAAATATTTTATTCAGATTAGGCTTACAGGTAGCACTTATGAATGTCAAAAAATTTACCACCGGTTCGGAAAAACCTCTGATGAGAAGATACCGGCAAGAAACTCAACGAGGTGTAATTTTTTTAAATAAATCAAAATTACAATGTTATTTTACATCTCAAATTCAAAATTTTTACAATTTAACAATTTAACACAGCAGGTGTACAATCTTTGGGGCCAGGGATCGCCAATACAGATCGGGATCATTTCCAAACATCCTTGTCCAAGATATAGTCATTGATTTTATAATACGCCCGAGAAATTAATGTCTTCTTGACAATAGATTTAAATTTTGTATCATTTAGTTCAGTTATGTTTTTTGGAATTTTGTTGTAAAATCTTACACAATTTCCCATGAACGACTTATTGGTTTTAGCCAGTCTGTAAGTTGGAACTTTAAGCTTTCCTGTGTTTCTAGTAGCCTTTGGCTTATCGACGTTGGTAGGGAAATTGCATATATTTTTCCTAACGTACATGATTATTTCAAAAATATATAGCGACGGTAGGGTTAAGATGTCTATTTCCTTGAAAAATTCCCTTAATGACTCACGAGTATCCATATTATAAATTGCTCTAACTGCCCTTTTTTGCAAAATGAAAACTGACTCAATATCTGCAGCAGATCCCCATAAAATAAGGCCGTACGAAATAATGCTATTAAAATAGGCAAAATAGACCAACCGTGCCGTCGCTACATTGGTTAGCTGCCGAATTTTTCTTACTGCAAAAGCAGCTGAACTCAACCTACTTGCTATCGCTGTGACGTGGGAACCCCACTGCAGTTTAGAATCGAGTGTTATTCCTAAAAACACAGTTGATTTTATGAATTCAATCGTTTGACCATCTAATTTGATATTTGAGACTGAAACTATATTAGTTGAATTTAACAATGAAAATTTAATACATTTAGTTTTATTAGGATTTAATACCAAGTTGTTGGCAGCAAACCATTCAGATACCTTGGACAGGGTGTCGTTGGGTTCAATGAATTCAGTATCTTTCCTATTAACCTTGAACAGTAAAGAAGTGTCGTCAGCAAACATGACGATGCCTGATCTTCGGCTCACCATATATGTAAGGTCATTTACATAAACAAGGTACAGGAATGGGGCAAGAATTGATCCTTGAGGCACTCCCATCTCGACCACAGATCCCGATGATATTGCTCCATTTATCGCTACCTTCTGATTTCTCTGCACTAGGTAAGACTTGAGTAGATCTAAAGAGATGCCACGAATGCCATAGAAATTTAATTTACAAATTAAAGTGTCATGGTCTACACAATCAAATGCTTTGGAAAGGTCGCAAAAGACACCTATGGCGTCATGCGACTCTTCCCAAGCTTGCAAAATAAATTTAATCAAACTGTGACCTGCATCTGTAGTAGATCTACCCTTAGTGAATCCAAATTGCTGCGAATGTAAGATTTTATTTGTATTGAAATGAGAAATCATTTGCGTTAGCATTATTTTTTCGAATATTTTGCTAAACGCTGGTAGAATGGACACTGGGCGATAATCAGAAGGATTATCCTTATTACCTGATTTAAAGATAGGAACTACTTTACTACATTTCATTAGATTGGGGAATACGCCTACGTCTATACAGTTATTAAAAATGGTAGCCAGAGTTGGCGCAATGACGTCCAAGATGGCATGTAAAACCTTGACTGATACGCCCCACAAGTCTTCCGTCTTTTTTATTTTTAATGATTTAAAGGATTTAAGAATATCGAAAGGAGAGACTTTTGTAAATTTGAATTGACTAATGTTTTGGATACTAACATTTTGTTCTAATAGGGCTTCAGCGAATTTTGAAGAGGACGCGAGACACTTTGTCGTTTTGGCGGGAATTTCTGAGAAGTGTGTATTAAATTCGTCAGCTACTTTAACGGCGTCCGTTATTATAGTATTATTTATTTTTAGTGAAATAGATGAGTCTGTGTTTTTTCGTCGGCCTGTTTCGGTATTTATTATTTTCCAAACTGTTTTAACTTTATCATTTGATAATTTTATTTTATTATTTACGTGTGCTGCTTTTGCTTTATTACATACGATTTTAAATAATTTTGAATAATCCCTAACGTATTGGTGGAAGCGTTCGTCAGTAGTACAGGATTTTCTATCATACAGCTCATATAAGACGTTCCTACTCTTTCTTATTCCAGTTGTAGCCCATTCATTAAATGTTAATTTACTTCCTACTTTAATACGTTTTTTAGCACAGGTTTTATCGAATTCTTTACACACGGTATTTAGGAGTATTTTGAAATGTTTATTGGGATCGTTTGAGATTACTTCTAGATTGGTAATTTTTTGCGCGATGTTCGTTTTGAGACGATCAAGTCTATGTTTATCTAACGGCCTAACTTAAGTTAAGATACTTATCGCACTTATTGAAGTTGAACGCACAAGTGCGTTGGCGGCATCTAGCGAAAAGTCGAAAACCGACAGTGTACCCGTTAAATCACATGTTAATGGCTTGACGGATTTGAACGAAATTTAGGATACAGATAGACAGACTTGAATTACATTATAGGGTTAATAAAAACCGCTTTGAAATTGGGCTACTCTGTAGCAACGACATCACAGACGGACAGACAGACAAGTGATTGTAACACCACATCCTTCCGTCCCTATCTTAAGGTCAAAATTTGTTCAGTAATTTTTACGATATTACTGAATCATGACATGTGACGGCGACAATAGCGAGCGTTGCTAGTGTTTTCCACAATTTGACATGCTTTTTTTATTCGATTGACATAACATATTCATTCATCATAGTTTGAGCAATACTTTATTTTCTTCTTGACAGCTCCTTGCTACTTACACTGTAGTGTCTATCGCATTTTGGGGTAGGCTTTAAGCTCGACCCACACCGGGTGCGTAAGCAGCACGGCTGCAGCTCGCTACGTAGAATTGCGTTACGTGCACGCAACGCAAACGATGTGGCATCTCAACATATAATTCGTACATTACAACCGACGTGTGCAGTCGGCTCAGGAGCCCTGCTGTATACATATCCGGTGTGGCCCGGCCTTTATGGCGTAGCAAGTCACTGTCACATGTTTTCTATCTTTTCGCGTATTGTATCGTTACATTTGTATTGCTTTCTATGCACACCAATAAATAAAAAGTGGATTAACAATAACTCAAGGAGTTAGGAAGAATACAGTAAATTGTTAAGAGTAGTTTTAAGTAGTTTAAGTTTGTCGTTTTCGTGATGATAAATACATGCTCTACATTTGCGATAAAACAGTATGTTTCGCCCCTGGCAACCAGCGTCCCTATGAAAATTACTGATCCGTTGCCGGCCTACGGCCTATAAATATAGAATGCAATGAAGGATAAATTACACTTGGGTGATATGTTAGGGCAGTGTTGTCTTAGATTTAACGTTGCCATGTTTAGTGGCAACTTTGCCATGTTTGGTGGCAACTTTGCCATGATTGGTGGCAACTTTGCCGTGTTTGGTTTTAACTTTGCCGTGTTTGGTGGCAACTTTGCCATATTTAGTGGCCACTTTGCCATGTTTGGTTTCAACTTTGCCATGTTTAGTGGCAAAGTTGCCAAGTATCACGTCGAGTTTTTGTGCAGCCAGGCAGCTGTGAGTGACCATTTCTTGAAGACTTTTTTTTTTGTTTATTATGTCACTGAACCGAGAATATGACAATTTGCGGATAAAGATGTAAGGAAAATGTCCAAATAATACAGTCCAAGTTTAATTTATCACTATGTGTCGTATAGGCCCCATAGATTAACAGTTTGCTTGCAGTATGGCCTGGGCAGCTAGCATGAATCTTCTCGATACGCGTTAACTCGCTACGTAACTCAGTGCGTCTCTCTCCTACTGGATTATTTAGAACGAGACGCATTGAGTTACGTAGCGAGTTAACGCGTATCGAGAAGATTCGTGCTAGGTGCAATGACCTATATAACAACTCTCGCTCTGATTGGTCGAAGTGTGTTGCGCGTGAATTGCTGCGTTTTATCGTTTACTGTGCATTGTGAATCCGCCTTAATCCTTTGGCCTCATCGATATAGATAGGTCAGAAAAATAATGAAAACAGATGCAGTCTGCATTTTGGC
Source organism: Ditula angustiorana (assembly GCA_963691745.1). Taxonomy (NCBI): domain Eukaryota; kingdom Metazoa; phylum Arthropoda; class Insecta; order Lepidoptera; family Tortricidae; genus Ditula; species Ditula angustiorana. The sequence continues at coordinate 1,131,881 of OY829490.1, forward strand.
GAATAATGTATGCATGTAAAATTTCAAAAAAGTTCATTCCAATTTGTATCATAAATCATAATGCGTGGATTATACGGTCGAACTTCAAAATAAATGTACGTAGTTGATAAAACAGCTCTGCCTGAAAAAGGGTTAAAGGTGGTTTCACAAAGAGATTTTACGAGCGATAAAAAAGCAGTAATCAACCAATCACAGAAAGCATTGCCGTTGCAATGACTTCAGCGGGCCTAGCACGCTAGCTTTTATCGATGACAAAGCATTTATCCCGTTCTAACTATGTGCGTCTGCGAGAGGGACGGAAGCGTTTATGTGCGCGATAAACTAGCTAGCTACTATAGCCGATTGTGAATCCAGATTAATAAGTACCCGATATATGGTTACGCCCGGTCTCTATTGCAAAGTCAAAGTCAAAGCATTTTATTTGTTGAACATAGGTAATAATAACATGGTTGGTTTGGAACATGAACTTGTCTCACTATGTTTTGCCCGCATTTGCATCAAGCTGAGTTACAGCGACAATTCGGCTTACATACCTTATTGACACTGACAAGGTTTTAAAATGTTCAGCGACTGAGGCTGACCGTATTCTGAATTGTAGTTATCACCTGACATATGTCAGTTTGGTGAGCTGCAGGCCAGATAATACACCAATGTCTGCTTTGGTGTAGTAAACAATTAACTGACAGGTTGATATCCGCCTGCGGACTGTTAGGGCCTCCGCTAAGTCGCGCGGGCGCACGGAACGGATGCACGCCTATAGAAAAATAGTATGAGAGCGTCCGCTAACTCGCGCGGGTACGGGTGCGGGCCCATACTATTTGCAGGGGGGTTCCACTCCGCACTGTAGGTGCGCTCGCCGCATTACCTATGGCATAGGTTAATCGCAGTAGGTTGCCGGCTTGCCGCGCGCGCGCCCGCTCACCGTGTCGCGCGTTGTGATAGTGTTACAGTAAGCAGCCCAACCCTAGCGGTGCGCCAGGGCATTGCGGGTGGAGGGCGGGCACGGGCGGCGCCTTCCTTTTGACGCATGCCGCCTGGCGAATGTTTATGAAGTAATACGAACTTTTTGTGCCTGATCATAAAGTTGGAATTCGTTTAATGGTGGTCGAAAAAGAGAAGTTTCTGTACGTTAGTACTATTATTTATTCTGTGCTATTTGTTCGATAACGTGCGCCCGCTCCGTGCACCCGCGGGAAATAGCGGAGGGCATTAATCTGTGGGGCGCTTTAGACAGCCGCAGGGATAAATTGAACTTCGGCGGTCAATTTAGGGCCACTGTCGCCCGTTTTGTAAACCGTTATTGTAAGCCGCATTTGTGATTACATAAAATTACATTGCAATTGTAAAATGTAAATAAAATAGCTTGTAAGTTGGTTTTGTTGTTCAAATTAAACGAAGTACGTTTTCTATGTGCGAAGTTTTATTTTTACTTTTGGAAGATTACACCGTCACAAAAAAATAAGAGAAAGGTTTTATGAATAGCCTCCGATGACTGCCCTAGTGTCATTTATCCCTCAATGGATACTAGCTACGTAGTTAACGTAGAACTTGGCAGTCATTTCATAGAACAAAATAATAGTAGGTATGTTGAGACCTGTAGAAAGTTTTTAATATTTCATTTATTATAAACACTAAAGGGAGGCGGTAAACGAGCATGCGTTACCTGATGGGAAGTGATCTTGTTGCCGCCTTAGTCAATGATAGTGAAGTGAATCCTTAAAAATTCATTTTTCATGAAACTGTGAAATTTATTTTCCTAATTTTCAATTCACAAAAGTGACTTTAGCACTAATCGCACTCAATTTTGCATCTTACACTTTATTCCGTAAAAATGCATAGTTACTGAGGATTAGCAATATACGAATTCTACGCAGACGAAACCGCGGGCAACAGCTAGTGCTGGATAAAGTTCAAAAGCGGTAAATTAGTTACTCGGTCGACTATAGGTACTTATTATTGTTATATGCTCACGCCTGTTTCCCATTGGGGTAGGCAGAGACCACATAACGCCACTTGCTCTGGTCCTGGCATACTTCCCTCGCTTCCTCTACGCATAAGTCGGCTATAAGTACTTAGGGTGACCAACTCTGTGTGCTCATTTTACAGTACATATGGTCTAAAATTTAGGAAAAATACGGGACGTATTTATGCTGTACGCCATTCGTTCAAGTAGCGAACGGTCGTACTGTTCGATCTTGATGATGCCTCGTATAGAGGCGAAACGCGCGTCGATCGTGTAGTTTTAGTGTTTAGTGGTGGTGGTGTGTAGTTGAGTCTGTGTGATAAATGTTGTTTCGTGAGGAAGCGGAGGAGGGTGGGTTTTTGCATGAACATGTATGTGTCGCACAGACGCAGCTATTTTGCAAGAGCCCGGCACTGGTTTCGCGGAGTAGCAAGGTAATTTGTTCGAGTTTGTATTTATGTTATGTCGCGTTATTGCATGCATTTTTTTTATGAAATAGGAAGGCAAACAAGCAGGTGGGTCACCTGATGGTAAGTGATCACCACCGCCTACAGACATCCGCAACAGCAAAGAGATTGCAGATGCGTTGTCAATCCAGAGGGCTAAGATGGAATACCTCTTGTGCCAGTAATTACACCGGCTCTCTTGCTCTCCACGCCGGAACACAAAAGTGCAAGCACTGCTGCTTAGCGGCAGGATTAGCGAGCAAGATGGTGGTAAGATGGTCCTACCACCCGTATGGCCCAGTGTTTCTCTTATCAAATACAGGACACGGCCAAACTTATAGCTAAATAACGGTACGTCCCCTAAAATACAGGACAGTTGGCCGCCCTGGCTATACCTAGCTGAGTAATAGCATTAATGAAGCCTGTTGGCAGCTACCACCACGCGCCCATTGACAACGGGACCGCAGAACCAGTTCTACCGTTCGCCATTCATAACCGCTGTTTGGATACCATTTACGCCTTAACAATCATTTGCTTAGCTATTTAGAAATGTATTAAGGTAATCTATGCTTATAGCTGCGGCGATAGAGAGAAAAAAGGAAGAAAAATATTTATTTCATGCACAGGCAGAGTATAAAAATAGCAACATTGTTTATTATTTATAAAATAGGAAGGCAAAGAAGTGGGTCACCTGATGGTAAGTGATCACTACCGACTATAGACACCTTCAATACCAAGGAGATTGCAAATGCATTGCCAAACTAGAGGGCTAAGATGGAATACCTCTTGAACCAGTAATTTCACCGGCTGTTTTGCTTTCCACGCCGGAACACAACATTGCAAGCACTGCTGCTTAGCCGCTGGATTAACGAGCGCAATGGTGATAGCGATCCGGACGGGCCTTGCATAAGGCCCTACCACCCGCAATTCGAGCAACTCTCATTTCATTCGGTACTACCACGAGCTTCTTAAGTGTTAAGCCACTTCTGATGTTGATTGTACACCTGTGCATCCTGGGCTAGGATCTTAGGATAAACTTGGCGAATTGTTTGCTAAACATGGCCCGCGGCCCGCATGGTCGCAGAGTAAACGTGGCCTGCGGCCCGCGTGGTCGCAAATGAAGTAAAAGCCGCAGTTAGCACCACTTCCCGCCCGCTGGCTATCGCTATAGGCTTCATACAGGCTGTTTAGAAATAATAATACTTAGGGGATCATCTATTAATGACGTGAGGCTCGAAAAGGGAGGAGGGGATTCGGCAAAAATCAAAAGGGGGAGGGGGGTGTAGTGAGATACCACTGTGTTTATTATTTCGTTGAACGCGCGATTTCTAAATTTTTCATAGAAATGCGGCCATTTTGGTGAATTTTAGGATTACAGGGCAGTCATTTAAAATAATCTGTATACCTACACCTTGAGTTTGTATAATATTTCATGTCCACTAACAATAGTCTGTAAGTAACTGCTGCTAACACCATATGAATCTTTGTTGTTCGAAATAAATGAATGAATTGAATTGAATTTAGTCACCTGGTGAGATTCAAAAATTTTGCATTTAAATCTCACCGGGTAAAAAAGCTCACCAAAATAACCGTGTTTCATAGAGATTCGGCTATTTTGATGAGCTCTAGTAACCTGGTGAGATTCAAAAATTGCACCCCAGGTAAGTATAACATATACCTATGTTGCTGGTGGGTCATATGAAAAACAACACATTACAGAATCCCATTTCTTTTTATCAAACACTATAACTGAGTGAACACTATTACTGAGTGGCTTGTTTGGTTGCTCATAACCTTACCAGCTCGGTAGCTTGCACGCTTACACGCTCGCTTGCATGTCCGCTTGCATGATTGGTTGTGTGCATGATTCCATGTTTGCTTGAACCTTACGCAGTACAATATAATTCCACGCGGCCGAAGCTACGGATAAAAACTAGAAATTTCTAAACTACTTAACATTAAGAACTCCTTTTGTTGATTGAAATTCTTAATAACTTATGTGCGAGTTTATTTATGTCATGTTCGTTTCCAAAAGGATAATAGGATTTTCCGCTAGGGCACTAAATAGCAGATTATAAATTATACTTACTTACACGTGTTTTCTTGTGTAACCATCGCAAATTCACACTAAAGAAGCCGTAAAAACGATACACGTGTCAAATACTTAATCTAACTAACGAATTAGCGCCTTCAAATCAAATCAAAAGCTTTTATTTAAAACAACAAAGGTCCATATGTGTTAATAATAATAAGGTACTTAAAATCTATGTTAATTACAGCTACTCAATAATTAATTAATTTATAAAATAAATCTCTTCAGCGTGCGGATTTATTGATGCAGACACCCAGCACCCCAGCAGAGGGCTGTCAAGACTGTCAGCCAGGACCCTGAGTATACCTACTGTTGGAACTGCCCCGTGTTCTGCATCGAACACAGGCCAGGGATGTGTTGTGTTGCCTTCAAAATGAATTTGTATTTTGTACTGCAAACAGCAGCTGGCTACACTGTGGCTCTACCACTACTAAAAGCACAATACAATACAAATATGTTTTTTAAAAACATACTAACAATCATACAGAATCATGGGATTTAATACATATATTACATAATAACTTAATAACATATTTACATTGGGAAAATTAACACTAATACAAAAAAATATAAATATATTTATTTACAGCAACAACACGTCGTCCAAGTTTGTGCTACGAGGCATGGACCCCAGAACGCTGGCGCTATTACCCCGCTGTATGGCGAGACTGAGCCTCTGAGCAATACAGAATTACATTTATATTTAACTAGCGACTGGCCCCGGCTCCGCATGAGTAAAATGAGGATGTAATGTACATAACCTTCCTTTAAAAAAAATTCTATGACAGTTCAAACCGTATCAAAATCCGTTGCGTGGTTTAAAAGGTGTAAGCGCTCGTAGATACGCTGAGGACAGACTAGAAGGGATAGCAAAACTTTGTTTTATACTTACTATGTAAAAATATAGGTATCCAAAGCGATCTCTTTCAGACAACCTTTGGATAGAGATAAAATTTTAAACTAAGATGATGATGGTAAACGGTGCAGAAGTAGAACAGTAAATTAAAATGTTGTTATTATTATTATAAGCTCACGCCTGTTTCCCTTTGGGGTAGGCAGAGACCACAGAACGCCATTTGCTCCGGTCCTGGCATACTTCCCTCGCTTCCTCCACACACATTATTTTCTACATACATGCTCGGCGGTTACGGGTACTTCTAGTTCTGCTTGTCTTTAGGACGTCGCCAATTTGGTCAATGAACGTGCCGAGGCCGCCCATCACCAACTCGCCCAAAAATTAAGTTTAACTAATCCCAGCGTGCGGCCGTCGGACTAGTGTCATTAAAAGAGGCACAGAGGGGTAAATTTGACCTGAGCAGTCATATATAATTAACTAGGTCACGCGTGCCGAAGTAACGTGAAAATTTCATTGTTTTATAAGTATGTATGCGAGTCCAAGATTTTTTATGGGCTTATGCAGCCCCAAATCAATGATTATTTTATTTATTACTAGCTGACCCGGCGAACTTTGTTCCGCCTTAGACGCCATAAATGAGCAGATTTTTGATTTTTTCTTTCATAAGAACCTTCTCCTGATAATAACGAACAGAACAAAAAAAGAATTAGCGAAATCGGTCCAGCCGTTCAGGCGTGATGTCGTGACCAAGGGAAATAGGGATTCATTTTTATATATATAGATTTATTTATATACACTGGTAAAAATTACATAAGGTTTTAACGCTTTTACTACTCTAATTGATATAATGAGCGATAATTTCAATTATTATTATTTTATGTCATAACGTGTTACGGTTTTCAAGAGAGAGGTTTATGTGTGATCCTATCTGTATTGGGGCGGTCGGTAGTCTTTACATTACATAGTATATAAGACCAAACCTTTGGTTCGTTTTCGTAATTGACTACGAAAGAAGATTTTTGTGCGCTGTTTCATAATTAACTATTAATCAAGAATTTATTCACCGTTTTACTAATCTCGTTTCGTAATCAACTTTAATAGTTTTAATTTTATAATTTTATTAATTATCAAACAATAATTTAATTGCCGTGTTAGTAATTTTTAATGCTTAAAGTAAAGAAGTGTTATTCCTATTTTTAGCTGTCTTTGTCAATTGCAAATAAATACTGACATTTTGTTTATTTTTAAACGGAATTAAATATTTTTTTCGTAGACATTACGAAAAGGCGGAAAATTCTATTACCTACTAAAACGGCAAAAAAAATCTTGTTTAATAATTAATAACGAAACAGCAAAAAAAATTTTCTTTCATAGCAAATTACGAAAACAAAATTACGAAAACGAACCAAAGGAAACCAAATCACTGTCCATTCCCGTCTCTCCGCATACCTTCGGCCGCTTACTCCTTCTAAACTACCGAACGGATTTTGATACAGTTTTCACTGTCATTTAAAGAATTTTTCGGAGGGTTTTATGTACATTACATCATGATTGAAGAAATGCAACGTTGGTACGGATCGCTAGCAGTAAGTAAAATTACACGAATTACGTTGATGGAATAAACAAACAGTGTCTGGTGGAATGAAATTCAATCGATGAGATCAAGACGCGGACGCAGGTTCGAGTTCTGCCAATAACTAAAATGTTTCTTTGTGATATCATTGCTGTCATTTAAATTTTATGGCAAACGAAAAACTGCGAAACTGGCAAACGCAAGGCACGGAATGCTGATGTTGCAGGTTCGAGTCCTGTCATTACCCTAATTTTTCTTTGTGCTGTCATTCGTTATATAGCATTTTAAATTTAATTTGAATGTTATTGATAACAAACTACATAAAAAAACGATATTTCGTTTTTATAATTAAAATTGGATGGTTAATTAAGGCCGTCAAAAGAAGCTATTAAAGCCAATATAAAGCCAACAGCTGGCTCGAGCCTTACATTCTTTTCTCGTCTAATAAATATTAGAATAATAACTGGCGGATCAACTCTTGGAGCGGTTTGCCGTTAAGCGATGATTTGACCAAAGAACAACAACACAGACGCGTAAGTGTAGGTAGAAAACACTCAAGGGTTCCGCCCACTACACCGTATCATACTGGGACCGTAACCGTTCAGCGCATGCAAAAAAATATTCTTATATTACACCGGCACGTAACCGGATTGGCCAGTCACAGACGTTTGACGTGCAGGTCTGGATACGGGTCGCTGCCAGGCCCGTGCCTGCAGGCGGCGGTCCTCCTTGTACACCGTATTGAAGAAACTGCAGAAAACAGATTTCTCCGCTAGCTGCAGACATCAGAACGGGTACCATATTATGGTCTGTGACCCGTTTAGTACGCGTTCGATGGCGTACAAACGCGTGTGAGCCCTTGAGTGCAGGCGGCTATATTTGTGTCTGTGAGTGATAATAAGAGAATCACTGATTCGTTGTCGGCCTTCAGTCCCCCCTCCCCTGGACCTCCTGATCTCTCTCACCAGTAGTCTACTTATTACTTGACGCCGGTGTTCAGTGTGATACTACCCCAGTCAAGTCAAGTCTGCCCATTCGTATTACAGCCAGCAACTGGCTACAGCGTGGCTCTAAGTTACCACTGTAATGCAAAAATGGTATGGACATAATTCTCTAGGAGGCTTTCCCCGCACACCTACAAAACCCAACTTTCTTCGCTATCGACTCTTTGCGCGCGCCGCAACCAAAAGCCTTTCTTTCACTCAGTTTACTTGCACGCGACGCAGCGACCGGTCGCCACGCCATGCGCCAGTGACAGTGACAGTTTGACATTTGACAGTTACCACCATGACAGCTAGTCTCAGTGTTGTAGTTGTGCTGCTCGCGACGCTGTCGCCCCGGCTTTGCCAAGATGAGTCGTTTGCGAGCTCTTTCCTGTCCGGTAAGTTACTTTCTCCGCGAGATAGGTCGTGAATTTAGGTCGTGAATGAGAAACTTTATTTACGTTCTCATTGTTGTGCCGAAGGAAAGTTTACGAAACTTGCGACGTAATGTTTTCGAAAACTTGCCTACTTTTTGTGATAATTAGGCAACTTGCTCACCCCTAGCGGAGAGACTGCTAAAAGTTATATTATGTTTTATAATTAGTAATATCCTTCGTCTTTCCATAGTGTTCAGGCAATAGCGGCTTTACCAATATTGGCACCCCTCTATACAGGATTTTATTTTTCTTTCTTAAGTTATCCCACACCCTCCAACTACCTTTATGTATTGGGTATACCACTAAAATATGCCTGTTTATGTTGATGTTAGAACCCATAAGTATTTGGCAATGTCCCATGGCCCGAGAGATTAAAACGCACCACCTAATTATAGAAATATAAATAGTTTATTAAAAGAAAGCAGATTTACAAACATAGCTTAACCGATTATCTGTCTTCATTGTGTCCTCCTGTTGGGTAAACGCGACTTTGCTTATGATTAATGTAGGTAGGATTATAGAGTCATCCACTTACACAAATTGTACGACTTGAAGAGTTCATACACATCGCTTTGCTGATGTGTGCAGGTTTCCTCACCTTTAACCGGATGGTTCTAAAGCTCAAAACGTATTAACTTCGATATACTCAGACGTGCCGGCTTGGGTTTGAACCGGCGATCCTCTGCTTGTGAGGCAGTAGGTCAAACCGTTTAGCTTCCACACAGTTTTTACTCTAGCAAGCTACAAAAACTACAGATTTGTAATGACGCAATCTTTCTAGAGTGTTGTATAGACTCATATAGAAAGCCAAGCACTAACATCACTAAAGTACTATTCACACCTTTAACGTTTCAATGCGGCAAACATGATTATCGTAAGTTTAAGTTATCCCTTTTTTGTTAGTATAACGAACTGTAAGTTAGATAGAGCTAAAAATAAGGCAACTCATCTTACTAGCTAAAGCTTCATTCAAGCCGTGGGGTGCGGGGCTGCCATCTTTTTATGATGATTTGTGTGCTTAAAAACATATAGCATAGACTGCTAAAAACATATCCCTTCCTTTTGGCTTTGCCGTAGTCGGGTAAAAAAGCGCTACAAACGGTGGTAACGTTTTCCACCTTCGAAACCTTAACTTATAGCCATAATTTTTCTGTATATAATTATGCCTTAGAGCTAGGTTTTTATGTTTTGATTTTTTATATTCTTCACATATTTGACAGTATTTGCGCTTTAAGCGTTTCATACGAAACAAGAAAGGGGCGGTATTTTCAAAACTGTAAAAAAACTTACAAACCTAATTCTATGGCATAACAAAAACACATTAAAAAATCACGTGAACAGCTTAAGGTTTAGAGGGTGGAAAACATTACCGCCGTTTGTATGGAGACTGCTGAGAATACAATACTCTTTAAAATTGAGGACCGCGAAGAGGCTACTCTTAAAAATGCGTAATGGGACCACTGGGGCCACACCGGTAGGTTGGGGACCTTAGTTACCGGCATTGTACGGTCCTGCTGTGGCCCAAACATGGCCGGCCCAGGTTTAACTTATCCCACCCTGCGTCTCTGTCAAATTAGTGTCATAAGACACACACACAGAGATAAACTCAGATAAACTAAAGTTGGCCAGTCATGTTAGCACAGGGGGTAAATAATAATGTGAGAACGTTTATTCAAATAAATAGTATTAGGTTTTATTTTTACTACCTTTGGCTCTAATTTTGTATACCTAACATTAATTTTGATATTCATACCAAAAATAAATATGAATGAGAGAAAATGCGTAATACAAAAAGCGAATGTAGTTTTCTAAATATTGTTTTCGTAACACGGTTCTTGGTTTAACAGAGCACTATGTATGTGAATTTAACTAATTGGCAACAACGGTTTCACCAGTTCTAGAGTAATGTAAACCACCTACCTACTTAACGGACGTTGGCCACTGAACTTACTATCAAAGGCTCAAAGAAGCTACTATCCAAGACAATTTAGTTTTGAAAAAACAAGAAAAAATATCTGTGACTTTCTTACGGCGCATTTTTTTAGCAGTGGCTCTGACCGACCAGCCCTTGTTTAACTCACCCCTCGTCTCTGTCTACCAAATGTTATAAGAAAGGGACGTCTATAGAGATAAAGTTAGATAAAATAAACTTAGCCGGTCATGTTAGGTCTACAGAACGTTCCATTTTCCGCAGCACTGGGTAACAATTCAAAATCATTTTTTTCAACAACATAGGAAGGCAATAAGTGGTGGTAAGTGAAACCCACCGGCTATAGACACCCACAACACTAAGGTTGCAGATCCGTTGCCAAAACAGAAGGCTGAGATGGAATACTACTTGTGCCAGTAATCGCACCGCCTGTCTTGCTTTCCACACTAGAACATAACAGTGCAAGCAGTCAAGCACTGCTAGTAGCGATCGGGGCGGACCTTGCACAGAGTCCTACCACTCACGTAGGTATTATTTTCATTTCAAGGTCAAACGTAATGAATTATGGTGGTGCTTGGATGAAGGACTAAAGCATGGATACAGCTTTAGTACTTGTCAAGTGTACATAACCAAAGCTGTCAAAATGGTCACCTTTGTGTGCGTCAAAGTAGTAAAACCTGCAAATTAATAAGAAAAACGTAGAGTATACAAAATTTATGTATTCGGTTCATATTTGGGTTACGCAAATATGACCATGTTTCTAGTTTCCGAATTCAGCTCAAGTGGCTCCCTATCCGTCTTCGCCGTAACTCACATATACTTGTCCTTCTCTACGGCATTCTTTTTAACCCCGCTACCCCTCGTTATCTTAAGGAGCGTTTTAGTTTTTCAATTCGGCTAGATGTTCTAAGAACTTTCTCCTTACTGTTCCTGCTTCGTCTTCCAAATTCTATTCAAATTCCTTTACTTTTCGGGCTATTCTATTATGGAATTCTTTACCGGTTAACCTCAGGCAGGCTAAGTCACTTACTATATTCAAGGCTCAACTAAAAGAGCACTATCTGTCTCTTCCATAGCGCGGTTTCGGTCTCTGTTTTCCCTAAGATCATTGGGCTTCTTACTTTGTCGACTTCTTATACGTTATTTCCTAATTGATTTGTATTTTTCCGTATATGTGGGTATATATTAGTTTATTAATGTATGTTTATTTTATCTATATATTTATGATAGTATGTATTTTATTTTATTTTATTTATTTCTATATTTTCTGCAATTATTTTTACTTTAAAAATTGTACTTGCACCACCTGTGGTCCGTTTCACGAAGCTACAAGTTACAATTTTACAAGTCTAAACCGGCAACATTGGTCATTATGCCCGTTGCCATTGGTCAATATAGACCAATGTTGCCGGTTTACACTTGTAAAATTGTAACTTGTAGCTTAGTGAAACGGGCCACTGCTCAACATTGTAATTTTTTCGTGTCTCCCATGCTAAATGGTTGTCTGGAAGAGATCGCTTTTAAGCGATAAGACCGCCAATTGTTTACTTTATAAATTGTTTTTTAAGTAATGTTTGTTAACTATTTTCCGTGTGGTTTTCAATAAAGAGTATCTGTCTTGTCTTGTCTTGTCTTGTATACTACCTTAATGTAAACATTACCATAGCCAAAGGTGACCATTTTGTCTATTGGTCGTGTACAGGGTGTCAATTGAAGAGGAGCTTAGAGTATGTAGTCATCTCTTTTTGACACATTGTATTGCCATTTAAAGTAAAGAGATCAGATAATAAAATATCGCTTTCAATTGTAATACTCCTTCTATGCTGTACTATTTCTATGTGGTGGTGCAACTAACAAAAAGATCGGTGGAGTTTAAAGCTTGAGTCGCCTTGGAATCTTGCAATCGCATCTTAGGCTTCACATCCGTAATATCCATATTCAAATCGATGCATACCAAATCCATTTCGAACATGTGCAAATTATTATACTACTTTATCTACTAAACTACGCTATCTACACTAGTCTAATACTAATAATAATAGCCCTAACCACCGGTAGCTTGAGCCCTGCCCCGCTGCCGGCGGCACTCTAGGTTAGGTTTTTATAATGTTTGTATATTTTGTATTGATATTGTTTTATTACTTATTATAGAAATATTGTAAAAACTTGACCTAAGATTTTAAATAAATATGAAATAATAATAATACAATATAGAGATAAAGTTTGCTTGTGTTAAGGAGTAATCTCTAGAACTACTGAACAGATTTCAAATCTTTCAGTAATAATAAAAACACTGTAGCGACGGAGCTAGGCTACTAATTCCACAGTGACTAAGTCGTGGGCTTCCGCTAGTTTACCTTGTGCAAGGTCCGTCCGGATCGCCACCACCACCTTGCTCGCTAATCCTGTCGATAAGCAGCTGTGCTTGAACTGTTGTGTTCCGGGTGGGGAGCAAGACAGCCGGTGTAATTACTGGCACAAGAGGTATTCCATCTTAGCAATCTCTTTGATGTTGCGGGTGTCTTTAGGCGGTGGTAATCACTTACTATCAGGTGACCCTATTGCTTGTTTTCCTTCCTAATTCATAAAAAAAAATTGTATTCAACTTACTCGTAATTATTGTCATGATTTAATAGTGTCAATTGCTCAGAGTTTTCGATCGTAAAGTGTATTCAAATTCATTTTGTATTTAATATACTTGAATGGGTAAAATACGAAAAAAAAACATTGAAATAATTTAGTGGTGCCTGGGTGAAGTTCTGCTCACTGACCGGCTAAGTTAAAATTAGACAACCCAGCTACTTCGTCTAACCTGTCATAATATGGGGTAGTTTATACAAAAACATCTAGTTAAATTCGCATGGAGCGGGTTCCGTAGACGCACAAATATTGAGAAATTTCCAATACATATATTGCTTTAAATACCACTTAGACTTTATAGGGTAGGTAGGTTTACCTGTAATCTAATAATAATATATCTGTCTAACTATTTTCGTTAACGTGGAAATGCAGCCAGCCTTATGGGCACTTTACCGCAGGGGATAGACTTGGGAGATATTTGTACTTACATATAATTAAGTTTCTGTATTTTTTATTAGGTTAAGTTATTCATATTTCACTTGTTATCTAATAATTGTATTCTAGAGTACCTAAAAAAAAAAAAAAAACCTGTGTAAGAACATATGTTTATACAAAATTGTATAAATTTATGCATTAGCGTGTTGAGTTCGAGGACGGTTCAACAGGAGCGCTATTACTATTTTCTGTATTTTAATTCTACATTTTAGGCTAATTAGTTGAGGGGGGTTAATTTTCGCCTAATTCCAAAATTAACTTCAGAACTATTTATCTTAAAATTATAAAAAAAAATAAGATTAACACAACAAGCCCTTTCATTTGATTAGTCACAACGATACAGTCTGCAAAACTTTAAAAAAAAAATTCTTAACGCTCCAAAAGTGGCCCCATATTTTAAAGTTAATTTATTGACGTTATGTTCGTCTTTGAGTCACTGACTTAATTATGTGTACTAAATGTCAACTCAATCGATCGTAGTTTCGGAGCGAATTAGCTGCAACAGACAGACGCGATCCTATAAAGGTTCCTTTTTTCCTTTTGAGGTACCCACGGAACCCTAAAAAGCAAGCTAAAATTTCGTTCTCTCCCAAACATTGCCCCGAATTTGATTGACAAAGCAGAGTATTTAAGTGAAACTTATCGCGCCTATGCCGATAACGGCCGCTAGAAGAGCGGTACCGGCGCGCACCGTTAGCCGCGCCATATCGCACCGCGCGGCGCCAGCGCGGGCGCACGGTCAACCATACTACACGCCTTGGCTCTATACCTCGTTTTTTTTTAAAGATGATAAGAGTTGTAAACAATCTTAGTAAGTCACAATATGCGTCACAATATATGCTGAAATAACGTGTTTTATCTCATTTATCAACCTACGACATTTCCTTAATTTGCATCGAGTATAATGTCACGCTTTTAGCATCGTTATCTACATCTACACTAATATAATAAAGAGGTAAACTTTGTTTGTTTGTTAGTTAGTTTGTTTGTATGTAGGGGGTAATCTCTGGAACTACTGAACCGATTTTAAAAATTCTTTCACAGATAGAAAGCCACACTATTCCTGACGCACATAAGGCTACTAATTTGACGTGAACGATTTTTTTTTAATTTATGTAACGATGCAAAGCTGTTCTGTAGCTTGCAATTAAATTATTAAATTACTAGCGGACGCGCGCGGCTTCGTTCACGTAAAATTAGTAGCCTATGTGCGTCAGGAATAGTGTAGCTTTCTATCTATGAAAGAATTTTTGAAATCGGTTCAGTTGTTCCAGAGATTACCCCCTACATACAAACAAACTAACAAACAAACAAAGTTTACCTCTTTATTGTATTAGTGTAGATTTATCGCTTACATGAAGCATATATCCCTTTCTAACCAGTCTGCGTGTGCGAGAGAGACAGAAGCGTTTATGTGTGCGACATTCGCTAGCGTGTTACTAGAGCTATTGCTATTCTCGGTACATATTTTAATACCTCGCCACTTGTCCTTTTTGTTTACCGTCTAATGCAACCTTGCACAGTATAGCATTTTTTCCGCATTCCGGTGTAGATGGATAAACCAATAAATACAATACAAACCAAATAAATATCGTTTATATGGACAGCAGAAATTTGATTTTTTCATAACTTTGATAATCACGGCGTTACACGCGGTGCAGCCTCGAAATAATGAACTCAAACGATGCCAAAAGCGTGAAATTACACTCAATTCAAATTCAGGAAATGTCAGTAGGTTGATCGGCTGATCGGTCTACTTTTGTGTAATGTGTACAGACAGTGCTAAACCCAATTATTTTGTGATATATGGAATTATGTGTACAATTATTGGCAGAAGAAATTAAATTATTGGTTCATTTTATTGGCACAAGAGGTATTCCATATCAGCCCTCTGGGTTGACAACGCACTTGCAATCTCCCTGCTGTTGCGGATGTCTATGCGTGGTGGTGATCACTTGTCATCACGTGACCCACTTGCTTGTTTGCCTTCCTATTTTATATATTATAAAAAAATGTTTAATTGGGAGCTAATTAACCGACAAAATGAGTGTATTTTTCTTTTGCTTAAGACATTAAACTACCAATCGTATCACTTTTTATTTTGAACAACTTGCAAAGGTTTCCAGTGAAACTTATAAATAATATAAAAGGGTTTTGTTAACCATTTCGTACTTCGCAAGGGTTCAATTAGGATGTGTTGACCATAACACCTTCGGCAAAAATCCTCTGAATGACAGTGAAAACTGTATCAAAATCAGTAACGAGGTTAAGAAAGAGTAAGTGGCCGAAGATACAATGAGGAATGACGATTGGATAGCGACTTTGTCTTATACTATTCAATTCAATTCATTCATTTATTTCGAACAACAAAGATTCATATGGTGTTAGCAGCAGTTACTTACAGACAATAGTCTAGTTAGTAGACACGAAATATTATATAAACTCAAGGTGTAGGTATACAGATTATTTTAAATGACTGCCCTTTAATCCGCCCCCCACTGCACAAGTATAGTCGACCAAGAAAGTGCTTGACCACTTTTCGACCTTATTACAAAGGGATAAAGTTCAAAAGTGGTCAAGCAGTTACTTGGTCGGCTATACTCTCATAGTTAGTGTGCGTACTCATGCAGCGATTGACGTACGGACAGTCCAAGCGGTTGGCGATCATCGCGAGGATGGTGTTGCGGCTTGCGCACTATGTAAAGAAAACATAAAGATCTATAGAGCCACTTTCGCATCACACATCGTTATATTATATCAACGTGACATCTTGGTGGATAACAGTGATACCACTAGCAAGCATATGTAAGCTCCGGCACAACACAATCAATCAAAGTCACATCATTTTAAAATCATCGATGATTTAATATCAATGACACCGGCGGAGTCAATGGACTGGGGGAGAAAGTTGCAGACGTGGCGACGCCGAGCACCGGTTCTCGCTGGCCGAGTCTGCTTGGCGGCGCGGGCGCAGGCAGATTTGACAGGTTTAATATGTCATAGGCTGGTCACACGAAATGGACGGCTGGGTTACTTAGCGGAGCTAATACCGGCGCACCGCTGTACTGGGGTCGGCGACATTGCGTTGCCGCGCGAGCGAATGAATACGAGTTATTCGATAGACGGAGGGACTCTAGTGTATGCAGTTGCAGTAGGCAGCATGGTTCCAGATCGCTCCGTAGAACTGCGTTGAGTGCACGCAACGAAAGCGATGTGCCATCTCAACATATCCTACTAATACTATAAACGCGAAAGTTTGTAAGTATGGATGGATATTTGTTACTCTTTAACGTAAAAACTACTGAATGAATTTGGATGAAATTTGGCACACACATAGTTTATAACCTGGATTAACACACATTAAAAGTGCATAGTTCCCACGGGATAGCGATAAGTGAGTTATACGCCGCCGTGACGTCATAAGCACCAAAGCAACTAATTCTCATTAATGTGTCTAGGAAATATTGCAGATTGCGGACGAAGCCACGGGCAAAAGCTAGTAATTCTATACATTACAACTGGCGTGTGCAAGTGCGCGTCTCCGGAGCCGTGCCGCATACGCATCTGGTGTGGCCCGGCCTTAACGTGTATCGAGGAGGTTCGTGCTATGTGCACAGCATCGATCATGCTAAGTATAGGTACGTCGAATGACAACTTTGCATAATGTTTATTGACGAACTTTCCCAATGATTATGTGGCCTCGCCAGCTGCGCGCGATTCGCTATAAACCGTGTATCTGACATCATATAACTTCGTTTCAATAATTAATGTCCAGGTGGGAGGAGCACCTGCCACGATGATATAAATGATGAAAATCAAGTTATTCCTACCGCATGTGACGTGATAAAAACTATCTATAAATTAATGGCTACATGTATCTGTAAAAAAACCACGTGTCTGTAAGCAAGTAAGCAATAAGCAGCAGCGCCTATAGAAACTTGCTACATCAGAAGCATCACTCGAGCGTTGCCGACCCAGGGACAAATCAATAGTTCTTTTATTAGCACGCACAACACTCAACGGTGTCAACACAATAGTTTTTCATTCACAAGACAACATAGGTACTTGATTGGTTAAATCAGCGGTTCTAACTGACTGACTCATAGGTAACTTTTTCATCAGTGCAGCTTTACCTGCCTAGTGTCAAAATAAAGGGTTTTAACAGATAATCTAAAGTTAGCCATGTTAGATCCTTACATGACCGCCTAAATTTAATTTATCCTTTAGTACAGTTCTATATAACTTATAGCGTCACAAGGGCGGATCCAGCCTTCGCTTCAGGGGGTTAAGTAGCAGAATAAGTAATGGATTCAGGCGTTACAGCCATTACGCAATTCGTTCAAGTAGCGAACGGTTGTACTGTTAGATCCAGATGATGCCTCGTACAGAGGCAAAACGCGCGTCCATCGTGTTGTTTTGTGTTTACTGGTGGTGATGTGTAGTTGAGTATGTGTGATATATGTTGTTTCGTGTGGAAGCGGAGGAGGGTGGGTTTTTGCATGAACATATATATGTCGCACAGACGCAGCTAACTTGCATGAGCACGGCACTGGTTTCGCGGACGGGCAAGGTAATTTGTTCCAGTTTGTTTAAGTAGCAAAAGTTCATCAGGACAGGGTCATCATTGAGATTAGACAAATTTCCTCGACCGAGACCCAGGCCAGGGGGGGGGGGGATTAAAACATTTAAACTTGAGCAGTCATGTAAAGCAGTGGAAGACAGTTTAGCCGCTCTTCTCTCTTCGTTTCTGTAGACTCTGATTCAATTGCAAACATTCTGCGAGTGACTCCCACGCCGTCGCGCGCGCAGATTGCAGATTTAATTAATAAGGCCGTCGGAACAAAACTTTCTTTCTCCTTAAAACGTGCCGGGACGCTAGCAGAATTATAAACAATCGAATTACAAAGACAAACGTCCACTGACAGTTATGGGATAGGGGTAGGACTTTAGTTTAGAGTATTTTGAAATGGTCGTGGTGCGTGAGAGGTTCATAGGTACCTATAGGAGGGCAACTGGGCCCAATTACATAAACGCGACAGGCGACAGGTGACAGTGGCAATTCGCCGTACATTACTGTGTCGACAAATTAAGCCACACACTTGTAGACATTACATCATAGTGAACAACACAAAGGAATTAACGAATTGTCACTGTCACCTGTCGCCTGTCGCGTTTATGAAATTGGGCCCAGGGCCTTATTTCATAAACGCGACAGGCGTCAGGTGACAGTCAAAGCCAAAGTCAAAGTCAAAATTGTTTATTGCACGAATGTGAGTACAGAAGATCTTAAAGCTAAACAGATTATTGAGCGTCACAAGCCGCAAGGATCAGGCATGCGATATTTAAGAACTTAGGTCTAATTTTAAATTGTAAATTGAAAAGTATTCATTTGTATTAACAGTGGCAATTCGTTATACATTGCTTGCCCACTATGATGCTAAATCTGTAAGTCTGTAGCGTTAATTGTCGACATAGTAGTGTATGGCGAATTGACACTGTCACCTGTCGCCTGTCGCGTTTATGAAATTGGGTCCCGGTAGCAAGTATCTCGAGGTCACTGGTTCCCTTGGACGGTTTGTTACTTCCCATCTGGTGACCACCATGCTTGTTTGCCTGGCTTTTCTTTAAAAAATCATGTTAGATTCTGGAGGGATTTTGCGTACGCGGGGATGGAAAATAACTCTTTGTAAAGTCTGTTCGTCCAACCCAGGGACTAAATTGACAGGTAACTAGTCTGGCAAATGTTAAAGTATGTATAGGATGAACTGTCAACTCCGCTCTGGATTAAAAACCTGACTCTAGGTGGGAACGGTGAAATTCAGCACTTAGTTATGTAGAAATATCGTCTCTCCTATAACTGGAACGAAAAGCATACAAAACATTGGTCGACAAAAGTGTTTTGTTCTCTAGAAATCTAGACATGCTTTCGGAATGGACAATGTGTTGTCTGAGAAGAGTTGGCGGCACGGAACCGGCTCTATGTTGTTCTTTCTTACCTAAAGACTACTAGTACTCAATATTTATTTATTGCAACATTTTACATAACGTTGTAACTAAAAGCAACAATGCCATGTATGAATAATATGAGCCAAAGAACAGTTTTTTTTTTAATGTAATAGGAAGGCAAACAAGCAAGTCGGTCACCTGATGGTAAGTGATCACCACCGCCTATAGACATCCGCAACACCAAAGAGATTGCAGATGCGTTGCCAACCTAGAGGGCTAAGATGGAATACCTCTTGTGCCAGTAATTACACCGCCTGTCTTGCTCTCCACGCTGGAACACAACAGTGCAACACTGCTGATTAGCGGCAGGATTAGCGAGCAAGATGGTGGTAGCGATCCGGACGGACCTTGCACAACGTCCTACCACCCGCATATTATTAACGAAGTTAAATTTCAATGCTATGTAAACATAGGTTTACGCAACGTTTATGAATAAGGGAGTTAGTTTCTAATAATGCGATGCTATAGTGATCCAAGTTGCTCATACTAGAATGAATTTTCATGGCTTGGCGTCGCGTGGCGTCTAGCGTGTCAGGCTCGGGCTGCGCACGCGCGGTGAAACGGCTGAAAGTGAATTAATGAGTTGTACTGTCGCTACTGAAACGTCGGACACCGATGCAGTGAAATGGGACAAACATCGCGTAAATACTTCTTCTTCTCAACTTAAGACTTTTAGTCTTGTCGGTGTAGTGCTTTCCAAGCCTCCCTATCGACCGCCAGCTCCTTGACTTCTCTGTACGACACGACACAAACCTTCTCCTTCACTTGGTCCATATAACTTCTTCTAGGTCTGCCCCTTCCTCTCTTTCCTTCTATCCTTCCTTCTATAATATTTGCAATGAAATTATCGTATCGTACAAGGTGCCCGATCATTCTTCCCCTCCTGTTTTCAACCGTGCTCAATATTGCTCGTTTCTCTTCCACTCTCCTTAAAACCTCCTCATTCGTTACTCTCTCTGTCCAACTTATCTTCTCCATTCTCCTCCAGCACCACATCTCAAAAGCCTCCAACCGTTCTCTGTCTCTTTGTGTTAGTGTCCAAGTCTCGCATGCATATAATGCTAAGTTCCACACACGCGTAAATACTAAGACGATTAATTCATACTCACACTCAACATCTTATAATAATTATTTTTTATTATGCTGACAATCCGATCTTAATCTGAGAGCTGGCGGGGCAGCTGCGGCGACTGCGGCCACAAAACACCGCAAACATGCGAGACCGACATGTTTGTGATGTTTTGGGGCGGGTGTCTATAGGCGGTGGTGTACACTTACCATCAGGTGACCCACTTGCTTGTTTGCCTTCCTATTTCTTAAAAAAAAATGTACGAGTATGTCCACACTAATATACTAAAGAGGTAAACTTTGTTTGTTTGTATGTAGGGGGTAATCTCTAGAACAACTGAACCGATTTCAAAAATTCTTTTACTAATAGAAAGCTATACTATCCCTGACGGACATAGGCTACTAATTCCACGCGAACGAAGCCGCGGGCGTCGGCTAGTACTATGTAAAGATAAAGATTGTGTCCCGTCTACGTCGACGGCAGCGCTGCGCCCGCGTTGCTTTCTCGCGGGTCAACGGCCGAGTGACGTCGCAGTGACAGCTGTCACCGCGTTTTATTTCTCACGTAATGTTACGCTCATCGTTTTATTTTATTTCTCGTCCATTGATTGTAACACGAGAAGTTACATAGATGATGCATGACAGATCGTTTGGGGTTCCGTACCGTGACGTATAGGAGCGTGAAGTAGTAGCTTTCTATTGCGTTTTTCATACGTTAAGTGAAGAGACATATAGGCCGGCAACTGGTGATTCTGTTGGGCTCGTTGATTACTTCCCATCTGGTGGCCCGCCGGCTCCTTTTCCGCCCTTTAAGATAAAAATAAAAGTAGCTATAGTTACAGCCCCTCTCTCATTTACCGAATGGATCTAAGAAGATCCAGCTAGATTAACATTAGTCTTTCTTTGTCTCTACATAGTATAAAGTCGGTATCTGTTCCTGTCTGTCTTAAATTGTTTTGCGGGTGGTAGGACCTTGTGCAAGGTCCGTCCGGATCGCTACCACCATCTTGCTCGCTAATCCTGCCGCTAAGCAGTAGTGCTTGCACTGTTGTGTTCCGGCGTGGAGAGCAAGACAGCCGGTGTAATTACTGGCACAAGAGGTATTCCATCTTAGCCCTCTAGGTTGGCAACGCATCTGCAATCTCTTTGGTGTTGCGGATGTCTATAGGCGGTGGTGATCACTTTTAGATATTTTTTTGCGAAATATACACTGACCTATAACTAATGGACTTCTAGTCAGTGTTTAAAATATGGTCGCATCAAAAGTCCAACAAAATTACAACAAATCGACAATGGCTCGCGTTGTCAGTCTGTCGGACCGACGGCGCTGCTGTCAATACTATTATTTTGTAAAAAACCTATTTGCAACGATACTGACTAAATTATTATTTTATGCAGTTAGACGTAAAGTAGTAAATCCCATAACTATAAATGGTAAACTAATAATTTGCATTTGTAACATTGGCGTCAAACTGTATTCTTTTGTCGGTCGGTTTTTCTGCTGTCATTTAGCATGACACTGTACATCCATTTATTATGATATCATTGGGATTATACATTAAGAAAGAACGAAAGAAAGAAAGACACTATTTATTTAGCAAAGAAAAATAAAGATAGAAAATTATTATGATGATACTGAAAGGGACCTCACTCAGCAGTAAATCGATTGGAGGGGGTAAGTTTGCGCAGACACATTTGTTACTAATGGTGATTTTTTTTTTACATGGATTAAGCAAAAATGGATCTTGTGTCAATGTCACACTTTGACATGCAATAGGTTTTTTCACTTTATCTATACTAGAAACGGCTACTGCGCAGTCAGGATCAGTGCTCAAGTTGTTTGCCGGGAACTATACCTAATTAAAGTCATACTAAATTTAAAAAAATGTGTTTAAGAGGAGTGTGAACCCAGTCCCAAAAAGTGCTCTCCATACAAACGGCGATAACGTTTTCCACCCTCTAAACTTAACCTTAACCTATGGCAATGATTTTTTGGTATGCTGTCTTATGCCTTAGTACTAGGTTTTTATGTTTTGATTTTTTAATATTCTTCATAGATTTGACAATATTTGCATTTTAGGAGTTTCATAAAGAACAAAAAAGCGTCAATATTTTTTTTTACTATTAAGAATATTAAAAAAATCAAAACTTACAAACCTTGTTCCTGGGCATACTGACAAAATGATTGCTGTAGGTCAAGGTTTAGAGGGTGGGAAACGTTATCGCCGTTTGTATGGGGAGCTCTGGGTTCACAATTCTCTTAAGGAATAAGTTTGTTAGCGCGTTGATGTCTCTTACACAGAGCATAACCATCAAATAAAAAAAGTATGATAAACATCATTGTTAGATGACTGTATCTACATTTTATGACCACTAACGTGCTTTAGACCACGACTAATAGATTCAGGAATTGTTCTGCGGAGGTCTATTTAAAATTGCCTCTTTATTGCGAAGTATCAAGTCAATTTGTTACTAACTGCTATATAAAATGCACTATAAAATAAATGACGAATGGGAAAAAATGATACTGGGATAATATATGTATTACGAATAGAAAAAAAATTGCGAAACTTTACAAATAATCTAGTCTGTGACTAGAAAAGAGTGGCAAAGAAATGCGCTACAAAACACAATTTTTTTTATGAAAAAGGAAGGCAAGCAAGCAGGTGGGACCTGATGGTAAGTGTACACCATCGCCTTTAGACACCCGCAACATCGAAGAGATTGCAGATGCGTTGCCAACCCAGAGGGCTAAGATGGAATACCTCTTGTGCCAGTAATTACACCGGCTGTCTTGCTCTCCACGCCGGAACACAACAGTGCAAGCACTGCTGCTTAGCGGCAGGATTAACTAGCAAGATGGTGGTAGCGATCCGGACAGACCTTGCACAAGGTCCTACCACCTTTGATTGGTTGGATTTTTCCTATTAAGTCACTTTGTTTTTTGAACCTTAAGCAAAACTTAGTTAAACTCGCTACGGTCGAGTAGAGGGTTAATCTCTTAAAAGTTCTGATTGCTCTGGCGCATTGTTTAGCATAATTACCGAATAAACTAAACTAAATAGGGGACAAAAATAGGGGACATCAATATTTTCATGATTTACCCATATTATGTTTAGTAATTAGGTTAGGAGCAATCTAACGTACCTATTCAATTTTTTTTTGTATAACTGAACTCTATAGTAAACTTTAATGTAAAAGGACAAAATATTTACACTTAAAATGAATGCATATAGTAAAATTAAGGAAAAAAAACTTAACTAAAATACATATACACAAAATATTAAAAATATTTACCTAAAAAGGAAGCACGTATTCAATTGATATAACTTATTGTTATTATAGTGATTTGGAATTATTTATATGTAGTATAGGTTAGTAAGTTATTATTTTTAATTTTAATTTTTGTTTCATTTTGGCATTGTATCTAAATTTTTTAAAATTAATTATATAAATTGTAAATGATGAATGTCATTGCCATGGGCCTAGAGGTCTGAATTACATAAATGATTATGTTGATTAGATTAAATATGCCGAAGCATGCGCCAGATCAATCAGAATTTCGAAGAGTTGCCCGGTACTGTTGCTCAGTGGTCGCTGTATTGTCTAGCGACGCGTGTACTTTCGTTTTCGGCGCGGGCGCCGGGCGGTGAAATCGGCGCGTTAGGTCATCGGGTAACGGTTGTTGCTGCGTGTGCGCCGGCCAGGGTTGCCAGGTGGCCTTGAAATCCGGGATTGTCCCGGAATTACTTGCCTTGTCCCGCGTCTAGGAATCATGCTTTATTGTCCCGGATTTCGAATACTACTTCTTTTTATAAAATTGGAAGGCAAAAAGTGAGTCACCAGTGGCCCGTTTCACGAAGCTACAAGTTACAATTTTACAAGTCTAAACCGGCAACATTGGTCATTATGCCCATTGCCATTGGTCATTATTGACCCATGTTGCCGGTTTAGACTTGTAAAATTGTAACTTGTAGCTTAGTGAAACGAGCCACAGATGGGAAGTGATCGCAACCGCCTACAGATACCTGCACCTCCAAGGAGATTGCAAATGCGTTGCCATCCCAGAGGGCTAACCTCTTGTGCCAGTAATTGCACCGGCTGTCTTGCTCTCCACGCCGGCATACAACAGTACAAGCACTGCTGCTTAGCGAGCATGATGGTGGTAGTGATCCGGACGAACCTTACACAGGGTCTTACCACCCGAAAAAACTAGTTTTTTTTCACAAAGTTATGATTACGATACGCACAGTACAGCTGCCGAGCATGGCACCCCGCGCAATAATATATATTTGTAATTAAGTTGAATTGTTATTTTCTCTTTTAAATATCACTAGCACAAATATTATTGTGATTTAAGGTCACTTCGCTGAAGGCGGGAATTTATAAACAATTAATTATTTTCTTACATGTATTATCCTCCTCCTAACATCCGGAGGCATGAAGGTGCAGAGTGGATGACCAGAGCTCAAAACCGTCGAGAACGGAGGAGTTTGGAGGAGGCCGACACACAAACATGGGCATTAAATGGGCTGCTATGATGATGATGATTATCCTACTACCCAACTGTCCGAATACCCAAACCCCAAAATTTGACTGTAGCAGTGAACAAAGTTGTATACACAGGATGAAAACGTTTTAAATTTCTGACTTAATAAAAATGAATATACTCGTAGAACACAAACTCATTTAGCATTTTTTTTGTAGATACGACTTTGATAAATTTGATAATTAAGACAATCAAATTGTCCGGATTTGAAAAGCCTTTATATGGCAACCCCAGCGCCGGCGCGTGCGCACGGGACGCGTCAGAGTGTGGGACAAGGTGCTTAAGGAAGCGTAGAAAGAGAGTACTATAGAATACTGGACGTCTTCCTTTCTACTCGCATAAAAGTCTTACTCCCTTATTCATAAAAGCTTTGTAAACGTTTGTTAGATAACATGTTTTAAGTCTTTATCTGTCATTGTGACGTTTGCCCTCAAATGAAAGGGAGAAAACATTTGTTAGCTTAAAAAGATTGTTATTCCAGATCCTCCCAGAAAACCACCCAAAGTACGCAACCGAACATTCTTCCTACGTGTCTAATGTACAAGTTGTTGGTGACATCCCAAACACAACGGAGATGTGAAGCCATAAAAAAAAAAAGATTGTTATTTTTTTATGAATAAGGGGGTTAATCTTTACATTGTATTAAACAATGTCACTAATTTCTCGTCGTATCTTCGGCCGCTTACTTCTTTGAAATCACGCAACGAATTTTAAAGCGGTTATCACTGACATTTAGATATTTGTTAAGGATTTTATGTATATTAAATTCCATCGTAATTGTATGTATGCGAAGCTAGGGCGGGTCGCTAGTTATAGATAAATATTAGATTTGTTGGGAAGGAAAGAAACCGAGCATGACATTGAAATAAAACAATTTAAACGGTTTATATCGCGTGTATTGTAACGAATCTAATTCCCGACGTTTCGAGCCCTTTATTTAGTTGAAAAAAGGCTTAATGCTGAGTTTCTTGCGGCGCATTCTTCTTAGCAGATGCCACTTTCAAAACGCTGGTAGAGTCTGTAGTCTTATTGCGTTAATTGGAACGATTTCATATGTATTTAGTGTTTTAATTTTTTCAATTATTTTTCAAAATAGGGTACTTAGTTTGTATTCTAAGTTTCAATGTGTAGACATTGAAATAAAACAATTTTCACCCGTTTCACGAAGCTACCAGTTACAATTTTACAAGTCTAAACCGGCAACATTGATCATTATGCCCATTGCCATTGGTCATTATTGACCAATGTACCGGTTAAGACTTGTAAAATTGTAACTTGTAGCTTAGTGAAACTGGTAAAACGGGCCACTGGTAGTCGCTGCTTGCAGTATTTAAGTTTTTCTTAAATTTAAATTTTAATGGAAAAGTGATGTTTGCCTTCTTATACTTATTCTTTGTATGTTACCATAATAGGTGCGTTGGTTGTATACTGTAAGCCTATTATTGTAAATTAAATTGAAAATAAAATAAAATAAAAACTAAATAACCATACAGGAAACGCCTCTTCTAAAAGCCAAAAGTAACGTAAAAATTAAACATACTTTAGTTCATTGCCCCATATTTGTCAGTCTGTGTATACAACGAGTAGATGTTAAATGGATAACACTTAAACAAACTATCATCATTAAACAACGGAACCCTAAATATACAATTAGTGTCCGACAGAAAGACCGAAACCAAAATTCTGCTAACATGAGTTTCGGCCAAAACCGAAACTAACTTCGAAGGAGATACTAGTGTATATTACATTTCATAACTTTATTTTAAATTATTGTATG
This sequence comes from Ditula angustiorana, assembly GCA_963691745.1. Taxonomy (NCBI): domain Eukaryota; kingdom Metazoa; phylum Arthropoda; class Insecta; order Lepidoptera; family Tortricidae; genus Ditula; species Ditula angustiorana. Next base: position 1,158,636 of record OY829490.1, read on the forward strand.
CACACCGTATTGCAAAATAAACATACAAGTAACAAGATATTTATTGGTAAAAAGAATATTTTACATGTCAGGTCTTTTGTAGATTACAACATTATAATTATTTTCATTAATCACCTATTTAACGATCACAATTTATTGAAAAAATTCGTCCCAAGCTATGTCTAATAAAATGTTTTTAACGTTTTTTACACAAATAGAGTCACTTGTTGATGCTTTCATTTGGAGGCATTATGAATTTTTGGATCCAATCTGCTCAGTAACAAAACGCAACGACGCACGAAAGCAAAAAAGCAGTAAAACTGGCACTCAGCCGCCGCCATTCGCCAATCGCTCTAGAACTCTGTACGGAAGCTCACGAACTTAGTTTTGGTTGCAGTTCTAGTTTCGGCAGGTTTTCTGCTGGAACCGAAACTCGAATTTAACGCCGAGAACGAGAGTTCGGCGGGACACTCGTCGGCACGTTACGAGCACGTTCTGTTTGTCCATTCCATTCTGTCAGAACATAAGTAGTTTAGTTTAAAAATTCCTCGTGTACTCATACACATATTATTTATAGTGGTTAAACCACACTGAAGGCAGTTGCTGGTGACAATGTAAATAGGCGACACTCTACATACCGTACGAAACGCAAGCAACGACTTTACAATTCCATTCAGCGAGGACATGGTAATGCGGTACCAATTAGCCGGGTTTACCGGGGTAGTACCGCGTTCTTACGAAATCCCGGCGGAAAGTAGTAGTTTGCTCATCAATCAGCGATTCCTTGGGGACCACTTTCAATCGGGTGACACGCTAGCTCGTTTACCGTTCCCTTTTCTTAAAAAAAGTACTGGTGCATTTGTAACTTCTAAAATGCTATCATGCAGATCTTTTGGACTTGACGGCAGCTCTGCTGGTGGCTTAGTTTTAATCTTTCCTTTAAATATATACAGTCCACTGTCTGTATGTATTTTAAGGAAAGATTGAAATTATAATATACTATTTAAAAAAAAAAATTAAGTTATGAATGTACAAATATGTACAAATATGTATATATAGGTGACTTCTGACAGCAGCCTCAGCGAACGGCGAACGGCTAACTCCCTGACTCTTCCTTGAGTTAGGCTGCTGTCACTAGGTTTCACAATGGCCAGTAATAAATACAAACAAGGAGGCCTGCTTGTCTATTACAGTATATGAGCCTCAATAAGCGATGGTAATTAGCAGTGGTTGAAGCGCGAAAGACTAACTACTAGCTCCGTTGAACTGAACGCGAGCGGTGGGTTACTGACGCGCCGGAGCATACTAAACAGTAGGCCGACGGGCTGCGCAAGACACGAGAGATAGCGGGCAGTACTGCAGTAGATAGACAGTACTTTAATTTGTCAGACTTTTTAATTCTGGGGTATTACATCTTAAATTTTGTAACCGAAATTTCTTTCGATTTTTATTTTTAAATGTTTTTAATATTCAAATTATTAAATTAAAATTGTAATGACACCACAAAGAAATTTTTTTTTTTCATAATAATGTAATGACCGTAAGACGAAGCACATTGAAAAATTCGCAGGGTAGGGCAGCGGCAGTGTGGCGAAACTGGAAAACGCAAGGCACGGAATGCTGATGTTGCAGGTTCAAGCCCTGCCATTGCACTAATTTTTCTTTGTGGTGTCATTACAATTTTAATTTACATCTTAAGTTTGCGAGATCGAATCAGGAATGAGGAGATCCGCAGAAGAACCAAAGACAACGACATAAGAATAATTTATTTTCATAAAAACATCTTTTACAAAAGTTCCTTATCGCTAGAAGTCTACTCCCTAAATAGGTCATAAGCTTTACGATTGCAACTTAAGTGGCAGTGGGCACATTGCTCGTAGAACCGATGGTCGTTGGGGCGGAAAGGTTCTCGAGTGGAAACTTGTACCGGAAGACAAGTTAAGTGTCCGCCGTGCGCCCGTGCCAGCTAAATGTTTGTTTTTAGATATTTGAAAAAATCACTGTAGTTACACATATTAACTAAGTTAAAACAAAAACTATCATAGCTTAGCAGGCTTTACAAGTTCACGAGTGATCTGGCAACTGCAGAATCCTAAACTGCGCGTGACTCAACACGCACTTGGCCGGTTTTTTAAAAAGTTAACGATACCAATGATTCAACAAAACTGTGAAAATGTCATAAGTAACTATTGAGTCACTCGGTGAGTAAGCCGAGATATGCTGCACAGCCATCGTAAAACGACAGTCAGACTTTCTTTCCTTTTTGACCGACTTCAAAAAGGAGGATCTCCATTCGAATGTTTTTAGTTATACCTACTCGACTCCCGGTGGGGTAGGCAGAGACTACAGGTTTCAACTAGCTACGATTCTGACATACAACCTTTGCTTTGGCGGGGGTCATAACCCCTTGACTGTACATACTAACTTTTTTTTGTTTAAAACCCTTCTCTACCTTTGCGCCCTAGGTGCTTTAACCGTCCTCTATCCGTATTCCCGCCGTCGCTTGTGGCGCGCGCGCCGTTTTCCTTTCATCGCGCGATGTGTGCCGCAGGGCTAACGGCACCGCGGCCATCCTCCCGCTGTAGGGCTGCTGCCTGCACACTCAGAACATATTTATTATCTATATTTCAAATCGTATAAAACAAAGATTCAATGAATCCACTAAATCAATCAAGATTTCAACCAATCATGTTTTATTGTTTTAAACTTTCGCGATTTTCACACATATTTATAACGTTATCGGGACTTTAAGGCGATAAAAATATTGTTAATTTACCTCAATGTTTCGGCCGTGTTTCAACGGCCGTGGTCACGAGTAGACTGAAGTGGAGTGTATTACTCCTCTCCTCTGGTGATTTATCAATTGAGATTTATGAATCCATTGCTAATACACTGGAATCCAGTGACGCTAGATATAGTACTGGATGAATGTAAATCGACCTTTATGGTCGGCGCGGGCCCCGCAACAGGCACCCCTGGGGGCCGTTTAGGCCATCCAGGCCACTGGGCCGCGCCAGGAATGCGCCGCGTGCGGTAACGCATGCTGTTACTCTGTTATGGATTGCGTGAATCCATTTTTATTTACGTGTTTTTGATACCATCGTACGCCTGAGCGTGTAGTGTAACTTTTTGTCACAAAAAAATTCTCGAACGCATTAGACTGGTTCACAATCAGATACGAGCGATAAAAACGCGGCCATGGCAGTCTCTGATTGGTCAATAGCCGCAAAATAGCGACCCTTTTCCGTTTTTATCGCTCGCAAATGCTCATTGTGAACTCAGTGTTAGACTGGGGTCACAATCAGAGTTTACGAGCGATAAAAACGCGGCAATGGCTATCTTTGATTGGTCAATAGCTGCGTTTTTGCGTTTTTATCGTTTGTAAATGCTTATTGTGAATCCAGTTTTAGGCTGTTAGTGTTAACTTCTGCTCTAGAAACACGCTAGCGTATATCGCGCACATAAACGCATCTGTCCCTCTCGCACACGCGTGTTAGATAGAAAGGGATAATTATGCTTCATATGTATGCGTCAAAACTTGCTTGCTAGGAGCCCTGCTCTACTATGGAAGTAGACAGCTATACCCTTCTTTCTTGTCATAGTTGGGTAAAAAAGGTCAAAATCCAAATTAATCAGAAAACCACTGTCTTTAGAAGTAAATCAAATCGATAAAAATCGTCAAAAAAGTAGTCCGATGCTCAAGACCGGGTTAGCATGGTGACCCAAATACTGAGGTAACTTACTGTACTAAAATACTGACCGCAGTTGAGGCTACTTTATGGACAATGTACCGTAAGGTCGGGCAAGGTCGCGCATCGCGCCGGAGCCGCCGCGGCCACATTCCGGCGCGCGCGCACCTAGCGGTCACGGGCGGCGTTACCGTAGCTAGTGTCGTTTTTAAAGAGTAGGAAGGTGGGAAGGTTACTGGTTAGACACATGGGTAGATTAAGGCCCAATATCGTAGTGAATAACTGTACTGTTATGAACAGGAACAGGGCTAAAAGATGTATGTTTCGTTTAAACCAATGGCATGTGTAATTTATTTGTCATTTTAAGAAAGTTTCCGTCGGCATCTTAGGAGTGTGCGAGTTGCAGAATTCCTCAAAATATGTAGTAGAGAATGGTGCGGAAATTTCATGACCCCCCCCCCCCCCATGAAACAAGAACGCGCCATCTGTAGTGTGTAGTGTTTTTCTATAGTATAGTATAGTAGTGTGGAATGTTTTTTGAGAAATGAGGTTGTATACTCTTCTGTCTGTCTTTAGGACATCACCATACCTATTAAAAGTAATTAATAACCCCTTGTTTCCTTCTCCGCAGGTCTGCTGGATACGCTGGACACACAGGTCGACGCGAAGAACTGCCCCGGCGTGTGCATGCACGCGATCGCGTCGCTCATATGCTCCAACGTGCTGGACGAGGTGGAGTGCCCCAACCCGTCCATGAAGTGCTGCGTCGACGAGCCGCTGGGTCAGTACACCATCATCATCGTCATCATATCAGCCGTAAGACGCCCACTGCTGGGCATAGGCCTTTCCCAAGGATCTCCACGACGGTCGGTCTAGTGCTGCTCGCATCCACCAGTTTCCAGCGATCCTCATCAGACCGTTGGTCCACCTTATGGAAGGCTTACAAAAACTTCGTAATAAAGAAATATCTTGGGACAATTTGTACCACTTGACTTAATCCCAGATTAAGCAAAGCTTGTACTTTGTCTACTTACTAGATAACGGATATAATATAGATAAATACATATAAAATACAAGACTCAGATACAAACATTCATGTTCATAATAACAAACATTTGCCCCTCCCGAGAATGAAACCTATAGGTACTCATGGGGCCTATTAATATTATCCTTAAGTGTCCAGGTCCTCCAGTATGGGTTAAAGATGCCCCTGGGTTTAAGGTTAAATAGTTTGAGAGTTAAGTTATATTGTTATCGGGAGAAATAGTGGCAGCATTTGTGAAAATGTACAGCAGAGCATTTTCCAGCTTTGCTTATGATATAACCAAGTCAGCACAAATCGGTATTATCTTTAAGGGGAACTATTATACAAAATAACAATTAAGGTTAATATGCTGATTTCTATAGTAACTGTGGTGTTAGGTTCTATGCAAAAGATTTGTCAGTGCATAGAGATAGATCAAAATAAGTAAGTGTTTTTTAGCTATATTTAGAAAAGTCTTTGCTATCAATCAATAAAAATAATCAGAAAATACATACTCCTGTGCCCTTAACAAAGCCTAAAAGCCCTAAAGCTCGTCAATAATAATTGTTCTGTCGTGTTCCAGGCAACGACACGCTGGTCACGACGCGGAAGCCGTTCACGACACGCTACACGACGCCGCGCGACGACGAGGACGACGACGACGAGCCTACGACGCCCGCGCCGCCCGACAGATACAAAGACAGTGGTAATTATTAGGTACACCATTAACTAACTGATTGTTGTAGGTGTTAGCACGTGTTAGTGACGACAAGTCGAGGGGGATCTTACGGCCTAGCAACAAAGTTACGAATTTTGGAATCTCTGATACATGATCGAATCAGGCATCGGAATTTTTGGGGAAAAATCAAATGACGGATAGGTAGTTCCTGTATCGATAAACTCACTTACCGCCTAAACTTGTGTTGTTTGTAAAAACCTATTTTTATTGTGTTATTTTGGTAACGATATGCCATTTTAGCCTTCTGAAATGGATTTCTCAATTCATTGGACTATTCATTTCACTATTCAGATTAGATCGTACGCGCACTTTTAGCGAGTTACGTAACGACTGCAATGTGCAGTCCCGAAACTCACGACTAAGATAGGAAAATGGTTGGACAAGAAATTATAGGTACAAATAGTCCGTTTCATTAAAGTGCTGGTCACAACACAATGATCGTGCCCTAGAAATATACACTACGACTTATCCTGGGATGACACTGTCGCGACGCCCAAACAGGAACTGGCTATAAACCGCCCCTATTCCAGGCAATATAGCATGCCCCGGGGTCTGCGTGGAGGCCCGGCTCACGCAGTACTGCGAGGCGTACCTGACGTCGCGCGACCTCTGCGTCTCCAACCGGCTGTGCTGCGTCTCCAAGGACGGCTACGGCGACCGACCGCCGTCCGACCTGGTCGTGCCCAACGAGAAGAAGCACACTAAGCGACCAACTACTGCTGTGAGTGTCGTGATCCCCATAAATGTTAAATCTTAGAGAATATCACATGTACTCCCATCGACGTTGTAAGACTGAACGCTGATTTCACTTTAACGTGATTTTATTTCGTCAGGTTCGATTTCACGTGTCTTTTGAATCGATTGTCGTTTGTATTCAATAGATGACATCTCCAAGATGGTCGCGTAAAATTTGTTCTGATCTGATGAACACCTTAATTTGAACTCCGGTATTTAATAGAAACAAATTACCCACCTACGTAAGTTTAATCGAAGATTGGTCCTTCCAGCTAACAACAACCACCCAACCCTCAAAGTACAAGGGTCCCCTCCGCAAGTGCCGCGGCGACTGCATTAGCGGGCTGTTCGCGCTGCTCTGCGACCACGTGGACGAGGACGCGCACTGCCCCGGCGAGGGCACGTGCTGCATCACCGAGCCCAAGGGCCAGGAGCCCACCACCAGGAGACCCACCACGCCCAGACCGACCACGCCGGTGAGTCTTGAGACAACATCAATATGGTGCAACAGAGTGTGGTAGTATCTGAAAATCTCGAATTACAGCGATAGTGTTCCGTCTACATGTTCCAAGAGTTCATCAAGTTTTTTTAGAAACATGGTTTGGGTGCATCTAATGAATCACTCACATAATAGCTTGACGCATCCACGTTTTATTAATAAGTTAACAGAAGCTTTAGACTCTCTTGGTCCAAGTATGGAACCAAGAGAGATCCTTAGCACTTGGCCCTTCAAATGACACCTCCAATCAGAAAATATCTGATACCTCCCGTCCGTAGCCACTGTACCACTGCTGTTTAATATTGTACTTCCGTAATCAGTTAGTAGCTTCTGTGATAAATAAGTGATGAAGAATAGTTGAAGACATCATACATTATCCTCCTAGCGTTTTTTTAGTTCGAGGTTACGCTTTGACCATGATACCAGATTTTGCGGACTACCTGAGGACATATTACTGTATTAAATTAACCTTGTGTGTTCCTACAGGCACCGCTCCCTCGCTGTCCCGGCTACTGTCTGCTGAACATCATGGCGGCGTTCTGCGAGCGACCGGCCGTTCTACTTGCGCACACGCACTGCAAGCACAGCGGTTCTGTCTGCTGCGACAACACCAGGTCAGTATCGACGTTCATCTGAAGTACCTAATACAATTTTGTCACGACCCGGGGACCTGGAGCCAACGGATCAACGACTCTTCTAAGGTTGATTGCTGGTTGCCATGGGTGGGATGGGCACAAAACATTCCTTTAAGGTTTATATATGCTAGGATCTTAGTCTGTACTGAAAACAAGCGTGCTGAAACCACACACTAGCGAGAATGTTCGCCTAAGTTTTTTTTTATGAAATAGGCAGGCAAACAAGCAAGTGGCTACAGAGGGCTACGATGGAATACCTCCTGTGCCAGTAATTACACCGGCTGTATTGCTCTCCACGCCGGAACACAACAGTGCAAGCACTACTGCTTAGCGACAGGATTGGCGAGCAAATGGTGGTAGTGATCCAGACGGACCTTACACAAGGTCCTTACCACCCGCAAAAAGAACTATGTGTGAGAATCATAGAGTTTTTTGAAGGGGGTTACTCAGAGCTAGTGTTGTGCGCAGGGTGCCGCCGCGCACGACGCCGCGCCCCACCACCACGCCGCCGGCCACGACGCCCGCGCCGGCCGACCCGCGCCCCGACTGCCCCGGCTCCTGCATCGTCTCGCTGCTCTCCTTCACTTGCTTCCGTGAGTGCACGCACCGCTCCCACCGCATGCTCCATTAATGATGATCACTCATTAGTTCTTCACATATAACGGACCACCAAAGCCAAACTGTGCCATTTCAATGAGCGAATGGCTATTGAAATTTTGGGACAATTGACACCAATTGACCTAGTCCCAAAATAAGCAATTAAAACTGCTGGTATTATGGGTAATAGATAACGGATATACCTAATTATATATATAAATATATAATTAAATATATGTATATAACGTCGAAGACTCATAGTTCATTAGTTTATGTGTTAGACTTTGATGAAAGTTTGATGTTGCGAAAGTGAGATCGAAGAGAGCTCCTGAAACTGCCCAAAAAACCGAGTTGAACTTAAGTTTATCTGTGGTGTCGTATATAAAAGTCAAAGTCGAAGTCAAAATATCTTTATTTCGATTCGGCTTATGAATGTTAGAAAATTTACCACCGGTCAGGAAAAATCCTCTGATGAGACGGCATGACACTTAACGAGGTTTCGGGATAGTTAATCCATTTTTTCTGTGGATCGTTTTAGCAACGATTGCAAATAAAATTGGTTATTTAAAGGTGTTTTAACTTGATCTACCGTCCCAGGTAACGCGGAGATGACCGACGTGTTTAAGTGCAAGAAGGCGGGCACGCAGTGCTGCGCGCCCAAGTCCAAGGTGCTGGAGCTGGCGGGCGTGCGCGAGCGCAACGAGTCCTACCCGCTCGCCACCGCGCCGCCGCGCGACCACACCACCACGCCGCACGCCACGCACATGAGTCAGTACACGCACACACACACCGCACTGGCCCTAATATGACCAATCGAGTTTACTTTATCTCTAAGTGCGTCCCTTTCTTATGCCTCTTTTGACAGAGATATGGGGAGAGATAAATTAAAACTAGGCCGGTCATGTTAGGTCACGGCTGAGTGTTAAATCTGATCATTAGATTACCTAGTTTGTTACGTCGCGAGAGAACCTAAGATGCTGTAGGTTTAGACTAAGGTTATTTGCAGAAAAACTTAAACCAATAGTACTTATATATCGGCAGTCCCAGGGTCAGTGGCGTAACAATAGGGTGGCAGGGCTGGCAAAATGCCACGGGCCCCCGACCCAAGAGGGCCCCGGTCCAAGAGGCCGCGACCTCAAAAATATTTTTTTACATTGTACCTTAGTACCCATCAAAAGAATTCCATTGCCACGGGCCCCAGATGATATAGTTACGCCACTGCTCAGGGTTCTTTATAAAACGTGCCATATTTATCTCTCATGCTGCGAAAAAGTAAAGGATTGGTCCGCGTACCGGAAAACAGAGCTTTGGAATGCGTTCTAATAGGTGGACTGCTGACCTAATCAATGTTCCTGGTCAAGCTGGGATGTTGGAAGCCAGCGACTGTGCGTTATGGCGCTCTTTTAAGGGATTCCTCTAGATCCAACAATGGATGCCTTCCGGCTGATGATCAAGGGCGGATTCAACCTTCAAGTCGGGGGGGGGGGGGGGAGGGGGGGGGGGGCACGTAGTCAAAGTTCAGCCAGGACAGGGTCTGGAGATTAAAAAAACTGCCAGAGGTCAAGCTGGACCCAGCCAGGGGCGGGGGGTTCATGACCCCTAATGTCCCCAACTAGATCCACCTTTGCTGATGATGGTTAATATTTTATTCTTGTTACAGCTGTGCCATACGAGCCTACATACGGTTCCACCCTGCGAGCTCCGGAGAAGTACAACAAATACGTCTGTGGCGTCAAAGGTGACAGACAAACACCAAATAATTAATTATTTTTAGACAATACAACTTTTGATTACACAAAGCATACGCACAGTTTCGTCATCGTATCATGCATCGGCAGGCACGACGTCCCGCGGCTCGCGCTCCGGCCGCGTGATGGGCGGCGAGGACGGCGAGCGCGGCGAGTGGTGCTGGCAGGTGGCGCTCATCAACTCGCTCAACCAGTACTTGTGCGGCGCTGCGCTCATCGGCACGCAGTGGGTGCTCACCGCCGCGCACTGCGTCACCAAGTGAGTGGGGCTGCACTAACACGCAGTAGATACAGGTATAGGAGGAGTATTGGAGGACCTTGTGAAGGCGAGAAAGTTTGTGTGACACCAAAAGCAGTCGGAAAAAGTATAACGGAAGTATCTTGCGGGTGGTAGGACCTTGTGCAAGGTCCGTCCGGATCGCCACCGCCATCTTGCTCGCTAATCCTGCCGCTAAGCAGCAGTGCTTACACTTTTGTGTTCCGGTGTGGAGAGCAAGACAGCCGGTGCAATTACTGGCGCAAGAGGTATTCCATCTTAGCCCTCTGGGTTGGCAACGCATCTGCAATCTCTTCGTCTATAGGCGGTGGTGTACACTTACCATCAGGTGACCCACTTGCTTGTTTGCCTACCTATTTCATTCAAAAAATGCTTTTTAGTGGTTCGATTGTGAACCACGTCAGGCGGCTGACATGGGTCACTTTTTAAAGCGATACAACTACGCTACTGCTGAGGATTAAATAGCGGCGGCACCGCTTTGAAAATCATCGTAAAGCGGCCCTAATATATTAAACTTATTATATTTCGGTAGGGATTTTTTGCCCCAAGCCTTTTTAATTCATCCTAAAATAATTAAGGCTTGTTCCTTTAATTTCCAGTATCGTCCGCTCCGGAGACGCGATCTACGTACGCGTGGGTGACCACGACCTAACCCGGAAGTACGGCTCCCCGGGCGCGCAGACCCTGCGCGTGGCCACCACCTACATCCACCACAACCACAACAGTCAGACCCTCGACAATGACATCGCGCTGCTGAAGTTGCACGGGAAGGCGGAGCTCAAGGAAGGTGAGTTAAAGTTAAAACCAAGGTTAAAACCACCATTACGATGATTTCAAGCCCTGTGTGTTTCAAGCGATGTTCTCTCGCGGAGTACTTATGGCATTTTTGAACTCTAAGCTTTTAATATATAAGTATCAGGACAAAATCATGGAAGACCTTGAGAATTATACCTTGATACAGTTTTCAACCATCTATTTCCACGATCAACAACTATTCCCAAATAAAATATAAATTAGCATCTATCAGTAAAAAGTACGGGAGAAATAGGAAAGTTTTTTCCTAAACTCTATATCGATGACATGATACTTTTCTTTTTGAGTTTCCGACTTTCATACTCTGACAGATTTGAATTGCTCAGGATTAGCTTGGGGCTTCAACATGGCTGTGTAACTGTATATCCCTTCGTGCAATCCTTTCTTATGATACTAGTTAGATAGAGTTACACTGAGGGAATGTTGCCGCCGCTGTGGATGTCAGTCCTTCACAAGCTGTTTGCTTTGCAGGAGTTTGCCTGGTGTGCTTGCCGGCGCGCGGAGTCAGCCATGCGGCCGGGAAGCGCTGCACGGTTACTGGTTACGGATACATGGGCGAGAGTAAGTACCCTCAGAATTACTGTCATCATCAAATCTATCCGGGATTTCCATTAGTGAACATAGTCCAGCTTCAACACCCTCAAGGGCTTCCACGACCAACGACCACATGTCTTTTTTATCCATCTAAATCAGGCGTCACAGAGTTATATTGTATCTCGTAGGAGATCAAGGCGTCTTTCGGTCCATGGTCTCCATTCGAAAACCTTTACGCCATACGTCCGATGAGTCTACCATCTACGTGCGTTACTCTTTTCCTCTTAAATTTTTAAGACTAAGCTCAAAATTGGCGACTTTAATTATGCTATGGCTTCCTTAATCTCTGATTATATCTAGTAAAGGAAACACGGAGCAAAGCTTTCTAATATTATTATGGATGATTTTTCTTATCACTATAGCTGGCCCGATCCCTCTGCGCGTGCGCGAGGCTGAGCTGCCGATCGTGAGCGATGCGGAGTGCATCCGCAAGGTGAACGCGGTCACGGAGAAGATCTTTATCTTGCCCGCGAGCTCGTTCTGCGCAGGCGGCGAGGAGGGGAACGATGCTTGCCAGGTATTTAGTACAAACCTTAAACCCTTCATCTAAAAAGAGTTTTGAGCGACACTGGTGGAGATGGGTACCGATGCGGGTCGACGAATGCATGGCGACGATAGGGTGTTATGCAATGCAACGCAAACCGCCTTTGTCTCAGAGCGCCAATTATAGACTGATAAATTGCCTAACGAGGAGGTTTTTGAGATGGTGCCTAAGTCGTCTCACAAGTATGGCTTGAGTTACTAATGGCCTTTTTGCGTCGCTTTAATGGGTAAAGTTAGGGTTTGGTTACATGGGCGGTTCTCCCCCCGCGGAAATCCACTCGAGAAAGCTACCGCAGACCAGCAAACTATACGGGTAGCGGTTTGCCACTGGCTTATATTTATTCGTTAAAATGACACGAGTCACGCATGATGTGCACACGACCCTCGCCCAAGGTTTGACGTTGCATGCGGCGGTTGATTCCACCCCCTGTCAAGCGAGACGGAAGACCCGCAGGTTAGCAAGGCCCTTGAGGCTGCTCTTTGACCCGTTTCTAACATCCATCCTTTATGACCCGAGTTATCTTTCTCAAATACGTCCACTTACCAAGAATCCACATAAGTAATTTTTCCTTCAGGGTGACGGCGGCGGCCCTCTGGTCTGCCAAGACGACGGCTTCTACGAGCTGGTGGGGCTGGTGTCTTGGGGCTTCGGCTGCGGCCGGCAGGACGTGCCTGGCGTCTACGTCAAGGTCTCCTCATTCATCGGCTGGATCAACCAGATCATCTCCGTCAATAACCTATAGCTGGATCCATAATGGGTCTGTAGGTGGTGCATCAATATATCTGTAGCTAGGGCATTCGTCAACGATTCTTTAGTTAATGCACCCGTAATTGATCTATAGCTGCTGTATCTATCAATGATTATATAGCTGATGCAGCCTTAAATGATTTATACTGGTGCACTCGTCAGGACTCTAGGCTCGTGCATCCGCCAATGATGTGTCTGTTAATAGTATAGCTGCTACATACGTAATTGATCTGTAGCTGATGGTGCATCCGTAAATGACTATTACTGGAGCATCCGTTAATAATCTGTTGTACAGTCGCTATTAATATCAGGGCGGTTCTGAAGTGGCCGTTTTTCATGGAGATTCGGCGATTTTGGTGAGCTTTAGTCACCTGATGTTTGACTCTCGCCAGATGACTTAAGCTCACAAAAATGACCGAATCTCTATCGCACTCCTGGTCCTTAAAAGTATCTGAACGAGCCCTAATCGACAAGAGGGTTAGTTTCACATATTTTTGGATACATTGACCGCTTTAATATATCTCATGGAGACTATACATTCAATGAGAAAGACATATCTATTACACACTATTAAAATAGAGTAAATCTAGCTTTCTGTTGTTGACATGTTTTATCTTAAAAAGCATCCGAGTTGAATTTGGACGTGCATAGGCGAGGCAAGGGGAACAGACTTCCTTTAGTTTCTTTTTTTATGAAATAGCAACACTTCTAAACCATATTGACATCCCCTATGTGCCATCTACTGGTGCATGCAGTTTACTTGCATGCAAGTAACTGGCCTGTTCGAGAATGAATTGTAATTGGCGTGCAAATATCGCCCTTACATCTTTCAAAGACTTTAGGAGTTGAACATTAAAAAAATATTCAGTCTAATTGATACCCTCCTCTATGTTTGAAGTCGGTTAAAAAACTAGTGTTCATACATAGTTGTATGGCAATATTTCGCTTTTTTTCTTAAAAGGAAATGTTGCCATTCCAATTTGTGTAAGGATTTTAACACTAGACTTCGTTGGTTGAATTTCAGCGACGCAATGTTGCTGATAATAAGCATTTAAATACTAATAACGAAGACTAAAGGCAGTAAATATTTTTAAACTATTTATTCGCTTTAGTCATGTACATAAATAAGTTCTTGGTTAGTCTAGGTTAGGTTATTTATTGAATAGGATTTAATAACTTTGGCGGCATTTATAATACTCCCACCATTTTTTTTGCACGCGTCCGGACGCCATTTTGTATTTATTTTGTAAAAAGGCTTTATAGCTTTTTTTGTGAACTGTTTATGAGATAATTATTGGTTAATTAAGAAATTTAGTTGCGCTGGAGAAAAACTCAAGTCATCGAAAATACACTTTTATCATCTTTATATCAAAGTTTAAGCAACTAGGTGCTCAATTGGTTTTCTAACTTTTAAGTAGAGATTACTATATTATTTTAACAATGCTCCCATTTAGGGTGACCAACAGGAAATCCCGTTTTTCAGCTGTCATTTGTGCGGTATACTGTATTTTAATAAGACAAATACAAGACCAAATGATTCAGTAAACACGTTATATTTTTTCCATCAATCCTGTAATTTTAGATGATCTGTCCTGTAAAATGAGCACGAAGTTGGTCACCCTACTCCCTTTTAATAAATTAGGGTTTCTTGTATATTTATACACTTGTAAATTCGACCAATTTTATCCACATTTTCAGAACTACTTTCAAAATTAGTCTACTTACTATGTATTAGGTAACTGACTATATCTAAATGTGCTGATAGACTGAAGCATTGACTTGTAACAGAGAACATTCGCCGTTGTTAAACGCTGCAGGCTGCTCGCCGTCTTGCACCTATTTAGTGGAGCTTTGTCACATTCGTTACAATGTTCGTTCATTACAAGTAGGTGGTCGAGCAGGAGGGGATGAATCAGGGGGGGGTCGACCTAGACCCAGCCCAGGGGGGGGGGCATGACCCGCCCTGGACCCTGCCTTGTGCTCAAGTCAATCAACACTAGGGTTGCCACCTTTTTTTATGCGAATAAAGTATTTTTTCATTTTGGTAGAACAAAATAGAGTACACATAAAAAAAGAGTATGTATTAATTTTTTCCATTATTTGTCCGTAACGAGCCATTAGCAATCAGTTTTACGTACATAGAGTATTTTAGCGTAATTTATTGGTGTCGTGGATTAAAACGTGTAATTTGACATTTTGTGCAATTTATGATGTAATTATATTGACTGAATAAATAAACTAAACTAAACTAAACTAAAGTACGCCTACATGAAAAAGAGGACTATACTCTATTTTAGAGTACGGGTGGCAACCCTAATTAGCACCTTAAAAGAATAGCTGTTTATTTACTGTAACTTTATAAAGTAAAAAAATATAACAGTTGAGAACTTTCTTTTTCAAAGTATGAAAAAAGTAAGCACCATTTGCCTATTCCATAAGATACCCTGAAATCATCGTGTTTATAGAGCAGTTATTAGTTTTAGTACGGAAACCAAACGATAAACTATTATGTAATAAATAATGATATTATATACGTGCGTAAATAAAGGTTTTATTCAGTACAATCCCTGAACGGCTAGCATGAGTCGCCGCAAGTTTATTTGTGACTCAGTTAAGCGAGTAAATGGTTGGAACCAACTTAACTCAGTCTGGTACATTCAAGAGCGGATCCAGCTTTCGAACCAGTGGTCACATAGTCGAGGTCCAGTCAGGACAGACTCATTAATAAAGTAGAGAAATTATCATTCGTCGACTTAGAACCTCCTAGGCGAAGGGGAGTCGTGACCGCCCCCCCCCCTTCATCCGCCCTTGATACATTGTCACTATCTATAGTTGCCATCAAATTTTGTTTTTCACCAATTACAGCATAAATAATTGGGCAGAGAAATCTGCCGGATGCTGTCAACTCGAAGGGACTTCAGATCTTACTGAATAAGGCTGTTAGAATAGTATTTTATTTCTACACATAAGAGCAAAGGCTATGGTGTTAAAACTGCGTTGTATGTAATAATGAACTTCAAGCCATAACGTTGTAGTTTAAGCCTCCCTGAGCGCAGAGATGTAAAGCGTATTCATCCTTAGGTAGTAAACAACATTCTAAACTAAAATATCAGTTTTTGCCATCAAAAAATTAAATAATTATTAGATTTAGGCGTTACTTTGCGGAGGTCCATTTCAACAAATTTTCATTGATTTCGCGGAGTAGCAAGGTAATTTGTTCCAGTTTGTTTATCAAAAAATTGTTTATTGTTTAAATAAAACATTCTACAGCAACAAATTACATACTATCTCTTCTATTGATAGCCTCAATTTGATTCATTTAGGCGATAAAGGGTGTTTATGTGACAAAAACTAAAATTTTTGGTTAGAATTTTGTTTAGAGAAGCATGGATGAATACACTTTAAATAGACCAAGGACCGTGTTCGATGCTGCACATAAACTTACTACGCTCGTAGCTCGTAGCAAGGATTTCCCGCTATAAATACCGAACAGAGAAGTCACCTAGCGAGTTCGTGAATTTAAGAAACAAATTTTCGGAATTTCATGTTTCTATCTTCAGCGGTTTGTATTGTAGTTTGTCTGTCAATCAGCAACGAAATTATAATGAATTCAAAGTATATTGTGTCACAATGAAAATTTTGTACGAAACCAGCATTGAACACGTCTTTGACGGCTGGTCCATACTTCACGATTGCAGAGTTCAATTTTTCAAACATATTGTATGGAAAACTGGACTCTAGCAATTAATTAGCTAGAGTGCAATTTTCGTTGCAGTCGGTGTGCTAGCTTAGTACTAGTAAGTTTAGGTACTGTCTGTTTGCTAATAAATTTGTGAAAATACTTGAATTTTTATTTCATTCCTTGAAAAACCTTGTAATTTTTACCTTCGACGCGACGCAGTAAAGGCCGGGCCACACCGGATGCGTTTGCAGCACGGCTCTAGCTAGCTTCGGAGTGATGCGTTACGTGTGACGACGTAGCATCTCAGTATATAGAATAGAATAGAACCATTTATAATAATTATTATAGTATTATTTATATAATTCTATACATTCCAAAGGTCTGTCCATTATGGTGATGTTTTTTTAGCTTTTTGTAATCTCCCCCATCCCCCTGGCAATACCTGGTGAGGTTTAAGACTAACCCCCTCTCCTCTACCCAAAACGTGTATTTTTTAGTATAAAATGCCTCAAAAATGTTCGCTGTGAGCGACCACTTCTCGGTTTAGAAATCGCGCGTTCAACGTAAAAATAAATACACGTGATATCTCGAATTATTACACCCCCTCCCCCCTTGTGGTAATTCGTGATTTTTGTCACCCCCTCCCCCCCTTTCGAGCCTCACGCGATTAATAGACGATTCCCAACTGGCGTGTAAACGCGTGCTGCAAGCGCCTCCAGTGTAGCCCAGGCGGGAATCTAGCTTTCAAAACAGGTTGTGGGCACGGCCGACCAAAAATAGAGCAAGTGCGACTCTGACTACAGACTCGCCCACAAACGATACGTAAAGGACCAGGGGCGTATTTACCCTAGGGCCATCCAGCCCGGGGCGCCAGGCTGCGAGGGGCGGCAGCCGCCCCTAAAATGAAATACTTTATCGTCCTTCAATGAGGCGCCAAAGCTAAATGGCCCGGGCGCCAAACCTTTAAATACGCCTCAGTAAAGCGTGGTAAACTTTTTAGAGGTAACTTTTAAAATACTCTGGTGTTAAATTCAATTTTTACTTCGTTAAGTTAGAGAGACAGGAGTCTACACTGATAGCGGAGCGGTCAGGGTCCAAGAGTGACTTTTGTGTTACTAATGCTATTCCAGTATACACAGCCGTAACAAAGTACATTCATTACAAAAATCGCCAAACGCTTTCCTATCTGCGCAGATACATCATTTGGGAGTTACTGTTTTAGGATATTGCAGAATAAAACAGAGAAGGTTCCGTAAAATATTTTATTTTACACTTTGGAGTAAACAACTTACATACACAATCATAGCAAATAGCTCGGGTTCATCAAAACAATAGCGTTACAAACAACTGTGTCATCTATCATAATTGCAGTAACATAGTGCAATACATAATTATCTCACGATTCAAATCGACTGGTTATGGCATTCTGCGTATCGGTCGTTAAGAGGAGTGTACCCAGCCCCAAAAAGCGCTCCTAATACAAACGACGATTGCATTTTCCATCCTCTAAATCTTAACATTCGGCAACGATTTTTTGGTATGTTGTCATTATGCCTTAGAACTAGGTTTGTACGTTTTGATTGTATTGGATTGTATTCTTCTCAATGAAGAATATTAAAGAAATCAAAACATTTTCTTTGACAACATTTTCATTTAAGGTGTTTCATACAAAACAATAAAGCATGAATATTTGAAACTATAATTAAAATTCAAAAAGCAAAACATACAAACCTAGTTCTAGGGCATAATGACAACATCCAAAAAATCATGGCTGTAGGCAAAGAATAAATGACGTACAGAAACTTCTCTTTACGACCGCGTTTAAACGAATTCCAACTTTATTCACACGAATAATTAATAGATTCAGGCGTTACTTTGCGGAGGTCCATATCAACAAACTGGAACAAATTACCTTGCTACTCCGCGGTTTCGCGGAGTAGCAAGGTAATTTGTTCCAGTTTGTTTATTCACACGCTCAAAAAGTTCGTACTACTTCATACACCGCCGCCCGCGCCCGCCTTCCCCCCGCTACTCCCGTGACGCGCTAGGGTTGCGCGGCATTCGTTTTCAATTACACTGACACGGCGGGGGCGAGCGAGCGAGCGCGCGGCAAACCTACAGCCTACTGCGATTTGCCTATGCCTTAGGCAAGGCGGTCGAGCGTACCTACAGTGCGGAGTGGAACCCCACTGCTATAGCTTAAGGTTTAGAGGGTGGAAAACGTTATCAGCGTTTGAATGGAGAGCGCTGGGTACACCACAGTCTTAAACTTTGTCACTCAGCATTCATTGACAAAGATAGTTTTTGACATACATTGCTTCTTTAGACCATAACACGATACTTAACCTTCTATCTAAAGGCAGAAATGTTTCATATTATTTACTACGGAATTTCCGATGACAGCCCAAGTCAATTATTAAAATCACTGTACTGTGATGTTACTACACAATAAAATACGGATTTCCGAAACAGCTATACGATGGTTACCAACTAGCTATGAATCATTTTACATATTACTATATAACTATATTCATTTATATCTCTAGCAAACACACACAAATGATTTTAACCAGTAAGTAATTTATTATAAATTGCTTTAAACTTTCGCGACTTTCACACATATTTATAACATTATCGGGACTTAAGCGCGATAGAAATATATTGTTGATTTACCTCGACGTTTCGGCCATGTTTCAATGGCCGTGGTCACGAGTAGACTCCACGTTAGAGTAGATTAGGCCATTGAAACATGGCCGAAACGTCGAGTTAAATCAACAATATATTTCTATCGCGCTCAAGGCTCATTTATTAAAAAAAAAAAAGTGAAATATCTTACGTCGACTACAGTGTTTCATATATGAAATAAAATTAAACACGTAAATGTCCTTAGAAAAATATAATTAAATCTAATACAAATATAAGTGTTTTCTGTACCGTTCCATTATTGCGATATCATTAATTTATAAACTTACCGCGACCACACATACAGTCAAGGAATTTAATTTCCAACCCATCTAAGGTTCAATATCGTATAGCAAACTGTCACCATAAGAGCTAACTAGAACAAGACTTTAGTTTGACATATCGACCTTAATGCATTGCGAATGTCTGACGACATTCCAACGAAACTTTTGACTGAAGCGGTTGATAAAATTATTATCTTCGGTATAGCCGTTATAGGTTAAACAATAGTACATTGTGATGTAAGTGCGTCAAGAGGGTTATACCTAGAGTCTACAGTGTGAGCACAAGCTGAAGGCGAGTGCTAAAATTTGACTAATTTGAATGTTTATAATTATATCGCAAGAAAATCATAAACTTTTATAAATAGTTCTCAGGACAGTGAAAACCGTATCAGAATCCGTTGCGTGGTTTAGAAGGAGAAAGCGGCCGACGATATAAGGTCAGAGAGAGGCAGACTTTGCGAAAAGAGCTGGATATTTTGTGACTCAGATATCAGACAATATCGGTTAAAAGGTTAATATGTACGTTTAAAACAAACGTTGTTTAAATGCCTATCTCTTTATATTTTATTTCATGTCCTTATTTATTAAATGAATTTTCCTAGTAGATAGAACAGTTTAGATCTAAGGAAAGCGTTCGTGCGCCGGGAAGGTGTATCTGTAAAAGAAATAAGACTTTTATTTTGTTTGTATTAATATGTCTTAGAATTATGGAATTGGTTTAAAAAAATGTATACAACTATTATTTAGCTAAAACGTAACCATTTTTTCCTAAAAAGAAAATATAATGCCAGTAGAGTATGCCTAACGTGACCATACGTCCCGGTTTGGGTCCCGGTGACCCCAGCGAAGCCAACATAGTCCCAGTTTTGCATGCAGCCGCAACGATACTTTAAAATTTATTTACCGCTCGAAATGCGTGGCCCGACACGCCACCACTGGGGGCTTAGTTAGTAAGTCATGTCATGCCAACTTAACTATTTTGTGTTTAGAGCGTTGATTATTTTGTTATTCCATCTTCTATAATAAAATACTCGTAAAACACTAAAACCTTTTTTTTATTATATATTACCGCAGATGTGTCCCGGTCTGATAAAATAAATAAATGGTCACGTTAAGTATGCCGTACCTACTGCTCGTTCCTCTCGACGAGCGGCTTCTTGTGTGAGGTTGGCGCGGGCAGACGCGACGTCTTCTTGAGCGACGCCGGCCGGTACAGATTGTTCTCCTTGCCCGGCTGCGGCTGGAATTTAATACAATCATTTATTGCTGAATATGTTGGAGGTGACGCAACGACAGTTAAGACATTAGACGCTATTTACACGGTAAAATACATCGCGGGCTGCCGAGGTACGATTTGATCGGTCGATTGATCGAGCCGCGCAGTGTAATGCAACTCGCATACGGGAACTCGCTCCATGTAAATGACCCCTTAAGGTGGACGATTACGCACAGCGAATAGGAACCAGCAGTGGGTGACAAAACCTGAAACGCAAGAACAACGCCTGTCGGATGTGGCCTTCTCGGCACGGCGGCGAAGCAAACCAGCTGTTTGTAACTACGGTATAAAAGTGGGGCATTTACCCAGAAGGATAGTCTTTAACTTATTAACTTTTAAAAGCTCCGCAGAGCAACGTATTTGGTGTACGTAAATAGGGGTAGTGAGATAGTCCAATAAATTAGTATTGTTTTGTATTTTTATAGTGAACGGTATGAATTTTTTTATACATTTTTCACACGGAAAGGCGCCCTGGGATTATTTTAGAGTTTTATCAAAACCGGTGGGTATCTGGTGAGTAACAACAAAATTGGCGTTACTTAGGCACACAGTGCCATATAAAATAACTCAAAAATTTAAATTCTAACGAAATTCTCCGATACACAAATAAATTTATTTTTCCAATCTCCTGCTTACTGAAACAGTATCTACGTAAAATGACCTCGCTTCCTATTTTGAGGTCGCTAGGGAGATGCTCCCCAGCATCCCAAACGCAGTCGATTTTGCTGCTAATCTAATGTGGTATCATTTTTTAAATCATGTACTCGTTCAGTAGATATTGCGTACATCAGTGTTAGATATTTTGCGTGATATTTTGTAATAACTAAACTTATAGCGGGTTGCCCAGGGAGCATAACGTTAAAGAACTAACGTTTGGTCCGCAACTGTCCAAAGACGGCCTATGCTCTTCAGCAATAGGTACTCCGAAGATCGCAGAAGGGGGAAGCAGCTCACCTTTCTGTAGTAGAGGTCAGTCTCCGAGGTGGCCTTGCAGATGGTGTTGGCAGGCGGCGACGGCGTGAGGAACACGCAGGACTCCTCAGAGACAGAACCCTCGCCATCCGACGGGCTGGACTCGGGCTCCGACTCAACCGCCACGCACTCCTGAAAGGACACAGGGTCACGGTCCGCTCGCTGTCGATTGACCCCTTAACGGAGCAAATGTCCCTTTCACGAAACGTCCCTCTTGCAAAACCTTCCATCTCAGTGAAGGTTTTTTTTTCAAACTTGAAGTGTTGTTTTTTTTGGACAGGCATACTTTTTTAACCACGGAACAGGATGATTTATAAGTTTTATGGGTTTTACGGTATCTAAAGTATCCTATGCTTTTTATCCAGGAAATGGTCTATCTGCCTACCAAACTTCATCTAAATCCGTCTAGCCGTTAATGCGTGACTGCGGATTAACCATCAAAAGGTTTAAACATCATTACTTTCGCATTTATAAAATTATGATAAGATATTTTATTAAATCAATTAAGCATGAAGCGAAAGGGACGTTTTGAGAACAGAACGTTTTGCAACAAGAACATTTTGCTGAAGGGATGTTTTGCGAAATCAACATCTTTCTGAAAGGATGTTTTGCGAAATGAACATCTTGCTGAAGGGACGTTTTGCGAAAGGGATCTCATGCGAAAGACACAAAGGGACATTCTGCGAACAGAGCTCTACGCTTTCTCCCAAATGAACCATTAAATAGCTAGCATTTACCTCCGGCTTGTTCTGCCGCAGGGCTCTGAATCGCGCCAGGATGCGTTCATGCGGCGACGTGGCCGCCAGCGCGCGCGGGAAGCGGTACTCCCGCCGGACCGGCGTCTTGCCTGCAGGCCAACAACACTCAGTTATATGTTACGACTAATCTTGAACTCAAGCTCGTTATAAAAGACAGTCGCACGGCAACAGCTGTTTTCACATCGCTAAATAATGATCATCGTTCACGTGTCGTGATTCAGCGGTTGAGAGGCAGCTTGCTGTTGGACAGGATGGCATCAGAATCGACGATGCAACGGAACTACGCCGAACGCCGAAGCGTTACCAAAGTAATTAATTATTTTGTAATTTTAAGTCTGTAAGGTACTTGTTTATAGTGTTCTACGGCCTGAAAATAAATGATTTTATTATTACTACAGCGCGACCAGAGTTCTTAGCGCATTCCATCCGGTTACAAGGGCGGATCCAATCTTTGACGAAGTTCAGTCAGGACAGGGGCATCAATGATATTAGAACTATTACCAGTCGTCGACCTATACCCAGTCCGCGGGGTCATGACCCCAATGAGCCCCCTGGATCCACATTTGCCTGGATAACGGTCAAAGCCAACCAAACATTAGACACCGTGGAATGCGACTGACCCGTCGGCGAGTAGACCCTGAACTCGTCCTCCAAGCGGGCTTTCTCGAGCCGGTCCTGCTGCGCCAGCGCCTGCGCCACGTGCTCGGAGAACTGTTGCACGCGCTGTTGCAGCGCCTGCAGCGCCGCGCCGCGCGCCGCCGCCTCCGCCGCGGCCGCCGCTCGCCGCGCGCTCGCGCACGAGGCCAGCGTCGTCAGGGAAGATGCTGTGGAGTTGCTCGACGCCTGCGGACAACGTTAAAACAAGTGTTACTGTGTGCCCCGACAGGGTGTCATGAATGGACCTGTGGCGACAGCCCTGACGTGTTGTTGCATCAGTATTTTCCCCTATCGAATCCAGAGCGGAACGAGATTTGATTGCTTGCGTTTTCACAGAGTCAGGGGGGGTTCCACTCCGCACTGTGTAGGTGCGCTCGCCGCATTACCTATGGCATAGGTTAATCGCAGTAGGTTGCCGGCTTGCCGCGCGCGCGCCCGCTCACTCTGTGTCGCGCGTTGTGATAGTATTACAGTAAGCAGCCCAACCCTAGCGGTGCGCCAGGGCATTGCCGGTAGAAGGCGGGCGCGGGCAGCGCCTTCCTTTTGACGCATGCCGCCTGGCGAATGTTGATGAAGTAATACGAACTTTTTGTGCCTGATCATAAAGTTGGAATTCCTTTAATGGTGGTCGAAAAGAGAAGTTTCTGTACGTTAGTACTATTATTTATTCTGTGACAGAGTCCCGCTCTGAGTCTGGGATAGCTCCGGTAGTAATTGCGATTGCGCTTGAATAGCCCGAGGTATCTTGAGACTCTAGCACAACTGTGCGCCGGCTTTCAGTCAGCCGTTTTGCATACTCCAATCCAACTAGTCATCCGAAACTAGTAACGCCTCCCGCCAGGTCATTTCGTGTGTTATTCCGGTAGTCTTTGTAAATTGGAGAGCAAAGGGGGTGGGGCGAGCTGTGGGGTAGCACTGCCGGCCCCCTAGACGCCGTCGAGGCCCCGTATAGGTAAAGAAACGAGAGTTTAAATGAAGGATTACACATTATAAAACTTGCAAAAATTTCAATAAAACTCCGGTACACACGTGAAATGCTGCAGTGTTGTGTCACAGAATAAATAACGTACAGAAACTTCTCTTAAACGACCGCGATTAAACGAATTCTAACTTTATTCACTCGCTCAAAAAGTTCGTATTACTTCTTACACCGTGCGCCAGGCGGCGCGAGTCAAAAGGAAGGCGCCGCCCGCGCCCGCCTTTCCCCGCTACTCCCGGCGGCACGCTAGGGTTGCGCGGAATTCGTATTCAATTACATTGACACGGCGGGGACGAGCGAGCGTGTGGCAAGCCGACAGTCTAATGCGCTTTGCCTATGCCATAGGCAAGGCGGTCGTGCGTACCTACAGTGCGGAGTGGAACTCTGATATTAGTATGGGCATACCTATACTCGGTACATGACAGCTTACCTCGACCGCGTCCAGCACGGCATCCAGGGTGGTTTTGTTGGCGTCCAGCACGCCGGCCAGCACACGCTCGGCGCGCGCGGCCAGCTGCTTGCTGGACTCTTCTTCCGACTCTATCGCTGCGTTAGCTTCCTCCTGTTAGCACATAATTAAGGTTCTATAAGCAGTTCGTTTCCTCTTGGTTGGACATGAAAATTTTAGAATACAATTAAATCAAACGCCATCATGCTATGATTTTGAGTGCTTAACAAAAGTGTTTTTTATTTAGGGCTTAATCGAGTCGATTTCGGAGCAACATGTACATTTGTTTCTAATAGAGAGTATCGTAGTAGCTCATCTCTTTCGTTTAGTACTTATTTCGTGTCATTCTGCCTTCGTCATGAATTCTTTATTCGTCTTGTTGGCTATCCAGCCAATACGATAGCGAAGAGAGCTGCAAAGCCTTTGCGGAATGTTGTATGTATGTATGTATGTACGTAAATTCTTTATTGTAAAAAAAAAGACACAAATGACAAAAGAGATAAAGTGATGTACAAAGGCGAACTTATCCCTTTAAGGGATCTCTTCCAGTTAACCTTTGAGTGGATGAAAGGAGTATCATAGCAGGCACAGACAAAGACCAAGAGTTTATCAAAAACAGTGGAGAATTACCATACAATTTACCTATAAACACATTACATACTAATAATAAATATAATACCCAAATACTAAATACTTAAAATACATAAACTTACTTAGATATATATAAATACTCAGAAGTTAAAGGAGTAGAAGGAAAATAACTTAAGGACATGGTGTCTAGGCAGAACGTTGAATATTCCGAAACGTTGGTAGAATCAGATTCGTAAGTAAGTCTATGCAGCCTACTAGGAAATAAGGCTAGAGTGTCCACCTGGAGCTGGTGTGTGGTGCTGGCCAGCTGGCTGGTCAGCTCGGCGGCCAGCTGCTC
Organism: Ditula angustiorana; assembly: GCA_963691745.1. NCBI lineage: Eukaryota > Metazoa > Arthropoda > Insecta > Lepidoptera > Tortricidae > Ditula > Ditula angustiorana. Next base: position 1,183,922 of record OY829490.1, read on the forward strand.
GGTCGCGCGCACCACGTTGCCGGAGAACGTCTTCAGCTGCGCGCTCAAGCCCGCCGTACCTTGAACACAAACATTCACTTATTAAATTGGCTTCATTGGTAACAGGGAGGCACAGAATACCGAGCTGAAGGTTCGAGGGTTGCTAGATGATCGAGATTTTTCTGTGTTGATATTACGTCTATCATTTTTTAATTATTCACATAAGACTTCAAATATGTTACACATAACACCAGCTGCTGCCAGTGATTTCGTCCGCGTTTTTTGTCTTGAAATCTTAAAACAGTGCGACTTAATCTATAGAAGGAAGTAACCTTCATGAACCGACCGATAACCGTTTTTTGACGACCGGATAGCCCAGTAGTTAGTGACCCTGACTATAAAGCTTGAGGTTCCGGGTTCGATACCCAGAAGGGGCAATTGTATGAAGAAAACGAATGTTTGTACCCGAGTCTTGAATGTTATATGTATGTAAGTATGTATTTATCTATATAAGTTTGTATATCCGTTGCCTAGTACCCATAGTACAAGCTTTGCTTAGTTTGGCATTAACTGTTCTAATTTTCTTTTAAACCCTACCTTCCACGAGCTCGGCTGCGAATTTATCCCCGTGCGCCGCGCATTCCAGCTGGCCGCGCTCGCACTCGGCGAATTCCACGTCCGCCATCTTGTTTTCTGCTTCCACGCCCGCCATTAGTTCTTGCTGCCACGCCTGTTCGAATGAAAGATAAGCTTAAATCTCTGCTACAGGTATATATGCTACAGCTATATGCCTCCCTTTCGAAAAATGACAGTTTCTCGCAGTTCCATCTTAAATGGTGGTTTATATGTATGTAAAAGGTAATCTCTGGAACTACTGAACCAATTTCAAATATTCTTTCACCGAAAGCTACACTGTCCCTGACGGATATGCTACTAATTACACGCGAATGAAGTCGCGCGCGTCCGCTAGTCTTATATAAAATTCCAAATTCCATCCAAATCCATCCATCTGTCGTCGCGTGATCGACTAACAAACACAGAAACCACACTCTCAACCGAACAGGTGTTATATATCAGATCAAAAAAAAGTTGGTGCATCATGTTCTGTCGTTTCCGGCATGCAAAATAAATAAAAAAAGGGCAACAACATAATACTAACATTACTGATTAACTTAATACGAATATTATTATAATTTTTTTAACAAATAATCCTCATAAATTGTAAAACAAAATAATAATTCAGCATAAGAGTAGATACGAGAGCAAAACAAAAGCGTGCACTCGCCTCGATGCACCGGAGCCGCTCGTCCAGCATGGTCCTCTCGGCGTGCGCGTGCGCGGCCCTCTGCGCCAGCCGGGCCTCCAGGGCTTCAGTCTCGTCGGCCGCGCGGCGCGCGAGGCGCTCCTCCAGCTGGCGCCGCTCCTCGTCCGCCCAGCGCGCCAGCCGCGCCGCGCTGTCCGCGCGCTCCTGCTCCATGTCGGCCAGCTGCTGGGCCACGCGCGCCTCGCGGACACTCCTCTCCGCCTCCAGTTGCTGGCGGTGGTAGGTGGGTGGTTCGATTGTTATTTGTTTGTTTTTTTATCTTTTCTGTTTCGCGAGCGAGCGTATGCTCGAGTGGCGGAATAGAAGGACATCTCTTTTCTTATAAATGAGACCTCGAATTTATTGCAAGGAAGCCGTATAGGCTTTTGTGGGGCTGATTTTCCATTTGTATGACGATCAGAGGTCAATTTGAAGGCCAGAGGAGCACGATCGGGTGGTTACATGAAAAATCTGCTGTTTTTACTTTCCTCACGATCGAAATGAAAAGTAGAGCGATCGACTCGGGTGAAAGAGATCACTCACACTCTCGAACCGCTCCTCCGTTCGAGACGTTCTCGCCGTCGCTCATCCGCTACATATCTCGCGCGCGATCGACCTCTCTCATCCCTCGACTACCTATCCACTATTGCGGCATACTGCAATGGGACCTTCATCGGAACGGTTTGGGACCCGGTCCATTTTATAATGTACAATTTTGAATCGGAAAAGAAGGAGGACGGCACCGTTCCAAACGAGAGTCTCGAGGCAGGAGCCTCGGGGACGACGCATGTTGAATCGTATAATAAAAGTAAAGAGTGCACCGCGTCTCCAATCGGTTAACAGCCAACAGCAGAGGGATCCCCGTCGAGCTGCACCACCCGCTCCAACATTTGAGCACACGAGTAAACGAGGTGCTCAATGATACGTCAACACTCACGGCCAGGGCGGCGCCGACGCTGCGGGCGGCTGCCAGCAGGCGCTCCCGGCGCGCGCCGCGCTCGGCGCCGCGGGCCGCCGCGCGCGCGCTCAATGATACGTCAACACTCACGGCCAGGGCGGCGCCGACGCTGCGGGCGGCTGCCAGCAGGCGCTCCCGGCGCGCGCCGCGCTCGGCGCCGCGGGCCGCCGCGCGCGCGCTCAATGATACGTCAACACTCACGGCCAGGGCGGCGCCGACGCTGCGGGCGGCTGCCAGCAGGCGCTCCCGGCGCGCGCCGCGCTCGGCGCCGCGGGCCGCCGCGCGCGCGCTCAATGATACGTCAACACTCACGGCCAGGGCGGCGCCGACGCTGCGGGCGGCTGCCAGCAGGCGCTCCCGGCGCGCGCCGCGCTCGGCGCCGCGGGCCGCCGCGCGCGCGCTCAATGATACGTCAACACTCACGGCCAGGGCGGCGCCGACGCTGCGGGCGGCTGCCAGCAGGCGCTCCCGGCGCGCGCCGCGCTCGGCGCCGCGGGCCGCCGCGCGCGCGCTCAATGATACGTCAACACTCACGGCCAGGGCGGCGCCGACGCTGCGGGCGGCTGCCAGCAGGCGCTCCCGGCGCGCGCCGCGCTCGGCGCCGCGGGCCGCCGCGCGCGCGCTCAATGATACGTCAACACTCACGGCCAGGGCGGCGCCGACGCTGCGGGCGGCTGCCAGCAGGCGCTCCCGGCGCGCGCCGCGCTCGGCGCCGCGGGCCGCCGCGCGCGCGCTCAATGATACGTCAACACTCACGGCCAGGGCGGCGCCGACGCTGCGGGCGGCTGCCAGCAGGCGCTCCCGGCGCGCGCCGCGCTCGGCGCCGCGGGCCGCCGCGCGCGCGCTCAATGATACGTCAACACTCACGGCCAGGGCGGCGCCGACGCTGCGGGCGGCTGCCAGCAGGCGCTCCCGGCGCGCGCCGCGCTCGGCGCCGCGGGCCGCCGCGCGCGCGCTCAATGATACGTCAACACTCACGGCCAGGGCGGCGCCGACGCTGCGGGCGGCTGCCAGCAGGCGCTCCCGGCGCGCGCCGCGCTCGGCGCCGCGGGCCGCCGCGCGCGCGCTCAATGATACGTCAACACTCACGGCCAGGGCGGCGCCGACGCTGCGGGCGGCTGCCAGCAGGCGCTCCCGGCGCGCGCCGCGCTCGGCGCCGCGGGCCGCCGCGCGCGCGCTCAATGATACGTCAACACTCACGGCCAGGGCGGCGCCGACGCTGCGGGCGGCTGCCAGCAGGCGCTCCCGGCGCGCGCCGCGCTCGGCGCCGCGGGCCGCCGCGCGCGCGCTCAATGATACGTCAACACTCACGGCCAGGGCGGCGCCGACGCTGCGGGCGGCTGCCAGCAGGCGCTCCCGGCGCGCGCCGCGCTCGGCGCCGCGGGCCGCCGCGCGCGCGCTCAATGATACGTCAACACTCACGGCCAGGGCGGCGCCGACGCTGCGGGCGGCTGCCAGCAGGCGCTCCCGGCGCGCGCCGCGCTCGGCGCCGCGGGCCGCCGCGCGCGCGCTCAATGATACGTCAACACTCACGGCCAGGGCGGCGCCGACGCTGCGGGCGGCTGCCAGCAGGCGCTCCCGGCGCGCGCCGCGCTCGGCGCCGCGGGCCGCCGCGCGCGCGCTCAATGATACGTCAACACTCACGGCCAGGGCGGCGCCGACGCTGCGGGCGGCTGCCAGCAGGCGCTCCCGGCGCGCGCCGCGCTCGGCGCCGCGGGCCGCCGCGCGCGCGCTCAATGATACGTCAACACTCACGGCCAGGGCGGCGCCGACGCTGCGGGCGGCTGCCAGCAGGCGCTCCCGGCGCGCGCCGCGCTCGGCGCCGCGGGCCGCCGCGCGCGCGCTCAATGATACGTCAACACTCACGGCCAGGGCGGCGCCGACGCTGCGGGCGGCTGCCAGCAGGCGCTCCCGGCGCGCGCCGCGCTCGGCGCCGCGGGCCGCCGCGCGCGCGCTCAATGATACGTCAACACTCACGGCCAGGGCGGCGCCGACGCTGCGGGCGGCTGCCAGCAGGCGCTCCCGGCGCGCGCCGCGCTCGGCGCCGCGGGCCGCCGCGCGCGCGCTCAATGATACGTCAACACTCACGGCCAGGGCGGCGCCGACGCTGCGGGCGGCTGCCAGCAGGCGCTCCCGGCGCGCGCCGCGCTCGGCGCCGCGGGCCGCCGCGCGCGCGCTCAATGATACGTCAACACTCACGGCCAGGGCGGCGCCGACGCTGCGGGCGGCTGCCAGCAGGCGCTCCCGGCGCGCGCCGCGCTCGGCGCCGCGGGCCGCCGCGCGCGCGCTCAATGATACGTCAACACTCACGGCCAGGGCGGCGCCGACGCTGCGGGCGGCTGCCAGCAGGCGCTCCCGGCGCGCGCCGCGCTCGGCGCCGCGGGCCGCCGCGCGCGCGCTCAATGATACGTCAACACTCACGGCCAGGGCGGCGCCGACGCTGCGGGCGGCTGCCAGCAGGCGCTCCCGGCGCGCGCCGCGCTCGGCGCCGCGGGCCGCCGCGCGCGCGCTCAATGATACGTCAACACTCACGGCCAGGGCGGCGCCGACGCTGCGGGCGGCTGCCAGCAGGCGCTCCCGGCGCGCGCCGCGCTCGGCGCCGCGGGCCGCCGCGCGCGCGCTCAATGATACGTCAACACTCACGGCCAGGGCGGCGCCGACGCTGCGGGCGGCTGCCAGCAGGCGCTCCCGGCGCGCGCCGCGCTCGGCGCCGCGGGCCGCCGCGCGCGCGCTCAATGATACGTCAACACTCACGGCCAGGGCGGCGCCGACGCTGCGGGCGGCTGCCAGCAGGCGCTCCCGGCGCGCGCCGCGCTCGGCGCCGCGGGCCGCCGCGCGCGCGCTCAATGATACGTCAACACTCACGGCCAGGGCGGCGCCGACGCTGCGGGCGGCTGCCAGCAGGCGCTCCCGGCGCGCGCCGCGCTCGGCGCCGCGGGCCGCCGCGCGCGCGCTCAATGATACGTCAACACTCACGGCCAGGGCGGCGCCGACGCTGCGGGCGGCTGCCAGCAGGCGCTCCCGGCGCGCGCCGCGCTCGGCGCCGCGGGCCGCCGCGCGCGCGCTCAATGATACGTCAACACTCACGGCCAGGGCGGCGCCGACGCTGCGGGCGGCTGCCAGCAGGCGCTCCCGGCGCGCGCCGCGCTCGGCGCCGCGGGCCGCCGCGCGCGCGCTCAATGATACGTCAACACTCACGGCCAGGGCGGCGCCGACGCTGCGGGCGGCTGCCAGCAGGCGCTCCCGGCGCGCGCCGCGCTCGGCGCCGCGGGCCGCCGCGCGCGCGCTCAATGATACGTCAACACTCACGGCCAGGGCGGCGCCGACGCTGCGGGCGGCTGCCAGCAGGCGCTCCCGGCGCGCGCCGCGCTCGGCGCCGCGGGCCGCCGCGCGCGCGCTCAATGATACGTCAACACTCACGGCCAGGGCGGCGCCGACGCTGCGGGCGGCTGCCAGCAGGCGCTCCCGGCGCGCGCCGCGCTCGGCGCCGCGGGCCGCCGCGCGCGCGCTCAATGATACGTCAACACTCACGGCCAGGGCGGCGCCGACGCTGCGGGCGGCTGCCAGCAGGCGCTCCCGGCGCGCGCCGCGCTCGGCGCCGCGGGCCGCCGCGCGCGCGCTCAATGATACGTCAACACTCACGGCCAGGGCGGCGCCGACGCTGCGGGCGGCTGCCAGCAGGCGCTCCCGGCGCGCGCCGCGCTCGGCGCCGCGGGCCGCCGCGCGCGCGCTCAATGATACGTCAACACTCACGGCCAGGGCGGCGCCGACGCTGCGGGCGGCTGCCAGCAGGCGCTCCCGGCGCGCGCCGCGCTCGGCGCCGCGGGCCGCCGCGCGCGCGCTCAATGATACGTCAACACTCACGGCCAGGGCGGCGCCGACGCTGCGGGCGGCTGCCAGCAGGCGCTCCCGGCGCGCGCCGCGCTCGGCGCCGCGGGCCGCCGCGCGCGCGCTCAATGATACGTCAACACTCACGGCCAGGGCGGCGCCGACGCTGCGGGCGGCTGCCAGCAGGCGCTCCCGGCGCGCGCCGCGCTCGGCGCCGCGGGCCGCCGCGCGCGCGCTCAATGATACGTCAACACTCACGGCCAGGGCGGCGCCGACGCTGCGGGCGGCTGCCAGCAGGCGCTCCCGGCGCGCGCCGCGCTCGGCGCCGCGGGCCGCCGCGCGCGCGCTCAATGATACGTCAACACTCACGGCCAGGGCGGCGCCGACGCTGCGGGCGGCTGCCAGCAGGCGCTCCCGGCGCGCGCCGCGCTCGGCGCCGCGGGCCGCCGCGCGCGCGCTCAATGATACGTCAACACTCACGGCCAGGGCGGCGCCGACGCTGCGGGCGGCTGCCAGCAGGCGCTCCCGGCGCGCGCCGCGCTCGGCGCCGCGGGCCGCCGCGCGCGCGCTCAATGATACGTCAACACTCACGGCCAGGGCGGCGCCGACGCTGCGGGCGGCTGCCAGCAGGCGCTCCCGGCGCGCGCCGCGCTCGGCGCCGCGGGCCGCCGCGCGCGCGCTCAATGATACGTCAACACTCACGGCCAGGGCGGCGCCGACGCTGCGGGCGGCTGCCAGCAGGCGCTCCCGGCGCGCGCCGCGCTCGGCGCCGCGGGCCGCCGCGCGCGCGCTCAATGATACGTCAACACTCACGGCCAGGGCGGCGCCGACGCTGCGGGCGGCTGCCAGCAGGCGCTCCCGGCGCGCGCCGCGCTCGGCGCCGCGGGCCGCCGCGCGCGCGCTCAATGATACGTCAACACTCACGGCCAGGGCGGCGCCGACGCTGCGGGCGGCTGCCAGCAGGCGCTCCCGGCGCGCGCCGCGCTCGGCGCCGCGGGCCGCCGCGCGCGCGCTCAATGATACGTCAACACTCACGGCCAGGGCGGCGCCGACGCTGCGGGCGGCTGCCAGCAGGCGCTCCCGGCGCGCGCCGCGCTCGGCGCCGCGGGCCGCCGCGCGCGCGCTCAATGATACGTCAACACTCACGGCCAGGGCGGCGCCGACGCTGCGGGCGGCTGCCAGCAGGCGCTCCCGGCGCGCGCCGCGCTCGGCGCCGCGGGCCGCCGCGCGCGCGCTCAATGATACGTCAACACTCACGGCCAGGGCGGCGCCGACGCTGCGGGCGGCTGCCAGCAGGCGCTCCCGGCGCGCGCCGCGCTCGGCGCCGCGGGCCGCCGCGCGCCGCGCCTCCGCGCCGCGCAGCCCCGCGCGCCACGCGCCGCGCGCGCGCTCCAGCGCCGACACGCGCGACAAACTGTCCAGCAGCTGGAAAACAACGGACATAAACGGAGAGTCGAGTCGGAGCCGCGTGTGAAATATCATTTACACTGAAGTAGCTGATGACGTCAAACCGAGACTGTCGTCGAGAGCGGAATATCAATTGTGCGTGCAAATTTTTTTAGTTGTTTCGAGTTCAGCTATTTCTGCGCAGAGGTGGATCGTAAATTTGGGAGGCCCTAGACTAATAATATTTGAGAGCCAACCTTGGTCTAGTAAAAAGTGCCTTCCGATGTATCTAATACTGGAGGGGGGGGGATGCTATAGAGAAGCCCTCTCTGTCCGCTCCCACCCTGAGCCGCAGCCCAAAAAACCCTAACACAGATCCACCCCCGTTCTTGCTGCAGACTCGATAATTACATTCATAAAAACAGCGCTCGACGCTCGCTAGCCGCGAACCATCGATGTAAGAAGTCAATAGATCTGCTTACTGCACATTCGCAAGGCCTTGATTACTCAGGAGAGAGTGTTCATAAACTGGTCGTCGTGCCCAGTAAGAGATTTTACTCTGGTAACAAGGTGCTTCAAGTGTCAGCAGTACGGTCATGCGGCCAAGTTCTTTTTTTTTTTTTTTTTTTTAATCGGTCTACAAACTGGATATTACAACTTAAACTAACAACACATAATGCTTAAAATTAAAGTGCATCTCGTGTAAATCCTAAAACAGTAGACACAGCATGTTTTTACGATAAACAGCGGATAAAAAAAAAACTATAAACTATTGAAGTATAAGTCCTTAATTAGCCACTTCAGACGTAATTTAAAACTTTGAGACTTATATAAACAAAAATGCAAGAGGCCCAAAGGCCCAGAATCATTATTACTGACGTATTCTATTTCTAACTGAGGCCACAGAACAGCAATATAAATCAAATTTCGTCTTAACCCCCCTATACGATACGATCATTCGATACAGAGGTGCGTGTCTGCCTATATTCGTTCGACAACAGGGTAGAAAAAAAGGTCTTCTGTTGCACAATCTACTGGCGGCCCGTGGAACAACAACCCCAACGCGCTCAAGCAGATCTGTGCTGTCGATCAGGCCGTTTACGAGTTTACACAGAAACACAATATCTCCAGCCCTTCGCCTGTCGAACAGAGATTCCACTTGATAATGCTTCAGCCTTGCCTCGTACGATGGCATGCTCCTACATTTATTTTGAGCAAAAGTCAGATGATATAGGAAGCGTTTCTGTATTCGTTCTATGCGGTCGGAATGTACCTTATATCCTGGGTTCCATACGGGAGCGCAATATTCGAGGATACTTCTGAATACGCAATTGTACACCGGTATAATAACGTTTGGGTCCTTGAAGGTTTTAATCTGCCTAGTTATAAACCCTGATATTTGAGACGCTTTCTTTACAATTCTGTCAATATGTCCACGAAAACTTAGGGCATTGTCGATCTCAACTCCAAGATCGCGCACGCTGGCTGTCTCAGCCAACAGGAGCCCGTTAATATTGTACGCAGCCGGCATTGGGTTTCTCTTTCTGGTAAACTTAACAAGGCAACATTTGCCGCTGTTTAGTACCATATGATTCGCTCCACACCAAAGCGATATCCTATCAATGTCATCCTGTAGCAAAATCACGTCAGAGTTATTCTCTATAACTTTATATACCTTAAGATCGTCAGCGTACATCTTAAATTTGCATTGAATGACATTTGCAAGATCATTGACGTAGATTAAGAAGAACAAAGGCGCCAAATGAGATCCTTGAGGGACACCTGAGGGGACACTGATGGCTTGGGATTTATATCCACGCAATGCTACCAACTGACTTCGATTCCTAAGGTAAGATTCACACCACCGCAGCAGAGAGCCGTGTATACCCATCAGCTCTAATTTTGCTATGAGAGTGTCATGGTTTATTAAATCGAAAGCCTTGCTGAAGTCGGTATAAACTGCATGAACCTCCTTTGACCCGTCAAGCGCCTCAGCAATGTCGTTCACATACTCTACCAGATTGCTAGTGGTCGATCTGCCAGGTAAAAAACCGTGCTGCGCCCCATGAATTTGTTCCTTAACATGCCAGTATATCTTTTTTTGAACCAGCGATTCAAAGACCTTTCCGGCTGCTGGTAAAATTGAGACTGGTCTATAGTTTGAGACATCTGTCAAATCGTCTTTCTTATGGATTGGTGTTATTCTTGCCATCTGCCATCTAACCGGAAATACGCCCGCCCTCAGTGATTCATTATACAATATGAGCAACGGTTTGGATATATGTTTTGCACACTCTCTAAGAACCAATGAAGGTACGCCATCCGTACCCGCCCCCTTATTACTATCTATTTGTGAGAGAGCTTTATATACTTCATTTTCCGTGAGCTCGCATCTGCCAAAAGACCACTGATCGCCCCGGCTGCTGCCACCGGCGTAACTGTTTATCCCTGACACTTGATTTGCAGCAGCACCAGACGCGTAGACCGACTGAAAGTGTTCCGAGAACAAGTCACAGATCTCCTGCCCACCTACAGCAATTTTGGATCCCAGAGACATTTTATTTGGAATGGAGTAGCTGTTGGATTTTAGCCCATTGATATAAGACCATATGTACTTTGGATTAGTGCGCAGTGTTTTTGAAGCATTCATTTTAAATTTACGTAAACATTCTCTCAGCATACCATCGCAGCGATCTCTTAAATGTTCGAAGGTCAACCTATCCATCGGATTCCCATATTTTTTAAATCTTTTGTGATACTTGGCTTTTTCTTTCAGACATTTGATTAGTTGGATGCTAAACCAGACTGGATGTTTATCACTACGAGGCTTATACAAAGGGGTATATCTGCTCAGGATGTCAGATAGCCGAGTATAGAAAACATTCACCATACAGTTCACGTCCGTTACGTCTCGCCATATCTCGGACCAGTTTGAGACAGATAACTCTTTATTTACGGCTTCAAAGTCACACTTAGAGAAGTTTGGCACCGGATTTCGATTTGGCACTAATGATTTTATGTTTCCGCGCCAGTGCAAACTTATTTCCAGCGCGGGGTGGTGCAAATCCAGCCCAATAAGAGGATTCAAAGACTTTACAATGGACAGGTTACTAGCCGAGTTGGACATTACCAAATCTAAGACACGATTGTTGTCGTTGGTGATACTATTGCTCTGGGTTAAGTTATTAAAGAGCATCTCATCCACCAGCATGTTTTCAATTGCATTGTTAGCGTTCGTTGGAGTACATGCACGGGACACCGGATCATAAACCCAGGAAACGTTAGATAAGTTAAAATCACCTACCAGTAGTGTTATTGACTTCGACGAGACACGGTCGCTCATCACTCTGCTAAACTTCGTCAGTAAGGTTGTACGGGTTACCGCACGATAGGTTGTTTTATAAGTGCAACGTTAATGATTCTCTAATTTAGGTCAGTTTATAATAATATTGTAAGTTATTTACGCACACATGTATAACTCCCGTATGTCTGCCTAATCATATTTGTATTGTTAAGTGTGAATAAAATCAGTGTTAGAACAACTATCATTGGGTTTGTTTCGCGCATTAACTTTCCCTTACAAGTTACCTCACACTCATCTCATAAACCGTAAACACATTACAGTTTTTTTTGGTCCTTCGAAAAGAAAATACCTGTGAAATTCCATCGACATTTGGAACACAGTCAACTACGCTTACGCTTCTTTGTTCTCTGTGGACTTGTACGACTACGAATCGGTTGACTGGCTTCCCGGAAGAGGGTTCCACCAGTTGATTGAGAAGGCGGTACATACAAGGTCGTGCTTGGTTCGCGAGAACAAGGAGCGTTTTAATTTCAATCGCATCTACATACAACCATGGAAGGTCTACTTCAGCGCCAGCAGGACATTGTTGAAGCGATCAAGAAGTTAGAACGAAACTTCAACAAGGATTCCGCAAGTCGGAAAACGCGTAAGTACTTGGATGAACGACTCGATGCCCTGGACAAGTTGTGGGCCGAGTTCCAAGTCAACAACCACAAGTTGTCGCAGTATGAACATGACATCGAGCCTTACTTTGATGAAGATCAGTTCACACAAGCAAGAACATACTTCGATTCTGTACGTATTAAGATATCGTCGTTTCCTCCTGCTACGGAAACCATTACTGAGAGACTGTCGTCTCCAGCTCCAGCAGAGTTGCCTAAGTTCATACAGCCTGCGCCAACTGCAACAAACGCTCCACCTAAGCTACAGCCGAGACTTACGCTGCCGGCGACACTGACTCCGACAACGATTTTACCTATAAACCGAGATCAAGCAGCTGAGCTGCTAACTCTGCAACGAACCAATTTTAGAGCTTTTCACCGACAAGTTAATAGCCTAAAAGTGGACTCTATACAAGACAAGTGGGAGTTAGAAGACGAGCTACGCAACATTCAAACCCGTTGGAATGCAATCGACGCTTTGCATCTACAAATCGACAACATACTACAAGGTTCGGACATACAGTACGAAGATCAGTTTTACGCCTATGAAGAATCATACAAAAATATAAAGAAAGCTTTGAATCTCAAGCTTGCATCTACCGTCCATCTTCAACAATCGACACCTCAAATCGATATACCTACATTTACAGGCAAATATACACAATGGCCTACATTCTATGATTTGTATGTGGAGAGCATACATAACAACAATCTTCTGACTAACACTCAGAAGATGCAACATTTAAAAGGAAAATTGAGAGGCGATGCCGAGCGACTTATTCAACATCTACACATTGCTGCAGACAACTATGAGACGGCATGGGAGCTGTTAACGCACAGATACAATAATCCTCAAATGTTGTTCACGAAGCAAATTGAAATCTTCATTAATCAACCTGTGGTGCATAAACAGTCTGCTTACGAAATTAGACGCCTCTACGATACATCCATGGAGTGCATTCATGCCATACAGAACTTAGGTATCGATACATGTACCTGGGATCCCCTACTAGTTCATCTCATAGCTAAGAAGCTGGATATTGAAACATACAGTGATTACAAAGAAGCGCGAAAATCACCACGTGATTTGCCTTCGCTCTCCGAACTTATGGACTTCTTAGAAAGCAAATTCAACGCACTCGAACCCTTAACTACAAAGGAAAAAGAGACCACAGCATCATTTAATAAACCGTATCAACATAAGACGGCTTACAACAAGCCTTATAAACTTCATTCACAAAGGCATACAGGCGGTCATCGCTATGGAAAATTCCAAAGCAGAGAATTCCAGTCTATTGCGACATGCTCGTCAAACTGTCCTATTTGCAACAGCAATCACTACATGTACAAATGCAGCCACTTTATGAAAATGACACCGGACGAGAGGTTAATGACCGTCGTAAAACTTAAATTCTGTCAGAATTGTCTGTACCCACACAAAGACAATCGGTGTACAGCGACGAAAAGATGCAGAGTTTGTCAAAACAACCATAACACGCTGCTACATGAAGCATACGCAAATGTGAACCTTATGCAGCCATCAACAAACAAGCCGATGGAGGCCGCAAGTTCATCGCCCGTACCTACAGTTCCAATTACTCAGAAACCTCCAATTACATTACAATCAAATAATAAACAACATAACGTGAATCACGTGGCTGCAGATGATGAAGAAATCTTATTGACGACTTTATCCATCAACGTTAAGGCTGCTGATGACACTTACGTTACCCTGAGAGCCCTTCTAGACCAAGGTTCTCAGATATCTCTTATATCCGAAAACGCTGCTCAGATGCTGGGCTTGCCACGACAAAGGTACCATGCATCTGTATCTGGCATCGGCAATGGATCAAAACATGGCAAGGGAGTCGTCACGCTCAAATGTCAATCAATCTACCAGGACTATGAATTTACAACTCAAGCCTTGGTCATCAAACACGTCATCAACAACCTGCCTAACATTTCATTTAATAAACAGTCATGGCCACATCTGCAACACATACAACTCGCAGATCCCGAGTACAACGTTTCCAAACCCATTGACTTGCTTTACCAGCTGATAAGCACGACTTCAAGGAATTGTACAAGTTGATGAAGATAAGTGGTGACATTGGAACCTCATACTTGATAATTGAGATAAAGGTTCCCCTTGTAAACAAGGAAACTTTCGAGGTGGACAAAGTTATAAGTCTTCCCCAGCAGTCTTACATTGTTGAATTTACTGCACCCTACATCGCATTCAATCTGCAAAAGGATCTGCTCATTCCCTTAACAGAGACAGATGTTGGAAGCTGTGTCCATACACAAACAAACAAATTACTGTGTTCTATAAATAAACCTATTTACGAGCTGCAATTATCACAGTCGATTTGTAACTTGAGCATTCATAACAAAACAATATGTAGCGCAAAGGAGGCGCCGTGCCACGAGCGATGGATTAAATTACATCACAATAACAGGTGGTTATTCTGTTGTTGTGGGAAATGCTCCGTGCGCATATTTTGCACCGACAGTGGAATGACGATGAAGACTCTCTTCGGGAACGGCCTACTAGAAATTGGACTAGGTTGTACCATTAAAAGTGACATTTTCTCCATACTTGGACATAATGATTACTTGAGCCACGTCAAAGTTCAAGGGAACATTCAACTATTGTCTGAAACATCGGTTCTTAACTCCATATTGAACTCTACTGACTTCAAATCATTTACTCCTGACGATCACGAAGATGAGTGGCGACAAATGAAGACTCATATCGAAAACCTTAAAGAACAAGAAAACGCTCCACTCTCGGTACATGACGTGCATCAATATTCAGTTATGTACGTAATACTAGGCCTGATCATCATTGCAGGATGCACCTGCTTAGTCATACGATGGCGCAAAAACAAGGGCATTCTCAACTTAGCAACTGCGAACAGCCCTGCCATTACAATCCCAATGGCAGCAACAGCAAGCGCGGACCAGCCGGCAGATACTGCACCGAGGACCCGACCGCGGACTGTACGACTGGACATTCCTGTTACAAATGTAGTGCAGTGATGAATATTTAAGTTTAAATACTCCGCACTTAAGCGACATATATAATATTTTCTTTACATTTCAGTGGTTAATTGTTTAATTATTTTAATTTACTTTTGTATTTCATATTACGCTTATAACTTTTCTGTCGTAAAACATATTTCTTGTCTTCTTTGGTCTGGCAAAATGTACGGGTTACCGCACGATAGGTTGTTTTATAAGTGCAACGTTAATGATTCTCTAATTTAGGTCAGTTTATAATAATATTGTAAGTTATTTACGCACACATGTATAACTCCCGTATGTCTGCCTAATCATATTTGTATTGTTAAGTGTGAATAAAATCAGTGTTAGAACAACTATCATTGGGTTTGTTTCGCGCATTAACTTTCCCTTACAAGTTACCTCACACTCATCTCATAAACCGTAAACACATTACAAAGGTACTAAAGTAATTATGGCATAAAGGTGGGGGTACATAAGCGGCACAAATATTAACTCGCATCGACTTGACACCTTTGCCCACTCTAAAAGTGATCCACAGATCTTCGCAGCTCGATTCCCACACCGATTTACGTAAAACTTCGTATTTTTTTAGAATTGCTATACAAACTCCTCCCCCGTCCTTTTTCGTGTCATGCGATGAAGTGGTGCAGCGGTCTCTCCTAAATATATTATACCTACTATCTATTACTTCGTGATCGAAAACAGAGGCATTTAACCACGTCTCCGTTAAAACGATCGCATCATACTCAAAACACAGCACATTAGACAGAAACTCCTCAGTTTTGGTTCTTAAGCCTCTTACATTTTGATAGTATATTAAGAAAACTGATGTGGTAAAGAATTCTGTTAACTCAACGGAAGAGTTTTTAGAAACTCTTCGCTATGCACTTGCAGCGCCTTAGCGTCGGCGTCCCTACGCACATAAATGCGCCCGTCGCGAACCCACACGAACTCATAGTTCTTTTCCTTGGCGGCGATGCGCGCGGCCGCGTGCAGCTTCTTGTTGGCCAGCGACAGGTGCTCCGCCACGTACACGGGCTGCTTGTCGCCCGCGATGCCCAGGTGATGGGAGTTTAATTTGTTGCTAGCATTTGCTTTATTAAACTTCCTGACAGCAGCCAACAATACATCGCGAATTTTGGGGCTCGCCAGCTTCAGAACGATAGATTTAGGTCTGTTAGATTCCTGATTTTGCTTAGGCACTCGGTGGAAATTTATAATTTCTGCCTCAGCCAGCTGGACCCCAACTGTTGTGCACAGCTTCTCAATGTACTCAAGAAGGTTCTCATCTTTTTTTTCGGGGACGCACTGGATCTCGGCGTTGCATGCGCGGGAACGCTGCTCGATGTCGGTGAGCTTCGTGTTGAGCTCCTTGACCTCGGCTCGAAGATTCGCATTATCGGTGTTATTTTCGGCTGCGCACTGCGCCTCTACGTTGATCTCGCGAGATCGCTGTTCGACATCAGCGAGCCTGACATTAATCTCCCTGACCTCCGCCCGCAGGCCGGCGTTCTCTTCCCTGAGCTCGTCGATCAGTTTATCTTTTTCATTAAAACGGGTCTTTAAGTCCTCATACTGAGAGTGCACGAAATCCAAGCTCGCTTTCAACTCCTCCATAGCATCACTTAGTGTTTTGGTTTCGGTCGTTATCTTACTCTTGACGTCGGTTGCCGTTGTGTTAGATGCCTCACACACTTTTTTGTTGATGAATTCCTTCAATTCCTCCAGCTCTTCGTTAGTTATAGATGCGGTCGTCGAGACCGGCAATTCTGGTGCGTTCTGAGGCCTGATAGGAGTGTTTGTGTTGTCGCCTCGTTTTGGCACGATTTTACAGTCCGGGCATTTCCAAACAGACTTCGATTGCTTGGACTCCTTATTAAAATTCTCCAGTGTGACACCCAAGCACAGGTAGTGGTAATTGGCCTTGCAATTTTGACACACCTTTGATTCCGAAGGCTTCACAGCTTTTTGACAAGCGATACACTTCATGTTGTTCGGTATAATACCAACTGTTAATATATTACGAAGTCAATTAAATTTAATTTTGCGATAACAAAAATCACAGGCGCTTTACTCCTCACTGTTGCACTGTTATAATAAAATATTATAAGGTCAATGAATACACTTTGCGGCAACCAAAGTCACAGGCGTTAACTTTTGTCTCCGTGTCTCGATGACACCGATATTTTTATTGTCAAAAAATCGGGTAGGTGGTAAATTATCGAACAAAACTAGTATTGATTTTCAAGGATTCCACTTCCAAATCGCCACAAAAACACTTGTCCTTAATCACAGGAAGGCACAGCGGCCCAAAAAATGTCTTAGCAACTGATTTTACAAAACGGACGTAGTAAATAAATTTTTACACATTAAAATAAGCTTAACCACTGTTTACTGTTGCGAGCTTGACAGCTTGATGAACTTGAAGTTCTGCCGGGAAGAAGCCAACACCTGCGGTCATTGCGGTGAAGTGGGCCACGCTATAAAGGAGTGTACCAAGAAGGCCGAACCACCTAAATGCGCTACGTGCTTGCACTTCAAAAAGCCCTGCAATCACAAAACTGGCGAATCTGACTGTCCTGCTAGGAAATCTGTGGAAAAACGGTACATAAACTCAGTAGATTATGAAGGCGCCTAAGAGCGCCATTTTTAATTTTTCTTTTTAGTACTTTTCGCTTTATTTAAGTATTATGGCAAATAGATTGATCTCTGACCTAGATAGTTTCTCTGTATCTGAGTCAGCTACTTGTGATGTGGAAAAGTGCAAACAGTATATTTCTGCTTACAGTAATCCACTAACGATACTAACACAAAACATACGCAGTATTTTTAAAAATTTTGACAATTTTAATACTTTCCAGCATTAATTGTGACATAATTGTTTTAACTGAGTGTTGGCTAGGTAAACATGCTAATTTACCACTCATGCTCGGGTATAATATGTACAGTAGCAAAGCAAATTTTGATCAAAACGACGGGATAGTGGTTTATGCTAGAAATAATCTAGATATCACAGTCGAAGAGCCTAACATATCAGACTGTAATCGACTACTTATCAAAATTGGAACTGATTTTGCAGTTTTAGCTTTGTATAGACCCCCATCCTTTAGAAATGCCGATATTTTTCTTAACTCCTTAGATGAAACATTGCCTTATATATCTCCCTTTAAAAATGTAATATTAGTAGGAGACATTAACATTAACATACTCCCTGAAAGTATCGATTCTACTGCTCTGGACTACCTAAACTTATGCTCCTACCATGGCTTACTCCCTGCCCATACGCTTCCCACACATCAAAGCGGGTCTTGTTTAGATCATATCATGCTTAAATCCAGTTTCCCCTCCATAGCACTTGTCACTAACTCGTCAATAACCGATCATAACGCTGCCCTACTAACCTTAAAACGTAAATTACCTAATCTAAATCGCTCGCAAATAATATCTAAATTTTAGGTGCTTTAAGAAAAGAAACGGAAAAAAGATAATATTAAACTTTCACTTTTAAGGGTCGTGTGATGCAAGACGACATACTTGGTTAAATATTTTTCTTACTATTATTTCATTTATTTTTTTTTTTTTTTTTTTTTTTTATAATATTAAATAATTTATTCTAATAAACACATCAAATTAAATTACAAACAGTCAAACTTAAAAACTAACATTAAATAATAAACATAGATATATTTAGACAGTACAATAACACAAACAGAATTAAAACTATTGCTAACACTAACTTAACCTAAAAAAAAACCCCACTCCGCATCGCACCTGGCTCAAACGCGCCCATCACGCTTGCCGCGTTGCCCCGCTGTATAGCCAGCGAGATTTGCTGAACCAGGTACGACCCGGAGCGAGGGTCGCAACCTCTGTCCCGCAACCGACGACCTATCTCCCAGACCAACGATTTCGCCTCCACACCCCAGGAGCCGGCCGTCTCAACCGCAACAGGCACGAAGTCGTACGTTGGTTCCAAAGCTGAGTATTTAAGATGCTTGGATTGCGCTGCACTCTCAGCTGCGGACCCAGCAACCCTAGAGGTGTGACCTAAGTGTGATGGTGCAAAGGTACTCACACAAGTTGCATCCCACAAGAGACAACGCCCTCTCCGCCAAGGAACCAACGTCAACCCATCGGGCCTCTTGCCGTCACTACGACTTAATCCCGGTGGTTCCAAAGCACAAGGTACATTGGCAGAAACCATTGCTCTGTGAATCAGACCATTAATTGAATGGTGCCTTGAGAACCGCCCAGCGGATCTTTGGCAACTAAGACCATGGTGGCCATCTTCTTCTACCATCGCCCCACACACGCAACGGTGTTGCTCGCACACTTTGCATCCCAGCCTCAGAGCAACGGCTATCCGGAGACAATCGTTGTCCAACAAAGTGCCAAGGTTAGGCGACGGTAGAGCCTGGAGCCATGCTCCTGACTCGGGCCTAACTGAGGCCTTGAGCCGCGCCACATCGGATCCCAAAGCACCACCAACCAAACCCTCCACAACCTGCCTACAAAGAATCTCGTCCCACTGTCGCTGTCTAGCAAGATTGTCCGGCCGCTCATCACCCGTGCACAACGTCCCCCAAACCGCGAGTGCCTCCGATACAAATGGCACAGGGACCCCGTTGCCATCAATAGGTAGAATGCGAGCAACTAGATCCACCGTACCATGAGCCGAAGCCAAAAACGCGACGAGGCCGACATCCTGCACCCGGCGTACCCCCAGACCACCGTGCCGGACAGGAAGAGCTGCCTGACACCATTGGGAATCATTCAACTGAACATTAATAATGTTCTCCAATGCAAGTTTAAGTGTGTCGTCCACTCTTTTCACGTCATCCTTAAATAACCAAGTCGGGGAGGTTCTTAACATATATATCATTCGAGGCATCGCAAAGCAATGCCTCAAAAGACATAGCGAGACATGCGCCGACAACTCCATGAGATGCTTCTGGGCCTTAACCAGGGCCTGCCTCTTGGCTTCCAGGGCAGAAGCGACTCCCTCTGGAAAAATGGGAGCGCCAAGCAGGGTCACCGCAGCCTTATCCAAAATCCTTATGCCCGGAACCAAGGATTGAAATGCCCCCAAAGTTTCCCCGTTCACTGCACCACAAGCATAAAGCTCGCATTTGCCAGGGTTAACCTCAAGACCTATCTCTCTCAAGGCCGGTAGAAGCTTTTTTAAATCACTCAAAACCACCTCCGGCTGGCCTCCTATTGTACCATCATCCAGATACCACACGTTCAAAGGCGAAGCCAAGTCAGAGATGATTTTATGTATCGCCAGGCAAAACACCAAAGGCCCCAAAGGATCACCCTGCTGAGCACCAACCTGCGAGGACACGGAGCTGCCGCTAAAGTACAGATGACTAGCCTTGTGATAACATTGATGGAGAAAGGGATAAAGAGTTGGCACTTTGTCCACCACCTCTCTCAAGATAGTATCCCTCTCAACACTGTTAAAAGCGTTCCTTATGTCAACCTTAACAATAACAGCACCAATACTCCCGCCAGCGAACGCGAAAGATCGCGTGGCATGTATGGCCGCCTCACACCCCTGAGCAGTACCAAATCCCACTTGTTTTGGTTGGAGGTACTCCGCCATCGCGTCCCGCACCGATCGACAGCACAATTTTGCAGCTAACCGCCGAAACGTACACCCCACCGCGATTGGCCGAATTCCCCCATCGCTCTTTGACAAGGCACACAGGGAAGCCCCATACAGAAACGGGCAGACTTCAGGATTGAGTAAACCCTTCAACAGAAAATTACACAACTCCGTGACTGAGCCCAGCAGACGGGATCCATTGTCACCCGCCGAAACCGACGTCAGCTCCCTGAGGTGCTGCGGGCGCAACCCATCAAGCCCCGACGCTGACCCATTGTAGAATGACCCTAAAGCCTCCGCTACCTCCGCCGGACTCACCGACACAAATGAGTTGCACCCATTTGGCTCCTGTGGAAATGTCAGAGGCCTAGAGGGTGAGGGGTGCTTTTCCCTTAACAACCTCAGTGTATTTTCATTTGATGGCGCCAGCGAAGAGTCTGACACAAGGAGACGAACGGCTCCCCGCAAATCCCCGTCGTGTACCTTGGCCTCAATAGAGCGATATATTGTCCCCGGTTTCAGGGTTCTTCTTTCCCCTGGGCACAATGCTGCAGAATTATTAATATTATCTTTCACTTTAGAGGTCAGTGACTTACGTTCACCACTATCCGGTACTCTGAGCGCCGTGTAAGAAAAGGATAGCAAGCTGTACCAGTCCTCAACGCTGTTCGTTCGCAAACAACCTTCTATTATCGAGGAGAGTTTTCCAGCAGCGAGACTCCTCGCACCCTTGGGTATATGCTTCAAAACTCCAACTCTAGACTTGAGCAAAGGCAAATCACTGAGATCAGTGGAGCTCGACACGGATTGCGATGCATCCCTAGGGCTTAGACTGACCGCTATCTGCGGAGGAGCACTCAATCGCTGGTCCGCTAGGACACCCAATCCCGCCACGTCCTTGTGAACACGTCCAATGTGGACATTGAGTCCTCGAGGCGCAACATATAGCTTTGGGGAGCCCGGACAATAGGGACAGGTTACTCTAGAAGGACTACTCATTCTATATCCCTAGCAACCATGATTGAATAACAGTGATTTACAATAATAATTATAATGTCAACAAAAATCATTAAAATCAGATTAAACGGCAACGGAAACTAATACAATCAACTTAAAATACAATTCTGAAATCCATAATTATTTAAATAAATCATAAGTAACTAGGCTTTGTGAAAAAAAAGGGCAAATAAGTTTAACATTACTATACAATTAAAATATAAACAAACAGAATATTCGGTCCGTTATAAATAATAAAAATAATTTGAATAATATTAAATAAAATAGCAATCTAAATTAATTGACAATCTAAATTATTATCTAAATTAAATATAAATAAACTTGAAGATGATTTACGCAACATTGACTTTAGCCCAGTTTACAATTCTGATGACGCGAATACTTGCATGTCGTACTTAATAAAAAATATTCAACAAGCGACTATAAGAAACACGACGTACACTCGCTTAAGTAATAAAAATTACAATATAAAGCCTTGGATAACACCAGGGCTCATTCGCTGCATGAGACATAGAGACAAATTACATAAGAAGGCCAAGTCCAATCCAAACAATCTGGTATTACAATTATCATATAAAAGATATCGAAATTTCTGCAACGACCTTCTTAAAAAAATTAAATGTTGTTATGATAAAAATGAATTGGAAAAGGCTGGAACAAACAGTAAAAAAGTATGGAATTTCATAAAAAATGTAACGTATATCTCAAAACAGCATGAATCATCTTCAGGATTATTTCAAGGTCATGCCTCACAACTGACATCTGCAAACAGCGCAAATGACTTTTTCGTAAATATAGGTAAGAATTTGGCAGAAAAAGTGCAGAGTCAGTCGCTTATTACGCCTTCAAACCAGCCTCAACCGAGTAGTTGTCTAAATTCATTTGTGCTATCAGATACTGATGAAGTCGAGGTTGAAAGAATCATCATGGGTCTAAAGGACGCTTCAGCGGCTGGTTGGGATAACATTTCAAATAAAACGCTAAAACGTTTCAAGCATATCTTGGTCTCTCCACTTACTTATATTTTCCGGAAATGCCTGGCCGAAGGAAGCTTTCCAAAATGTTTAAAAAAAGCTATAGTCGTTCCCGTACACAAAGCTGGCAGTAAAGACCAAATAACGAATTATAGACCTATTTCGTTATTACCAGCAATATCAAAAATATTAGAAAAAATCATAAATAACAGACTTGTTCAATATTTGGAAAAAAAAAAACAATTTTGTCGAAAGCTCAGTTTGGTTTTAGATCAAAATTATCGACTGGTGATGCTGTGCATCAACTTACTGACTATGTAGTACAGTCCCTGGACAAGGGCAAGCGGACGGTGGGAATATTTCTAGACCTTGCTAAGGCTTTTGACACAGTTTCCATACCCATTCTTTTGCAGAAGCTTGAATCCTTAGGTATAAGAGGCACCCAGCTTAAATTATTCGCAGATTATCTGAACGAGCGTAGTCAATGTGTAAAAATTGATAATATTATTAGCTCTGAACTAAAAAATACCTCTTTTGGGGTTCCTCAAGGAAGTATTTTAGGCCCCACTCTATTTTTGGCTTACATAAATGACCTCTGTAACCTAAAATTAGATGGGGGTAGAATTATATCTTATGCTGATGATACTGCTCTACTGTTTTCTGCAAACTCAGACCAAGAGGTCTATAAAATGGCACAGCAAGGCTTCAATGTTGTAAATAATTGGCTCCAGCAACATCTACTAACACTAAATGCGGAAAAAACTAATTATGTACAATTTCGTATGCGTAGATCAAGTTTCACCTCAACTAACCCAAAGCGCACCATTGCAAGGAAGACTCCGAATAACTTGTGTAAGTGTCCAAGTATAGCTATTACTAACAAGATAAAGTATTTAGGTGTCATAATTGATGAAGCACTCTCATTTAAATCCCATATCGAAGCTTTAAGTGGTAGAATCCGTAAGTTAATATTTGTTTTTAAGAAAGTACGCACTATAGCGGACTCAAAAATAATCAGGCAAGTTTACTTTGCCTTAGGCCAATCTATATTAACTTATTGCATTACGTCATGGGGTGGCACATCTAAAACGTCATTACTAACCCTAGAAAGAGCCCAGCGTGCAGTGCTTAAGGTTTCCACATTCCGTCCTTTTCTCTACCCCACAGACCTTCTCTACGAATCTTGTAAGGTGCTAACAGTTCGGCAAATATTTATAATGAGCACAGTCCTGAAACAGCACGCTGCTCTCCCCTTCAGCACTGAAACTACTAACAAAAGACGGAAAGATATAGTTTGCCCCCGAAATATGGGAAAAAAACATGCCTTCTCTTCCAGATTTTACGTATTCTTAGGACCATTTCTTTACAATAGATTAAACGCCAAGTGGGACATTTATCCTCTTACTTATAAAAATACTAAGATGATTCTCCAAGATGAACTTCAAAAACTATCCTACGAAGATACAGAGAAACTATTAACTATTTCAAAATGAACATTGTTTTTATAGAGGCATATTTTGTTACTTATATATATTCTATTTATTTATAGTGTTTTGTAATTAAGCTAAGTAATTAAGATCGATTGTTTTTTGCAAGTGATAATTTAATTTATGATAGTTATGTAAGTCCTTTTTCGCCTGAAACACAGGAACATCCTAGTTCAGGCATAAGTGTTTCTTCCCTTTTTGTATGTTTAGACTATAGATGTTATATTGTAAAAAAAAAATTTTTGAATAAAGATTTTATTTATTTATTTATTTATTTACTTGTTCGGATTGTTACAAGCCTGGCGTCGCCACTTTGCGACGGGGTGAAGCAGGTGAAGAGGGGCTTTCAATATTCAGCCATTGGTTCAACTTTGAATCTTATCGTAAGTGAATAAAGTGCTTCTAAGTTTTCTAACTAGCAGCGACACAGGCGTCGGATAACAGAACTAAAAATATGACGTCAATTTAAAACGCAGAGCTGTTTACTTGACAATTGGCACAGACAGTTTTGTTCAGGCTATCCAACATAGTCTACCAAATAGACTATGGTCGGCTACTCTGCCACTGCATTGTACACAGTTCTATAGTTTTCTCATTTCGATGCCGCAAACCCATCAACGTATGTCTTAGCCGGCAAGAGTCCAACGCTTGAAAGTCTAAAATCACCTCACAGGTCTGGTGGCTCAGCTGAGGCCAAGGGCGGAACCAGCCTTCGGGTCTGGGGGGATCATCAATGACATTATAAAAATTACCGGTGAACGACCTAGACCCCGCCCAAGGTGGGTCATGCCCCTCCTGAATCCACGCTTGGCTCGTGCCAACGATAGACTATCGCCACCAATGATATTATAATGCATAGATGTACAGTGTCATATTGAATGACAGCAGAAAAACGGCCCGACATAAGAATATAGGTTGGCGCCAATGTTACAAATGCAAATTATTAGTTTACCATTTATAGTAATTGGATTTACAACTTTACGTCTAACTGCATAAAATAATAATTTATTGAGTTTCGTTGCAAATAGGTTTTTTTACAAAATAATAGTATTGACAGCAGCGCCGTCGGTCCGACAAACTGACAGCGCGAGCGATCGTCGATTTAGTGTACTTTTCTCCTACTTTTGATGTGGCCATTTTTTAAACGCTGACTAGAAGTCCATTATTTATAGGTCAGTGATCGCCACTCACCCATTCGTCGACGAGATCAGCGACGGCCTTGGGCGCGGGCCAGCGCTCGGCGCAGCCCGCGGCCTCGGCGGCGCGCGCTGCGCAGGCGGCCAGCGCTGCGCGCGCGCCGGCGCTCCGCCCGTGCAGCAGCTCGAGCAAAGACTCCTGTTGCTGCTGCGTCTCGCTCGATACAGAGGCGTGCGCTTGCGCGGACAGGGATTTAGCCTGGAAGTAAAACGAGTGTTCAATATAACCAACGCATCCCCCCCCCGTCTCACGACGCTATACCTAAGTCTGCCTGAGTCAGCTCGTGACCGCGGCCGCTGCGATGCGGGCGAAACGTCGAGGTAAATAAATAAACAGTACATTGTCGCGTTTAACTAGACCTAACTAGTCGAGGGAAAATGCATCTGCACATAGTTTTATTTAATTTTTAGCGTCCCAAGCGCCCCAGTGAAAAACAGCGTCTCGGTTTACCAGGACAGGGAGCCGAGTGGGGAGTCCCGAATACGGGTGCGCCAAAGTTGAACTAAATTTTTAATGTCGATTATCGGAAGTCCGAAAATGTTGTTCCTAAAAATGTACATCCTAATAATCACTACTCATAACTACTCTGTTCCTAACGTTCTGAATCCCTAATCATTCAACTTCATAATGTCCGTTGCAATAAACATCTATCATACTACTATTTGTTTTCCTATATTTTCTCAAAATAACCATCTTTTACACTATTATTCATCATCATATCTATTTTATGTAGATCTGTTTGTATTCCTAAAATTGAACATTATATACATCAAACTTCATAATGTCCGTTGCAATAAACATCTATCATACTACTATTTGTTTTCCTATATGTTCTCAACATAACCATCTTTTACACTATTATTCATCATCATATCTTTTTTATCATCATGATATCTTTTTTACACCCTTTCGTATTCCCTAATCAGTACCTCGCTGGCAGCGAGCGACGAAGCGAGCGAGCAAAAGCTTTTAGGGCAGAAGTGACTCGGATAGGTTAGGTTCAGAAGGCTTAGGCGGGAGCGAAGCGTAGCGTAACTTCCGCCTTAGCCTTCGGTGTTAGGTATTTTTTTTGTAACAGCACAGAAAATGATTATTTCCATTAATTCCAGTGAAGTTCCAGTGAAGTTATTACTTAAAATTTTCGGAAACTGAGTGTTATGGACTACGTTAATAGTTAAATAAATTGTAAGAACGAAAACTTTAGGAAACAAAATTTTAGGAACAGTGATCATTACGAAAATAAATTTTCGGAAAACTAAGTGTTATAGACTACGTTAATAGTAAAAAAAATTGTAGGAATGAAGACTTTAGAAAACAAAACTTTAGGAACAGTGATCATTACGAAAATAAATTTTCGGAAAACTAAGTGTTATAGACTACGTTAATAGTAAAAAAAATTGTAGGAATGAAGACTTTAGAAAACAAAACTTTAGGAACAGTGATCATTACGAAAATAAATTTTCGGAAAACTAAGTGTTATAGACTACGTTAATAGTAAAAAAAATTGTAGGAATGAAGACTTTAGAAAACAAAACTTTAGGAACAGTGATCATTACGAAAATAAATTTTCGGAAAACTAAGTGTTATAGACTACGTTAATAGTAAAAAAAATTGTAGAAATGAAGACTTTAGAAAACAAAACTTTAGGAACAGTGATCATTACGAAAATAAATTTTCGGAAAACTAAGTGTTATAGACTACGTTAATAGTAAAAAAAATTGTAGGAATGAAGACTTTAGAAAACAAAATTTTAGGAACAGTGATCATTACGAAAATAAATTTTCGGAAAACTAAGTGTTATAGACTACGTTAATAGTAAAAAAAATTGTAGGAATGAAGACTTTAGAAAACAAAACTTTAGGAACAGTGATCATTAGGAGTACATAACGTTTGGAAAATCATTTTTCGGAAAACTGAGTCTTATAGACTACGGTAATAGTAAAATAAATTGTAGGAACGAAAACTTTAAAAAACAAAACTTTAGGAACAGTGATCATTAGGAGTACAAATCGTTAGGAAAATCAATTTCGGATGATGAACTTTAGCGAACCCAATATGGACCCCCGACTACGCCACGCAAAGGAGAGTAATTAATACCATATTGTGATACCTGTATTACTATTCCACCGGTGATATTTATATTTCTGTTGTATTGAGTCTCAAATAAGTTCGCCTCGCCCTTAGGAAAAGAAGGGATGCCTTTACCTGGCAGTGGGACAGTAAAAGCTAATAATAATAAAATATACAATCCTGCCTGTAATTATTGCACAGTTAGAATTAATAGTCCGCTGGCTCCACGTTCGTCTAGTACGAATTCGGTACTACTTTGTAAATCTACACGAATATAATAGAGAGGTAAACTTTGTTTTTTTGTATGTAATCTCTGAAACTGAATCGATTCCAAAAATTCTTTCACTTTTAGAAAGCTACAGTATCCATAACGGACATAAGCTACTATTATTTCACGCGAACGAAGTCGTGGGCGTCCGCTAGTTTAAAATAATGTTTGATCCTCATACCGTATTTTCTCATATTTCTTTTCAGTTTTATTTCCTTACTTGGAGTACGCTTTTGACTATATAACACCAAGTTGAAGAATTATTTTTTAACCGATAGTTCTTCGGAGTTTTTATGTATGCGCGGCGCGTGTCACACTCTTTTCTATTTCAAGCCTTACCTCATTCATTGATTCAACTATGTTCTGTACGAGCTCTTCTAACTTCTGTTTGTCACCTTCCAAGCTCTGAGTGGTGCTCGTGGTATGATTATCTGTAAATGAACCAGAAACATAACTATTCAATTTGTTGTTTTCACGACTTGTAGAAACAAAAATAACTGGTGGGTTCGTGAAAAGGTGTGTGTCAGCTGGGTGAGTCAGTGTAAAATTGTGTCTGCGTACTGGTGAGTCAGTGTAAAACTGTGTCTGCTTACTGGTGAGTCCGTGTAAAGCTATGACTGCCTGCTTACTGGTGACTTCGTGTAAAATTGTGCCTGCTTACTGGTAAGCTATGTAAAGCTATGTCTGGGTACTGGTGCGGTCGTTTAAAGCTATGACTGCCTGCTTACTGGTGAGTTCGTGTAGAGCGGTGAGCGCCTGCGCGAGCTCTGCGGCGAAGAGCTGCGCGCGCGCCGCCGCGTCCCGCCGCAGCTGCGCGGCCTGCTGCCGGAACGCCGCCGTCAGCTGCAGGTTCGATGACTCCACGCTCCTGGGGCCAGGGAGGGATTTCATGTGACATTGTATATACAGTTTACAATAGTAAGAGAAGTCTACATTTTTAATTTTTAGCGAAGAACAATTAAATTACTGAATTTAAATCTTGAGCATCTGGCAGGACTCGAATCTGCAATCACGGCATTCCGTGTCACAGTCTTTCAAATCTGTGTCATAGACAAAAATAATTAAGTATTTATTGGACTCCCTGCCATATATACGAAGCATACTTTGTAATGATGAATAACCTGGATTTGACATTTATTGATTCTAGTATGCTCACAGGCAAAGCATAGCGTTACCTTCTTATATTTTGGACCACCGCTGTACCAGTTTCACTTATGTTCGCAAATAAATCACTTTTACTTTGAAATAATAAATATTATTTAAATTCGCGTTTGACATTATGACGCTATGATTTGTCAGTGACAACTTTTCTAGCATCATTGGCGTTCAAATGGTTACAGGTGTTTTTTATTTCGGTGTCAACCAATGATATTATAATACATGGATGTACAGTGTCATGGATGTAAAGTTGTAAATCCAATGACTATAAATGGTAAACTAATAATTTGCATTTGTAACATTGGCGTCAACCTGTCTTCTCATGTCGGGCCGTTTTTCTGCTGTCATTTAGTATGAAACTGTACATCCATGCATTATTATATCATTGCTTATAGGTCAGTCGTGTGAACAGCTGGTACCTCCGTTTGTCAACGCTGTCGTGCAGGCAGTCCACGTGACCGGCGGCTGTGTCTGCGACGGCGAGGATGTCCCGCGCCTGCGCACTAAGCTCCTCCTCCGTCGCGCGGTGCTTGCTTACCAGGTGCTTCTGCTCCTCATACTGCTCCTTCGTAGTCTTGAGGGTCTGAGGGACGCAAGCAGGGTCTAAAAAACAACTGCGCAGAAGTTTTGGCCGAAAGGTGTCGCATTCCGGTGTTGTCGTGGCCGGTTAACTAAAGCCGTGGAAGTGCTAACGTAACAGAACTTACATGTTAGTAATTAAGTTCATATGTATTTTAGTCTTTAAAGTGTTTATTTATCCTATGTAGCCTGAAATAAAATGTTTCTATATATTGTATACCGCCATATATTGTAGAGTAACTATTAATTTCGGCGTATTTGGTTGTGGTACTTGTGGTAAATCGAACGACGGTACGAATTTTCTCGGTTTCGGCCGCTTTATTCCCGATAACTGAACGACTTTTTGACAACAAATGTGAATTTGGTATCATTCTGGCCAGATCGCTACCACGATCTTGCTCGCTAATTCTGCCGCTAAGCAGCAGTTCATGCACTGTTGTGTTCTGGCGTGGAGAGCAAGACAGCCGGTGCAATTACTGGCACAAGAGGTATTCTATCTTAGCCCTCTGGGTTGGCAATGCATCTGCAATCTCCGTGGCGTTGTGGGAGTCTATAGGCGGTGGTAATCACTTACCATCAGGTGACCCACCGGCTTGTTTGCCTTTCTATTTCATAAAAAAATTTACTTGATGAATTAGCTTACATTCTTGGTATTAGCCAGCTGTTCCTTGGTGGTCTCCATAGCCTTCCTGGTGCTGCTGAGCTCGTGCGCGTGCCGCTCCAGCGTCAGGTTGAGGTCGCCGAAGACATTCTCCATGCGGTCTCGCTCCTCCTCCATGGTCTTCTTCTTCAGCAGCAGCTCCTGGATCTCCTTGCGCTGCTCCTCATCTTTCAGGGTCATCTCAGCGAACGTCTCGTTGGGGAGGTACACACCTGCAAGACAAGAATAAGAACATATTTCAATTGTTTTAGACTTTTTCCAGGTGAACCAGTGACTCGTTTCACGAAGCTACAAGTTACAATTTTACAAGTATAAACCGGCAACATTGGTCAATAATCTCAGGCATTATTGACCAATGTTGCCGGTTTAGACTTGTATAATTGCAACTTGTAGCTTCGTGAAACGGGCCACAGATGAACAAGTCCGCTATTGCCGAGCATTTGCTGGAACCGGGACCAAACCATTGGATCGAGCTTCATAACCCCAAAATCCTCTCCACAGAACGTCATTATTATCCAAGAATGGTACGTGAAGCGGTTGAAAATAAAAAGGTACAGGAATTTCAACCTGGAAGACGGATACAAGCTTTCTTCTTCATGGAATCCGGTACTCAGCAAGTGCAAGCGTCGGGATGTATCTTCAGATATTGTGAGCATTGTGTCGATGTGATGTGCCAGTTAAAAATAAACAAGACCAAATGCGGGTAGTTCGTAAAACTCGCGTGACTAAACAGCAGTGACACCCTCCACTTCAGTCTGCTCGCGACCACGGCCGCTGCAATGCGGCCGAAATTGCGAACAGAAAAAAACAGTATATTATCGCGTTTAAGTCCCATTAAATTCGTAAGTATTTATTTGTAGATGTAGTAAGTCACACAGTGTAATTCAGTGTTAGTAGTGTTTAAGTTATATTGCAGTGCCCTCAGCTACAGGGTTTCGCGTTGGGAAAATTCATAGTATAAGATCTGAAATGTAATAAATAATAATACTTACTCATGAAAGCGATAAAAAAATGATAAATAACTTGCGAAACCACAAATAAAAATCCAATGGGGTGTTTCGCGTAGCACAGCAAGGTCATTTAAAAAAACCACTCGTAAGAAAATCCCTCACCGTTCTTGTCCCTGGCAGCTTGCAAGTCCCTCTTCAGCTTGTCGATCTCCTCGGCGAAGTCCTTCAGTATGGCTTTCTTGGTGAGCTTCTGGTTGATCTCGGGTTTGTTCTGGATGTTCTTGGCGCGGTGCGCGTACTCCAGGGTGCTCATGGTCTCCTCCAGGTCCTTGTGGCCCGGGGAGATGGTCGCTATGATAGACGTCTTGGTGCGACCGCCTAAGGACTCTTGAAGAATCCTAGTCAGCTTGGATTCTCTGGAAATTTATTTAATTTTTTATAACATACAGGCTGTCCTTTAAACCGACGATAAAACGAAGGGTGCTGAAAACGCGGATCGATTAATAAGTTATTTCGATTCTAATAAAAATATCATCGTTTTCGAGATAATGGCATGGTAGTGTAGTATGTATTAAGGTATATCCGGTACTAACTGTAATAAGTCCTTTGGCTTTACCACCTTTTGGGTATGAAAAAGTACAAAGAAAAAATTTTATGATTGGATATTTCGTGATTGAATATTTTTATGATTGAATATTTTGTGATTGGACATTTTCATGATGGGATATTTTATGATTGGGCATTTTTATGATTGGTTATTCGCTTGGTGGGATTATCGCAGCCGGGCGGGTGCAGCGCACACTGACCTGTACGGTATGTGCGGGTGCCTCTCGACCAGCGCGGTGATGACGCGGCCGAGGGTGAGCAGACTCTGGTTGATGTTGACGCACTCCCGGGCACGCTCCCGCTTGCCGGGGTTGTCGGAGCCGGCCTTGCTGATGTTCTCGGAGCCGGCCAGGTCGACCAGGTTCAGCTTCCCGATCTTCACCAGCTCCTCGCCCTCGGGGCTGTTCTCCTTCATATGCACGACGATCGTGAACACGGTGTGGGAGCGGCTAGAAGGATAATCGAGTGCTTAGTCTTTGTTACATTACTAAACCAGTAATTTAAAACATTATGATGACAAAAAAAAAGTTTCAAAAATACTGTTTAAGAAGCTATTTTGCACAATGTAAAATTACATCCCTGTATTGCCGACTACGGCAAAGCCAAAAGGAAGGGTTATGTTTTCAGCAGTCTATGGTATGGTATGTTTGTATTTCAAAACAAACATGTTAGATGAGAAAGGTGATTTTAACATGGCGATTGAATGAAAGGTACAGGTCGCGCAACGAGAGTTGAGACGAAATATTACACACACGACTATATATCGCCATAAAAAACGAACGAAAGAAACATTCGAGCGAAACTCTCCGGTTCACACATCATATGCAGCAGTGTGCGTGACCTCTCGTTGCGTTAACTGGACCAGTACAACTGCTTTATGGAAAATAAATCTACCTTACGTGAATTTTTCGTCGCTAATCTAATCGCTAATAATTTTTATCGATGTGTCGCAACGTGGTTTTGAAATCTGGCCTATTAGCTAATTTCAAAGCTATACTCTCGCGTTTTTAGCGATGCGTCGCACAGTCGTTTCGAAACTGGCCTACTAGCTAATTTCAAAGCGATACTCTCGCGTTTTTAGCGATACGTCGCACAATGGTTTCGAAGCTGGCCTACTAGCTAATTTCAAAGCGATACTCTCGTGTTTTTAGCGATGCGTCGCACAGTGGTTTCGAAACTGGCCTACTAGCTAATTTCAAAGCGATACTCTCGCGTTTTTAGCGATGCATCGCACAGTGGTTTCGAAATCTGCCCTACTAGCTAATTTCAACGCGATACTCTCGCGTTTTTAGCGATGCGTCGCATAATGGTTTCGCATTCCGACCGAGACTAGCTAATTTCAACGCGATACTCTCGCGTTTTTAGCGATGCGTCGCATAATGGTTTCGGATTCCGACCGTGACTAGCTAATTTCAACGCAATACTCTCGCGTTTTAGCGATGCGTCGCATAATGGTTTCGGATCCGACCGTGACTAGCTAATTTCAACGCGATACTCTCGCGTTTTTAGCGTTACGTTGCACCGTGGTTTCGAATTCTGGCCTACTAGACTAGCTAATTTCAACATGATACTATATTTATGGATTCGAATACGACAATGTTTTGGATATGGTTCCTCGTCTAGTGTTATATTACAGTAATCAAACCAACAGCAATGTCCATATAAGCAATATTTATAGATTATCGTACCAAGAGGAAACAGATACAAAACAATGAGTAAAAAAAAAACTACATATTACTAAGATTGGACTTACTAGGACAATATTTGTTTGCCATTGGGATGGTCACTGCAATACATATGTAATTATTAAATATATATGTTTTAATAAAATTAATGATACCTATATTCCGACAGAAAACTAATTTCCATAGGAGTTTTGAGAAAGCAATTACTTGATTATAGTGTTAGCCTGTGATTGTGTCCCATTGCTGAGCAAAGGTCTCTCCCTCAGATTTCCAGTTCAGTTATATCATCATCATCATCATCTCAGCCAGCTATTTACCTCGACGTTAAAGTTCCGATATACCTAATAAGTATATGTGAAAATCGCGAATCGATAAGGTTTATTGTACTCATATATTATAATGCCATCTTACAGAGACACTTAGGGTGGTAGTTGTATAGTCGACCAAGAAATTGCTTGACCACTTTTCGACCTTATCACAAAGGTGTAAGGTTCAAAAGTGGTCAAGCAATTACTTGGTCGACTATACATCATACTCAAGTTCCAGTTTAATTAGTTACCAGTATCAAACCAGGACTCTGATAATTAAAGATTGGGATATTGGTCTCACCTGGACTGTGCGTTCATTAACGTGGACGCGACCCTTTTCCTCTCCTGTCCTTGGGCCATTATTTTGTACACATGATTCTTATTCAGTACCTGGGAGGTAAGAAATATTTAGTAAAAACGGGTTTTCAAGGTAATCCTGTCGCTAAGCAGCAGTGCTTGCACTGTTGTGTTTCGGCGCGGCGAGCAAGACAGCCGGAGAAATTACTGGCACAAGAGGTATTCCATCTTAGCTATCTGGGTTAGCAACGCATCTGCAATCTCCTTGGTGTTGCGGGTGTCTAGGGGAGGCGGTGATCGATTACCATCAGGTGACTCACTTACCTTCCTAATTTATAAAAAAAAAACTTTGTTGCATCTAATTTCCTATTTTACATACAGCCTTCAACCATCTTGTCTCCCAAAGAGGGAATTAATCCTTACAGTAATCTCTTCCAATCCGTTAACAATATTGGCCCCCTTCCTCGTCACATCTTCGTATATCCTCAGCTTGGAGTTGTCTTCGGAGCTGGAGAGCAGGTCAAACAGTTCCTCGTTGTACAACTCTAGGTACGACACACGGACAGTGTACTCCGTGTTAGATATACGGAGCTCATCGAACAGCTGGCTCAAGGCTCGGGGGATGATACCAGCTAGGGGGTCCTGGGGAATAAATTATCTTTTTGACCTTAAATGATTTACGTAATGACAATAGATAGAAAAAACCTAAGTCTGGCAGGACTAGAACCGGCAATCGCAGCATTCCGTGCCTTGCTCTTATCGATTGAGCTACAGGTAGTCCTGTCAGACACTGCAAATCTCTCAAAGTGCTTCGTTTTTTTTATGCTCAATACATTCTTGTTTTAAAGGGTTTACTACCCTAAGTGCTTTGCCCGAGAACTTTTGAACAACCGAGAGGGTTGTAGGTATTTGAGGTGTCTTGTTTGAGGCTTACTTGTTCATTCATAAACCCCTACTTCATACACCAAAGTCGTCAGTTCAAACACAAATTTAAGGAGTGTACCATTCATAATAAATGTCATAATGACTTCCTGTAAATGTCATAATATCCCAGCAATAACACATTGCATTCTTGACTCGAAAAGGGCCGATCTTATGGAAATATCCAACCTTTGATCCCACGTAAACCCTGGTTTTTCCGGTTCAAATCGGGCAACAAACGGACCACGTCCACTATCTGCCGACTGCGACTCGGACACGTTTGCACCCCGGTCTTCCTTGCTAAGATTAGGGTGCGAAATCACTCTTTGTGTGAATGCGGTTTAGACGATGGAACTCTAGATCATATATTTTTTTGCTGCCCAAAATATAGATCTTCTTTATACGACGATCTTCCGCCAGACATTCCACGTCCCATAAACTTTCAGACTCTATTATTCTACACTGACACCCCTTTCGTTCGTTGTTTAATTAAATACATTCAAACAAACGACATAAAATTATAATTATTTATTAGTAAGTATTACATCTGTTAGTATTCTTCCTTCCTCCACTCTTCCAACACCATAGCTTAAAACTATGATCATTCATATACCGTATTGTCCTGTAATGTCTGTGTCGTCATTAACTCTGAATGTTATTTTATTTGTATTGTTCTAGGTCACACACACCCGATCCTACCGTACCCACCCGAACTACCGTACATACGCTCTCCCGGTGTGTCTATGTCAACCAAAGTCGTCATTGGCGAAATCCATTTCGACCTAGAGATGGGAAGCCATTAAAAAAAAAAAAAAACACATTGCGACAACAGCCTACAGTGGCCTATGAATCAAATTGGTTGACTATATGTTCAAAATTCAATTTAAAAAATGTTAGAAGCTTTAGATAATTTCCAAACTATAAGAGTGTATTTCAAAATAATTATCTCCGACAAATTGTCTTGACAACAATCTTGAATTTTGTATCTTTTCATTCCGTAATATTCTTTGGAACTTTATTATTATTTGTAATACTCAGACAGCCTAAAGCTGGTGCTCGCATATTAATGTCCACCTGTTATAATGTTAGTTTAAGGTATTTTTACATATTTAAATTTTTATAACAATTATATTCTCATAACGCACTCCTGGACCTCAAGATACAGGCTCAGCCCTAGTTTGAGGTCCACCAGATATCCCATTTTGTCTATAATTCTCTTTTTTGTGTTTCTCAAGCAAATAAATAAATAAAAAATAGAACTTGTGTTATTAAGTGATAGTCCAGTCAATTTTTAAAAGAGATCACTGTGGGTCACTGGGGATCACTAATCACTGTCTCGGGTTAAATGTTCCACACTGTCACTATGCAAAACTAGGTAACTAACTTAACTAGCTAACTTTGTTCTACAGTTACTGAGCTATTGGTTTGTGATGGTGAAGCTTACGTTCTGCCAGGTCGTCTCGTCTCCGGAGTGCTCCCCTACCATGGTGTGGGTCTTGCCGGTGCCTGTCTGGCCGTACGCGAACACTGTGCAGTTGTAGCCGCATAGCACCTCCTTGATCAGCGGGCTGACCACGTGCTGGTACACTTCCAACTGCGAATGAAGAGGTTACACGGGTTAAACGGGCAAAGCCAACCGTAAAAAAAAACAAAACAGTACAAATTTTTCATAGAAAAGAAATAGTTTTTAGTACGGTAAACACTCTCAATGTCCGCATTCTTCTAATCTTATTTTTTAAATTTATTTTTATTATTTATTACAAGAATGCGGACAATAAGAGTGTTTTTTTTTATACAACACTAGCTTTTGCCCGCGACTTCGTCCGCGTAGACTTGTTTAATTGAAACATGCAATCTGCAATATTTCCTGGACAAATTAATGAGAATTAGTTGCTTTGCTGCTCATGACGTCACGGCGGCGTACAACTCACTTATCAGTGTCCCGTGGGAACTATGCATTTTTACGGGATAAAAAGTACCCTATATGTTAATCCAGGTTATAAACTATATGTGTGCCAAATTTAATTCAAATCCATTCAGTTGTTTTTGCGTGATCGAGTAACAAACATCCAAACATACAAACTTTCACATTTATAATATTAGTAGGATAAGAAGGCAAACGAGCAAATGGGTCACCTAATGGTAAGTGATCACCACCGCCCATAGACACCCGCAAAACCAAAGAGATTGCAGACGCGTTGCCAAGCCCAGAGGACTAAGATGGAATACCTCTTGTGCCAGTAATTGCACCAGCTGTCTTGCTCTCCACGCCGGAACACAAAAGTGCAAGCACTGCTGCTTAGCAGCAGGATTAGCGAGCAAGATGGTGGTAGCGATCCGGACAGACCTTGCACAAGGTCCTACCACCCGCAAATTATTCATTATTATAAAATAATAATAAATAAACACTCTTATTGTCCCCATTCTTTTAATGTTATTTACCTTGAATAAATAAACAAAAAAACTATTGAATTGTGAAAATTCTGCAAAATCTAAATGGCAAAAGCTAAGGTAAATGCAATTTACTTTAAGCTGTTTTGCTGTTGCTGCTATTTTTATAGATAGATAGATATCATTTATTCAGGAACAATACAAAGATTGTGTTTGAAATACAATTTAAAAAGATACAAACTAAAAAAAGATTCATATAACAAATACATTAGATAGACTACAAATTAACTGTTAATAACTGTTTTATACATTACATTGATTGCCTAAGACTTACTTTTCTAGTTAAACATTCCTACAATTGTTGTTGTTTTTCTTACAATTGTTCATCAATAAAGATCTCATTAACACTATAGAAGCACCCTCTCAATAAATATACATTTAATTTTCTATTAAAAACCACATAGTTGGTAATCTTTTTCAAATCAATGGGTAACCTATTAAAAATTTTGACAACTTGATGCTGATGATTATAACTAAACATCAGTAAACAAATGAAAGGACCCCAGACTCAATGGGGTTGTGTTGTTTTAAAATAGAGTTTCTATCGCCACCTTCCAGCTCATTAGATCAGCATGAACATCATATATTTGGTTTGCTATTTGACTTGCATCTGAATCTTTGTTTCAAAGAAGAATTCCAAACATATAAACCACTCTGCTGAATAACCCCCCAAGAAAGTACTCTATAAAAATTGCGGAAATCCTCTATTTGCGGTCCGTCTAGGCCCTTATCTACACCAATATAATAAAGAGGTAAACTTTGTTTGTTAGTTTGTTTGTATGTAGGGGGTAATCTCTGGAACTACTGAACCGATTTCAAAAATTCTTTCACAGATAGAAAGCTACACTATCCCTGACGGACATAGGCTACTAATTTCACGTGAACGAAGTCGCGCGCGTCCGCTAGTTGCGTAATAATTTGAAAATATTAATACAAGCAGAAATCTTCTACTAAAAGGAGTAGAAAACAGACTTCTGCTTGTATTCAAGTTACAAGTTATAACACGACAGGGATATTGAGGCTTGTACAAGCTTTGCACTCAAACCATACCCATATTGTATTGCAATGGATTCCATCTCATATTGGTGTAGCCGGTAATGAACAGGCTGATAGGTTGGCTAGCTTAGCAGTCAGGACGGGGGAGGAGTGTTCATGGGAGCCCTATGGTAGTGAGTTAATGCAGCTAGCCAGGGAAAAATGTAACAGAGAGTGGCAGGAAAGGCTGGACACTGCTTCCAAAACAAAGGGCATTTGGTATGGTACCATTCAAAATAAGATTTTTAAGGTCCCCTGGTTTGAAAGTACCAATCTCCCCAGGGAACTTCTTGTGGTGGCATTTCATGTGAGGTCTGGTCACATTCTACTAAATACATTTTTGAATATGATGAGAGTCCTTCAATCACTTTTATGTGTCGGCTGCAACAAAACGGAGGACCTCATACATTTTTTACTGGAATGTGACCAGATAAAAGATACTCGTAGAGTGTATCTAGATCACCTGAGCCTTGGTAACGGGGGGGTGAATATGATCCTGAGTAGCCCATTATCTGAAGACGCGGTGCAGCTGTACAAATTCGTCAGACACGCTCTTGCGGGCCGGAGTTCTGGCTCGGGGCGGCAAATAGTGTGAAGTATT
The DNA here is from genome assembly GCA_963691745.1 of Ditula angustiorana. Classification (NCBI taxonomy): domain Eukaryota; kingdom Metazoa; phylum Arthropoda; class Insecta; order Lepidoptera; family Tortricidae; genus Ditula; species Ditula angustiorana. The sequence goes on from OY829490.1 coordinate 1,222,242, forward strand.
TTTTCTGAGTCTCATGAGGCTGGCATAGTCACACTAGTGCACTAAAGCCTAAATAAAATTTTAGAAAAAAAAAAACAACAGGGGCTAGGTTGTAGATATACTGACTTGTTTAGCGTAGGGCCCAAAGGCCTGGTCAAAGGTGAACTTCTTGGTGTGAATGGACTGTTGAGAGCGCACCACCACCTCGCGCTCGTTCACCACCTCCACCACGCCCAGGGACTTGATGTCCCGCTCGCGCTGGTTCAGAGGTCTGCGGATACAGAACATGTCATTCATAACACTTCTTTGTTGTTGTTGTAGCCTAACTGCAAGGCAGTTTGAAGGAAAACTTAAGGTTGTTAAAGAATTAAAATTGTAATGACGACACAAAGAAAAAAGTTGTTAAAGAAATGCACCATAGGACTTGGGAAAATAGTCAAAACATTATGGTAATTAAAATAACTAATTTCTATCTCATGTCAATATCCCAATTATAGTATGCAATAACTCATTACATTGCACTACATGATTCACTTTTTGAAACAACCACATTGGACATGTGAACCAGGGATGCAGAGACTTATTAAGACCAAGGGCCACTTGGGCAAATAATGAACTAATGGCGGGCCACCGGCACAAATGAAAAACATAAAAATAGCCAAAAATTTCATTAAAAAAATAAATTTAGATTGTTTGTAAATCTCAGCATTATTTTTCCTTCAAATGTACGAGGGAATACTTTTGCTGGCAGGCCACTGGCAGATTGCCCGCAGTCTGTGCACCCCTGATGTAAACGTAAACATGTTGGTTGCTTTGTCCAAATTGAAAGGCAGAAATGAACAGTGTAATAATACCATCATTTGATGAAATAGTTTACTCATTGGTGAAGAATTTTGAAATGTTTTGATGTGACTGGTGTTTAGGTACAGAAATATTCTTAAGTTGTCTAACACTAAAATTAATACTTTAACAAGCCTAAAGCTCCAGTTATTACAACAAGTCACATCCATTGTGAGCGCAGAAACATTACAGAAATCAGTCTTAAGAGTACTTGGATATGGGGTTACTTTCTCATGACTCATAATTACTCATAAATTGGTATTTTCGCCCTCAAAAACACTGAATGCGAGGCAATCATTAAACTCTTCTCGTCTTTTAGTATAAGTTGCAAACTCTTGGTTATATTGACGCTTCAATTTTAAGAAATACGCCATGAAATAAGTGAAACAACATGGTAATTTAGCCATCCAAAACAACAGTTTTAAATAGTTTTAAAAATAAGAAACGACTGATAGTTTTGTAGTGTAATGCTGCCTTAGTATTCTGTGTAAAATTGTACGAGCTAGGACCAATATTTATAACAGTAAAACGTAATTTACCTTAGCCTAACAAACACTTGGATGTTTTGGTTTTTATCCTTTCTTGATCCCTTTTCCGTCGTCATCTTGACACCACAAACATAAAATTCTTCACACGGTAATTGTTCCACTCAATTGTTGTTATTTTCTTTATAATTCACTAAATAATATAAAATGAGTCAATATTCCAATTTATCGTCAAATAGCATCCGTTGCGTTGAAGTTGAACGGAGTCGTTGAAACAAAATTCAAATATAGTTTTGGTTAGGTTTGCCATATAAAAAAAAACGCTGAATCGATGGATTTTAAAATGTTGAGCTGTGGGGCTATTTTCGGTTTATACGAGATGCATCTCGCACGGTACCAACTGTCAAATCCCTTGGAAATCTGTCAATTTTAGACGTATCTCGCACGTGAGATGCATCTCGCATGAACCAAGAATTGGGGTCCTGAGAATAAATCACAGAGTTGTAGGGCTTAAAATAAATAAAAGGATAAAAAAAAAAACATTGCTGAGATAATATTATTCATCAAAATAGCTTCATGTTATTATATTAATTTAACAAAAGTGACAACAATACAACTCACGCACGCATACTGACACTAAATGTATGAAACATAAGCTAGCCTCTATTACAAATTGTGTACAAACTGCCTTGTGTTTCTCATTTAAACAAAGTTTCGTTTTTTAGGAAGGGAGTTGCGCTGACCACGAGCCGAATGGATCTTACCAACATAACAAATTCAAATTCGACCGTGTATGGCTGTCTTTACTAGATCCGTTCCAATTTACGTATAATATGCGTTTTAGGTGGATTTGTTTTGTGTTTATTCCTTGTTTCTTTATTTGTTGTATTTCTCAGTATTTCTGTTGCGGAGTGCTTAACTTTTTAACCGACTTTAAAATAAAAAAACGAGAAGGCTCTCAATTCGATTTTTTTTTAATTCACTAAATAACTTTATTTGTTTTAATAGTATAATAGAAAATATTCATTTCTGATCAGTTATTTTGCCGTCTTTCACTGGCTAATTTAATTGTATTTGATCCAATGAAATCCATGTTTTTAAATAATAATAATAAAGCATAATAATGTAATGAAATTATTATATTTGCATATGCGAAACAAACAGATGCCCGCCACAATAAACGATTCGCTAACAGTGCAGCGGGGCGATTCTCGAATCATGCGAGATCTATCACGCACTTGGATGAAGGACTAAAGCATGGATATAGCTTCAGTACTTGTCAAGTGTACATAGCCAAAGTTGTCAAAATGGTCACCTTTGTGTGCGTCAAGGTAGTAAAACCTGCAAATTAATAAGAAAAACGTAGAGTATACTACCTTAATGTAAACATTACCATAGCCAAAGGTGACCATTTTGTCTATTGGTTGTGTACAGGGTGTCAATTGAAGAGGAGTTTAGAGTATGTAGTCATCTCTTTTTGACACATTGTATTGCCATTTAAAGTAAAGAGATCAGATAATAAAATTTCGCTTTCAATTTTAACACTCCTTCTATGCTGTACTATTTCTATGATCACGCACGAAAGCAACTGTCAAACAAATCACTTTGAAATCTGTTACTTTTTTGACATATCTCACACGTGAGATGCATCTCGTATTAACCGACAATTCTGGCGTTCATCGAGATTCAACTCACATTCGAGATATGTCAAAAAGTGACAGATTTGGAAGGGATATAGCTTTTTTGACATATCTCGAGTGTGACTTCATTTCTACTGACGCGAGAATTGCTCCGCAGAGCCGGAGCGTAGTGTTCTATAGTCTCTGCCTTTGGCTACCCCAAAGCAAATAGGAATGAGCTTATAGTAATAACAATTTACTCTAAATTTATCATGATTTCATAATTAAGACAGAACGTTCAAAAAGATTTCTTTCTTCTTTAAAATGGTCTCTAGAAACCGGATGGAGGTGTGAGTGTCAATGTGACCCATATTTTTTGTAAGTTGGTAACTTTCTCACTGGCTGCTGGCTGACTAAACGACATTCAACTTTCAACAGGTTAAGTTTTTATTCGCGTGCCTAAAATTTCAGGGTACGGCTTTGATAGCGCTTACGTTTTATCGCGCAGCTATAAAGCATCGATCCCTTTCGCACACACAAACTGATTAGGAAGAGGTGTTTGCTTTATTCCTGCAATAAAAGCGAGCGTGCTGGGGCCGAACGCAATGCAAGCGAACAAAAATTTGTGAAAATATATGAAAGTGGCGCCACTGTCTATGCAAAGTGACACGTTAAAATTTTGTACCATTATAAATGACAATGCGTTTTCGTAATACGCTTGAGTACTGTAAAGCTTTGTAAATAAATAAATATGCTCTAGTACTTGCAGGCACCTATAGCTATTGTTAATTTAGTAAGGTTGCTTCGTTGCGTCACACTAATCACGCCATTTTTAAACGTTTACATAACGAGCTACTAGATGACGCTGCGAAGCTAATTACTCAACTACATTACTAGGGTTAGTATGTGACAAAGAGTGATTTTATCAAAATCGCCGGGGCACAACGGCGGGCGGTCTTAATGCGTAATTGAGTTGTGGTACAGTCAAGGAAATTAAAACACGTACCACCGTAGAACCTTGTCGAAGAGACATACGCATGACATTTGTATGACATAGCCGTGTTTAACGCGTCGCGTCATTGCGGTAGGGTTCGACGTGGGTTCGACTCCTAGGTACTGTACATTCGAATATCCAAATTTCCAAACATTATACTTTCGCACTTATAATATTAGTACGGAGTAGGAACTTACTTATTTATTATAGACGCAAAATCCCATCAACCATTCGTTCTACGAGTAATGTGTCCCGAATACTGTCGATAGCTACTTATGGCATTTCCTCCTGTTTTCTGATTCAATCACTTAGATGAATTTTGAACTCTCTTTCTATTAATTAAGCATTTTGAGTAACCTCTCAAAATGCTTAACTCTAACAAGGCCTTTAACAAAAAAACAAGCAAGGGGATTTCCAAAATAAAAAGGACCTATGAGTGAAAAACTTAAAGCGCTTCGATTGATTTAAACTTTCGCATTTTTCACACATACACATACATTTAAAGCGCTTCATACATTAATCATTTGTATTTGCAGTTAGAACAGTTAATGCAATGCAATGTTTACTTCCCTAGTTAGAAACCTATTTAAATATGTAGGTTTCCTACAAATCGGATTAAATATGTAAGAAGCACGCGAGAAATATCCATCCCATGTGATAAAACAAGCCTGCTTTTTAATACAAAGATTAAATTGGCATTTAGTCTCATACATTTTACAGAGTTGACCTAAAATATTATCTTTATGTAGTTATGTCAATTTATTCTCTATAGTAAAAACAAACTATATTTTTTATGTACACGTAGACTCACATTCAAACAAATTACTTCTGCATGTTCTCTATATCGAATAATTTTACTAGTCAGTCAATAACCAAACAGACTTTTTAACCTAAAACCAGAATACAACTAGGCCAATACTGAGCGTCAAGTGTTATTATACTTATCATATCATACTCTAGGCTAGGCACGTTAGTTGTCAGGTATCTGAGGGTATATAAGTCTCCTAAAGTCTTCTAATACCTACGTTATATCGGTAGGTTCTTCTTATTATAATCTAATAAGTTAATTAGCTAGCACCGCGCTGCCAGCGATTTCTTATTAGCTGCTAAGTGGAATAAGAATAGTCTTTACTCATAAGATTCCAATTTCTTTTTACACGTTGCCCAACAAGAAAGATAAAACTGGATTTAAAATGAGCAACGTCATTATACGGACAGTTTTTGCGGCTGGCAACACTCATTACACCATTTCCTCCCGCGCTTTCTTGAAGAAAATTAAAAGCATTAATTCTACCCATATGTCGCGGCGTTTTTGCGTCGGTTAGCGGCCATGCCGGCGGGTTTTTAGTTTTTGTCGCTTGGAGCGCTGCCGTGCCGTTCCCAGACTCCGTCCCGCAAAAACCAGCCGCGCTGCGAACGCGGGAATCTGCACAAAAACCATAACCCCGCTCAATAACCGGCGACGCCGATGAAATACTATGAGTTCCTTGCTTTTTATCACCCGCTTTTTCCCGCTCAATTTGCATCGGACGTTCGCGCCCGCCATCTTTGTAGTTTTTCCCGCGCTCCGAATGCGCTCCCGAAATTGCCGCGTCCTAAAAAGTGTATGATTAAATTCTTGTTTGGAGAATGGGCGTTTATGTATGATTTTTTTGTGAAGCCTGCTTTATTAGCGATGGAATGGAGGTACAATGTTTGTCTATTGAGGAGAGAAAGAGTTTTTATGATGGTTTTTAAAATTTTACAATCTGCCATGGGATCGCACAATGTTTGAAGTAAATTTTTTTAATTTACAGAAGTCATGGGCCGCGTGAGTAACACACAGCAGCTTTTAATAGCAATCGTAGAACATGCAAGTATTATCAAACCGCGATTAAGATATTATTGGAGTAACGTCAGCAGTTTGCGGGTGCAAGGCCCGTCCGGATTGCTACCACCATCTTGCTCGCTAATCCTGCCGCTAAGGAGCAGTGCTTGCACTGTTGTGTTCCGGCGTGGAGAACAAGACAGCCAGTGTAATTACTGGCACAAGAGGTATTCCATCTTAGCCCTCTGGGTTGGCACCGCATTTTCAATCTCTTTGGTGTTGCGGATGTCTATAGGCGATAGTGAACACTTACCATCAGGTGACCCACTTGCTTGTTTGCCTTCCTATTTTATAAAAAAAAAACTCGTGCCGCGTTTAATTCAGCTGTTAAATATTGTCAGTTTTCCATGGAAAATGTGACAAATTGAAGTAATTGGTAATTCAGTAGAGTAGAATAGAATATGCGTTTATTACCACACAATGAAAAATAAAGTAAAAATTAAGAAATATAACGATCGTTGTTGAATATAAAAAATAAACAAATAAATATCTCAGGACAATTCACACCAATTGACCTAGTCCCAAGCTAAGTAAACCTTGTGTTATGGGTACTAGACAACGGATATACCTACTTAAATAGATAGATACATACATAAATACAAATAAAATCCAAGAGATATAGGTACGCAGTATAAGGTAACTGTTATTAATGAATTAAATACAACGTCTTTAAACCATCCGTTCAATAAATAATAAATACCTATATTCAGTTAATCATAAAAACTATGGATGTTTTTCTTACAAGCCAGCAATAGCAAAACTAGCTGAACGAGCTTTCCGCACCTCGGCTATTTCGTCCCACGCTTTTCCGACCTAGGGGGCAATTCCAAACGCCATCAGCGTCGAGCTCGACGCCGAAACCGCGTCCTGTCCTGCTCTAACGCGCGAGCAGTAAGCGAAACAGAGCGATGCCTCGGCTTGGCGCTTAGAGAATACGGTCAGTACGCCGGGACACTTGCGCACGCGCTTAATTGATCTATTGACAAATGGCATCCGCTTCAAGTATCGTTTCTTGTTTTGGGATCGCAAAGAAGTTCTGAGTAGGGTTGCTATTTGTGAAAACAACCGGCAATTTTGACATTAGGTAACCTGGTTTCGATAAAAAAAAATTGACTACTCTATACTCATTTATGGTTTCGATTCTCAGCTTAAAGCTGATATTAATATGCTCGTTAATCCAGCCTCAAAGCATACAGTGCAAGCACTGTTGCTTTGATACTGTATGAGCGAGCACGATGGTGGTAGCTATCCGGACGGACCTTGCACAAGGTCCTATCGCCCGCAAAACAAGTCAATTAAAAAAACAAGGCAGCCTTACCGCTCTCTAGTGACGCTCCCTGGTGATCATCTGACGAAATTAGGTGTAGGTACTTAAAAAAATAATATTAAATAATAATAAATGTTGAATAAGGTAGGCAGGAAAATTAAAGATATTATTAATGAAGCAGTGTCTGGTGTCACGGCGTTGGCGAGCGTGAGAAAATATACTCTCGAGAGTTATGCCTGGGCCCCGGGCCATTAAGACCGCGGGCAGCTGTTATCAAACCGCGATTAGAATACAATTGGAAGGTAACGTCAGCACGCTGTTACTTCATAGACTTGAGTCAAGCTTCATTCCTATATCTATGAAATGACAGTATGCTGATGTTACTATCCAATTGCATTCTAATCACGGTTCGATAATATCTAATCCTAATTGTAAAGTTTCGTTTGAAAGCGGCTAAAAAGGGACTCTCATGGTACCTCATGGTACGAAATTGGCCATGCGTCCGTCTGACTGTCACATCGGCCTAATTTAGAAACTTACTTAAGTATTTCGAAACTACTTAAGTACATTAAAATTTGGAATAGTATTAAGCTTAATTGTTAGTTTTTTGTAAAATTGTATTACAATTGAAGTTAAAACTTTTTAAACAATATGTTTCAGTTTCTTCTATTAAAAATGATGCAACTGGAGTTTCGTTCTTAACAAGTTAACGTTTTATTTAATCACATATATTAAGTCATTCTGTAACATTAATGTGAATAAATATATTATGACTTTGACTTTGAATCATCATACTAACATTTAACTTTTAATTTAATTACCCCTCCTGGAACTCGAACCCGGAACCTCTAGCTTTAGAGGTATAATCAGAGTCACTAACCACTAGGCTATCCGTAGTTATCGCGTTAAAGTCACATTCGACGTTATAAACACTAGACAGGCTCTAGAATCTGTCTGCTTGCGCGTTAACGCCCGCTCCCCGCTTCCGCTCATCTATCCGCTGCTTCAGTGGCCTAAGTTTTTCTGCTAAATAATATCCGTCCAGTAAGGCATTGCAGGTTTTTCCTCGGTGAAAGGTTGCAGGTAGCTGGAAGCTGGCGGCCAACGGGACTAGTTGTGTGGGAAAATCTAGCTTAGTTTTTTCTTTGTGAAATCTCGTGAAAAACCAACAGGAAACGTTTATAGTGATAACTTGCCGAGCTGCTGTGACTTAGACTACGTATATGGCTGTTCTTTGCTCATACAAGAAGTAGAATATTTTCATAAATGGGCGAATTTACTGGCGATTCAAAAGCCGTTATTGGATATTGGCGACAAGAATGATTTAAATGCCATGAAATGAAAACACAAAAAAAAAATTAGGGCAGTGGCTGGATTTGAACCTATAATCTCAGCATTCCGTGCCGTTTTCCAATTCCGCTATATTAACACTGCCATCCTGCGATTTTTTAAATGATTTGATTTGATTTGCTTTATTTCTTAATTTAAATTATCATATAAATTACAATCAGATCGTCAGAAAAAACATAATAAATTAAGAATAAATAATACCAAAAACACAAAAGCAAAATAAAATCACAAAATAATACAATCATAATAATAAACACATATTAATAACACAATTATGAATAGTCAAATACAATACCATGTCAAAGTACTTAATTACACAATCCTTAAAACAATTAGTTAAAACATTGTCTAAATGTAATAATAATGCCTTAAAGTGCTTTAAAAAAACGATTAAAATTTCTTTCTCTTTCTTTCAAAGAAAAACAATGAAAACGGTTCCTTACGCGGCTATTTAACGAATCTAAATACTGACAATTCATAAACCATTTTTGTCTGTCTGCCCGTGAACACGAAACCTGCAAAGGGCTCGAAACGTTGGGAATTACGTTACAAAACACCGTTTTGCTTAGTTTATTTGAATATATACAGGCTATATATATAGCATCTAGTTTTTTAAGCGGGTGCCTAAAAGGTCAGGTAGTAAATCGAACTGCTCTAATTCAACCTAGACTTAAACAACCCGAACCGTTTAGATATCTAGACGAACAACAAAAAACCTTTCGATTCGTGCCCCAATCAAATTAAAAATGATAATCACTAAAGCTTAATTCGGTGCAGGGCTTTCTTGGAAGTTAAAAAAGCTTTATAAATGGACGCCGACAACGGTATCCGATGATCTGCAAAAACTATGTTTCTCGATAAACGAGTCTGCTCAAACGCGCCAATTTTTAAAATGAGCGTCTTTTTTTTTTAATTTAAAATTTCTTTGTTGGTAAATTGCATTGATTAAGCATTAAGGTAATGGAATATAATTTTAAGGATACAATTATTTTTTTATGAGGGAAAGGGGAAATTTTATTCTATAATACATACGTACGAGTATTGTACATAAATACTAAGTTATAGATAATTCATTGTTTTAAATATTTTAGGAACGAAAAATGTAAAACTCTTTACTACCTATATAAGTTATTGCTGTACTGTACTGTAATTTCAGGATATTTTTACAAAGATCCAAATTTAGGTCATTTATATTATATGATATTAAGACTTAAAAAAAACATATGCTTGTAAATGAATGTAGAGTCGTTTTATATAGTTGAACTAGAGTCAATTTCAGATGCTAGTATAATAGATAGTGTTATGTAATCTGTGGTCAGAAATAAAAAAAAAATAACTTAACTAATAGTTTAATAAAAACACGTGCAAAATCCACAACATTAAACTTAATCAAAATGAAGATTTCAACCGAAGCTCTACCCTTCACATAACGCACACATTCAAAAATTCGTTGAGTTTTTTATGTACGACCAGACGAGGGCAAGGAAAGCATACAGCCTGGGGGGATCGCGTGGGGTGCTGGGCGGGGCATTGCAGCTGCATGGGGCTCAAAACCCCGTCAGTCGAGGCGCGCACGGCAAGCCGTCACGACACGTCAAAACACGCGCCAAAACCCGCGTACAAACGAACTGTCAAAATCAAACCGACCAGATCATTGAATGAATGGATTTAAAACCATTCAATTGAACTATAGACTAATTTTGTTTTTTTAAGTGCAATGTAATTTTAATTCGGGTTCTAGTGTTTTCGGAGATTGTTGATGTGTGCGAGCGAGAGGGAAATGGAAAGTCCGGGCGAGGAAGCGGGACGGAGCGCCGCCCCCGCGAATGGGTCCAATAAGATCATTGGTCGCAACGTCAATGGAACCAGTAAGTCACAAGCCGTTTTTTTTAATGTTTTATTTATGGGTTCTGTAAGTAATTTATGTCATACATCTGTTTGGCATTTCATGAGGCGACATTGTAAATTATTACGTAAAAAAAATTAGCGTTGACGAGAAATATTGAAATGTAGGTATGCGCTTTTTAGTGTCGTTTTAAGCCGCGAAAGAATACGAAAAACTGAATTGATAGGCAACTAATAGGTGTATGGGAAATGTCAAACAACGCATAAGTCAATATACTCACAGAATTACAAAACAAAAAAGACTAAATATTAAAAAAACTCACTGAGTAGGTTAGCCAATTAAATTTCTAGGTCACTTCCCGTAGAACCTTCTCGCAATGAATGCCTTCATTCATTTCATAATGCCATGCTATGAGTCATGGACATATTAGACATGGTTCTAAAGTAGTCCATAATTCAAATTGGTGCTGTTCTGACATTGATAAGAATTGAAAGAAGAAGAAAGAATAAAAAAATATTTAATCCTCTTTAAAACAATCCAACAAATATTTAATCATCAGTCCAGAAGTTCAAATGGAATTAAAAAAACTAGCGGATGCCCGCGACTGCGTTCGCGTAGAATTAGTAGCCTATGTCCGTCAGGAATAGTGTAGCTTTCTATCTGTGAAAGAATTTTTGAAATCAGTTCAGTACTTCCAGAGATTACCCCCTACATACAAACAAACAAAGTTTTCCTCTTTATTTTATTAATGTTGATAATGACCTAGTGACACTTCGGATGTAATGTATGCATAGAAACCTTTGGGTAAAAAAATCTCTAAATAGCAGTGAATGCCGTATCAAGAAGGAAGTACGCGGCCGAAGATATAAGTAATTAATAGATTCAGGCGTTACTTTGCGGAGATCCATATCAACAAACTGGAACAGATTACCTTGCTACTCCGCGAAACCAGTGCCGGGCTCGTGCAAAATAGCTGCGTCTGTGCGACACATATATGTTCATGCAAAAACCCACCCTCCTCCGCTTCCACACGAAACAACATATATCACACAGACTCTACACACCACCACCACTAAACACTAAAACTACACGATCGACGCGCGTTTCGCCTCTATACGAGGCATCATCAAGATCGAACGGTACGACCGTCCGCTACTTGCGAATGGCGTACTGACAAACTAAAACATTTTTCTTTAGCCCGGCACTGGTTTCGCGGAGTAGCAAGGTAATTTGTTCCAGTTTGTCGAAGATATAAGGACAGACAGTACGGATAGCAACTTTGTTTTATACTACGTTAGTATTTTAAATATCTTTATCATGACGTGTCGAAGGTCTGCTAACGGTTTTTGAGGATGTATGATTCCATGATGTATTAAATATATTCTAATAATGATTTTGATAGTTTTTTTTTTATGAAATAGGAAGGCAAACAAGCAAGTGGGTCACCTGATGGTAAGTGTACACCACTGCCTATAGACACCCGCAACATCGAAGAGATGACTTACAAATAACCACTTATAACCCCCATAACAGCTTATTTCACCGATTACATAATCAATTAAAGTCACAGACTCCTTCCTTTCATTAAGAAAAGCTAGTTTTTTTGAGTGATATTACGCAAAAAGCTCTGTTCGGAGAATTGTCAGCGCTGGGAATCGAAGCCGCACCGGTAATTTGCGTTTTTCTCTCGCTTTGTCTTGGCGCGGTTTTTGCGTGCCCCTCTGACTCTTAATGCTCTCGAATCGGGATGCTGACGTTTTGATACTTGAAAGAAATATTTAAATTAAGGTGTGTTGTTTGAAATCGTCGTTAAGAAAAAAGTACAAAATGAATTAAATTTAAAAAGCTATATCATGACAACACAAAGAAAATTAGGGTGATGGCAGGACTCGAACCTGCAATATAAGCATTCCGTGCTTGCGTTTGCCAGTTTCGCCACATTACCGCTAACCTTCACCTGTGTGCTTGCAGACGAATATTAATAAAAAAATTACCAGCATGACATAATCGTCACTAACTTTGTCATTCAGTGCGTCTCTGTCTAACTAGCTCAGTGGGAGAGAGAGGCAAGCATCAAGCGATAAAATGAGTATACTCATTAAATCTATTAAGAACAATAACGTAGCCATTATTTTAAGTCTTTAATTTTGCTATTCCTTTTAAGATTTTACGTGCAAATTACTAAATCGGAATTCGCCACCTCTGTGGTTTTGGGCCGTATGCGTACTACCTACCCATTTGATGAAAAGAGACGAAGAAACACGTTAATTAGCAACGCAATGTAACGTAAAATAGCAAGTTTCACGCAACATGGACATACTTAGTAGATAATCAAAACCGCTCGTATAGGAAGACCGTTAATGTACCTACAGTCAAGGAAATTGAAACACGTACCACCGTAGAACCTAGTCGAAGAGACATACGCAAGACATTTGTATGACATAGCCTGGCGTTTAACGCGTCGCGTCATTGCGATAGGGTTCTAAGGTGATACGTGAATATATTTCCCCTACTGTACAATGTTTCATTTTTTCATGTTTATTTGGGCACAAATGGTACAATTGTGCTTAGAAATAATTATCTTATATATAACATTAACCCACAAATAACATATGAATGAATGAATGATGAATGATTCGTTAATTCATAAAAACATATGGTAGGTTCATTATAATAGGATCTTACAACAACAATATGATATTTCTCATAATATGTTTCTAATAAAAGTAATTTCAGCAATTTAATCAGTCAGTAGTCAAAAAAATTAAAACATTTTACTTTACAAAGCTTCGAACATTCCACGACTTTAGACAATTTCAAATAAGTACCTAAATAAGAGGTTTGTCAAAAATACGGGTGACATTTTTGCGGGTGGTAGCACGGTCCGGCCGCATCGCTACCACCATCTTGCTCCCTATTCCAGCCGCTAAGCAGCATTGCTTGCACTGTTGTATTCCGGCATGGAGAGCAAGACAGTCGGTGAACTTACTGGCACAAGAGGTATTCCATCTTGGCCCTCTGGGTTGGCAACGCATCTGCAATATCCTTAATGTTGCGGGTGTCTATGGGGTTTGGTGATCACTTACCATCCGGTTACCCACTTGCTCGTTTACCTTCCTATGTTGTATAAAAAAAACTAAAAAGTAGGTAGAATACCTTAGAGACATATATCTGCCTAAACTTAATCTAAGTAATTTACTTTACTTCAACTCGTCTCACACTCCTTTCTTTTATTAGGCTGCACCGTACAAGTATCAAAGCCATTCCCCAGCAATCGCAATAAAAACCAGCCAGTCTATGTTGTCTGTGGAAAAACCGTGGAAAACTCGGAAAAACTGCGTTCTCATTGCGCGCGGCAAAAACCCGCGTCTTGGGAAATCGCTAATGAAAACTGGCTGGTTTAAAATAGGGCGGGAAAAAAGCAAAATGGCGTACGCACGCATGAAAGGTACTTCTTTTACTATTTATTTGTGAATTTAACCAAAGTTTTTTGCACTATTTTTTATTTATTTATTTTATTTATTTACTAGGCAGGGAATTAAGTGGCGAACTTAATGCGTACTGGTATTCTTCACCTGTTATATCCCGTAGAGAAGTAGTCAGTATCTTTATTACACATTTATAACATAAAAAACATGTAATAAAATCTTCTACAAAACATTGTTTTTAGGGTTCTGTAATGAAAGGGTCCGTAACTCTACTAGAGCAGTAGCACGCTAGCGGTTTTTTTTAAATTATGGTTTTCCCATCTCTAGCGTTTATCGCGCACATAAACGCATCCGTCCCTCTCGCAAACGCGCACTGGCCCCCAATTCTGGCGCTCATCGAGATTCATCTGACGTTCGAGATGTGTCAAAATATGACAGATTGTAAAGGGATTTGACAGCTCTTTTTGACTATGTCGAGTGTGACTTTATCTCTACTGACGCGAGAATTGCCCCGCTGGTTAGAAAAGGATTATGCTATATGTCATCAATAAAAGCTAGCATGCTAGACCCCCAGTTAGGGTTGCCAGGTCCAAAAATAGAAAAGCCGGACACAGGTTCATATTAAGCCGGATATTTTGCCCTAAAAGCCGGACGCAAATACTAACGTAGCCTGATACATCGAGACGAGATCGCGAGTCATGCTTATGCGTTGCTTGTCCGCTAGACTTTGGTCGCGCGCGGCGGGGTTGACCAAAAGCCTAACAAAAGCCGGACAGGCCGGACTTTTGCGGGTGGTAGGACCTTGTGCAAGGTCCGTCCGGATCGCTACCACCATCTTGCTCGCTAATCCTGCCGCTAAGCAGCAGTGCTTGCACTGTTGTGTTCCGGCGTGGAGAGCAAGACAGCCGGCGTAATTACTGGCACACGAGGTATTCCATCTTAACCCTCTGGGTTGGCAACGCATCTGCACTCTCTTTGTTGTTGCAGGTGTCTATAGGCGGTGGTGATCACTTACCATCAGGTGACCTACTTGCTTGTTTGCCTTCTTTTGTTGTATAAAATAAAATAAACTTGTATTTACTTGGCCGGACACGACTGTAAAAGCCGGACACTTGGCAACCCTACCCCCAGTAGACTCTTCAAATGTTCACACACACACACATAAACACATACATCCTTTGGTTGCTATAACAACAAATAACGAAAATAAAAATAAAAAGGACTCCTATACAAGAAACACAAGAAAAAGAAGTGTTTTTTCGACGCTTTTTGTACGGAACCCTTTAAACGCGATGGGATTTTCTAAATGCTTGCATTGCTGCTTCTATGCTTTCGCATATTTATGCGTAGTGCGTTGGGCGAAATACGCAGACCCTGTTTTTTTTAAAGCAGTATGTTTCATTTTGCATTGTAGGCCGGTCGCTGCACGAATGTACCGAAACATTAGGTTAGTATGTCAAAATAGGATTTTTGACTAAAATTTTCTGCTATGGCTGCCGTAATATAGGTTTTTTTTTATTATTTTGTGACCCATATTATTTTAAAATAACCATCTACAACAATTTAACACTTTCACGCTATTTGGTTTAAGGTGTCAAAGTAAATACCCAATTGGGTCTATTACCAGAATCCATGACAAAATTTGTTTGGAATCTAGTCTGACCCCGTAAAGTTAATAAAAATATTACCAAAAAACCTAGCCTACTGAGTACAACTTTAGATTGGCTGGTAGAGAATGTCTAAAGGCGTTAAGTGCGCTTTTTGTACATTGCATAGTTAATTTTCTGCAATAAATAAAATTATTAAAAATCTTCAGAACTTTACGGTTTCTTAGGACGACTGACAATTAGGACAAAAAATACATTATGAAAAACTTTATCAGGGATTCGCTACCCTAAGGATATAAGGCTTGAGAGTATTTTTAATTAATAATGCGATACTGCGGTTGTAGACACTGTAGTGTTCGAGAGATCCTGCACTAAACATTGAATGAAAGTAGCCGAGAAAGAAATCTATAAAATATTTTAAACATAACATGAATATTCGATACTACCCCTCCCCCCCCGCTCTCCCACCCCCCTCCATCTTTACATCGGTTCCCCTTAACTCATAAGCCCGTGGCACCGAAACTTAGCCGCCACGAGTTGTAGAGTAATCAGAAATCACGTTAAACCTAACGATTCTTGATTCTTCTTCTCTATTATGGCGGCCGTGGGCCTTGTGCCAACGCGACGTCAGTTGCGTTTGTGTTGGTTGGCCAAAGAGTATCGCAAGTGTAGGTGTTGGCCGGTTATATCCTGTTACACATATGACACGATAGCTAATGTTCCGTAATAATGTTTCGGTTAAGTTTTTAAATTAATGTTTACTTTAGTCTAAAATGTATATTTTGCAGTGCCCTACAGGGTTTCGTAAAGTTTCTTTATTGAAACCAAATAAATATTTTTAGTTTGATTTTGAGTTGAGTTGACTCATAAGCAGAAGCTTATGAGTCAACAGACAGTAGAGGAAAAAACTATCAAGGCAAGAAATTGCCCGAGAAAGGCACGAAAAAGTCCGAAAACACTGAACCGCTGCTGGATTCTCGATTTATCTGAACGAAAACAACTGTCAAATCCTTTTGAAATCTGTCATTTCTTGACGTATCTAGAATGCAAGATGAATCTCGCATTGACCCAGAATTGTCTCGCGGAAATGTCTTGTCACGTCGAATCACACATGAAAATGCACAATTTACGAAATTTTACAAAAAGGACAAACCATAAACCAATAAAATGTTTTTTTTTCTACACAAGCCGGCTTTCCGTATGAGTATTCGATTAAGCCTTTTTAGGTGTCACCTCGCCGTGTGCTGACCGTATTTGAAGTATTTCTGCATAAAAGACCCATTAACAGTCTGTGGCAAAAAGAATGAAAAATAGCGGACGCAAATAAAACTGTGACAGTCATAAAAATTTAATATAAACAAAACACGCTATCTTATTAAAATAGGTTAAGGAAGTTGAATTTTATGGTTTGTGGGAAAAACTTTGACCCTTATTTTGGCTATGTGTAAAAATACCATTTATAAAATATACGTACGTAGGCAATTTAAAACAGTTTTTTTTTTTATTTAATATTGAGCAAATGAAGTCTTTATATCTGATGCAAGAGCTTCAGATATCTTTCGTTATTCAGCTGATGCAATGTCTCAATTCATTTAAACATGCATTCCTAAATTAGATTGGTTTTCTATCTCGCTAAAAACATGTAAATATTCTCCTTAAATGTATGTATTCTCTCGCAAAAACCACCCCTTAATCCACGGCGACAGCAATCTACATAATATGCAGATTCGCGCCAATTTTTACTCAACTTCAGCATAATATCATAATAAATGTATATGGTTTAAGAATGCACTCCTATATTCTTGATATACAGCCGCGGAAATGCTTCCTGTTTTATTTTTAAATAACACGGCTGTATAAAGGAAACATGTGCGATATTCTGAACTTAAAAATAAACGCGGCCGTTTTACAGCAGTGGTGGAGGGAGGTAATTGAAGGACATAAAAAGTGTATGCTGTTTTGGTTTTATAGACCTACTGTGAGCGGTTTAAGAATAATTTAATTTAGTTGTTTCTTTGAATACCGTAAATATGCAGTTATGAATGTAAAAATAACAAGCGGCCACAAAAAATACCAACTTGAAATTTAATGAATATTTAATCATCCAGACGTGCCGGAAAAACACCACGAAAGTTGCAAATCCCGTCGAAATATGTCATTTCGGTAGCGAAATAAATATGGCGACGATCGCTAGCGCTTATTATAAATAATTAATGATTCCACCCGCTCTTATGCACGATAAAATGCCATTACGGTTTTCATTTATCGGGGCGTGCAAAAAACCGAAAACCGCCGACAGCCGAGCGCGCCCAAAAAAATACCTTTAAAAGCGCGCGGACATCGCTCGAATTCCCGCGGTTTTACGGACGGTCATTTGACTCCGCCATTATCTTGAGAATTAAACTGTAAAAAACAACGGCCCGATAAAGGTATATTGTTTTTGTGACATAAATAAAGGGAATATGGAAAGGGCGCAAAGCCAGCCACCGCCGCCTCCTAATGGCGTCAACACGATAAATATTGTACTCATGAAAATTCAAGCCTTCGGAGACGAGACGACGTTAAAAACAAGATGATTCGGTTTTTATTGGCGCGCTGCGTGCAATAATTATATATGGGGTACCTTTATAATAATTTGATGATTTTAATTAAGACTAACACTCTTAAGTAAGTACTTCAAAATTAAAAAGTCTTTCCATTAACCTTTTTTGCTGTTTAAACGTTCGGGTTTAGTGAAAATAACCCTCCCTTCTGGCGACACTCGGGTAAGAATATGTTTGTGAGCAAAAGACTAGGCGATACTTATACAGTAGCACTAGTCTAACAGATACTTCGTACGTATGAGTATTACTTACTTTCTTATGAAAGATGCCCTGCAATAACGACGAAGTATGATATCAAAAGGATTGTGTAAGTAAATACTAGCCCCCTTATTCATAAACGCTTCGTAAACGTTTGTTAGTTAACATTTTTTATGTCTTTATCTGTCATTGTGGCGTTTGCCTTCAAATGAAAGGAACAAAACATTTGTTAGCTTAAAAAGATTGTAAATTTTTCTATGAATAAGGGGTTAGCCACAAAAAGTTTGTATGTAGGGGGTAATCTCTGGAACTACTAAATCAATTCCAAAAATTCTTTCACTAATAGAAAGCTACACTATCCCTGACGGACATAGGCTACTAATTTCACGCGAACGAAGCCGCGCAGTTCCGCTAATAAATAAATAAACGTTTATTTCGTCCAGTATCCATACGGGTTAAACAGAACAAAAAAATACAATATTTATTTATGAACTAGTGTTAGTCCCAACAGTAAAGCGACTAGGGGAGGGTTAAGTCTGGGTTAGGCCCACCCTAGTTAGGGTTGCCACCTTTTTTTAGGATGAATAAAGTATTTTTCATTTTGGCAGAACAAAAATAAAGTACACGTCATAAAAAAGAGTATCTATTATTTTTTTCCATTATTTGTCCGTAACGAGCCATTATCAATCAGTTTTACGTACATAGAGTATTTTAGCGTACTTTATTGGTGTCTTAGATTGTAAAGTACGCCTACATGAAAAAGAGGACATTGATACTCTATTTTAGAGTACGGGTGGCAACCCTACCCATAGTTGCGGAGCTATGGGGTAGAGTCCCTTATAAATAGCCCTCGGGCGAACCCAGGCTCTGGGGTAGCAATAAAGATTTCCTAACCGTTAAAATAAACCTATATACTAAAACGGGCGTTTTCGTAAAACAAAGCACGTAACTGTAATTTAAAAAAAAGTTAATTTTAATTTTTAATTTGTAAAAAATTATTAAAACCAAAAGAGTGCGTGCGAACTCGTGAGGATCCCGTACTAATACTTAATAACTTTAAGAAATTATAACTAAATAAATATTATTCTGGAGTGCGATTTTTGAATCTCACCAGGTGACTAAAGCCGTTTTTAATAGAGATTCGGCCATTTGGGTGAGCTTTAGTCACCTGGTCAGATTTAAAAATTGCACCCCTGTTCTATTCTAAGCCATCGTACCTACCTATTACTATTAAGCGGGTGGTAGGACCTTGTGCAAGGTCCGTCCGGATTGCTACCACAATCCTGCCGCCAAGCAGCAGTGCTTGCACTGTTGTGTTCCGGCGTGGAGAGCAAGACAGCCGGTGTAATTACTGGCACAAGATGTATTCCATCTTTGCCCTCTGGGATGCACTTCGATTATCGAATCTAATACTACTCTGCTACCGCATTATTACTATAATACCTACATTCGGATTAAATTTACTGTGAAAAGTGAGCATCGTGTAATAGGTTCCGTTTTTTTATCGGATGTACGGAACCCCAAGAAGACCGAAATAGCAGCATACGTTATACTACACATCTTCACTATGTTTGTGACTCTACTTAAGAAACCCCCATCCATGCAACCGCAAAAAAATCTGCATTAACTCTTTCATTAAAACTCCACACGTCTCCAACGAAACAAAAAACAGATCGCCGCATCGTGACATGATAAAAAACCTCGTCGTTTGAGTTCCGTTCCTTTTGAATGTGGACGACCGTTTTAATATCAGAAATGACAGATGCGTCACTACAACTTACCATTCGGTCAGTAGCCACAAAAAGGCTGTAAAAAAACGCATAAGACAACAATTAAATAGCATTTGCATAAACACATCACATTGTAGAGTCGACAAATTTATCTGACACAGTGGCAGAAATTGGAACTAATCCCGTCACGTGTAAATATCACGTTTTTCAGTATACGACAGCGCCACTGCCATTGGTTCGAGTAAGTTTGCAGACCGTAAGAAGTGAATGAAAAGAACAGAGAGGCTTGAAAAACTTTAACCGCTGTTTTCGAACGCATCTTTGCGTAACTGAGTTCTTTATTTGAATTGAATGGTTGGAAAGATTGTCTATTGTCTGTGGCGGGGGTGTCTGAGATTGTGGTTTTTCATATTGTTTACATAGGTTATTTTTTTTAAACGGTTTTATGAATATCAAGTATGTAGTGGTAGCTTTATTGGTACCTATTATGTATAAAATAGAGTCATGTGCCGTTTGCGCCCGAATAAATAAATAAAAAATCGTAAAACTTTTTTTTATTTATAGTACTTTTTTTGAATTTTTTGAAATAATTATATTTCAATCTAAAACATTTTTGTGTTGAAAACACTGCAAACATAATGCGGTTTGTCCATTATTTACGCATGCTCGATTGATGCATTTAACAACTTAATCAGCCTATTTTTCCGTGGTACAAGTGATGACCGGTAAGCAGAGTTCGGCCATTTGATAAAATGAAAATGAAAATGAAAAAAATATTTTGCAAGTAGGCCATATAGGCTCTTTTACATGTCTGAATCTACTAACGCTTCGGAAAATGGAAGATACTACTGAGAAGAAACGCCGCAAGAAACTCAGCAGTAAATTTTTTTTCTTCTCTTTTCAAAACAGAGCTAAAAGAGCTAAACATCAATATATGACAATTCCCGCATTATTAAAGTTGAGGTCACATACGAGATGAGGTCACATTCGAGATGTCCTCATATTCAAGATATGGTAAAACAGGATTGCCAGGCCCCAAATTCTGGTAACTAGAATCATCTTTCACATTCGAGATATGTATATCAAAAAGTGATAGATTTTGAAGGAAATTCACAGCTCTTTTTGACGTACCTATCGAGAATATCGCAAAAAATCCCATAGTGTTGGATGGTTGACTGGTTGAGAATGCCGTAAGTCATTTGTACATTGATTTTTGTAAGGTGCAAAATTATGTATTAAGCTTATAAATTAATAAAAATAAAAATCACACTTGATGCAGTGGCTTTATTTTAATTTTTGAATTAGAGATGACCTCACATTCAAGATATATGTCGAAAAGAACTGTCAGATCTTTTTGGATACTGGTAACTTTTGCATACCTCGAATGTGAGTTGAATGTCGAATAACGCAAGAATAGGGATCAAGTGTAGACAATTTTACAAAATCATAACGAAGTAAATTACGCAAATTTGGCCACTCAAAGCAACGATGGTGTGGCTGAGGGCCTTAGGCTGCTGATAACTTTCCTAAGTGAAATAAAAGACACTCTTTCTACGATAGCTGTATTCAGACTGAATCGAACACTAATAAAACAAAAGATATAAAAATCATAAAAAAGTATAAAAACAATAAACTTATGAAAAAAGGTTGTGCCTCCGGCACAGATGGGATGGGGTGTAGGAAAGGGAAGAGGGGAGACCCCTCTCTTCTTATCTTCTCTCTTCTTCTTGGCGGTTGGCTGTAACACGGCCTCCTTAGATTCATAGTTTGGTATGGTTTTAAAAAGCTGTGTTTTATTTTCAAATTTTGATTTTTTGGTCTCTCTGGCTGGCAGTTGCGCTGTCAGGTTCATTCAGTTCGGAGTAAAAGTGTAATTCTGTCAAATTAAAAGCTTAAATACCACTGACTTATAAGTAATGGACTTCTAGTCATCGTTTAAAATATGGTCGCATCAAAAGTAGAACAAAAGTACTGCAAATCGTCAATCGCTCGCGCTGTCAGTCTGTCGGACCGACGGCGCTGCTGTCAATACTTTTATTTTGTAAAAAAAAACCATTTGCAACGCAACTTAATATACATATTATTATTTTATGCAGTTAGACGTAAAGTTATAAATCCAATGACTATAAATGGTAAGCTAATAATTTGCATTTGTAACATTGGCGGCAACCTGTACTCTCATGTCGATCCGTTTTTCTGCTGTCATTTAGTATGACACTGTACATACATGTATTATAATATCATTGTTAAATACTGGTAAAACTGGTGTTTCCATTTCCATCATAACCTATAATCCACTCGCTAACCTAACAGGTTGATTCTGCATACTTCAATCTTGATATTTGACAGAACGCTGTAAGTTTTTCGCTTGCACCTGTTTGTAACGGTAATCGACATCAACTTGCAGATTTTGGTTAAAGCGGAATACAAAATGGCGTATAAAATATTCGATATTACTGGTCTATCAATAAATTAATATTGTCATGCTAATATATGCGCCTTGTATGACTTTTTGTAGTACATAGAGGTGCGCGTGCGCACTACCTGTAATCTTTCTAAATTTATTATCGCCGATCGTCTACTTTTTTAAGGTTCTATACCCAAAGGTTGCCAACGGGATCGCATTATTAAGCCTCCGCTGTACGTCCGTCCGTCCGTCTGTCACAGGGATGTATCTTTTTAACCGTAATAGGTAGATACTTGAAATTTTCACAACATGTTAATACGGCTGAATGGCCGCTACAAATAACGTTATATCTATCTATCTGCAACAGCAAATTATAAAAATTAAGAAGTTAAAATTAAAGGGGGTCACAAGGAAGGTGTTTATTTCGGCGATTGTACGTACGCATCCCTTCGTGCGCAAGTTCGACTCGCACTTGGTCGGTTTTTTATGGAAAGAAAGGCAAAGGAGTATATGGGTGATCTTATGGTAAGTTATCACCGCTATCCATGGGAAACAGCGACCCTAAGGAGAATGCGCACCTTTAGACTTAACAGTTAGTAAATTAAATTTACCGCCATAAACTGAAATAGCATTTATATACTTTTTGCTTCTTTAACTCAGCACCGACGTCATAATTTTGCAGCCATTCAGACGTACACGTGCGCTTCTGCGCTTGCGGCGTTCGAACAACAACGCAGGGCCCAATTTCATAAACGCTACAGGCGACAGGTGACAGTGACAATACGCCGTTCATTACTGTGTCGACATGTAACGCTACAGACTTAACATCATAGCGGGCAAGGAATGTATACCAAATTGCTACTGTCACCTGTCGCCTGTGGCGTTTATGAAATTGGGCCTAGCAATAAAGGAATCTATCGTATTATAAAAACTTGAGCTGCATAACACAAGGTGTTTTAACGTCAATCTCCAAAACAAATATGTATACTTAAACAATAAATCATAAACGCTAAAAATCACCACAAAAATTAAATCAACACCTGTCCTGTCTAAAGTCAAACAATCAATAAATATCAATTCAAATCCACATGCAATGAATATCAAATTAAGGTCAATGACCTCCTTGACACACTAACGTAAAAACATTCGGAACTCACCTCAACCCAGTTTCAATAAGAATCAGCGGAAACGTAACATTTATCTTTGTAATTGATTTTTACCCAAGTTAAATGAAATCCAATGAGTATTAAAAAAAACTCTATTCCGAAGGCATTACGAGTGCATTGAAGCGTAAAGATATCCTTGTGATGTCCGGCAACATCTGCCAAGACAGCTGCTGTCAAGATTAGATCCCTTTTTCGAACCCTTTTCCGTTTCCTTTCTCCCTCTGACGTATAGGAAGTAATAAGGACTACCAAGGGCGATCGAATCACGGTCAATGTCAGAGCGCCACAAATTTATTAAAAAAATTACACCTCATTGAGTTTCTTGCCGGTATCTTCTCATCAGAGGTTTTTCCGAACCGGTGGTAAATTTTATGACATTCATAAGTGCTTCCTGTAAGCCTAATCTGAATAAGAATATTTTTACTTAAGTAGGCTTTATTACTGCGGGTCGTATTCTGAAACGTCAATCGCTGTTTTTTTTAAAGGAAAAAACGACATCGCCTTCAAAATTCTTAAAGCATTCTATTCTATAGATGAGAGGACAGTGAAAAATTTCGTTATCATAAAGGAAATAGAATGCTAATAGTATTCTGTATTCTGTGTTTAAAAGGAATGTTGAATGCGGTTTTTTTTTGTAAACTTTTTCCTTTTTAAAGAGTGTGTTGGGCAAAGGCCTCTCTTCTTGACATCCACAACCGCCTATCCTGGAGCTGTGGCCCGTTTCACTAAGCTACAATTTACAATTTTACAAGTCTAAACCGGCAACACTGGTCAATAATGACCAATGGCAATGGGCATAATGACCAATGTTGCCGGTTTAGACTTGTAAAATTGTAACTTGTAGCTTCGTGAAACGGGCCACTGGTGGTAGTTTTACCAGCATCGGCTATTCGTGTTTTGAAACGCAGTGATACATTTATGACTATAAACCAAAGACTCTACAAACATTAACATTATTTATCAAGAACCTTAACATATTATTCCATTTAAAGTAATATTATTTTATTAAAAGCTTAAACTTCCAAAACCAAAATAATGAGTCGTAAGAAATGCAGCAGTGTTTTGAAAAACGGACGTTTCACATAAAGACCCAGTTTTTAGTAAGTAAGTATGTCCTCCGTTTTTAATCATGTGGAAGGTAAAGACCAGATATTCTTCCGAGGAGTGTATTATTTAGTATTTTACAAATGCGGGTTTGCGGGTGGTAGGACCTTGTGCAAGGTCCGTCCGGATCGCTACCACCATCGTGCTCGCTAATCCTGCCGCTAAGCAGCAGTGCTTGCACTGTTGTGTTCCGGCGTGGAGAGCAAGACAGCCGGTGCAATTACTGGCACAAGAGGTATTCCATCTTAGCCCTCTGGGTTGGCCACGCATCTGCACTCTCTTTGTTGTTGCAGGTGTCTATAGGCGGTGGTGATCACTTACCATCAGGTGACACTTGCTTGTTTGCCTTCCTATGTTGTATATAAAAAAAAAACTACGAATAATGTAGAGCATATTATAATACAGACAATTCTATTCGACAGCCTTACATTAACAAGAGGATTCATTAGATTGAACCAAAACAGGTTCTATCACAAATCTTTACATAGCATAAAACAAATACACCACACAGCGGATTTTCATAGCTTTTACTGTCATTTAGTTTTTTTTTAGTTTTTTATTTACAATTACGTCCTATAATTGAACCCGGGCGAAGCCAGAGCGGGTCGCTAGTAACAAATAAATGTAATAAATAAAATTAAATAATAAATAAAGTTTCATTTTCAGGTAGTACACCCATATTAAAGTAAAAGTAAAAAAAAGATTAACAGATTAAAATTAAATTAAATAATATGTAAGTATGTTGAAAACCATTTTTTTAATATATCATAGATCGATGATAGAGCCTTGGCTGCCAGTCACCTGACCTACTAATTGAACATACCAGAGAGGAGAGGTCTAACCACTTGTACAATCCAGCTAAAACCAATCTTATATCTATACAAAATAAAGGCGATATTATATGAGTCAGTCAAATTGTCATGGGTGTAATGATAGGGTAAAAGGAATCGAGGTTATTGTGTATTTTACAGTTTTTGATGTTTCTTTTTCAAGAAATGTAACTGGACAGTTTTAACTTTTAATAAAGTTTTTTTTTATCACCATAATTATTGTAGTTACACATCACTATACAAGCGGTCACATATTTGGTCTACTTACGAGCATTAAAGGGTTGTTACTAAACGTAAACTATTACAAATAATTTTATTAATCATCAAGCAAGAATAGATGTATTTAGATTGTGTATTTGTAAGTTTTGTATTTATTGATATTTCTTTTGTTGTAATTAAAACTTTAAATATTGGTGTCTGAAGCAAGAGTAACATCCCCATTGCGTTGTTACAATTAAGAAACTAAAAGGAAAGGGTTAACTTTCAATTTCTTCCCTAAATTAATTAACGAATACAACACATGTTAATATTTTGTATGTTCGTTTGTCACGCTTTCACCCAGGAATAGGCATTAGTCACCTTAACCCTTTGCCACCTGTTGGATAAAAAAAAACAAACGTCAGTTGCTTCCCGCCAAGCTGGCCATAGAGATTTGTTTTATTTCTTTTTAATTGTTAATTTGAATGATTGCGGATGCCGCTGCTGCGTTTTTAAAGGGTCTGATTTTAGTGGCCAGCATCGGAAGTAACATGTGTCTTTGGATTGTCGTTCCAAATTCGATCGTCATTATTTTTAATTTTATTCAACGCCGTTGAGGCATGGGTCTGCTCATCGGCTGTATATTTTTTCATACTCAATTTGGATATTTTTAGTATGGTTTTCGAGAACTGTTCCATAATGAAAATTGTGTTGATTTTTTGGAAGAATACTGTATCTAACTGAACGTAGAGATTTTTTATGACGCTTTGCATTATCCCAAGTAGAGTTGGACCAATTAGACGTTTAGCGGCACTAATATGACTGACATGGGATAGGTAATTTATCGCTCAAGGCAGTGAAAATCTATTTAACTAGTGTCATAATAAAGGAATGTACTGAGCGACGCTGAGGAATAACTTAAACTTGATCAGTCATATTAGCTGGAGAGCCCATTAATGTGTAATTGGAAAGTTTCATTTTTATGTAAGTTTATCAGGAAGATGTATGTACAGTCAGCGTCAAATATACCAGAGCGGGCAAGGTGTCAAAAATATCTGAACTCGATTCTATTGTCGAATACGCTCGGGCGTGTTCAGATATTTTTGACCACCTTGCCCGCTCTGGTATATTTGACGCTGACTGCACGTCGTCAGCAAGTACAATTTTATTAACATCCTAACGTTTCTAAGCCAAATTAAGTCATTACATTTAATTAAATGCGATTTTATGTATGTCTTGCATTTACATTCATCGGATTTAGAAGCAATTTGACTTGACAATCCTTTTTATACTGACGTAAGAATTGCCACAGGTTACCCCACAGATTTTAAAAAGGAATTTTGCTTAATTTTATTAATTCCTTGTGGACAAGAAAACTTATTTTATTTTTATTTATAAAATAGGATGACAAATGAACAAGTCGAACACTTGCTGGTAAGTGATCACCACCATCTATAGAGATCTGCAACACCAAGGAGATTGCAGTTGCGTTGACAACCTATAGAGGGCTATAATAGATCACCTCTTGTGCCAATAATGTCACCGACTGTCTTGCTCTCCACGCCGGAACACAACCATGCAAGCACAACATCGTCTTAGTTTTGATTACAAGGATGGGTAATTTACGTAGATCTCTGTTTCTTTGTTTTAGATATGCTACTGTATTATCCCTAAAAAACCATAAACAACATGAAATATTGAATTAACCTCTCACGGGGTTCTCACACTCTTTTTCATTTGTTTCTAAAAAAGTTTACAAAAACGCGGGAACCCACATCGCTCTATAGTCTATGGTTAACGCTTGATATAGGTTTTTTATACAGACACCTGTACTGGGAAGGTGAGGGAGAGGCATCAGAGGGCGAAGTAATAAAGGAGTGAAAAAGTAATGATAAAAAACCTAATGATGTGACGTGAGAATGCGTTTATAGTTGACGTGTAGTTGTGTTGCCATTACAGTGGGTATACTAGATCTTATGGTTGTTGGGATTGGCATTGTACAGTCAGCACCACAACTAACTTAACTCAAACAGGTTAAATAAAGATTTATACAAGCTTTTACCTTCATTACAATAGAGTCGTGAGTAGATTTTTTGACCTCTTCAACGGTGTAGATATTTTTTGCTTCTAGTGAGGATACAGTTCACAATTTGTACTAGACTAGTACACTAGTACCTACGTGAAAGTTTTACTTATTAGTTATTAATGGGCTCATATTATTAAAAAAAATATAGCCTATGTCACCCAGACTACAATTATGAACCGATTGACACCTCATTCATCAAAATCGGCTCAGTCGTTTAGGCACTACAGTGGAACATACGTAAATACAAACATACATACATAGGCTGCTAAAAACATAACCCTTCTTTTTGGCTTTGCCGTAGTCGGGTAAAAATGAGCACCTCTAGCGCGATAAATGTATTAAATAGCATTGCGATTTATATCTGACTTCTGATATTATAAGACATTTTCTGTACAGATAACTCTGTAGGTAAAGTAAATTTATTAGTTTATTAGTTACTTACATAATTTTTAAGTATTTTCAGCGGCAAATTTCCACTTAGTACTTACTACAGTTTTTTTTGTGACCTTTGTTTTTAAGCGTCCGCAGCATGCAATCTACAATCAGATATACCAAAAAAACCATAAAGAAGCGACCACCTTTCCTATTCAAATCAGATAAAAGGGGATTTTATCTTCAACGTACTTAATAAGTAACCGCCAACTGTCCAGTCGCCCCCATTTCATTTTTTACCAACCTCCTTACTCTATGGTCATGTTTGACGTTCTCACGGAAGACGCTGAATGGAGTACTCCGTGTCTATGATTAAAAAACGCGGAAGGGTTCAAATTATTAGTTTGTTTTCGCTGGCCGTAAGGTGCGTCTCTGTGGGAATAAATGACCCCACTGACACGGTTTTTTCATTTTTTTTATCTTCCGGTAAGATGTTTTTGAATTTAAATTAGGGTTGACTGGACCACGGGTGTTGAGTTACTTCTAAACTTGTCTAGTACGAGTATGTTCCTTGATTTTGGTATGAAAATAGGGTGTTGCGCTGACCGTTTTTAAGGCTAATAAAGGAGAAAGCATCTATAGGGCGTTCATTCATGTTCTGTACTATAATAGTCTTGTAAAACATCTCTCCCTTCAGTTAAATATGATAAGGGCGAGTGTCTTTGTTCAACGGAGGATTGTGTAACGAACTCTTTCCATATAAACGGCTGATATTGACGAATGAACTGAGAATCGTTTTATGTCAAACATGGTTCAAACCAGGATCCAATGTTTTGAGTTTTTTCGTTATTTATGTGCCAAAACAACTTTTAGAAGTATAAGCTTTTCGGTACGTTTAATCACTGCCCCCGATCACAAGGCCATTCTTCTTATCTTATAACACTAATTGTTAGATATAGCTGCACTGAGTGATAAGGTATCTGTCAGTCGTTGGTAGAGCCAGTGATGCATTGGCATTATGCATTACATCTCTGCGTCTCTAACGCATCTCACCTAAGCTTGAAAAAAAACCAACTTCCGATTCAAATCAGAGACAAAAAACAAAAGAGTGACTGGCTGATTTACATACGGGATTGGAGCGGAAAAAAACTTTATAAGTTTTTTCAATCGAAAGTGAGATTTGGGCAGGTGGATGTTTTTTTAGTAATTAATCAGGTTTGCATCTGTTTGGTAATTACGCTCTGAAGGGTTAATCAAATATAATAAAGAAATTAGAGTGACGGGCAGCATGTGTTCCCACTGATGCGGCTGTTTGATATTATTCGTAATTAAAAATGGAATTAAAACGCGTATAATGAAAGCTTCAGGAAATAACAGTGTATGTTTGTAAAAACACCTCTGACCTAAGAACCTAAATTCATTGACATATCTAAACAACTGTCAAAATTATGCAGTGCGACGTAAATTCGTAGTACGTACTCTAACGATGTGAGAGTGTAGTTGCCTATATGGGGTAGCGAATGCAACCCCGGTTATTTCCTCTAAAAAAAACCGGTTTTAACCGGTTACTTCTTAGAGAAAATAACGGAGTTTGCATTTCCTAAGCTGGGGCCTATCCTATACCACAAAACAAGTACATGTACAGTCAAGGAATTTAATTCCCTACCCATTTCGTTGAAATGTCGTCTGACATTCGCAATGCATTAAGGTCGATATGTCAAACTAACGTCTTGCTCTATAGCTCTTATGGTGACAGTTTGCTATATGCTATTGAACCTTGAGTGGGTTGGAAATTAAATTCCTTGACTGTACTACAACTTAATATATTTGTTATATTTTTGTATGTAAATTGTTACAATTATCTGTAGACCAATATTTCTAAGATTAGATTCCATTTCCGAAAGTATAAATGAATAGGAAAGTTTGGTTTTCAGCTAATGGTTTACGAATGAGTTGTAGTAAGTCATTTTATATGATATTTCGCCGTAGTAGTAATAGCCCTGACTTTATTTGTAATATTCCTATAGCTAAATCATATTGCGTACGTTTTTTAGGTCTAGACTTGGACCCATATTTGAGATGGCATCTACAAATTGAAACTGTCAATAAAAGGCTGGCAAGTGCTTGTTACGCAATGAAAAGTCTGGCGAACTTTGCCGACAAAGACGTATTAAAAAGTGTATATTTTGCTTATTTTGAAAGTATTGTCAGATACTGCATAGAGGTGTGGGGCAACGGATCTTATATAAATTCTGTTCTCTTAAAACAAAAAAAAGCCATAAGAATAATCGAAGGCTGTTCCAGGGTACCAGCTACTCATAGACATATGTTCATTGGCAACAAAATCCTAACTATCGTTTCGCTATACTTGTACCGTGTTTGTATATATGTCCATAAAAATAAGAATAAATATTGTACACTTGGACAAAGCCAAAACTATAACCTTAGGAACAATAGTAAATTAGTACTGACAGAGTCTCAATATGCACATTTCGACAAAAGTTTATGTAATAATGCTATCCGAGTGTACAACAAACTTAGTAATGACCTGAAAGAGTTCGAGGATTTGAAGTCATTTGAAAGACGAGTGAAGGATTATTTTATCAAGAGACCGTACTATTCAATTGATGAGTTTTATGCAAACGCACTGGATTGATGTACTATCAAAAAAAAATATGTATAAATTTAGGAACTATGTAAAGTCCAGAATGTATTTGATACTTCTAATTAGTCTGTTTTGTAATTTAATGTAATACTCTTATTTTAACGGAATTTTACTGCAATTTTCTAATTTTACTACAATTATAACCAAATGTATTTTGTTAATATTGACTATGACCGACTATTTGATAATGCTTTAAGTAATCACCTATGAAAATAATTATCATTAAAAAATTAAACAATGAAAATATTATAAATTAAGATTCTGTTTAAGTTACAATTGTATTTGCATGCATTTTCAATGTTTTACGCAAATAAATATTATGATTATGATTATGATTATGATTATGATTAGGAAAACAGTGTTTATTTTATAAATTTGGATCGCATACTTGCTAACTTTCACCCCCTTTTAGCTTACTTGAATGATAGAATTTCTTTTTTTAAATACTTAGGGCCGTTTTTCCAACTTTTTCTTACCTACCGAAACGTTTACAAGGATATAAAAAAAACTAAATTGGTACAACCATTCGCAAGTTTTGCGCTTAGCAACGAATATTTCATTTATATTTGAAGATCATTCGTCCTTTGTTACGCTGACTGCTAAAATGTAGTAATATTTATTTCTTTTTTTTTTCTACAACACGACGACTCAAGCGAACAAGCACACGAGCAAGTGGGTCACCTGATGGTAAGTGATCACCACCGTCCATAAACACCTGCAACACCAAAGCGATTGCAATTACGTTGCCAATCCGGAGTAAAAAAGTTGCCAGTAATTTCACCGGGTGTCTTGCTCTCCACGCCGGAACACAAATGTGTAAGCACGCTGCTTAGCGGCTGGATTAGCGAGCAAGATGGTGGTAGCGATCTGGACGGACCTTGCACAAGGTCCTACCACCCGCAAACTTTAAAATAATGTAGACAGAAAAGAGATAACACAAAACTAATTCCGTTTTCCTTACTCTAAAACGATCGAAGAAAGAAAGTAGCGCGTGGAAAAGTTTCCCAGCAAACATTATTAAGTATTTAACCGATCACAAAATTAATGTGTGTCCAAAAAGCAAATTCCGATAAAACGGCCATCTTTTATCGAAAAAAAAACAATTACCACAGACAACTTCTAAATTGAAAAGCCACAACTGCCCGCGGCGCCACTTTACGTATTCTACACATGTTCCCATTAAAATGTCTAATTGGTAACCCTGGGGGTAGTTAGCACCTCACCTACTATCGACATTAAAAAAAATGGAGAATTTCTGTTTCACAACCCTAACTTTAAGGTTTGCATAGGGTTGGTGAAAAAACGTGGATACTCGAAGTCGTGTTTTTAACAACGAAATTAGAATTTTTAAATGGAAAAAGAGAGTAAAACGAGCATGCGGGTTGTGGTTGGGAAGTTATTACCGCCGCCTATGAGAACTTACAACTCCACGAGAGATGTTGATAATCGTCAAGACATCGAGATGAAGTTGAGGGATGTTTGATATGTTGGGTTGTTGATGTTGAGGGATGTTGAGAGATGTTGTTGTTGGGCTTTATCAGTTTGGAGACAAGGGTTCTATGTATACACTAGACAAGCTGTGCCTACGGAACAAAAAATAGTCACACTGAGTTACGGTACATGACCGCAACTCAACACGACATTTGCGGGTTCAAAGAATAGCGGCTGTTTTTTGAACCTGGAGCAGGTGGCTTCCACTTCGCACTGTAGGTACTCTCCATCGCCTTGCCTATGGCATAGGCAAATCGCAGTAGGCTGTCGGCTGGCCGCGCGCTCGCTCACTCGCCCCCGCCGTGTCAGTGTAATTGAAAACGAATGCCGCGCAACCCTAACGTGTCGCCGGGAGGAGCGGAGGCAAGGCGGGCGCGGGTGGCGCGTTCCTTTTGACTCGCGCCGCCTGGCGCATGGTGTATGAAGTAATACGAACTTTTTAAGAGTGTAAATAAAGTTGGAATTCGTTTAATCGCGGTCGTAAAAGAGAAGTTTTTATACGTTAGTACTATTATTTTATTCTGTGCCTGGAGATATGCGGTTAAAGAATTGCCACATGTTTGGTTAAGTGTGATAAATAAAAGCATCTGCTTCTTACGCTACGGTACATAATGTTTATTATTTATCTTTACCTACTGGAATGCAGATAGCCAGATTTTTTTTCTGCGTATGTTTCTTATTATTGAATTGTTTTTAATTAGTTAAATTATAAAAAAATGTTCATTTGATACATAATTCTATAACTGTTTAGCCGCCTGTTTTTATTGATATACAATAAAGAATATTCATACGTACCTCGTACATATGTATGTATTATTGTACCTACTAATTTGGACATCAACTTTTCTTCTGGTATTGATAAATTATAAATGACGTTTCTGTCACTGCTCGATCTCATGTCTGTCTAATTGATTAAATATACATATCAAAAGGGACGTCACATTAACCAGTTCATTAAAATTAAAGAAAAAACACTTAACAAGACATCATAGCTCAGACCTTTAATTAAAGGTAACCTTTATTTTAACCTTTCGTATGAAATAACCATCAGAAGCTAATTTGTCCTTAATACTCGATAAAACATACAAATACACGTAATTCAATAACCATTAATGTGTCGTCCATTTTTTTATTCAGGCAACCCTGGGCTCAGTCGACCATCTGTCAGTCAACGGTAGAGCCGGGTCAACCCTTCCTAAACATACTAAATTATACACAGCGCTCTGCAATGAATTTTCAACTTTAAACCTAAAGATTAAGGCTGAGTTTAAGATTCATCGTATTAGTATTTATACGAATGTAACATTTTTAAATTTGAATTTAGAATGTGTTACGCGCCTAAACGTTGACCGCAGGATATTGTGCTTTCACGGACAAAGGAGGTTTGGTGGAACGAGTAAATTGGAAGCTGGCTGTTTTATAAGTTAACGTAAAACTCTACATACATAACATACACAGTCACGATAGAAAAAAAAACTGTTGAATTGAGAAACTTCTCCTAAAGTCAGTTAAAAAGTTATTACGTGCTTAATAATTTTAATATTTAAACTTTAACGTAAAAGAATATTTTTCTGTGTTTAATAATTCATAATAAAACTTATTATAATTGTTTTCGTAAAGTTTTTTGCAATCAACGAAATCTTTTTTTAAGGAATCATGGACCGGGTCACTGGGAACTGAACCACCCAAGTGAACCAGCTATTCTAGGAGAATCGCTGATCCGTTGTCCGCCTTAACGTACCGTGGGTTTCCGGGATGTCTAACTCATCGTATGAAACTTAGTAGCAAGATACTACTTCATGCCGGTATTCTGTGAAAGTGTGTTACTACCCCAGTCGAGCCGGTCTTTTGATACTGCGACCAGCAGCTGGCTACAGTGTGGCTCTACATAACGACTACTACTACTTTTTGTAGAGTTATCAAACATAGGTATTTTAAAAGTAAAGCACAGTCAATTCAATATTAGTCCAATTCTGCCACCTGTCAAGAAAACTTTGTGATAACTTTCAGAAAACAAATAAGTAAAAACTTGCAAAACTCATTACTTCGTACAAGTATGCCGTCGACCGGTTTTTGTGTCTCAACTTAGCATAGGATTTTTTTAAACGCTAAGACGTTTAAACGCAAAATTCGCACGGAAGCTTCTAAAAAAAGACTTTTCGAAGTCGTTAGCGGATGCACAATGGGCATTAATATTCATAGAAGACGGTATTACGCATATCAATCACTATGCAAGTGCTAAAAAATATCTAAACGTATGCACGAACACATCCCGCCATTTTTGTTTCGTTACCCTGTCATTAGCGCCTGTACGCGCGTCTTTTGTCGAACGCATTCATTCAAATTTCGAACGACAAAAGCATGTTTTTGTTTATCCGCTGAGAAATTGTCTATGATTTTTTTATGACCACAGCGCAGGGTTTTTAGGCTAATTATCTTCGTATTTTGTTTGAATTAGTTGTTGTTTTCGCACGGTAGTGCATTTCGTGGGGTGACAACCGAAACTTGGTAACTTCATATGATTTTTCATTCAAAGTTCAGCTTTAATTTAACTGGTGCATGGTTTTATTTACATTTTGATAACTTGTGATTAGTTAGTTTTTGATGTCAGCAGACTATTTGTAAACGAGAAGGTAATTACAAGAAGCTTAGGAGAATGATCTTTGTAATGGAAATTAACTGGTTACTTAGTTGGCTGATGGTCGGTTAATGTTGTCACATGAAACTTTGTAGGCTTAATTAGAATAATTTTGCTTGACGGTGAGAAGATAGACCTGTGAATAAAATAATTAAATTACCTAATTATTTTGTTTGCCAAACACCAGACTCCTTGAAAGTTTAAAAAAGTTTTTATTGAAATTTAATCTTTACGTCACCCCGGGCCGTAATTGACATTTAACACCCGCTGGGCTTTCACAAAATCCCACTTTCCGGCCAGGGGAAGACGTAAAATTCTTTACACACCACGGGCGTTAATAAAGAAAGCCTCAGATTGCATACTTATCGCCCTCGCCTTCAGCTCGTGCGTCAAATACTTGCGATCTGAGGCATTCTTTGTTTTACCGCCTTATGTGCGTAATGTACTTGCATTACGCACATAAGGCATTGCAATTGCAAAATACATTTTTCATTTTCATTTCATTTTCATTTTCACTTACCGTGGAGATTTATTTCCTAAATCAAAATACTCGTTTAATTCTTGTGTTATTGTGCTACGGTTTTTTTCGTTATTTTTTTCAACTTCTCACTTTGACGGTCTTTTTGTGAATTTCATTTTTTATTTCTTTACAAAAAACGAGAGAGAACTTAACGTCTATATTTTTAATTTTCTTAAATTTTTTGCTTTTCATTACTTTTTCAATATTCGTCAATATAATTCCGTAAAACCATTACTGCCTACGAGTACGTACCTACTTCAGTGCAGATGGAGCCCTTTTGAGGTAGGATAGACGGACGGACAAACAGATAGATGATATTAGGACTAGAGGGTCCCGTTCCCGTTGGCGTCCTCTTTGGGTGAGCCCCAGAATTAGCTTAACATTTTAGTGCCTTGTCACTGTCAGTAATGTCACAAATTCGAGCAACTCTCATTTCATACGTTACGGCAAGGTTTAAGTGTCTGAGGCTGACTGTACAGAATTCTAGAAACGAGTTATTTTTTTACTAACCCAACTCTAACTTAAACACAAGACTGTATCAAGAATTACCTATATCTTGTTCCAAGAGCATTTAAAAACAAAAAGTTTTTTTTTTAAACAAAGGATAGAGTGTCTAAAAAATTAAGTTCATAAAAAGGAAAACGAAGCTAACTGTTAGACAGACATCTAAAATATAAATAATGCACAAATTAAATATTACAATGACCCACATCGGTTTATTTCATTTCCCATGACTTTTTTAAAGCAATAAAAAAGTTTGTTACACCGTACGTACATGAGCCCTGAGAACAATTTGGAGACATTGAAATTGTATGCAAATTACTGCTACGTCTAGAATAAAAGCAAAAGTAAAAAAAAAAAATCTCTAACTCACACAAACTACAGGACAGAGGGCGAGTGTCTTAAAATGCCAATCGGCTATCCCACATTCATCCAAAAAAACGCATAAATTAAATATTATAATGACTCCCTTAGGTTCATTTCACTTCCCAAGACCATTTTTTAAAACACTAAAAAACTTTCTTGCACACTGTGAGAGTTGCGAAGAAATTAAGGATATTGAAATCGTATGCAAATTCCTGACGTGACCAGAAAAAAAGTAAAAATTAAAAAAAAAGACAATGAGCACCGGTTAGCGTCCCTATTTCATAAACGCGATGCGTGGCGATTTTTTTGCGAGCACAGATTATGCAAATGCGTTTTTTGGACATCGGATCGTGAGACAGGTTTTTTTTTAGAAAGAGTTGCGTATGGGCTTGTTAGGGATATTCTCATGTGTTTTTTTTGTATAATTTGAATACAGTAAAAAACAAAAGTAAGGACGCAGGGTGCTTAAGTTTTGCAGACTATTCTATGAGGTTATGATTTTATGATTAACGAGGAATAAATGAAAGTACTTAATACTTATTTAATAATAGATTTTTGTCGATAAAATTTAGGTTTAGAGTATAAAAAATGGCATTTAGAAAAGTTTTATAATTTACTACACTGGGCCGAACTGGCTAACGTTTAATTTATCCCTCCCTGCGTCTTTCTCAAAAAAAGTGTCATACGAAAAAGACGTACATAGAGCTAAACTCAGATAAACTAAACTCGGCCGGTAGCTTATACCTCTACTGACTCCTTAATACTTATGTCAAAATTATAACTGTAATTTTTTTCTTAAATACTTATATGACGTGAAGAAATACAAAGGAACATAATATAATGTACAAAAAAAGAACCCAAACTTTTTGCTATAATTTTTTCTATTATCTAACCATTTTACCTGGGAGAGGTGGAGTCATAGACCCACCCCACACTTTTTTCACCCATAAAAACCCAATAGTGCACGCGGGGTGTCATTTTTGGGGTGGCAACATTTTTTCATAGATGGCAACGATCGATATTTTTCCCGCGCGATTTGGGCGTGGGGTTTTAACCCGTTCTGCCAAACAAAAGACGTCCCCCTTTATATAAACCTTTTCATTTTTTCGTCCGGTAACGGCTGGAGCGATTCTTTTCGGTAATAGGTAGGGTGGTTATTAAAGGGGTTGTTTTTTGTGTGCGCTTCTCCTCACGCGATCCCGCCAAATTGTTCGGGGCACGAACGTTATAAACTTTCTGGAAAGTCGATGTGATTGCATTTTTAATAAATTACCTAAGTTTAAACGGCTTAGTGTTTTTTTCCGACGAGCAGCTGTTTATGTATCCTCACAATTCACTCACATGCAATAGGTACCTAATATTTGTTTAATATGACGATGATTTGATAAGAGAAGAATATTTAATACAACCCGCTACAACCTCTTTGTACTTAAGCCGGTCATCTTCCTTTCTTTATGGCCAGAAACAAATGAACCTACTGAAGTTATTTTTTAAAGAAGAAATGGTCCCACCGCTGGGCAGCTTTTATTTGATGTTGCTTATGCTCACGATGATGTTAATGTCCACAATGATGATTCTGATACTCACGATGATAGCAATATTCACGATGACGATAATGTCCACAATGACGCCTATGCTCACGATCATGGTATTGTCCACAATGATGGTAATATCCACAATGATGCCTATGCTCACGATGATGGTATTGTCCACAGTGGTGGTAACGTCGGCGCCCGCTAACGAGGCGGAGCTGCAGCTGTACCGCGTGATGCAGCGCGCCAGCCTGCTCGCCTACTACGACACGCTGCTCGAAATGGGTACAGTAACAATGCTTATAGTTTAAATCTTGAATTTTTTTTATAAAATAGGAAGGTTAACGTGCAGCTGGGTCACCTAATGGTAAGTGATCACCACCGCCCATAGACACCCGCAATACCTAAGATATTCCAGATGTGTTGCCAACCCAATGGGCTAAGATACTACCTCTTGTGCCAGTAACCTCTTTGGTTGTCTTGCTCTCCATGCCGAAACACAACAGTGCAAGCACTGCTGCTTAGCGGCTCGCTAATCAGCGAGCAAGATAAATATATAAATAAATAAATAAATAAATAAATAAATATCTTGGGACAATTAACACCAACTGACCTAGTCCCAAAGTAAGCAACTGAAGCTGCTCTTGTTATGGGTACTAGATAACGGATATACATACTTATATAGATAAATATATACTTAAATACATGTAACATCCACGACTCGGGCACAAACATTCGTATTCATCATACAAACATTTGCCCCTCCCGGGAATCGAACCCGGTACCTCAAGCTTCATAGTCAGGGTCACTAACCACTAGGCTATCCGGCCGTCAATGATTTACTTTGTCTTTTTGAACTGTTACGGATACTTGACATTCTATCTAAAGGCAATAGTGTATTTTGCTTATTTTATTTACTATGGCATTTCCAAAGACAGCCAAAGTAATTTCTTGGAATAATAATTGTACTGTTATTACAGTAGTTGAAATAATTGTATTGTAATACAAATTCAATATTTTTATGGAAAAGGGATGTAGACGAGCATGCGGGTTACCTAACGCGTAGTGAATACTGTCGCCTATGGGAACCAGCAACCTCAACAGAATCGCTGATCCGTTGCCGAGTTTTAGCCCCCAGCCCCCTCCCCTCCCTTTTAAGCCTTCGGATATATTATTTGCCGTACGAAACGCACTATTCAAGATCGCGTTAAATCTCAAATCATTTTTAAAAATTAAAATATCAATCAAATGTCAAATCAAAGTTCATGGTACGTTTTTTTTTAAACCTTGTGGCATTGTTTACTACAAATTTTCATTTCTTCACTAGCCATGTGGTTTGGTTGATCTAACACTCGTTATTCCCAAACACTTAAAAGCTACAAACCAAAGGAACGCAAGAAAAAACACTTTCTCATCCCAAGAGAAGATGCGCAAAAACAACATTTCCATACTACAAGCTAAAAAACGCAGACGTCTAATGCAAATTTATTTTTTCTTAATTTTTACTTTTTATCCGCAATCACGGCGGATGGAAGGGTTTTGGCCGGTCTGCCTTTTGTTTTTTTTTCGCCCCTTCGCAAAATGGTCACGTAAGACATTTGCATATTTGCCTAAATTAAGTGTGTGAATTGGTATTTTTTATTGAATCACACGTTTTTGTTGAACAATGACAGCGGAATGAGCTTGCCCCGCTAGTTTTGCATATTAATATAATGTAGAAAGATTAGTTTTTTTCGCCTTTTGAACTGAGGGAACCGGCGAAGATAGTTAATCCTATTTATAGAGTGGCTCCTTGTGATTATGTTAAATAAATTTTAAATATGCCACTGCAAAATAGTTGCGTTCAATCCAGGATAATTGGAAATTTTGTAGGAAAAAAGCAAATAATAATTTATTTTATCAGACGCCCAGCATTTTTGAAAATTTAAAAATTAAACTAAAGTCAATGTTTAGGAATCCTTATTATTAAGAGTTGCTTTATCTAACCCTGTGTTTTACCTCAATTTAAGTGTTATATTTAAGCGAAATCTAATTACAAATAGATTCAAGGGTTACTTTGCGGAGGTCCATATCAACAAACTAGAATAAATTGACTTGCAACTTGTTCCTGTAGCAAAAGTGACAAATACAAGAGTAGCAAGGTATTTTTTTCCAGTTTGGTTAAATATAATTACGTTTATTCAGGCGGCGATGACGTCCAGCAACTTTGCGACGCAGGCGAAGAAGAGTTCCTAGAAATAATGGCACTAGTCGGCATGGCCTCCAAACCTTTACACGTCAGACGGTTACAGAAAGCCCTTCAAGAGTGGGTCAACAACCCAGCGCTCTTCCAAATCCCAATCGTCCCCAACATCTGTCCCTCAGAAAACCCCTTCATCCAATGCAACCAAAGACTCCTGACATCCCTACCTAGTCTACCAACCTCTTTACCTAGAACAGTCAATTCACCTGAAAGCCGTCCAGCGTATAGTCCATCTCCCGGTGCACCAGAAAACAGCTGTGGTTCCACCACATCCCAACCCAACGCGAGTCCTGTGCACAACAACTTCTCTAAGATAGTTTTACCACCATCCCCTGCCGCAGCTGCCCCTGTAACTTCCACCGCTTCTAGAAGCTTCTCTCCCCAATCCGCCTGCCCTCCGTCGGCGGGGTCAAGTCCAAGCTCAGTCACTTCACCAGTCCAGTTAACACCAGTTTTATTAGACATCCATGTACAAAAGTTAGCAGCTGCGGCAGAAAAGTTGAGCAAACACTTACCTCAGTTGGAGCCGAAGCCTCAGAACACTAAGAAGAAGATGTGCAAGGATCTGGAGCTGGTGATGATGATGCCGGAGTCAGACCCGAGGAGGATGGAGGAGATCAGGAAGTACGCGGCGATCTACGGCAGGTTCGATTGTAAAAGGAAGCCGGAGAAGCCTTTAACGTTACACGAGGTGAGTTTATGTTTATTTGGAAATTGTGGGTATAAATCTTATTTCATTTGTTAGTCGTTTACTTCAAAATTTTCACTTCCATGTAGCAATTTACTGATTGGGCATTTGGTTGTAGCATTTCGTATCGATCGTCTATTTTTTTAATCGCTTATTTTCAGTCCAATTTAACATCTATCGCGTTCTATATCGATCGTTTATTTTGTTATTCTTTTATAATATTATTAATTGCATGTCAAATGTTGCATGTCATACATCGCAAAATAAAAATATATGTAGAGTTACAATAGAGTCGTCTACAAAAAGATGTCATTTTTGTCCCTTATTTCAATGCAATCAGGGGGCCTAGCACGCTAGCGTTCATCGATGACATAAGCATTTATCCCATTCTATCCAGTATGCGTGTGCGAGAGCGTGCTACTATAGCAGGAGTACAAGCACAGATACATAACGAAATAGTATATCTCCTAAGATTTTTTTATCGAGGTAAAATGCGAATCAGTAAATTGATACAAATAATTATGTTTGCGAGATAAAAGACGAACAAATTCCTTCTTTTTGATGCCCACTGGCCATTCCATATTGAAATAAATTACAGAAATATCTGAGTACAATGGACTCGATCACCAGGTATATCTTTGCTGTTCATCACCAGGTGATGGTGAACGAGGCGGCCGCGCAGATGAGCCGCTGCGTGCCGGCGCTGCTCACGCGCCGCGACGAGCTGTTCCCGCTGGCGCGCCAACTCGTGCGCCGCGCCGGCCTGCACTACTCCAAACACGGGTGAGTCACTGCTACATGAAAAAAAAACATGACTACCAGAATTTTGGTAATATAATAATACATAAGTATTTATTACGTTTACAGGGAGTTTAACGCGATAAAATAAATACTATTTATCGGCTTTTTGTGGTGATCAATAAATAGTTATTGTATTGTATTGTATAAATTTATTTACCTCGACGTGTCGGCCGTATTGAAAAGGCCGTGGTCGTCGAGTCTGCTCGTGACCACGGCTCTTGCAATACGGCTAGTTTCACAAATGGATGCACGTGGCGATAAACCCAGATAAGCTAAACTTGGCAGGTCATGTCAGGGCCACTTTACGCACTGGTCAGTGCGTAAAGTGGCCCTGACATGACCTGCCAAGTTATAAACATAATAGACTTCTAGTCAGCGTTTAAAAATGCCCCCATCAAAGGTCGAACAAAAAGTACAATAAATCGTCAATCATCCGCGCTGTCAGTCTGTCGGACCGACGGCGCTGCTGTCAATACTACTTATTATTTTATAAATAAAAGAACTATTTGCATCGAAACTTAATAAATTATTATTTTATGCAGTTAGACGTAAAATTGTA
This sequence comes from Ditula angustiorana, assembly GCA_963691745.1. NCBI lineage: Eukaryota > Metazoa > Arthropoda > Insecta > Lepidoptera > Tortricidae > Ditula > Ditula angustiorana. The sequence continues at coordinate 1,264,221 of OY829490.1, forward strand.
AATCCAATGACTACAAATGGTGAATATTTGCATTTGTAACATTTGGCGTCAATCTATGTCGGGCCGTTTTTCTGCTGGCATTTAGTATGACACTGGACATCCATGCATTATAATATCATAGACTTTACGTAATAAAATGTGTTATTTTTCTTTTTTTTTACAACTTTTAAAGTTAATGTACGGTCAGAGAAGTAATGAAACTAAACTGTTACCATTTCTGGTTTCCAGCCTCCCCCCTGCGTCGGCGACGGAGGAGGAGGACGAGCCGGCGGCCAAGCGCACCCGCCAGGTCGCGCACGTTGACCTCACCGACTAGCACTAGCACTCGTGCACACTTAGAGTAGCGCTAGCATTGGCAATGACACAAGCATAAGACTTGCACTGGCTGAAGATAGCGCTAGCGTTAGCCAAAGACACTAGCATTAGTATCCGGCCTCTAACTTTGGCTAACGCTAGCATTAAAGCCAACGTAACTCGGAGTGGTGGTACTAATAGCTCTAATTTGCACCTTGGAGTACCGCTAGGAATAACACTAGCATTAACATCAGGCTTTTAATTTGCACTATCGCTTATTAGCGGTACCAATACCACTAAGATCTGATCTCAAATTTGGAGTAGTCCTAGCACTGCTAATTACGCTAACACTAGGTTTTAAAATGATATTGCCGGTCGTAAGTATTTGGGCAATAACTTTAGACACACTAACACGGCTTTGACTTACAAGCGAATACTGGCACCACCATCAGCTTACCACTACGAACAGAATACTAGACTAGTGCAAGCGCTGGCCCTCAATTCCCGCGTCCATTGACATTGATCTCTTACTTGAGATATGTCAAAAAATTACAGAATTCTTACGGATCTGATAGTTCTTTTTAACGTATCTCTACCGTGATTTTATCTCTACTGTCGCGAGAATTGTCCCACTGAGGCGCAAAGCACTAACGTGAGAACCGGCACTAACATACAGGCTACAGGTAACACTAGCCTGTACGCTAGTCTAGTCACTAACTGCATCATGAATAGAATTAGTACACACTAACACTTGGCTTGGACTTCTAGTCAGTACTTGCACCACCATCAGATTACTACTAGAATACTAGATCAGTGCAAGCACTGAGACAAATAACTCGTAACTCAGACTAAAGCAAGCACTAAAGTGGGAATCGGCCCTGGCCTGCAGGCTAGCGCTAACACTTGCTTCTTGCTAGACTAGTCACTAACTGCTTCATGAATAGAAGTTACTCCTCACTTTTTAGTTAAACCAACAGAAGATACTATTATTCAAACTAAAGTTACAATTGTTATTTCTTCCTAAAACGGCCGAAAGTCAAACAAAAGATCCTACTGCATTTTTTAAAATAGAAAATACTTCTTCTTAATCTTTTATAGAAATTATTCTTATCACTTATTAGATTTTTATTCTTCTTACTAATAAGAAAGTTCAATTCGGTCTTATTAGAAATCTATAATAAATTCTTATAAGCCTGTTGCATCAGTACGGAAAGGAATTTTGCCATATTAAAACTAATTGGACATAGTATTGAACCTTGCGGCACAGACTCTATGGGTTCTGTAAAGCAGAAACAAGAAATAACTATGACTAAAGTACTTTCGGATATCGAGAAATCGCAACAATATACAACTAAATATTAATTAAAACTTTCTGTTTTTTCCTTATTATCGTAAAGGTAAGCATGGCCGATAACATCAAAAGCTTTATCTAATTCGGTTGCAATATTACTGTAGTTTATTTTTAATTTAGCTCATCTGGAATGGCATTTTACCGGTTTTGGTAAGTAGAAACAATTATTTCTAAATTTGCATGTACTCGTATGTCGCCGTTTTATTGGTAACTTTGGTGCTTTAATAAAATATTTACTACTTATTTTAAGTTCTGAAACCTTTTCTGAATATGAAGTTAAAAACGTTTCGCAAAATAAAGCTGCTAGGTGTCGCTTCCTTTACATATGTATTTAGTTAAAACTTTCGGGGTGACAAAAGCTCCGAAGTGGTGTACAGATATATCGCGACATCTAGCGACTTTACGAAGCTGTATTATGCGTGATTATGCCAACTGCGTGATAAATTGATTAACGAAGTTCAATCGTCAGCCCATGATCTTCCATATCGTCGTCATCGTCATGCATATGTTACTGACTTTTTGTTTCTCATATTTTTATTTTAATGCTTATATGCATCACATGTTTAGAAAATCTTATCTCAAGTCTTCTGTGCGTCACATGTGACACACGAACCGCTAACCTGTTTGTAACATAGGCGTCTGACTGCAGGACGGAGATGAAGGCAACGGCGTCCGAGCAAGCCCTGAAGCTGCCAGGAGCAATTCAAATCACAGGTAATTCGAATATTTAAACAAAGTTTCCTTAGGATGTAAAATGAATGATCTGACATAACGTGCCTAAAAGAGGAAGGTCGTCGCGGATTATGGATTGTTTTAAATACATAGTGTACTCGTAAAATAAAGTCGCGATCTGGATCTGACTGTTCAGCCACTAACTCCTTCTAAACCACGCAACGGATTTTGATACGGTTTATATGTAATTTAGAAGTTTTTATTTATAGTCGACCAAGAAATTGCTTGACCACTTTTCGACCTTATAACAAAGGGGTAAGGTTCAAAAGTGGTCAAGCGATTACTTGGTCGACTATACATACAATACTAATTGTAGCGAAGCAGCGACGGGTGGCTAGTATGTTAATGTATATCTGAATAAAGCCATTGACAATAGAGCCAGGGACACATGTTTGAGCACATTGACCGTACTTGACTGTAGATTATTGGTGTGTACTCTTTTTTTGGGAGAGGCCTATGACCAGCAGTGGACGTCTTTCGGCTGAAATGATGATGATGATGATGACTCTTTATTTTGTCTGTGTGGCAGCTGGTGGGGCGTGAAAGCAGAGAGCGACGATGCCGACTCACGGTGCTCCTACTCCAGTACCAGCACACCGCCGCCGGTAATTGCCATTTTTTTCATTAGAAGAATCTATTTGATAGGTTCTGGAATCACTAGTAGGGATTTAATCGCGCCTCATAATAGTAGATTCACGCCAGTTGTGAAGTACGGATGAGCCGTCTCAACCAGTAGCCTAACATGACTGGCCAAGTTTAGTTTACCTCTATCTGCGTCCCTTTCTTATGACACTAGTTAGACAGAGACGCAGGGAGGGGTTAAACTAAACCTGGGCTGTCATGTTCGGGCCGCAGAACAGTGTAACATTCTCACAGAGTAATGGTGTGCAGTTTACTTGCCTATGCGTTTGACACGGTGAATTATGAGATCCGAAAGCTCAGGAGGCGGGGCTTATAAGGCCGGCAAGTATTAACGTCTCTCTTAGAGTTGCTCTTAAGGGCGGGTGGTGATCACTTCATCTGGTGACGCTTGCCTCAATTGAAGTAATTTTTTTAGTGGCAGAATTCAGTCATCGTTATACATATAAGATATACATTGGTAATTACTATTCGGTGCTTAAAATTAATAAAAAAAATTACCTCAGTCCTTTGTGTAACGTTCTTAGCGCTGCACAACGCACCTTGTGTCTTTACGCAAAAATGGATTCAGCATTAAACTTGCTAGAGAATTCTATTTGTATGTATGTATAGAACAAACAGTGTTGTATTCTGTCCTTTCTTATCACGTCCTTGTATACCAAATGCGCTGCTATAATCTAAATAAAAGAGTTGTAAAAATATTAGTTGCATTAATTACATTTTAGTGCAAACTTTATGCACACGAAATTCAACTAACCATAGTTTCTTAAATGTCTTAAAATCCAATCAGTAACATTATACTCCTTCTAAATTTCAGGACACAGAAGAATCTCGTCCGCAGGTCGTCGCCGCCAGAGGAGACAGCATCATAGCGGTGGCCAACCCCGCGCTGCAGCCGCCCCCGCCGCCACACCCGGCTAGGAACCACTCTAACTGATGCCACCATATCACAGGACAGGGTCTACAAGAATACTTATCAGCCATATGACATCCGTACCACAGAATAAATAATAGTACTAACGTTCGGAAACTTCTCTTTTTCGACCACCATTTAACGAAATTCAACTTTATAATCAGACTCGTAAAGTTCGTTTTACTTCATAAACATTCGCCAGGCGGCATGTGTAAAAAGGAAGGCGCCGCCCGCGCCCGCCTTCCACCCGCAATGCCCTGGCGCACCGCTAGGGTTGGGCTGGCAAGCCGGTAACCTACTGCGATTAACCTATGCCATAGGACATGCGGCGAGCGCACCTACATTGCGGAGTGGAACCCCCTGTCCGTGCTTAGCATGAAGAAGACATTTCCGACGACGAATCTTCATGTTGCTGCCACCAAATGACTGGACAACATGACGAAGACACATCCAGCTACAAAGCACTCACATTGGAACCAATAAATTACAGGACAAACAACAAGGACAGTCAATGGGGAAATGATATCTGTGGCCAACATGAAATAGACATTTCTTGCTAGGACCCACTCATATTGATGCCTTTTAATTACAGCACACCTGGGCGTACCCAGCTTTTCACCAAGTTGGGACCAATCAGACACTTAAGCCCCCTGCACTAATTTCTTCTACACAACAGTAGATACCTTGGCATATAAAAAAAGGGGAGAGGACACCTGCTCCCCTGGGTACGCCCTTAAGAAAAATGGAGTCTAGAATAGTGACTGATCATTTGAAATCGGTCGCCAAAATGAAGAAAACACATCCGGCTACGAGCCACTCAGGTTGCTGTCAAATGACAGGGCAATGGGGTCTACAAGGACAGTCAGTAGCCATATGATATCCGTGACCACCATGAAGAAGACACAGCCGGATAATAATATATCACCAATTGATGATGTCTATTACATAATAGGCCACTGAGGTCTACCAGCCACAAGATGGTCCGATGACCTCATACAGGTGGCAGGAAGGCGCTGGTTGCATGCTGCTTCCAACCGGTCACTTTGGAAATCCATGGAGGAGGCCTATGTCCAACAGTGGACTTCTTGTGACTGAGATGATGATGATGATGATGATGAGGTCTACAAGAGCGCTCAGTGGCCAACATGAAGTTGACACATCTTGCTAGTAACGACTCACATTGCAGAAATATAACGCACAACTACACAGTCCATTCCAAACAAAACAATAATTAATAATTGGAACGAATCGAGAGCCGAAGCTTGCAGACAGATAAATACAGTCACCAACACCAAACCGTCAATGCAGTCACTGTCAAGCATTTGTCAATCTCCTGGATACCAGTGATAAAAGACCTAAACCAAGTCGTCCATCTTCTAGAGGCTCATGTCGTGTTCACAGGAAATGAAATGAAATATTTTAATAAAATCTGTGCCCCACACTGAGTACAGGTCAAAACTCATTCTAGCTATAAAACAGTCTTTCAAAGAGCCACGTCTTTAGCCTGCCCTTTAATATAGTGACGAACCTTGGTCTCCACTCCAGAACTCTTGCTCCCAGTCCAAAGAGTTATATACAAAAGAAATGACAAGAAACTCTGTCACCTTCACCGATCTGGAATGGTTCTGTGTGGACAGAGTTTGTTTTATTTAAGAGGAGTGTGAACCCAGCGCTCGTCATACAAACGGCGATAACATTTTCCACCCTCTAAACCTCAACCTATAGCCATGTTTTTTATGTATTTTGTCATTATGCCCTAGAACTAGGTTTGTATGTTTTGATTTTTTAAATATTCTTAATAGTTTCAAAAATATTGTCGTTTTTTGGTTTGTATGAAATTCGTAAAATGCAAATATTGTCTAAACTATAAAGAAAATTAAAAAAATCAAAACATAGAAACCTAGTTCTAGGGCATAATGACCACATACCAAAAAATCATTGCCATAGGTTAAGATTTAGAGGGTGGAAAACGTTATCGCCGTTTGTATGGGGAGCGGTTTTTGAGGCTGGGTTCACACTTCTCTTAACGTACTGTTTTTAAAACAGTTGCATCCAAAATGCAACTTACTACTGGCCCTAACATGACAGCCCAAGTTTAATTTATCCCTCAGTTTTATGTATCCCATTGTGTCATAGGAAAGGGACGCACATAGAGCTAAATTAAACTTAGCCAGTCATGTTAGGCTCTCAGATAAAGATGGAGAACAATTTAAAAATATTTTTGAATCTTATTTTGCACAAAGTGTAACTAACATTCCACCAAAAAGATAATTTAAAATGTAAATATAGTATAAATTGTAACTAATAATAAGCGAAGCCATAATATGCCTTGTAGTGTTTTAAATAAGGGGGCTTACACACGAAAATTCTCCTGCGGCTTTAACATGAGTGACCTGCTTTATCCCTCAGTGCGCCTCTGTCTAACTAGTGTCAAAAGAAAGGCACTGAGGGATAGTATAGTCAACAAAGAAATTGCTTGACCACTTTTCGACCGTATTACAAAGACATAAGGTTCAAAAGTGGTCAAGCAATTACTTGGTCGACTATACATAATATAAACTTGTTTCAGTCAGTCAGTTTGTGTGTAAGCGGCCTTTACTAATCGTATTTCTCTACTTTATTGTTTCTAAACAGTCGATAATAAAGTAAATGAACTACGCACGTACCTGTACATATAGCTATTAATTACAGAGTAAGCATCGGTGGTATATGTAATTCTTGACATTGCGAGCCATTATGTATTTAGTTAGGGTAAGGAATTTATACAATACATAACGTTTATACCAACTTATATTGTTTTATTATCACTAGCAGTTAGGATGGGCAACCGTCCTGTCTTTTACAGGACGTCATTTTTTAGCTATTATCACAGAATAAATAACGTACCGAAACTTCTTTTTTACGACCGCGATTAAACGAATTCCAACTTTATTCACACGCTCAAAAAGTTCGTTTTACTTCATACACCATGCGCCAGGCGGCGCGAGTCAAAAGGAACGCGTCTCCCGCGCCCGCCGCCCCTCGCTACTCCCGGCGACACGCTAGGGTTGCGCGAAATTCGTTTTCAATTGCACTGATACGGCGGGGGCGAGCGAGCGAGCGCGCGGCAAGCCGACAGCCTACTGCGATTTGCCTATGCCATAGGCTAGGCGGTCGAGCGTACCTACAGGGCGGAGTGGAACCCCTCTGGATACAGTAAGCTCAAAAGTTGTCAATAATTCTTATTTTAAACTGACGAAAACAAACGAGCCGACCAGTATTATTTATTTTTATCTACACTAATATAATAAAGAGGTAAACTTTGTTTGTTTGTATGTAGGGGGTAATCTCTGGAACTACCGAACCGATTTCAAAAATTCTTTCACAGATAGAAAGCTACACTATTCCAGACGGACATAGGCTACTAATTTTACGTGAACGAAGTCGCGCGCGTCCGCTAGTTAAGTATAATTATATTCCAAAAACAGGCATAAGCATCAACGAATAAGTTTTTTGCAAGCTTTCAAATTTTCCCACTCGATTTAAGATCCGGTACAACCATCAAGAAGAATTATACAATTCTACTACGAAATAAAATAACCTTATAAGAAAACTACAATCGTTTTACAAGGCACTTAAAAGACAAGATAAATGAAGTCATAACTTCATAGGCTATCATTATTTTAATGTGATAAGTACATATATTATCTAATTTGCTTCAACGATTGCTGCGTAAGTATGTCAATTATGAACTACGTAGTTAGGTACTGTTTATGTACCCATGGAAGTATGGAATCGTGACGAAACATGACACCTATAAACAATGCTAATTTGCTTCAGACTGTAGGAAACAATCATCAATTGTAACTGCGTTGGACGATCTCTCACGCAATCGTTTTGTTGTCCATTTGGACCCCAACTCTCGGTTCATGCGAGATTCTTCTTTTCTTTCTTCCTTTAAAAGCCCACGACAAAAAGAAAAATTCAACCAGAATTATAGTAAACGGGAATTTTTTCACCTGACAAATTTTGTTGTTCAACCAACAATTTTATTTGTTAACTTGCTTGTAACGGGTAATAGTTAATTAGCCATCAAAAACAAAACTTGTAAAAAAAACAAAGTCTCGCAACTTAGTTCTTCTATCGTAAAAAGTTGTGAGATCCATGTAATACCAAGTCGGTTGATTTATTTAGTCCCTACTTAAGGGACCTTCTGTCCTAAATTGTTACGTAATTAGCTAATCTAACAAAATCTAAAATCATATTTATAACATTATATCGGGACTTAAGCGCGATAGAAATATATTGTTGATTTATCTATACATATATCATAAATGCTCTATTATGCGTTCAGAAACCGTAGGCAATGACCAGCATTATAACAACCAATATTATTATGAGAATTTTTCTAATTTGTTTTTATATTTGTTCAAATTCATTTTTTATTACATTATTTTAATCTGTGGAGTCTATAGATATTTAATAGGTACCTAGCACTAGTAGCTAGTAGCAATGCAGGTCATTGCCCTATGGCTTCTGAACCTATCATAGAGTACTTATGATATGTGTGTAGATAAAGTAATGTATGCAACTGTACATAATTAGGTCTTAAAACACTCGTGTGATCCTATTATGAAACTCGCTAACGCTCGTTTCATAAAACCATACTCGTGTTTTAAGACCCCTCATTATGCAACAGTTGCATAAAATACTATTACCTCGACGTTTCGGCCGTGGTCACGAGTGGTCTACTCGTGACCACGGCCGAAACGTCGAGGTAAATCAACAATATATTTCTATCGCGCTTAAGTCCCGATAATGTTATAAATATGTGTGAAAGTCGCGAAAGTTAAAAAATAAATCTAAAATCGTTTATGTTTCAATAAAATAGATTGACTATTTACTATAATATGTATTGCTATTTATTACCAAATTTCAAGTCAGTCTGGTCACTCCCTCTAACATGCACGGCCAAGTTTAGTTTTTCTGAGTTTATCTCTATCTGCGTTCCTTTTTTATGACACTAGTTTGACAGAGACGCAGGGAGAGAAGTTAAACTGGGCCGGTCATGTTAAGACCATAGGGAAAGTATGAGAGTGTGTGAAAGACTTACAAGATTTAGAACCGAAAAGACAAGATGGATAGAAGGACATACGAACGAAGCATGCCAAGAAAAGCTCGTAACAGTGTGACTAAGAAATTGAAATGCGTCACCAAAATTGGATACGACAAATAATGACGACGGAATGACACCGTGTTTACTGAATGTCTTATAGTAAATATTGGAAGCTATAAAAATTGCATTAGCATTCTTAAACGATTTATTTCCAAGAAGTTAAGCTTTATTCTTTTAGAACAGGTTACTAATAAAAGTTAAAAGTATTATAAAAAACATGTAGCTAAATACGTGGCCGCCGCGGCTTCTTCAATAGTTTGGGTATGTCGGTAATGCACTCACTGATCCCTAATTCTCGGTTCATGCGAAATCCATCTCACATTCGAGATAAGGTAATGATCCCAGTCATTGACTGTGTCTCAATAATTGGTTGATTAATTGCAATTTATTGACCTTACGGTAAGAGAGCGTTTTTAAAAAAAAACCAAACATACTCCTTTTTGGAAATAGTATTTTTTGATTTTTCAAACTTAGAATCGTTCAGGGGTGCATTTTTTGAATCTCACCGGGTGACTAAAGCTCACCAAAATGGCCGAATCTTCATGAAAAACGGCCATTTTGGTGAGCTTTAGTCACGCGGTGAGATTCAAAAATAGCACTCCAGATTACCGTAATTGTTTTGTTTTTGTTTAAATAAATGTATTTCCATCTTAGAAGCCAGATATCCCAGACATCATCAGAGATGACGCGAGATTCATGTTAGTATTCATAAAGTATAGCACTGACACAGTTAAATTTGCAAGTGCATTCGAGGTCCGAATCACAAGCAGGTGATAGATAACATCGGTTCATACGATCATCCTTGAAAATAAGAATGACAATAAAATTATTAAAATGATGTCCACGGCCACAGTAACACCACTAAAGTACACAAAGATACTTAACCTTAAACGCGATACTTTACTAGCTGGGGCTGGGGTGCAATTTTTGAATCTCACCAGGTGACTAAAGCTCACCAAAATGTCCGAATCTCTATGAAAAATTGCCATTTAGAGGACTTTTAGTCACCCGGTGAGATTCAAAATTCGCACCTATGATCTTTTACTTTAAATGGCAAACCGATGTGACAACAAACAGAACAGCTATGTAACTAAGGTCAAATTAACTGCATTGGCACGTGATCAGGTTTAATTTATCCCTCCGTGTGGGTATCTTTGTCTTATTCTTGTCATAAGAAAGGTGAGCACGTAGAGATAAATCAGGATAAAATAAACCTGGCTGGTCACGTTATGGTCACAGGGGCGACTTTTAAAAGTAGTATCGAGGCCAATTTAATTAATTTTGATCGTATTTGGCTTGCCTAGTTGTATTTCATAAGTAGTCCTTTTTATTCAAAGTTTTACGGTACTTTAAACCGGGGGGGGGGGGATCATGTTGCCACTTCTCAGGTCTTATGTAGGTGACCGTCCCTTATCAGACTACGCCTGGATTTATGTATGTACGTGACGTGTCATATATTCTGATGCGTATGCACAAATTGTCAAAATGATGTGATTTAAGAGAACCCCTCTTATATATACATATATCACTTTGACAATGATGGAGGGGGTTCTTGACCCCTGTGACCCTCTAATATCAGACTGCGTCTGGGTATGTAAGTGACGTGTCAAATGTACTAATCTAATTCATTATTTTCCTAAGCATGATTTCACCAATTAGGATTTTCTCTCCCACGAGTTCTGCGAACATGTCACATACCACCATATTGACACAGACTGGCCGTGAGGGATTTTTACTACCTTCTATAGTCACACAATTAGGCGTAAACGTTGAATAGTCAATATGCCGGTAGTTTATAATGTCATTCAATTCCGGATCGTAAAGCCGGGTAGCCACCGCGAGCATTCGCGCTTATAACCTCATAAATATTCGAGCGTTATCTTCACTTGTCTACACTAATATAATAAAGCATTAAACTTTGTTTGTTAGTCTGTAGGGGGTAATCTCTTAAACTACTGAACCGATTTCAAAATTTCTTACACAGATAGAAAGCTACACTATCCCTGACGGACATAGGCTACTAATTCCACCTGAACGAAGTCGCGGTCGTCCGCTAGAAGATAAATAACTAAGACGTGCCCCTCTTTCATGTTTCATTGACTTACTTAATTAAATGTCCTATGACCCCTAGGTGGGGCAATGTCGACATATTTAAAAGGATTTGAAGTTGTTTCTATCTACATTGACCAAAGTTTTTTTTAAAGATTATATAGGCTTGTTATTCTCTTTTCAGTTAATCACTTTTGACCAGGCTGGTTATTGGTTTTTATAATAATTTTGCTTTTGTAAATAACTACGAGTATATAAGTAGCTTTGTTTGGGTAAATAATAAAAAATATTTGTTCCCAAAGGGTAATTACAAGCTTTTAATCCAATTTTTAAGACAGTAGGCTAAAGCTATACGCTCTGTTTGCCTTTGGATACAATGCATGCAGTGGTCATTTTTGGGACCTTTTTTGTAACAAAAAAAAAAGAAAGTTAAATGTGTAGGCACAGTTAAGTAATATGATTTATAGGCCACTGTGGAACTTTGTCGCAATGTGTCGTCGCTAGGATATTATGACATTTACTGAAAAGTCATTATTACATTTATCACAGAAAATGTTCGATAGTGATCTATGAATCAAAATTAGTTTAATGTACATAGACATGACTCGAGTAGGTACTAACCGTCATTCGTTTTAAACTGATGTTCTTAGAAACTTAGATGATACATAATCATTATATTCAGGGTCTATAAATCTAGGGCACAGGATAGTAGTAAAGGTAGTAAAGGGCTTTAGTCATAGCTGCAATGAAACTAAGAAAATAGTTACCATCACGGCTGCAACCATTATCTTGTTCCGTATGATTAATGCAGAGAAAGGCCAGGCGTATAACATTTGTAATACCTACACGTAATACTATGGGAATTTAATTGCACCATGTTTTCTCAATAAGAACTATGCAATATTCCTTAATATTGCATAGTTCTTATTTAAAACAAAATGCCAGTCTAATTACGCCTTAAAGTTTTTCTACCGACTTCAAAACAAGAAGAAGGTCCTCTATTCGACTGATTTTTGAATTGAATACATATTTATAAATACACTAAACTATATATCTAACAAGTGGTTTAAAACTAAATAAAAAATGAAATAAATCTTTATAGGGCCCCAGTGGCATGTTCTCCAAAATGCTGGCAGTATTCCCTCGTGATATTCGCAATAGTAATTCTTTGCCATAGGTAGCTGCCAGCCCATCGGAATTTATTAATTACTGGTGTTTCTTAATAGTTTTGACAACAGAGCCTTTAAAAAAAGTGTTCACAATTCGTTTAAAGTCCGGCAACGGACAAGCGACTCTATTGGAGTTTTTGGTGCCCATGGGCGGCGGTAATCACTTCTCATCAGGTGAGAAGTGATTGCTCGCTCTTGCTCGTTTTCCTCCCACTTACACAAAAAAAAGAAGGATGTAAGGCAGTAAAATAAAACATCTCACAAGTAAAATATAAGCGCGATTAATTTTGTTATTTTGGATAACAATTTAATGTCATATGGAAATTCATAATATTCTCACCATACGTCCGTCAACCTTCAACAATTTTTTATCAAAAATCAAATAGGCCAAACAGAAAAAACACTATGTAAATAGGCAATATAAATTGCGTCAGAGGCCAACATTAAAATATTGCCTAACACAATATTCGATGCACATAAATCGTTAAATTACTGATTTCAAAGATAACCTCATTTTAAACAAAAGGTATTGTATTTTGAGCCCATCATTGGGCAGTCATATTCGGTCTGTGTAACAATTTGGAAGTAAAAAAGCAGTTAAAAGAGAACTGCATTTTTTTTTCTGTTTTTTTTGTTACAAAAATATTAGATTTGTAAATTAAACATTAAATACATTGTGAATAATGACGATTAGTGGCGATACTGTCTGCGGTGTCATCCAAGCATTCCCAGTTCTTCTAATTCTAGCCCAAAACGCAAACCGTTGTGTAAAAACCCCTCTAATATACAAACCTCCAACCCCAACCCATTCCCCAGAATATTACGAAGCTTTGGACGCACTGTTTCATACCATATACGGCCATAATGATGAACACGGCCATGGAGACGACCACAACCACAACCACGGCGGCCATCACAGCCATGGTTGTGACGATCACCATCATGGCTACGAATATCACGGCAACTACGGATACGGGAAAAACTCTGACCAGAAGTATTACTACAATCAAAAGCCTTGCCACCATAACAAGCCTCACGTGAATCATGGTAGCCATGGATACGGCCAGAGTGGACACGGTGACCACGGCTATGGACATACTGGTCATAAATATGGACACGGTGGACACGGCTATGGACATAATGGTCACGGTTATGGATACCCAGTGGTTGTGTATAAAAAGGTGAATAATAAAAATGGTCATAGTACCACAAAGATACACGCACCTCCACAGATACTAAATATAAAACATAAATACAAAGTGGTGGTGAAAGGGAATAAAGGAATCAGGCATAAGTCAGCACCGATCAAATTGGACGGTAAGTGGTTTATGTAGTGTTATCTTTTCAGTAGAGTAATTGTGTGCATCTATAGTGGCCATTGCGGGCTTTAAAATAAATATGAGACATCATATAAGAAAAGTCTGTGTTCGTCGAAAGATAAAATCTAATAAAAGTATTTTAACTTGGTCTTTAACAAGAAAAAACTGCATGGCTAGCCAAGACTCACCGCGATTCATTTTACCGACGAGATACATGCGACAAGCAAAATAAAAATGACCACGCGTGCTAGTCGTTCTGTGGCCCTTTTCAAATGTCGATGTTAAATTTGTTTATCCCCCTTGGGCCTGTCTAACTACGCACTTAGAGAAAGATTTAATTTGAGCGGTCATGTCAGGGTCACCAGTTGATCTTTGCCACTTTTGAAGCGAAATATCGAATTTACGTCACATTATGGTATCATTCAAAGAGTTTACTTTAAGTTAAGTATAAATAAGTAAAGTACACACAATGTGCAATATTATTCAACACCAGCTTTGCATAGTTAAGTGCTCATCTCAAGAATGCAATCGTGCTGAGTGCAGGTTTGGCATGTTTTTAGTCCAGCGGCCAATGACAGCCCAGGTTTAGTTTAACCCCTCCCTGTGTCTCTGTCTAACCAGTGTCATAAGAAAGGGACGCAGATAGTAAACTAAACTTGGCCAGTCATGTTAGGGCCTCTGTGGTAGATGTATAGTCGACCAAGAAATTGCTTGACTACTTTTCGACCGTATTACAGAGAGTTAAGGTTCAAAAGTGGTCAAGCAATTACTTGGTCGACTATACATGTACTAAGTTACGCTATAAAGTCCCTGTCAGTGCAGTGGTCAGGTCAGTGTAGCTTGTCCTGGACGGGCCCTGTATCAACATTTGTCCGGGGGCCCTTCTACCCGACAGCAGGGAAGCCCAAATGGAGGGCAATGATTTTCATGGTTCTACAAGTCGGGGCCCCTGTAGCTCGGTACGTATCATTGATACGGCTGATACGGCGGTAGCTACGCCCCCGGCAGTGGTGCCTAAACATGCACCAAGCGACAGCTTTGAAATAACATTAAATAGGTGCACAAAATAATGTAGGTACTACGGCGGGGCTGGCACGCACTTGGACCCTAATTCTGGCACTCATCGAGATTCATCTCGCATTCGAGACGTGTCAAAAAATGACAGATTTTAAAGGGATCTGATCTGACAGCTCTTTTTGGCATATGTCGAGTGTGACTTCATCTTTACTGACGCCAGAATTGCCACCAGGCACCGGCACTTATGTGTTGATCGGAAAATTATGCGAAATTATCACATTATATGGGGAGTGCGAACGTGTTACATACTTAAATAGAAACCAGATTTGATTACCGTTAGGGTACTCGAGAAACTTGTATCATAGGATTGAAGTATTCAGGAATTTCAATAACGTTTTTACATTATATGTCGACTTAATACTCTGCTTCTGGCGTGCTAAGTAGAATGTGGGCGGTGGTAACTGCTTACCAACGGGGGGCCTCATGCCTGTTTTCACCATCATGGTATAAAAAGTACGCGCGAGCGTAACTTCTAATATGACAATCGTCGGTCGATTCACGAAGGGGCGTAACAGCTTTTTTACAACTTTACACTAGAGCAATTAACGCCTTTTTGTGATGTTTTAAATCAGAATATTGAGTAGTTAGGGCTTTTCGTGGACTGTAAGTCTGGTTCTAATAGGAATTCAGTTTCGCCCTTTCGTGACTTAATAAAATATGCTCTTTGTATACGATGGCAGAAAGTAAATTCGACTCTTTAGCAGATACGCCCCTTTGTGAATCTACCGACGAAATGTTCTATGGTGTCGAAAATTGCTTAGCATCAGACAAACAGCATGCCTGTTTACCTGTCTTTGAAGGTGTTTCTATATTTACCGTCTTCACTTTTTTGGATTAAAAGACTTGTTTTTTCTCTCTTCAATTATTTATTTTTTACGCAGCCAGGTTTCTTATTTTATAATAAAATTTAAAACACGTTAATAAAAATAAAAATATAATCCTAAATCAACAATGCACTTAATTGAATTTGTAAAAGTAAAAATCCCGACCAGTGGGTGCAGAGGTTATCGACGACGAAGCATAAACAGATAATTATATTATCATTTAATCGTACTTTAAAATTCCGTCATCACTTATGACCATCGTCTGCGCATTTAAAATAAGAGTACAATGGGAGGGAAGGGAAATCAAATGAAATGAAATGCTTGTCCACAAGAATTTAATGGTTTAATGGATGTTACATGTATATTTCTGACCCATACATGACACATTCTATGACCGCTAGGTATGTGAATTTTTATACAAATTGAAGCTATTTTTAATACAAAATAGGAAGGCAAACGAGCAAGTGGGTCATCTGATGGTAAATGATCACCACCGCCATAGACACCCGCAATACCAAGGACATTGCGGATGCGTTGCCAACCCAGAGTCCTAAGATGGAATAACTCTTGTGCCAGTAATTTTGCCGGCTGTCTTGCGCTCCACGCCGAAACACAACAGTGCAAAGCGGCAGGATTAGCAAGCAAGATGGTGGTACCGTGGTAGTGATCCGGACGGATCTTGCACATGGTCCTACCACCCGCAGTGGTAATAGCTGTATATTTAATTGAGCAGTAATATTTATAATTTCGTGCATCATAATAATGGAAGAAGAAGAAGTATCAAATCCACGGCCTTCGGATAATAAATTACATATAACGGGTGTTTACGATAACAGTGCGAGTATGTAGTCTTTGACATTGACCTAATACTTAAAGGATTATTCAATGTTTATGACATTATTGTTTCTTCCAGTTCGCTAATTCTGCACAATATGGATTCCACACAACTCCAATTGATCACATTCGTTCTTCACAGTCATTGTTTTTATATAATCTTCGCAATTCTGATCAATGTGATCCGTGCCTTGCGTCTTGCCAATTTCACAATTTCGTTTTAGTTGCTAATGTAACGAAATTGGCAAAACCCAAGGCACGGAATGCTGAGCTTGCAGGTTCGACTCCTGCCATTACCCTAGATTTTTATTTGTGTTGTCATTACACAGAATTTAAAGTCAATAATTTCTATGAAAGTTCTTAAAGTTGTGACTACAATAATTTCCTCGGATCTTGTAGGGAATTAACCTTCAAATATGAACCACCGGTAAAACCTAGTTCCTTCACTGGCCAATGGTTAAAAAAAATTGCTAATGAAGCCATATTACTTCAGTGAATCATATTGTGACGTCGTACGGCACCGTATTAAATTATTATTGCGGACGTCATAGTCCAAGGTGATGACGTGTAAGGCTCATTTTTGCCCAACTCGTGGGACTTGTTTCCGTGGCACTTGTATGTACCTACCGGATTTTGTCGGAGGCTGTCAATTTATATCCGATACGAAGTATAAGGGTCTGATCACACTTATGTTGCTTATTATGTCGCTTCCGCCTCTGAAGTGCAATTTTTAAATCTCACCAGGTACTAAAGCCCACCAAAATGGTCGTTTTTCACAGAGGTTCGGCCATTTTTTTTGATCTTTAGTCATTCAAAAATCGCACCCCTGTATTGTAAGGCAAGGTATTAAGTAAGTAAATAAGAAATATTCCCCTGGATATGGGCTGGTGACACTTTTTCATACCCCTTCTGGCCTTCAATTATTAAACAAAGTGACAAAAGTCGAAGTGACGAAACCTACACATGTTAAGCTCCTTGTGACACAGGACCTATTTCTTTGCCTAATTAATGTCAAATGTCTTCTCATCATTAATATTCTAGCATAAAACTTCGGTCCATCTCTGTCCATACATTGCTGCGCCCTTCAGGGTTTGATATACTTTAATGTACTTATATAGATTGTTAAGGGCTTAAAAGGCATTAAAATAAAAATAGCAACGACTAGAAGCTAGGCGTGTAATTCTTAAATTATTAAATCAAAACCTATAACTTAAACTAAAGTTGAGCGCCAGGAGGGGTTCGGAAGATGTTAACCGGGACCCTGCCAGTCCCCGCACTACGGCTAGTCTCAGTCGAACTTCGAGAAGCTACAGCTCATTTAGAAAGGGCGTTTCGTCAAGCTAAAATAGAAACACAAAGATCATCTTGAGTAAAACCGTGAATTTAAAAATGATACATCCTATTATTGCTTGACGCTTACAAATCTAAACTTACCCCTTTCTCTGCTACACTACACACACCAATGAACACTAATACATTAAGTGCAAAAATGACTGAAGAGTTAAATTGTTATCTGCAATGATTTCCGTAATTATTTTAACAACTTAACAAGATTATTTACGTGTGCTCCCATAGACACGTCTAAATGGAATCTGCTCGCTTTGTCTCATCATGACGTTAATATTAGAGTGATGAAAATTAGCAAGTCATTCAACCCGAAACAAACATGGAAAAAGTAAAGTTCACCCGGAATCGATCTCGGTACCACAGCGTCACAGCTAACCAACGTAACCACTGGACCATCTGTACATAGTTAGCACGGTCGAATCTCGTCAACGGTTGCTGCGCAATCTACTCATAACCACACTAAGTTTAGTTTACCCACATGTTATTAATCTCTTAACAAGATTAAGGATACAGACATGTGAATTGCAATTAATCCTACTAATATATTATAAACGCGAAAATTTGTAAGTATAGATGGATGTTTGTTACTCTTTCACGTAAAAATTACTAAATGGATTTGGATGAAATTTGGCACACACAAAGTTTATAACCTGAATTAACACAAATACTACTTTTTATCCCGTCAAATCGCATAGTTCCCACGGGATAGCGATAAGTGAGTTATACGCCGCCGTGACGTCATGAGCAGCAAAGCAACTAATTCTCATTATTTTGTCCAGGAATTATTGCAGATTGCTTGTTGGGTGCACGTTTGCTTGATTCAATTAAACAAGTCTACGCGGACGAAGTCGCGGGCAAAAGCTAGTAAACAATAAAGGGTCATAAGCGAACGTGTCGTAAAATCTCCGTCGACCTTTATGATCTCCGTAAACAAAACATCTGACCGCTGGTCAGTATATATCGCTCTCGTGCACGCAGTGCGCCGGCGACGAGGTCCGTCGGTTTTTTACCACGTTTTTTATCGCAAGTTGCTTAGTTCAAGATCAGCCACCGTCGACTGTGCGTGGATATGGCGAAGCTTCTTGTGTGTCTGTGTTTGTGTGTGCAATTAGTTGTGGGTCAGTTTGGTGAGTGTCTGATGTGTTAACTATGACCATAAGATTGCACTTTAGTGCAAAACCACTTTAGACGGTTCTTCTGATTATGTAATCGAGAGTGAAGATTATGAGAATCTAAACCTTGGAATTGTAACTCGAAAACTTTTCAATGTACTAATACAAATTAAGCCCTTATTAAAAAAAGCGTTCTTAACTTGTTCACGAAAGCGTATTTACCGCCTGGTTTTTTGATTAGGCCAATCTCGCCTTTTGTAAATGGCACAAGTTTTGTTTACAAACAGAAGTTTTTTAACTAACCTTCAAAAATAATACAGTAGGTAGGTAATTATTTCTTACGCACACAATCGTAAACCGCACTTACAATACAATCTACAAAAAAAATTGTATCTTTTTGCATGGATATGTGCATCAAATCTTTTTACCCGACTACGGCAAAGCCAAAAGGAAGGGTTAGGTTATTTAGAATTAAAAGACAGCGCCACAAACAAGCCAGTTTGGCTTATCTTTCTTAATTAGTATTGATTTTCAATTATAAATGTATATATTACAAATAAAAAATTAACTATAAAAAACTGCAACCAATCACTATAACATAAGGTAATTATAAAACTGAACTAAATTAAAAATTAATTAAAATAAAAAATAAATTAAAAATCTTACATAAGGTGTGTAAACTTGCCTTGGCTGGCTTCGACTCGAAAAATAACCGTTTTTTTAGTTTCGGTAAATATTTAAGTATAAATTATTTTCTAAGCTTTCTCTATTTCTCTTATTCTGTTTAAGATAATAAAAAACAACAACAACAACAAATACTCTTTATTGATTCACACAAGTAAACAAAAATAAAAGAACACATACAGGGAAATTTTTCATGGGAGTCAACAGGCGGTCTTATTAATTTAACATCATTTTTAACATTTTAGTTTCAGTTTGTCTATTATGGGAATTTTTAAAAGACGGTTTGATCTTTTATGCTCTAAGATTAATGCAACAGTAGCTACACATAAGTTAGTTAAAATTACCAATTAATATCCTATAATATCAGTATATTACCAAGGAATTAAAATACCTATTATTTCAAAAGTTTATTGTAAAAGTTAAACGACTAAACGAATTTACTCACGCGCTAAAGTCGATAATGTTATAAATAAACGAATTTACTCGCATCTACCTAAATACAAAAACAAAAAATACGTAATTAGGTAGGTATTTATTATCTTACATCTAATTAGTCAAGCAAGAGTTAACATCGGCTTCCGTTAGTTTAACCATGAATAGGTAAGTAACTGCAAATTAATTTAAATAATTATAAAACGATACAAACAAATTTAATAAATTTTGTGCATCAGCGGCCCTAACATGACAGCCCAGGTTTAGTTTAATCCCTCCCTGCGTCTCTGTCTAAGTAGTGCCATAAGAAAGGGACGCAGATAGAGATAAACTAAACTTGACCAGTCATGTTAGGGCCACAGTTTTGCTTTGCAAAATAGCAGTACCTACCTACCTAGGTATATACAGAATGGCCACTCGCCTCCCCGCACCAAATTTTACCGCAACCCTCCCCTGCCATTCTTACCTCCTAAACTAACCGGCCAAGTCCAAATTAGACTAGCGCACCGAGGGTTCCGTCATCAACAACATCTAGTATCGCATTTTTGCTTTGTAAGACAAATTTTTTTTTTGCTTGTATTTACTACAAATTTACGGTTTTCGGATTTATTATTTTATGTGTGCTGTGAGACCTTGCTTCTTGCCAAATTTCATAGTTCTAGGTCAACGGGAAGTACCCCATAGGTTTTTGAGTGTCTTGCGAATGTATGAAACATGCTGCATAAACGGTCGTATCTTTTGATTGCGTTGACTTAGAAGTTTGATTTTTTCATGGCTCAAAGCGACTGCAGACTTGAGTATTTGGTATTAATTTCAACTCAATACCTCCACGCGTTCTTGAGAAAAAAGGTCTTGACAGACAGACAGACATACGGACAACAGAGTGATCCTATAAGGGTTCCGTTTTTCCTTTTGAGGTACGGAACCCAAAAAGGACGAAACATTACACAATAATAATCATTATTATTTTCAAATATTAATAATTTTTATTAATTTATATTGATTGGTTGATTGGTAATTGATGACAGCCGGTTCATAAATCATGCATGTGACACATATTGATACTTAAAAACTGAAGTATTTTTTGTTACTTTTAGTTTTTTATCTGCATAAATTAATTATTATGATGTAGATCTTGTCATTATATTGTTGTTTTATTTAAATTCAATAAATCATTTGTAAATTAAAATGTAACTAATTATACTTCTATTCGACTATAGACGAGGTTACAGCAGTCGCTTAATTAAATAATACATTCTTTAAAATCATTACATCTAAGTAGGCAAGTGCTATTTTTTTTATGAAATAGGAAGGCAAACAAGCAAGTGGGCACCTGATGGTAAGTGATCGCCACCGCCTATAGACACCCGCAACACGAAGAAGATTGCAGATGCGTTGCCAACCCATAGGTTGCCAACCAACATCTCTTTTGCCAGTAATTACACCGGCTGTCTTGCTCTCCACGCCAGAACACAACAGTGTAAGCACTGCTGCTTAGCGGTAGGATTAGCGAGCAAGATGGTGGTAGCGATCCGGACGGACCTTGCACAAGGTCCTTCCACTCGCAAAAACCCCGCTATATGTTTAAAAAGTAATTATGTACGGAGTACAATATTAACAATAGGTTTCTTGGCTAGGTCGCCATTATTTTTTCACGTATAGGCATTAAAATAAATTTTCGGTATTTTGTATATGCGTCAAAATTTTGTTGTTATTTGAACGCTCATGTGCGTTCATGGCACCTGGTAAAAGTTCGTAAAACAACGCGTAAAAAAAGGATTAAAAAAATAAACACGGTTAAATTTTAAGCGACGGTGTGTGACGTCATCGACATACACTATCAACAAAATTAAGCAGCCACTGCAATTATTACTCAACGCTAAAGATTATTTAAGGAAAACTACTGCTCCGTCCACGCCATACATAGCTCGGCCAATTAAAGCCAGTACTTACTTTTTTGTGCAAAAACTAAAGGACAGCAAAAAACCAACCCATGCACACACGGTCACATGTAAATCTCAGTTTTCGTTTGCTTTGTTAAACAAATAATCGTATCCTGAATCTATTGAAAACACTATTTTAAAACCACAAATTATCCAATATTGCGTTCGTAGTAACCACACTCTTCAGAATTTAAAATACCTAGCAATAAATTATAAGGAAAATTTATTTCAGATGTAATGAGATGACAAATATTGATTTTAGTTACATCCGGTAAAACTATACTTGTTTATGTATTAAGATATAATAGTAATTTAATTAAGCATTATTACAAAATATGAAGTAATTAACCTAGTAAAAATACAAAATGAAAAAAAATAAAACTTGATTGTTTTGTACAAATATCTCCAAATCTGTCAACCGCGGTAAAATGACCATAAGGCTGGCTGCATTTCTACGCTTCAAACTATATTTGTAAAGTTTTTCGATAATTAATAACCTTATTTTCTTTATCAGACAACCTTGAAACAGGATCAAACGTCATTCCTTATCACAGGATTTCTCGTCATACATAATAATTTTGAAAAGAGAAGAAAAAAAAAGATAAACTGCTGAGTTTCTTGCGGCGTTTCTTCTCAGCAGATTCTTCCATTTTCCGAAGCGCTAGTAGATTCAGACATGTAAAAGAGCCTATTATGGCCTACTTGCAAAATAAATTTTTCATTTTCATTTTCATTTTCATAGGATGCACTTAGAAGAAAAAGTAAACAAAGACTTAGCTGTTTGATGTTACCTTTGCCTGTTTATTATTGGGATAGAATACAAAGACAAAAAAAACACGTGCCTTAGGGAACCTAACAAAGTAATCACCATAAATAAAATCGTACCTACAAGTCAGCACGATTCTTCCAGAGGCATGAAAAGGCCCTCTCAAAGCGGACTTTATCAAAGTCCTCTTTCAGCTTAGTTACGACACTGCCTAAGGCGGGTTTCACACTAACACTATGCTCTATATGTAGGTATACATATTGTATATATGTAGGTTTTCTCAAATGTGGTGGATCATTTCGGTTCACTGCGTTGGGGACCTTTTGATACAAAAGAATATGATGTGACAGCTATTGAAGCGACACATCCGCCCATTGTCACTCTCCAGCAGTGTCATAACTAGCTTTATATACGTCCGGTGCTAGCTTATGTAATTGCGCACTACATGACCCAAAACTCAGTCCTGTGCGGTGATCTTTGACTTTCCAGTGTTTCGAGCCGACACTCGTCAGCTGCGCCCCAATCAATGCCGAATAAAATATACGCTAGAGTATTTGATTGGCCCATTGGCACAGAATAAATAACGTACAGAAACTTCTCTTTAAGACCGCGGTTAAACGAATTCCAACTTTATTCACACGCTTAGAAAGTTCGTTTTACTTCATACATCATGCGCCAGGCGGCGTGAGTCAAAAGGAACTCGCCGCCCGCGCCCGCCTTCCCCCCGCTACTCCCGGCGACACGCTAGGGTTGCGCGGAATTCGTTTTGAATTACACTGACACGGCGGGGGCGAGCGAGCCGACAGCGTACAGCAATTTGCCTATGCCATAAGCAGGCGGTCGAGCGTAACTACAGTGCGGCGTGGAACCCCCCTGCCCACGGCTGGCTAGCGTCGAACGCTCGAAAGTGAAAAATCAACCCACTGGTCACTTCCGGACCCTCCAAGGCCTGCGTCCTGTGCCCGGGCACCGCTGGCTCCTCCTTAGTTAGACCACTGCTCTCCAGACCTCTTTTAACCCTTGTATATAATAGCGGACGCGCGCGCCTTTGTTCGCATGAAATTAGTAGCCTATGTGCGTTAGGATAGTGTAGCTTTCTATTAGTGAAAGAACTTTTGGAATCGGTTCAGTAGTTCCAGAAATTATCCCCTACAAACAAACAAATTTTACCTCTTTATTATATTAGTGTATTAGATTAGTGTAGACTACGAAAAGCATTTGACTAGATTGCAAAATGACAATATTTCAGGAATTCCGAATCGCACAGAGACCACATCATCGCCTTTGGTCTAAATTTTAAAATGTCCAATTCTCAGAACAACCAAACCGCAAGGTGCAACGTTGAGCGAAGAGAGAAGTAGTGTTAATTAGCTTGCAACCACAATAACCCTAACATGACCGGGCTTAATTTATTTCTTCCTGCATCTCTGTCGACGTACGGAGTACGACGTACGACGTACGGACGTACGGAGACGTACGGAGATAAAATAAACTTGCCCGGTCATGTTATGGCGGCATGGAAAGCGCAAAGCCGAGCGAGCGATGCGAGCGTGCTGCGGCAGCGGCTAGTGGACGCCATGCATATTGGAAATTTTATTACTAATGTCATTTTGCAATCTAGTCCTTTTAAGATGCAGTCATTTTGTAACTATTTCAGTATTACGAGTAATTTAAGTCATTCTGCTATAGGTACTGATGTGCCAAAATTTCGTTTATCTCCTCAAATACTCGTCTTTGGAGGCACAGTTAGCCATTCTAGGCCGCACGTAGCTGTCATGTTTGTATTGTACGCAAACCTGCTCCCGCGCAACCATCGAGTCGACTAACCATCGGTGGCAGTGACCTTGCGGGCGAAGGTCGCAGGTTCAGTCCCGCTAGGGCCAAACTGTGAGATTGATTGATTGATTGATGGATTAAAATTTTATTTTGAGATGAGTTTGACTGTTGTTAATGATGAATGCTGATGACTATGGCTGTTTTCGATGACTTTATGATGTGAATTGGTCGTCCGTCCGACTGTCCGTCTGTTAACCCATCACAACGCCTATGTTCCATAATGAATGCTGTCGACTTGTTTGGAATAGTTGTAAATAATGCTTAGTCAACATCATTACAAAAAAATAGTATTATAAAAAAATATTTTTGGTTTCTGTGCAAATAAGGGGCCTGTACCACAAAAGTTAGAAGTGCCACAGTTTAATATATTTGGCACTTTTTTTTAATGTTTTTTACAATTATGTCAAATTATAGCTCTTGTTAGATTTGTGGTACAGGAGAAGGTAGAAAAGGAGGCAAAAATACGATGTAAGGCTTTTAAATCAAACGCGGTATCTAATGTGTGAGCTTCATCTAACACTATAAATCATTTTTTTAAACTGCCTAGTTTAAGATTAAGTTTTAAAAATTACACAAATATCACCCTTCGTCCTCAAAAGTTTTTGAAGCAATAAATAAATAAATATCTCGGGACAATTTACAGTTACACAGTAATTAATACAGTCGTCAATAAATCTAAAATCCTTAAACTACCCATTTATTATAAAGCTATGATATTTACACCAAAAATTATACAATAAACAACAAACCTCGACTGCAATTGCCTGAAAGGGTGAACATTATTAGTAGGAATGGATTGATTTCTATAGCTATTAACTTTTTAATTACACATATCATATCACGAACAATATTAACGGAAAATTGCTGTGTTTTAATATTGGCGATATGTAAATTCGTACTGCAATTAAGTTTTTAGTTATTTTGTATGGTCGCGAAACTAGTTTCCTGTTTGTTATTGTGTTTAACACACGTCACTACCTCCATTTACGACCTAAAACATTAAAAACAAACTTCATTCACGTATGTTTAGGTTTACACTTTTGTTTATGCATTATTTTTACTGTCATCGTCATAATTACATTTTTAACAACAAATTATAACAATTATTCTTATAAAGCTGCTTAACTCAGTATTCATTGCCATTGGAATAAAAAAATGCATTTGGTCAACTAAAGAAAAACGGCCAAGGCGGTTACTTTTAAATTCAAATGCTAAGCTTAAAACCTCCAACATTCCTCTTAGCTCATTCATAACATTTTTATTTATTAAATGCATACCTTCTTAATATTTGTAAGGTTAAGTATTTCATTTAATGTTTGCTAAATCGTCAAAATTTCCACACTAGGGTTCTTCCCACGGCGTGAAAACGGGGGCCTTGTTCAAGGCTTACTTGACCCTTCCCGAATCAAGAACCGCCTCACAGGCCTCCTCCACCTCCAGCGAGAGACTCCTACCACCAACCCAGCTTACGTCTACCCTTTTAGCGACAGACCCTCAAACGAATACGGCAGACCAGGGATCATCAACAATGAGAACCAATTCAACATACCCAACCGCAACGGTTTAGCAGACCAAAACGCCAATCAGAACGGGTTTTCTGAGGCACCTAACAATGGATTCCAAGAGGAAACCGTGCCGCATAATGATGCAAATCAGCCAAAGGGAGACAAAGAAAACGGTGAAGGACTTATTGTAATTCCTGGTGAAACCGCTAACAATCCGGCGTCTGGAGGTTTCGTGTTCCCTGATTCTGATGATAAACCTCTAGAAGCAACTGAAAAGACTACCAAAGTTATTGAGGAAACGACAAAAGCTGCTGAATCTGCGGAGGAGCCCACTGCTGAGGAATTTCCACCTCTGACTCCAGTGCCTTCGACAGAAACGAGAAACAATTTCAACTTCGGTCCGAGCGGAATCTTCCGTAATATTTTTTATTTTATTTCGAACACTAACAAGAGGCTAATTTGGGTTCAAAGGTACTTTAAAACGGTCAACAGGGATTCTAAAATCATCTTAAGATAGCCTCTAATGGGTACAGGTCTCTAAAGGAATAACTACCTCACTCTTCTTTCTGTCTCATTCTATTTTAAAACAAAAATTACTTCAAATTAAAAGAAATTTATAATCTCTTTATTCCTTACACACACTTTTAATATCCAATTTCAAAAAAGGAGACGGTTTTCTATATTCGACTGATTCTTTTTCTACGCATCTCAACCATTGATTTCTCGCCCAAACTAGACTAGATTGTCTTTTTCCTAACTATAACATAGGTTACTAGAAACTTCACCGTTAATGATCGGTTTGAATTGTTAACATTTAACTATCTAATATAAATATTAAGTACGCCCCTACGTTTTTAAGTCTTTTCAGTTTTCATATTCTAGGAAAGACTTGTCTTTTGCAAATTTCAAAATCATTAACCGACAGTTTGTGAATGTGAAACCTAAAATCGCTTCAAAACGTTGGACAATATTATAAAAGTTCAGGTTCGGTAGACTAGTTTTAAACGATCAACCACGCCTTAGCTTCATCGGTTATATGCACGGAAATCAGAAAACAGGGGAAGTGCTTTAAAGCATTATTTGTACCGGTACCGGTGTCGCCACACGCACACACTTGTGGATATCATCTTATACTACACTACTAAAATAACTTAATCTTGATTGGTTAACATTGTCAAACGATATGAGACAAATGGTACACAAGTTTTTGTAAGAAAATATATCTTATGGTAGTGACACTAAGGTTTACTTTTTATTAACGTCAAACTGATTATACGACATTTTAATCTGTAAACGTCAAAAGAAAAATTTGGCTTCGTAGTTCCGCTACTCAACACTAGATGTCACAACTGTAGCGCAGAACCTTCCAGAGCGAAATAGTCATTGCAGTCAATCAATAATGAACTTTATTGTAATCATGTATGGTTGAATTTTGACTAAATGTTCTGTTACATTATTAGTACAACGAAAATAACTAAGATTTTTATGGAATATCATTAAAATCATACTTAACGGTGGTAGAAACTACCCCATTTTGAAGATTTATACTCCTACTATGGTTCTTGCACTCTAAAACTGAACAATACGGCATGGCTAGGGAAAAATAAGGTATTTCGCGAGACTAACACCTCCACGGGATGACAGAACACGACTGGGAGCGGTTTAGCAGAGGTTAAGTACAACAGTACGTAATGTTGGCACGCGCATCACGCGTACATTGCATTTCCCCTGTTTTCTGATTTCCGTGGTTATATGATATATCAGCTTCAATAGCTTTTGTAGAATATAAAGCACCAACTGGAACAAACTACTTTGCTACTCCGCGAAACCCAATACTTTGAGAACTTGCTACTTTCCAGAGTAGCAAAATAGTTTGTATCAATTTATTGGCAATCACCTCTGCAATGCCTGAATCTACTAAGGACATACCGCATCCATCCCTTACACACGCGCTAGCTTGTATGAAAGAGATATGCTTTATGTTTGCGACAAAAGCTACCATGCTAAGGCCTCTGTGACCATGCCCGGCCAAATTTAGTTTATCTGAGTTTATCTCTATGTGCGTTCCTTTATTATGACACTAGTTTGACAGAGACGCAGGGAGGGGGATAAATGGAACCTGGAGTGCGATTTTTGAATCCCACGGGGTGACTAAAGGTCACCAAAATGGACGTTTTTCATAGAGATTTGGCCATTTTGGTGAGCTTTAGTCACCCGATGAGATTCAAAAATTGAATCTCTGGACCGGTCATGTTAGAATCACAGGTTTGCATGCATGTTAAATTTTGTAACACAAAACGTATATAATGATTAGGATTGTTTTTAATTGATTTAGCGTACGTACGTTAATAATTAGTGAAACAACACTGAACAGCGATTTTGCAACTAATTTGGCTCGGTCAGTATACCTACATTGGTGTTTTTGGCGAGGTTGGATGTAGTTGAATAACGTGTTACATAGTCGACCGTGACATTGCTAACCATTGGTGATATAAATACCTATAGGAATAGAATGAATCAAAGGTCAGTTATGTACGAAATAGTTAAAGTCGCCTTACGTAATAGTTAAGTCAAACAAATGCAAATTAAAGAAAGAAAGAAAGAAAGAAAATTAAATTTTTGTAACCGAAATTTCTTTCGATTTTATTTTGAAATGTTTTAACATTCAAATTATTAAATTAAAATTGTTATGACAACACAAAGAAAAATTAGGGCAATGGCAGGACTTGAACCTGCAACATCAGCTTTCCGTGCCTTGCGTTTGCCAGTTTCAGGTTTATCATCATGCCATCATGGCAGAGGCAGTGTGGCGCAGTCAAATATAATTTTTTTAGGAAGTATTTGTCTTCGGAAGTTTCTAAATTATAATGAAGTAGTTTTTTTTTAGGATTAATAGTATTTAATAATAATTATAATATGACACTTCATTAAATATAATAGCTTAACCTAATAAAAAATACAAAAACTTAATTATATGTACAAATGAAGTAGTTAGACTTCTATAAGACAGCTGTTGAAGATAATCGCATCTGCAGAACGTCTGCCCACAAAAATATGACCCACAAATAAAAGTCTTACAATTTTATACACTAAAACAGCCTTACCATGATTTTTTATTCTTGATCAAGCCTAGTTTATCCATATTTATGTTTTTACTAAATACCATCTAAATACCATGCCCTAAGGTGCCATGTACCCTGCATTAAGGTGACTTGTTCTGGGATTTTAACGATTTTGGAAATATTTAAGAAACTATAATAACCACGATAAAATGTGCCTGTAGCGCGGCAATTAAAGTCTCGTACGAACTAGACTGTCCCATCATGAAGTCAGGTAATTAGCAGGAAAGTGAGAAATGGCGGTTACTCCACCGACATGAGCTCTTAAATTATATGATCATGACAAACTAGAATAAGCCACATCAACAAATTCATTAATTGAATGAATATCAGACGAATCGTGCATACATAATGAGTATCAAGCGACGTGACATTGACTCTATACTCGGTTGACCTCAGTGCAGTGTCTCGAGGTTGGTCGGTTACTTAATAGTATCAAGCGGTAGGCTTGTTTCAAGTATTACAAGGCACATCTGGCCTACGTACTAAACATCGATGATCTTTGACTTGATTACACGCAGATTTATTTGAAGTACTACATTACGTCTTGGCTACCTACATCGGCTGCATCACCAAGGTAATTAAATAAAAGAAAAGCCGACTGCGTTAAACAAAAAAAAACAACAGGCTCTGCAATTTAAAGAACGTTCGATCAATTAGATAGAAGCACCTTCGTCGCCTTTTAAATGTAACTTCAATGTAGAAAGGTAATGTGTTACTGACGATAAAAAAAGATTAAGATAGTATTTGACCACCGTCAAATATAGTTTGGTAATCGGCTTATATCCGTCTGTCTATTCAAAACAATTACACACAATTATAAGCCTGTGAACTCGCGGGTTCGCAAAAACCAAAAACAAATGAAGCATCAATTAACGCAATTTATTCAAACGAGTTGAGCGCGTTGAATAGAAACACCTTTATTTACTAAAGGTATTGATAATATTTAAATGACATTCAGATGGGTGTAAACTTGATTGACAAGGTCAACGGGTGTGGCTCTTTTACCCGACTGCAACGAAACATGGTGGAAAGGAGAGTTATGTTTAGAAGTAGGTGATGTAGGAAATTTGAGAGAGATGACCTAGATAGCTTCGTAGCTTCTAGCAACAGTGACTTTAATTAGTTTGACTATTAATTTCATTATTTTTACGATAGTTCGCTCATCGGTGTAAGTAATAACTCTGTGGCAGAAATCGCCATGGTTCTAAATCGCCTCGAAACTACACTGTAAAGTCTACCAAGTAATTGCTTGACAACTTTTCAAACTTATCCCTGTGTAATACGGTCGAAAAGAGGTCAAGCAATTTTTTGGTTGACTATACGTGCGTGTAATAGCTAAAGGTTTAATTTATAACTCCTATTTCTAACACTAGACAATAAAAGGAGACGAAATATAATAATGAATGAAGCCTTTATGACATCCGGGTGTCTTTCCGTCACAAAGCCTGACTTAATTATTTTTTATAAATCTAGCTATCTATCTACATTTATAACCAATACGAGTATAGGCAGTTTGAAAGGATTTCGTTCAGTTTAGACGTCACTAAGAATTAGTTTTTGTCGTCAAACATTTGTGTGATCTCTTTTTTTAGAGGAAACCTGTCAAACCGTGGACAATGACGTCGGCAGCTGCATCCAGGTCTCAGAGTGCCCCCAGTACATGGCACTGATCCAGCAGTCTAGGAGCAATCCCAGGGCTCTGCAGTTGCTGCGGCAGGCGCACTGCGGGTTCCAAGGCAACAATCCTAAGGCAAGTCTACTATCTGAACCCAAGTGATCTGTTTTAGCACTCACACAGGACCTACCGTTGGAGCGGGTCCGCTGCTGCTTCCATAGCAGAAGCTCCAGGAAGGTATATCTTTAGCTGAAGGTCCAACCCTGAGCAGCCTTTAATATAAGGTCTGATCCAGCAGTCAGAGCATTCATCGGGAGATGCTGCTGCAGGCACACTGGTATCTCGAGGGTAACAAAGCAAAATCAAAGTCTCTATAATACTATTTAAATCCAGGCAACCAATTCTCAATGTCTTCGGGAGCGTATACGCTCTTGGTGGTCGTTTTGAGACTTTGATCTTCGTTCAATTCAGCAGGGGTGCTATACCCTAGAAGCCGTTGGCTGTTTGTTGTGTGCGTCTTACTCCGTAACACATAATTAAATTGCCTAAACGAGAACACCAAGCAACATTTTATATTGATTCAAGTTTCTAATTTCTGTGTAAAAACTTTAGTCGTCGGGCTTATATGCTTTAATTCAATCTCGTACAGGTCTGCTGCCCCCGTCCTGGCATCCCCACTGGGCCACCACCCACGCCCGCCAGCAGCACTACCACCACCACAGAGGCAGCCGTGGTGACGCCCGACAACCCAGAGCCGAAACCAGCCGCCATCGAGCTTCCAGAGGCTCCAATTTGTGGACTTAGCAATGCATCGTTCAGCAGGGTTGTGAATGGAGTGCCTGCTAAGCTTGGTAAGAGCCTTATAATATACCTAACGAAAGCACACAAGCTATGCTCATAGCAGCTAGGGAGGGACAGCCCCGGATTAACGACTTTTTCGAACCGGGTCAGAAATTTGATATTGGCGCCCCCTCTCTCCAGCTTTTCAGATAAATTATTATTTTGGCGCCCCCTGCAACTGCTGCGCTGGTTCATCAGTTCTTCTATCTTCTGTCTACTTTGCCTATTGGCTTTTGGTCATGACAGAACCTTGTGTAAGGTCCGTTCGGGTCGCTATCACCATCTTTCTTGCTAATCTAGCCGCTAAGCAGCAGTGCGTGCACTCTTATGTTCCGGCGTAGAGAGCAAGACAGCCGGTGAAATTACTGGCATAAGAAGTATTCTATCCTAGCCCTCTGGGTTGGCAACACATCTGCAAACTCCTTGGTATTACGGTTGCCTATGCGGTGGTGATCAGTTACCACCAGATGACCCACTTGCTAGTTTGCCTTCCTATTTTTCAAAATAAAGAATCGGTTTCACCCTTAGCGTTGTTAATAGTCGACTGAAAACACAGGAGACTTCCCCTGGATGGCGCTGCTGGGATACAAGGGGCGGCGCAGCGGCGCCGGCGCACGCTGGCTGTGCGGCGGCTCGCTCATCTCCCCGCGACACGTGCTCACCGCCGCGCACTGCATTCATACTAGAGAGGAGGAGCTGTAAGTACACAATGACAGACTGGTCTGGTCAAGCTCATACAGCTTCAATAGCGATTGTAAGCTACTTGGGTACTTTTAAGGGCAAGATAAATTGAAATGTGCAAAATTATTCGCGAGGGTATGATCGGGATGTAATGTACATAAAAACCTTCCGTAAAAAAAACTCAATGACAGTGAAACCGTATCAAAATCCATTGCATGGTTTAGAAGGAGAAGACGGTCGAACATTTACTATTAGTATTTAGGACAGACAGGAACCGATAGCGACTTTACTTTATACTATGTGAAGAAAGATTCGGTCTTGAAAAATACACGAAATAGTGTTTCTTAATTTTTAAATTCCACTTAAGGCTTAAAACTTTTCAGCCACTTGCGGACCTAACATGACAGCTCAGGTTCTTTACTCCTCCCTGCGACGCTAACTAGTGTATGAAGAAAGGGATGCAAGAGATAGACTTAATTTATCGTGCCATGCCATGCCGTAGAATCACTGGTGGTAGATTAGACTTTAGTAGTACAGTCAGCCTCAGATGTAACTGAACACTTTTGTACCTTGGGGCTGTTAGTAATGTGACAATTTCGAGAAACTCTCATTTCATACTCCGCACTGTAATGAGAAGTTTCTGTACGTTTTCTACTATTATTTATTTTGTACTGTACTTGCCCTCTCTCCGGTAAGCTGAAAAAGCCGTCTGAGGCTAACAGTGTAAAATTTATTCGAATAGAATAAAAACGTCTGAATTACTGGATTTCTGCTGTTGAAAGTCGCCCCGTTTATAACAGCAATGCGGGAAAACCCTGTAGTTGGCTTTTAGGCTTTAACACAGATATGAACTGCAGGGGAAAACTACTTAACAATGAATCATTGCAAATAGCTAAAATCACATCTCCGCGCGAATTGGCTTTTATGTATTTTGACTGAGCTCCGGTCGCTGAAACGCTGTAAACGACATCATTACCCTATTCCGTAATAAACCTCATCAAGTTATTATTATGAAAAACGAGGCATTGTCGCAATTCGAGGAAAAAGGTAGTTAAGAACCTATAACAATTCGTCATTATGTTTTATGGATTTATAAAATTATTTATCTACACACATATCATAAAGGCTAAATAACGCGTTCAAAAACCCTAGGAAATGACCAGCATTATTACAACCAATGTGATTATAAGAATTTTCTTGTCTGTGGTAGTAGGTAAATCTGTTCTTTGTTGGTCATAATATTACCGATATCTCGTGACTGCTCGTGACGTTATGAATTTAAATTTGGAACAGCTGTCAAAATTCAAGTTGGTCTCTATTCTAGTATCCACAGATATTAAAACAGTTATCGATACGAAACGTCAACTCAGTGTGTTTTTTTAATTTAAACGCACGACATTTGATCTCGAGTGACATGATAATAGAGACTTCATTCGTTCGTCTATGGTTTAAAAAAAACGTTCGTCTTGACGGATAGATCGAATCACAGAGTACCTTTTTAATATACATGGCCGCCATTAGTTGTCATCGTTTTCGGTTTTTTGCTGTTACGGTTTTTTGCAGTTATGATATGTGTGTAGATAAAGTAATGTATGCAACTGTATATAATTAGGCCTTAAAACACTCGTGTGATCCTATTATGAAACTCGCTGACGCTCGTTTCATAAAACCACACTCGTGTTTTAAGGCCTCTCATTATATAGCAGTTGCATAAAATACTATTATCGCTGAGCACAAGCTCTAAGCTGAGCACATAGGAACTTATGATTGTCAAATATTTTATTTGTAGCCTTTTTCACGTAAATCGTAAGAAATCTGGCCCATAATTGTACGGATTCCCGATGTATAGTCGACCAAGAAATTGCTTGACCACTTTTCGATCGTATTACAAAGGGTTAAAGTTCAAAACTAGTCAAGCAATAACTTGCTCGACTATATAAATAAATAAATATCTTGGGACAGTTAACACCAATTGACCTAGTCCCAAAGTAAGCAACTAAAGCTGCTTGTGTTATGGGTACTAGACAACGGATATAAATACTTATATAGATAAATATATACTTAAATACATATAACATCCACGACTCGGGTACAAAAATTCGTATTCATCATACAAACATTTGCTCCTCCCGGGAATCGAACCCGGAACCTCAAACTTTGTAGTCAGGGCCACTAACCACTAGGCTATCCGGTCGTCGAACTATACATTGCAAGCTACTGAATAAACGATCGAGATAAAGAAATCATTTGCTATTGCCGACAATTAAGGCTGATGTTTCCCATAATAATGACATTAATGACATTGTTGATATAAAAACATGTCATATTTTTTGCAGTCATTATAACACTTATGCATTTTGCAATGGCATGCGATATTACAATTTTCCTGCTTAATAACTATAATACTCAGAGCCATTGTCATAATGTTCTTATAGAAGGTTATAGGAAGCGAACGGTACCAATTTCTATACAAACGGTATGAAATGAAACCGGAAAGTGTTACCGATTGTTCAGTATCGTAAAGTTAATTAATGCATTTAAGAGGAGTGTGTACCCAACCTCAAAAAGCACTCTTCATACAAACGGCGATAACGTTTTCTTCCCTCTAAAGTACTCTAAACCTTAACCTATAGCCAGGGGGGTTCCACTCCGCACTGTAGGTGCGCTCGCCGCACCACCCATGGCATAGGTTAATGGCCCGCCGCGTGCGCGCCCGCTCACTCTGTGTCGCATGAGATAGTATTACAGTAAGCAGCCCAACCCTAGCGGTGCGCCAGGGCATTGCGGGTGGAAGGCGGGCGCGGGCGGCGCCTTCCTTTTGACACATGCCGCCTGGCGAATGTTTATGAAGTAATACGAACTTTTTGTGCCTGATCATAAAGTTTGAATTCGTTTAATGGTGGTCGAAAAAGAGAAGTTTCTGTACGTTAGTACTATTATTTATTCTGTGCTATAGCATTGATTTTTTGGTATGTTGTCATGATGCCTTAGAATGGCTTAGAACTAGGTTTGTATGTTTGATATTTTTTTATTCTTCATAAATGTGACAATATTTGCATTTTAGGAGTTTCATACAAAACAAAAAAGCGTTAATATTCACGAAAATAATGAAAATTAATGAAAATATAAAAAAATATTAGAACAATCGAATATTCTAACAATTCGTTCTTGGTGCAAAGGCTGGCCATAATTATAATCATAATCATTTATTTATCGCTTTCATGGGTAAGTATTATTACATTTCAGATCTTAAACTATAAATTTTCCCAACATGAAACCCATTGCCATTCAGCGCGGTAATGCTGCGAGTGTGATGGGCACCTTTGCACCGGGAACGGTCAGGGGCGGGTTATTTTAGTTTAGTTGACTTTTATTCTTATTAAGAATTATTATTTGTAAATTAACGAATAATATTTACAGGTTTTCTAAAAAAAATAAACAATCCAAACATACAAACCTAGTACTAACTAAGGCATAATGACAATAAACAAAAAATAGGCTTAAGTTAAGGTTTACAGCATTCATTAGTTGGCTTCGTACCAAAATGAAATAAATGACAAATTGCAGTTTTGCCTTTGTAAAACCACAAACAAACCGCAATAAAATATTTACCACAATAATTGTGTATTGTCTTATTCTACGAGTCATGTTGAAGATTCTCCGACCGCGACCGGTTTATATGTAAATACATACTCGTACATAATGCAAACTAGCAATAAAAAGGTTATTTACGTCTCGTAGACAGTGTTGTAAAAGTTACAATTTTATAAATATCTAGATACGACTTCGTTCGCATAAAATTAGTAGCCCATGTCCGTCAAGGATAGTGTAGCTTTCTATTAGTGAAAGAATTTTGGGAATCGGTTCAGTAGTTCCAGAGATTACCCCTACATACATACAAACAAACAAAGTTTACTTCTTTATTACATTAATTAGTGTAGATAATGGAAGTATATATGTAAGACCCATCATTTGACACATGACAACACCCATATAACGTAAATGTGCATTATCCATTGAAATTATAAATTAAATATTCAACAGCTTTTGAGCTTCACAGATACCTAAAAGCTATGTATATGCTCTTTTGTGGTCCAACTAAGTGGTTGTTACATTTATTTCTATCGTAATAACAAACTATTTCATACTAACAACTCAACACGTAAACAGTTACATATTAAGTCTTTTTTTTCTTAAACTTAGTTCTTCCAAGTTCTTCGTTTCGATTCAGATAACATTTTCGTAAATTTGTTGAAATCGATTAATTTATTACAACATCAATAAGATATCAAAACATTAAGTCAAACATTAAAATGAACCAAAAAAATCCCCATGACTAAGAACGAGCCCTTTTTAACCGACTTCAAAAAAAGGAGGAGTATGTTTGAAAAATTCTTGTTTTGTTTGAAAGGGTATACTTTCAAATTGGTTCCATTGTCATCAGGTCACCATCTGATGGTGGGATCCTGGAGAAATCGAGGGAAATCTTAAAAGATATATGCACACCTGTAGCGATTTGGATATTTTTTATAGTAACTTGTACTTTTGCTATTGGAAAACTGAAACTGATGGTGAATACAGACGGCCTCCGGAACCACTCAATAATAAGTATTTTACGGGTGGCGATACGCGCGGTTATTTAATATAGTTATTAAGGCAATTTATGCTCAAATGCATTTGGTTAAATGAGGCTGATGGTGAAGAGGTGCAATTTTTGAATCTTACCAGGTGACTAAAGCTCACAAAAATGACCAAATCTATATGAAAAACGGCCAGCTTGGTGAGCTTTAGTCACCCGGTGAGATTCAAAAATCGCACTCCATTTTGTAAAGGGTGGTGAGCAATTGACAATAGGCGTGTAACTTAAATAAACAAACAGACTCACTAAAAAGCGAATTTTGAATTTTCAAAGCATAGATTTCTGACCGAAACAATATCAAATTATGGTACCAATCCGGGCGGAACCTGCACGAGGTTCAACGTCGTAACTCAGATAAAAATATTTTTAAAAATCGTCACTATAATCGATTGCATTAACCTGCCACCCTTAGTCGATAATCGGTAGATACGTAAATCAACACGCCTTAGCCTCGTCACTACAAACGTCAATAGACAAGTGCCAAATATCGTTTGTTAGATCTCAGTGATGTAGATGTAGATTAGTGTAGACGTAGATTGGTGTAGATAAAATTTGCTCACGAACTGACAGACGGCGTATAATCATTGTTAATTTACCTCGACGTTTCAAACGTGTTGCCACGACCGTGGTCACGAGTAGACTGAAGTGAAGCGTTATAAATAAGTGTGAAAAATTGCAAAAGTCTATGGGTTTAGTAATACGGTCCCTTTGGCACCCTTTAAGTACGGAACCGCACCTTTGAGTACCTTGATTGGGCAGATGACAAATGTAACCAAATGGTGTGAAAGTGTTAAATTGTTGTAGATCGTCATTTTTAGATAATGTTTAAAAATCTATAAAAATATGTATATTATGGGAACTATAGCAATTTAAAAGTAGGAAAATTAAGAAAAAAACTTATTTTTTGTTTCAAAATATACTCATTAGAACCCTGATAAAAATACAACAATTTTTACTATTGGGTGGTAAACATATAAACGCACTAATGATTATAATAAATGTGATTTAGTTGCTGACCCCATATTTTTACTAACAAAATTACATGCGCGACCCAGACTCATCAGATTTGACGTCATCTCTCTGTAGCCATTTTATATGGAGCGTTTTCGCGAGTGTTGAGATGCATCGCTCTCAAATCGTAATATTTCAACAAATAGTGATCGTAGACAAAAACAAAAAATACGGTTTTTCTTCTATTCTTTCAATTTTGATAACAAATAAATTTTAGTCATCATGGCCGTTGTTTTTAATGCTCTACTAGATACCAAGTCCGCCTCGGCGAACTGGACCTGGCGCGTGAAGATGAAGGAGCCACCCCGGTGGACGTCCCGATCAAGCAGAGCATCAAGCACCAGGACTACAACGCGAAGGCTTTCACCAACGACATCGGCATCCTGGTGCTGACCAGGAATGTGCAGTACACTGGTATGTTGCTGCTTAAGAGGACTGTGAACTCAGCGCCAAAAATCGCTCATACATACTGCGATAATGTTTTCCACAATCTGTACCCTAACCTATGGCAACGATTTTTTGGTATGTTGTCATTATGCCTTAGTACTAGGTTTGTATGTTTTGAATTTTTAAATATTCTTCATAGATTAAAATGCTATGCAATGACAACACAAAGAAAAATTAGGGTAATGGCAAGAATCCAACCCGCAACTTCAGCATTCCGTGCCTTGCGTTTGCCAGTTTCACCACTTATGAATGTCACAAAGTTTACCACCGGTTCAGAAAAATCTTTGACGAGAAGATACCGGCGAGAAATTTTGCAGAGTGTAATTTTTAATCACAATTGTTTTCTTTGTAGACCTGATCAAGCCGATCTGCATCCCGCGCAGCAGCGAACTGCGCGCGCGCAACTACGAGAACTACAACCCCCTGATCGCGGGGTGGGGCGACACTGAGTTCCGTGAGTATTACCAGTATATCAGATAGTTCGCGTCAAATCAGTAGCTTATGTCCGTTAAGGATAGTGTAGCTTTCTATTAGTGAAAGATTTTTTGGAATCAGTTCAGTAGTTCCAGAGATTACCTCCTACATACAAACAAACAAAGTTTACCTCTTTATTATATTAGTGTAGAATAGGGATGTCTCCTGGGTTAAAACAACAAGATTCTAATTAGTCCGTCAGTTAGATTATAGAAAAATACTCGATACGTATTTTTTTATTTGTCCATACGAATAATATTGACAAAGATACAGCACATTCAAATTCAGGAGTAGGGGCTCGTGACGTCACTCGATTCGTAAAAATTTTACGATATAATGACGTAGCGCGAACTTTCGCCGCTCTGTAACTTTGTTATTTTAAGTTTTAGAAGCAAAAGAAAAAATACGTATCTACTATTTTCTGGCGTTCTAAAAGATGGACTAATTATTATTTTTTTGTCAACATCCCAATTGTAGATTCCACTGCAGTCTAACTAAGCGACTAAATCAAATGTAAATTTCCAGGTGGTCCCGCCGCGACGCACCTGCAAGTGCTGCAGCTTCCAGTAGTAAGCAACGAGTTCTGCGCGCAGGCGTACTCCGCGTACAAGGCGCAGGTGATCGACGGGCGCGTGCTCTGCGCCGGCTACAAGAAGGGGGGCAGGGACGCCTGCCAGGGGGACAGTGGGGGGCCGCTCATGCAGCCCATTGTGAGTATTGATGCACCAGCAGGGACTTTGCAAAATTACGAAAATTTCTGAGAATATTTCCACCTTTTTGAGAACTTTCTGCAACTTGCCCGTACAACCCTGTGAAGTGTCAGAGGAAACTTTCCGAAATTGCTAATCTTTCAAGTTGATAAATTTCCGAGAACATTCCTAACTATTGAGAATACGCTGCGACTTGTCCATCCCTATAATGTGTTGGCGGAACCTTTTTGAAATTGCAAATCTTTCAATTTGATAAATTGCCTCGAACATTTCCACCTTTCTCAGAACTTTCTGTAGCTTGTCGATGTCTATGTCATTTAAACTTTTCGTATGCGTATTCGTTGCCCATATCGCTTAGGAATTGCGTGCTTTCTCAGTTTTGTAGTACTAAAACCATTTGACAAAAAAAAATTCGTTGTTTCTCTTTTTCAGTGGAGCAGCGAGACACTGAAAACGTTCTTCTACCAGATCGGAGTAGTGTCCTTTGGGAAGAAGTGTGCCGAGCCGGGCTTCCCTGGGGTCTACACCCGAGTCACCGACTTCGTACCCTGGATTGAGGAAACCGTGGCGAACAATTAAGATAAAAATCAGATTAGTAATAGAGGAATGTTTTATGAATCTAAGTTGTCTATCCTGTGGTCAAAAGTTAACGATTTGGGTACTAAAAATTTATGTCATCTTTGTATTGGCCAAAATTTGGTCAGCCGTAGACTTGATCATAGAATATTAGACTTCAATGGTCGTCCTCAGGAAAGGCATTTGGAAATCTAACGCCTGGGATAGACAGAGAAGTACGTTTGCATACCTAGGTTCGACTAGCTTTTATCACCTAAAATTACTAGAGTTGTTCACCTTCACACATGGTATAAAGGGCATCGAGCCAAAAGTATGCAAACTTAGTCTTCCTTCGATCATCGTTTTAATGCTAACGTCTAGGAAAGTTCTGCCTTGACGGGGTAATTTTTCTATTGTAATAAGCATAAAATTGAAAAAAACATAAGATTGCCTACTCGTGATACACGGGCAATAAAATTATATATTAATTATATTATTTTTCGTTTAGGTATATTTTTTAAACTTATTAATTCTATTGGTTTGACAGTAAAATTTATGAACATAGAATCTCGCGTATTATTAAAAACCTTGTTTTTATTGGATACTTAAAATAACTGACTCAGGTAGTATTTAATTAGGATAGGGGAAACGTGAAATCAAGTTTCTTCTTTTAATATATTTAAAATCTATTAAGCTCTCATTATTTATGTAATAAAATAAATTAAAGAGTATTACAGATATATACATAGTAATATTAGTAATTGTCTGGTGGTGTAAAAACTAAGGTAATTTTTATTTGTAAAATTATTTCAAAGACTAATATTTTATTGCAAATTATTTTCTCATGTCATTAAACCATATTTCAGGCTGGCGTTTTAATGTCCACATACATTTATTTAAAATTTACTTACTATCTACATGATATCATAAAAATGTGAATGTAATGTTGAAAATTTGATTTGATTTAATATTTTTATTTAAAATTTACTCTAAGCAGAGATAAGAAGTTACCATAAGTAGGTATTGAATTAAGCTTTAACTGTAGTGATTTTTATACAATTACATTTTGTTAACGCACGACCAGTGAGAATAAAGTAAAATATGAAAAGAAAAGTTTGTTTTTTACTCAATCGCCATACTCCAATCTTTATATCTTATAGGAGGAGTAGTAGCCAGCAGTATTGACCAACAGGAAACTTCTCAAATAATGAAACTTTAAGAAGTTGTTAAAACTTCTAAGCATATGGCAAAACAATATTCCCAATGCTCTCAAATGTTCTCGACTATGTTCTCGGAAATTTCTTGAGAAGATTTACAAATTCCTGGGAATGTTCTGCAACTTGTATTTTGAGCTTGGTCCGATGCTCTTCAACAACAACAACAACAAATATTCTTTATTGTACCGATGGTAAATTTTTTGACATTCATAAGTGCTACCTGTAAGCCTAATCTAAATAAAAATATTTTTACTTTGACTTTGACTAAGATGACAATAGGCAGTCTTATCGCTTAAGAGCGATTCATTCCAGACAACCGTCTGGAAAAGATCCGTCTGTAGTCCAATTTTTAACAATCATTATGAATTCACAAAAGTTTAAAGTGATATCACAATGAATAAGCCATAAAACAAGTCGCTTTTCAATGACACATGACGCGACATAATGCATAACTACAACCCGTTCGTAATTATTTAATGTTTGTTAATTGTATCAAACAAATGTATGCCAATAACCGGAAACATTCTATTAACAAAATACTCAAACTTTATCTATCCCAAGTTCCCGATACGGTGATAACAATTGATAACACATTCAATACATTGGCACATGTCAATGAAGACACACGAATTTGTAAATAGAGAACTCCACAGTTATGTTTTGGCAATTCAAGTAGAGACAAAGGTTTAATGTTTGGGGTTCAATTGAAGAATAAGTATAAAAAAGTGTCATGAATTGAAGTGATAAGTGATATTTATGTTAAAGTGCGAGATATTTCGTAGCTGACGACTCATAATGGCAGTTAAAGGTAACAAAGTGGGGCAGACTGACATAAATATTGCGTATTTAAGTAATCAAATTCCATATTTTACGCTCTTGACGGATTTTAAGTTTTAAGCTTACGCACGCACGAAGTAGGGATAAATAGAAGTCAAAAATGTTGCAATATATGAAATGAAATGAATACTTCATTGAAGTTTTGAACATGTGTAAACATAATTTCATTTAAGGAATGAAATACTGCAGCAGCATGTCATACTAGGATTACGACATGTAACTTATATATAAACTAGTAAACGAAGTCCTGCAAGGGTCTACAGCTAAAAGGAAGGGTTATGGTTTTTGGTGCATATTAATGTTTGTGCCTGAGTCGGGAATGTTAGAAGAATGTCTTTTCCCTTGCTCATATACTTAATACAAGTTTTCCTTGGTTTAGGATCGGTCAATTAGTATCAAATTGTTAAGTAAGTGCCCACAAGAAATATTATTATAAGATAAGCTTTTGCCTGCAACTTAGTTTGCGTTCGGATTACATTTTAACTTCTATAACCACATTAACGGGGGATTTTCCAAAAATCCTATCACTATTTGAAATAGGTCTTTTGAAAGCCAATAGAGCGTCAAATTGGAACAAATTATCTCGCTACTCCGCAAAAACAGTGCTGTGTACGCAAGTAAGCTCGCACGCGCATAACAGCTGTGTGTGTGTTGGTCCGAAGGCTTTGTGCTATGTTAGGTGGTTTTATGGCCAAACTAAGTTCCATACTCGTATTATTTATCGAGTAAAAATAACTTGTTTTTATTTTTGAAGGAACAAATAATGAGACAGTCACATAGTTGAGGTGAACATAACTCTCTTTTTCTGCTTCGCTGCAGGTCCGGTAGAAAAATATGGTAATTTTTACTACCACAAACTTACGTTACAAAACTGAATGCTAAACCAGCTTTGTTGGTGCGAAAGTGATAAAACCCTAAATTATGCGTAACCAAACGCACTTGTCGAGTTTTATCAACGTTAGTCATTTTCCGGAACCACCAGGACCAAAACAAAAATGAATCGTTCAAAAAATACGCGTCATACTGTCACTTGTCGCCAAAAATAGTATGTAATTATTTTATGCATGTTTTTGTAGATACAATTAGAGATGTTCATGTTGCAGAAAGTTCTCAAAAAGGTTCTTTAAATAAATAAATGTTCTTTAGGACATTATTTCACTTCGGAAGTTCACAAAGGTGGGAATATTCTCGGAAAAATTTCGATCTGAAAGTTTCGAAATTTTGGAAAGTTTCTGCAGACATATCCACTGGGATGTGCGAGCTGCAGATAGTTCCGAAAAAGGTGGAAATGTTTTGAAAAACATTCACAATTAATGTTTCGACATTTTGAAAAACTTCTGCCGGCAGATTCATAGGGATGTGCAAATTGCAAAAAGTTCTCAAGAAGGTGAGAATGTTCGCGGAAAATTTTCACATTTCAAGTTTTTTAAAAGCAATTTTCCTTTCAAGCGAGTAATATTCACGCAATTTTGGAAAGTTTACACCATGAATAAAAAACCCTGTAGGTATGTAGAAAAACAATTATGTACGCCTCTTTCTAATGTGTAGGATGTTATATTTAACCAATTCTCCATAGATATCTGCCCCCTAGTGATTAATGTAGATAACAGACTTATTATTAA
Source organism: Ditula angustiorana (assembly GCA_963691745.1). Classification (NCBI taxonomy): domain Eukaryota; kingdom Metazoa; phylum Arthropoda; class Insecta; order Lepidoptera; family Tortricidae; genus Ditula; species Ditula angustiorana. Next base: position 1,307,972 of record OY829490.1, read on the forward strand.
TCCGATTATCAAGGCACGCACGTCTATTTGGGTACAGTTGCCATAACTATTTCATGGTGCTTGTCTTTTTTGGCTTCGTCTAGCGATTTGCCGTTTGGCTTGCACACTTTCCTTCAGCAAGAATTTTCTTTTGCAAAGCGTTATTAAAGCATGAAATATAGAGAGAGTGAGAAACGAGGCCGTACAACTGTGGTTCTAACATTTCGGCCCAGGTTTAAGTTAGACCCTCCCTGCGTCTCTGCCAAACTAGTGTCATAGAGATAAACAAACACAGATAAACTTTGCGGGTGGTAGGACCTTGTGCAAGGTTCGCCCAGATCGCTACGACCATCTTGCTCGCTAATCCTGCCGCTAAGTATCAGTGCTTGCACTGTTGTGTTCCGGCGTGGAGAGCAAGACAGCCGGTGCAATTACTGGCACAAGAGGTATTCAAGAGGCATCTTAGCCCTCTGGGTTGGCCTTATTAGGGTTCCATCTGATTCCAGTCCTTGGCAGTGACCATCTTTGACGAGGAAATACGGAACCATACGAGTGAAAACAAGAGACAACAACTACTGGTACCTACACGTGTCAAGCACTGAGACGGTTACTTTAATGAAGGGATATAGCTATGTGCATCCTTTCTTTCCCTAGATATATAGAGACGATGTACATAGATATGTATGGCAATTAATTTCATTGCACGTGTGTTCCCTTCGAGGTTAACCGTACTTTGAGCAGATATTATATTTGCAAATAATATATCTTTTAATTTATATCTTTGTCACATTAATCCGGTTGGTTATCAGATATCTTAGTCAAGCGTTTATTATTATCATAATTAATTTGAATAAACATTCCTAACAACTGCTGTAATTATAGTTTTCAGCTACCTAAATTGACCTTTCGTTAATAAAATCTTTGCATGTTTTATACGCAAAAATAGTTTCCGTACATTGTAGCTACATATTTGTATGTTAGTTTTATCATCATCTCAGCCACAAGAAGTCCACTGTTGAACATATGGATCCATGGATTTCCAAAGTGACCGGTTGGAAGAGGCATGCAACAAGCGCCTTCCTATACCTGTATGAGGTCATCGGACCATCTTGTGGCTGGTGGTGTATGTTAGTTTGGTATTTTGTTAAAAATCACTTTGTTATTGTTCCTATGGGTCTTACATGACCGGTTTAGTTTTGTTTATCTGAGCTTATCTCTAAGTGCATCCCTTTCTGGTGGATGTCACTAGTCTGACTGAGAAGCAGGGAGGGGAAAATTAAACCTGGGCCGGCTCACTGCAAGTATATTTTAAAGGCTATTAGAACAACGGGCCGTGATTCTTTCTCGCCTTTCTAGCAAATACAGTTAAAAAGAGCATTAAAAAACAAGCAAGATAAGCTTATTGTTAATGTCATACCTTCTACAGGACTCCCCGCGCCGCTGCAGAAGCTATGGGTCTTCCTCACCACATACATCCTCACGCTGAAGCGTTTCGACCTGTTCCTGCAGGGGGCACTGCTCATTCTCGTGCTTTTGGACACAAACGTCACTTTGCTCCTGAAGAGAGACGCAGCCAAAGGCCATGTGCCTGGGAATATTCACGGTAAGACCATATTTAGTAGTAGTAGTAGTAGTTCGAATTACTAGGGACAAGACTACAAGTTGCTGGCTGCAGCGTGTTACTACTGTGAAGGACAAAGCAGTGCACCTAGCACGAACCTAGGTGCACTTGACGTCTAGTTCTAACAAGCCCAGTAGGAAAGAGACTCACTGAGTTACGTAGCGAGTTGACGCGTTTCGAAAAGGTTCATGCTAGATGCACTTGACTCTTTAGAGTCTTTGCTGAACAACATTGGCTTTTTATGTTAATATTAAACCTCGTGACAGTAATCCGGCTTTAAGAATTTAAAGGTCAGTCGTAGCAATTCGCTAAAGGCTTCTGCCATAAGAGCAACCATGTTCTTGTATTCACTTAATGGTATTAAAATAATCGTAGTTAACTATCACAGTTTTGCTTCATCTTTCTTTAACATACAGTCCATTTAGTTCGTCACAGCTATATTATCAAATATTACTAGGCAGCGTATTAGAGTTAGCTGAGTGTTTTTGAGAGCCGTCCTTTGTCCAATAGTAATTGGCTTTCGACTTATTTGTTGATGATTTTCTTATGTCTAATGTGGACTTATTTGCCTTTTGCTTGCAGATTGGGTACAAGTGGGTGCTGCAGTGGTGGAATTCATTTTTGGCGCGCTGATCGCATGGTGGGGACAGGCGCGGAAGAACCTGGCACTGTCAGGGTGGCTGCTGGCAGCGGCTGCGTCAGGACTACTCGTGCTGGCGTTCCCATTTGAGGAAAGCGTTGAGTTCCCTGTAGGTAGGGAATCCGTAACGCACTGTAGGTATCGAAGAATATCTTCCCCAGGGTCAGCTATGTTTTTACTAAAAAAGAAGGTGTGGTCGAAGCAGTGATTCCTAATGAAAAAAAGAAGTCGGTAAAGATTCTGTACATGAATAGGAAGATGTCGACACCTGCAAATGTCGGCTAAAACCGGAAACCGTTTAGGTGTGTTAGATTGATCAACAAATATTCGAGCGTTGTCGTTCTAAAAAAAGTCACGCTAAATTTTGACAAGTCACATTTCAATACTGTCCATGCATTTTAATTTCGTTGCCAACTACACCTTTGTCTTTTAATACAATCTTCAAGTTTTTACTGCCACTGACCGCTAAATTATTGTATAGTTGACCTCTTTTCCTCGAAATCTCGTTTGGGAAGCAAACATTGAGTACAAATCGCGTAGCAATAGTAAAGCCTGTATCAATTTCCTTTACAGAGCTCTGTGGTGGTGAAGAAGTATCAGCTTTGTCGTATCGCTCGGACCATGAGGATCCGAACGTCATACCACGGATAGCAATGCTGGTAATGACTGCGGGCTTCTGCGCGCTCGGACGGCTCAGCGTCTGGGCTCACGGGCTCACCTATCTGGACGACCATGAGCCGGAAAACGGAGCATATTTTTACGGTAATTCTTCATTATAAGCTGCGACTTGCCAGAAACAGCAGATAAAGCATAATTTTCGAATATCTAGCCTATAAAGATCTTGGATGCCTTAATATTTACAATATGTCACTTATTTACCAGGAATTCTGATCTCCATCCGGCTGTCCTTGGGGCTGAACGGCGTGTCCTGGCTGCAGCCAGCCTCGATGAGGAGCGAGTGGTGGCGGGCGCAACTCTCCATCAGTATGCTCACGCTCATGTTTGCCATCCTCTTCACTCTGTTTCCGAGGAGAATGGACAAGTACAAGCTGGTGGATGATGAGCTTATTAATAAAGGTAAGAATCTTGAGTGAGAGGATCTGCTAGCAGTTCTTTAAAAGTTACAAAAGAGACGCTTAGACTTTTATGGTGAAGCTAGACAAAAGCGTATGTGTGTCGTTTGATGGGGAGGATTACCGCCGTCCATAGCAATTAGTAGAGATGGGCCGAGTACTCGGTTGATACTCGGTACTCGGCGTACTCGGCGGCTTTTTTGATACTCGTACTCGGCCGAATAACTCGGTTTGAATGCCGAGTATACTCGGTTTAAGAAAAGCACTATATTTAGGTAGACATAATTAAAACAACAGTGTTAATCAAAATCAGATCATCACTGATCAGATACTACACACAGTCAATCGTTAATTAACAAACTTTTTCAATTATTTATCTACTATGACGCGCAACGTGAAGTATTTGTTTGCAAACTATCAAGTGACTGGTAGTTGAAAGGCGCGGGGGGGTGAGGGGTGTATCAAACCGAGCCGGCCGCTCGACCGGCGCGAACCCATTTGTACTTGTTTACGCGCGCGAAATGGGAATTTAATTGAACCGAGTTACTCGGCCGAGTACTCGGTTGAAAAAAAATTAACCGAGTAAAACTCGGTACTCGTTACTCGGCAAAAGTGCTACTCGGCGCATCTCTAGCAATTAGTAACACTAAGGGAGTCGGTGATTCGTTGTGGCCAGTAAGTATAATGGCCGATAAAAAGCGTTGGATTTTCAGTTGACGTCGACCCCGGTGTTACCTAATCGTATCTAAGTGATGAGGAGCTTAAAGGAGCAACTCCTTTCTTCATTTATAAAAATATAGGTAACGCAAAGAGAGTTGAGGACACGAACACTGCTGCATGTCATGAGTGTACCAGAGAGTTTCATCAGAATTTTCATTTTGTTTTTTTTTTTTTGTATGGCGCTGTGTAGTCGTGTGTGTAATCGTTCACTTCAACTCTTGCTGCTGCATTATTTATACTACATTTAGGGTGTTTGATATCTACTTCTTCACTGACGGCGATTCGATGGAATCGATCACAATCGATTGCTAATACGTCAATCGCCGGTTGTTTTGTGTTTTTGGATTAACACCCTTGTAAATCGAAATTTAATTCTTCTTTGTTTCGACACTATTTTAAGGTTTTCGGTAGTTAATTAGACCAATAATTTTCAGGTTTTCTCCCGACTTTGGGTCGCGTAGTCCGGAACAAGACGGTTCTCGTGCAGAGCGCAGCGCTCTCCTTCCTCTACGCTGCCATATTTAGCTTTATAAGATTCGATGCTGACTTTGTCCAGGTTTGTTACTCATCTTGAGACAGTTCCCGGCAGAATTTCTTTAAAAAATAGTATTTGAGGCAGAGATAACTTTCGACTAGCGAACGATGGAGCTGAGGTGCTAGAATATCGATCAGCAAAACTAACTCTTGTTGAGATTTCACGTTTACAATTTGCCGTTAGACTCACCCGTCTCTTGGCGTTGATTTTGCCTAATATTTTAAATCTGAAACTCCATTTGAATAGTTTTATGTCGACAAGCATCATCATCATAAACCTAGCCCTTTTTCCCAAAATCCAAGAGCATTATTTTGGAACTTGGATTTTTTTGAGAAATTTTTACAAATCCAAAGCCCATCATTTTAGTATAAATACATTATATTGAGAACTGCCAATAGTCACTAGAGCACCACACCAGCTCAACTCTCTTAGTTTACATTGTTAGCAAGCAACGAACTCTATAATACAAGACAAGACAGTGGAAAACCATCGTTGCAGTTTCGGACCACAGCATAATGCTGAGCTTAAATCATATCTGCTATTTTAAGGTGTGTTTTAAGCAGAAGACTTAAGCTTTTCTTTTCCAGGCTCAATTCCACATTGAGACCGTGCGACAAGATCCGCGGGCGTCGCGCGCCATCACGGACTTGTTCCGATCTCTTGTCATCATCTTCTTTGTCGCGGTAAGGGTTTGGCTTTAAGCAAGCACGTACTGCAGAGCATCCCTATCTTTTATTAAACTTGTTAGTCGGAGCTGGGCGGAGGTAGTAAATTAATTTCGGGTGGTCAAGTTTCGGAAACGATCGAGAGGGTCGCCTGTTGGTAAGTGATCATCACCGCCCAAAGACATCAAAAAGACTGCAGATGCGTTGCCAACTCAGGCTAAGATGGAATACCTCTTGTGCTAGTAACAGCCTTGCTTTCGACGCCCACCTTTTATCCGCGTTAAGTTAACCAGCATGAAGACACTTGTCTTCATGCTGGTTACAGATTCTGCATCGCCAAAGGCGATCCCTGGCTTCAAATAGTGCACACCTACTGTGTCAAATATTTAAGTAATTAAGATGTTGAAATAACATTGTAATTGTGATTATTTAAATATTACACCTCGTTTCTTGTCGGTATGTTCTCATCAAAGGTTTTTTCCGAACCGGTGATAAGTGCTTCCTGTAAGCCTGATCCGATCCGATAAAACATATTTTGACTTTGACTTTGACTTTTAACCACAGATATTCCGCACCCGTTTCTCCGTGCGTCGGACGGACGGCGTGAAGGCTACGACGGCGGCTCGCGTGGGCGGCGTGGTAGCCATCATGGTGGCGGTACCGTTTGTCGTGCTGGCGCTCCTGCGCTGCGGGATAGGGGAGGTGGGAGGCGCGGGGAGGGGGTACGAGCAGCCGGGGTGCAGCACGCACTGCGGGTAAGATAAAGTTGGCAGTGTTGCCAATTTAGCGACTTTGATCTGGCGGGTTTTAAGACTACGAGCGGGAGTTTCATACATTTTAGCGACTTATGGCCGGTGCTCCATACATCTAGCGACATTTGGACCCAATTTGACATGAACTGGCGTCTTTTTGCAACATTCCTAGCGACTTCTACAAAACTAAGTTAGCAACACTGAAAGTTGGCCTAATTGTAGCCTACGATTCGTAGGTATTGATAATAAGACTAGACACCAGCCTCGGCTTCACACCGGTATCATTAGGATATAATTTGAATGACAAAGAAAACCATATCAAAATCCGGTGCTTGGTTTAGAAGCAGTAAGCGACCCAAGATGTTAGGAGAGAACGGGATGTCAGGAACGGATAGCAGCTTTGTTTTATACTATCTAAAGAAACAAAAAACGATACAATGCAATCACCACACAACAACATAAAAAGATACAAATTAAAGATAATAAAAGACTTCCCTGTGTGTAAGCAGGTGTGCGTCCCAGAGCTACGGGTTCAGCCCAGTCTGTGCCGTCAACACATCGACGACGTACTTCTCCCCATGCCACGCTGGCTGCCGGAGCTATGAAGACCTTAACGGATTTCTGTAAGTTATGCCAGGGGGGTTCCACTCTGTACTTTAAGTACACTCGGCCGTTTTGCCAACCCGTTTGGCAAATCGCAGTAGGTTGTCGGCTTACCTACCGCGCGCCCGCTCGCTTCTCTCGCTATGTCAATGCAATTAAAAACACAGCGCAACCCTAACGTGTCACCAGGGAGTTGCGGGGGGAAGGCGGACGCGGTCGGTGCGGGTCAAATCGGTAATCATAGGTACCCTACCTACATACAGACGAATATAAAATCTCCACTGAGTTGGTAGTGTTTCCCTCTAATGGTCAAGGTGTGGCCCGACAACCCGACGAGGTTCCCAGGAAGCCAATGGATGCGAACGTTACAAGACCGACCAACGTGGAGATTCTTCCAGAAGACCTTATATCCAGCAGTGTGCGTCTTCAAGCTGATAAGATGATGATGTCATTGCATGTATCATTTGACTTTTAGGTTGTTCGGAAACTGCGCGTGCGGCGGCGGCGTGGCGGCGCGCGGTGCATGCTCGCTAGCGGACTGCCTCAGTGCCTTCAACTTCTACCAGTTCATGTTCGCGCTTGTGCTCGCGTTCGGAGGTAGGTTCGCGGACTTAGTCCGTCCATCTGTCTGTCTGTATCAAGTCTGTATGGATGCAATTGATTTGAAATCAATTATAGTTTTTTTACATATTATTATGTGTAGTTAACTTTGCTCTAAATTAAAAGAGGAACGTGCAAACGAATCATATTTGAAATACCGTTTCTTTGCGAAATAACAAAAAAAATACAGCCCCCACCACCTTCCTTCCTATTTTCCGATTTTATAAAATGAAAAAATGAGAAAAAAATATTGTTTACAGAGGTTTATATTCCCGTTAAATTAAAACGATAAAGCAAAATAGTATTTTTTTAGAAAACACCGAAAATACTTTACAAACACATATAGACTTGCGGATCCGTTATTCCTTCACGGTTTGGTAAATACATAACATTATATAGTAACACGGAACACTCATTTCACGAGTCACTCACACCTGCCCGGTTTTTTACACGAGCTCGAACTTTTCCCCAGGCGCCTCCCTCCTGATGCAAGGCATGGTGCTACTCCGCTCGGTGCTGGTCTCCGACAAGACGGTAGCCATCGGGGCATCGTTCGCCACCATAGCACTGCTGTCGCACGTGCCTGGCTTCCTCCTCTACATGCTGATCAGTCGTAAGTAATATAGTTGCAGGCAAACTACTTGAGCATAAATCGAGTGGAGGGGCTAAGTTTGCGCAAACACATTAGTACTAGAAACGGCTACTGCGCAGTCAAGGTCAATGCTCAAGTTGCTTGCCAGGAGCTATAGTCAGGATCGTAGTTTTAAAACGAACTCAAGTTTCAGTTCCAGACTTTGTTAGTATGAAACGCTAACTTGAGTTCAGTTTAAAAATAACAACCCTTAGTGCCAGTCAAATTTATTTTTTACTAGAATTTTGTCTATATTTTTAGGATATTAAAATTATTATTTGCAGTGTCTTTTTTTATTAGATAGAAAAGCAAACGAGCAAGTGTCACCGGTAGGTGAAGGCCACTGCCTATAGACACCCGCAACACCAAGGATATTGCAAATACGTTGCCAACCCAGAAGGCTAAGAGGAACACCTCTATGCCAGTAAGTGCACCGGCTGTCTTGCTCTCCACGCCGGAACACAACAGTGCAGGCGCTGCTGCTTAGCGGCTGGATTAGCGAGCAAGATGGTAGTAGTGATCTTAGCACAGGCAATGCACAATTTATGTCTGGCGTTGATCTGATGATGGAACCTGAAGATGACAAAGGAACTCTGTAATAGAACAATACAACGCCATCGAGTTTGAGCTCGTCTGATTTGTTTTGGCCATTTTGCGGGTGGCAGGGCCTTGTGCAAGGTCCGTCCGGATCGCTACCACCATCTTGCTCGCTAATCCTGCCACTAAACAGCAGTGCTTGCACTGTTGTATTCCGGCGTGGAGAGCAAGACAGCCGGTGTAATTACTGGCACAAGAGGTATTCCATCTTAGCCCTCTGGGTTGGCAACACATCTGCAATCTCTTTGGTGTTGTGGATGTCTTTAGGCGGTAGTGATTACTTACCATCAGGTGACCCACTTGCTTGTTTTCCTTCATATTTCATAAAAAAAAAAGATGTGGAGTTACTAAAGAGTTTGTATACTTCATTTTTTTAAATTATTTCCAGACTTGACCTGTGCATTGAGCTACAATGGCGGCTGTTTGCTGCACAACCCAACTCTTTGGTCTATGGCAGTGTTGAGTGCGGTCTTGTCTGTGGTATCCGGAGTACTCAGTTTGATCGCGAGCCGGGTGGCAAAGGGCCCGATACACTAGTTCAAACACAAAATAACAATAATTTATTTAGTTTTGTAATAAATTGTTTATTTATTTTTGTAGTTTTTGTTTTGCTTTACGTGGTTATTGGAAAGCAATGTTTCTTAACTTAATCAAGCAACTTGAGGGTTAACTGTAGTCCTCCATCCCGGGATCCCGGGATTGGCCTTACTAAAAATACTGGGATCGAATCCTCTGGGGGGGTTACTTAGTGAAAGTTAAGTGAGGACTGAGTCATTAATTAAATTACTAAAAATATCAGTGCTCGACCTGTAGCCAGCCCAGTGGGGTCACTAGGGTTGCCACCCGTACTCTAAAATAGAGTACTGTCCTCTTTTTCATGAAGGCGTACTTTATAATCTACGACACCAAAAAAGTACGCTAAAATACTCTATGAACGTAAAACTGCTTGTTAATGGACTGGCATTTTATGTGTACTTTATTTTTGTTCTACCAAAATGAAAAAATACTTTATTCGCCCTAAAAAAGGTGGCAACCCTAGTCATGACCCCCATAATCCCCCCCCCCCCGAATCCGACTTGTGTACAAGCAAAATGACGATAGGCGTCAGACATGTACTCTCCCTTTGCTTTATACTTCTGTATCGTAGGCAGACGATATAAATAAAACAAGGCATAGTTTCAACGATATACTACAACAATGGCACATCTTTAACATCTAGTAACACTAATAAGTACAAAAATAACATGAATAGAAAACTTAACTGGCCCTGCAGTAGGCGCATTCTGTACAGTCAACAGCAAAAATATCTAATAAGTAACTAATTAAGTCAATATCTCGGACAATTAATATTAATTGACTTAATCACATACCTACTAAGCAAAGCTTATTTATATAGATAAATATATACTTAAACGAACTTTATATATAGTTACTATATACGTAGGTATCCATGATTTGTCCCTTACGAGTACCGAACCTGCTCAACTACGAAGTTTAGTCTCGAATGTAAAAACAGAACGAGGGTATGTATTTTAGAACGGCCGACTGTACAGAAGACACAGTATGGCAGAGTAGCTGCGTTTAGGGGTCGTCCATTTTAAACCCCCCCCCCCCCCGCTCCCTAAGGTTTAAGAATAACCCCCCCTTCTTAGTATGTATACAAGTATTTTAAAATTATTCGCTCACACTTTTCGGTTTAGAAATCGCGCGAAAATATAACACGTGATATCTCACTACACCCCCCTTGTGATATTTCGTGATTTTCGCCGAACCTCTCCCCTTCGAGCCTCACTTGATTAATGGACGATCCCTTACTTGTGCGAAACAAGCATTTTTTTGCGTTTCAATCGCTCTTCCATCACATAAATATTTTTATGAAAAAGGGGGGCAACGACTGTGCCTGTCACCTAATGGGAAGTCACACATCATAATTAAAACACACACGCATATAAAAACATGTGTTCTACGCTAAAAGCATCCGCCAGTTCTGGAAACCTCTTTACTGCGGCCAGAAGGGAGGGTTTTGTGTTGTAATAAGGAAACGGCGGTTGAAACGCTTGAAAAACGCTCAAAATTTTATACTTAATATAAATACAACAGTTGTTTTTATTAAAAACTCATGTGATTTTATTCAGTAAACTTAAAACTACACGACTGTATCATTCGGCTATCTGAGAGTGAGATAGATATACATTAAAACAAGAAGGCTGTTCTTGTTTATGTAATAAATACCTTCCTCCTAGTTAGCCCAAACGGTTCAGACTTAAAACAAATAAATACAAAATAACAAGCAAATAAAGATATAAAACATTTTTTGGCAATTTCTAAATACATATTTTACTAACCAATACACAGTACCGGACAAAACACATGTACATATACAAATATAATTTATATTGACTTAATGCTGAGCAAAAATAACCCTTGTAACGTTAGAAATAAAGTACAAAAGTTGACGTTAGTTCGAGACAGTATAAATCCATAACAACTCTATTCATTCGCTACATTTTATCCGACTATTTCATTATCCTAAGTATGATTTATTTTAATGGATTTCTATTAAATAGTTTTAACTCATTGCACAATGCATACAACTGACAGAGATCCCTTTAAAGTATAATCTCTATTGCACTATATAACTGGTTGTTTTTCACTGGACGTGTACTCATAAACTGGTGAACTCGACTGTTGCGTAGAATTCTCAATACTTGATATTGACTGTTAGCAAACCATTAGAGCGAAAATTGGTCAGTTTCCTACGATAACCACCAATGCGCCCCAGTTTGGTGGAATATGGGAGCTGGGAGTTAATGGTCGAGGATACGAAGGTTGCCGGAAACGATCTTGTTTTCAAGCAACGCGCCGGAAGGGATGTCGATCCGGTCGCCGTGGTTTGCTATGATGATCACAGTGCCCTGAAATAGGATAAAACTCAAATAACTAAATAGCCTATGTATTCCTAGTCAGTACCGGGAGAAGGGCTGTAAGGTAATATGTACGACTTGGACAGTAAGAAGTAAAGAGTGGTATAAAAGTTTAAAAATTGGTGTAACATTATTTTAGATGCCCCCAAAACTACTTGAGTTTCAAGAATTTGAGAAAGAGTTACTTAATTTGATAATTGAAAGCGCTGCTAAAATACAATCCCTGGTGAATGAAAAGCTCTCATAAATAAGGAAGGATAAAACTTATCTCATGCAGCGGAAGCTACGGTTAAAAGCTTATTTACTACCAAGTAGTTATCAATTAAGAACCGTACCTTCAAAGAAACTCCTCTTCCAAACGTGACATCCCCGGACACTGTCAAGTGGTCCAACTCGATCAAATCCGGGATAGTCGCGAACCGGTTCAAAAACTCCTTCACCTTCGCAAAGTGGTTGTCCCCTAGCTTCACAAGTGGCGTTGAAGGGAACATCCTCTGAGGAGACATAACTAAAGAACCGTGGGACAAACTATACAAGTTCGACATGACTAGAAGAAGATCTGAAGTCTTTTTGACAGGCAAGAACCGAGACCTAGGTACGTTCACACCGATTCCGCCTTCGAAACACTTCATGGCTGCACCAACAGCTGTTTCTAATTGAATCACATTGATTCCATCACCCAAATGCTTGTTGTTAACAATAATCTCCATGTTCAACGAACCCTGTTCGACAACTCTTTGTATAGCGTCCAACTTAGCCCATAAATTATTGGTGTTGAAAAACTTGAACTGGCTGACTGATTTGAAATCATCGATATGTTCTTTCGGTACTTGTGCTATTTCCAACAGCCTGAGCTTATCCTCGTATTGGATGAGGGTGCCTCCTTTGACGTCAGCTCTGGTCTTGTCAGTGACTTCCATGACGAACTCGGAGACGCTTCTCTGAGGGTCGGGGTTGAGGAGTAAATTGAGGATGTTCAAGTCGACGGTGGCGCCGAGATTGTCAATGTTGCTGATGAAACAGTAAGTGCGACCCTCTTTGATGAACTTTTGGAGCAGGCCAGAGTTGTGGAAGGATTCGTAGAAGTCACCGTGGCCAGGTGGGTACCAGCTGGGAAAGACAGAAACATTATCATAAGAAACGGAAATTGCAGATGCAGTTCAAATTTTTGTCGTTTAAAAACAAAAAGAAACGTATAGTAAAGCTTATTTGGAATTGTTTGACTAAAGGTATTTTTCACACATTTTGTAATAATGATTAAATAAGACCGTATTAAACTAAAAGTTGGTTGCTTGGCCAGTACGGTCATTCGATAAGGTACGTTGCATACGTACCTAATATACTTATTCAATTAGCAACTGAAAAATGTAATCAAATTCATATCCTATCTTCACATAGTAAACTATATTTTGTCTATCCGCTACACATTCCAGCGCAAGAATGGTAATCTTTGATGGCTATGTCCATCTTTCGGTTGAAATTATGATGAATAAGTATTACATTAAAAACATACAATCATCCTAAATTAAACCCTAGCCAAGCGATTTTTGCTAACCTAACCAAATCACTACACAGAGTTAGACTTACGCCTCAATATCATTATGAACATGTCCGTCCTTGGCGACGGGCAGGAGCGACTCGCGGTTGATCCTGGGATGGCAGGACTGGTTGAAGGTGTGGATGTCGAGCTTGAGGCCCTTGTACTTGCGGATCACCTTCTGCGTATCCTCATCCGTGTTGAAAGAGTTCATCAGCACCAGAGGGACGTTGCACTTGTAAGTTTTGTTTAAATGCTGAAAAGGAGGGATGAATATGTGAAAACTAAAATCAATAAAAAAACAGGCCTCTTAGACTGTTTTACAAGTCAGGTTTTACCGCTTTGGAGAATAGAAGATTCCAAGATTCTGTTGGTCGAGCAAAATATAAACCAACGTTCTATAAGCATGCTATGCGCATACCAAACTGTGTCTTGGCTTGAACCTAAAAATCGGGCCTAAACACTAACCTCAATCTGCTGCACAGTCAAATCCAAGAACGTGAGCTCGTTCCTGACTTGAATGACGGACTTGGGTCCCTTGCAGCCCATGGACGTGCCGAGACCACCGTTGAGTTTGACGACGACCAGCTTGTCCAGCATGTGGTGCACATTGTCCGTCGTTGGCGTCTGTAGGGAGGCGTAGTCTATGACCGCTCCTTCTGGAAGCTTCTCGATCTTCTCCCATGTCACTGAAGGGCCCTCTGGAATGGTCATTACGTGTCAATTAATGGCGGACTTTAAGAATTGGTTAAAGTGATGCTGGGTTCATTTTTACAATTATACATTAATATGTATTCCAATCTTAAAGACAAAAAAGCGTAAAAGTATTCAGTGTGTACTCCGAAAAATGAGAATTCTAGGTAATTTTCCACAGATAGTTAACTTTAGTCATGACTGCTGGTTCAGCTGGGCAGGCAAGCGGCATGGAACAGATTCTTGGCTGATTTTGAAACCAAGAATCTGAAGAGTTTTTATTTTAGCTCCTGTGGATGCTATTGTGTACTGCTCCGCACCAATAAGCGTCATCTCGAAATAATGCTGCCTAGAAAGCGCTGGTGCATTCAAGGGTCACGGGCTTTCACTTTGAAGTTACGGAACTGATGATCAATTAATGAAATCGCTTAAGAATAAGAACAGGACGGATGTCCTTGCATTTGGCTAAAAATCTAGCAAAGAATCACGACGGTTTGCTCACTTCTTGTTTCGTTAGCACAAGAATGTATCACAGCAATAAGCATCGCCAGAATTTGAACAGTCTTCTCCCGCTATTCAGCACGATACTATCCCCTATGAGTTCAGGATTACCACAGTCCTCGTTCAGCCAAATATCAAAGAAACAAAAGAACACTTACGTTCAGCCAAGAATCTGCTGAAGAGGTTCTTAAACCCGGAGAACTCCTTCTCTACGAGCCCCCGGCGAGTCTCGTGGATGGAGTTGAGCAGGCGCTCTAGTTCTACTTCGACCCGCGCAAGCGCATCGCGCTTTGTCGCCTCCTTGAAGTCGCGGGAGCCGGAGGGAGTGCGCTGGTGGCTGCGGATCTGTTAAAATTGTACGCTTTGTTACAAGCTCTTATTATACTTCACATGTATGTAAGGTGAATGTAATGGATGAATGTGTAATGTCGAAAATGGGAAAAATAAAAAAATCACGGTTTTCTACTAAACAGGGAGTAAGTTTATACTTTACCCCAATTTACTTTACTCGTATGCTAATAATGAACCAACTTTTACAACTATGGGGCGAATAATTCTAATTAGGGCTTGATTAGCACGTTCAATGAAAATTATTTTCGAAGTCCAGAAATCAAGTAGTATGACTTAGTTCCGCGACTTTATTTAACTAATAGCGTTAGGCACACGTGCGCCTCCGGTATAACGATGTATTGTCTATGTTTAATAGAGCTTCACTCTGCGACCTTGGGTATATTATTATAAACAAACTAGCTTTTGCCCGCGACTTCGTCCGCGTAGACTTGTTTAATTGAATCAAGCAAACGTGCCCCCAATATGCAATCTGCAATATTTCCTGGACAAATTAATGAGAATTAGTTTGTTTGCTGCTTATGACGTCACGGCGACGTATAACTCACTTATCGCTATCCCGTGGGAACTATGCATTTTTACGGGATAAAAAGTATCCTATGTGTTAATCTAGGTTATAAACTATAAGTGTGCCAAATTTCATCCAAATCCATTCAGTTGTTTTCGTGTGATTGAGTATCAAACATCCAAACATCCAAACATACAAACTTTTACATTTATAATATTAGTAGGATATTATATGTAGCCCAGTGGAATACAATGACAAATATATGATATAATTGAGTTGTATCCTATACCATATGAGCAATATTTATATATTGATATTTGTTTGTAATCGTGTTCTCGCAAACGGCTCTAAGGATTTCGATGAAGTTTACATTGAGTTTACAATATTTATGTTTAGGGCAGCGAAATATCGGTCTAGCCAAGTTTTCTTTCTGGGAAAATTAGTTTTCTTTGTTTTTAGAGTACCTACCTCAAAAGGAAAAAGGAACCTTATAAGAGCACTTCTTTGTCCGCCTGTCTGTCTGTCTGTTTTCATCTGTCCTGAGAAGAGCTCGACCGCCTAGGTATACAGAATAATTTAATATCATACTAGTCACCTGCCCCAGCTTTGCACGAGTAAAAAAAATTATAATGTTTGACGACCTCTATGGCACAGTGGTATATACATGTGTCTGCTTACTGTGCAAGAGGTCCCGGGTTCAAATCCTGGTATGGGCAAATGTTTGTGTGACGAATACAAATGTTTGTACCTGAGCCATGGATGTTATTTGTATTTAAGTATGTATTTATATATATAAGTATGTATATTCGTTGTCTAGTACCCATAACACAAGGTCTTCTTAGCTTGGGTCTAGATCAATTGGTCCAAGATATTATATTATTATTATATACTAGCTGACCCGGCGAACTTTGTTCCGCCTTAGACGCCATAAATGAGCAGATTTTTAATTTTTTCTTTCATAAGAACCTTCTCCTGATAATAACGAACAGAACAAAAAAAGAATTAGCGAAATCGGTCCAGCCGTTCAGGCGTGATGTCGTGACCAAGGGAAATAGGGATTCATTTTTATATATATAGATTAAGTAATGTACACAATAACTTTCCATAAGAAAATCTCTAAATGACAGTGAAAACCGTATTAAAATTTGTTGCGTGGTTTAGAAGGAGTAGGCGACCCAAGATATGAAGACAGAAATGAACGAAAAGCGACTTTATACCATCTAAAGAAAGAAGATAAAGAAGTGGCACACAAAATAATTAAATCCAATGTTCACCTATGTAGAATGTGTGCTCTATGGTATATAAACTACTATTATAGATGGTCCATGGTACAAACCGCGAGATAAAATAAAAATAGCTTAACTACGCAATTTAGCCATGAATAAGTAAATACGATACGTTTCCGGTTTGGCGCGTAGGATCGACATTCCGCCTCGTCATGCGTGATAATCACGCTTTACAAAACCAATTTTTACATAGTTATTAAGTACTATTTATTTATCTTTACATAGTATAAAATAAAGTCGCTACCCGTTCCTGTCTGACTTAATTTTTAAGAGGAGTGTGAACCCAGCGCTCTCCATACAAACGGCGATAACGTTTTCCACCCTCTAAACCTTAACCTATAGCGATGTTTTTTTTGTATGTGATAATTATGCCCTAGAATTAGGATGGTATTTTAAATATTCTTCATAGTTTCAAAAATATTGACGCTTTTGTGATTGTTTAAAACTCTTGAAATGCATATATTGTCAAATCTATGAAGAATATTTAAAAAATGAAAATATACAAACCTAGTTCTAGGGCATAACGGTCTATCTATTTTCACTCCCAAATATACTCCCAAATATTTTATTCAAGAAAATCAAAGTCAACATTAATTTTTCATAGTTTATTATTCTGTGTACCTATGTATGTATGTAAACTCTTCATTGTACATAAGCACTTACAAATACACAGAAAAATACAGGAAGTGGTACAAAGGCAACTTATTCCTGTGTTAGTTTTAATGTAGGTATTTACTTTAGTTTAGATTGGTTTTTATTGTTAGTTATATTAGATTTAGCTTATATTTTAGGTTTATTTAGATTTTATTTTTTTTCTTTAGGTAGTAACATAAAATAAAATGCTAATGCTAATTTAATTGCCTAAGCGGTTTAAATTTTGCTTTGTATGTCAGTCAGTCAGTAACGGAACTCTTTTATTGTATTTATATATTTAATTATTAGTTAATCTTCTCGTTCATTTTGTATCTCATAATCGTGATTTCCGCAATTACATTCAAACTTTGCTACAAAAGGAATTTTTAGTAAAAAGTTTTGACAGTTCGATAAAAACTAATATAAAAATACTTAAAAATAAATTAATTATTAATCATTATGTGTAGTTTGTATTTAATATCTTATGATTTCCGCCATCACAATCTTAGTATGAAAAATCTTTACAAAAAGTTTTGACAGCTAGGTAATTAATACAAGATTTAATTGACAATTTAATCGAAAAAACTTAGAGAATTGTGTACAAAGCCTTAAAAACAATCTCCATACAAATGCTCGCTAATCCCACCGCTAAGCAGCAGTGCTTGCACTGTTGTGTTC
Source organism: Ditula angustiorana (assembly GCA_963691745.1). NCBI lineage: Eukaryota > Metazoa > Arthropoda > Insecta > Lepidoptera > Tortricidae > Ditula > Ditula angustiorana. The sequence continues at coordinate 1,325,496 of OY829490.1, forward strand.
CGGCTTGGAGAGCAAGACAGCCGGTGTAACTACTGGCACAAGAGGTATTCCATCTTAGTCCTCTGGGTTGGCAACGCATCTGCAATCTTCTTGGTATTGCGGGTGTCTATAGGCGGTGGTTATCACTTACCATCAGGAGACCCATTTGCTTGTTTTCCTTCTAATTTCATAAAAAAAACGGCGGTTAAGTTTTTTAACCTCTAAACCTTAACCTATAGCTATAATTTGAAATAATCCAAATATGTCGAACACGGTGGCTCTTTTACAAAACCTAATATAAACCTTTATTAGACTTTTTTTTTAAATCTTAATTTAAGGAGCTTGGTCGAGAGGCGATCGTGACGCTCCATACGCATTCTTATGGATACAAGCAAACAATTACACTTTTCTAAGTGCCCGCTGTCAGCACGTTTCAGATAATCACACATTACCTAACACCCTGTATAAAACCGGCCAAGTGCGAGCCGGACTCGCGCACGAAGGGTTCCGTACCACTATCTATAAAAACGGCAAAAATATCATGTCTGTTCCATGGGAGCCTCCTTAAATATTTATTTTATTCTGTTTTTTAGTATCTGTTGGTATAGCGGCAACAAAAATGCATCATCTGTGAAAATTTCAACTGTCTGACTATCACGGTTCACGAGATACAGCCTGGTAACAGACGGACAGACAGTGGAGACCTTAGTAATAGGGTCCCGTTTTACCCTTTGGGTACGGAACACTAAAAAAGCAAGTTTACTATCCGGCTTACAAATGGTAGACAAATGATTTGTTATCTTATCTATACTACTAAAACGTGCTAATGCGAATTGTTTTAAGTTTTACATTTGTTTCATTCTATCAGTCTGTAATTTTTCTAGCTGTTATCCTACTTATTGTCACTTGGGGTTATTGGAACCACGGGGTTGTTGTAACTGTGGGGTTGTTGTAACTGTGGGGTGGTTTTAACTTTGGGGTTATCGTAACTGTGGGGTTATTAAAACTGTGGGGTTATTGTAAAGGTGGGGTTGTTGTAACTGTGGGGTTATCGTAACTGTGGGGTTATTAAAACTGTGGGGTTATTGTAACGGTGGGGTTGTTGTAACTGTGGGGTTGTTGTAACTGTGGGTTTATTGTAATAATGGGGTTATTGTAACGAATGCGTTAATCTTCCTTATATACATATACAAGCGGCCGAAGATTTGAGGACAGACGAACGGATAGCGACTTTGTTCTATACTATGTAAATACAGAAGTAATAGTACAATATAAAATGTCATACCAACCCATGATCTAATAAAGTCAGTTTCACCAGGCATCGTCAGAAAAAAATATGATCACTTTTACAAAAACACTGCACTATACTGGGTACTGGGGTGTGTGTACCGCACAAACTGTAGTGGGTGGGGTAGGGTATACTGTGTACTGCGCAAACTGTAGTGGGTGGGGTACTAGGGTTTACTGTCTGTACTGCACAAACTGTAGTGGGTGGGGTAGAGTTTACTGTGTATTGAAAAGTCACAATTAATAATGTTTTGTAGCGGCCTCCGCGCTTCCTTACATACGGCCGACGAATGCCTGTTGATAGTATAATCGCTGTTAGTTATCTAAGCTGACTATCACACCGATACGAACCTTTATTATTTAACTCGTTTTTTAGTATCAGAAATTATATAAGTCGTTCATGAAGAAATAGCGTAAGATTTTACAACAAAATTCCAAAAAAGATTACTGAACCTAATGATTCAAAATTCAAATCCATTGTCAAGAAGACATAAATTTCTCGGACGAATTATAATTTCAATGATTATAATTATCTTGAATAGGGATGTTTGATTGAAAATGATCGTGACTTGCACTGGCGATCCCTGGTTTCAAATAGTGTCACTGTGTTAAATATTTAACATGTAAAAATAAGGACCACTGACTGGTCCGAAACATGTCGGGCATTTCCGACGTAAAAGTACGTGACTGATCCGTTTTATTAATATGTCCGAGTCTCGTGGTAGTTTTATATAAAATAATGTAAAAATAACATTGTAATTTGTTTTATTTAAAAAATTACACCTCGTTAAGGTTCTTGGGGGTATCATGCCTTGAGAAGTTTCTCCGAACTGGCAGTAAAGTTTCTGATATTCATAAGTGCTTCATGTCTTGACTTGATCTATGAAAGCAATCTTGGTAAGTCTGTTTTTACAAAAGTGCTACAATAAAATATGTAAACACCTTTGTCAAATAGATTATATTAAAATAGCATGCTTTAAAGTAACAATGCAGTCCCGTTTGACGTAATTTCACTACAGATAACAAAAAATTCGCCATCAAACTTCGGTGTGAGTGCCGGCGCAGGCGTCACCAACTACCTACAATAGCCTTGACGGCCACCTATTCTAAACTAGCTGTGTCACCCTGTTCCTCTTAATTGATCAGCTAGGAACAAACAAGCAGGCACTCAGGGCAAAAACACTTATGAGCCAAATTTTGGTTGTGCAATAAACTGCAATACATTTCAACACGATCATTCGCGTCATTAAACAAAAAAGTGAGTCCGAGGGACACCGCTAGCCGCGCACCCATTATAGAGGAAACAGAGAGAAATTGTCTGTGCCCTTGCTCGCAAGGGATAGATACATCAACTTCATAGTGCATACAATGTGCCTCCCTTTCGGTAAATTACACTTTCTCGCAGTTCCGTCTTTAATGGTGAGTTATATGTGTCTCGATTGTACGTGTCGCGCCTGCACTCCATGACAGTCAATGACAATGTTGACAGATAATGCAGATCCGGTTATTTTCTCCAAGAAAACCGGTTAAAACCGGTTATTTCGTAGACAAAATAAACCGGAATTGTATTCCCTAGTTGTACGTCCGGCAGAAGTCCAGCTACAACCTAAGGGTGTTCCAGCTGCGTCCGTTTCAAGTCAAACTGACTATTTGAGATAGGCAAATCGACTGGCAAGATTGGTCTAAACAACTAACTGACAGGCGAAGTGTAATAAAAACTTGTCAAAGGTAAATAAACAATCACATATAACAAGTTACACATCTACCTACTTAGCATAACACCTGCGCAAAACAACTTGATACCTACATAAAATCGCACACACAACCCATTAGTTGACAGATACAGTGCGTTTTAACTAACAGCTCTACAAAGCCAGCTGGAGCCGTGTTGCATACGCAACGCCAGGGGGGTTCCACTCCGCACTGTAGGTAAGCTCGACCGCCTTGCCTATGGCATAGGCAAATCGCAGTAGGCTGTCGGCTTGCCGCGCGTCGCTCGCTCGCCCCCGCCCTGTCAGTGTAATTGAAAACGAATGCCGCGCAACCCTAGCGTGTCACCGGGAGTAGCGGGGCGAGGGCGGGCGCGGGCGATGCGTTCCTTTAGAAGTAATACGAACTTTTTAAGCGTGTGAATAAAGTTGGAATTCATTTAATCGCAGTCGTAAAAGAGAAGTTTCTGTACGTTAGTACTATTATTTATTCTGTGGCAGCGCCGGCGCTGTATCGCTCGCACGCGTTTTTTTTTACCCGACTGTTACCAGATGGTAGGGTTATGTTTTTCGAGTGTGAGAATCGAACCCACAACCTCTAGCTTCGTAGTCAGTCTCGATTTTTATTGCATATATCGCTGTCGTCTTATTCTAATGAATGAACGACTCGCCATACTATTGCTATAGTTAATTATAATTAATTAAGGACTGCGGCCTTCATACCAATCAAAACAAATGGCTGTCCCGTCTGTGTGTGTATTATTCGTGTTGGCATTTTGAGCAGTATTGCCTTGCTATAAGGTTGAAGTAGTATACAAATATGATGGGGGTCATCCCAGTGTCATCGCTTGCGCAAGCGCATATAAATTAGTCTGGAGCGATTACTATTCTAAGTTTTTATTGTTTTATCGATAAATTACTTTCGTGAATAAGAAATCTTGGGACAATTTACACCAATTGACCTAGTCCGGTCTTTTACGGGTGGTAGGACCTTGTGCAAGGTCCGTCCGGATCGCTACCACCATCTTGCTCGATAATCCAGCCGCTAAGCAGCAGTGCTTGCACTGTTGTGTTCCGACGTGGAGAGCAAGACAGGTGGTGTAATCACTGGTACAAGAGGTATTCCATCTTAGCCCTCTGGGTTGGCAACGCATCTGCAATCTCTTTGGTGTTACGGGTGTCTATAGGCGATGGTGATCACTTACCATCAGGTAACCCACTTGCTTGTTTGCCTTCCTATTTCATAAAAAAAGTCCCTGTTCTGTGTAGTGTCTATTCTGAGGGTTACCCTTACCCATTCGTGAGGGTTTGGTGAGCTGTTGCGAAGAGCTTTAAAGGTAATCTCCGCTTTATCGAATAGGTTACCGTTTGGAGGTAGCGCTTTAAAACCCAATTGAATGGGTTTTGACGGGGAAAGGGTTCGTTAACTTAATCATACCGTAAAATCCAAACTGTTTCTCCACCAGAGATGTGCGAGGATGCGTAGTATGTGTTTGTAAGAACCAATAGAATCGCTTCATTTTCCTCGCCTCGGTCAGCACCGCTCTGGTGGAAAGGGCTCATTGATACTTTACAAACACATCCCTCGCTACGCATCCTCGCACATCTCTGCTGGAAACGCAGCCCAAATCTATCAAAATGGTAACCGGGCGGGTTTCTGTTTCGAAGTGCGCCGCGCCTGACTATATCTCTAAGCTGGTTTCACTCGAATTTCATCATACAAAAGTGCATGACTGGCAAGTTTTCAGATAACTACGAAATTAGCAACATTAGTAACATAAAACATAACACATGTTTAATCTGATTACTGATGTCATCCTAATGATAAAAATTGTGTTTTGGAAATCTGAACATTGAAAGTCTGAAAGTTCACACCCACGCCGGTTCCAAAGTTCAGCCTTCAGTGTATCGTATTGTAAGGTTTCCATATTTCAAAAGGAATCCATATAGGATCACTTCGCTGTACGTCTGTCTGTCTATCGAACGCAAATGAGTCAAAATGTTCCATTATGGTATGTCCCATTTTTCTAGAATCATAAAATTTGGCAAAAATTAAAGTATCACGGTATAAGTAAAGGAGAAACTCGAAAATCATTAATTTTCAGTTAAATAGATCACATAAAAATATATTTGCGCGATTATTTTATATTTGCAGTTGAAGAATTAACTTTGACTTATATCGCTGTATGGGGGAATAATATTTCAACTACAAAGTTAAGTTTGTATTTCAATCGGACAAACTATCTATATACAAATTTATATGGAACCCTGTCCGGTTTTTATATTGCGGGTGGTAGGGCCTTGTGCAAGGTCAGTCAATTTTAGTATCCAAGCGATTTTTTGTTTGATTTTGAGGGGTCCACGGGTCAGGGTAAGGTTGATTAGTGACCATACGTCCCTGTTTGGGCGGGACAGTCTCGGTTTCAGGCAGTCTGTCCCGATGTCCCCAGCGAAGCCAACATAGTCCCGGATTTGCAAGCAGACCCAACGATAGTTTAAAAATTATTTTTTCCGCTTGAAATACGTGGCCCGACACGCCATTTCGGGGGGGCTTATAGTAAGTCATGCCAACTTAACTATTTTGTGTTTAGAGCGTTGATTATTTTGTGTTATTCCTTCTTCTATAATAAAATACTATACCGCAATACCGCAGATGTGTCCCGGTCTGACAAAATAAATAAATGGTCACGTTAATTAGGGGTCTGCGCATGGGAAAGGTTGAGAAACACTGGTTTAACACATTCAGTGCCACGAACTCGCTAGGTGAGTTCTCTGTTTTATATACAACATAGGAAGGCAAACGAGAAAGTGGGTCACCTGATGGTAAGTGATCACCACCACCCATAGACACCCGCAACACCAAGAAGATTGAAGATGCGTTGCCAACCCAAAGGACTAAGTTGTAATACCTCTTGTGCCAGTAATTGCACCGGCTGAGTGTTAAGGAAATATTTTTTTAAACTTAGGTAAATAAATAAGTGAATTAATTAGTAATGGCTGGTAATTACTTGCTTAGTAATAGTAGTCAGTCATCACAGTTGTTACCATTCATCCGTCATTATATTCCATAATAAAATGCATTGTTAAAGAAACTGTTGCTGTTGAGGTAAATCAAACCAAAGCATGTTTTTTGCGCGACGAAGTTCCGTTTTGTCATTGCGTATATACGAGTACGTTTAATTATGTGTTATTGTATCACTAGATTTAATTCAATAAAAAAATAGAAGAGCTTTTAGGCAATTTTTGTCCTATTAGGGTTCCAAATCTAATCTTCAACAATTGAACAAGGTTCTTTTCTTTTTTTAATTTTTACAGTTTGATTAAAAATGAACGTAATAAATCACGTCAGATGGTGACATCTCAAGAGTTTAGGAGCATGATAGCTATAAAAACTGTATATCTGGGCAAATACTCGTTAAAAGATTTTTAATTTTAAATTTCATACAAAAGAAAATTATATAAAAAAAAAATTTAAGTCAAAAAGTAAGAAAAATACATATTTTATGTCATGTGTTTGGATTTAAAAAGAACCTAGTAAGAAACTATTAATTAATTGTTACCTTTACCCAGCAAGTAAAAACTTAAAAGCAAAAATTAAACAATACCTTGCTAAGCATATCCATGATCACGAGGAGAAACTAAACGCACTTTAAAAAAAAAACAATTTTGGCGGGAGACTAATGTCAGACGACTCAGACGTACGCGCGCACCGGATGCCACTACAGCTGTTTAAGAATAGGCGGCCGCAGAGGACAAAACAATGGCGTCGCGTAGTTCAGATAAGTTATCATTAGAGGTCTGTGACCAGCAGTCCAGCAGTAAATTAGATAATAAAGCTTAAATAACAACTGGTCATCAGATTATGTGGCTACCATTTTAACCGTCAGCAGAGAGCCTAACATGAATACTTATAACGTTATCGGGAGTTTAACGCGATAAAAACATATTGTTAATTTACCTCGACCGTTCGGCCAAGTTTCGACCGTGGTCACGAGTCACCTTAAACCAATGCAAGCCTAAATAAGAATAAGTTTTATTTATTTTATGTTCGTCTCTTTCTTATGACTAGTTAGTCGGAGCCACAGGGATTTGTTAAAATTGGGTGGTAATAATTGGTAATGTTAGGGCTGCAGTGAAGCTTTGGATCCTACCACTACTTTGAAAATGTAGATAAGTTAGAAATTATTTTTTGTTCGTTGACTGGTAGGGAATGCCTAAAGGCATTAAGTCTTCCTTTTGTACATATTATTGTTAAATTTGTAAAGATTAAATAAATAAATAATTTTAGTGCCTGCTCGGCGACTGCTGGGGCTCGAACTCGGTACCTTGCGTTCAAGGGTGTACCCCTCTAACTAGAACCACAGAATAAATAATAGTACTAACGAATTCCAACTTTATGATCAGGCACAAAAAGTTCGTATTAATAACGTTATCGGGACTTTAACGCGATAAAAGTATATTGTTGATTTACCTCGACGTTTCGGCCATGTTTCAAAGGCCGTGGTTGGCCGTGGTCACAAGTAGACACACTAAGGTTGGGCTGCCTACTATAATACTATCACAACGCGGGACACAGAGTGAGCGGGCGCGCGCGCGGCAAGCTGGCAACCTACTGCGATTAACCTATGCTATAGGTAATGCGGCGAGCGCACCTACAGTGCGGAGTGGAACCCCCCTGTGACCACTTTTCGACCGTATTACAAAAGGATAAGGTTCAAAAGTGGTCGAGCAATTACTTGGTCGACTATACCTATGCAAAACTATAAATTCCCGTTATAGCATTGTCATATAGAACTCCTACCCAGTAAATACATTTTAGCATTATCCAGCCGGATCCAAAAATGTATTCTTCTAATTATTTTTAGTTCATAATTATAATTTTCTTTTAAAAAGGTAATAGTTAAATCCAGCTGATTTTCATCCTCGTAAAACCATTTGCAGCATTTATTTCTTTTGTGTCGTGCCCCTAGCATTATACGAGTAGTATTCTTATCAATAGCCCACTCACACGTATAACGCAAGTTAAAATAGATAATAAAGGCGATAGAAATAAAGCTTAACTATTGTTAGGAAGGATGTTTAGCATTATTGTATAACATTCCAATATCCTAGCGTAGAAAGAAGTATAAATATGGATCCACACCTCATAATGCTCCTGCGGCCCTAACATGACCCCTCAAGATGTTTCCCGGGAACTGTACACATTAAAACTTTTTTCTCTCCGGTAAGCTGACAAAACCGTCTGAGGCTACCAGCGCAAGTCCATTGGAAAAAGACGTTTAAAAAAAAACCTAAAACACACAATTAGTATTTCATATGGTAAAAATAATGGTTTAACAGTTAAACATTAAAACAAACTGGAACAAATAACCTTGCTACTCCGCGAAACCAGTGCCGTGCTCGTGCAAGATAGCTGCGTCTGTGATGCACAAGCACGGCACTGGTTTCGCGGAGTAGCAAAGTAATTTGTTCCAGTTTGTTGAAATGGACCTCCGCAAAGTAAGGCCTGAATCTATTAATTAGCTAAACATTAACTTGTAACTCCTGCTCAATGGTCTATCAATATTTATAATAGTAAATTAAATAAGTACCTAAATGGGAATAAAACAAGCATGCAATATTAACTAATTAAAATTGTCTAGAATATTATAAAAGAAGGTTACACATGCTTTGTAATGAATAGAATGAAAAAGCTCAAATAATTAGTCACACACACCCCTCAATGTTGTTGCATTTCCATCCATTGAAAAATACTAGAGATAATATGTAGCAATGAATCAGAGATCATTGGCTTTTACTAGTCCATAGTCAGACATATTTAAGATGGAACTTTATAAGCAAAACTTTATTTTATTTTGAAAACTACTAGATTAATTCTAGCGGTGGTTTTCAAAATAAAATAAAGTTTTGCTTATAGAGACTTCCACTTGTATTACAAGTTACAAGTCATTATGCAATAGGGGGTGGAGCATACAATAACTGCACTTGCAATTTATGTGACAGAGAAAAATAACGTTAGTAATTTTAAACTACCCACATGCCAATGAACTTGTTAAGTCTTACCGCTGGTCTCAGCCGATGGTCATTGGCCTGGAAGGTGCAAGTAGTAAGTCAATCAAGCTAAGATAGTGTAGCGTAGAAAAGCACTCAATTTAAAAAATCCATTCTCTAAACATACTTGTCAAACGCAGCAGTTAGAAAGATAATTTAAGCCAGAGACTATGCTTCTTTTTTTTTCAGATTAGAATAATAACAGTTAAATTACCACATATTTTTAAGTAAAATCAAGACGAAATTGGAATATGTTAACTTTTCCATTTTAAAATGTGAATTTATCTGTTAATAAAAATAGTATTTTCTGGTCTTCTTACAACAAAATACAATATAACAATCTTATCTTAAAAAAAATAAGCATAGTAAAGCAAAGCATTTTATCCCCTGCTTTGCAAGTTATTTAGTTACTTGTCATGACATTAGTGGCAATTACTCGTTGGCCGAATAGAAGGCATTTTGTGCCATTACGGTATCTTGTTATGTCAGAAATAACTACCTACTGTAATGTAGGAATGTTTGTTTTAACTAGAATGGTTGGCAACCAATTTTCTAGGGAATCTACATAAATATTTTATTAATCCTGCAAAATCCCTATCATAAAACTAAGAGGGGTCCTTGTTGACTGCAGAACCCTAAAATGGACACACTTTATATTAAAGTTCAAAGATAAAAAGTACATGTTTTGAACAGGAAGTAATACATAAAATGAATTGCTTTAAATTAAATTATTAGAAAACATTGATTGCAAAATTTTCGCAACTTTGACACTTTATTATGAAACATTCAATAAATATTAAGATTCGCAAGTCACAGTACAAGATAGCATCTTGATTTTGACTTTGACTTGATAATTACATGATGTTTTTTTTTATAATTTCAGGTACACCTGGTCACGGAAGTAGGAATCTACCACCATTGTCAATTAAAAACCATTAATGTAATTCAAGTTCTAACCGTGTCAAGTAAATTGTAGTTTCATTATTTATCTACGCAAGTTCATTTAGCGTTTGTTTGTGAATAGTAATTGTAACAACATGACCTCTACGCGCAGACAAGGTTACAGTAGATAAATACGCGCCACGAGTCTTATCAACTAAAGTAGGTTAAAATATGAGTAGTTACCTTCTTATTCAAGTCCCCCGTTTCAACCATTATCACTGGGATTATAAAACTCGATTGTAAGTAGCTTTTATCAGTAAATAAACTTAAAAATAGCGATTCGGTACGCTAAACGCGATGGGATTTTTGACAGGTGAGGTGAGGTGACAGTGACAATCAGGTGATTGTCAAATTGAGTAACGAAACGCAGTGTGCGTTTTATTTTGACGATTTTTATGAAAAGGAAACTTTTTTTTTCAGGACAAGATGGCGTTACCGGCGTGGTTATTGAGTTTAGCCAACGATGGTTCCACTAGCCACTATACTAGGCTTGCCAAGCCAAATTAAGATTGAACGTGTCACAGAACAGAACGCGCAGTGCGGTTCCTTTGCGCCAACTGACAAAAAAGCTAGCGTACTAAGACCTCTGCTTTTAATTTCCAAGGATTTGTCGTCGTACAGTAAGCACATTCCCTTAGGTGTCCTTAATAAGGCAAATAAACCCGAATCGAATTGAATTAGTTACCTATTATTTTCCTCAGATTTTTCTAAAAGACGCACGCAGTTGCATAATAAGAGACGATTTTTCCGGATTCGATTCGCTCAGCCTCGTCGAAATCAGCTTTAAATCCTGGATTTGGATACGGGATCTCTAATTGTATTGTTTTATTTCAATGTTACTGACATGATGGGATTTAATTTTGTATTTAAGTTTAACGCGCCTGGCCAAATGTATGCAGCATAAAAACTCATTATGATAACTTGCTATAGTGTTGTCTTCTCTCAGGCGCAATCAGCTTCAGTATTTCGTGATTGTTCACATACAGGCCCCTTTTTTCCATCGGCCACTGCGCAAGTGCTCAAGAGTGCAATCGGACTGAAGCTCGCCAAAATGGCCGTTTTTCATAGAAATGTGGCCATTTTGGTGAGCTCTAGTCACCTGGTGAGATTCAAAAATTGCACCCCAGGGCCCCCGATCTATAAAGTCCCCTAGTCCCTATCCGATCATGAACGGCGTATAATGGGCGTATCATAAAATTAATAACTACAAGTACTTATATCTTAAACAGTGATGTTTGGAAATGATACCAACTTGCATTGGCGATCCCTGACTCCAAATAGTGTACACCTATTGTGTTAAATATTTAAGATGTAAAAAAATACACCTCGTTGAGCTTCTTGCTGATATCTTCTCATCAGCGGCCCTAACATGATAGCCCGGGTTTAGTTTAACCCCTCCCTGCGTCTCTGTCTAACTAGTGTCATATGAAAGGGACGCAGATAGAGATAAACTAACCGTGGCCAGTCATGTTAGGGCCACAGAGGTTTTTTCCGAACCGGTGATAAATATTCTGGCATATAAGTGCTTCCAATTCACAAGTGATCGCATGATGTTTAATTTTTAACTAAATTAAAACCATTTTGCTGCTTATTTCAAGTTTAATTTTTTTTTAATAATTTTAATAATATTTCATTTTTTATTGCACTGGGAAACATACAGCATAAATAATTTAATTATTTAACTTATAGAGTAAACACGTAAGCCAAAACTGTTTTCACTTACGCACACTAGCGCATGAAAGTATCTGTATTACATTGTTATCCGTTAAAATGTATGTAAATACAGAGACAATAATTTGTTTGTAAATTAACATAAATGTATAATTATAAGAAATAAATTAATAATTGTTTAACTATTCAAATTTCAAATTTTAGATTTACATAAATACAAATAACTTACCATGATAAGATTTAGAAAAATTACCACGATAACATGACAAATATGTCAAATTCAAAGAATTAGTACATTGCGCATTGTATGTCACATGAGGCAACAAAGTACTATTATTAAAAAGAAATACAGGTGGTCTTTTTTCCCTCTTACATTTTGTAACCGTTGCTGTCACTTCGTGGATTGTGACTGTAGAATAACAATGTTTTTATAACATAACTACTTAAATGTTTTACCATACGCATATTTGGTTATATGGATTTTCAATAAATAAATAAAAAAACACAAAAATCGAACCATACAGGCATTCGGACGATCAAATTATGTATGCAGTAAAGACATACTTCTAAAGTCAGAATCCAGGAGGAAACAGTTGAGATCGTTTCGTATGGGAAAAGACAGATCTCTTGACGAGAGTGAGGTTCGCCGTCCTATTCTCGCACATATATTCATTAGTGTTTTTTTTTTATGAAATAGGAAGGCCAACAAGCAAGTGGGTCACCTAATGGTAAGTGATCACCACCACCTATAGACACCCGCAACACCAAGAAGATTGCAGATGCAAGAATGAAGGAGCAGATGCAAGAAGAAGATGTTTCCTCTTATTCGTAATATTTGCTGTGGCCATAGCCGTCCGTCCAAGTACCTACAGTATCTCTATCTGCTTCCCTTTCTTGTGACACTAGTAAGACAGAGACTGAGAGAGAGATGGTTTAAACTTGGACGGTTACGTTAGGTTTGGGCGACGGTATTGTGTTTGTGAAAACAGGGAGCAAAGTGGAATTTTATTCCCTCTCCGCATAAAGCAGAAAGAAAACACCGATTTTGCTCCCTCGAAGCATGTCATAATTACGTCTTTTTCGCTCGTAACCTATCGATATTTCGAATCTTTAGTGTCCAGCTTAAGAGAAAATGCGAATTACAATACTTTTTTATTTTGCCCATACTGTTTAGATATTCTTTTATTTCAATAAGTAAAAAACTTTAAAATCACAATAAACGTATGGACTATAAAATCATACTTATATTAGAGCCAAAATCTTAAAAAAAAACAGAAAAAAACGCTTGTATAGAGAAAATAACGCCCGCATTTCGTCTCAATCTAATCCCCAATAGTATTTATAACAAAAAAAAATATTTTACGATGCTTTGTATACCTACTCAAAGCAAAGAAAAGATTAAATTGGTTTTATTTAAAGTTTAAAAAAACACCGTTTTGTCAGAAAATCGTTTCTGGTTACAAACTCGACTTTGGGCAGAAGGAATTCGGACTTGCAATAGGTAACCCTTATCGAAGAGGTAGAGTGAAAAAGACATTTATGATGGACTCTCCTTTAACTTGAAACATTGTTTATTACGTTTGTATAATCAGTTCTACGTCCCCTGAATTAGATTTCCATTTCAAGGAAAAAAAAACAGGGTGCTCCTTAAATATAAGTCAAATTTCTATAACTATTAAATGTCACTATCTAATTTATCACTACTAAGTTAAACGTAAGTAGTAATTTTACTTAAATATGTATAACTATCTATACAACTTATTTACATTTGCTATTGACTGATCAACTGAGGGTTTGAGTACTCAGTAAGAGTAAGTTAAAAAAAGAAATGTTCAGAAAATCATTGCATGGGACAATATCGTAACATAATGGTTTTTTTTTTGCTCAAAATAATAATTAAAATCTACAAAAGACGGACTCAATTCCTTAAGGCATTCTCCAACCGCCAAAATTTCATTCTCTCAATTTTTTAATCAAACTTAATATCGCGACCATCTAAACACAGTACTTAATAAGGAATAAATTGAAACTATTAATTTATTACATCTTATACTTCTTACTCGCCCCCTCATACTTTTTTTACTCGAGCCCTTACGAAATATATTAATTTCCATTTCGTAAATTATATTACAACATTACTTAAAAATAAATTAACAACTTCAAACAACTCCTTACATTATTGCCTTATTTTTATTTGACACTTAGCAGTCAATACTACCATCTTTGGCATTATTCGATACTGAAACTATTCATAAATTTACTAGAATTAAAGTTGCGAGACACTATTATAGCGACCGTTTACTTGATGGAACGCCTGCGGGGCAAAGGGTAGGTGGGGGCGCGCCATCTGCCATGCACCTAGCAACCTCCTCGGCACGCATCAACCCGCTACGTAACGCAGTGTATCTCGTTTTAACTAGCCTAGTAAAGAAGAGACGCACTGAGTTACGTAGCAAGTTAATTCGTGCTGAGAAAGTTCGCGTAAGGTGCACCGTATACTGGCGACAATTCCCTGTCCCTTGACCCAGCGTGGCACTCCTCAATCAGCGTTGGGTCACGCCGCCCCAAACACTGGGACACGCAGGCATCCCATCAACAAAGGGTCGCTTTACTCCTACAGGTTGCCACATAGGTCTTGATCATAGGAACATTAAGCTTATTAGTCTAAAACGCATCAACAAGCATTTGTCGACCAGACGGTTTGCCAGACTAGTGAGTTAAAACTGAAGTAACTAAGTACTTAACTCTCAAAGAGTTTAAAAACTGAAATTTTAAATTCCCTTTTTTTTGTAGTAACATCCTGTATCAGAGTATGATGCTCAAAATTATCTCATCTAATCCTTCTCAGTAGGGTCATGTTCACTTATTTTTAATTGTCATCATTGAAATACGGCGATTGTACAGTCAAGGCCATAAATATCACATACGTTTCTAAGACGCCCAAAATTACTTCACCTCTATGGCACTGGCAATAAGGTTAGTGTTTACATGTATTTGCCTAAATCTGTACTGAAATTTATAACCTTGATTGTACTCTTAATTCTACCGCTAACATTACGAATCATCTAAACAGCGCCATCTAGCGACGACCACATGCACTAGCAACTCAGTCTCTAGATATATCAACTTCTTCTGGTTGTTTCTTCTTCTCTTTCTCCTCGCTCTTGGTCTGCCGGTACTGGATGATGTAGGCAATAAGAGTGATGATGGCGGAGCCACCGGCGAGGCCAGCGCTCGTGTAGCCGACCCTCGGGACGAAGTCAGAGTTCTGGAACAGGCATTTTTGGCCGCGGAACTGCGCGCAGGAAAACGCTGGAAATAATAAGTTAATATGGTTACTGAGATGATTTAGAAGTTACTGCAAGATAACTGTTTTTTTTTTGTAGTTTGACCATGTTAGCCATTACGGATTTAAGTCTATAAGTTCCCATGGGTGACTGTGATCACTTGCTATCACCTATGCTCATTTCCTTTACGTACCTATGTATTGCTATTATATTATAAAAAGAACCCTATAACTCGCCATACCAGTCTTTATCTAACACCCTTTCTGGTCGTAGTCTGAATGTCTGTGGCCCGTTGCACTAAGCTACAAGTTACAATTTTATTAGTCTAAACCGGCAACATTGGTCAATAATGCCCAATGCCATTGGTCATAATCATAGTAGACTTGTAAAATTGTAACTTGTAGCTTAGTGAAACGGGCCACTGGTAGTGAATAAAACTAGATACAATTGGCCTTTCCCTGTTAAGTACTTACCACTAATCCCCAAGTACAGCCCATGGGCCCCTACAAAGGCGAAGAGCGACACGGTCCCAGACGCTAGCCCTACGGCCACCGACTTGTCGCGCCGATCCACGGCGTCCAGCAGCACTGTGCCTTGCCATGCGAACGCCAGCACTGCAAGGAATCTCTAGTTAGAAGGTAGTAGGACATTGTGCAAGGTTCGTCCATAGCTACTATCATCTCGCTTGTTAATCCTGCCGTAAAGCTGCACTGCTTGCACTGTTGCGTTCCGGCGTGGAGAGCAAGACAGCCGGTGTAATTACTGGCACAAGAGATATTCCATTTTAGCCCTCTAGGTTAGCAATAATGGCTATATTATTATATCTGAGCACTTTGTTTGCACTGTTTTAAAGCTGATGGCTTGTACGTTAAAATTAGAAAATAAACAGAGTCAATACATAACAAAAAACAATATCCAAGCTCAAAGATGACTCTCCCTCTTTCTTAAGATGACAGCTGTAAGACTCTCTGTGCTCATTCAATCCAAAGTGTCCATTCTAGTAAAGCTACATAGTTTAGGGCTATCCAGAACGCTACCTATTACTAAGGGGTTTATCCTTTTTACATAGTAGACTCCTTTATAATCGAATAATCTTCTACCTATAGGTAGGTATATATTTACCAAACACGCAGAATTCAGTACAGTGATAACCATTGCAATCTTATTGTAGTCTAGTACTTACTGCCAGCGAGCACGACGGCGGTAAACATGATTGTCTGCAGTGAGAACGCAGCGAAGCAGGAATTATCGCCGCACGCGCCGATTGTGACGTGTCCGTTCGGGGAACACGTACAGTTGGTGTAGACCCTGAAATAGACGTCGTAGTTAGATCGCCGTGAGTGGAAGACTTGCCATTTGTTTGTTCTGGCGACCCCAATCCAAGGGGATAGATAGAAGTCAGCCACAAGTAGGAAGTTCTGACCAATTGGGTTAAAAACGCAGCACTTGCAGTGGTTGTTAAAAGGGTTGGTTCAATAAAACAATTTAGGCTTTAAAACCGTAATTTAAAACAGTTTTCCATTTGTACATTAAACTGACATTAAATTCTAATGAACGCATAGACCCGTTGAATTTGTCAATAATAAAAAAGAAATGTAGAAAAATGTCTGCCTTTTTGAGAGTGGATTGCCGTTAGATTCAGTTTCAACTTACGCAAGGTTCCCGATGGTCCCTGAAGATGCGCAGCCAGCGTGACACGGTGAGTAGAATGTGGTCATTTGCTCCGTAACGCATACCGGGTCAAATTCTGTCCAGGGACGGTCGCACCTGGAGACAAAGTGGTGGTTAGAAGAGATTGAGCAGCACGCGCAGAGAGTAGTGGGCTGATTTTTTACTTTAGAACGCTTAACAGTCGCCAGTTGCGCGCCAATCAATGATCGCTAAAATATAAGCTAGCGTATTTGATTGACCAGCGGCTGGCGAATAGATAGACAGATAAATTACTTACTTTATTTCTCATTGAACATTTCATTAAGTTTATAATGTCTCGCTCCAAAGTCAAAAATTTCGCCACTGGAGAAAAATACATAGACTGCTAAAAACATAATTAACCCTTCCTTATGGCTTTGCCGTAGTCTGCTAAAGAGAGACTGTAACTGTGTAACACTGTTTGATTTTGGTAATGATATTGACAAAAAAGAAGGAATTGAAATAAAACAATGGAACGCTTTCTAATGCATATATTGTAACGAATCTAAGTCCCGACGTTTAAAGCCCTTTTCAGGTAATATAACCGTTATAAACCGTCTTGATTGTTTTTTTTTCAATGTCTTCAAGCGGCGTAAATAAATAGTAAAATGTGGCTGGCTTGTTTGTAATCGAAATAAGTTTATTTTTAACTTTTTAATTAATTAATAAGTTTATTCTTACGTGGTTAAGCGTGAATTATTAGGCAGCGCATGCAAGAGATGAAGTATCGATTATAATAGATCCTTATTCATTGCTACATTTCGTATACACTTACCCACACCCCAGTCCACAGAATGGCTGAGCGTAGGTCTTCTCTCCGAGGCCGGCGATTTCCCCCTTGCTGCAGTTCAGCGCAGCGGTCATGACCACGAAGAGTATGATACAGTAGACGGTCATGCGACCAATATTCCGGATAGCCGTCTTCTTGTCCAGCACGGGCATGACGGGCGCGGTGTACATATAACCGGTCAGCTGGAAAAAGATGATAAATCTTTACATACAGTCGCTATCGACACCTGTCTGTCCTAAATCCTAATGGTGTATTTTCGGCCGCCTTCTCTGTCTAAACCACGCAACGGATTTAGATACGGTTTTCACAGTCATTTAGATATTTTTTACAGAAGGTTAATACCGGGGAGGGTCACTAGTAATATATAGATAGATATTATTCGCGTATAAAATATACCTACACCAATCGCACGATTAAACAGCCGCATAATTGCAATGGTATTGTTATATCAGTTTATTTTAGATTACATAGAATAATTGCATTGCTATTACTAATTTGGTACATCACAAGTGGTGCAGCATGTGTCTCTGTAGGTACGTTGATGTTCATAACATACAGCTGGTTTTTTTATCTAAGCCGCCTTGTGACTGATATAATGTTTCTAACTAGAGCTTTTACTCCATTGTTTTAAGAGCATTTTAGGATATTTGTATTCGCTTTTCGGCCATTGCATCTCCATCGCTCTCGTGGAAAGCGATATAATGCATCTCTTTTTTTCTTAACGAATTCGAAGTACGAAGTAAAGTGGCACCATAAAACGAATACTTACAACGACACCCAATATGATGAACATGGCTCGCAGTGGCGCCCCCATCTCCCAGAGCAACCCGGTGCCGGAGACAACGTGGTACTTAAACTGTAATTAAAAAAGAACAAATTGTAGCGTTGATACTAGCGCCATCTAGTAGTCGCTACAAGAGTTCAAGACCAATTTACAACCCTACAAGGTTTAGCAAATTGTGACGTGACCAGCTTGGGTTTAATTTATCCCTCTCTGCTTCTCTGTCAATCAAGTTTGAAAAGGATGTACATAGAGATAAACCCAGATAAACTAAATTTGGCCAATCGTGTTAATAAGACCACTGTGATTGTACTATTATTTATTCTGTGGTATGAAGATTTTATTTTTTGGTTGGTTATCTACACGCAGCGTCACCTAAAATTACAGGATTCATGGAAAGAATACAGAAAAAATGAGTTTATGGAATGCTATGGTCCTGTATTTTGCTTATTAAAATACAGGACACGGCCAAAATGATAGCTGAAAAACGGGACGTCCTGGAAAATTCAGGAGAGTTGGCCACCCTACCTACACGACACAAACGTTGCGAATTGGGTTAAATTGATGGGTAATATCTATCAGAAGACACATATTCGCACAAAATCATTTCAATAATTTATTGCACCATAATTACTTAAGATTAGTTGAGTACAGTTGTTCTGAAATGTCACGTATTTATAAGTTCAATGTAATTAACGTATGATTTAGCATAAAATATGATGGATAAGCTTTAGTAACAGTTTCTGGTTACAATGTAATCCTATCGTACGTATTACTGCTATCTACCGATACGTAATTGTGATAAATATAATCTCTGAATTCCCATTCACTCACTGAATCAACGTTGGTTGAAACTCCAAAATAGATTGAACAATCAAATTGGTTGACTGTACTTATAGTATACTATCAGCTTATAGTTATCCGTAAGGATGCTGCCTGTATAGAGGGGAGTATATATATCGAGGCGCGGGAGCTCATTTTTACTATTATTTTTATTTCTAGTGCATAGTTTTAGGTCCTAGGTTTTTAGTGTATGGTTTTTGTTTATATTTAGATTTGGCCTACAGACAGTAGATGAGAAATTGCTTTATTTTATTAAGTACATAGTATAAATATTATTTGTGACTATTTTTTTTATCAGCACGTATTTTTACCTAAAATGCTGATGGTGATAGTGTTCACACGTGATTGATAAGATATAATATTAACTATAATCACTGAAATAAAAACCATTCAGTCACTGACTCATCGCGTTATTTCCAAAATCATTAATAGGAGAACATTTCTCTACAACTTTTATAATCTACTTACTTTTTTATACTTAAAGAAAATGGGGGAAACGAGCATATGGGTCACGTGGTGGGGAGTGATCACTGCCGCCCAAAGACGGTCCAGGGACCCATTATTCCCCAATCGCACCAGGGGTGCTATTTTTTAATCTCAATGTGACTAAAGCTCACCAAAATAACCGAATCTCTATGAAAAACAGTCAGCTTGGTGAGCTTTAGTCGCCCGGTGAGATTCAAAAATCGCACTCCAGCAGGGCTATTCTGTTTATGCGAGATGCATCTCGCACGAGAATAACTGTCAAACCCCTAGGAAATCTGTCACTTTTTGACGGATCTCGCACGTGAGATGCATCTCGCATGAACCGAGAATTGGGGTCCAGCGTCGAGATTGTTGATGTTGCCAACTCGGATGTCTAAGATGGAATGCCTCTTGTGCCAGTAATTACTCCGGCTGCCTTGCTCTCCACGCTGGAACACAACAGTGCAAGCACTGCTGCTAAGCGCTTGGATTAGCGAGCAAGATAGTGGTTGAGACCAGAAGTTAGAAATTAAGGGAGTGAAAGAAACCCATTTAGTTTATCTTATCGTAAACAGATTAAACGATTTTCGTTACAACCACTCCCACACAATTTATCTCTAAGCAAACTTGCCAATCGGATAATAAAGTAAGTAACTAGAGCAAGTTATTTCGTTGACCTTGCAAATGTTTTATCAGAGACAAAAAAGTGGATTTTTGTTTTAATTCCCGTTCCAATCAAGATTAGCAACTAATAAGGACATCGGTTTGCTTCGCAAATGATTTTATCAATTTCCTTTCTGATGAGTTATACGGTTATATAAGTACATTAAAAAACATAAACCTTCCTTTTGGCTTTGCCGTAGTCGGATAAAATGGGTTAGGTTGGATTTAACAGATGCTGCTTATTATTGTGCCGAAGTCGGCGGTTTATTTCGGTGCTACGTTAGTTGTGACGCTACCAAAACAGAACATTTTAAGTTTTTTTTATACTTTCGCATATTTATAACGTTAAACGAGGTGGTAACAAGTAAACTAGAGTCTACTCGTGACCACGGCCGTTGCAACACGGTCGAAACTTCGAGATAAATTAACAATTGACGAGATTATTGTAATCGAAATTATTTATTTCTAAATTTATTCGATTTTTCTTTTTGTATTTTTTTTTTACATTCAAATTAAATTTAAAATCCTCTAGTAAAATCATCCAGTATCCTGCCATTATCCTAATTTTTCTTTGTGTTGTCATTCATTATATAGCATTTTAAATTTAATCGCGTAAAGTGGTTTTACGTTATAAATATTCGAACTGCCGACCGGAGTCGTCGCACGGGCCGATGGACCCTTTCGATCTTCATTATAACCCTTACGATGCACCGAATGGCACCGATTCATTTTACTTGCTAAGCAATCGTAGTCGCCCGTACCTCTTACGAGGACTACGATTTGAGACACTCAGGCCACAAAAAAAAAATCTAAGTTTATTAATAAGTTAACTGCGCCATCTCTTATCATACCTTAGCAAACTCGGCCTCTTGAGTGCCGAAGCCCCACAGAGCAGCCGCCAGCAGCGACATTGACAGGATCTGGAGGACCGCCATCTTATTACGCAGCACACGGCTGGCGCTGCGGAAGAACCCTGAGAAAAAATAACAGCTTTAAAACATCTGCTTAATATCAGTTGCTTAAAACTTTGACTACTGACTGACAGACAGGCTGATACGACGGACGGACGGGCTAGTGTTATATAAATTACAGGAGTGGTCGAGTCACACTACAGTCAGTAGCTATTCGCAATCTTGCAGTACGAACCAGCTTGAACGGGTACTTCTACAACTCTCACTGGTGGTAACTTTTATGACATTCATAAGTGCTACCTGTAAGCCTAATTTGAATAAAAAAATTGTCTTTGACTATGACTCACTTAATTCCAGCATACGTAGCTTCAGCAAGCTAGCTAGTAACGTAGCCGTTATTGCGTCCCGTAAAGTGACAAGACTCGAGGTCCCAGAGATGGAGGAAACCCGAAAACCGCATCTGCTTCTGACATCGCAAGCTCCCATGGGTGGCGGTTATCAGTTCCCATCATTTGACCCACATGCAAATTTACCTCCCTTTTCCTTAAAAAAATGCCAATGATTTACCTCGGTCACCTCCATGCCTGATGTCCATCGCCGGTGGCACGTTAGGGTACTTGTAGAGCCTGATGGCAGTGACGGTGAACTTGACTACGATCATCAGGAATTGCAGCCACGGCAGGTTGGTCATCATGCCGGAGAGCATCGTGGTGCCGACGAACAGGACTACCACTCGGACCAGCAGGAGGACGGCTGAGGAACAACCGTACATTAAACACATAAACGAGTACAGAAGCCTATACAACCTCTTCTTTCTCTGTTCTACATTAATTAGCCTCAATTTAGAGCTGTACTCTCCCATCAGTGGAGCAATCACCAGTTTTTCCAATATCTGTCTTCAGGATGTCCAGAAGATATATCGATAATCTCGCGATCTAAGCCAATAGCCAAAATTTCAAAATAATACTCACCAACATTCATATGCAAGTTCAACGAAGGGTTATACTCGTCGAGGTACGCCAGCGCGTGCGCAGTGATCGCGAGCCGCGCCAGTGAGCAGGACAGGCACACGAGGATGAGGATCGAGAGCCGGAGCGCAGCCAGGGGGGTGATCCCAGCGGGCAGGGTGCGCCACACGTTGCAGAGGGCTGGAGAAGAATATGCGGTTAATCTCATATTTTGTTACATTGTGGATGCCTGCATTTCAAAGAACAACTTATGGGAATGTATGTAGGGAGTAATCTCTGCAATACTGAACCGATTCCAAAAATTCTTTCACTACAGAAAGCTACACTATCCACGGACGTAGGGTTCTAATTCTACGCGAACAAAGTTGCTAGTTATAAATAATGTGTGATTTAATTGAGCAAACAAAAAAAATAAAAATTAAGAAATATGTATCTCTTATTACCAGTATCGGCCTCGACTTCGGGGTTTGGTACCCCGAACACGGGCAGCATGCACGCCAGCGCTATGACAATCCATGTGACCATCATGCTGCGCCGGCGCTGCGTGCCCAGCCAGCCGATGAACGGGCCCAGTATGAACTCTACTACCGATACGCTAATGATCAGCACGTCTGAAAAGAATAGAAGCATTAGAGGGAACTGCATCACAACCATAACTTCGTGGTAAGGTAACCGCCCCTGTTTCAAACGAGTAGGACATTAGTTTTTATCCTTAGTTAACATTATCTCTCTTGTTTTACTCGTATGTTTCCGTTTAGGTCACTGTTAAGGACTGGTTACCTTAGTTATGTTATTATTGACATAAATTATATCAGGACAGTATCGAAATGGCACTCCTACATTAAAAATCGCATACTCGAACGAAAGAAAAGAAATTCTATGTGGTCATGAAGACAGACATCATTGTCTTACTTAACTAGATTGTCAGTAATGACTGAAAAACTGAGGAATCCTTTTACTAACGTTATTATTAAATATTATTCATAATGTAACTTCCACACTTTTTCATTTACCATGAAATTCAGTGAGATTCAATACAAACGCAAACCCATTTCTAATGAAATAAAAAAACTTTGGTTAAAAATTGACAGATTATAAGTTATTCATATGAAACTCTTACAATAATAAATTATAATTGTAATTGTAAAAAAAGATGAAGATAGGTAAAGAACAATATATTAACAGCTTGAAGAAAATTTTAAACATGTCTAAGCAATATTATACGGACCACTTTATTAAAAAAAAAGGATTTTAAACAGTCTTTTAGATTAGAGATGGGTTTCAGATACATGGAGTGAACGGGCCACGTCACAGGCCTGGTTAAACCAATAGCCGGGACGAATAGGTTCTAGAGTGGAGACCGTATACTAGAAGGCATAGCCATCGCTGAAAACCATTAGTTAGCTGCATTTTCACAAGAGCGATTGCCGTAAAGATCTTTGGGAAAGGGTTATGTTCGGGAATGGACGGTAGACGTCTTTCAGATAGTTAACGATGTGCCATTGGAGTCCTAGTTTTTTCATTTTCATTACCTGTTATGTAGCTAGGCAGTTCTCCCAAATGCGCGCTCTGCTTCAGCATGACATAGACTGACACTTCTCCCAGTACCAGCCCCAGAAGGGCCATCTGCGCCATGTTCCGAAAGGCCTCAGGATCGAAGGCTTCCGGGTTGAAGAAAGACTTCACCCTCTGCCGAACTGAGGAAGAAAGAACGTAAAGTAACACCAGGTTATCAAAAGCACAATCATAACCCTAACAACAACAACAACAAATACTCTTTATTGATTCACACAAGTAAACAAAAATAAAGAAACACAAACAAGGAAGTTTTACATGGGATACAACAGGCGGTTTTATCGCTAAGCAGCGATCTTTTCCAGACAACCTTTGGAAAGAGATACGGTGAGAAATAGCCAAAGTACAACGGGCAGTGCAAATGAAAAAGAACCAAACACACTCACAATAAACGTACATAAGAGTTTACATAGATAATAATAAATAAATTAAATAAAAAGGTATAAACATACATATAAATATATACATACAAATAATTATATACAATACGAAAATGTACAGCGCACATCTGCATTGCCAAAAAGCAGCCAAATGATGAAGGTACCGGAGGAACGTACCTACAGAGAAAGTAATTGAAAGAAAAACATTACGAAAGTGACAGGTAGTGTTCAAGAAGAGGTCTTTTGAAGAGGGGAAGAGATTTCGCTCGCCTAACCTAACCTAACCTGACATGGAAAACTCTAGATTAAAAAAAATATGACTCCAATCTAAAAATGTTGAGTTTGTAATGAACTACATTTTGAGATTTAATCTCAAATCTCATTTGAAAAATAAAAGTGACTAGACATGTTGTTTTCGTAGACCCTTCATATTATGCTACGGGCGCCTATATATATTTCATATGCCTTGGAAGCAAAATTTAATTTTCCTTTTTCCATTCGGTAGCCATATGTAATAATTTCAAACTGAAGACTGGGAGTGAGGTTACTTTTGAAGAAGTGCTTACAGCTGTTGGCAATTGTTGTGAGACAAAGAAAAATATTCTGTTTTCGTGGTTGCTTTGCTATTTCTCAGTCAAAATCAACTAATCAGCAGCATGGCGAACCGTTTGACATGTTTTGAAAGATGCAAAGAGTCTATCAAAAAATTATTAGTTTACTGACTCAAATAAGACACTTCGCGACCGCATTATATGTATTTGTCACAAATGATAAATATAAACAAGAGCAGTTACTGTGCAAAGGAGAGATTGCCTTAGACGATTTGCAACAATTAGGTACCACTCTGTATAGGTTTTTTGAAGAGTTCTGGGCCACCCTGTATATGTAGTATAAGTTTGCGCATTACACGTGACTCGAAAAGAATTTCTTTAGATATGAAAAGAATGTGAAATCATTTCGTATTATTTTACGACTTCTACGTATCCATTTGTATGTATAAATCAGACAGGAAATCATAAATTCTAAATGAATCATCGTGATTATTAAGTTTGTGTGATTGTAAAGTTTCTTAATGAAAAGTACTTATCATTTATCATCATTACGTAACACACCAATCAGAAACTGAACAAGAAGGTCTGACCTAGGGCAGATCCTACCGGATATCCAAATTATGCAGATATCCGCTATAGTTTGGATCTCGAATAATCCGACGACCTTTAGCATCCGGATATTCGGATTAGTGCAAACAAAATATATTTGAAGCAATAATTTAACCTTAACACCAGTATCAAGAAGTGCTGTCTCTATCTCAGTAGGTATTATTTGAGTGAAATGTAATAAAATTGTCAAATTTGCTCCTCACGTCTCACATCCTGCATCCTGCTGTATTTACGAGTATGTACCTATATATTCGATTCGAGTTGGTATATTTTGTTAATCATGGTTATTAAACGTAAACTAGGTATCGGCCCTATATCTTAGGGATCCTTAATTAATCACGTGAGGCTTGAAAGGGGGGAGGGGGTACGCCAAGAATCACGAAATATCTCCAGGGGGAGGGGGGTGATTGTCTAGTAAGATATAACGTGTATTTAGTTTTTCGTTGCAAGCGCGATATTTGAACCGAAAAGCGGCGTGTGAGTAATGATGGGTAATTTTCCGAAATTTTTCAAATCATGGAAATTTTTCAGAAAAATAAATAATTGGAAAAATATTGGTGTAAAATAAGACAAAAACGAATAAGACGAACGAAAGTAACCGACATAGCCCAGCGGATTAGCAAGTTGAAGTGGCAGTGGGCAGGGCACATAGTACGGAGAACTGATGGCCGATGGGGTCGGAAAGTTCTCGAATGGCGGCCGCGTATTGGCAAGCGCAGCGTAGGACGACCAGCCACAAGATGGTCCGATGACCTCATACAGGTGGCAGGAAGGCGCTGGTTGCATGCTGCTTCCAACCGGTCACTTTGGAAATCCATGGAGGAGGCCTATGTCCAACAGTGGACTTCTTGTGGCTGAGATGATGATGATGAAGACAAAAATAAATAAAACAACGTTTTGTTGAAACAAAAGTATTCCATAAAGACAAGAGTAGTATTTTCATCTGAAGTTATCATTCCCAATGTAGACTTAAGTTTTTTTAATCGTTAAAGTATAAATTTAGATTTTATTCCGGTATAATTAGGTATCTTTATTTCTAAGCAAGTAAATTTTGAGGTCAGGAAATATCAGAAAGTATTGGAAATATTGGAAAACCATTGGAAAAATATTTATTTCTCTTCTTTTCCGAACGAAATTTTTCTATTACCCATCAGTACGTGTGAGCGAAAAATTTGAAGATGCTTAGTACCTACTAACAAAATACACGTGATTTTGGATAGGGGAGGGGGGGATTAGTCTCATATCTCACCACGTGTCACTAGGGAGAGGGTGGGGGTTAAAAAATGCTAAAAAACACGACATGGTAATGGATGCCCCCAAGCCACGTGTATTAAACTCTTCACGAAAGTAATCCATACACTTAACGAACAGACTGGATTCTGCTCTACTGGTAGAACAAGCAGGCTTTCAGGGCGTCCTTTCGACGATTGGCCACATTCCACAGGCAAGTGGTAAAGATGTGTACCGAGTGCAAGCACTGCTGCTTAGCAGCTGGATTAGCGAGCAAGATGGTGGTACCCAAACAACCATTTTGGTCCTCATGGACATATTACATCCTTGTGTTACAACTAGTGACAAACCTAGTTGCTGTGACTGCTAAGTTCCTTCACGTTGACAATAATTGGGGAAAATCCGAATTATAAATACCTACTAAGTACATTTTGGGGACCAAACCTTATACAACTGTAAAGAATATAATGGTTACTGATCTGCTACCAGAATTTAGTTATAGATTATTTTTTTACCAGATTTTTAGTCGCCACCTACGGCCAGATTTGGTTGTAAGGGTAGCGATCCTGGATGACCTTGCACTGGGGTCCTACCACCCGCAATAATATATTCCAGGTTTAAGGCTTACTCTGTTGGTTTACGTTGACCGAATGCGGACTTGGTATAGTTACAGGCAAACAACTTGAGTTTACATCGAGTGGAGGGGGTGAGTTTGCGTTTGCGCATACACATTTGTACTAGAAACGGCTACTGCGCTGTCAAGGTCAATGCTTAAAGTTGTTTGCAGGGAGCTGTATCCTTGGTAGGACAACCAGCATACTACCATACCATAAAACTATCAACTTGTCTAAATTGGTTACCTAACGCTTGGTAGGGATTGTTGTCAAAATGTAGTTAACGTGTTTTCTTTTCCAACTTTTCCTATAGGATAAATAGCATAAGTTAAGACGAGGTTTACCTCTAACTCGATTCCTTAAGTTCCCAAGTAACGTGGTGTCCTCCATACTAAACTTAGGTCAAACTTCACTGTACTTAATTATTATACTTAGATAACTTTAGATTAACTTCACTGAACAAACTAGCGTGTTCCTTTGACCGACAAGTCTCACACACTATTCTCTCAGCTGATAAACAAAACTGGTATCAATAAATATATCTCGATATGTCAGTTTATAAACCACAATTAATGTGTGTCAGTGATACAGTAATGTTACCTGATTATGATATCGGTGAGTAACTGATTGTGAGTAAATAGATAGGTACCCGAATTGTTGGAAGCACTTGAAAGAAAAAGTTCGGTAATGATGTCATGATTAGCGTAGAAAAGATCAGTCATCATCCTTTTTCACTATTTTTTCCGTTTTCAGCTTTGGCAGGTCATTGGAGTGAGTGATATCACACCGATCGATTGCGTCGTTCAATGATAGAGGGATCAGTGGACGTCGATCGTCAATTATTACCACACTAATCGGTACCACACTAACCTATTGATTGTCCATTGTACATATAGATGGATGGTAGAGTGGATCAGACGGCGTAATACCGACAACGATACAAACTTCTCCCCTGTAAAATTTCCGTGTGTATTTTTCTTCTTTTTTTACTTGTTTGAATCAATATGGAATCAATAAAGTGTTTATGTTGTTGTTTAATTGGAAGTGCTTATAAGACCTGCATAGAGCTTAATGACCACTATTATTGTTGACCTATTATGGTCCCTTTTTGATTTATGCGTTATTTACTGCTTTTGTCTTTCGTTTGCTCTCCTTTTTAGTATAGTCGACCAAGTAATTGCTTTGTTACTTTTGAATCTTATTCCCTTGTGGTTAAGCAATTTCTTGATCGACTATACATTTACTTGTTTCTTACTAGTTAGATAAGTAAGAAGTTAGCGATAGTAACTGATTAAGAATTGGCGCTTGATCAATGATCACGTATTGATAAAGGTTCACGTTTTGTGGTAGGTACTAAAAACCTTTTACAGAGAGAGTTAGGTATTGCTATATCACTATCAGATCAGCTGTATCTTGTATCTAAAGAGTAGTCTTAGATTACGGTACGGACAAACTAAAATCTTCTTTATACTTTAAAATTTTATTATTAAGTATTACATAGTATAAAACAACCTCATTACCTTTGGCCGCTTGCTCTATCTAAACCACATAACGAATTTAGATACAGTTTTCACTGTAATTTACAGATTCTTCTATGGAATGTTTTTATATACATTTCATAGTAATTGTACCCACCCGTGCGAAGCCGCTAGCTATTATATTATTTGTCAATTTGCATAGTGGCAATACCATGGTACACTGTAGAGAGTTACTGGTTACGGTACGTGTGGGCAATAGTGTTAATCTACCGATAGATGGCCAGTTGCATGGCGCTCGCCGGCCGCTGCCGCGGCACGTTCGGCTTCGTGCTTTGCAGTAGTCGCAAGATTTAACCACACAGTCCTCGCTTCGTTCGTCGTTGCACCTACTTATGTGCGGCTTATTCAATTTGGTCTTCTTGAGATTTGGAGTAAAAGCGACAGTCTTTATGCGACTCGGGTCTTGAGATGCATCCGTTTTGCAATCTAGTAATTCTACTTACTACTGAATTGATTAAATTGCTAAAGCACGTGTTGTTGTTTGGTGTTTATATATGCAACTAAATTGGCAACCAACTGCAGCCCTAACATGACTAGTGGCGTAGCTTGATGAACATAGGGCCTGGGATGAAAAATAAATTGGGACCCTATAGTCAAATTATATAAATAGGTATGAAATTCTGGTGGTCGGAGAATATTTGCGAGGACAGTTAAAGTTAGAGGGATGATGGCCAGGGGCCCTGAGCTTGAGGGCCCTGGGGCACATGGAACATTACCAGCCCGGGTTTAATTTATCCCGCCCTAACATGACTGGCCAAGTTTAGTTTATCTCTATCTGCGTCCCTTTCTTATGACACTAGTTAGACAGAGACACAGGGAGGGGTTAAACTAAACCTGGGCTGTCATGTTAGGGCCGCTGCGTCTCTGTCTATCTAGTGTCTAAAGAAACGGACGCACATAGAGATAAACCTATGATACTCCTTTCACAACTCAACTTAACTAGAAGAGATATCTTAAAGGGATAAGTCGCCTTTGTCACTGTATCTCTTTTTGTAATCTATGTTTTTGTACAATTAAGAATTTACATACATACATAACTTCAGTTAAACTAAACTTGGCCGGTCGTATTGAGGTTGAAGTCATTGTTGGGGTTTGAAGCAAGGTTAAATTGAACCAAAAGGACGCGACACGGTCACCTTAAGTTTGGAACTTAGGCCAATTACAGCTGTTCTGTAGTCTGTCCATTCGGTCCCTCCACCCGTGGGCTTCCGAATCTCTCACTCACCGTACGAAACGCAGTAGAAAGCTACTACTTCACGCTGATATTCTGTGAGAGTTGGCAGTACCCAGTGTTTCTCAAAGTGGGGTATGCAGACCCCTAGGGGTATAGCTACCCCGACCATAAAATATATACAAAGTAAAAAATAGTGAACAAAAGCTAGCTGCTAAGAGCCTCTAGTTTGAATTAAAGCGGATAGGTGAATAGTTTACAACCAAACTTTACAAATAATATTGAGATAACATCCTCGTGTCAACTTACCATGACGTCAACTCATCGCGATTTACTAAACAAACACCATGAGTTCATTTTAAACTAAAGTCGAACGATTTCCTTAAATCGCAAGCCACTGTAGAACTGGGTCGAAGTGAGCCGTTGTTCTACCAGGGCCCTATTTCATAAACCTTGACAAGTCGACAATAAACAGTGGTAATTGTCACTCATTTTTGTGCGTTTCATGAAACCATTTTTATGACAAGTCTTGTATGAAACACCAATCGACAATAGGTAACCCATGTCCATCAGCATCATCCCATGTAACGCACCTAACAGCTGTCGCACAGGTTTAAGAGCTTGATTTCTGTATGTGGGGTGTTGCCATTTTCTTTCTATTTTAGCTAAAATTATGTTCTACAGACACTTTACTGATCCGGAATTTTTCGTTTAAAGTCAAAGTCAAAATATCTTTATTCAGATTAGGCTTACAGGTAGCATTTATGAATGTCAAAAAACTTACCACCGGTTCGGAAAAACCTCTGATGAGAAGATACCGGCAAGAAACTTTTCTATTTTCTTTTCTGTGATAATTATGTTTCTTTTTCTAAATACACATTAAATGAAAAAAATATTTGCAAGTCGGCCATATAGGCTCTTTTACATGTCTGAAGCTACAATTTTCATTTAACCTCGACACAGGCCAAGGCCCTATGTCAAAAATCTGTCATTTTTGACACATCTCAAATGCGTAATGAATCTCGATGAGTGCCAGAATTGGGGTCCTGTAGCCGTTGCTGGTTGCAGATTAAATGGGTCCCATCGACCGCTGCAGTGCTATATTCTTACAGAATACCGGCATAAAGTAGTAGCTTTCTATCGCGTTTCGTACAGTGGAGAATGAGATTCAGAAGTGAAGCCCAGGGGTGGAAGATCCAATGGCTGGCTATGGGTCAATCCCTTTGGGATTTGCTGATTCCCATGCGTAATGGTGATCACTTTCCATCATTTGAACCTCATAATCGTTTTCTTCCCTTTTCTATACAAATAACCAATTAATTAAACGATTCTGCATTGAGTCTCTATTGAAATGGTTCGACATTAAAAATATTAAAAATAGTGACGTCAAAAACTCTTTACGGGGAATCCCATATTTTTTGTGCCTTGTTTTGATTGTAGATGTATGTGAAAAAGCCACTATTTGACTTAAGTCAAAAAAACAAACACTTAAGTGTTTGTTTTTTGTGGTTATTAACACACGTAAGAGGTAAGACGATGTAATTTGTAACCGCAATTTCTTAGAATTTTTATTATATTGTGTTCTAACTTCTAAACATTCATATTATAAAATAAACGCCAGACATAATGACAAAACTAGGAAAAAATCTTGTTTATCTGGCAGGACTTGAACTTGTAACTTTCAGCATTCCGTGCTTTGCTCACTTATTAAATGAGCAACTGACCATCCCGCCAAATCGTTAATTTCTGCAGTAGATTTAACATACACTAAAAACAAGAGAATGCCGAGTTTGTACGATCGAATCCTGCCAGGTGACCAAGATATCTCTACGTGTTGTCATTGCGTTATCATTTAAACAAAGACGATTGCTACAATAAAATGAATCACTTTAGGAACACTAAAATTACGTTATAATTCCTACAATTTATGTTTGATGGCCGCATTCGTGAATTATCTACGTGATTCGTGAAAATAGATAATGGATTTACATAATAGGGATGTCTCCTGGGTTAAAACAACAAGATTCTAATTAGTCCGTCAGTTAGATTATAGAAAAATACTCGATACGTATTTTTTTATTTGTCCATACGAATAATATTGACAAAGATACAGCACATTCAAATTCAGGAGTAGGGGCTCGTGACGTCACTCTTTCGTAAAAAATTTACGATAATATAATGACGTAGCGCGAACTTTCGCCGCTCTGTAACTTTGTTATTTTAAGTTTTAGAAGCAAAAGAAAAAATACGTATCTACTATTTTCTGGCGTTCTAAAAGATGGACTAATTATTATTTTTTAGTCAACATCCCAATTATGATGATATAGCAAGAATAAAAACGTTTAGGGTCATCCAAACATAACATTATTTCTTGTTTAAGCACCTGTTAAAATCCTTTTTTTATATATAACAGCAAACGAGCAATTAGGTCCCCTGATGGTAAGTAAAACACCCGTAACACCAAAAATATTGCAGATGTGTTGCCAACCTAGGAGGCTAAGATGAAATAACTCTTTTGTGCCAGTAATTTCACCGGCAGACCAGGGGTGCAATTTTTAAATCTCACCAGGTGACTAGAGCTTACCAAAATGGCCGAATCTCAATGAAAAACGGCGATTTTGGCGAACTTTAGTCACCGGTGAGATTCAAAAACCGCACTCCTATACCTGTGCCGGCACTCATTTTTTTACGGCACGGCGCTAATATTGTACAGTCAAGGAATTAAATTTCCAACCCACCTAAGGTTCAATAGCATATAGCAAACTGTCACCATAAGAACTATAGAGCAAGACGTTAGTTTGACATATCGACCTGCGTTGCGAATGTCAGACGACATTTCAACGAAATGGGTAGGGAATTAAATTCCTTGACTGTACCTCTAAAAACGTTTTTTTCTGTTTTGATTGATAAGAATAATTTACAGATAATTCAATATTTTACCCGGACAATAGTGTAGACACTAAATTAATTCATTCTTTTTCACCAATTAAGCACCTACTGAAGGTCCGTTTTACAAATCGCACGCTTAGAATTAAAGTGATCCATTTCTGAATAATACACGTCCCAAAATATCACCTTAATTAAAAGACATAAGGTTTAATTTTGGGTAATATCATATTCAGAATTGAGTCGCTTTAATTCTAAGGGTGCAAAATATACAAGGGTATCGTGCGTTGTTATAGACGACGAATAGCAACAATGGTGACCAATACAATAGTACGTGAAGCGGTTGAAATTAAAAAGTACAAGAATTTCAACCGGGAAGACGGATATAAACTCTCTTCATCATGGAATCCTGTAATCAGCAAGTGTAAGCGTCGAGATATATCTTCGGATAAATCGTCGGACATTGTGAGCATTGTGTGTCGGTGTAGTGATATGCCGGTGGAAAATAAACAAGACAAAGTGCGGGTAGTTCGTAAAACTCGCGCGGCTAAACAGAAGTAATACCCTCCACTTGAGTCTACTCGTGACTACGGCCATTGAAACATGGCCGAAACGTTGAGGTAAATCAACAATATATTTTATAAACAATATACGTTATAAACAATGGTGACCATGATTTATAACATAAATAATTTTTTTTTCCGCTGGTAAGGTTCACACAAAACATTTGGGTCTGCGGTCCAGATATCGGACCGCGATCCGCCATTTGATGGCCCCTGCACTAAATTTCCCCTTTCAGATAAAAATATTTACCAAATAGAGATTCTTGAAATTGAAACGATTAATTAATGAGTAATTAATAATTAGCTTTATCATTGACATTGACACGTGTGTTGCTTTTGTTTTTATCAAGACAATTAAAGTTATAAATCCCTGAAACATAACGTTTGTTTATGAATCATACATGATAAATTTCCAATAACAATTAAGTAATAACGTTAATAACAAGTAGCCTGTAGGGGCTTAATTTTCAATCATAATTTTAGGGTTCTCGTATTTTCAAATTAAATTTAAAATGCTATATACACACAGAAAAATGAGGTCTTGCATTACAATTTAATTTGAATGTTTAAAAAATTAAAATTAAAATTGAAAAAAATTTCGATTACAAAAATTTTGCTACCTAAAATTATGATTCAGTCTTCTTACGAGGCTTTATTCGACTGTCCTATAACGTGGAAGCTTTGTCAAAGAACGAAATCTATAGTAAATATTATGTAATTATTGATTACTAACATAGGCTAAGCATAACTAACACAAATATGGACCTCTTTTGTCGTCTGAAATAAATAAATAATAATAATAATATTCAGTGGCGCACGTAGTGAAAGAGTAGATGGGACGGTCTGCTCCAATTCTTACCCGGTGGGGGATGGTGCCCCCGATAATAAAGAAAAAAATTATAGAATTACTTCATTTAACAACATGGTTAATTTCTTATTTTAATATGATTTCCAAACTTATTTATTTTATTTATTTGAAATGGTTCTTGGGGCGCGCCCAATTCAACTAAATTCACAATAAGGTCGTCAAAAAGGTAAACAAATAATGAAAAATAAAAATATTTTGAAATCAATCTAGGAAATGTGGAAAAGTCAAAAATAAAAACAACTGCAATGTCAAGACTTAGGCAGGCGAGAAAAAAACTATCTAGGGGTCAAGCTTAGAGCATCCATACCTATAGATGGATCCTCTAAGGAATCAGGGGTCACCCATAAATTGGGTCACGCTCACTGAGGGTGGGAGGAAGTAGGTTAGGTTAGGTTAAGGTTTAGAGTGTAGAAAACGTTATCGCCGTTTATATGGAAAGCGCAGGGTACTAGTCTTAAGATCTTGTTAGAGCTGCCCAGTGGCCCTAACATGACTGGCCAAGTTTAGTTTATCTCTGTCTGCGTCCCTTTCTTATGACTTTAGTTAGACAGAGACGCAGGGAGGGGTTAAACTAAACCTGGGCTGTCATGTTAGAGCCGCTGAGGGTTAAAGTTAACTTTGTATAAATTGTACTAGAGCTTTAGGGTAACATTATCTAAGTCTCATTACATTCAAAGTGGATATGGAAATGACAAATAATTGCCAATACAAACATTAGTCCTCGTCTCTCTCTGGATAACATGTTTAACACTAGCGGACGTGCGCGACTTCGTTCACGTGTCATTCGTATCCTTTGTCCGTCAGGAATAGTGTAGCTTTCTATCTTTGAAAGAATTTTTGCAATCAGTTCAGTAGTTCCAGAGATTACCCCCTACATACAAACAAACTAACAAACAAAATTTTCCTCTTTATTATATTAGTATAGAACTAGTATAGATAGTATATATGGATTTTTTTTTCATAATAATGATTTTTGTGATATTTAAGTAATCTACACTAGTCTACACTAATCTACATCTACACTACCTATATAATAAAGATACCTCTTTATTTGTCTGTTTGTATTAAGGGGGTAATCTCGGGAAAAACTGAACCGATTCCAAAAATTCTTTCACCAATAGAAAGCTACACTATTCCTGACGGACATAGGCTAATCTCACGCGAACGAAGTCGCGGGCGTCCGCTAGTTATTTAGATTATTATAGTATTGTATTTGTTTGAACTCGTGATCTCTGTCAAGCTAGTATCTAAACTATTATTTAGATATGTCACCAGACCCGATAACGGAGTCCAATTGAAATGGTGTAAATAAGTAACGTAGCTGTAGTAGTGACTGACATGCGCAGGAGATTGTTTTTACCAATGGTTGCCATAATATGTATGTATGTAAATAATTTTATATGCAACTCTCATTTTATATGTTACTACGACAAAGTTCTTAAGTGTTAAGCTATTTCGGAGACTGAATGTACCCAGCGCTCTTTATAGAAACGGCGGTAATGTTTTCCATCCCCTAAACTTTGTAAGTAAATAAATAAATAAATATCTTGGGACAATTTACACCAATTGCCCTAGTCCCAAGCTGAGCAAACCTTGTGTTATGGGTACTAGACAACGGATATACATACTTATATATAGATAAATACATACTTAAATACAAATAACATCCATGACTCAGGTACAAACATTCGTGTTCGTCACACAAATATTTGCCCATACCAGGATTTGAACCCGGGACCTCTTGCACAGGAAGCAGACACATGTGCCACTGTGCCATACAGGTGTATGTAAATTCTTTATTGTACAAAAAAAAGAACATAAATGACAAAAAGAGATACAGTGATGTACAAAGGCGAATTTATCCCTTTAAGGGATCTCTTCCAGTTAACCTTTGAGTGGAGGAAAGGAGTATCATAGCAGGGACAGACAAAGACCAAGAGTATATCAAAAATAGTGGAAAATTACTACACAATTTACCTTTAAACACATTACATACCATTACATTATCGTAGGTTTCTGTACCTTCTCGTCAATTTAGGGTTAATGTCAATGACATATGTCAATGTATAATGTATATGGTTAGTATAATTGATAAATTTTGTTATATCTTTTTGCAAAATAATAGTATTTTATGCAACTGTTGCAAAATGAGGGGTCTTAAAACACGAGTGTGGTTTTATGAAACGAGCGTCAGCGAGTTTTATAATAGGATCACACGAGTGTTTTAAGACCTAATTATGTACAGTTGCATACATTACTTTATCTACACACATATCATATAAGTACTCTATGATGGGTTCAGAAGCCATAGGGCAATGACCTGCATTGCTACTAGCTACTAGTGCTAGGTACCTATTAAATATCTATAGACTGTACACATTAAAAAAATGTAATAAAAAATGAATTCTCAAATTAATATTGGTTGTTATAATGCTGGTCATTGCCTACGGTTTCTGAACGCATTATAGAGCATTTATGATATATGTGTAGATAAACAATTTTTTTTATACTTGTGTCTATCTATTAATAATAGTCCTAATTATAGACGTGTACTAAGTATTATTTTCATTTGTAGTGAGCGCTTAGGCGTTATATTATTATGTTAATAGTTTAGTTTTTTTATCTGTACAAACTAACACATAGATATGTACTTACTAACAATTCATCGTTTAATGTACCATGATTATTTTAATAAATAATTTGAATTTGAATACTAGTTAGTAGGTACTTGATAGGTAGCTTATTGTTTATCAGTTTTTTTTACTTTTCTTTTTTGTGCACCCATGTTGTTACTTTCTTATTGATAGTGTGGTTGACTGGTAGAGAATGCCTACTGGCTTTAAGTCCGCCAATTGTATTTGTTTCGTAGACTGTGTAATGAAGCTTAAATAAATAAATGACTAGTTTATTTCCATGGCTAAAATGTTAAAACGATT
Organism: Ditula angustiorana; assembly: GCA_963691745.1. Classification (NCBI taxonomy): domain Eukaryota; kingdom Metazoa; phylum Arthropoda; class Insecta; order Lepidoptera; family Tortricidae; genus Ditula; species Ditula angustiorana. The sequence continues at coordinate 1,362,453 of OY829490.1, forward strand.
TTAATGAATATTTATAAAAAGCCTTAACATTGTATCCGGGGTGCTTGTAAATACTTGAACCAACCAAATAACATAAAAGTGTACTGTGTACGTATTATCATAGTATGTAAAACATAGTATGCATAATTTTTTCAAGTTAGGTTTTTTATAAAAAAAGGAAGGCAAACAACAAGTGGGTCACCTGATGGTAAGTGACCACCGCCTATAGACACCAGCAACACCAAAGAGATTGCAGATGCGTCGCCAACCTAGAGGGCTAAGATGGAATACCTCTTGTGACAGTAATTTCACCGGCTGTCTTGCTCTCCATGCCGGAACACAGCAGTGCGAGCAGCTGCTTAGCGACAGGATTAGCGAGCAAGATGGTGGTACCGAACCAGACTGACGTTGTACAAGGTCCTACCAGCCGCAAAATGTATTAAAAAACACGGCAATGTTCCTTGTGAAATTATCCGCATGACATTTAAGAAGATACCGGCTAGAAACACGAGATATAATTTTTTCAAATAAATCATTTTGTTTACTTTAAATATTCATGTCATCCTTACTTATGCCTATTGTAAGTATAACGTATCATTCCTTAAAAAATAAACTAACCTTTGTCTCGGAAAGTCACCATTGCACTCCGTTTACAACTCAGCGAAAATAAACAATATTATTTATAAATATTAATTAATAATAATTCAACAAATCAATATATTTATTATTATTGAACACTGCACTAGGATAGTACACCTACACGCCTGATACAGGTATGCAAAATACAACACATGGTTGTCGGACAAGTGTATTTATACACAATCGGCCTCCGAATAAAGAAACTGTGCTAAGCAAAGAAAAACCCAAAACCACAGCCTTAAAACCAACTTGAGTGTGCGGGCGGAGAAACTCAGAACTAGATCTTATCAAGCGATTTTTTCAATATTTTTCAGTTACGCGTAGATACTAGCGACGCCTGCGCAGCAGGTGTTACTTTGGCAAGATAAGGGTCCTCTTATTGTATTATCTAATGCGAATGTAAATTTGTATTGGTGATAAGAAACAATAGCGAACTCAGTAGTTGAGAAGTGAGTCATTTTGCACCTAGAGAATTTAATTAAGTACGTCAGCTTCAGAGTAGCTGAACATTTTAGAACCTTGTCGCTGTCGGTAATGTGACAATTTCGAGCAACTCTCATTTTATATGTTACTACGACAAAGTTCTTAAGTGTTAAGCTATTTCGGAGACTGAATGTACCCAGCGCTCTCTATAGAAACGGCGGTAATGTTTTCCATCCCCTAAACTTTGTAAGTAAATAAATAAATAAATATTGTAATCGAAATTATTTATTTTTAAATTTTTTCGATTTTACTTTCTGTATTTTTTTTTTACATTCAAATTAAATTTAAAATGCTATATAATGAATGACAACACAAAGAAAAATTAGGGTAATGGCAGGGTTCGAACCTGCAACATCAGCATTCCGTGCCTTGCGTATTCCAGTTTCCGCCACATTACCGCTATACCGCGTTCGTTTGGTAAATGCATGTATGTTTGGTAATGCCCAAGAAGAATCTATTTTTGAAATTAAGAAAAAAATAGGATTCAAAGGGGTCCACGCAACACAAACAATGTCAAGTAGTCAACAATAGCAAAAAGTAAGGACCTCTCGGCTTAGAGAGTGGAAAACGTTAACGCTGTTTGTATGGAGAAACCATTTTAAGAGGAGTGTGAACCCAGCGCTCTCCATACAAACGGCGATAACGTTTTCCACCCTCTAAACCTTAACCTTAACGCATGATTTTTTTGTAAGTTGTCATTATGCCCTAGAACTAGGTTTGTATGTTTTGGTTTTTTAAATATTCTTAATAGTTTCAAAAATATTGACGCTTTTTCGTTTTGTATGAAACACCTAAAATGCAAATATTGATAAATCTATGAGGAATATTTAAAAATCAAAAGATACAAACCTAGTTCTAGGGCATAATGACAACGTACTAAAAAATCATTGCCATAGGTTAAAGTTTAGAGGGTGGAACACGTTATCGCCGTTTGTATGGGGAGTGCTTTTTAGGCCTGGGTTCACAGTCCTCTTAAGGCTTGGTACATTGAATGTCGTTTGACTCGAGATTCATTTCACATTCGAGATAAGTAAAAAAATTACAAATATAAACTGAATTTGGCAGTTGTTTTTGTGCGAGATCCCGAATTTCATGAATCTAGAATCTCGACTGGCCCTCAATAAGGGCTCATCTTCACTTTCGAGATACGTCGAAAACGACAAATTATGAAGTTATCTGACAGCTAATTTTATCGTATCTCTAATGCGAGTTCTTCTCTACTGACGCGAGAACTCCCCTCACTGAAACTGAACTGCAACAAGTTAGTTTTAGTTTTTTTAGTTTAAGGCCTAGGTCTTCTATTAAAAGCTGACGTCGACGTCAGCGTAAATCACTATAGTGGACTCTTGCAGCCAATATAGCGTGTGAAAAAGACCACTATAGTGATTTACGCTGACGTCGACGTCAGCTTTTAATAGAAGACCTAGGCCTAAGTTTTATATGTCTATGTCTAGTTTAGAATTTATAAATGTATTATTGATTAGTTACTGTACAGTCAAGGAATTTAATTTCCAACCCACCTAAGGTTCAATAGCATATAGCAAACTGTCACCATAAGAGCTATAGAGCAAGACGTTAGTTTGACATATCGACCTTAATGCATTGCGAATGTCAGACGACATTTCAACGAAATGGGTAGGGAATTAAGTTCCTTGACTGTACATGAATATATGTATTGTGGTTGTAAAATAAAAAAAAAAACTGCAACATGGCCGAAATGTCGAGGTAATTTAACAATGATTTTATCGCATTAAAGTCACGTCAACGTTATAAATAAATATTTGTAAAAAAATCGCGAAATTTAAAAACAATTCAATGTACGAGTAGCTGAGTATAATTGAAGCATGTACCTAATTATACTCAGTGGTCTTAAGACTTCGGTTACACGCTAATTCTGGCGTCAGTTCAGTCCATTATTCCGGTATAGTTTTGACTGATGCCAGAATGATGACAAATGGACACGGTTACGATCAGTTCAGACTGACACGACACGAGACAGGTTACACGATAATTCTCTCGTCATTCTGACCAGAATGATGGACTGAACTGACGACAGAATGAGCATGTAACCCAAGTCTAACATGACAGGCCCAGGTTTAATTTGTCCCTCTCCACGTCTAACTACCAAAAGTGTACGCCCGCGACTTCGTTCGCGTGGAATTATTAGCCTATGTTGGTCAGGGATAGTCAAGCTTTCTTCTGTGAAAGAATTTTTGAAATTTGTTCATTAGTTCCAGAGATTACCCCCTACAAACAAACAAAGTTTACCCGCCTTTTTACCCGACTGCGCGACGCAAAGGAGGGTAATGTGTTTATAAGAGTTTTTTTATACAATTTTTTTTTTATACAACATAGGAAGGCAAACAAGCAGGTGGGTCACCTGATGGTAAGTGATCACCACCGCCTATAGACACCTGCAACAACAAAGAGAGTGCAGATGCGTTGCCAACCCAGAGGGCTAAGATGGAATACCTCTTGTGCCAGTAATTACACCGGCTGTCTTGCTCTCCACGCCGGAACACAACAGTGCAAGCACTGCTGCTTAGCGGCAGGATTAGCGAGCAAGACGGTGGTAGCGATCCGGACGGACCTTGCACAAGGTCCTACCACCCGCAGTTTAGTCCCAACAGCATTCTAAAAGCAATAGCGGGCAGATTCGATTGTCCAATCCTGGCTTGTTGGGTTGGACAGATTAAGGGTGGAGCCCAATTTGTAATATAAATAAAAACGTCTGTTTAATTATAAGACTTACTAATTTAGATTTAAGTCAATTGTTACTAACACTACGGACTACGGATCATGGGTCTGAAATAAATAACTTATTTATTATTTATTTATTATTATAATAATAATGTAGATACGAGTTTATACCCACGGCTTCGTCCCATATATATTATATTGTACATCCGAAATGGGTAACCGTTGGAACCTAACACTCGCAATATTTAATTACCATCTATGTAACACGAAACAATAAAGTTTTTTCTATTCAACATGATCTATCTGTCTAACAAATTCCATCTAAATTCGTTCAGCCGTTAATGCGTGATTGAGAAACAAACATACAAACATCTAAATATTCAAACATTACTTTCTCATTTATAATATTATTAGGAAATAGGATTACTTAGTAGGATTTATTTCATTTCCTTTAAAAAATTGTTTAAAAAAAATCGAGTGGAATGTTACCGCCCAGCACCCGGCGACATCGATAAATTGTAAAATAAAATAATCAAAAGATTATATCTGTTAAAATAATATTTTTTACCTACCTGGGTTTATTCTTACAATATGTAAAAATTTAACATGATAATCATTTAATAATCCCGATTTTATCAGATCAAATTAGTTTCGTATCAATATTAAGTATACCTAACAATCGCGAAAACACTGGAATATATTAAAAATATCATAATCTATTTAGGTAATTATCAGTGAGTAATAAATTTAATACGTTTTAGGGTGGATTTTCATTTGGACTTTTTTAGGTGTCACATGGCCTTAAATCAAAAACCGTTGTACAGAACTTACCTCAATATTTTTTTTTCTCAATTTGTACACCAAATGCAACGGAGGCATAATATTTAAATTCCCTGGTTAGACACAAAAACTAAAAAAAAGTGTCCTCAAACTCCAAAACACTGCGCGAACGACCGCTGTGAGGCATGTCCCACTTGCCGATTCGCTCAAACAATCTCGCATATCTTTACACAAACATTACGTATTCGTAATCAAAATATACCATTTTATAGTATTTTATGCAACTGCTATATAATGAGAGGCCTTAAAACTCGAGTGTGGTTTTATGAAACGAGCGTCAGCGAGTTTCATAATAGGATCACACGAGTGTTTTAAGGCCTAATTATATACAGTTGCATACATTACTTTATCTACACACATATCATAACTGCAAAAAATCGTAACAGCAAAAAACCTAAAAAGAATGACAACTAATGGCGGCCATGTATATTAAAAAAGTACTCTGTGATTCGATCTATCCGTCAGGACGAACATTTTTTTTAAACCATAGACGAACGAATGAAGTTGCTATTTTCATGTCACTCGAGATCAAATGCCGTGCGTTTAAATTAAAAAATCATACTGAGTTGACGTTTCGTATCGATAACTGTTTTAATATCTGTGGATACTAGAATAGAGACCAACTTGAATTTTGACAGCTGTTCCAAATTTAAATTCATAACGTCACGAGCAGTCACGAGATATCGGCAAGATATCGGTAATGTGATGACCAATAAAGAACAGATTTACCTACTACCACAGACAAGAAAATTCTTATAATAACATTGGTTGTAATAATGCTGGTCATTTCCTAGGGTTTTTGAACGCGTTATTTAGCCTGTATGATATGTGTGTAGATAAAAGATCATTAACTACCGCATTGCTCTAAATGTCAATAGAAACTAATCCGTCGGTATTTAAAAGCAGGGCAGTCTCTTTGTACTTGTCCCGCGCGCGACCTTTGTTGAAAGCCGCTAATATACCTCCAAATATCTGATTGGTCGAAAGCCCAACCGCCTCGTTCATTATACCTATGAATAATACGTCTATCTAGCTTCGGCTACCGACAGAAGTAGACAAGATACTTGTAATTTTTGGCGATCCAACGAGGTAAATCTTGAACACGTTGTATTTTGTCACGAAAAATTTGTAATTTGTATGGTCGATTATCTCTAGATAAACAAGTGAAATAGATATATCTCTAATGACATTAGGAGGACAAACGTGGCTTGATTATGTGTTTTCTTTTGTATGTTTATTGCGTTAACAGTTTATGAGTAATCGCTGAAAAACCTGTTTGCGGTAAGTTGTATGGCGTAATTTGTACGGCTTTTTTATCCATACAACTTACAAAAGTGCCATACTACTTACAATTTAGGTAATAAATTACACAGTATAACCTTATAATCATCGGTATATATATCAATATCGAAACATGTAACTTTTTTTAGTTATGACACAGTTTTTTTTCGGTTTTATTGTTTAATAATCACAATAATTACCGTAACAATTAACCTAAACTGAAGTAGTTTCTCGAATATATTAAAAAAGAACTGCAAAATATGTTGCCCATCACAAGATTTAGATCAAAATTTTTTGTTCTTCGTTCGTGCCTTTTCCTTTTACTAAGGGTCGTTATTCATTGTGTGTTTGCACCGGGACGTTCTGTCCTAGCATTTCTGCGCGTTCAGCGTTCCATACCTCTCGTCCACCGCGTTGCAGGCGGTCGTTTTCTGCCCTTCTTCTTTTCCAGGATAGCCAAACTTTTTTTCAACACCGTCTTACCACCTTCTCGTCGCTCTTCATTACATGTCCGAACCATCTCAAGTGAAAAAATTCCGCTTTTGGACCGATTTTAAAGGAGCCTCTAATTGGTCGTTGAAGCTGGTTTAAAAATGAATCGCCGCACAAGCAGAGGTTACAACATCACGTATCACACGCATCACTTCTGTGACTGGAACTTTTAAGCCTCGCTTACCTACCTGTTACTTGTAATAAATTAACTGATATCAGTTAAATAGGACTTACCAGTCCTACTGGCCAAAGACTCCACAGGCCATCATCATTATCATATCAGCCAAAATATGTCCACTGCTGGTCATAGGCCTTCTCTACCAAAGAAGAAGAAGGTCAAAGACCGCCACAACTATCGGTCTTGCTCTACTCATATCCAGCGTGTTCCCGCAACCATCATTAAGATCTGCTAGCAATATGCCACGTTCAGTGCCACTTAAATCTCACAACTTTCACGGTTTTTTTTTGTGCAGATTTTCACGTTTCTAATTCAATCACACAGAATAACTCTAAGTGTAAGAGGTACGCGCTACGCGTACATCAAAAAGAGCGAATACATAATCTTTAAGACTGTCAGCAGAAAGAGTCCTGAGTTTGTGCCTTTCATAAAATTGAATGATAAAGCTCTAAGACGGGTATACCATTTTAAATATCTCGGTCACTATGTGAGGATGGATTGTATGGAGTTGGACATAGAACAGGAACGGAGAGTGTTGGCGATAAGATGAAAAATGCTAGTGGGGCGGATTGCGCGCTGCAATGCACAAGCTAAAACATTTTTATTTAAAGTTTACCGTCAGGTATACTACTTACACGAGCTGCCTTTGGGCGAAATATACGGAAAAGGCCATCAGCGCTTTCCGTGTCCAATACAATAATGGCTGCAGGATGTTGATGGAGCTGCAGCGCATCTGGTATGTTTGCACTGGCCAGCATACACGATTATTACGCCATTATGCGTAAAAATACCGCATCCTTGCTGAGCAAATTGCGCGCCAGTTTCAACTCCATCCTAAGAACTATAGCCATGAGGCATGATTCGCGCATCACCCGTCATCTTATAGGCGTGCTTGTCAGCACGAGATAGCGTTAATTATTTATTATTTTAAATATTTTTTGTGATTGATATGTAGGTATATAATTTTGTATTTGATGATGATTATTATTATCTTTATTATTATTATTATCATAACCGTTCAATGTTTGCAGCTCAATCTAAAGATTTACTCATTTATACCTTTTAAGTAATATAGTATCTAAGGACCTCGATGTTACTAACCAAGCTATGGACCCTTATTAAGTCTAAACTATATGATTTTTATTTTATTTCTGTTACAAACCTTTTAATTGCCCGTTACCTTGTGCCATCTTATATAATTTTGAAACCAAATAGATGACTGTGAAAAAAGTTCTAAATAAAATCAGTTTAAGTGGGGTTTGTACGCCTTATAGTAAAGGTATAATGATAATAGTGTCAGGTATTGTGTTTCGTCCTAGTTATAAAGAATTTCTATTTATCTAGGACCTTTTTAACCAGATTTCGTTTATACTTTCATACGAAAGTAAGTTGTATGGCAAGTTTGTAATTTGTATGGCTATGTATATTTTTCGAAATCAAATTCTAAAAAACTATAGCCTGCAAAATGATGCCTCATACGCCATTCGATTTCTAATCAAAAAAACTTGCCATATGTAACATCGCTACTATCATTTTGCAAAGAAAAAAAAGTGCCATACAAATTACGAAAAAGCACTGCGTTTGAAAATATACCCTTTAATCATCCGCAAGAAATTGCAGGAAAAAGCAGCAAATTAATCTTGCTAAATGGCACTTACAGTAGGGGGCATATCACGTACCACCTTAGAACCCTATCGCAATGACGCGACGCGTTAAACGCCAGGCGTTAAACGCATACAAATGTCATGCGTATGTCTCTTCGACTAGGTTCTACGGTGGTTTTTTTTTGTGTTTAGTACAATAAAGAGTCATACATATGTACATACATACTTAGGGAACTTCAATAAACGAGCCTATACCTTTCTTAAAGGCCGGCAACGCGCTTGCGATTCTCTTAATGTTACAGGTGTTTATGGGCGGCGATTCGATACCGATTCGATAAATTAATTGTCCCAAGTTTTGGGATAAAAAAATTGTCCGATACTACGTCACGATACGCAATTGCTTCCATACAAAAACGTGGCGTAACAGAACAAAATGGCACAGTATTTTAAGATTTTTCAAAATCTTCAGTCCTGCCGGAAATAGTAAAGAGTTTGTTCGAGTCCAGTGGTCAACCTCAGAAAGTAGCTGATCAATTTAGTACCTTGTCGCAGTCAGTAATGTGATAAATTCGAACAACTTTCATTTCATACGTTACAACGACATCGTTGTTAAGTGTTTAGCTATACTTCTAAGGCCGACTGTACAAAAAGTGTTTAACTGAGCTTAACCAGGAAATACCGCCTCCTCCCGATCATTTGGCCCCCGAAGCTCAAAACTGGGTTGGCCAATGATCGGTATTACGCTTACATTCAAGCACGGCACCAGGGGGGTCATGGGAGTCCTGACTCCCCCCCCCCCCCTGGGCAGGATCCAGGTCGACCATTGGTAATTTGATCCCCCCCCTCACGCGATGCTTAGATCCGCCCTCGCTCTGGAGTGCAATTTTTGAATCTCACCGGCCGGGTGACTAAACCTCGCCACAATAGCCGTTTTTCCTAGAGATTCGGCCATTTTGGTGAGATCTAGTCACCTGGTGAAATTCAAAAATTGCACCCCTGAGTTATACATACATAGACTGCTAAAAACATAACCCTTCCTTTTGGTTTGGCCGTAGTCGGGTAAAAAGGGCATGTACCGTACAACAGTGACGTTAATGAGGGCAGTCCAGCCTGTCTCCGTCATGTTCAAGATGATGTTGTGTTGTGTTGGATAGTCTTAAATAAATGTTTTTCTTTCTTTTCTTTCTTACATTTCTCGAAAGTGAGATTTATATCGATGAACCCAGAATTGGGGGCCAGGGATGCTGCTCAACCAATACGGATGGTATCTCCTTCCAATTTTTGAAGCACCGTTTTATTTCATCTTTCTAATTAATGAAGGACACCCCTGACGACAAATAAGTATATCAGAAACATCATAATACGGTACACGTAAATATCTATGATTAATTATAAATCAATCATCTTATTGCGCGCTGTCACTTTTACTTTCATAATCTTAATTCTTAAGTGTTTTCCTAGAATACCTACTGATAAACATCAGGAAAAGAGTACGAGGCTATGGAAAAAACAATGTTTCCCAAAATGGCTCATCAGTCCATTTCGATAGAATAACCAGTTGAGGCGAAATAAAACAATTAAAACGGCATATCGCGTGTATTGAAACTAAACCCCCGTACGTGAACATGAGACCTGTAAAGGGCTCGAAACGTAGAGAATTAGATTCGTTGCTATACACGCGATATAATATACATATAGATAGTAAACATTATATCATCACGACTAGCATGGGTCTTTATTTTCTTGCTTGTCACTCGGTCTGTCTTTCTCTATTTTGCTTACTGAGCCAAACAGACCGAGTGGCGACCATTCGGGCTAGTCGTTTAGATCATATTCAAATAATTATAAGTAAAGTCAATTACGATCAAAGGGTGCACCGTTCTAGATGACTTTTGGTGGTGGTTCGAGCTGCCGACCGGAGTCATCTCACGGGCCGATGGACCCTTCGATCTTCATTATAACCCTTATGATGCATTTATTCATTTTATTTGCTAAGCAATCGTAGTCGCCCGTGCCTCTCGCGAGGTCTAGAATTTGAGACATTCAGGCCAAAAAAAACACGCGATTTAAACCGTTTTTAAGCTTTTTATTTCAATGTCTACAAGTCGCGAAAACATAAAATATTATCAGGTGATATCCAAATCGACTTTTGCTCGCTTTTATCACGGATATAAAAGCATCCGTCAGTACATCCGCACTGTACCCAACTGCCTACCGTATGGCTCTACCACTATGGACCTCAATCGGTGTTTGAAGATGATGTAGCCGGTTGTTAAATAAATCAAAAGACGTTTATTGCCACAACATAGACATCAGCAGGTAGTTGGAAAGACAAGTAATGATAATTACAATAAAATAAAGTGAGAAAGAAACAATACAGCTGTTTGGCAATGAGTCCCAATCTCAGCATGTGCGGGGTGGAAGTACCCCGCTCTGATTTTCAGATTGGCCCCTTTTGCAGTGGTTAGTCGTAACTCCTGACACACAGTAGGTAAAGAGAACAATAGAAATAATAACAAAAATACGACCTTAAAAACTATTAAACGATTAAACAATATGCCAATCTTGTACTCTTCAGTCAGTCAGTCCAAGTGCGCGATGCTAAGATAGAATGTGTTATCGTAGTCAGCCGACGAAACACAAAACGTATATTATAACAATTTTGACTCAGGAACTGTAAAAATTGTAAGACGTTTCGATACTGAATCGGATAAGCAGCCGGTTGTCAGCCGCACGTTATTAAACCTACGTCGGTCATGTTAGGGCACTGGAGGGCTAAAGATTAGTCGACACGTCTTTAAAGACCAAGTGCTAGCCAACGTAACCGCCCAGCTTTAATTTATCCCTCCCTGCGGTTATCTTACAAGAGCCATAAAAAAGTGACGCACATAAAGATTGTTAAAGTCTTCCTTCTTTCTGCTCTGCTTGCTCGTTGTCTGCCTTGCACGTATCGCATTACCTTATAATAATTAATCCGTTTCCATAATAATATGTGTTTAACAACCATTTATAAAGTCATAGTACAACTATTTTGGACAATAGAGCTGTGCAATCAATGTGTATATTTTATTTGGAAAAGATCTCCCGATTATGACGCTTGTTCTTGTAAAAGAACTCTGCTAAATTCAGGCGGTCACGTTAGGGCACAGCGAATCAGCATTGCCAGGATTGCCATCCAACGAGGGCTACGGAGGAGTATATTAGGGAGTGGACTGCTATTACCAGTGCAGAGCAACTGTTCCGGGTGGCTCAAGACAGGCAAAAGTTTGCAGAGCTAACGGCCAACATCCAGTAATGGAAAGGCACTATAAGAAGAAGAGGGCTACGTGTGTCACTGTCTAATGAAAGGAAGGTTGCACAGTGGAAGCGCGCTGGGTCCATAACCTAATGAAACAAAAACCGCTACCACAGACTATTTATTCAAATTTGGAGTATTGATTTTGATAGCTTCAACACTTTCCTTTATGACTAGTATGACAGAGACGCATGGAGGGATTTCAAACGTGGGTCGGTCATGAGGGCCACTGAGGACCTTCAGTGGCTTCTTTTTACAAAGGGATGACCCTTGTCTTTAAATTCTTTGAATGAGTCATCCCTAGGCGCCCTTCATTTGGTTTAAAAAGTGACACAAAAACATACAATTCGAGATGATGAATCAACGCCGATAAGATACATTACGTACTGATGTACGATGAGTTGTGTCATAGATATAAGTTTCGTGACTGTAAAGATGGACCATTACATCATATATAAATAATACTTTCAGTGGCCCTAACAGGACTAGTTCGGGTGGAAGGACCTTGTGCAAGGTCCGTCCGTGTCGCTACCACGCTCGCTAATCCTACCGCTAAGCAGCAGTACGTGCACTATTGTGTTCCGGCGTGAAGAGCAAGACAACCGGTGTAATTACTGGCACAAGAGGTATTCCATCTTATCCCACTGGGTTAGCAACGCATCTGCAATCTCTTCGATGTTGCGGGTGTCTATAGGCGGTGGTGTACACTTACCATCAGGTGACCCACTTGCTTGTTTTCCTTCCTATTTCATAAAAAAAGGACTGGTTTAATTTATCCCTTCATGCGTCTATGTCTGCGCATCATACGCAAAAAGAAATGGCAAGTGGTCTACGATAAAAGAAAGTTTGGGGACCTCTGAGTTAAACAGAGCCCCAGGGACCATAACATGACCCAGCAAGCAATGGCGTAGCTACCGAAGGTCTAGACGGAGCAGTGCCCCGGGGCCCCAAAGGTCAGGGGGCCCCTCGAACTCTGACTTACAAACTATAAATGGAACTAGTGAATTCAGTTTGTCGTAATACGTATAGTCGGTCAAGAGAGTGGTGTTATTGGTTAAAAAATCTCTACTTAATTAGGATTCCGTACCCAAAGGGTGGCCAACGGATTCCTATAGTGCCTCCGCTGTCTGGGTGTCTGTCACATGACTTTTTTGACCGGTAACAAGTAAATCAGATATTATGTTTTTATTTTCATAAAATAGTTTTAATTTGTTCAATTAAAATGCTATGTTATGACAACACAAAGAAAAATAAGGGCAATGGCAGGACTTGAGCCTGCAACATCAGCATTCCGGGCCTTGCGTTTGCCAGTTTCGCCACACTGCCGCTGCCATAATTTAATTAATAATTTATTTTATTTTTAATTTGTTCATTAGAATAAATTACAATATAATAATTACTTATATGTATATTACCCGTTAATGGACGACCGCATTGTCGGTAAACTAATGTGACAGATGTATCCCTCATTAGCGTTGAACTTATAGTGACGAATATATCCGTCATTGGCGGTGAACTTTAGTCAGGGGGGTTCCACTCCGCAATGTAGGTGCGCTCGCCGCATGACCTATGGCATAGGTTAATCGCAGTAGGTTGCCGGCTTGCCGCGCGCGCCCGCTCACTCTGTCGCGCGTTGAAAGTTTTACAGTAAGCAGCCCAACCCTAGCGGTGCGCCAAGGCATTGCGGGTGGAAGGCGGGCGTGGGCGGCGCCTTTCTTTTGACATATGCCGCCTGGCGAATGTTTATGAAGTAAAATGAACTTTTTGTGCCTGATTATAAAGTTGTAATTCGTTTAATGGTGGTCGAAAAAGAGAAGTGTCTGTACGTTTTAATACTATTAATTATTCTGTGCTTTAGTGACGAATATATCCGTCATTGGCGTTGAACTTTAGTGACGAATACTTATATCCGTCATTGACATTGAACTTCAGTGACGGATATATCCGTCATTGCGTTGGAAAGGTTAACGGCGGCGGCCATTTTATGAACGCCGGTTCTGGTAAGTAGTTAGTGAAATGTAATGAGTCATGGCAAACTATGAGATTTTAAAGAGTTTTGGCATTATATCTCACTAATCTATACAACAGCTAGATGACAGAAGTACCACTTTACACGTCTGAATCTGACATGACTCATTTGAACAACATTTGCAAATATTTTTATTAGTTTTTAAGAAGTTATTTCTAGTTACGCCCCGAGTGACATCGTGCGAGTTAAAGCTATTAACCTAACCTACTACATAACCTTAAGTTTTTTGTTCCAGTTTTGTTTTTCTAGTTCCAGTACGAATGGGCTAGCTCGGCTGGGGTAGAACTACACTCTCACAGAATGCCGGCGTGAAGTAGCGCGCCTGCGTTTCGTACGATATGTCCGTTCGGATCACTACCACCATCTTGATCGCTAATCCTGTCGCTAAGCAGCAGTGCTTGCATTGTTGTGTTCCGGCGTGGAGAGCAAGACAGCCGGTGTAATTTCTGGCACAAGAGGTATTCCATCTTAGCCCACTGAGTTGGCAACGCATCTGCAATCTCTTCGATGTTGCGGGTATCTATAGACGGTGGTGTACACTTACCATCAGGTGACCCACTTGCTTGTTTGCCTTCCTATTTCATAAAAAAAAAAATATTATGTTCTCTTCCGTAAATGTGACTCATGCTTTCAATACTTAGTAGTCATGTTTAATTAAATCCCTATTTTAAGACTTAATTAAGATTAAAAATGATTAAAATTAAAAATATTTTCCATTAAATAAAACTTCAGTTTATACGCAATTTAATTTTGTATTTCAAACTTGTTTTTATTGGTGACTTAAAAATAATTGTATAGAGTACGACGTACACGGAGTGGCCTTACGTGATGCATGAGCATTTGCTCATATACATCTGTTACACAAATCACGAGTATAATGCGAAGCTGGTTATCAACGATTTTAAGCGGTTAAAAATGCATTTTTCGTTGTTAACGGTTAATTAACAGCTTTGTTCCCGACTGCCGCCAGTGGGAGCGTCATGTTTTTCAACCTAATTTCCGACTCACACTTGGCGGGTTTTTTGTGGTTTTATAAAATTTTAATTTCGGTAATTATGGTTACGTTTACGTTAAATGATTTAAAGAAACAACAACTAAGTACCTACCCTTGTTTTAGGTCGCAATCCAATATTGAACTGTTGTCAGGGGAGTCGTTAACTATGATGCAGAGGGTGTGCGTTGCACACGGGCGCAGCGGTCCTACGGGGCGCTGGTACTTGTACTTTGTACCCATTCCACTTTGACCGCGCGCTTACTAGGGGGCGCTAGGGTCATGTTTGCACACGGGCGCAGCGGTCCTAGGGGGCGCTGGTTCTTGTACTTTGTACCCATTCCATTTTGACCGCGCGCTTACTAGGGGGCGCTAGGGTCATGTTTGCACACGGGCGCAGCGGTCCTAGGGGGCGCTGGTACTTGTACTTTGTACCCATTCCATTTTGACCGCGCGCTTACTAGGGGGCGCTAGGGTCATGTTTGCACACGGGCGCAGCGGTCCTAGGGGGCGCTGGTACTTGTACTTTGTACCCATTCCATCTTGACCGCGCGCTTACTAGGGGGATCTAGGGTCATGTTTGCACACGGGCGCAGCGGTCTTAGGGGGCGCTGGTACTTGTACTTTGTACCCATTCCATTTTGACCGCGCGCTTACTAGGGGGCGCTAGGGTCATGTTTGCACACGGGCGCTACATGGGTTACAGACGCCCCTGACTGTTGTTTATCTTTAGCTAACCAGATATTTGGTTAAATAACGGTAGTTAACGGGTTTTTTTAAACTATAATCACAACGGTAAGCCACCCCATGTCCTACGTAATATAGAGTATTGTGAACATTAAAAAATCGCCTATAATACTTCATTCAATATAAACATAAAACAGCCATTGAAAAAGAGTCCTTAACACTTCGATACAAGGTCCGATCATCTTACAATTAAAGCCAGTGTTATAGCAACGAGGCGGCAGCGACGCGACATGGAATTCTATAGAAATCCGGCCATCTGATTGGCTGACGTTAGTCGACCAATCAAAATCAAACAAGGACGCCATTTTCTTCGTAACTCAAATTTTTGACATTAAAAGCTCGACTATGGCTACGATTTCGTATGAAAAAAGTTTGTTCCTCTTATGTCCACTATCTACTTCTGGGAAGCTGTTTTCACTTAGATACATAGGTAAATAAAGGTCTAATAAAAACAAAACTTTGCATTATACACATTTAAATACACCACTGCAAAACGCAGGAATACATTTGAGAATTTAATTTTATTTTATTTTAAATAATAAATAAAAAAACGAGGTTGCCAGCTCAGCTTTGAAATAACCCATTATATTCACTTGAAATTCGATATATTTATCTAGTGTACAGTCAGTCTCAGAAGTAGACACTTAAGAACCTTGTCATAGTAAGTATGAAATGAGAGTTGCTCAAATTTGTCCCATGACTGACAGCGACAAGGTACTAAAATGTTCAGCTACATCTGAGGTTGACCGTACATATATGTAGATCTAATACAATAATAATGTAACAACAAAAAGTTTGTCGCGCCGTCGCCGCTTCGCTCAAATACACTATGGCCTAAACACATTACAAAAATACATTTAAATAGGTATAAAAGATATACGGTGATATATTAGCACATTTAAATTACAATATATACAACATGTAAAACATCTCCATACAATATACATTTAAATATTTGTGACGAACCACAGGGAAATGGACCTTATAATATCTGATTCTAATGTCATTTCACATTCAATTCATGTATAAAAATAATAAAACACTGCATAACCTACAAGCATTCCGCGCACCCCTTCACTGGGGCCGCCGCATTGAGTTGCGGCGCGTGCGAATTAATAAGAGTTATACGATGAACAGAGAGACATTCAGTCGGATGCTTGTTATACATAAACGCCGTTTTTCTTCATAGAGAGACCTCTGTATTTGTTAATTATTTATTCTGTGATAACAGCCGGACAATATAAGATCCATTTTACCATGGACACAGTAATACAGACTACGCTACATGCAAACATATAAGAATGCATAAAACTGGCATATATGTATATGTAGGTATAGCTAATGGCGCCAAATATAATTCCCTGATTTAGGCAAATTAAACATGAATAAAAAACAAAACAATAAATTAAAACAATAATTGCTCAATATAATTTACAAAAACATTATTAGCATTAATATTCAGCGTTGCCGGACGTCTCGATTTCTAGCACAAATTAAATGTCCCATGCGGGACAGACTCAGACCTGCTTCTTGGGTCGACCAGTAAACCAGACCATTACTGTTATTGGTATACTAAGTAATGTATTATCCATAAAAACATTAGCTGTATTGTTAACTTAATTTGAACACACACATAAAAAGACAAATAATCAAAACTTGCTATTTTTTATTTCTTATGTCAAGCTTTCAACTAATAAATCCCGATTTTTAACCAAAAGTTTTTAAAAATTAGGTTTGCTGGAAAATAAACTGGCAACACTGATTACATTACACATTTTTTTAAGTTGATTGGTTTGTATATTTTTAAAGTCAGTGACTTGTCACTAACAGAGATGCATTTAAAAGTGTATAGATTTATGCCACACAGAAATTAAGGCCAAGATAATTATTTATGCTACACAGAAAAAATAGATGTCATGATCACAAATTATAAACTGACTAACAATATATAAATAATATAAAATTGTATATATTATTATGCTATTGCTTATTATTGTGCTGTTGTTATAACAAATGTTTGTGGTTGTAAATGAGTCTTAATAAAATTGTGAAAGAAATATTTTTTTTTAATAAAAGAAGGGGACTTTGAACTAGATTATCTATTGAATTGCATGGGAAATATTTTAGTTGACTCATTTCACAGCAAAATGGCCCGGTCAGCATTATGCGATGTATTTCTCTTTGAATAAGCCACAGTTTTGGCGCCAGAACGCCACAGTTTGCTACCAACATTCACATTGCACATTCTAAGTTGTAAACTTAACAATACCACACTTAGCTGTATAGACACCGATCCATAGACAAGGTATTTTAGTGGGAACTGTCAGTTTTTATATTTATATTTCTCTTCTTTGGATGAACTAGCCCCACCTTGGTCCGAATCTCAGCCTGACGTCCACTGTAAAAAAAAAGGTTGCAGTAAAGTCTTGAGTCCGTAGTTTAGTTTTTCATAGAGGCAGAACCACTTTTTTGCATCTTGCTACCCCCAAATGGCTCACAAAATGTGGGGTGTAAATTGTCACATAGAACAAAGCCTTTTAGCATTAAATAAGTTAGTAACCACTATGATATCTGATCATGTACGTATCAACCAATACGTTTGCCACCATTATTTTATGGATTTTCATCAAAAATTACAAACACGGCACATTTGTTTGAGTGGCTGCAAACTTGTGACAGTTGACTGTATAAATATTTATGTTTGTTTTTATTATTAATGCATTAATATATTATATTAATGGCTATGGGTACAAAGCTCTTCAGCCAAAAGTACAGAAAAAGCAATAACTGTGTTGCCAGCGCAGGATGAGAAAATGTACCTTCAAGGTAGCTCCACCCTCCTTAGCCAGTTCCTGCTCGCGGCGTTCCATCTCTTCAGCCTTCTGCTGCTGCCTCCGTACCTTCTCAGGGTCCTTGACCCCACGCGTCGCCTCCTCGTTACGGCGCTTCTCTGCGGCTTCCACCTGCTGACGACGTCTGGTCTCCTGGTACGGGAAATAGCACATTTCGTGAGTTTCAGAGTCTCCATAGACGGTGATGAGTTTTATTGAATACAGACTTTATAAATAACGAAAAGTTATCGTCTCCTCCAATAGGTAATCCTTCTTTACGCACGTAATAATGAGGAACTAGGCGTTTTATTTTAAAAGAAAGATAACTAAAAATTAGCAGAAGAATTTTCTATAATCTACGCACACGGTTGATTCACACGGAAAAACCTTAAAAATGTAATGTTGTTGTCGCAATCGATTGGAACATTAGCAACTTTCAACGTCGAGAAATACGATAAATGATTAACTTACTGCGTCTGGTGTCAACACGTCTGACGCGGAAGGTTTACAGCAAGATGTTATTAGCCCCATTTTAGGGAAAAGCCTCTCTTTTCAATTTTAATTTCTTATTAAGCAAAGTATTCAAATCAAGTCTTTATCTATCAAAAAACGTCAACAAATAATGACATGACGTTTATGATTTCGTTCAGAAATTTAGATGCGGGAAAATTTAACGTGCGGAAATTTAAAAACCTTGAACTTTTGTGAATTCTTCCTGTGACTTGAGCAAAAAGGATTTAAACATTGAAATAGCTGTTGTAATGGCCTGTAATGATTTTTTTACAACGTCAACGAAGTGTCATTTAATGAATTGAAGCTGTGAGAAGTTGCTAAAACTTAATTAATTTAATTAATTTTCATTATTAAGCTTGCTAGACTAACCATCTTTTTCCAGATAGACTGAACGTTGGCCATTTTCACTGATGATTAAATGATGGTACGTTTTTAAAACAAACTTATTATGCTGAGCAGCAGCTGGTGAAAAGCCTAATCCTCCGTTTGAAAACAAATCGCACCGCTGAGCAAAATTGCGAACATACGCTTGATAAGCAACAAATAAATCAATAATAGCAAAATATGACCAACGATCAAAACTAGGTCACAGTGTTGCGGATATTAAGATGGTTTGTTTTCACAATTCTAACCTTCTTTTGGAATTCTATGTACTAATTCATAATTATTAGAGTTTTAAATATTTTTGTTTACGATGATAGTTAGTTAAATTTAATTAACGTGGTTTACACATGGTTTACATGACAAAACGTCTTACATCGACATCGAGTAAAGTCGAAAAAGAATCGATATTTATGTTGTTTCGATCGATTCTGGCCATTTACAGTCTTTGGAGTAGAAAGTTTAAATTAAACCGGGGTAAAATATAATTCAATGTTTTCTTTCTTTAAATCTGCTTAGTCGCTAGCTAATTAAATTTATAGTAAATGTTATTCATCGAGCTTTACCGATGATCGATGGTATCGAAATTTGTCACTTTTTTCAACTGGAACTTGGGAATTGTCGATAAGTTCGCTGCACTAGCGCAAAGTACTTTTTCGTGGTGGACTGTCGAAAATTTCAAATAATTTAATAAATACGCTATAAAATATGCTATCACGCGTAGCTTTGCGTTCAGGTGCGTAGATATTACTTTATACACTCATTTTAATGTATCGATATTTAATAAAAATAAGAATTTAACCTTAACCCTCGGTTACGACGTTTATGTAATCACCGATTTGACAAGTGAATATAGTTTTTACCTGCTAAACTATGGGAAATAATATGTTTAATATCAGTATTACAGTTATTAAAGCATGCTACATGACTATTACTTTTGGGGGTCTTTTTAGTAGTTAGGTAAATAGTAATCATAACCTTACCTTAGCAGGTCTAAAATTGGATATAAAAATTCACGAATCCATCTCACCCGGCTTAACTACATATCCTTAGTCTATCTGAGTCGTCTTCTCTTTGTAAAAATTATCTGAGTAAGCGCCTGTGCAGATAAAACGTTGATTTTATTATAAAGTAATATTAACAAACCTGAATATTCAAATCTAAATTCTACACATTCATCATGTATCTGTTATTATAAAACTATATTTCAATGGCCTTCATAAAGGGCAGGTATAAATTATGAATAAATGTGATAACCACCCTAACAATTGGCACCTGTACAATCAGCATCAAATATACCAGAGCGGGCAAGGTGGTCAAAAATATCTGAACACGTCCCAGCGTATTGACAATAGAGTCGAGTTCAGATATTTTTGACACCTTTCCTGCTGTGGTATATTTGACGCTGACTGTACCACACCAATTACCAGTGCCCTATTACTATACTATTTGGCGTATTTTCTAATATGTCAATATGTTGCTTTTACAACGTAATAGGAGCTTGGTCAAAGGCTAATCAGTTTACCTAATTATTAGTATATCTATAAAATCTTTATAAAACTTAACATTTTAGCTGCGGCCCGACAGTCTGCAGCCACTGCGTTGGTGGCACGGGGCTCTGCTACCGATGTCTCCGGTGTCCGTGATGAGAAGAACTTCCCCAGGCCTGTGCGAGGCGAGCCTGGCAAAGTTAGGCTTGGCTTTGTGCCTGAAGAATGGTAAGACATGACAATTTGTAACTTTTACTATAATTTTCATAGTGGCAGAGTACACTGTACGGACTGAGCCAGTTACTGACTGCAGTACAAATGGACTGGCTCAATCAGAGTAGTACCGCACACTCATAAAGTTGGGCGTAAAGCAGTAGCTTGCTGGGTTTCGTACAGTGACTAAGTAATCTGGAGGCTCACAAGAGGACCTATAGGGGGCGGCAAAGAATCGGCGATTCTGTTGGGATCTCTAGGTTGATAGGCATAGGTAATTACTTTCCATCAGGTGACCCGCATGCCTCCCTTTTCTATATAAAAAAAAAACAAAAAACACTATGCTGAACCCTTTTAAAACTAGCCCTTTTGCCTGCCAATTTTCGTCTAAATCCGTACAGTTAATGCATGATTAACGAACAAAGTCAAAGTCTTAAGTATTTTATTTATTGAACATAGGTAATAACATGGTTGGTTTGGAACATGAACTTGTCTCACTATGTTTTGTCTGTTAGGCGTACAAATTTTGTGTTTCCACTTTATGTTGAAATATTTACAGTATTGCATTTTTAAACCTACAAATTATACATTTTATAACAATGTAACAAATTTATTCAATCTTATCCTTCCTATGTCATTCAAAATTATGATAAATATTTACATAAATTGGATTTGTATATCATTAAAATTTACAAAACATCTAAATATCCAATGATCAATACTTACGCATTTAGTATATTTGTCTGATTAGTAGGATAAGATAGATAATCCTGTACTTCCTACATTCTAGGTTCCAGTTCTTCCATTCCAAGACCGGTGTGACAGGCCCATACACTTTCGGAGTTGGTCTGGCCACGTACCTCTGCAGCAAGGAGATCTTCGTCATGGAGCATGAATACTACAGTGGGCTGTCAATCTTGGTGATGGTATACATCGCTGCCAAGAAGCTGGGACCCTCCGTCGCTGCTTATTTGGACAAGGAAGTTGATGTAAGTTGACTAGTAATATATCAAATGCCAACACATATATTACCCTATCGAAAGGACTCATTTATTTGGTACCTCGGGCCCAAAGTCAAAATATCATTATTAGCCGCGCGAGGCAGCCTCGTGTTACATAAAATTTGCCGCGCGAGGAAAGGGCGAGCCAGTTTTGCTCAAGATTGCCATGAGGCCACACGTTCGGAAAGCTGTCACCACCACTGCCTTTCTAATAATTCTACGGCTCAGATCAGATTAAGCTTACAGGAAGCACTTATGAATGTCAGAAAATTTACCACGAGTTCAGGAAACCTCTGCGGCCCTACCATGACAGCCCAGGTTTAGTTTAACCCCTCCCTGTGTCTCTGTCTAACTAGTGGCATAAGAAAGGGACGCAGATAGAGATAAACTAAACTTGACCAGTCATGTTAGGGCCACTGAAGAAGATACCGGCAATAAACTCCACAAGGTGTAATTTTTTAAATAGATCAAAATTACAATGTCATTTTACATCTTAACATTTATTTCTTTCATCTTTATTGCACAAACTTAAAAATAAAATGTACAAAAGGTGGACTTAATGCCTTAAGGCATTCTCTACTAGTCAACCTTTAGGCAAAGCAATAAAACTTGTGGGTAATGCAACTACTTATGTTACAAAGTACTCAGTACATAAAAGCATACCCATTCATACATATATTATAAATCACACATACATTTGTTAATTAATAAAAATTTTAAAACTTTAACTCTTAACAAAAAGCAACTCCATGGATTCTAGAACCACGGTATGCTACGAAAAGTACTCCCACTGTTTTTTTGCAAATGGATCACCTGGTGGTAAGTGATCACTACCACCCATAGACACCCACAACACCAAGGAAACTGCAGATGCGTTGCCAACCCAAAGGGCTAAGATGGAATAACTCTTGTGCTTCATTCATTAATTTACCTCCTTTTTAAAAAACCTTTTGCGGGTGGTAGGACCTTATACAAGGTCCGTCCGGATCGCTACCACCATCTTGCTCGCTAATCCTGCCGCTAAGCAGCAGTACTTGCACTGTTGTGTTCCGGCATGGACAGCAAGACAGCCGGTGCAATTACTGGCAAAACAGGTACTCCATCTTAGCCCTCTGGGTAGGCAACGCATATGCAATCTCTTTGGTGTTCACTTACCATCAGGTGACCCACTTGCTTGTTTTCCTTCCTATTTCATAAAAAAATAAATCATTGATTCCAGGCTGTAGAGGCAAGCTGGAACGAGGGTCGCTCGGAGACCATCAAGTCCCTGGAGGAGGCCATCGCCGAGGAGAAGAAGGCGCAGTGGCGCGCCGAGGGCCAGGAGCTGCTGATGCAGGCCAAGAAGGAGAACGTCCTGCTGCAGCTGGAAGCTGCCTACCGCGAGCGCCTGATGAATACTTACACTGAGGTGCGCAAGCGCAAGCTTTGATGGCATTGAACGATAATTCCCTATAGGTGGATTCCAGCAAAGTGCTTAGATATTTTTTGTTTATTAAGTAACTAGCGGACGCCCGCGACTTCGTTCACGTGGAATTAGTAGCCTATGTCCGTCAGGAATAGTGTAGCTTTCTATCTGTGAAAGAATTTTTGAAATCGGTTCAGTAGTTCCAGAGATTACCCCCTACATACAAACAAACTAACAAACAAACAAAGTTTACCTCTTTATTATATTAGTGTAGATTAGCCATCTAACTAAACCCACATAATATGAGATTTAGTTGCGTCGTAAATAATAAATCATTTGTGAGCTAGGATAGATTGAATACTGATTACCTTAGTCCTACACATATTAAAAAAAAACTATGACAGATGTGCCATTGACAACTCGCTTGTCAATGGCGGCGGTCCGAATCGTGTCTGCATCGCACACTGCGATTACAGCGCTGACGATCCGGTCCGACCGCTTTAAGCGCTATGTGCTCAGTTATCCCAACATAGTTCGCGACCACATTTGTTCTTGCCTTCAAAACTAGATGGCGCTAGGAGTCGGTACACCTGTTTTTGCTATTCCAGCTTTGGTATTCTTCTCTGCAGTCTTCCATTTTCCGAAGCACATGTAAAAGAGCCTATGTAACTTGCAATTTTTTTAATTTTCCAGGTCAAACGCCGCCTGGACTACCAGCTGGAGAAGTCCAACCTGGAGCGGCGCCTGGCGCAGAAGCACATGGTTGACTGGATCGTGAGCAACGTGACCAAGGCCATCACTCCTGACCAGGAGAAGCAGACCCTGGACCGCTGCATCGCGGACCTGGCCGCCCTGGCCAAGTAGATTAGACCACGTGTAATTTATTAACATGTACTATTATATAATGAGTAAAGAGATCAGTTAATTACAATGCGTTGTTTACTCACTACATCGACTTTACTT
Organism: Ditula angustiorana; assembly: GCA_963691745.1. NCBI lineage: Eukaryota > Metazoa > Arthropoda > Insecta > Lepidoptera > Tortricidae > Ditula > Ditula angustiorana. Next base: position 1,386,508 of record OY829490.1, read on the forward strand.
ACTTATCTTACTTACTATACCTACGAGTTTTCGATTTTTCGAACCGAGGTCATCAGTTCTCCGTGCTATGTGCCCTGCCCACTGCCACTTCAACTTGCTAATCCGCTGGGCTATGTCGGTTACCGTACCATATTAGCCTTATAGCTATAATAATACAGCTTGAAACGCATTTTATTATGATTTCATTGATATGATAGATCATTAGAGCTAAACCTTCCCACTAGTTCTGTGAACAGACTTCATTCCCAACAAACTTTTGTAGTCACAATTTTTCGCATTTACTACATTTCCCGCTTACATTTTTCCTATTTCGAACTTTATCAATAGCACGCCTGCGCCACTGGATCGATGGAGCTCCGTTTTCCGATGTTTCCAGGTCTAGTGGCAGGCTAGAGTTCATCGCCCACATAAATGCCGCATCTGTCCCTCCCACATACATAACATGTTGGAAAGGGATATACTTATGCTTTGTCAGCGATAAAAGCTAGCTTGGTAGAACTGCTGGTTTAGTTTATTTCTTGGCGTCCCTTTATTATAATACTAGCGGACGCGCGCGACTTCGTTCACGTGGAATTAGTAGCCTATGTCCGTCAGGGATAGTGTAGCTTTCTATCTGTGAAGGAATTTTTGAAATCGGTACAGTAGTTCCAGAAATTACCCCCTACATACAAACAAACAAACAAAGTTTACCCCTTTTTATAGTTGTGTAGACTAGTTAGACAGACAGCCTCGCGAAGGAATAAATTAAACCGGGTGGTTACAAGGGCCAAAATTCTTTTTGATGCCTATAAAAATGTCCCTTGTACATTTTAACGCATATTTTTTATTTATCCTGATATTCTTATAATAATATTATGTTATCTTTAAATTCGGAATGACATACGCATACCCGAATGATGACTGTAATAAAAATATTTGGGGTCAGAATAAGAAAAAAACCATTGTTTGGTAACGCAGTGGACACTATTCTTGAGGAGTCATGGGGACTGGTAACGCAGTGGTAATTTGGGTACAAAATGAGAATTTTCTGTAATAAAAAACCCAGGATGGTGGGAATATTTATAATAAAAATTGGGGCCTGGTTGAGAACTAACGTAATATAACTAGGAAAATATTTCGAGACATCTACATTTTTGTAAAAGTGCTTTTACATTTTCAATTTTTTTTTAGGCTCTAAAAAGAAATTTGGCCCACAAGCGTGAAGTGCCAGTGAAAGTATTAATAAACATCTTAACGCCGGTAGTTTTGAAGTATTTTCTTTTCCCCATATGCTCAGATTCAGCTATAAAAAAGAGGAAATCCGCTAAAATTGTATTAAGGATAAATAAAAGATAATCGCATAGATGTTACCGTGTTTATTACATAATACAATACATTAGCTGGACAACAATCACGCTTAGTGACGGCGAGGCCGAACGCATCTACTGCCGGCGACGCACAAATGCGTTTGTACTCGTCCTTTCACTCAGCGCCGCTATCAACTTTACAATCTTTTCAGTATTTGCTGGCGAAAGTTCCAACTACATTTTCGGCTGTGAATGCGGTAAAGCTTCATTCTGCTTTAAATTGACTTTAACCATATGATATGCTGTCATTTCCGTGGACGAGCTGATAGGTTCAGAGCAATCAGGCGGGTTGTTTTCACGAAATGTCTATAAATTCGGTTTGGTATTATCAAACCGTGTTTAGCACACAATTGGAGAGTAACGTCAGCACACTATTATTTCATAGACTTGCGTGAAGCTTTATTCCTAAATCTATGAAATGATAGTATGCTGACGTTACCCTCCAATCGTATTCTAATCACGGTTTGATAATAGCTAGTTGCGGCGTATCTATGTAAGACTCTATTGTACAGTAGGGGAAATATCGCACGCTTAGTATTAAAATGACCCATTTCTGAATAATACACGTCCCAAAATATCACCTTAATTAAAAGACATAGGGTTTAATTTTGGGAAATATCAAATCCAGAATTGAGTCACTTTAATACTAAGCGTGCGATATATTCACGTACCACCTTAGAACCCTATCGCAATGACGCGACGCGTTAAACGCCACGCTGTCATACAAATGTCATACGTATGTCTCTTCGACTAGGTTCTACTGTGGTAAGACTGTGGTACGTGTTTCAATTTCCTTGACTGTACATAACACATGACCAAGTCACAAGGCCGCATGACCGGCCAAGTTTAACTTAGGTATCTCTTTTTTTTATGAAATAGGAAGGCAAACAAGAAAGTGGGTCACCTGATGGTAAGTGATCACCACCGCCTATGGAGACCTGCAACACCAAGAAGATTGTGGATGCGTTGCCAACCCAGAGGGCTAAGGCGGAATACCTCTTGTGCCAGTAATTACACTGGCTGTCTCGCTCTCCACTCCTGATAGCACTGTTGCTAAGCGGCAGGATTAGCGAGCAAGATGGTGGTAGCGATCCGGACGGACCTTGCACAAGGCCCTATCTCTATGCGAGTCCCTTTCTCATGACACAAGACCAGGGATCACCAAATGGCGAACCGCTTGAACCGATATGCTGATCTTAACAAAACATGAAGCGAGGTCCGCAAAAACGGTAGTCTGTGTAACATCGCTACAGAAATTGCATTAACAGTAAAATTTACAGCACTATTTGTACTTATTACGTTTATCGGGACTTAAACGCGATAATAAACTGTTTATTTTTTTACCACGACGTTTCGGCCGCATCGCAGAGGCCGTGGTCACGAGGTTTTGTTAACTCGCAACCTTTAAGCTCGTCCCAAGATCCAGCAAACTGAGTGGCCTTAACACGACTGCCTAGTTTAGTTTAACCCTCTTCGCGGCGTATCTAACTATAAAAGAAAAAAGTGAAAAACGAAACCCACCAAATGTTTTGCCTTCAATTAAAAAGAAGGTTTTCATCTTTAAAAAAAAGGCAGGGGGATAAATTAAACTTGGGCAGCCATCTTAGAGGCACAGCAATGCTTACAAAGGGTAGAAATGATTTTACATAAACAAAATTGACAAATAATATCCCTTTAATTATTACAATTTCATTTCAATCAAGAGTTGTTCACACACCTATGATGAAAGGTATGAAATATAAATAGGTACTTTTAGATTATTGTAGTAGACACTAAAATGCGTTTATTGTACTTAAGTTAAATTAATGATTGAGTACTTACATCACAACATAAAAAAAATACTGTTACATAACGTGTCAACAACACTTAATGCATATTTACCAAGGACAAAGCAGCTTATTAATTCCGGTATTCGATTACGTAAAAAGACGTAACCGCCATATGGTCTGAAAGACCCCTCGTTCCCAATATACCAGATTTTCAAAATACCAGATTAGCCAACCTCCTGCGGCACCTTCGAGTTTTGTGATAAGTTATTGTTCAAAATCTGGTGTTTTGAGAAACAGATATTTTGCAAAATCTGATACTTTCCGTGAGGATCTAGCTGGTATTTTGTTTTTTTGGGAACAAAGGCGAAAGACGTATCAGCCATAACTATACCGCTCACATCAATTAAAAAAGCAACATTTCTATCTTTGTATACATAGATCCATTAACAAACTACAATTTAAATATCCGTTCACGTTATTAAGTGTAAAAGCTACTTACAAATACGTTAAAATCATTGTATAACCGTATCAAAACCTGTGCACCACAAAATGACGCGTAGCAAAAAGGCGTAAGAACCAATACCATGATATAAAAATATATAGTATATCTCTTTACAAAGTAATATACGCTACAAAATGTGCTTCCTATAATGACGTAGTTACTACTCTGTGCTGCGAATAGAAATTGACGTTTTTCGATCATAATACAATAACAAAATAAATATTAATTCAATTCGATCTTTGTATTATAGCGCCATCGGTACTCTCGATGATTCCGCCAATGTCAAGGTAAATAAATATTAATACAAAACTCAAAAATATGTAGCGCGACCCTATTGCAGCGGCATAAAAATGTTTGGTGCCTACAGATTTTTAAAATATATAATGTTCTTTAATTTGTATACTTTGCTTTACAGAGGCATTTAACGAAAATGAAGGAAGGAAAGCATAAGAAAAATATTTGTAAATTACATAGTTTTTTTTAAACGATAATAGTCGTATTGGCATTTTATTATTTAATTCCAAATTGAACAAAATAAATAGTAGTTGAAAAGTAAGGAGTGGCTCGTGATAACGGCTCACAGAGAACAATATTAGGATTAAAATAAAAACATTGTATTGGTACTAAAATAATAAATATAAAATTTTTGTAACCGAAATTTCTTTCGGTTTTTGTTCTTTGTGTTGTCATTACATAGCATTTTAATTTAATTTATATCAATTTAGTAACGATATTATAACATTTTATTGCAATTTAAGTAACAATTAGATTAATAAACTGATATAAATTGTTCCAAAATCGTTCCGAAACTGATACCTATTAATTATTTTAGTAACGGTAGCATACGATTGATGTTGACCGATTGTAATCAAGAAAAATCACTTTCTATTCAACAAACATCAAATTACAAGCTAACTAATATTAAATACCGAAAAATTGTTAATAACAAAATATATATAAATTAGTATTTGGTTTCCAAACGTCTCCGTCTACATCCAAGCTTTTGTTACAGTAGTTATATAAAGCTACACAAGGGGGATGTTTATTCATGAAAAATGGTCACTTGTTTTTAGTAAATTTATATGACGTTTACATTTTGACCCTAACATGACTGATACAACCTAACCACACGACTTGGAGTTTAACCGTTGCTAGAATATGTCGCGTGCAAGCTTTTGGCCGAAGGAAGTCGTATTCCGGCGGTTTCGAGGCACCTTGCCAATGGCGAGCACATCGAAAATTTTGTCGCCAAAATACATGTTTTGATTTATGAGACATAAAAATGTCTGCAAGTCTTTAAAATAGATACCTATGGTCTCTATGTAAAAATTACCCCTCAGCACATCCCGTTCTTAAAATATGACATTAAATAGAGCTGTACTGAGGGATTCCCCTGTCAGTCACGTTAAGGCCGTAGGTGTAACCGCCAAATCAAATTCCTTAAGCGCCAGTTTCAAAAACAACGTACTTTTCTATATAGCATGGTACCTACTTTAAAAGTGACCATTTCAATTCAAAAATCACCTGTTACCCTTAAGGCTATCCTTATCTTATTAGGTAGTTGGCAGTATTAACACAATCTTATTTCCAATCGTTTCCTTTAAAGATACGTTCGTATTTGTAGCCAGGGATCACATCCCAAAGGCAAAATAACTCCAAAAGGTAAAATGTAAAATGATTGTTAAGCTAAGTTGATATGGTTAGCACCATTTTTATATTGCGCTATACGTATGTATACGGTACAAATGGGTATTATTGTCTGTCAGAAAACGAACAGGAGTTTCAGCGCATTTCAGTTTTGATATTCACTATTCCGAGTCTAGCAAATGAGTGTAGTTATAGCAAATTGTCAACAGTGTGTCACTGGCTATCTGGGCCCAAGTTCATAAACGCCACAGGCGGCAGGTGACAGTGACAGTTCGCTGTACATTACTACGTCGACAAGTAACGCTAGAAACTTACAGAGTTAAAATCGTAGTTGGCACGAAATGTATACCGAATTGTCACTATCACCTGTCGCCTGTCGCGTTTATGAAATTGGGCACAATTAGTAACACACTGTACACGATTATTTTTAAAGACAACATTACATTTTTGAATTAATGTAAACGAAATTATTTATTTTTAATTTTTTTCGATTTTTCTTTGTTTTTTTTTACATTCAAATTAATTTTAAAATGCTATATAATGAATGACAACACAAAGAAAAATTAGGGTAATGGCAGGATTCGAACCTGCAACATCAGCATTCCGTGCCTTACGTATTCCAGTTTCCGCCACATTACCGCTGCCATACCCTGCGAATTTTTCAATGTGTTTCGTCTTTACGGTAGTTTTCCCAAAGAAAAAATATCAATAATGTAATGACCGTAAAGATGAAACACATCGAAAAATTCGCAGGGTATGGCAGCGGTAATGTGGCGGAAACTGGAATACGCAAGGCACGGAATGCTGATGTTGCAGGTTCGAATCCTGCCATTACCCTAATTTTTCTTTGTGTTGTCATTCATTATATAGCATTTTAAAACTAATTACATTTTTGAACAATAATAGCTTTTTCTACATATTTACATTATTTAAGAGTACGATAAGTGCCGTATACATCTTTTACTGAAAAGAACTGAAGACATTAAAGCCTTAAATTTAAAGCGATATTTGGTGTTATTCTTTTCTTTTAAGAAGAAAACATTGAAGTATGGCACAGTATGAAAATATTCAGCACCAGAAAAAAGTGAAAAACAACAACTTAAAAAAAATTATACGGTGGACGTGATTACGATGAAAAACTTAATTAAAAAAATATTCCTACACATCTGCTTTTCAAGTGCTCAACAAAAATAACTAACCGATAATAAAGCTTGAAAGACAACTTAAACAAATAAAAATAAATACCTTAAGCATAGGCGAAAATAACCTATGTTAAAAAAAAATGTAAAGACAGAGTAGCAAAATGAATCTCACTGAACAAAATAATAAATATTGTGATATAAAAATATCTTTCACGTGTTCAGGATACAAGGCATAGACGAAGGTGTCTATGGGTTGGCTCAGTCTAGCTAGATATAGTACCACTGCACAGTGGCCCTAACATGACTGGCCAAGTTTAGGTTATCTCTATCTGCGTCCCTTTCTTATGACACTAGTTAGACAGAGACACAGAGAGGGGTAAACTAAACCTGGGCTGTCATGTTAGGGCCGCAGGTAACACAATGTTATAGTCTTTGTCAATCCAATGTCAGTTAGATTAATATACTTATTAAATAAAGATTATTGCCAACCACAATTGAAATTAAATAACAAGTACATAAAATTGCGGTACAAGAAAACAATTGAAGTTTGGCAAAGGGTGCCAGTCTCAGCATGTCCTGCGCTCGGTGCCCGGCGCTGATTTTCAGAAAGGCCCCTTGAGCTTGATACATAATTATGAAATTGGATTGATAAAACATTAGTGTGGCTCTTTCACTCTATTTTTCCCTTTTTAACCAGTTTTTTTAGTAACAAAAGAAAAACGAACACGTTATGCTACCCATAATGACAGTCAAACGCAACACCCAAAATTCCAAAAAAATAGCGACGCCTCTGAACAAGGATACGGTGCTGTTGCAGTTGAACCAATCTAGCTAAATCGAGTTAATTTTTAATAACACCCAGTCTACTATAAGCTATTATTGCCATGTCCACATAATTCACTCACAATCATTCGCTTTTTGTTCAAGTTTCTCCCATGGGAATCCTCTTTCCTGTACATTTTTAAAAGAAAGTCACTTTTAGTATTCAGCTTTTAAGCAGAAAGCGAGTCAGACACGAATTAAAATTTAACTAAACAGGTGTGCCTTTACCGACGGAAAAGAAAAGCTAACCTACGTCTCATTTTAATCATGATATCTCTGTCGCACACGTGTAAAAGTATATAGCGAGGATAACCGATATCTCTTTTACTCTCGCTGTTACGTGAACACAATACACGAAGGGCAGTGCTACCCTATGATGTTCCATCATTTATTAAGTAGCGAGTCAATTTAATTTACCAATTTGGGCTTATGCCTGAGAGAAGTCCTACCTTTACAAGTTAACGTATGCGACAAGTAGTAAAGTCGTCTACATAGTTTTAGGTCCCGTTAGCAAAACTTGCAATATGTCCCTAACACCCCAATTCAAGTGTAAAAAAATCGAAGACAGGTAGGGTCGGACGTACTCCGGCTGGAGTGACGATGTATGTAGGGTGGCTGGCAACACCTGGATGAGAGGAGCTGAAGATAGGGCTCAGCGGGAGAGGACGACCAGTAGTGGACTCATGTAGGCTACGGGGACACTGGCAGAAACTTCTAGTAGACCCTGAACACCGAACAATCACTTACATACGTTACAAAATCGCGCACGTCCGTTTCTTGCGACCGCTTTCCGCCTTTATGTGCACTCGCTCCGCCTCCTGGAACCGCCTGACCAGTCTGACGAGCTCGTGGAAAGCTTGGTCGACGTTCATGCGAGCTTTGGCGCTGCACTCTATGTACGGGACTTTCAGCTGACGAGACAGAGCTTGGGCCTCCTCGAGAGATACCTGGAGATAAAAAAAAACCTTTATAACTTGCGCTAGTAGATGTCGCTCTGCGGTCCGGTCTGTCCCAAATTGCTATAGTATATGTTCGGCCGCCTTCTCAACAGCACAACGGTTTTTCATGCTGTTTTCACTGTCATTTAGAGTGTCATGTGGGAAGCCGGGGTGGGTCACTAGTAATTTAGAAATGGGTGAACATACCAGCTGTTCAAGTGGCGAACGGTACTATTTTAATCTGTTCTTAAGGATACGAGTACTTTTATAGAAGCGTAGCGGAGATAGAATGTCCTAAGTAGTGATAGTTAAAAGTTGTGAGTTGTACAGTATTACACACAAGCGACCTGCCCTGGTTTTGCACGGGGCATTAGGATGTAAAGTACATAAAGATCTTCCGCAAAAGATTCTCTAAATGACAGTGCAAACCGTATCGAAATCCGCTTCGTGGTTTAAAGGAAGAAAGAAGCCGAAAACATGAGGACAGAGGGGAACGGATAGCGACTTCGTTCTATTAACATTGGACTATTGTACTAATAAAATAAGGTCAACTTTGTTTGTGTATGTATGTAGGGGGTAATCTCTGGATCAACTGAACCGATTTCAAAAATCCTTGCACTAATAGAAAGCTACACCATCCCTGACGAACATAGGCTACTAATTCCACGCGAACGAAACCGCGGGCGTCCGCTAGTACTATATAAAGATAAAGAAGATGTCAGGGGTAGGAAGGTGGGTTTTTGGGTGACGAATACATCTATTTCGCAGACGTAGTAGTCATGTACAGTCATGAGCACCAACATGTATACAGCCAATCCTTTCCAACCTGTCAAAATTATGTAAACATCAACCTTATTGTTAGAGGCATAAGGTCTGTGTATACATATTTATGGAAGATTGACTGTATAGATGTTGGCGCTTGTGACTGTACAAGTGTTAGGGTTAGGACGACGATATTTTTGCGGAGTCGCAAGGTAATTTGTGCCATAGTGATTTATAAATGGCGTCGAGGGGTACTCTTTCGAACATCCGGTCGTTCCGGTCTCGCTGCCTAAATATAGACGAAACAATTACAAAACGTTAGTTCGAGCGAGACAGCATGCGGAACAGACGTTATGAAAGCGTTCTTTAATGCCCAGTGCACCGGCACGAATCTTCTAGATACGCGTTAACTCGCTACGTAACTCAGTGCGTCCCTTTTTAACTAGTGCAGTAGGAGAAAGACGCAATGAGTGAGTTACGTAGGCGTATCGAGAAGATTCGTGCTTGGTGCACGGGTTATGAGAGGATGCTGACGTCCTATTATTTTGCTTCAGCATACACTATGAGTTACTTTGAAAATGTATACTTGGAAATACGAGTAATGACAACTCAAAAGTTTGAACTGAAAAAAGGAATTGGCATTTAGTAATCCAATCAAGATTTTTTTTTATCTTTTTACATAGTATAAAGTAAAGTCGCCAGCATTTCCTGTCTGTTCTGATATCGACACTTGAAATCTGAAATGTCGTAAGGGACATGTCCCTTAATGTCCCTTACGACATTTGAGATTTCCGCTGTCGATATCTTCGGCCGCCTACTCTTTCTAAACTACGCAAAGATTTTGACACGGTTTTCACTTAAATTTAAAATTATATATAATGACAACACAAAGAAAAATTTGAGTAATGGCAGGACTCGAATCTGACAGCATTCCGTGCCTTGTATTTTCCAGTTTCGCCACATTACCGCTGCCATACCCTGCGAATTTTTGAATGTGTTTCGTCTTTACGGTCATTACATTATTGATTTTTGTTTGGGATAACTGCCCTCGGCGTCATCCTTATACAAAAAGAAAATCGAAAAAAAAAACGATAAAAAAAAGTTTTCAGTGTCATTTAGAGTTTTTTTTTAATTTTTATAGTACCCGAGCGAAACCGGCGCAGGTCGCTTAGTTGTAGATAAACGATTTCCTCTCATACCGTAAAACAAAGCAAATACAAATGATTTTATTTTAGGGCCGGAGACAAATGTTCTTGCAACATTTATTTTTAGCATCTACCTGTGACATTTGGGTCAAGAAATCAGACTTTTTTCGCTTTACGGCCGCAGCGAACAATTTCGCATTATTTCTAAGAGTTTTTTTTTTATTGTTCTTGATATTTAATTCTATCTACTGGTTCAAACCAGTTCTGGCCCTAAACATTTTTAACCGACTTCAAAAAAAGAGGAAAATTTAAACCATGCTACTGATTTTGATACGGTTTGAACTGTCTTTTAGATAATTTTTACCCAACTGCCGCCAGAATGGAAGGGTTTTATAAACATTAAAATCTTAATTGTATCCCTGTGAAGGCGGGGCGGGTTACTAGTTTTATTATATGTATAGATTATTACAGAAATAATGAAATAATGTAACATTAATATTTACCAACAACCAGTACTTTACACGTTCGTTATCAAGCTAATTGATTCAAAACAATTGACTCATTCACAAACAACTTGAGATGTTTGTAAGGAAATTGAGGATAAAAATATTCATTCAGTATTCAATAATGCTAACGAAAAAATAACTGTACATCTGAAAGAACTGAGTTTTAATTATGTTTACTACAACATGTTATTGTCCATTCATTCATAAAATATTGACGTCATGATTATTAGTAAAATAGTAAGCTATCCTCGTAAGGCCTACGTCAAATTTCGTTCTTTGAATTTTGAACCATATAGTATGAGACAGTGAGGTCAACGTCAGTTTGCAATTTGTCATATATGTATGTAGGACTTGGGCCTTACGAGGTCAACATGACAGCGTTTAGTGCCTCAATAATTACTGTCTCAAACTGTACTAAGCTATGGAGGCGTTACTTGTTAAAGAAAAGTCGGTTTCCACGCTAAGTTATTATTCAGAGATAAATTCTTGGTAAATTTAAAATTTTTAGCGAGCCCTAAATTCTTGGGTAAACCTTAAGTTTGCTTATAATTTAGCTCAGCTAGCTCATAATTTGCCTTAAGAGGCTAGCCTTAGGGCCTCCGCTAAGTCGCGCGGGCGCACGGAGCGGGTGCACGCCCATAGAAAAATAGTATGAGAGCGTTCGCTAACTCGCGCGGGTGCGAGCTCATACTATTCGTTGGATAGGCGTGCACCCGCTCCATGCACCCACGCAACTTAGCGGATGCTCTTAAAGCCTACCTCGAACTGTAATAGACAGGATGAGATATGTAGGTAGCAAGGAGCTATCAAAAAGAAAATTGCTTGACCACTTTTCGACCATATTACAAAGGGATAAGATTCAAAAGTGGTCAAGCAATTACTTGGTCGACTATACATTACATCTTAATTATACACGTCCCACGTGCGAAGCCGGGGGAGTCGCTAGTTTTATGCATAAAAATGACCTTTTTTATACAACATAGGAAAGCAAACTAGCAAGTGATCACCACCGCACATAGACACCCGCAACACCAAAGGAATTGCAGATGCGTTGCCAACCCAGAGGGCTAAGATGGAATACCGCTTATGCCAGTAATTGCACCGGCTGTCTTGCTCTCCACGCCGGAACGTAACAGTGCAAGCACTGCTGCTTAGCGGCAGGATTTTGCATAAGGTCCTACCACACATGATACAATAAGGGAAATATATTCACGTACCACCTTAAAACCCTATCGCAAAGACGCGACGCGTTAAACGCCAGGCTATGTCATACAAATGTCATGCGTATGTCTCTTCGACTAGGTTCTACGGTGGTACGTGTTTCAATTTCCTTGACTGTACAACAGTAAAACTCTTAATACTCACAACTCTCTGGACTTCCAAATCGGCTTTATTCCCGACCATCAGCATGGGGAACTCGTCCCGGTCCTTGACACGGAGTATCTGTTTGTGGAACTTGTATATCTCGTCGAAGCTGGCGTGCTCGGCCACGGAGAACACGAGCAGGAAGCCCTCGCCGGAGCGCATGTACTGCTCGCGCATCGCCGAGAACTCTTCTTGCCCCGCCGTGTCGAGGACTGTGGGAATCAGGGGTCAAATTGTAAAAAAACCGGCCAAGTTCAATGGGAGGGTCAATTTTAACTCAATACCTCCATGCGTTCTTGCGAAAAATGATCTTGACAGACAGACTGACAGACGGACGGACAACGAAGTGATCCTAAAAGGGTTTTTCCTTTTGAGGTACGGAACCCTAAAAAACTGGAACAAATTGACCAAGATGAATGAGATAACTTGATTAAGTTTCTTATAGATGACACCGAGGGTAGTTTACCCAAAGAAAAAATATCAATAATGTAATGACCGTAAAGACGAAACACATTGAAAAATTCGCAGGGTATGGCAGCGGTAATGTGGCGGAAACTGGAATACGCAAGGCACGGAATGCTGATGTTGCAGGTTCGAATCCTGCCATTACCCTAATTTTTCTTTGTGTTGTCATTCATTATATAGCATTTTAAATTTAATTTGAATGTAAAAAAAATACAAAAAGAAAAATCGAAAAAAATTTAGAAATAAATAATTTCGATTACAATAATTTTACTGGAACAAATTGCCTTGCTACTCCGCGAAACCGAACGCGGCAAGCAAGCGAGTAGCAATAGCTAATATTTGTATTGAAAACTTTACAACTATGTCAAATTGTTGCACTTTAGTTTCGTGATATAGGGGCCAGTTTGGCACAAGTGCTAGATAGTGTTTTTGCCAAATAGCAAGGTAATTAATTAATTCCAATTTGTAATTATAGACCTTTGCCAAGTAATGCTTAAACCAATTATTTGCTGTTTACCGTTTCAATCTTATCTTGAAACTCTTGAGTTTATCAAGATAAAATTAGAGGAAAATATTAAAAGTATTTTTTAATAGAAATGGTACACAAGCATACGTGTCACCTGATGGACAGTGGTCCACAACCCAACCCAAGTACCCAAGGACCCCGGTGATCCGTTACTGTCCTGTAAACCTCTGGGCCTCCTGATCTCAACTTCACTATCTAAACTAAACTAAACTTAACTTAGGTTTAGTTGATATCTAAATCTTTGAAACACGAATCGGTTTAATTTGTTACAGAGCATTCTGATAACATTTATCGTGTCATCTTAACTTTATGTTCACGAGATAGCATCTTATCAGGTGTCAAATGCAACGAGATACAGTATCTATAAATACTTTGTAGTACCATATTTTACTTATTGTAGTGAATATTATGTTTGTGGGAAATATTGAGAAGTAAATGTATCACTTTAGAGAATTCCACATTTCACGGATAGAATTTTTTTTTGGATCTTAGATAATGATTCTTCAGCAATGATTTCTTAAAAATCTATCCAAAAATGTATTACTATTTTTTTATTTTTTGTAATACAATTCACACACAAAAAATTCTTAATCTAAGTTTAATAAAAAAGTATTTAATAATAGAAGATTAACTTTTTTATAGTGGGTAACTAAGGTGGAAAGGGTGTCTCTTACTTTTGTATGGAAAAAAATATTATTCCTTCTAAAAAAATTACCATAATTTTAATTGATGAAAATATTTTTGGCTGTTTGGTGTTTATCAAAAGAAAATTTGAGTTAAATTGCGAGATTCCCTAGTTTTTATTAAATTTAGATGTAACAGAGACATTAAAAAAATGGTCTAGCCGTTTTCAAATAATTGATGACCATGCATAACAAAAAGATTTGGCCAACTTGAGAATTTCCTTTTTTTTTTTTGAAGTTTTTTAAAAACAGTAAATAGCAAATTTACTCAACATAGACTAGGAATGTTGTGAACAATCTTAGTGAGCTATTTTGTGCAACAAGAAGAACCTTTTTAAAATCTATTATACTAATATAACATAATTTATTTGTAATATATTTGATAGCCACTCTTATTTATTTTACAATGGCACTTTAGCAAAAAAGACTTAAGTACCAAGATTGTTTACAATGTTTCTTATTCAAAAAACAAGGTATAGCATGACATTAGCCTATTCAAAGCAAACATAAATTGGAATGTAAACCCAAGTTGTTAACTTTGGCCACAGAAGAGACAACTTTTGTTTTTACTGCGACTTTGACCCAGTTTCGTCTCTGTGAAGATGATTCAGTCAGTGAATCAGTCAATGTTCAACAAGGAGTTCTCTCTTTATTATATTAGCATAGATAGTAAGCATAAGGAACTGAGGACAGAACAAACTACTCTCAAGTTCTACCCACAAAAATATCTGCATAATATATTGACGAATAGCCATGACACACTGCCCATGCACGCCCAAACACAAAGCAGTTAAACAATATGACACATTAAATTAAAACAAAACAACTTACTGTCCAATTTCGCGGGAATATCGTCTATCACGCATTGCTTCGTGTAGCTGTCCTCGATCGTGGGGTCGTAATCCGTTACAAAATAACTCTAAAAGCAAAAACGGACGGCATTAAGCGCCACTTGTTACAGTGGGCGGCGTCTTTGAATGCAGACCTTGACACATACTTTGTGTCATAACTACGAGAATTGGGGCAAAATTTCGACTTTTATGTACTAGATATGTAGATCATGAGTCAAAGTTGCTGTAAAGTTTCTAAGAATAGTCAACATTAGCCTCAAGACCTTGATTAACCTATTAAGGGTATTACCTGAATGAACTGTATAGTGATAGCACTTTTACCCACACCACCGCCCCCCACAACGACCAGCTTGTACGTCTGCGCTTGATTTGGTCTATCTCCTGGCCGGGACATCTTGTAAAATTATTAAAAAACAAGTATTTTAATACAAATATGGTCCAAATAGATCACTCTCCTGCTTGACGGTCACGGATGACACAAGCGACGGAATTTGCCTACTTGACAGTTGACCGCGAGACATCAGTTTTTTTATCTTTTATATTTAAGATACCTTAAAAAACGCTACAGAATTTGATAGACATACAAAGGTATTTTTGTCTATGTATTCTGTGGTCAAATAGTGTTGCCAAGTTAACTACTGTTTAGCTAAATCAATTCATTTTTGACTCAGTCATCTAAAGTGGGTAGACTTTTACTTATAAACGAGAATGAGTTAACCGTAATATAACCATTTTCTTAATCTTATCTATTTCTAAAACATTTTTTTGTTACATATATTATGTCATATCAAATGCAGTCTAAGTTTTATGTCTTGCTTGAAGTATTTATTATTTTATTTCTATTCAAATATTGTAGCCACTTCTAGCCACATATTTTCGAAATGTTTCGACATTTTTATAATCGTGACATGGCAGCACTAGTCCACAGGTTAAATAATGGTTTGGCACAACTCCCATTGTCCCTTTGCACAAACGAAACGAAACGTCTTTATAAATATGAAACACAAGACAATTTGTATAATTTTTTTTAATAACAATTAGCTTATGTTTCATACAAAACATAAGAGTAGTGATTGTTCTGATTGTCTTGGTTGGTAAATGTTACTGTTCAAAGAGCCGGGTGTAAGTTTATCAAAATAATGAAAATAATGATCTAAATCATGATTAAAATAGCGGCATTAAACAATGAGTCTGAGGAAGAAAGCGGTTCGGAGGAAGAAGTCACCAAAGAAGCATTGGAACAAATTGCCCTGCAGCAATACGCCAAAGCTCTCGAATTGCAAAGAAAAGGAAACACGAAGGACGCCACACAGCTCCTTAAAGATTTGTTAGACACAGAGCTGTTATACGATGTGAAAAAACCGGCGCAAGGTGAGAAAATATCAGGCCCGTTGCTTAATTTGAAGTATTTGTGCTACAAAAATTTAGCGTCGATTTTGAGTAGCTCTGATGTTGATGCGGCTATTGAGTGTTGCTGCGCGGCTTCTGAGCTAGACGACACCGACGTGACACTGTGGCATTGCCTCGGCCAGCTTTGTATGCGAGCCAAACGGTACGAGATGGCTTTGAATGCCTTTCAGCGGGGTACAGACCGCAACCCAAGGCATTGGCCGTGCCTCGATAAAATAGTCACACTGTTACTAGGCTTAGACTACAAAGAAGAGTGTATTTCAACCATCTATGATACTCTAGAACTAGATCCCGGTTACTTGAGAGGTTTAGCATATAGAAAGCACATTTACACCGCCTACCCGTATATAAGAGAATTTATGGAATATCTAAACCCAATATATAAATGGAATGAAAAAGATGATGACCCATTTGATAACGAAGATGCTGAGAAACTGTTAAAAGAAGCTGATGAAATACATGAAGAGTTTATAGAACAACAGCGGGCAAAGAAGTTCAAGTATGTATTGCCGCATTTAAAGTTACAAAAACCAATTAATAGTCTAACTTGGAGTTCAGTTGGAAACTCCTTGGTTCACATGCACCAGTACATTACAGAGAATTATTACAGTCACGCTTGTTTCATAGATATCATATTTGAAAAAGAAAACATAGAGGAACCTATGGAAGTTTGTGAAGAGTCAAAGAAAGTTGATGATCTAGAAAAAGCAGAAGAAAACGCGGAGAGTGACAAAAATAATGAAAATATGTCTGAAAATGATAATGAAGTGTCTGATAAAGACAAAGCTGCAACGGACACTGAAAAAGTTGAAAGTGATATAGAAATGGTTGCTTCAGAACCTCCAGCTGAAGCGCAACCTGAACTCAAAACTCAGAAGAAGCAACCCGTACGCAGACGAGGGAGCGCACTCAGTTCCTTGCAGCAGTGGGAGTGGTACACAAAGAGACGGTCTGGTCGGAAAAAGACAAACAAAACTGACAGACTCAATGATAATATTTATGAAACTTTAAGGAGAATGGTGCCAGTTGGTTTAGCCCCTGAAAATTCTGAGAAAAAAGATACTCAGACAAGAGAAACTTCCCCTGATGTTCCAGATCTCAACAAACTATTTGATGAAAAGAAACAGCCTGATAAGGATAAAGAGGAATATTTCGGTACTGAAAAAGAAAATAATGATGTACAGCTATTTATTACAAAGTATATTGAGGATAAGAAAGACATAATTGATATTTTAAAAGATTATTTGAACATTTTAGCTGAGAAATGGAGAGTGAAATGGCCTGAAGGTTTATCAGGAATATTTATTGAATGCAACAAATGCTACAGCAATCACATTGATGTGCCATCTTGCACTGGCGACTATGATGAGGAGTTAATACATTACACAACAGTCAATTTACTGGTGGAAGAATTTCTAGTCAATGACAAGTTGAATGCAAGTGGAGATAAAGAAACTCATACTCTCAATGTTGTGGAGTCTATCGGTTTGATTCTTAATCTTAAACCACATGTTTTTACTGGCATAAACTGCTTGGAAAATATGTTGCGGTATCTGTGGGTGAAGGTTCATATAAACATTTTAAACAAATGTGATGAATTTGCATTGGACAACCTATACCAACTATCATATGAATTTGAAGCCATAGGGGAACACAAGGAATCATACAATCTTCATTTGGTGAACTTCACATTTAAGCCAGTTATTGATATTAACGAAATAGATGGTTAC
The DNA here is from genome assembly GCA_963691745.1 of Ditula angustiorana. NCBI lineage: Eukaryota > Metazoa > Arthropoda > Insecta > Lepidoptera > Tortricidae > Ditula > Ditula angustiorana. The sequence continues at coordinate 1,404,117 of OY829490.1, forward strand.
ATAACATTCTTAGAAAGAAACAAGAAGTTATCAACAGTCATGGATCTATATGATCAAGGCAACTATGAGGAAGTGTTATCCATTATCATAGATTCGTTTGAACACTGCAAGACTATAGCCAGAAAACAAGAAGAAGAGATTTCCCTGGATTTTGCTGTTCAACTATGCCTCATTTTAGATACTTATTGGGCTTTAGGCAAAGTAAATGAATGCTTCAAGTGGTCATTAATAAGTTTGCATGAAGCTCTTAAACACTATTTCCGCTGCACATCTTGTTCAGAAGATTATAAAAAATGGACTGTTGCAATTGTTAAAATACTCTGCTGTATAGACCATATATTGACAACAGAAGGCTTGACATGTCTCGATGCAGCCTCCCAGAAAGAAATCAGTCAAGGATTAGAAGACCTAATTAGAATAATTGGTCATCAAGTTGAGACAAATGCTACTGAAATGCCTTTTGGTACTGTTATACCTTGGATTTTAATTTATTACATTTTACAGAGAGAAGAAGATCAGGGACGTATTGCTGTGGTTCCTGATGCAGAAAAAGTGGATAATGATAGTGTCCCAAATCCTCTGATGGTACTGTTTATTGGACATCAACAGTTAGGGAACAGAGGCTGGTGTTGCCATTCAGATGGGAAACTGCTGTACTTCATATTGGACACTGTAGTGCCAAGAATAAGATCTCCAGCCTTAGCGAAATCATCAGAGCAACTTGCGCAATTAATGGAGCAATGTGTTTACTGCTTATATGGTCACCCTAGTAGAAAGACAAAAGTGAAGTATTTTGAGGATCACAATGTAACTCCATATTCATTGGATTGGCACAGAGCCCAACAGTTGTACGAGATCTTTAGACCTTTAACAATGCCAGAGCTAGAGGGCAAGGTGTCCGCTATCAGTACAGATACTGAGCAGCTTTTCCATCGCATATTAGCGTTGCTTCCTCCAGAATGCGACGCGCAAAAGTATGTACCCGAAATCGAGAAATACATAAAAGGTATCAGGAGCAGACTTCCAGTTGTACCTCCACTTTTGTCGTACAAAATGAAAGATATATACTTTTTGCTGGGTGATCATTATTTTAAGAGAGAGGAACCCGATATGGCTGTTAAATTCAATATGCTTGACGTCGTCATTAATAACGATCGCTTTGAATCTTGGGCACAAATATCTCTAGCCAAAGTAACAACTCTAGAAAGGCCTTTGAAATCATGCAAGAATCTAAATGAGAAAGAGTTTTTGAATCCTGCCAGATGTATAGTAAGATGCTTCCAGCGATCTTTGGAGATTGACCCTAATCACTGCAACATGTGGGTCGAATATGGAATGTTCGTATACATCGTGCACTCATTTTGCTCTCGTGCGTTGAAACAAGCGAGCGAATCACTTAGCATGGAGGATTTCGCATCGTTAGAAAAGCAAAAAGAAGACATGCTTGATACGACTCAACAGTGCTTTACCGCAGCCGAAAGCCTAACCACGAACGATTATGATAAATCAAATGAAGAAACATGGCTCTACTATTATATGTTAGGTAAAGTTGCCGAAAAAAGAAGCAAACCACCCGCGGTATACTTAGGTTTTTACTCCAAAGCGGTTAAAATGCTACAAAGGGCTGAAGCTATTTACCCTCTAAAAATTATCTACAATGCTCCAGTGAATCTTTCTATTGAGGTATTGGAGTTGCACTACAGGATTCATGCATCAATATTGAAATACATAGAACAACATGAGAACAAGCCAATTCCTGTATCAGTCGGCAAGGTGTTTCAAACGTGTATTGACGAGTGGAAAAAAGGACCGTTTTCGAGGAAATCGGCTAAAGATCGAGAAGATGCAGCCTTGGAGTCGGAAAAATATGAGGCTAAGTCTGCAGATGAGCCTGTACAGGCAGCTAATATACTTAAACGTTCTGTTAGTGACGCGGGTGAGGAGGGCAATATTGATGCTAAAAGACTTAAACTAGAATCCGCAGCAGCGAAGGTAAGACGATCAGCTTCGTATGACACGGAAAGGTTAGCGAATAAAGAACCCAATCCATCGACACAAAGTTCAAAACAAACTTCAAATGCTGAGACTGAACCAACAAAAGATGCTGAAACAATTGTGGAGGTTACAGAGCCCAAAAATGAATCGAATAATAAAGAACTCGAAAAAGTCCCCGAAACTGAAAAGGCAGAGCTAACACCTGAAGTTGCTGAAAATACAGAAAAAGAAAAGTCAGACTCAGATAAAAAAGAAGAGAGTAGCAGTTCGTCTTCTTCATCCACTGAATCTAGTTCAAGTGACTCCACTTCATCCACCAGCACTGACTCAAGTAGAGATAGCGAATCATCCAGTAAATCCAGCAATGATTCCAGGCCATTATCAGAAGAAGAGATCATGAAAATTGTATCAGCTTGCATATATGCATTAGAAGACTGTGCCAGTAGGTTTCCACCTCATTATAAAGCTATTTACAGACTGGCTCATTATCATTTTTACTTCAAAAAAGGAAAGGATATTGAAAGGTGCCGTGATCTTATGCTATTTAATTTTACCTCAAGCTTTGGCTCATCTATTGGAGGACTCTTCAGTGAAAGAAGAACTGCTAATTTCTTCAACAACATCTGGAAGATACCAGTAGATGAAGTAGAAAGAGCTGGCGGCTTTGCTTTCCACATGAGTCGATGTGTCCTACTTACTATGGAGATTTTAAAAGAAATAGATGATCATAAAACACTGCTTGACTTGACTTTGCAACTGCAGAAAATCCCAGAGCCAGATAAAACGTACCTACGTGATTGTGATCGAGGCGAGCTAGCTCAGCAAGCTTTCTCCTTATCCGTTCTATCTCTTAAAGGACAGCTACTAAAGTTCTGTCAGCAGCCGGACTTAAAGAGCAACGAAATCGAACAACAAGCACTTAAAAGTCTCATGATAGATATATACAAATCGTACCAGCGAGTACAAAAACAATCAAACTCGAAACAATTCATTAACTTACTCGTAGATGCTTACAAACTTATAACAACCGCTCCTATAACAGATAACATGAATCTAGTTGACCTTAGTCTAAAATACTGTCAGTTTATCAAACAATCAAGTAATCATGATAACTTGGAAAAGACACAAAACGCGCAGAAGAAACAGGCTGCGAAAACGGCTGCTGCTGAAACTTTTAAGACTACTAGTCAAACAAAACCCAACCCTAAAATTCCGTCTAACTCCGCTTCCACATCATCAACGGCGCCGGCGACTGCTTTGCCGAAAATGTCTCAGCACGAAATGGCTGCGGCGTTCCAAAATTACTTGCCAATGTTGAACGACCCGGTGATATCTCAGCAAACCGCTGCAGCGTTGTCTCTCTCATACCTGAGCAATGCATTAGCAGGATATTCCTCACTACAGAACACACTTCAGAATTCTTTACAAACTTCGCTACAGAACTCTTTTCAAGCCGAATTTTACCGTCAATTTCTGGGACAAAGCTTCTCTTCGTACAACATGCCGCCCGCTAAGAAGCAAAAACGCGGTCCTAAGCCTTCTAACAGATCTAACCCTGTAAGCACACAATTAAAATCAAAGTCTTTTAGTTCAGCGTCAACGATGCATAAATCAGTGAGTACCTCGACGGGTAGCATACAAAAATCGGCAAGCGCTATACAAAAATCGACAAGCGGTTTACAAAAACCAACAAGTAGTTTACAAAAAACTACAAGCAGTTTACAAAAATCGACACCAACTCTAGCTCCGAGCATGGGTACCGTGTTGCCTTCGCTCCCCGCTTCAATGACAGCGGCACTTACGACGTACAATCCTCCGGCGTCGACGCACTCTCTACCAACTCAGGCGCATATGTCATCGGCATCGACCGTGAGCGCGGCTATTCACACTAAACCGCCAATGCCGCACCAGCAAGTGAGCCCAGGTAAAACACTGCAGGAGAAGCTAGCTGAGCGGCAGAAGAATATGCCTGCAATGTCCAAGAATGTTAGCACGCAGGAGATAAACGCGTCTATAAGTAGACTGCCGTCTTCACTGACAATTACTAAGACGGCAGTTCCCAAAGCGCCGGTTGTCCAGGGCAAGAAGCCCGAGGTCAAAAAGGCATTGTTCAGTGATGCAGAGGCAAGGCCTAAACCTACGATATCTTCGGATGAAGTCATTGTGTTGGATGACGATTAAATCGTGATAATATTTAGATATCTGCATATATAATCGTTCGATCAAAATGTATTCTCTATCTAATAATATAATATCAATTAAAGTTATAGGAAAACTGTAGTTTGATTTGATTTTTCCTGGCCAAATTACTTAAGAAATTATCATTGTATCTCAGCTGAAATGTACTTTTAGGGCAAGCAAACCCTCAGTCAGTACTTTGTAGGAAATTAAGGAAAAAATTAAGCTTATAGTATTTACAAAAAGTAATTTATTAGTACAATTAAGTAAACATAATTTACATAACATTAATTATTGACTATGTACAATGATATCTTCAGTTACTTATTAACTACAAAACAATATCTTCAGCATGTTAAATTTAACTTCGTAAAGTTCGTGTAACCCATCTTTTTATATATAGACTGTAGTTTCAAGGAGACAATATATTTAAACCCAACACAAAACTGGTGCTTTTGTCAGTCAATGGCATCGTGGGGCCCAAACTACAAATAGATCAATACATTTGATATAAAGTATGCTTATCAAAACCGGTTCAGCTGTTTTTAAGTCAAACTTTCTATCATCAAGAAAGAATAAAAAATGAATGTGTCCAATGCGTTATAAGAGACCACCGCGCCGGAGTTGGCTTTTCACTGTTTTTAGTAGAATTACAAAGCCAAATGTCATTAAGCAAAAGAATAAATATTTTAATAATGTGTGTAATTCAAATTATGCACAAAATTTAAAAATATGAATAAATATAATAACTATAAATATCATAATTATTATATTTAGGAATATGGTGTGTGTATGTTGGTCTTGGAAAATCCATGATTTGGGCGACCTTAGCACAAATATTATGCGTTTTCCATTTCAAAGAGTCCTGGCAACACTGATGTGATACAAACAGCACATTACAAAAAAACGCTGAACGCTTTACATAACATAAAGTAACATTAAAGTACTCTGTACAAATAGAAGTCTTTTAGCATGTGGCTGAAGTTAAAACCCATGAGAAGCGATGCGATGTACGCCAGCGTTAGCGCCGGGAGAGGCAGCAGGAACACCCGCGCATTGCTCAGCATTGGGAGGTCTGTGGGAAACAGATGTAAATAATTTTATGTATATTAAGTACAGTACCTGTGGGCCTAATGACCGGCCAAGATTGGTTTATCTCTATGTGCGGTATTTTCTTGTGACAGTGTGACAGAGACGTAAGAAGAGATAAGTGAAACCTAGACCGCTCATGTTAAGGCCACTGAGCGACCGAGCTCTGCTCAACACATGTTAAAAAATGGAGGAAACCAATTTTATAGTTGCCAGTAAACATCTTGAACAAAAATCACGTGGCGATATCTTCGCGCATCACGTACACATTAGTAATAGAATCAGCTACTGAGAAGTCAAGGTTATTGCTCAAGAAGTTTGCCAGGAACTCGACCAGGAATTGGATCTAGAAAGATCAAATTTTCGCCCCCTTAAATCCTTATTGTTAATGTCATCGAAGTTGTTAGAGCCGTTTTCGTGAACGCGAATTACGAACAAATATAAATACTAGCTTTTAACTGCGGCTTCGACAGCGCGATATTATTTTGTTTCCATTGTACTGGATAAAAAGTAGCCTAGGTATGTTTTAATCAAAGACATGATCTAGTTGTCTACCAAATTCGATCTAAATCCCTATGGGCCTTTAATGCGAGATTGAGGAACTTTTATCAAAACATTCGCATATATTATATTACTAGAAAGTATAATTTGTTAACATAGGATAAAGTGTTATGGACAATCGACAAGAAATCTACCCTAAGCCCTGATTTACATGAACAGATAAGACGTTGGATAAAAAAAACAGGGCTAATTAAGTCCCACGTCATAAGCCTTTAGACGCATGATGCCAAAAACGCAAAACGCCAACATTAAGAAAATATGAGCGTCTGCTATGTCGCGCGGGCGCACGCCTATCGAACAAATAGTATGAGCTCTTATAGTATTTTTCTATGGGCGTGCACCCGCTCCGTGCGCCCGCGCGACTTAGCGGACGTCCTTAAGGTATTCTCACAAAGCTTTAAATTATTAACTGAGAAAAATTGCCAATACTGAGAAATTAAGAGGAAATTTCTTAATGAACTATACTGCAAATGACACAAACTGTGGTGCTTTAGTTGTAAAAAGTATTAGGTATACTATTTAATGTGCGTTAAGTTGACAATTTCAAACCGAATGGGCGGTACAGCTATAACAGTACGCCTCAACACTCCAGACTTACCGCTGCCAACAAGCTTTCCATAATCTGAAAGTTAATTGTAAACTTTCAGATTATGTACGTTAATGTTTATTCCCATTCCATAACATTAGACACGATTAAATAAATAAATAGATCGGGAGAATTTGCACCATTTGACCTAATCCCAAACTAAGCAAAGCTTGTACTATGGGTACTGGATAACGGATATACATACTTATATATATAAATATACATACTAACATACATATAACATCCAAGACTCAGGTACAAACATTTGCCCCTCTTGGGAATTGAACCCGGAACCTCTAGCTTCATAGTCAGGGTCACTAACCACTAGTATCCAGTCGTCAAGGATGGGGTCGAAAGTCGATTAAGGACGGATAAATAGTAGAAAGTCCTAAAAAGTGCAAAAAAATTCTTAGAAATTTCTCATACCTATTGAAAGATAGCAATTTTGGAGAGTCCCTCTGCAACAAGTTGTAAAGTTTTTACGTACGTGAACATTTTCTCAGAAATTTCTCGCATTAATGAATATGGAATGGGGTACAGGTATACATTTACCTACTAGCTTTTTGCTTTAAAATTGGCAATTACCAACACTACAATATGTAGATACAAACAGCCACAAACTTAATTGATCATTAAAGAGGGAATTGAGAGAATTGTCTATGCTCGAAAGGGATATATCAACTTCATAGTGCAGAAAGTATAATGTCACTTTCTCTCAGTTCAGTCTTTAATGGTTACTTATTCGTGTCTTTGACTGAGCAACTACGATAAATATGTGAATAATTCCGGGAAAAAGTAGCTGAACACTCGAAGAGGTCAACAATATCTAAACACGTCTCTATTGTCAAGAGAGTTTGAGCTTGTTTACATCGTTTTGACGTCTCCAATTAATCAAATACTTTCTGTATACATGGTCGTGTACCGAATCAGTCTACATCGCTCACGTTTTCGGACCGAATCCATCGAAATGAGAAAACTATAGAACTGTGTACAACGCAGTGGCAGAGTAGCCGACCATAGTCTATTTGGTAGACTATGTTGGATAGCCTGAGTAAAACTGTCTGTGCCAATTGTCAAGTAAACCGCTCTGTGTTTTGTACGTTTTAAATTGGGGTCATATTTTTAGTTCTGGTAGCCGACGCCTGTGTCGCTGCTAGTTAGAAAACTTAGAAGCACTTTATTCACTTACGATAAGATTCAAAGTTGAACCAATGGCTAAATATTGAAAGCCCCTCTTTACCTGCTTCACCCCGTCGCACGAGCAAGTGAGCGATCTATTGTCTTATACCGATGACCGAATCACACTCATAAGACTACCGTAACATCATGGATTTGGCTTACATCGCTAACTCTGGCCAGTAAACGTTCACAGTGCTCAGCACGTTTACGTTCAAATTGTTAACGCCTAACAGTGTTAGCGATCTAAGCCAAATCCATAACGTCGTCAATGACGTTACGGTAGTCTTGCGAGTGTGATTCGGTCCGAAAACGTGAGCGATGTAGACTGATTCAAAACACGACTACAGTAGGCGTTTAAAAGAATAAAATAACTTCATATAAATAAAGCTCTAAGGTAAAAATACATTACGTAACAAAATGAAACTTACTGCTGTAACCGAGGAATGTGATGTACAGGTAATAGATGATGGAGGCCAGCCAGAACGTGTTCGACACGAAGCATGATAGGATCCCCGGTTGGCTTAAGAGACCTGGAAAAGATAACGAAAAACTATAAAAAACTAGGCCAAGGCTATGAACCGTATCTCTTCCCAAAGGTTGTCAGAAGAGATCGTCGCTCAGCGATAAGACCGCCTGTTGAATCCCTTGTAAAATTTCCCTGTGTGTGTTCTTTAATTTTGTTTACTTGTGTGAATCAATAAAAAGTATTTGTTGTTGATGTATGTCAGGATCGTAGCAAGTGGGAATTCGTGGTGTCTGCCCACCTCTTCGGCATCAGCCGTGACTTTGTGTTTATGGATCGGTAATAAAGTCAAATGCATCGATTGTCCATACTGAGATATTTAATATGCAAAAAAATCGCCTTTGTTCCCAACGAGTCACACCCTCAACTGTCACACTATGACTCGTTGGGAATATTTTTACTAAAAAAATCACAACCAGTCACACTGTTACTAGATGGGACAGTATTTGATATTTATTCCCAACGAGTCACACCCACTGTGACTCGTTGGGAATACTTTTTGCTACAAAAAATCCCAACTAGTTACACTGTTACTAGATGGGACAATTTTAATATCTGTTCCGAACGACTCACACCCGCACGTAACGCAAAGTATTCCCAACGAGTCACAGTGGGTGGGATTTTTTTAATAAAAATATTCCCACGAGTCACAGTGTGACTCGACGGGAACAAACCAAAAATCGGGAGCCCAAGATCAGTCATACCTACTAGAAATCCCGATTTGGAAGCCCTGATTCTGCCTTAGTGAAAAGGGCTTACTGTTCGAGCAACAGGAGCTGGTCGGAAGCACTTACTATTGAACAGTACAATCTGCAGGCAGTGCAGCAACGACAGCGGAGGGAAGAACGCGTTGATGTGCACGTCGAACGCGTACCCCCACTCCACGTCCGGGGACGCCGGGTCGCGGCGGAGGTACCGGTTGCTCACGTACCTGCAAAACGTTCAAATACTTACCCCCCTATTCATAAACGCCTCGTAAACGTTTGTTAGTTAACATTTTTTATGTCTTTATCTGTCATTGTGACGGTTGTCCTCAAATGAAAGGGACAAAACATTTGTTAGCTTAAAAATATTGTTAAGTTTTTATGAATGTATGTCTGTTTGCATATGTGCGGGCTGCGACCCGTCTTGAGTATTTACCTGCGTGCCAATAAATCAGTGTGCAACGAACTGTCTTTGTAATTGTTCGCGTACCCTCTCACTATATCACAGAATAAATAATAGTACTAACGTACAGAAACTTCTCTTTTTCGACCACCATTAAACGAATTCCAACTTTATGATCAAGCACAAAAAGTTCGTATTACTTCATAAACATTCGCCAGGCGGCATGCGTCAAAAGGAAGGCGCCTTCCTTTTGCCCGCAATGCTCTGGCGCACCGCTAGGGTTGGGCTGCTTACTGTAATACTATCAACGCGCGACACAGAGTGAGCGGGCGCGCGCGCAGCAAACTGGCAACCTACTGCGATTAACCTATGCCATAGGTAATGCGGCGATCGCACCTACAGTGCGGAGTGGAACCCCCCTGACTATACGTAGGTAACATCATCCTCCCTTGTCTTAAGGGGTCGTTCATAAATTACGTCACATAATTTTTTACATTTCAAGACCCCCCTTTCGTCTCGTTTTTTTTTGTATCTCTTTGACACAGGCTGTCATGTTTGGTTAACCCACCCCCCGCATGAGCGTGACTTTTATAAGTATTAGACCACTCTGTGAGACCGTATATTATAATTGATCTTTGTAAAACAGTTTGCAAATCAAATTCTGTCACTCAAAAAGCAAAGCTGAAACAAGTTTCTCTTAAAAAGATGAGTAACATAAGTTTTCTTATGAATGAGCCATTTAAATAGTTATTTTAATTACCAGAAAATAGTGGAGACCAGCAACCCGGCTCCGATGAAGTCCACAAACACCACGAAGATGATGAAGAGCACCAGCTGCCCCCAACCAAGTCCCATGCCAAGCGCAAAGCACACCGATGACACTGCGGAACAAACAAAAGTTTAAAACTATTTTTTTATTGAAATCATCACTAAACACTATCATTACAGGTGATTACGCCTAATGCGATAAAGAATCAAATACAGTCAAGGAAATTGAAACACGTACCACCGTAGAACCTAGTCGAAGAGACATACGCAAGACATTTGTATAACATAGCCTGGCGTTTAACGCGTCGCGTAATTGCGATAGGGTTCTAAGGTGGTATATGAATATATTTCCCCTACTGTACACATTTCAGCCGTCCAATCTTTATAAGGCCAATAAGTGTCATTTTGTCTATAACACATAACAGCCCTTTAGTGATTGGACGACAGATTTTATGGTCTGTAATATATTGCAAGACAATTCTTCTGAATTCACTCAGAGTGCAATTAAACAGGTCAATTTAATCAGCTGTCTGATTGAGAGTAGTGAGAGCATTATTGTGTGTTCTGAGGTACCGTGAATGGTGCTTAATAATAAAAAAGTACCATAACTCAATCTAACCCATTTAAATAAATATTGCTGAAAATGTTAACTGTACCCTGTGGCTTTAATGTAAAATTTATCTATTGCTATCCCATAGTTTTTTTTTTTTTATTTATATTTAGGATTCTCTATTTCCAGTGACTTCTTTACTTTAGATTTCCCATTTAATTGTTTAGAAAAACATTATTACCATAAAGTGTTTTCCCTGATAAAGCACCATTTCAGTGTAAAAATATGATTTAACTACTCATTAATGTCTCTAAATGCGCTAAACCGTTTTAGTTCACTTTCATTTAATGACCTTGACCAATAGACTATAAAGACTAAAATATAAGTAATACTTACAGAATAACCAAATGCTAAGTAATACGAGGAATGCTGGGTCGTCTCTGGCAAATTGTGATCTTGTGTCTGAAAAAAATAATTCAGTCACTTAATTTTTTTTTCTGGAAAGAAAGGAGGCCAAAAATGGGATGATAAGTGACCACTGCCACTCATGGGACTGTCTCTATTCGACTTTGGTTCTACCGTAAGCTTATAACTGTAATTGTGATTAAAAACAAAAACAAAAATAATGGGGAGCAGCAACTTCAAAAGAATCACTAATTGATTGCCAATCTTTAAGCTTTAGTAGGCCTCTAGATCTCTGTATGAAACACAGAAGCCAGCTACTACTTCACGCTTGTAATCTGTGAGTAATGTAGGTGTTGCAGTAGTCTCACTTTCATAAATATGAAAAATATCCCAAATCAGGGAAAATGCATGAAATACTGGCATTTGCCTTATGAAAAGCTTGCTTGGGCGATATGTTGAACTAAGTTAAACTAGGTCGCGCTTTTCTGTACCCCGTGCATACTTTTAACAATAAGAAGTTGGTTAGAAACAGAATAGCAAATTGGCATAATTATCGTCTCTTTAAATGTTGTTATTTAAACTACCAACTAATCTAGTTTTTCTAAAAGGAACAGCCGCAATGCAGAAAATGTACCAAGAGATGCGCCACGGAAATAACACTTAAGTTTAATAAAATATTTGACGGTTTTGAGACTGGCAGTCTATTCAATACATTGTCTTAATTTGCTCGAACTAAGCTAAATATAAAATATATATATAAACGTGTATACTTACGATTTCTATAGTTGAAATTCCTGAACACTTTCTGGGGTGACACGAAAAGGTAAACCATTTGCCATGCCGCGAACTCGAAGTCCATTTGATTGAATTGAAAGAGTCTCCGCAGGTATTTGTACCGTTTGACGGCTGCGCTGGCGGTGGTAGGCTGGGCAGCCGGGGCAGGCAGCGGTGAGGTGCTCCGGGGATAATTAAATGAACTAGAACTCGGAGTTGGCGATGTCGCGTACTTCATTTTCGACACTTAATTTCTCGTCTAACCCGACGGGTAAGCAGGAAAGACGCTCAACTTGCCAGAGCACAGTTAGAGATGTTAGTTATAAGAGCATTGGTAATCAAATTACTTGTTTATTTTCATTGAAATTATTCAATAATTGGGATTAATCATGAATGGAGAACTGACGCTGACATGACATTGTCTGTTTTGTGTGTGACTGTCGTGTCGTGTCATATTTGACATTGACATATGACTTTTTTATTATCCCGCATAAAACAAGAGGATCTAAGTCTATACAGCCCTGTTATAATTGTAAAATGAAAGGGCTGACCTTAACTTTTCTTTAAAATTAAGGATTAAGCCTGCTGTAAACAATGGTAAACAAGCACTGTGAGCATTGAGCTAACGAGAGTAAGATCCTGTGTGTTCAGATCTTTTTTACCTCTTTGAGTGTTTAACCATTTCAAACTCATGGAATAAAATAATTCATTCGCGAAATGAGGCAAAGTAGGTAATTTAAATTAAGGGGTAGAGTGATTTATGTATTTTTTGATTTTTTGTAATCGAAATTTACTTCCATTTTTTTTTTGTAAACAAAAAGAAATTAATGAAAAAAAATCGGAAGTAAATTTCGATTACTTACAAAAAAATTAACAACAAATGGCGTCATCTCTCGTCAGCTAACGGGCATTCATAAATGAGCAAGTTGAATGAGATAACTTGATTCAGTTTCTCATAGATGACACCGCGGGTAGTTATACCCTAAAAAAATCAATAATGTAATGACAATGACCGTAAAAAAAAAAACACATTGAAAAATTCGCAGGGTATGGTACTTAGTTGGGGATGTGGCGAAACTGGCAAAGCGCAAGGCACGGATGCTGATGTTGCAGGTTCGAGTCTTGCCATTACCCTAACTTTTCTTTGTGCTGCCATTATCATTTAAATTTATTTGAATGTTAATTACGTGGTATATTATTTATTATTTTTGAGGGTGAGAAAAAAACAACGTCCACACTTATATTATTTTTATTTACATTTGAAATTGCTACTCAAATTATTTATTAAACAAAATTGTTCCCATGTGCTTGCGTCTTTGAGTATATTTTGCTCCAAAACTTACATCAAACGTCTACTATTTTTATTATCGCCTTGTCGGCCTGTACTACACTATTCTTACCTTTATTCCTTACATTAAAACTATAAATAACAGTCAATTAACTTTATCACAAAAACATTACACAAGTACCAAAAGCATGATAAATTAAAAAGCCAGAATTAAAATAAATACGAATGCCACATGTTTCCATTATCTATGGCAATTTCCGTTAGTGACTAAATTAATTATTTTCTGTAAGTTGGTAACTGGCAGAAGCCGTTTCGCAGACAATTTAAATATAATAAGTTGGTAACTGCCAGATACAATTATAAATTGATGGCTATAAGACACCCGTAGACATATATGTACAGGTGGGAGGGGTGAGGAGGTTCATGATCCCCCTCAAGAAGCAAGAATTATGCCACCACTTTATGCTATTTACTTCTTCCCACCAGCAAAACTTATATATGTATAAATACAAAGCTACTTAGGTACCATGACATTCTGTTTATGTCTTGTCAGACGGGCGTGGACCCGTGTCTCTTTTATAACAGTTTACTTAATTAAAAACGGACTGGATTCCTTGCGTTTGCTTACAAGCATGAGGCATCCCTTTGAAGGAAGCGATCAGTGGGGTAATTTTGGACTTTCAAACGTTCGACACTCGCTCGCCAATCAATGGCGTTTAAAATGTACGTTAGGATGGTATACTTTTAGCCCACGGCTGGCAAGTGTCAAGCGCTCGAAACTTAAAAATCGACCCGCTGTACTAGTTTAAGGCTGCTTTTCCACCAGAGATGTGCGAGGATGCGTAGCGTGAGATGTGTTTGTAAGAACCAATAGAATCGCTTCATTTAGCACGCCTCGGTCAGCACACCTCTGGAGGAAGCGGCTCATTGGTCCTTTACAAAGACATCCCTCGCTACACATCCTCGCACATCTCTGGTGGAAACGCATCCTAACGCGTGATTGTGTCACATTTGTTTAAACCAAGTGCTGTTGCATCCAGCCAGCGTAGTGCGTTAACCGGGTATATACGCCCGGGTATCCAGGCTCGCCGCACTTGTTCCCGAACGAGACCACCCCGATCTGCGTCCAGCGCCCGTTCACTTGCAGCATCAGGGGACCCCCGGAGTCTCCCTGTAACAGATGAACAATTTTATGATTATAAAGCAATTTCATGATTCAAATTATGTGATATGCAATGACAATACGAAGAAAAATCTCGGGGATTAGGTAGGACTCGAAACTGCAACACTGGCATTCCATGCCACGCTGTAACCATTGAGATCTAGAACATTGGACCCCAAGACAAACAAATTTTCCTGTTTTTTTTTTCTGAAAAAGGAAAGAAACAAAGTACATCTGCGGGTCACCAGATGGGAATTGATCACCGTTCCCTTTGGGAACCATTCTGGTGTGGACCCAAAAAGGTTTGCTAATCTGTTGCCAGTTTTTAGGAGCTTTCATGTCTGAGCCTCCATCACTTACCGCGTAAATTACAATAGTACGCTACCACTACCCATGGTATCCCTTTCGTGAAACCACCAACCAGCAACTGGCTACATCATGGTTCTTCCGTTACAAAAACGGTGCTGCGTTTGCAGCGTCTACGTATCTTTACCTGGCAAGCGTCCACGCCGCCCCTGGTGTAGCCAGCGCAGAGGAAGGCCTCGGTGATGGGCTGGAAGTAGGCCTTGTCGCAGTCCTCGTTGCGCCACACCGGCAGGCGCGCCTCCAGCTGGCGGCTGCTCTCGGCGCCGCCGTAGCGCGTCGTGCCCCAGCCCACCACGGTGGCCACGGAGCCGTCGAACTGCCTCCGGTAGAGGTCGCCGCTCGGCAAGCAGATGGGGATCACGTATTTTGATTTCTGGACGCTTTCTGGAAACCGAACAAAAGATTTTCTTAAGTTAGAAAATACAGCCGACTCGTTTGTAGCGAACATGTACAGCTCAATGAATTTTAAACTATCTCATGTCATAATTTAAGTGATTAAAAGATCTTACTCGCTAACGATTTGATACCACGCGCTTTCATATTATGCAATTAGGGTTTTTCCTGTGGAAAGTACAGCCCTGTGTTCGAAAGGTAGACAAATTGAAAAGTTTTCTATAGTTCCACGGTTGCACATAGCAAGTCTGGCTTATTAATAGAAGCAGACGAGTTTGTTACTTGTTCAACATGAGGAGAAGGAGAATGGAACGAAATAAAGGAGAATGGCGTGCAATGGAGCAGGCCTATTGCAACCGACGGTAAAGATCTAGTGAAGAAGAAACGATAATTGGTCAGCACATCAGCTTAACTGTCACAAACCCATGAAAGACCTCTAGATACTGAACTGATAGAACTCACCAGCCAGCACGAGCACGGCGATGTCGTTGTAATATCCCACTCGGGAGAACTGCTCGTGCGCCCTGACAGCCACGACGCGCAGCGTCACTGGGCGCGACGGCTCGTCCTCCCGCGCCAGGTCCACATCTCCTAGACGCACGCTGAACTGCCGGGGAGGAAACCTGAAACAGTAAGGTCATCAGCGTCATTTCCAGTCCAAACCGGATTACACACTACCGCACCTTAATCTCTTTCGAAGACGCAAAGAAGGACCACAAAAGCCTTCTGTGTCACGTTAATTCGCTCGTATTACGTTTGATTTATGCCATACTCGTAGATATCAAAAATAACATTTGGAGTTATGGTTGTTAGTAGAGGCCCGGCTCTCTATTAAAGAATGATTCTCTAATAACATCCTCACGATTTATAGGGAGTCAACAATCCCGAAAACTTCTAATGAACAGAGAGAGGCGGACAGAAGTGAGAGAGAGAGAAGAGTGAGGAGGAAGTTCAGTACTACTATGGATTCCAAATCTGGATATGGCGGGGAACCTCGGGAACTTAGGGAGGCATGAACCTGTAGGCGTTGTTTGAGGCATAAACACATTGCCACTTACGGCCTCTGCTTCGAGTCCCTAGTGCAATGCGCGGCGGTGAGCACTTGTCTCGTGCCCACCAGAGTTCCTCCGCACCAGAACTCTCGGCGCTTGTTACCGTGAAGGTAGATAGCCACCATCCACGGCCACGTGCCGGGTTTAGACTCCGTCCCACCAACTATTCGTCCACCTTCATCTTCTCTTTGCCCACATTCTGGAAAGGACGTTTCAAATTGTTTAATAATAATTATGGTCTTGATATATGTATACATGTTTTTTGAAGCATGCTCGAAATAAGCCTGCTCTATCTCTGGATATTTTTGCTTTTGATAAGCATGATTATATGAAAGAAGGTCTTGTCAAAGCAATCGGATCGGGTCAACTAGCTAAGTTTAGTGCAAAACGCATCCCGAAATATCGGCATTAATACCTATCAGTACTCTTAAACCGTTACTATTTAGAGTCACGTAATCTTAGTAATATGCGTGACTTTAATGTCACGGCATCAGCTTCGGCAGTTTATAGCGTTTCGTTTTGCTTATAAATAAACAGAGTTATTTCATTAGGTTCAAAATCTTACCGCTGATGTCGACGATGTTTGAGAAGTTAGATATAACTGGAGGCGGCACCGTCACAAATGTAGTCGATGGTGGTGGTCGAGGTGTAGTCACAGTTGCTACGCTTGTAGTCGGCCTGCTAGTAGTCACAGGTCGCGGTCGCTTCGTAGTCAACACCAAAATCGCAGTCGGCTTTTTAGTTGTCGTCGGCTTTGACTGCGGCCTGGGCGTAGTCACTGGTACCAAGTAGGTAGGTTTACTTGTAATTAGCACAGGTTTTTCGATCGCCGGAGTAGACGATACTACAGCGTTTTTGGGACAACAGACTCCTGGAACGAAGTTATCTTTGAAACAAAGAGATTCTCGCAGACTGATCAAGTTTAGCAACAATTGAGGACAGTTGCTTAAGTCTTCGCAAATCCCTGCTTCACCATCAGGCGTAGTGCATGATTTATAGTCGTAGGTATCCCCTGTTGCTATTTTTGTGATTGGAGCGTCTGGTAAAACTCTTGGCAAAGCTTTTTTCACTATGGGAGCAATTTTGTCTGTCACGTTTCTGCCTAGAACGTTCGTGCTTATTGTGTACAAAGCTTGCGGAAGCTGTTTTAAATTAGGATCTGTTTCATCCTTCTCTTCTTCGTTGACCATGTCAACTAGGTAATGGCCGACTGTATTTATGGCACCTAAAGTTTCAGATATTCTGGTGAACGCTGATTCGGAGAGTAAGCGTCCATCATTAGGATTGTTTGATTCTGAATTAATAAAATCAAATGCGCCTCTGCTTTGATAGTTCTGAGGGCCTTGATGATTTAGGTCATAGGAGCCGCTTTCATGTGTCCTGGGACCAAAAGGGGATTGGTTAAGGGAGAGTAAACGTCCATCGCTAGGATTGTCTTTTGTTTCTGAATGAACCAAATCAAAGCCGCTCCTGGTTTGATAGTTCTGCAGCCCCTGTTGTTGGTTATAGGAACCGCTCTCGTAATTTAGTCCTTCGACTGGCCTGGGACCAAAAGGTCCCTGGTTGTAGGTTGTCTGCGTGTTGTAGTATTGCGTGGGGTCTGGCGACCGTTTTCTCGGTGTAGAGAACTGCCAGGGCGGGTTTCTGGGTTGGTGGGGATCGTGCCATTCAGCCTGGCTGTGCGTGAAGGAAACTGAAATGAAACTGAGCCTTAGTACGGTTGTAAGAGGACTATTTATGATAACATTATGGAAAAAAGGTGATGTATTCAATAATAACGAAGAGTTCGGCATTGATGCATACCTACCCGGGTGAAGAACTGGATACTGGCATTGTATTTGCGCGATGACGAAACCTGAAACAAGCAGATAAAGTTTATTCATTAATTAATATTGAAATAATACTCGTTTGAGCTAACAGATATCAATTAAAAGGAGGCCTACTAATACTTCGCTTACGATAAATTGTTTTAAACTTTCGCGATTTTAACAAATATTTAAAGACAGCCGGTGCAATTACTGGCACAAGAGGTATTCCATCTTAGCCCTCTGGGTTGGCAACGCATCTGCAATCTTCTTGGTGATGCGGGCGGTGGAGGCGGTGGTGATCACTTACCATCCCGTGACCCACTTACTTGTTTGCCTTCCTATTTCATAAAGAAATATTTTTATAACGTCATCGTAATTATATTTTTTATAACTTTATCGGGACTTACACGGGATAAAAATATATTGATAATTTACCTCGACGTTTCGGCCATGTTTCATCGGCCGTGGTCACGAGTATGGCCGAAACGTCGAGGTAAATTATCAATATATTTTTATCGCGTTTAAGTCCCAAAAACGTTATAAATACTGCGTTTACGGTTTGCAAGTGGTCTACACTCGAGTACTTTTTCGCCCCAACGACCATCAGTTTTATGAGCAATAGTGCGCACTGCCCTTTAAGGTTTGCAATTAGCAGAGCTATATCGGTGACTTTGGTTCTTCTGCGGACCGTTTTGTACCCCCTTGAAAAAATAACATCAGTAGCAACTTTTGCTAACATTTGTTCAAGGTCAGAGAGCAGGCCCCCAATTCTGGCACTCATCGAGATTCATCTGACATTCGAGATGTGCCAAAATATGACAGATTTTGAAGTGATTCGTCAGCTCTTTTTGGCTTATCTCGAGTGTGACTTCATCTCTAATGACGCGAGAATTGCTCCGCAGCTTCTGTTCTAATGAGACGCCTATAATTTTCATCGATTTCATTGATGTTTCGGCGTAAACTAATGTTTTTTTTTTCGAGTAGGTTCAGCGCTCTGGTATTTCGAAACCGTTTATTTATTATTTAACGGCGATCAGTGGCGGCGATTGACACCAAATTCCGAATTATTTCAAAACAATTGGAAAGTAAAACGTAATTGGCATGTAAAATAATGAAGTGATAGTTATTATAATTGCGTTATGATCTCGGTTTGACAGTGAATGAGTCAGACAGAGAGAGCGATGCGCGGGAGTTGCGTAAGGCTGGCTTTTTTCGGATCTCCTCAACCGGACCTTGCCATTACTTAATGTTTAAGAATGTTGTTGTTTGTTTGTTTTATTTTTATTTTTATGGACCGGTTGGATTAGCGATCTTGGCAAACGTAGCGTGGGCCGCCTTCCAGCCCGATGGCGAGACGACCTATACAGGCAGGCAGATGCGACTGGATGCCTCAGCCAGAGAACAGCCCCCAGTACAGTCAAGGAAATCCAAACACGTACCACCGCAGAATCTAGTCGAAGTAACATACGCATGACATTTGTATGACAGCGTGGCGTATAACGCGTCGCGTTATTGCGACATGGTTTTAAGGTGGTACTGGTATATTTCCCCTACTGTACCACAAAATATACAAGTGCCGCAATTTGACATAATTGTAGAGTTTTTCATACAAAAATGTTACAAATTTGTTAAATTGTAGCAGTTGTAAGTTTTGTGGTAGGCCCCAGGGCTTTGTGGTGCGCCTTCGAATAGGCCTGTGTCCAGCATGTACTGCTATGGGCTGAGATGCTTTTGACGCAGTACTGACGGTTTATTTTTTGTTGCTCAGGGTCGGCCCTTGACGGCAAAAGAACATGTCTGTATACCTACTTTACGTGACGTTACGTTACGTTTGAAAAATGGGCGGCGATAGAAGAAAAATATTTTTTTAAACTTTAAATACGAAACTGGCAAACGCATGGCACGGAATGCTGCGGTTGCAGATTCGAGTTCTGCCATTACCCTAATTTTTCTGTGTTGTGACTTCTTTGATCGTGTATTTAAACTTAAATGCTATGCAATCATAGCATTTAAATTTAAATACACGACCGAAGAAGTCATTCGCTTGTAAGATATTACGGTTTTATGTAATTTTTAGCAATTAATCGGCACTTACGCTGGCTTGTAATCTAGGTCGCGCGTGAACTACCCCCGTTTCTGTTCGCACGCGCAGACTCTATAAGATCTACGAGTATCCTGTGATTCTCTAAGCCAGCGGTTCTCTAAGTTTTTTAAACAGAACCTCTTTGAAATGCGAATTATTTGACGGAACACTTAAATAAAAAACAGTGTTGAACTATCGTCCAGAGGGGTGTGTTTCAGGTTTTTTTTCACCTTAGAACCAGTATTCACACGGAGCCCTCACAAAGGCTTTGTGGAGCCCTAGGGCTTCGCGGAGCACACTTTAAGTATGGCTCTAAGCACTACAGCGACAGCGCGACGCCGAGGCAGCGTCACGTTTTCTTCTAGCGCGAGCATGAGTGAGCGCTAGTGATGCTTCGACATCGAACTTGTTGCTGATGCGCTTAGAGAGACTTGTTTTCTTTTATGTTCCGGTTAGGATAAGTGGGCTCTCTCTGAAGTAGGGGACCAACTGTCCTGTATTTTCCTGTTATTTTATTTGTCCCTTTTTTCAACTATAATTGTGTCCATGTCCTGTATTTTAATAAGAAAAATACAGGACCATACCAACAATAACTTGGTCCCGTATTTTTACATGGCTCCTGTAATTTTAGATCATAACAATATGTACTGTAAAATGAGCACTCAGAGTGGGTCCTTACTCTGAAGCCACTCTTATCACCAGTACGTACAGTCAAGGAATTAAATTTCCAACCCACCTAAGGTTCAATAGCATATAGCAAACTGTCACCATAAGAGCTATAGAGCAAGACGTTAGTTTGACATATCGACCTTAATGCATTGCGAATGTCAGACGACATTTCAACGAAATGGGTAGGGAATTAAATTCCTTGACTGTACAATACAAATATGTAAGTATACTAAACCCTAGTTAAGGTATTCTCAGCAGATGCCATATTCCGAGGCGCTCTGTGGTAGATTCAGTTTCATTCATAATTGAATATGGACGGAAGGCGAACGAACAAGTGGTTCACCTGATGGTAAGTGATCACCACCGCCCATAGACACCCGCAACACCAAAGGGATTGCAGATGCGTTGCCAACCCAGAGGGCTAAGACGGAATACCTCTTGTGCCAGTAATTGCACCGGCTGTCTTGCTCTCCACGCCGGAACACAACAGTGCAAGCACTGCGGCTTACCGGCAGGATTAGCAAGCAAGATGGTGGTAACGATTCGGACAGACCTTGCACAAGGTCCTACAACCCGAAAACTAACTTTAACTTTCGTTTTCCCAGTAGTGGGACACAAATATGGGCTATTACAAAACGGTAGTTGTAGGTATTTTTTACTGTGTTAATTGTCATAGACTTTTGTCATCTCACTTTTCCTGTGAACGTGGAACCAGAAAAAGGTTCGAGACGTCGGAAAAAAATTCGTCGCAATATACGTGACAAACATATACCGTCTCATTTGTTTTATTTCAATAACTAACCCTACCAAACATAAATATTTACTAACACAAAAATTGATAATAGCGAAATACAAGAGGGAAAAATATTGTAGCCCAGTCAGGCGTGCACATTGCATAACAAACTCAACGTTTGCCCTCATTTCCTTCGGAAAATACGACTCGTTAGTAATTCAATTCATATACTTCGAAATACGTCGATTCCTAAAAGGTAGTGAAACTTGACGCTAATAAAATTCTAGTGTTCAAAAAAATATGACGATTTCTCAAAAGAAAAATCATCAGAAATGGATCATCTATTCTTCTTCATCGGTTCTTCTAGGGTCCTTCAGTCCTTCACGTATCGTTCCTTCCACAGACTGCGATCGTAATTGCTAATGTAGAGCAAAAAAAACTATTTTTTTTAATGTATCAATTTTTGTATAGTCGACCAAGTAATTGCTTGACCACTTTTGAACCTTACCCCTTTGTAATATGGTTGAAAAGTGGTCAAGCAATTTCTTGGTCGACTATATAATAGGTAAATAGGAAAGCAAACGGGTAAATGGGCCAGGTCATTGGGAGATTGCAGGTGCGTTACCAACCCAGAAGTCTAAGATGGAATACCTCTTGTGCCAGTAACGTCACCGGCTGTCTTGCTCTCCACGCCAGAACAACAGTGCAAGCACTGCTGCTTAACGGCTGGATTAGCGAGCAATAATCCAGGCGCACCTTGCACAAGGTCCTACCACCCGCAAAATCCTTTGACCTATGTATAGCTTCCCCAATTCACTCTTTTTTCCATGAATGTGCATATCAGCCAATTAAATAGTTAACGCAAAACAATGCGCGGGCGCCGGCGCCGTCATCTGACATTCACCGAGTAAGCGGTTGCATAACGGTGACATCAGAGCTTTCACTGCGATGTATGCGGGTCATTGAGTCAGATTCGGTTATGGCGGTCAGAACAAAGATGTCACGGATTCATATTCATATAATTATAAGTAAAGTAAATTATGATCAAATGGTGCACCGTTCTCGATGACTTTTGGTGGTGGTTCGAGCTGCCGACCGGAGTCGTCGCACGGGCCGATGGACCCTTCGATGTTCATTGTAGTCCTTACGATGCATCTATTCATTTTACTTGCTAAGCAATCGTAATCGCCCGTACCTCTCGCGAGGATTTGAGACATTCAGTTCAGGCCACCAAAAAAAAAACTGTGTTAAATTGTTAATTTTTTAAATATTTAAGATGTAAAAATAACATTGTAATTTTGATTTATTTAAAAAATTACACCGCGTTGAGTTTCATGCCGGTATCTTCTCATCAGAGGTTTTTCCGAACCGGTAGTCAATTTTCTGACATTCACAAGTGTTTCCTGTAAGCCTAATCTGAATAAAAATCTTTTGATTTTGGCTTTGACTTTGACTATGACATGAGTTGCCGCGCGTGTGAATGAATACGAGTTATGTGATAAACATAGAGACAAACAGTATAGGAGGCCTCTTTTTTATGAAATAGGAAGGCAAACAAGCAAGTGGATCACCTGATGGCAAGTGATCACCACGGCCTATAGACATCCGCAGGCAATGCCAACCCAGAGGGCTAAGATGGAATACTTCTTGTGCCAGTAATTGCACCGGCGTCGCGGCAGTCTTGCTCTCCACGCCGGAACACAACAGTGCAAGCACTGCTGTTTAGCGTCAGGATTAGCGAGCAAGATGGTGGTAGCATCCCACCCGCACCTCTTATACCTAAACGCCGTTTTCTTTTAATTTAAAGTTCTACACTTGTACTCTTATCTGTGGTTGTGGAGGTGTTGGGGAAGTCCCCGGATTGACATGTTGAAGTCAAGGGCGTCTCAAAAGGATGGTTGCATGTAGGCACAACGGCTTGTAAACAAACTTGCACAATGAAGGATGTATTCACGGATGCCTGACTCAGAGTGAGGTAACACTCAACACGTGTGCTACTCAGTTTGGCGACAATCGTATAGTAGAATCGCATTAACCTAAATGAGGTAACTTAAGTTATTGTTGCAAATTTAGCGCGTTTCTTCTATACCACAACAACAAAAACGCATTACCACAGATTACGAAATATTAAATACAGACTAGATATGCACAGCACAGCACAGGCCATGGTCTGCATTTATAGTAATTGCCTCCTCCTTTGAACCACCTCTCTTTTGAACTTTATCCCCTTGTAATAAATACGATAGAAAAGTGCTTAACATTTCACGTGCGCAGCGTATTTTTACCCGACTACGGCAAAGCCAAAAGGAAGGGTTATGTTTTTAGCAGCCTATTTATGTATGTTTGTTTTAGAATATCGTTGTGTCGCACAGTATTTCCCCATGCAAAGTGCAACGACGTCTTTAGACATTGTGATACAAAACGTAGGTAAAAAAAACGCAAAATCTGACACGGACGTTTCTTAACGTCAATTCGCGGTACTAGCAGCGACACCATTAGACGGTGTTAATATTTGTTCTCCCTCTAGCAACCAACACTTGCCCTAACGCTTTGTATATTCTCTGCTTACCCCAAATTGGGATCGAAAGGGCGTGAATAAACTTATATCATGCAGGTAACTCGTTATTTTAATCCTTTTGTTTTTGTAAGCGATAAAATCAGGAGCCATAACTTATTAAGTGGAAGGTTGTTCACATTTTGCAACGCTAAAGGGGCGTTCACACGAACCGAACGACATTGAAACATTTTTTTTAAAAACTTAAATAAGAAGGCAAACGAACAAGTGGTCACACACCCATAGACCCCCGCAACACCAATTAGATTGCAGAAGCTTGCCAACCCCGAGGGCTAATATGGAATACCCCTTGTGCCAAAAAATTTGATGACATTGAGGTAAAAAAGTATTTGAACAGTTTTATTGGGTAAATTCAATATGTTGTATTTCAATAAATTTGGAACAAAAATATGCTACTTCGCGAAATCAGTGTCGTGTAGGTACTCAAGTGCGAAAGAACTGCTATATTTTTTTTCATGCAAAAACCTACTCTCCTCCGCTTTCACATGGAACGCCATACATCACACAGACTCAACAATTAACCACCACCGCTAAACACAATGTACACGCGTTTTGTCTCTATACAAGGCATCAACATGATCTTAAAGGGTACGACCATTCGCTACTTGACTTACTATGGTGTTGCCCTTAGCTTAACGTGGCTTAAGGCTGGGCCACACCAGATATGTCCAGGACACCAGAGCTCGGCTCCGGAGACTCGTGCGTACACACGTCGGTGGTAAGTAAGTTGAGATGCCACATCGCTTGATTGCGTGCACGTAACGCACTACGAGGAGAGCCGGAGCCGGGCCCAGCCTATAGCCAGGGGGGTTCCACTCCGCACTGTAAGAACGCTCGGCCGCCTTGCCTACAGAGTAGGCAAATCGCAGTAGATTGTCAGCTTGCCGCGCGCCCTAGCTGTCTCGATGTAATTTAAAACGAAAGTAACGCAACCTTACCGTTTCGGCAGGGAGCTGCGGGGGAAAGGCGGACGCGGGCATCGCGTTCCTATTGACGCGAGCCGCCCTGCCGAATGTGTATGTATAAAGTAACACGAAATTTTTGTGCGTGTTAATTAAGGTGGGATTTCTGTACGTTAGCACTATTAACATAAAAGTACCGTGAGATTCGGACATATTAATAAAACGGATCACTCACGTATTCGCGTCGTCATCGCGCCACCACCGCGGGGGCACATGATTAAGGACCACGGACTGGTCCGAAATACATCGGGCAATTACTTGATTTAAAATACGTGAGTGATCCGTTTTATTAATATATTGGCACTATTATTTATTCTGTGGTATAAGCACGTTTAAAGCTCGATCGCACCTCTACCTGAAGTGCGTGAGGCTGTAATTGACAAAGTGGCCGATTTTATGCGGGCGTGTTTATGTTCTTTACAGAGGTTTGATGACCCTGCAGCCGTAAAACTGGTTTTATGCGTTTTAGGGTACCTACGCGGATGCAAGGCTAATTTTAACCGAGTGGCTAATTTATGTTTAAGACTGCCCAAGGCGCGGTTTGGAGTTTCTTGGATACATTCTCTACAATCATGGTTCGATGTAGCGGTTCGGGTTAACGATACATTCGGTATGCAAAGTTTGTGAACTTATTAACTATTAATTATTATTGTCTACTCGTGACCACGGCCGTTAGACTTCGATTACACGCTAATTCTGACGTCAGTTCAGTCCATCATTCCGGTATAGTTTTGACTGATGCCAGAATGATGACCAACGGACACGGTTACGATCAGTTCAGACTGACACGACACGAGACAGGTTACACGATAATTCTCTCGTCATTCTGACCAGAATGATGGAAAAAACTGACGACAGAATGAGCGTGTAACCGACGTCTTAAAACATGGCCGAAACGTCGAGGTAAATTAACAATATACCATTATCGCGTTAAAGTCCCGATAACGTTATAAATCTGTTGTGAACTTATTGTTCACTTTTTTGACAAAATGTCTTTTTTCGTCTCAGAGAGTTCTCACGACTACACCAATGTTGCACTTAAATTTTATTTTTATTTCTAATTTTATTTTATTTTAGTTTTTGCAGCGGCCGTGGTCACGAGTAGACCTGTCGAGGTTTAGTAGTCTACTCGTGACCATCCCTGTAACAACACGGCCGAGACGTCGAAGTAAATCTACACTAATCTACACTAGTCTACATCTACACTAATCTACACTAATATAATAAAGAGGTAAACTTTGTTTATTTGTTTGTTTGTTAGTTTGTTTGTATGTAGGGGGTAATCTCTAGAACTACTGAACCGATTTTAAAAATTCTTTCACACATAGAAAGCTACACTATTCCTGACGGACATAGGCTAATTTTACGTGAGCGAAGTCGAGCGCGTTCGCTAGTCTACAATAATTTCATTGTTTAAAGTTCTGCTTGACGTTATAATGTGTGAAAATCGGAAAACTTTAAAACAATTGAATTTTAGAGATGTCAAAAACCTTTGAACTGATATCGAAAGTACACACAGCGTTTACACCCTGTACACTAAGCCAGCCTCATTTGGTTGACAGGCACGTGTCGAAAGTAAAGGCGAAAGCTAATCTAGCGGATAAGTACGCAAGCAGAGCCACGTGTTTGCATTTAGTTTCTGTTATTGTGGTTTTAACCCCGTTCCCCTTTAAAGTAAACTTATCGTATGAATATGTTAGTTTTACTTAGTTGTAAACATCTGGAATGTCCCGCTTTTACTGAAACCACTTACAAGAAAACTATTTATTTCCTATGATATCAGTGTTGCCGACTTTTGTAGAAGTCGCTAGAAATGTCGCAAAAAGTCTACAGTTCGTGTCAGATTGGGTCCAAAAGTCGCTAGATGTATCGAGCACTGGCCATAAACGTCGCTAAATGTAAGAAACTTGCAGAAATAGTCGCCAACGTAGGCCCGAAACCCGCCAGATTTAGCGACCAAGTCGCTAAACTGCCAACACTGAAATATCTTTAGCTTTACATAGTATAAAGTAAAGTCGCTATCCTTTCATGTCTTTCCTTAATCATCATCATCATCATCATCATCTCAGCCACAAGAAGTCCACTGTTGGACATAGGCCTCCTCCATGGATTTCCAAAGTGGCCGGTTGGAAGCAGCATGCAACCAGCGCCTTCCTGCCATCTGTATGAGGTCATCGGACCATCTTGTGGCTGTCCTTAATACATATAGCGTATATTAAGCCGTCTTCTCCTTCTAAACAGCGCAATGGTTTCTTGATACGGTTCTCACTGTCATTTAGAGAATTTTCACGGAAGGTTTTGATGTACATTATGTCGTGATTGTACTCAAAGGAATCCGGGGTGGGGCGCTAAGTTATTTACAAAAAGAGGTTAAATTTTTCCACAAATTGCTAAGCAAGAGCCGAACGGTGCGCATGTAAGCTGAAGCATTCGGTCTATTAAATAACAAGTTACTGTTCATATCACATATGTACAGTGAAGGAAATCCAAACACGTACCACCGTAGAACCTAGTCGAAGAGACACGAATGACATTTGTATGACATAGCGTGGCGTTTAACGCGTCGCGTCATTGCGACAGGGTTTTAATGTGGTACGTGAATGTATTTCCCCTACTGTACCTACTCTTAGGGTCCGTTGTTTAAACCATAGACTAAACCAGTAGTTCCCAAACTTATTTTTCTCGTGGACCACTTTCAAAATTTTACTGGTTTCGGTGGACCCCCTACTGCAACATTTCTACCCCCAGCAAGTCTCCCGTGGACCTCTAGGGGTCCACCTGGACCACTTTGGGAATCACTGGACTAAACTAATACACGGTACGTATTTGTTAACCATAGTAACCACTTCTAACGTAATATATAATGCCATGTGATAACTACAATACTATATTCTAATGACTTTGCTATTTTTAAAATTGTAAAGTTGGTTAAAACAAGGAAAAACGGTGTTTTTAGTTTTCTTTTACGACCATTTTTCGAAATATCACGAGCAAAAGACATCGGGCGTGCGTCGTGAAAACGCTCTATCGCGCTGCATACAGCACCAGTGACGTCATAAGCGTGACTGGATGAAGCCAACACTAAATTGCGTTTATTTTACTACTGTCAGCTTTTTACTAATTAGTCTCTTAATAACATTTTCTACAGATTTCGAATGAGCATATTTTGAAACAAAAAAAAAGAACTTTTTTCCTCGTCACTTTTTGTAACTTTGTATCGCTCTACCTTCCAAAACATCGTTATTATTTTAACTGTTTCTTTATACATATATTCAAAATGGCCGTCTACGATAATTTTGTATTTATATGCTATTTGTTTGTGAGTGGAATACCCGTATTTAGTGTTCATTACAAATCCACTGCTTGTGGCAATGCAAAAACTCTTCGAGCTACCCATGTACCGAATTGTCATTGTCACCTGTCACCGGTTACCTGTCAGCTTAGTGAAATAGATACTTGGCTTAAAATGTACTTCCATTATTGTCAACAATTCCGACGCGTTATCTAACTCGTAACAATGAACTCGTTCACTGAGAAATCCACGTTTAATTACAATTAAGTTTCACCGCGTCAAAAATACGGGTGCGGTGCCATTGCGAGCGGGTTGTGGGGCCCCGTTAAAGTAAAAAGGGGCCTCAATTCCTTTTTTAAAGTAAGAGAAACCCCATAACATTTGAGAGCCCCAGTAACTGAGGATTACTAAGAAATACGCGAACGGCCAGTGCGATCCCGAAATGAGGAATGTTTAGATATAAAGTACTGTAATATGTTATTTAGTTAATGCAATAAATTTAGGACAGACGGAAACGGATAGCGGTCCGACTTTACTTTATATTATGTAAAAAAGATTCCCCTGTAACAAGATCGAATAGTGGTTAAGTAATTTGGCCAACTATACAATTATTTGATGATTTTATTGTGGAGGAAGCGAGGGAAGTATGCCAGGACCGGGGCAAATGGCGTTTTGCGTGGTCTCTGCCTACCCCAAAGGGAAACAGGCGTGAGCTTATAATAATAATAATTTACTCCTTAATGAACCAAATTGAGACTCATGCAAATAATAATTATATGATACCTAATCTAAATACTTAAGCGTTTGCAGCTGTTGAACTCTTATGCTCTTGAAGTAACCTTTCCGCCGACACTGTGCCGCACCCCATAGACAATGGGCAAGGAAAGAATGGAAAGCGTTTCCGAACGCACCGCGGTCGGAATTCAAACCTACATTTCCCTCGACATTTCCCTGCACTAGCGCTGTCGCAATACGGTTTTCTAATGACTTTTTTTATTTCCTAAATTGATAGAGTTGGTTAAAAGAAGAAAAACCGTGTTTTTAGTTTTCTTTTACGATCATTATTGGTCGAAATATCGCGAGTTATAAAATGACAACGGGCGTGCGTCGCGAAAACGCTCTATCGCGCTGCATACAGCACCAGTGACGTCACTATAGTGATTTTGTATGGAGCCAACACTAAAACGTGTTTATTTTAATACTGTAAGCTTTTAACTAATTACTTTCATACTTAAATTTTCTACATTTTTTATTTGGACTCCAATGATATCGTCACTTGGATGGCAAAACTGCTGAAGCGACACTTTGGGCCAAATTGAGTTATATATACCATCGGAATCAACGGATTTTTCTGCGTCGATCTGTCCAGGTTTCAAGATGATCTGAGCACTTTTTGTCGCTTTAGCCCACGAAAAAAAGCTCGAAATTTGGGAGACCCATTACTAATCCGACGCTTAAATTAAATGTTTACTGTTTAGTAATTTTACCTTTTTATACTTTTGTCATAAGAACGTTGTCAGTCATTCGTGCTTTTGCGAATTGAAATAAGATTGGCGCTTTAGTACTTTGTGCATACCAAGAATTGTAATGCTATGTCGCTTAAGTAAATTGATCCACTTCATATTAAAAGGTTGGGTACACTTAGTCTTTTTCCTTTACTGATAAGAATATGTTAAAGTCGTTTCAGTATTTTTTACAAATACATTTAATATAATGTGTAGTGCAATTAGCTTTATGAAAACAAGATAAAATGGAAAAAAAACGATACGGATAGTATATAAAACGTGGCATTTGCTTTACAGCTTCTTAAAGAAAAGCTCTTATACATATAGCGGTCATGTCTTACTACGACGGACTTAATGATGCGTAAGCACGTCTATACAGTCATATCGTAAGTCATAAGATGATTTCAGATGACATCCGTGTACCCTTAAAACTGGCCCCCAGATGCACTGGTCTTCTGAAGTCTGAAGTAAATAAATAAATTGTGTACTATACGAGCAATGTTTATATTATTTGTATGTAATCGCGCTTTGGAGGTCTAACGATTTCGATTAAGGGTTTCGCCGATGATGACCCAAATACAAAAGGTTATAGTGGCTATAGTCGTTTACCATTGGCAATCGTGTTAAATTTACAATGTATACAATATTACTGAGTAAAAAGTCGATCTAGTCAGGTCTCATTTCTGGAATATTGTTTCCTGCGCATTTTTACTAACATCTGGTCTGAGCCGAACTAGGTCGTTCGGGACTTAGTATTAATAATGTGATTAGTCGCACAACATGCCAGCACCGCTTGAGTTAATATTTCATGAGCATTTATTCTAAAACGCTCAGCCCCATTTGCTGAAGTATATCAGTGCTAGGGGCACGACTGGCAGACCTAAAATCCTTCATAAAAGGTGTCGAGGTGTTTTATATCAACCTAAAGGCACAGGTTTTTCGAACCATATAAACCCAAATGGCCAACATACTTATAATTGTAATTACCGTTTACACAGAGATCTTTCTGTTGTTTTTGTGTGTTTTGTGTTTTGTTGAATGGTGTCTGTCTGCGAACTGTCATTAGGATGGTCTTAGGGCTGCTGAATGCTCCAGACGGTGATGCACAGGTGCATTGTATTCAGTTTTTAAACAGTTTTTAAGTTTTGCAAACCATATAAAAGTTGTGGTGTAGAAGCAATCTTGTTTAACGAACTGCATTAGGGCGACTGCTCCTTTAGCACCTGATCGTGTTACGGCACGGCAATTCCAAAAAAGCTGTTAATTTACTTTTGTAGACTGTCAATATTATTACGCTTTACGCCGATGTGTAATGGATATCTATAACAGAAATCTTGTTGGTGCATTGCGCATAGCCTGCTCATAGCCTGCGCTAGATTTTTAGACTCCATTGGTGGATTTTACAAAGCGCACAATCTGTTCCAATCTGCTCACTCCAGTTATATTAAAAATATTCCATCACAGCAGCAAATAAGGTAGATGCTATAACACTTTCCTGTTGCGAGCGAGTTGGCGTATGCGAGTTGCATTAAAACAAGGCCTTACTTCTCGCGCATAACACTGTCGGTTTTCGAGGAGGTTTCAGTGCGCCATCAAAAGTTTGGAACGACCTCCCACCACCATTACGAAATAATATCATCCCGTAGTGGAAATCTCGTATGAGTTCTCATGTGAACTTCATAGAACAACCCATGCTTCTTAGGACAATTTAGAGTGTAGTGCCAGTGCAAGAGCCGCAACAATATCTGTTCCTCGTAGGTACAGCTTGAATTTAAAGCCTGGAATAGGTACACATGCTTGTAACTTGCACACTTTTCTGCGTGCATGTCATATTTCACACAAATGTGGCTCAAAAATGCAAGTACTTGCATGAAAGTGCAGAAGCTGTAGTCACGTGTATTCCAAGCTTGATAGTTACAATTTTAGTTGTTTGAATGCATAATAATTGTGACTAGCCTTACCCGCAGCGTTACACATGCAAAAAAGTATATATCCTAGGTTTTTATTTAGGACATGATGTATCTGTTTGTCAAAAATTTTTTGAATCTGTCTGGCCGTTAATGCGTGATTGAAGACCTAAGACCCAAAGGGTCAAATACCCAAACATTTATTATGTTATTAAGTAGAATAACAGCAGAGAACAACAAGAAAGCTAGATAGAAACTGCCGCCTACATAGAAAACAGAGTAATCGATAAATCATTACGTCGGCTTATGTTCTTGGGTCATGTTTTGAAAATAATGTGAGAATAGTTTAGTAGTTATGGGAGCTACCTTCAATGAGACCTACACTTTCTGTTTTCGGTATACGGTCTCCACCAGCGAACCTTTCCACCCCAATGGCTATCAGTTCTATAAGCAATGTGCCTGCCTACTACCACTTAATTTGTAAGACGGAAAGGTTCGCAATTCGTAGAGCCATGTTGGTAACTTTGGTTCTTCTGCGGACCTCCACATTTCTATCATGATGTCGCATAGAAATTCCGAGCATAACCTGTTGGGTGAATCTCATACGGCTTACTGTAAGAGACAGGGATATTATATTTGGTAACACACAATGGTTGAAGACTTATGGCTTCGCGCACCGCGGTATTTGAGATGAAAAGAAATTTCGTATCTTATCAAACGCTACCAAATCATTAATCATCAACAACTGCGAGATTGCGAATATGTAAATAAGATTGGTATATCATGCTTTGTCAATTCGTTCTGTACCAAACTTAGCATAAAGAGGAAACTGCAGTTCATTCGTTAGTGTTGCAAATACCAGCCTATCCACCTTGTGATTAGCTCTACACGAAGCTTAAAGTGAAAGCTGGCGTTTCGAGCTCGTGAAACGATTGTCTGTCCAGCCCCGTGCGCCTGGAGGGCTTACGAAGGCTATACGTGGGGTTTTATGTTTATCTGGAATTCCGATGAAGATTCTTCCATTTGAGTTGTTTCTGCCAATTCCATGACAGCCAAGTACGTCTTCCCAGATGCTAGATTCTGATATAAGTAGTAGATACTGATCTGATTGAGTATTACTTACATACTTTATCAGAGCTTTGTAATATGGCTCACAGGACAGTTCAAAAATCGTCATAGAATTGAAACTTACTTACTATTTTTTGGATGTAATGTTGCTAAGATTGTTCAAAAGGTTTTTATATTCCATGTCAGCTATGTTTTGTTCTTGTTATGTTATTTTGATCGTGATTAAATCAGTGATAATAGCAATTTTTCATCACGATTAATGCAGGGAAAGCAGAGCGATCCTGAATAGGGCAGCTTTGTCGTCAAATATGTTGCCTAGTCCATCATCTTGTCCAATTTGCATTACCACCAACATTTCGCTACCGATTGCCACAGGTCATAAAGCTTGGAATTCCTATTTATAGCAGAGATCATCTATTTGGGTGTTGATCTCAGAAGATTAACAGTATTGTATTATAAAACAGTAAAGAAAACGAGTACGCGGGTCACCTGACGGGAAATGAACGCCGCCGCTTAGCGATGCTAAGAGAATCGATGATCCGTTACCCACCTTACGTTGCGTTGAGTTGTGCGGGTGCAAAGCCACTCCTATTAGCATCTATTGGGCTGGTATTCCACTACGACCGGCGATGGTGGGAATGCAGTAACTAGGGGCAAGCTATTAGATCTTAGGCAACCTGCAAGCGGTAAGAGGTGGTAGTTCCAGTTACTGTCTCGGCCAAATCCTGTCTATGGCCTCTGACTCTTGCTAAGCCAACAAGTCTCAGTACCGCAGCGCCGCCTAGATTATGGACAGAGTCATCGCATGCGTAAATTTGGTGAAAGTCTTACCCATAGTAGATACTTTCGATAAAAGGGTGAATAGTGAAGTGTATCTATACTCTCTAAGTAAAAACTTGTCAATATCAAATGCTATACATAAACTTCAAGCATTTTTACTATTGACTAACTTTTCTTTTGAGTAAAAATTATAAAAAGTAGTCTGCCAACTTCTTATCTTTTAATTTTGATTAAGTTACATGAATCAGTGTGTACAATAGCATATTTAATGTCCGAAACGTATTACTTGTAAGTCTATTCAACAGATAACAGTCAATAATGCATAAGTTATTCCTCGGATAAATCTTTTCCCATTACTGAAAAATCAGCCTTTAGTATTTTGTTACGTTTATGATTACCATTTAATAAATGATAAGCCTTATGCCCTTATAAAATCGTTTGACATTTGGTAATTAAGTATTAAACTCAGATTGATAACAAGTGACTTAAGGTCGTTAAGTAAAAATCAATATAAAATGCCAGAATAAAAGTCGCGTTAGTCTTCTGAAAATATGATATCAAACACAAAACTGTCTGTTTAGTCTTTTTACCTGACTGCATTTTCTCAAAAAGTTGAAGACAAATGACTAAAGCGACACTTATGTTCTAAACCAGTAGTCTCAGCTTGATGGGATTGATTCCAGTCTATAGTATGCAGAATTAGCTTTAATTCCTTTCTAGAAATTCTAAAATGCGTTCAGTTATGAATTTTTTTCGTAAAAAAAAAACTTTAAATCGCTCTCCTGTAAAGTTGACCAAGTGTCGCTTCAGAAGTTTTGCCATCCAAGTGACGATATATTTCGAAACAAAAAAAAAGGAACTTTTTCTCTTCGTCATCTTTGTAATTTTGTATCACTGTAACTTCTAAAATATCAGGTTTTTTTACCTACTTCTTTGGACATAAGTGTGTTTTTAGTGGTCGTCTACAACAATTTTGCACTTTTATGCCATTAGATTTTTGAGTGGAATACTGTATTGCAGTGATACCGAAACCGGTGAAAATTTTAAAAGCTAAGTTAAACATGATATTGATATTAATGGAATCAATCGCGTTGCTAATCCGCGAACCCAGTGTCAGCAATCGTGAAAAAAGACAACGCCTGTGCTGAATACCTTAATAAAGAAATCAAACAAACAACATAAAACTCGACCACAACCCAACCACCAAACCAAAATACCCCTCGACACGTGTTTCACCTCTCCAGGAGGCATCATCAGGAGCTATTGACCTCTCGACTGTCAGTCGACGAAAACACTGTTTCTTTAAAAAAATATAGTTGTAAAAAACCCGTTAGCCACCGTTAATTAACCAAATGTCTGGTTAACTACCGATTACATTCGGTTAATAACGGTTAGTTATCCGACTGTACTATTTTTGTTCTTTCTACAAATCATTTACCGTAAACGTAAAACAATTAACGTAACTAAAATATTAAAAATACAAACTAACACTGTAAAAAACCGGCTAAGTGCGATCGTACGTACACTCTAAAACATAACCCTCCCTTCTGGCGACAGTCGCGAAAAGTGCGGTTAATTGACCGTATACATATAATTTTTTTAACCGAAATTTCTTTCGATTTTTATTTTAAATGTTTTTTAACATTCCAATTATTAAATTAAAATTGTAATGATAACACAAAGAAAAATTAGGGCAATGGCAGGACTTGAACCTGCAACATCAGCATTCCGTGCCTTGCGGTTTCCAGTTTCGCCACACTGCCGCTGCCCTACCCTGCGAATTTTTCAATGTGCTTCGTCTTACGGTCATTACATTATTGATTTTAAGTATACATATAACGAAAAATGCATTCACAGCATGCATGCGTTAATAGCCGCTTCGTATATAGCTGCAATCATAAAGCTCTAAAAACACTTCATTACACGCTACCTTTCAGCTCAAGACACGACATCATCGCTATAAAGCTTCGAATAAATAGGATTAGGTACCTATAAATAAAACGTCATTACCAGGATCCAATATGGCGGCGGCGTTTCAGGTAGGGTTGCCACCTCTTGCCTGTCTATATCGGAGAAAAAAAAATCATCTTTTTTTTGACATAACTTTATGGATTTTTTTTTTATCGAAATTTACTTTTCTTTAATTTATGTTACTTTTGTTTAGTGGTAATGTGGCGAAACTGGCAAACGCAAGGCACGGAATGCTGAGGTTACAGGTTCAAGTCCTGCCATTACCCTATTTTTTCTGTGATGTCATTATATAGCATTTAAATTTAATTGGATAGCTTTAGTAATTAAAATCCTCCGTTGAACTTGTTTCTTTAAAAGCAAATAAAATACAGTAATCTCTTGTTTTGAAATTATGTTGTATATTTGCTTATTTTCCTTTTTTTGGTACCTGCAGTTAACTCGCAGGATACATAGAATAGCTCTTTTTTCATTAGAAATAAAAATCTACAATAATTAAAATAATTTGAAGCAAAACAGAGCGTTGTTGGTTGGCTCAGTGGCTACTGTACACTTGTGTTCGAGAGGTACCAAGTTCGATTCCCAGCAGTCCCTAACTTATGGAAAATACTGTATAGTAACCAACGCTTTTACGATAAGGGAAAATATCGCGAGGAAAACTGTAAATGAATGCGTTACCATGGTTCTATCGGTCTGGTTTCCCTATATTAGGGGTTATGGAGGTGATTACCTGACCTGATCTGATCATGGTGAAAGCGTACCCCGAATTTAAAAACGGGATTTTTCCCGTTTTGTCCCGGGGAGGCGGGGCGGGGATGTTCGGGGATGCGCTAGAATGATAATAATTAAAGTACTTGCGAGTGAGTGGATAGCTGACTAATTGCAGATTCAATTAAACAATCGAGAAACGAAAATTCACTAATTGAGTATATTTTTTCGCGTAACTTCAAATTCCAGGTGAGTTTTGTTAATCTTAAATTCCTTCCTGGAACCGATAGGTTTTAATTTTCAGGCCTAACTCCCGGAAATTCTTGGAATTCTGGGGAGGTGGGAACCCTAGTCACAGGAAGGAAGCTAAACTAATTTGCAAGGAAAGATACTGTCGAAGATAAATACATTTGTATTGATTCGTCGACGAGCTAATTTTATAAGCAAGCTGCTTACTCACTGTTGAAAAGCTTAGTAGTTACCCTAACTTCGAAGCTAGAGCTTGCGGGTTCGATTCCCACGAGGGGCCAATATTTGTATGATGAATATGAATGTTTGTATGAGTCTTGGATGTTATATACATTTAAGTATGTATTTATCTGTATATGAATGGTTATCCGTTGCCTGTGCCCATAGTACAAGCTTTGCTTAGTTTTAAACTAGGCTAATTAGTAAAAATTGTCACAAGATATAATTTTTTACAATAATTTAAATATTTAATGAAATTATTTATTATTAAGTTATTATATCACCTGTATTCTAATAATTATTTTGTAGAATTAAATAAAAATAATTTCATTAAAAAAATATTTTATTTAAATAATTAATAGATTCAGGCGTTACTCTGCGGAGGTCCATATCAACAAACTGGAAGAAATTACCTTGCTACTCCGCGAAACCGAGCGAGGTCCGCCTAGGTTTCGCGGAGTAGCAAGGTAATTTGTTCCAGTTTGTTAATATTTTATTTATTTAGAAATTATTATGCCAAACCTTGTCAGTTTTGCTTTAAAGTTAAATTTTGTTGACACTGGTAGACGAACACAGATATAGCGGCTAACAGCAGAGAACTTGCCTTCCGTTTCGACGTGGTGTCGCTTTACATTTTTAATGAACTTTTCAGTGTTTTCAGTCAACGATTTTATAAAATACATTGGTCAATGTTTACGTGATGATTATGTGTAGGTTGGGTTTTTGTTCATTGTCGTGGGTCACCAATGTGGAGGGTAGCAATAGAAAGTTCTCTCTCCAGGCGGGAGTTATGCCTGGGGACCGAAGTCTGAAGGATGAATGTTGGAAGTTGTTTATATGCGTCCGTGTTACGAAACTTCGTTAGCGTGATGTAGCGCACGTCAGTTGGTTTCATCTATTCAGCACTAGATGGCGCTAGAGTCGCTACAATGACATCCTAATTGTATTTATTTATTTAAAGTTTTTGTTCCCGAACGAAGCCGGGGCGAGTCGCCAGTACGGTATAAACAAAAGTCAATGTAGAGTAATGAGTACAGCATTTGTTTTGTATTATGCGGACGTTGTTACACTTACTGTTTACATTATTTTGAAGTAACAAATGATAACTGTATCTGTACAATAGAAAAATGTAAAGTCGATTTCATTGAAAAATGTGGACATCGTAAAAACAAACTGCCATATTGATATTGTCTATGATTTGATGGATTCACTAGTGACCAGAAAAGTAGTTTAGGAATTTAAGAAAAAAAATACAAAATATTTTATCTGCTTCTTTGCCGTCTGCTAGTATTCTATACAAGTACATTACTCTGTAATTTTGCTTTTAAACAGTTAAAAAAAAATTTGCTAATACGGTATTCCACTCAAAAATCTAATGGCATAAAAGTGCAAAATTGTTTTAGACGACAACTAAAAACATATTTATGTCCAAAGAAGTTGGTAAAAAACCCTGATATTTTAGAAGTTACAGTGATACAAAGTTGCCAAGATGACGAAGAGAAAAAGCTCTTTTTTTGTTTCGAAATATGTCATTTGAATCCAAATAAAAAATGTAGAAAATTTTAGTATGTGAGTAATTAGTTAAAAGCTTACAGTTTTAAAATAAACACGATTTAGTGTTGGTTCCATAGAAAATCACTATAGTGACGTCACTGGTACTGTATGCAGCGCGATAGAGCGTTTTCGCGACGCACGCCCGTCGTCATTTTATTACTCGTGATATTTCGATAAATAATGATCGTAAAAGAAAACTAAAAATACAGTTTTTCTTTTTGTAACCAACTCTATCAATTTTAGAAATAAAAAAAAGTCATTAGAATACTTTATTAAATCTTTCGGTTTTCAAGACCGCGAACAAAATTCGTTGCTGCAGCTCATAGCTAACTTGGCCAAGCGTGTTACTACTAATACACTATTGTGCGTCCAAGGAATCCAAAGCCTTTTTTATTAAACCTTTTTTTTAAGCGACTTAGGCTTTTGGATTTCGACGAAACTTTTCTTTCGGTAACCTAAACATTCAAATGTGGTGTGTGGTGTCTTTAAGTTACATAATATTCACATGAGCTGTCATATGCACATAAAAAGCAATAATAATCATTTCCCGCAAGAAAACGCCGGTCATTGGCCGGCGTGACTGGTATGACATAAATCAACGCGTGCGCATCGCGCGATCGATCCGATGCAATATCTCAAGTCATACTCTTTTACGTATGTATATAAATATATATAAAAAAGATGCCTTATACCACAGTTTTCATAATACTTTATGTTATGTTGTGATCGGAAATCAAAGTAAGTATAATAGATATTTGTATATATAATTAAGTTTTTGTATTTTTTATTAGGTTAAGTTATTCATATTTTACTTGTTTTCTAATAATTATATTCTAGAGTACCTAAATAAAAAAAATATAATTAAAAAAAAATTAATTTTTTTTTTATCGTCGAGCAAATATTTCTGCTATCAGAACTATCAAGTATCAAGGGCAAAATTGATTACACTCATAGTTAAATGAAACTAGGGCTTACGATTCCGATTTTCCGGAATTTTCCGTAATAATAAATCCTAAATTAAATAGGTTTGAGTGGCTAATTAAAACATAGACGTCATCATAATCATAACTCAGTGAGTAAAAATAGCAAAAACTATTTTAAAACTCCCAAAATAAAATAAAATAAATTTCAAAAAAACCCTTTTTACAATTAGGGAACGTTGATATACTTTTTAATGTAAAAAAATATCTCATATTAAAATCCTTTAGGTAGATAGAAGGTGGACTGATCTAAGTATCAAGTATCAAATGGACGAGGTCGCGAGCAGGAGGTGAACTCGCAACTCTTGGCTATCGTGGCGTTTAGCCGTTAGATGCATATTTAAGTAATGTTTACGCGTAGAAAAGGTTTTATCTTTTACAGTGACGTAAATACTTTTCTTTACTTGAAAATTTGTTAAAAACCCTTAATCAATGACGACACCCAAAAATACCTAAAATAACGCAATTCCAAATTACACAACACACGTTACAATGCTCAAGCATTACATAAAAAAACCGTAAACTCACCGATGACAGTAAGACACTGCGTTCCAAAACCGATTTCCGTCATGTCTGCTCAGCTCTAAGCGTAGCGTTGCGTCACAACACTTTCACTCGAACATACTACAACAACAATGACGAAACGGCCGCACTCCACGAGGTTCAACGCTCGATTAAAAAAAATATCTGGCTCTATGGTAGGGTTTTTTGGCGGGAGATTTTGACGTTTAACTTTTTTAAATAGGTACGTGTGCCGCGTTCACTTTCGTGAGGCGATGTGCGGGCGCGTGGTGCAGCCAAATGCTTTTACTTTTGTGAATCAGTGGGGATTACGATACGCATTTTCGTTTAAGTCATTCGTTCCCTTGTTATGGTAAGGCGTTATGTAGACAAAGTTTTAAAAAAGAAATGTGGCGCGTTGGAGCAGTAATTCGGTTGTGCCAAATGCTCCTCACGACAAAAATATAGCATTAGGAATAACTTTTTGTTGATTAGACTAGTTAAATGAATACCTGAAATGACTAAGTTATTTTCGTTATTCTTATGCTCTTGATCGTAGAGTTTTGCATGAGTTTTGCTAAGAAACCTTTGTATTTTTTTTTCAATTTTGACATTTGCTGTGGCCCATGACATCACCTTACAGCCATTCGATTTACAGTATCCGGATTCCCCATATTGACCCAGTTGGATGGCTCACCTTGCGTGTAGGTATATACTTATGCATCCCTTTTCGCCCCTGACTATTGAGTAAGGGCCACTGACCTATAAGTAATGGACTTCTAGTCAGTGTTTAAAAAATGGCCTTATCGAAAGAGGAGTAAAAAGAGGAGTAATTCGCCCCTTTAGAATTAAAGCGACTCAATTCTGAATATGACATTTCCCAAAATTAAACCCTATGTCTTTTAAATAAGGTGAAATTTTGGGACGTGTATTATTCAGAAATGAGTCGCTTTAATTCTAAAGGTGCGAATTGTGCTGTCAGTTTCCGTGCGACGGCGCTTCTGTCAAAATGTCATACTGCACTGTGAAAACATGTAAAAATTACAGTAGCAAAGCCACAAGAAAGGATGGAATATCGTATTTTCAGTAACTAATCTATTGTGTTATAATTCAAAAGTAATTAATTGCTCAGTCTTTCATTTATATTCGAATTAAATTACCATATCAATGATTGAAAGATTCAGAACAAAGAAACTATAGAGCCGCTTGGATGTTAATTTTATATTCATGCAAATTCTTATTAAATGCCTGATTTTGCTGTTTTCCATATGCCCCAAATCACGTTTAGTAGAAAATTAGGAATGTTAAAATTCGTAATCAAGAATTTTACCTAGCTCAACCAATTTTTTTTGCTTTCATTTTGAAAAATATTCGGAAAATATAACAGAGTCCTAATAAAGTTTTTAGAACTTGTAACATTTGGAATCAATTAGAAAATAAAATTTTGGAACATTAACAGAAATAGGACTAAAGTGTTGTGTTTCAGTAAAGACGAATGGACTTCATTGCATTTATAAGCTTTATGAAGTTAAGTATTTTTAAACCCTAATTTCACTTTTTTGCTTTTCTGAAAGCGATTTGAAAAAAATGCTGAAACAGGTGTGTTTCTTAATTTTAAATAGTAAGTATGGATTCTGAGTTTCATGAGTCTAAAACAATCTTTTAATTTTTTCCATACAAAGGTCACCACCCCATTTTTCCTCCTTCCTCCCTTTTTTAAAAGTTTTTTGTAGCCTAAGTTGTATTCTGGATTTATTGGAATAGGCCTGTGAAAATTCCATCAAAATACGTTCAGCGGTTTGTACGTGATACGCGTTCAAACAAACAAACAAACAATTTTTTTAAATGGTCTTATCGTGTTCAGTTACTCATTTTAAGTCACCCTGGGTGTTTTTTTTTTAAATCATCAATGTACAGACTTTTTGTCTTAACGATTTTATTATATGTATAGATAGATTGGGCGCATATATTTAACTTTTATATTTGTACATGGTTGTAAATAAAGACATTGCAATTTAGAATTATTTTGATTTCACGGAAATACCACTGGGGACGTGTTAAATAACCGTTTAGTTTACAACATAAATAATTATAATTTAACATGTTCCCAGTCCAGTGGTACACAAAAAGTATACAATCAGATCTTTAGTGACGAAGTGGCGTAGATACTTAAAGTTAAGCGAAATGCAGGCTGGGTTATTGCCGGAAGTTTGGAAAATGTCCTCTTACCAGCCTCAAAAACCATCATTTCACTCGTGGTCGTGTTGTATCTGAGCTCATGAGCCTCAGCGTATTTTTCAGACTTGTGATGCAGTCTCTCCATGCTATGAAGAAACTTAGCAAAACCATGTTTTATCTCCATAACTGACAATGTTAACTGAAATGGTGGTCCGTAAAAAAAAAGTTTGGTCATCCAAAACAAAAGCTATCCAGCTACCAAATTTCGAGTCAGTAGGTGGGTAGTCATTATATGTGTAATAAAACACACAAACATTCATTCTTTCATTTCAATGGTATTTGTGGTGGTTTTTAATTAGTTTTATGCTTCAAAGTACATTTAATTGTCATTATTTTATTAATAAAATAAAAACTAAAAATAGTTTCTACAAGTATCTAAAATTAAAAAATTTAACTGTTGAATTAGGAGAACTGCGACTCTATTAGTCTCTGTTCATTGTGACAAGACAACCGCCATTTCAATGCCAATGTTTTTTTTTATAAGTTCAAGCTGCCAGACATATTTTTAGAAATGCAATAATAAAAAAACCTATTTGCGACAAAACTTTAAAAATGATAATTTTATACCATTTTATACATTATGGCGTCGTAGTAAGGTTTAAATTAAAGAAAATATAAAAAGTCAATTAAGAGTGTACATTTTGAACATTGGCGTCAACCTATTCTCATTTGTCGGGCCGTTTTTCGGCTGACATTTAGTATGACATTGTACATCCATGCATTATAATATCGTTGGTAAGGGCTATTGAATAAGCCACTTATGCTAAGGAGTTCTGTAGGCCTTTCTTTGAAGCACATAATTATTTCCGGTTCATTTCCAGCATCTACCTTTCCTATAAGACTTTCTTTGTGCAAAAGTTTAAAGGTTTTAATTCAACATAAAAGACCCAATATTTTAACCTATAACTTACCATACCTTATTTCTTTTATCCGGCCTTAAAAACCTGCCCCCTTATTCATAAAAAGTTAACAATCTTTTTAAGCTAACAAGTGTTTTGTCCCTTTTATTTGAGCGTCACAATGACAGATAAAGACATAAAACGTGTTAACTAACAAACGTTTACGAAGCGTTTATGAATAAGGGGGCTAGTATCTACACGTGTTTGGTTGAGGAATGAGAGAAAGGCTTCAGGGCCAAGACTAGAATTAAATATATTACATAAAATATTAGCAGAGTGTTTTCAATCTTTTTGAATACTCGGTAGGTAGGTGCAAACATTTTGGAATCCCCTAGGACCATATCAATGCGGCGAGCATAAAAAGCATCTGGGACAATTTATGAGTACACCAATTGATCTAGATCGAAATAAAGTCGCTCATTGCGCTACACTTACACGTTATGAGTGTTATACGTATAAAGATAAATACATGCTTAAATACATAAATAACATCCATGGCTCAAGTACTAACGTTCATAATTGACCTATAGGGATTTAAACCCGAAACCTGTGGATTCATGGTCAGTGACACTAAGCCATCCAGGCGGTTCACTTGTATTTTTTTTTGTAAAATAGAAAGGCAATCGAGCAAATCACCTAATGGTAAGTGATTCCACCGCCCATAGACACCACCAAAACCAAGGAGATTGCAGAAGCTTTGCCGTACTCGGAGAGTTACGATGGAATACCTCTTGTGCCAGTAATTTCACCGGCTAGCTGTTTTGCGTATAATGTTACAGTTGCACAATCATCACAGCTTTTGCCTGTACAAGTTGTAAAATAAAAAAGTTAAACGTCAAAATCTCCCGCCAAAAGTCTTACCATAGAGCCAATTTTTTTTATTTATTTCTTCGGTCTGTGCTAAATGAAACTCTGAATAAAGTAACAGTCCCGGACCTCTTGTTTCATCGTTTTGTAATACATTTTCAAGAAACAGGCGGGCAGTTGTGCAAGCAGCTTGGGACTTTACATCTTATGCACGCTTTACGCAGAATAATACATATTTTCCTTCTAGAAACCTTGACACCCATAGATATGAAACTTATGGCATTTCATTTCAACCGCCTTTTTGAGCGTTCACGTAATTTTGACATGTGGAATATTAATCTAAAGCTCCAGATACACATGCTTTTTCAACACTGTAAAATATAGTTGATGTTGAATTTATGATGATCAGAGGCCAGTGAAATTCTGTATTTTCCTGTTAAACATAACTTTATTAGAGGCATCATACCGTTTACAATTTTAGAGGGAATCGAACAGAGAGGTTGACAGCTGTAATATAATTAAAAAGTTACAACTCAGAGTGCGTTCTTATTTAAAACTCCAACAGTTGAACCTCAAGGGGTTGACTGACATATCAGTCGCAAAGTACATGAGCTCCATCGTTCACGAAATGACTTTACGAACCAAACCAAACTTCAAGCAATATCTATACCTATATAGATTTCGCTTCAGACAGTTACTTTCGACAAACTGGAACAAATTACCTTGCTACTCCGCGAAACCAGTGCCGTGCGTGCAAAATGTTTTTGCATGAACATACATATCGACAGTGGAAATCTCAAATGTCGCAAGGGACATTAAAATAGACGTCACTAACGACATTTGAGATTTCCACTGTCGATATGTCACACAGACGCAGCTAACTTGCACGAGCACGGCACTGGTTTCGCGCAGTAGCAAGATAATTTGTTCCAGTTTGTTGAAATGGACCTCCGCGAAGTATCGCCTGAATCTATTAATTAGTTATTTTCGAATTTAACCCCTTCATGACAACTCTGTGACAAGTGCTAAGAACTTCCCGAACGGTATATACATATAATAAGATGCGTCCGGGTTTCGAAAAGGCTTCGGGCAGCATTATACCCCGTTTATTGTGTTGGTGGAGACGGGTATTGTGCCGTGAGGCACGGACTTCCGGCGTGGAGGTGGAAATGGTCCCGTAGTAAAGTAAACTGAGGTGTCACGGTTTTTACAAGCTTTGCATTTAACGCCACATGTGTACAGGGTTATTGGTAAGTCGACCTTCCTATCAAGGGGTTAAGGGGGAGGTTATTCGCAGAAAAATAGGTCATGTGACTAACTGAAAATTCACTCAAAATACTTAAAGTAAGTCATGAAATATCAATTTTCCATACTAATGTCGTAAACTAAAATGATCTCGGACAAT
Organism: Ditula angustiorana; assembly: GCA_963691745.1. Classification (NCBI taxonomy): domain Eukaryota; kingdom Metazoa; phylum Arthropoda; class Insecta; order Lepidoptera; family Tortricidae; genus Ditula; species Ditula angustiorana. Next base: position 1,449,003 of record OY829490.1, read on the forward strand.
AACAATTTTCGGACCGGGTATAACATGACCTTTTTTGCTGCAAATAACCTCCCCCATAACCCCTTTACAGGAATAGGTCGACTTACCAATAACCCTGAATATTTAAGGGTATGTAATGATTAATAGATTCGGTCGTTACTTGGTCGAGGTTTGCAAGAATAAATTGGAACAAATTACGTTGCTTGCTTAAAATAAACGCATCACTCACGTAGGTACCTGAAATCGAATTATTGTTAGTCATGTTTCAGACCAGGGACCAATTTCATAAACGCGACAGGCGATAGGTGACAGTGACAATTCGCCGTGCATTACTGTGTCAACAAGTAACGCTACAGACTTACAGATGTAACATCATAGTGGGCAAGCAATGTATACCGAATTGTCGCTGTCACCTGTCGCCTGTCGCCAGTTGCGTTGATGAACTTGAATCTCACGATAGTTATATGTTACACCCCGCCAATCCGCGAAACCAGTGCTTCAATACAAAACTGGTTTCGCGGAGTAGCAAGGTAATTTTTTCCAATTGTTGTTATGTACCTCGGCAAAGTAACGCCTGAATTTATTAATCATACATACCCAAAATATGTACATGTGAAGTTAGATAAAAGCTGTTCAAAAAATTTGAGAAAAAAATAGTTAACACCTCTGATCACCCATGGGCTGGCGCGTTCCTCGCCCAACGTATTGGCATTGCTATTCAGAGAGGTAACGCCGCCTGCCTTTTGGGCACCCTACCCAGAAACAACGGCTTAGGTGATATTTTTAATTCTAATTTGAATTAAAATTGTATATTTTCTCTTTCCTTTTCTGTAATAACTTTGTTTCTTTTTCTAAATAAAATGTGAGATCTTAAACAAATTAAAAGCTTGTAATAGTGATTCCTTTTTTGAATTCAAACCAATGTTTTTACGTATATAAAAAGATAAAAAAGCTAGTAGCTAAAACCGTGCATTACCTTCCAAGACCTCCTATTGATATTTCATAGCGCCTTTATAGAAGATCGCACAGCTAGTATGGCAGTATTGCTTGTCTTGACTAGCAGGCGCTTTGCGGAGAAAACGTGATTGTCTTACTAAAAATTTTAACTAAGTATTGTAATATTGTTACGAACGTAACAGCTACGTTAAAAGCGCATACCATATTTCCTTAATAGCTTACCTGAGGACATCCGACTCGAACAAAATAGACGCATATTTAAATCGAAAATGAAAAAGTACCTATTAGACGCTCTTCCTTAAATAGGATTAAAAGAAAACATAATAAATAAGTAATTTAGTTTATAAATAAAGCCTACCCACAAACAAAATTGTGGGACTTTTTTCATAGAATTAAGTGTTTTGTTGTATATTTGATAAATAAATAAATAATGAAGCTTCAACATCATGCGCTCCATGATCCACTTCCAGATCACCGACCTACTTACTTTTCTCTATTGTTAATTTTAAAAATATCTGAGACTGGACTTTCGAATCTGTCCTACGCTATTCAAAACGCATTAGTAGGTTACTGCTATACGCCGGTATTCTGTAATAGTGTGGTACTTCCCCGGTTGAGCCGGTTTATTCGTACTGCGGCCAACGAAGCGGGCTACAGTGCGGCTACTACTATTCTACCTAGTGGTAGAGCCTCACTGCATGTAGCCCGCTTTGGTTATATGTATGTACATAGTACATACATACATGTACATACATCAGCTTTAATAGTTAAAAACTGATATATAGTCGTCATAGTGATCGAATCAGAAATAAGGAGACCCGCAGACGAACGAGAGTAACCGACGTAGCCCAGCGGATTAGCAAGTTAAAGTGGCAGTGGGCAGGGCACATAGCACGGAGAACTGATGGTCGATGGGGTCGAAAGGTTCTCGAATGGCGGCCGCGTATTGGCAAGCGCAGCGTAGGACGACCAGCCACAAGATGGTCCGATGGCAGGTGGCAGGAAGGCGCTCGTTGCATGCTGCTTTCAACCGGTCACTTTGGAAATCTATGGAGATGGCCTATGTTCAACAGTGGACTTCTTGTGGCTGAGATGATTATGATGATGATGATGTTGATGTATAGTCGTCCAAGAAATAGCTTGACCACTTTCGAACAAATAACAAAGGGATAAGTTTCAAAAGTGGTCCAGCGCAATCTTTTTATGAGATAGTAAGGAAAAGAAGCAAGTGGGTCACCTGTGGCCCGTTTCACTAAGCTACAAGTTACGATTTTACAAGTGTAAACCGGCAACATTGGTTAATAATGACCAATGGCAATGGGTATAATGACCAATGTTGCCGGTTTAGACTTGTAAAATTGTAACTTGTAGCTTCGTGAAACGGGCCACTGATGGTAAGTGATCACCACCGCCCGTAGACACTCGCAACACCAAGGAGATTGCGGATGCGTTGCCAACCCAGAAGGCTAAGATGGTATACCTCTTGTGCCAGTAATTGGACCGGCTGTCTTGCTCTCCACGCCGGAACACAACCAGTGCAAGCACTGCTGCTTAGCGGCGGGATTAACAAGCAAGGTGGTGGTAGCGATCCGGACGGACCTTGCACAAGGTCCTAACCTCCCCGCAAACTTTTAACACCTCTATGCTGTCAAAATTTCAATTAAATCTGAAACTTTGTTTTGGTGGAACGTGCTGACGCTTTCTGCCTCCTTATTCTCTTAGCGCATTAGAACCAAGCTCGTCGTCGAAGCATCACCCTGTCTCGCTCACTCGTACTAGCGCGTTAGAGCAAGACAGAGCGCTACCTCAGCGTCGAGCTCGTCGCTGTCGCGCTTAGAGAATCGCTCTCCAGCTCTACTAGCACGCTAGCATTTATCGCGTACATAAACGCATCCGTCCCTTCTCGCACACGCATACTGGTTAGAAAGGGATATATGCTTTATGTCATCGATAAAAGCTAGCGTGATAGGTCCCCCGGACTCGACACGTGGAAACTTTTATAATTGACTGCGGTCCACAACTGGAGCAAACCGGCTTAAACTGGTTTAAACGACAAAATCGAAGCGGATGGTGATCTTCAATAGAAATCAGCGAATTTTATATCAGTTATAATCTAAAGTGGTATTTTTAATTAGCTGGAGTAGATTGACATATGGCAATGTGAATATTTCGTATTTTAAACATTATTTCGTAAAATTGTAAGTGAGAATCGTGTAACTGGTGATATAAGGGTAACTTTTATACATGAAAAATACTGTACTTCAACTATAATGGAGTAACCACGTTCGCAAACGTCAGTTTACTCTAGCTAATTAAAAATACGACTCTACAAATACATTAATCTTATCTTTTTAAAAACAATACAATTAAATACAATAGCTTTTAAATGATCACCACGAAACAGCACGAACAGGATAGCTAGCACGACCCACCGTGACTCGCTTTGGCGTGCAATGCGTCTCTTTCTAATTAGCCGAGTAGAAAAGAGATGCACTTAGCGACAGCGAGAAAATGAGCACGCATGCTAGCCGTACAGGTACAATTTAGAGAAAATACATCAGACACAAAATAGGTGGTATCATCGCCTTAAGTGATCTTTATACAAATTAATAAATAAAAACTTTAGTTTAGTACATATTTCAAAAGCATCGTTTTAGCGTGTGGGTTGGTGGGTTTAGGAGTGGTGAAAATGAAGATCAGATGAGATACAGAAAATTACGGTTTTATTTCACCATGACATAATAAAGACAGACAAAGAATAGAAGAAAACAAAAAGGCTCCTGCCAAACAAAATTGAAATAAGAAAACTACTGTAATATATAATCTTTAAACCTAATAGGCAGACAAGAACGGCGCTGCGAGCGCCGAGGATTAAGAGTGTTAGCACCATGTGCGGCCTGACCGCCGTTGTCAACAGTGGAAGGCAGTACGTGGTGTTCAGGCAAACCCTGCTGATTATTATTAGTGCCGGCAGACGTACATGGCGCGTCTGCTACATCGTTCTATTTGAATGTGGTTTTTACCTAAAACAACGCCTCAAAGATCTGAAGTGCGATTTTTAATCACACCGGGTGACTAAAGCTCGCCAAAATGGCCGTTTTTCTTAGAAATGCGGTCCTTTTGGTGAGCTTTAGTCACCTGGTGAGATTCAAAAATTGCATTTGAATCTCACCGGGTAACTAAAGCTCGCCAAAATAGCCGTGTTCATAGAAATGCGGCCATTTTGGTAAGCTTTAGTCACCTGGTGAGATTCAAAAATTGCACCTCTGTTTCCCGGAGGGGCAGGCAGGGACCACAGATTTCCGCTTACTACGACTCTAATACAACCTTTTCTTCACTTACTCTCATAACATTCTTCATGCTGTGGCCCGTTTCACGAAGCTACAAGGCCTACAAGTTAAAATTTTACAAGTCTAAACCGGCAACATTGGTCATTATGCCCATTGCCATTGGTCATTATTGACCAATGTTGCCGGTTTAGACTTGTAAAATTGTAACTTGTAGCTTCGTGAAACGGGCCACTGGTTGTGCCGCAAGTAATAATATTGCTATTTTACTGCTATTCTCTCTTGACTTGCTCCACAAACTGTCACACCGCAATCGCAAGCAACTTTTTATGTCTAACTCGTTTGCACACTCCCTTCTACCCAACTGCCACCAGAAGGGAGGGCTGTTTTAACGAAAGGACTTAAATTCTGTAAATTACAGAGAAAATCTTATCAAAATACGCGGCATAATGTAGAAGTAGTAAGCGGCCGCAGATACGATGAAGATTGAGGAAAGACGGGAATACGGGATAGCAACTTTGTTTTTTTTTTAAAATATACAACATAGGAAGGGAAACAAGCAAGTGGGTCACCTGATGATAAGTGATCACCCCCGCCCTAGACACCCGCAACACCAAGGACATTGCAGATACGCTGCCAACCCAGAGGGCTAAGATGGAATACCTCTTGTGCCAGTAATTTCACCGGCTGTCTTGCTCTCCACGCCGGAACACACAGTGCAAGCACTGCTGCGACTGGATTAGCGAGCAAGATGGAAGTAACGATCCGGATAGACCTTGCACAAGGTCCTACCCGCAATACCATGTAAAGATAAAGATACCCAGCCCAGGGGGCCTAGCACGCTAGCTTTTATCGATGACATAAAGCATTTATCCCGTTCTAACCAGTGTGCGTGTGCGAAAGGGACGAATGCCAGCGATAAACGCTAGTGTGCTAGAGGGGCAGGACAGCATATAAGTGCATGCTAAGCTTGTGATAACAACATAATTATTATTTGCAAAGTGACCACCACTTGCACGTCCTCATTCCGTACAGTTATGTCCGTTCCAATATTGATTCAGTTACTGTGACAGTTAATTTCCTTGATGTAGAAGCCAAGGTTGGCAACGTCTCTTGAGTTGCTGAATAGACACGTGGACCCCTAGCACAGAATAAATAATAGTACCTACTAATGTATACACTGTAAATAAATAAACACTTCATTATTGCGTTTAAGTCCCGATAAATGTAATAAGTATGTGTGAAAGTACTAACGTACAAAAACTTCTCTTTTTCGACTGCGTCTCCACCCCCTAAACCTTAACCTTACGCATGATGAAAATGAAAATGAAAATGAAAAAAATTATTTTGCAAGTAGGCCATATAGGCTCTTTTACATGTCTGAATCTACTAGCGCTTCGGAAAATGGAAGAATCTGCTGAGAAGAAACGCCGCAAGAAACTCAGCAGTTTATCTTTTTTTTCTTCTTCTGGTGATTACGCATATAACTAAGCTAGGCTTAGATATATCTAGGTTTGTATGTTTTTTTATTCTTGATAGATTTGACAACATTTGCATTTCAGAAATTTAATACAAACCAAAAAAGCGTCAATATTAAGAAAACCAAAAAATAATAATATGAACTATTTAAAAAATCAAAAATCAGAAACCTAGTTCATAGATCATGGCTACAAAGGGTTTAATTTAAAACGTCATCGCCGTTTGCATAAAAAGCGGTACCCAAAATAGTCTTTAAAAGAAGTTCCTATCGATATTCATCGCCCAAAAATGATTGAATCGAAATTAATCAATTTCCTTCGTATTCGTTTAATCTGAAACACAATTTAATATCCGACGGTTGCCATGTCGCAAAGGTCGTGAGTCGCACGGAGGGGATGATTCTGTAACAATGACGAGCTCGTCAAGTTTTCAGTCGAGGAAAAACGTCTTGAACGTTAGCGTTAACTTCTAAATTGTATGAAATATTAATTAATAATTGAATTATTCGTAATTGTCGTATATATCGGACTAATGTACCTATAACTATAATAGCTAATATGTTCTTGATTGTAATATACATATATGATGTGGATGTATTAATCTACACTAACCTACACTAATATAATAAAGAGGTAAACTTTGTTTGTTTGTTTTTTGTTAGTTTGTTTGTATGTAGGGGGTAATCTCTGGAACTACTGAACCGATTTCAAAAATTCTTTCACAGATAGAAAGTTACACTATTCCTGACGAACATAGGCTACTAATTTTACGTGTACAAAGTCGCGCGCGTCCGCTAGTAATAAATAAAAAGAATAAATATTTTGTTGCAAATTGGGATGTTGACTAAAAAATAATAATTAGTCCATCTTTTAGAACGCCAGAAAATAGTAGATACGTATTTTTTTTTTTGCTTCTAAAACTTAAAATAACAAAGTTACAGAGCGGCGAAAGTTCGCGCTACGTCATTATATCGTAAAATTTTTACGGAAGAGTGACGTCACGAGCCCCTACTCCTGAATTTGAATGTGCTGTATCTTTGTCAATATTATTCGTATGGACAAATAAAAAAATACGTATCGAGTATTTTTCTATAATCTAACTGACGGACTAATTAGAATCTTGTTGTTTTAACCCAGGAGACATCCCTATTCGCGCAGCAAGGGGCGCTGTCTATGTTTCTATAGTACCTAATTGAGAAGTTAATTCTAAGACTGTGTTCACAATCAGAGTCTACGAGTGTTAAAAACGCAAAACGCATCAATGGCTATCTTTGATTGGTCAATGGCCGAGTTTTTGCGTTTTTATCACTCGTAAATGCTTATTGTGAATCCAGTCTAAAGGTGGGTACTGACCAACGTTACGAGGTGTAATGTAATATGTTACACAGCGAGCATTCATGCACTCAGTACGTAGTTGCTCGTTGGTTTCCCCGTAACATGACGTACTGACTGCACGAATATTCGCTGAGTAACATGTCACATTACACCTCGTAACGTTGGTCAGTACCCAGCTTAACGCGTTCGTTGCGCATTATTGATTTAAAAGGTATAACTGCCCTCGGTGTCATCTATGAGAAATCAATGTCAATAATGTAATGACCATAAAGACGAAGCATATTGAAACATTTGCAAGGTATGGTAATGTGGCGAAACTGGCAAACGCAAGGCACGGAATGCTAATATTGCAGGTTTGAGTCCTGCCATTACCCTAATTTTTCTTTGTGTTGTCATTGCATAGCATTTTAATTTTAAGTGAAACAGGAAGTCTCAGTATTTTCCAAGCAGCAATGTTCATTTGGAAATGATGACCGGAGAAGAACTTATCTTACTTAAATGATGACATAAAAAAAATATTCGAAATCCAAATTTAACTAACTAATTTTTTGTAACTTGAATGTAAAAATAATTAAGTCTAAGGGGTCTAAGCTATCTAAGCAACACAAAAACAATTTCAAGGGGTCTACGATAAAAAGTGTGAGGACATCTGCTCTACCGCTAGGACGAGCGAGACAGCGATGTCTCGTCGTCGAGCTCGGCGTCGAAGCGTCCACAGAATAACGGGACTGGAATGCTTTGATCATATTCACTGAAGGATTCCATTCCACAGAATAAATCGCACATTTCCCTTTAGAAACGGAGGCGGAGGTTAAAGAATGCAATACCAGCTACTCTTTGTGGTAAAGGTCACCAAGTCAGAAAATTTACAGACTGATAACCTTTACATACCTACTTACCGCCTTATTTATAAATAGTTAACAATCTTTTTAAGCTAACAAATGTTTTGTGCCTTTCATTTGAGAGTAAACGTCACAATGACAGATAAAGACATAAAACGTGTTAACTAACAAACGTTTTTAATTTTGTAACCGAAATTTCTTTTGATTTTTATTTGAACTGTTTACAACATTCATATTAAAATGCTATTGTGACAACACAAAGAAGTCCTGCCATTATTTTAATTTTTCTTTGTGTTGTCATTATAATAATAATAATAATATCTTGGAACAATTTACACTAATTGCCCTAGTCCCAAACTAAGCAAACCTTGTGTTATGGGTACTAGACAACGGATAAACATACTTATATATAGATAAATACATACTTAAATACAAATAACATCCATGACTCAGGTACAAACATTCGTGTTCGTCACACAAATATTTGCCCATACCAGGATTTGAACCCGGGACCTCTTGCAGAGGAAGCAGACACATGTGCCACTGTGCCATACAGGTCGTTTTTACATAGCATTTTAACAAACGTTTACGAAGCGTTTATGTTAGGGGGTTAGTATTTATAAAGTAAAGTTGCTACCGTGTTCCTGTCAGTTTTATATCCTTATGGTCAATGTTCGACCGCCTTCTAAGCCATGCAACGGATTTCAATAAATTCAAATGTTTATTCTGCAAATAGGCCACAAATAGGCGCTTTTACATGTCATTTTTGTTTAAATGATATTACAATATGAACAAAATACTGATTAATCAAAATAAACACACAATTATACGTTAAAAACACTAAAAACAATGAAGATAGAAAAACATTTATTTAAAACTATTCAACATAATAGTATAACATAATAGTAACATATCATAAGTACTCTATGATGGGTTCAGAAGCCATAGAGCAATGACCTGCATTGCTACTAGCTGCTAGTGCTAGGTACCTATTAAATATCTATAGACTGTACACATTAAAATAATGTAATTAAAAATTAATTTCAACAAACATAGAAACAAATTAGCAAAATTCTTATAATAATATTGGTTGTTATAATGCTGGACATTGCCTACGGTTTCTGAACGCATTAAAGACCATTTATGATTTATGTGTAGATAAAACATACAAATACACACAACACGGACAGAATAAAAAAAAAACAAAACATTATGTTGAACAGAATCAAAAAGGGCCCCATTCAGCATACTGCCTCGGTAAACCGAGACGCTGATTTTCAGTGGGACCCCTGGGATTCCTATTACTATGAAGTACTACAATGAAGAACATGGCTGTCTATGATAGGTATAGAGACAAAATTACTATTATGTAAATGGCCTAAAATCATCATCAGGTGCAGTCTCAGAAGTAGCTAACTTAAGAACCTTGTCGTATTAACGTACGAAATGAGAGTGTCTCGAATCGGTCGCATTACTGGCAGCGACAAGGTACTAAAATGTTCGGCCATTTCTGAGGCTGACCGTACGCGCTCCTCTTAATTTGGCAACTGTTGCAAAAAAGAGAATGGGTTCGTTCTCATCCCGTACCATGACGAAGGTTCTTCAGCCAAGATGTTCGTCGTCTGCCAAGTAGTCGGCAGCCTTGGATATTTCCTTAGATTAACTGGAGCAACCGACAATACGGAATCCCACTCAAAAATCTAATGGCATAAAAGTGCAAAATTGTTGTAGATAACCACTAAAAACATATTTATGTCCAAAGAAGTAGGCAAAAACCCTGATATTTTAGAGGTTACTGTGATACAAAGTTACAAAGATGACGAAGAAAAAAGGTTTTTTTTGTTTCGAAATATGTCATTCGAATCCAAATAAAGAATGTAGAAATTTTCAGTATGTGAGTAATTAGTTAAAAGCTAGTATTAAAACACGATTTAGTGTTGGCTCCATACAAAATCACTATAGTGACGTCACTGGTCCTGTATGCAGCGCGATAGAGCCTTTTTGCGTCGCACGCCCGTTGTCATTTTATTATTCGTGATATTTCGAAAAATAATGATCGTAAAAGAAAATTAAAAACATAGTTTTTTTTTTTAACCAACTCTATCAATTTTGGAAATAAAAAAGTCATTAGAATACCGTATTGCTATTGCGTGTTATATGTCCGAGGGGTTGTCAATTAGCTCAGGAGTGCGATGTTTCAATCTCACCGGGTGACTAAAGCTCACCAAGATTGCCGTTTTTCATAGAAATTCGGCCATTTTGGTGAGCTTTAGTCACCCGGTGAGATTCAAAAATTTCACCTCAATCTCACCGAGTGACTAAAGTTTACCAAGATTGCCGTTTTTCATAGAAATTCGGCCATTTTGGTGAGGTTTAGTCACCTGGTGAGATTAAAAAATTGCACCTCAATCTCACCGGATGACTAAAATTCACCAAGATGGCTGTTTTTCATAGAAATTCGGCCATTTTGGTTAGCTTTAGTCACCCGGTGAGATTTAAAAAATTTCATCCCAGTCTCACCAAGTGACTAAAGCTCACCAAGATTGCCGTTTTTCATAGAAATTCGGCCATTTTGGTTAGCTTTAGTCATCTGGTGAGATTCAAAAATTGCACCCCAATCTCACCGGGTGGCTAAAGATCACCAAGCTTGTCGATTTTCAAAGAGATTCGGTCATTTTGGTGAGCACCCGAGGAAACTGAATAATAGATTCAGGCGTTACTTTGCGGAGGTCCATATCAACAAGCTGAAACAAATTACCTTGCTACTCCGCGAAATCAGTGCCGGGCTCGTGCATAATAGCTGCGTCTATGCGACATATATATATGTTCATGCAAAAACCCACCCTCCTCCGCTTCCACACGAAACACCATATATCACACAAACTCAACTACGCACCACCACTACTAAACACTAAAACTACACGATCTACGCGCGTTTTGCCACTATACTAGGCAACATCAAGATCTAACAGTACGACCGTTCGCTACTTGAACGAATGACCCGAGGAAACTTATTTATTCAGGCTTCAATTTACATTTTTATTTAGAAAAGCCTTATTTTTTGTTCCACCCCGAATCCTACCTGGTCCATATTTTGCAAGTCAATTGCGACCTAATTCCGGAGCGGGGAAGGAAATTGAATTTCGATCCAATTTCATAACAAACCTATTCAATTTATCCGAAATGATTTGGTGAACTGTTTGACCCGCGGAGCAGAGGTTCGTAGGTTCGAACCTGGGTCTACATTAATAAATGTATTGGAACTTTGTTTTTTTATAACAGAGAAAGGCAAACGATGGTCACCTGATGGTAAGTGATCACCACCGCCCATAGACAACACCAACTGCAAATATGTTGCCAACCTGAGGGCTAAGATGGAATCTTGTGCCAGTAATGAAAGTTGTAATAGTAAGGAAGATGATTTGCATGAAATACGTTATTATTGTTTTTTTTATGAAACAGGAAGGCAAATAAGCAAGTAGGTCACCTGATGGTGATCGATCTATCGATGGGGAGCGATCCGGACGGATCTTGCTCAAGGTCCTACCCGCAATACAAACCAAAAATGTTCAAACCAAATTCTACATTTAAGCAACTGTGAGACTAACTCATATAACAGAGTAATTACATAATGACTTAATGAGGTGTCGTTAGATTCCCCTCGGTCACTCCGGTGACGCTGACACTGGATACTTGTATAGTCAGCCAAGAAATTGCTTGACCACTTTTCGATCGTATTACAAAGGGATACAGGTGGCAGGAAGGCGCTGGTTGCATGCTGCTTCCAACCGGCCACTTTGGAAATCCATGAAGGAGGCCTATGTCCAAAAGTGGACTTCTTGTGGCTGAGATGATGATGATGATGATGATGATGACAAAGGGATAAAGTTCAAAAGTGGTCAAGCAATTACATTGTCGACTATACAAGAAAGTGCGGTCAGGCTCCGAAGTAGCTGAACATTTTAGTACCTTGTCGCTGTCAGTAATGTCACAAATTCGAGCAACTCTCATTTCATACGTTACTACGACAAGGTTCTTAAGTGTTTAGCTACTTCTGAGGCTGACTGTACAAGAGTGATAAACTAAAAAAATGGCATATTAAGACGCCATATTTGTGAGACTAATAGAAATGAGCCATGCCCTAATAGATTTACTTAATGACAATTTATTGGAACAGTTTGAATTAGAATTTTATTGTACAAAAAACATAAATTACAAAAAGAGATACAGTGATGTACAAAGGCGACCTTATCCCTTTAAGGGATCTCTTCCGGTTAACCTTTGAGTGTGTGGAAGGAGTATCATAGGGACAGACAAAGAGCAAGAGCTAAAAAAAAAGGTAAATTAACATACAATAAACTACTAAATACAAAATAAATACGTAAAACGTGTAATACGTTTTTTTACGTAAAATATTTTACGTAGACAAACAATCATCCCATCAGATAGAGTGAAATATCTAAATGGAGATGAAAGGCGGATTGAAAAATATACAAACTAGAGAATATACATAAAAAACTTCTGTAAAAATTCTCTAATTTTTTTTTTATGAAATCGGAAGGCAAGCAAGCAAGTGGGTCTTCTGATGGTAAGTGATCACCACCGCCTATAGACACCTGCAACAACAAAGAGAGTGCAGATGGTTCCAACTCAGAGGGCTAAGATGGAATACCTCTTGTGCCAGTTATTACACTGGCTGTCTTGCTCTCCACGCCGGAATACAACAGTGCAAGCACTGCTGCTTAGGATTAGCGAGCTGGTGGTAGCGATCCGGACGAACCCTGCACAAGGTACCACCCGCAAATGATAGTGAATATCGCATTAAAATCTGTGGCATTGTTTAAAAGGAGTATGCGGCCGAAGATATGCAGACAGACAGGAACGGGGTGACTTTGTTTATATTATGTAAAAAAAAGATAATAGATTCTAATGAAATTAAAACATACTATTGTAATCGAAATTATTTATTTTTAAATTTTCTCGATTTTTTCTTTTTTTTACATTCAAATTAAATTTAAAATGCTATACATGTAATGAATGACAACACAAAGAAAAATTAAGGTAATGGCAGGATTCCAACCTGCAACATCAGCATTCCGTGCCTTGCGTATTCCAGTTTCCGAGCGAATTAGGTTAATGGCAGCGGTAATGTGGCGGAAACTGGAATACGCAAGGCACGGAATGCTGATGTTGCAGGTTCGAATCCTGCCATTACCCTAATTTTTCTTTGTGTTGTCATTCATTATATAGCATTTTAAATTTAATTTGAATTAAAACATACGTCTAAAAAAATTCATTTTTTTAAATAACAGTAAACGGGAAACTCTACGGAATAAATTGGCTTATAATTTGTCAATTATAAATGCATTATCAACATCTATTTATAACCCGGGTATGTTGCGGTCCGGAGCGGAGGCTGCGCGGGCCGGATCAATATCTCGGCAGTAGCGCGCCCGGGACTGGGCGGGACACACGGGGCCGTCGCGGGATAATGGGAGAGAGCTGAGGTAAGGATTCTGGGGATCTATCCAACATGGCCTAAGGATACTCGAGCTAAGGGAAAGGAATCGAGATGACCCCGCAGGACGAGCGGGTTAATGAAAAAGAGCCGAGGTGAGTTTAAGTGAACTGAATTTTTCGTAGCTTTGTAGTGCAAAAAATCCCAATGTTTTGAGCCTCATTCGTTACTCATTATCATGACAGACTGAGAATATTTTTTTGTCATATTACGTTTAAAACAAGTAAACTACTCATTTAGATTGGGATAGTTTAAAGATTTTATCCTGCATAGTGTAAGTAAGGGTATAATAGCCGATTTACGGATATAGACGTAGCGATATTTCTTAGCTGGGTATTGCTTGGCCGTGTTGAATAGATTTAATTTTTTTCCTAGCGTTTTTTTTAAATTTTAAACATAGTACGGAAATAGGTATTTGAACTTTTCAGTAAACAGATCGATCGTTTTGGTAAAAATTACAGGGTTTTTTTAAATTTTTTGATTAAAAATGCTACCGAACAGCGGCAGCGTAAGACAAACATGGAGTTTATTCTAGGTGTGTATTTTTTTCTCTGAATAGTCTGGGTTCCGTCAACAGGTGACAAATTAGCCCTGACTTATTATTCATTATGCTCAATAACCTTAACATTTCTGGCATTTATTTGTTTTCTTTTTTATTATATTGATAGCATGTAAATTATTAAAAATAACAATCAATCATTATAATTTAAATCTATTGTAATCAGCTTAATTTAATTCATTTAAAGAGTTTGAGCGTTCTCAATTTATTATGTTTAATTTTGAGCCAAAATGTATATTAAAAAAATTAAGCAAACGAGCAAGTAGGCCACCTGATGGTAAGTGACCAACACCGCCCATAGACACCCGCAACACCAAGGAGATTGCAGATTAGGGATTAGCGACCAAGCAATATAAATTACATAATTACGTTTTATGTTGTCAAAGAAAAAAAAAACAAAGTTAACATTTTATACATAGACTCAGTGAAATAACTCTAGATGAGATTACATTTTTTTATTGAATATTTCAAAATACGTTAATGCCGCAACGTTTGAAACATATCACAGAGCATAGGAAGTAAAATATAACAAATTGAATAATTAACAGATCTTTGCGTTTCGCGGAGTAGCAAGGTAATTTGTTCCAGTTTGATAACAAATTGACTTTGAATATAATTTCGTACAAAAATAAATCATGTCAAATTTTTTATTTATGTATTATCATCGGTAGATTCACGCCTTCGAGTGTAGACGGCGGCGGTCACAAGAAGCTTGAGTATACAGAACAAGCTACCCGCCCCTTCGTCTTCGCACGAGAGCAATAAAGATGTAATGTGCATAAAAACCTTTTTTTAAATCTCTAATTGACAGTGAAAACCATATCAAAATCCATTGCCTGGTTAGACGGTCGAGATATAAAGACATACAGGACCCCAATTCTCGGGTCATGCGAGACGCTATCTCGCATGCCACATACGTCAAAAATGACAGATTTCCTTGGGATTTGACAGATATTCTTGTGCGAGATGAATTTCGCATGAACCCAGAATAGGGGCCCAGGAATGGATAGCGACTTTTTTATGCTATGTATGACGTCGGCTACACGCTCATTCTGTCGTCAGTTCAGCCCATCATTCTGGTCAGAATGACGAGAGAATTATCGTGTAACCTGGGCCCCTATTCTGGGTTCATGCGAGATTCATCTCGCACGAGAATAACTGTCAAATCCCAAGGAAATCTGTCATTTTTGACGTATGTGGCATGCGAGATAGCGTCTCGCATGACCCGAGAATTGGGGTCCTGTCTCGTGTCGTGTCAGTCTGAACTGATCGTAACCGTGTCCATTTGTCATCATTCTGGCATCAGTCAAAACTATACCGGAATGATGCACTGAACCGACACCAGAATTAGTGTGTAACCGAAGTCTAAAGAAGATAGAAATAAAGATGCAACAGTGTTGCCATATGTACGATATAGGCTGTAGTTTTACGGTATTTTCATGTCGTTTACGGTAGTGAATTTTGTAAAAGACCGTAATTAAATAACACCGTATTATCATTTTAAACTTGCGATTAAACTATGTGGGGATGCGGTAATTTTAAATTAAGCTAAGAAATTTTGCATTTTTGCTGGTAACACTGGATTGTGACCATAAAATAACCGCCCAAGTTTCGTGTACCTCGTATGAGGCGCGTAAACGTTTAAATTAGATTACCACCATAATAAATATGAACTTAAAGGATTCTGGTTGGTTTATCTCTATGTGCGTCCCTTTCTTTTGACACCAGTTAGACAGAGACGCAGGGGGGGATAAATTAAAGATGGCCTGTCATGTAAGGGCTACTGGTGCTACGCGTCGTAGCAGCTACAAGCGACGACAGGCTACGAAGGGCTACGAAGGACTACGAATATTCTATTCTAGTAAGCAGACTTTACAATTAGGTACCTAATTATTCTTTTAAAAATTGATAGTTATGTATGTATGAAGTTGCTATTTGTGTTTATGTGTACGTCAATCTATGGCATAGCCGGGCTTGAATTAATTTCTAGATTTGAATGAGCTTTTTGGTTTAGCGGCTTAAAATCTTCTTAAAAAATAGCTAAGAAAGGATTGTCAAAAATTTTACCATTAAAGGGGGTTAAAGAAAGCGTGGAAATTGGTACGTACTAAGCCAAAAACTACGCGGACAAAGTCGCGAGCAAAACCTAGTTCTAAATATCAAATCATCGGTAACTGGCACTAAATACTTATTGAAAGCCTTGTTGAAAGCAAACGAGATTAAAATGTTTTCATCTTTGTCTCTGGCACATAAATAATAATGAGATAGGATAAATTTAAAGCACCGACCGCAATATATGCCATTCATTAATAAAAATCACAAGAACATTAATTTTTATCTGTTTATGTCATGCAATAAATGCGGATACGCGTGAATTTTTTTTCGTAGCTAGACAATGGTTGCTCGTATTCAGCCAAGGAACGGGCTAACTGGCCAGTTACCGGCCCGCTGTCACCGTGATCGGTTCACGGCAGTTCCAAATTCAAAGTTTACGGTTTAAAAACAAAAGCCAAAGGCAATTTTTGTTTCATGCCAGTTTGGTTTTACCTTTAATTTACTTAAGGAAGTTATTTATAAAGTTGCATTTGGCTAACTCCCAGAGTGCATTTCAGTTATTTATAAAATGAAAATCTAGTGCAGTTTGGAGTGTGCAGCAGTGTTGGTTTTTTTTTATAATTAAAAGGTAAGGCGTGCATTTATTAAATCTAGCAACAGTAAATATAAGTATATCTACTTGATTTTTAATAATTTTATTATTATTTAAAAATAATTTTATTGGAAAAAATATTTAAATGTAAAGGTAGTAAATAAAAGTATTATACCAGGCAATTTCTTTTAGTCGAAAATAAAAAACAATCAAAAATTAGACTATTGAACGGCGTAAAATAAACTAATTAAAATTTTGTTATAGCAACCGTTACAAGGAAAAGTCTTTTAATGCTTTTGAGAATAAATTTATCTAAAAGGATTTTTTAACAGAAAACGAAAGTGAAATAATTAATACCTACGGCAATTTAGTCTACTTTGTAAAGGAGATGTAAAGTATTTTTTTTACATTTTGTAACACGGCAAATTTTTTACATTCGCCTGCCAATTTCTGGCACAATTGACAAGGTGGTTACTAGTCAGTTAACTATAGCGTTAATTATCAAGAGTTGGCGTTTTTCCAATCGACTCGAATAGCATTCCAAATATTTGTATACGCTACAAAACTTTTTGCCGCCAATTCAGAATAAGTTAAACCACATTCCATAGAGATAAGGACGGTTTTTAAACTATGCTATTTTATTTCTTTTTTACTGTAAGCAGACACTGTGTAAATAACGTAGAAAGAGAAAGCTATAGAATGACGGACGTCTTCCTTTTCACTTGCACAAGAACAAGATATAATTATGAATTTGCTTGTGAAAAAAAGAGACAGAGCTTGATATCTTTTGTCCCTCATGGCATGTTTAGTTTTTTCAAGGTCAGCATACTTCTATGCTAAGCAAACCTTAAAACTCAGTGTTGTCACTTTTTCCCACGAATATTACCCCACGTTAAGGGGTAAATAGTACGTTGATGAAATATTGGTATAGAAAAAACTTATACAGGACCCTATTTCGTAAAGCATGTTAGTCTAGTATTTTGATTCATTAATCGTTTATTTTACGACATAAAACACTAGTACACAGATAAAATAAGCACTCGTGTAACTCGGCGGTCGACTCAAATGCTGTATGAAATGAAGCCCCGTGAAGTGTATTCTGGATTTAACTTCCAGATTCCCCCACGAACCACATATACGGGAATCATGGATTGCACCCACTGGAATCTTCCAGAATGTGTTGTTAACATTTTGACCGAAATCTATTGTTACAGTGTGGGTTTACTACATAATTATTTCCAACCTTTTTACTACCAATACAATTAGGTACCATTTTTATTCTTGTATATTTATTTAAAATCTTAGGTTAAGTTTTACAATATTTCTATAAAAAGTAATAAAACAATATCAATACAAAATATACAAACATTATAAAAACCTAACCTAGAGTGCCGCCGGCAGCGGGGCAGGGCTCAAGCTACCGGTGGTTAGGGCTGCAGAGTGAGGAATCTCCTGACTATTTGTGACGTGTCCAGGAGTACCGCCTTCTGTATCTGACCCTTGATCCAACCTTCTAGCGAGAGTCTCTTGAGGTGTTGGTCGAGACTAACTAACCCTTATTATTATTATTAAGAGTGATTTTATAAATTCCTGTTAATTATTAAAAACATTTTCCAAAAGTAATTCTTCTTTTTTCAATTTATAAAAATATTGTTTTTTTATTGACATCGTAAATGACCCCAGGGAAAACTGCCTTAAAGATGGTAACCCTAAATATTCATGTGTGTGTATTTGCTGTCCCTTTCGGAGACACGCTCGGCGTTAGTCTTCTCAATAGTAAGTCTATGGTAAATAATGATATGCTATGCGTAACCAAAAAAAAACTAAACTTACGCTTTTAAATTTTGAAATGTGGTCGCTTTGCATTTGAATATTAAATTGAGTGTAAACGTGTCGTTATTCAGGAAAATTTATGAATAGCCTTTGATCATTTAGACGACTGGATTTATTTTAAATATAACATCCATAACTCGGGTACTAATACTCATCCTCATCATAAAAATGTTTATCCCTATCGGGATTCGGACCCGCAACCTGTAGCTCTGTAATGGGTCCCTAATCACTTAGGTCATCTGGCTGTATATCTTCTTCGTCTTGTCTTAAATGTTACTTGCAATTTTTACCACAAAATATGCTTTTCATACAGGGGACCCACTTTTATAGTATTTTCTTTACAAAAGAAGTGAAAACTACACAGACCATTAATTGTATTTCCAAACGTTACACGTCCGCGTATGACTAATGGAGTGTACCGTAATGGATGTTGAAACTTCAAAGTGAACGGCAAAGGATGTCTGTATCGTAGAAACAATATATCATCTGTGTAAGTGCTTTTAAAGAGGTATTTTAAGACCAACGGCGATGAAAGAATTAGATAATTGTTTTGAATTTACGTAACAAGTCAGTAAACGCACCTTAAGGGTTGAAGTATGTATGTATGTACGTAAATTCTTTATTGTACAAAAAACATAAATTAAAAAAAAGAGATACAGTGATGTACAAAGGCGAACTTATCCCTTTAAGGGATCTCTTCCAGTTAACCTTTGAAGTCACGCGAATATAGTTTTAGGAGGCTATCCCTTAAGTACTTTTGAGTTATTGCTATCGGCATTTACAGATTTTACAAACATACACCTTTTGCGGGTGTCCGTCTGGATCGCTACCACCATCTTGCTCGCTAATCCTGCCGCTAAGCAGCAGTGCTTGCCCTGTTGTGTTCCGGCGTGGAGAGCAAGACAGCCGGTGTAATTACTGGCACAAGAGGTATTCCATCTTAGCCCTCTGGGTAGGCAACGCATCTGCAATCTCTTTAATGTTGCGGGTGTCTATAGGCGGTGGTGATCACTTACCGTCAGCTGACCCAATTGCTTGTTTGCCTTCCTAATTCTTAAAAAAAATACAGTCAGCGGGAAAACAGCAAGTTTCGAAAAAAATAGCTATATCGCAATTCTGCCTCCGACAGTTTCAAATGGTTTGAGTCCCAGTTAGGTTAGCGTATTAGAAATGTCCAGAAAACTCTGTTAGGAAAATTACTTTTACTTAACTTGCACTGCAGTTAATGCAATTTGTTTCTTGAAAATGCTGGCTGCATTAAACTAGGGTTGCCATCTCTAAAATTCGGCTACCAGGACAAGACGCGGAAAACCCTGGATTTTAGAGTCCAGGGGTGCAATTTTTGAATCACACCAGGCGACTAAAGCTCACCAAAATTGCCGAATTTCTATGAAAAACGGCTATTTTGGTGTGGTTTAGTTACCCTGTGAGATTCAAATCCAATTTTTGAATCTCACCAGGTGACTAAAGCTCACCAAAATGGCCGCATTTGTATGAAAAACGGCCATTTTGGCGAACTTTAGTCACACGGTGAGATTCAAAAATCGCACTCCAGAACCCGGTAGACCGCGGCGTGCGGGCACAGTGCATGTGCCGCGGGCGCCCCGACTTAATTTTTTTAAACCCGGACTACAAATGAAGCGCCGCCCGGACGCTCCCCGGATGCCCTCTAAACTAGGACAAATCCGGGGAAATCCGGACGGATGGCAACCCTACCTAAAACGAACTTGCCACCGAAAAATATTGGTAGTCATCAGTAAACATGGTCCGATCATTTCAACATTTTGAATGTAAACGAAGTATAACGTGTAACTATGATTTTATCGGTCTTGTTTTCTTGTCACGGGAGTATTGTCAAACCGCGATTAGAACAGCATTGGAGAGTAACGTCAGCACACTATCATTTTATAGATATAGGAACGAAGCTTGACGCAAGTCTCTGAAATGACAGTGTGCTGATGTTACTCTCCAATGCTATTCTAATCGCGGTTTGATAATAACGGGGGTCAGATGACAATCGCTCTAATTAACCTAACTAAATAATCTTACCTGCCAAATCTGGGATCACGGTCAAAAGTTGTGGTGGGTCGCTGAAGCTTTTTCCGTTAACGCAACGAAGCCGTTTTTCGTCAACGGTCAACTCGTTGAAAAACCAGTTCAATAAAATGTACTTACGTTGATCTATTCGTTCGTTGAAACCAACGGAAACGGTTCCTTCTACTGCTTTTAAAACGCTAACTATAATTATTAGATAAACAGTAGGCTTACAAGAGTCAGTTGTTGATCCGTAGTTAACTCGACTAATAGTTTAAAATTGTAACCAATGGTATATGTATCTATCGACAATCATCGTTAAAACTTGACATTTCATTCGTTCGTATGAAAAAATGTAGTTGACGTTTAACTAGTTTATCGAAACGATAAACGCGCGTAAGAGTTTGTAGAAGCGTTGATGGTAAAAAAAACGGTTGAATTAACTAGTTCGTTGATTCAACCGCCCACTCCTAGTTAAAAGCGTACCCCAAGCTTACCCCAAGCGTACCCCAAATGAAGAAACGGAGAAAACCAGTAGAACGATGATGGGCGACAGTTTAAAGAGATCGTAAAAACTAAAAATGAAGAATGATATCATTGTACCATTAGTGCAATTTTGACAATTCGGACACTGATGCATGCAGCGTTGTGCCACCACACTTATGTTATCAAATAAATTGGGCTCACACGGATTGCACAGTTTATCTGATTGGTCGCTTGAAAGCAAAATGGCCACTTAACGATGTCATCCTCGACTTTGAGTACATAAATATTAATAACAAAACGTCTTGCATTTATATTCTTGATGTTTTGTGAGATGATGGATAACAGAGAGTCCAGTGTTCCTAATTGATGTTGTTTTGTTTAACTCTACTCATTTAGTTTCGCAGTGTATTAGTTTAGACTGTAATGCTGTATAAGTAAATTTATGTTAAATAAATAAATAAATAACCCTTTAAGGAAAAAGCAGGATATTATTCAATTCAAGCATTAAGGGGAAATGCTGTCCCGGTCCGCGATGCTTTTTTATTTTTATTTACCTCGTACATTTTAAGTAACCGTTAACCTCTATTTCTTGCCTAGATTTTGGCTAAAGATCTTAAATTATATGAAACCAACGGCCCCAGAGTCATTGCTGAAGCATTGTTGCCTTAATCCTACTATCCTACTAATAATATTTTAAATGAGAAAGTTTGTATGTTTGGATGTTTGTTACTCAATCACGCAAAAACAACTGAATGGATTTGGATGAAATTTGGCACACATATGGTTTATAACCTGGATTAACACATAGGATACTTTTTATCCTGTAAAAAGTGGAAGTGAGAAGTAGCTTGTTATTAAATGATTCTCCAGTCGTTGTAGACATGGAATTGTATTTTGAATTTCACATATTTGTATGACTGTGGCCTTATAAAGGGTGAAACAAGACAAGTATACAACTCGATGTAGTAAAAATTCAATTCTAACTAAATATCCTAATGCAAAACTTTAAGTTAACACGGAGCAACTTTTAAAAGCCTCCCCGACTAGTTTGTACAGTTTGCCGGCAGGCGGCGCTAATGTGCTCACTTCCGGCGCTATTTCCTGCGACATGGCCGCCTGATTCAATTTTCGCGTGCCATCAGGAGTTAGAACAACAAATATTTAGGTGTTCGTGGAATAGTGCTTGTTAAGTTATGTTGGATTGGATCTCGGACAGAAAACACTGAAGCAATACAAGTTACTTTATACTGACGACCTGCCCCGCCATCGCACGAGTAAAATAGAATGCAATACATATAAACCTTTCGTATAAAAACATCTAAGCGAAACAGTGAAACCCGTATCAAAATCCACTGAGCGGTTTAGGGTAATAAATTACGTCACACAATTTTTAAATTTTCAAGACCCGCCTCCTTTTTAACATAAAACTACCGTGAGACTCAGACATATTAATAAAACGGATCACTCACGTATTTTTGCGTCGCGAAGTGCCCAAATGGGGGCTCATGATTAAGGACCACGGACTGGTCCGAAACATGTCGGGCATTTCCCGACGCAAAAATACGTGAGTGATCCGTTTTATTAAGATACCCGCCTCCTTCGTCACGCTTTTTCCTATCTATTTAACACAGGCTGTTACGTTTGACTAGACCCCCCCCCCCCCTCGATAAGCGTGACGTAATTTATGGATGACTCCTTAGAAAGAGTAATCAGCCGAATATATAAGGACAGATACCGTATAGAGACTTTGTTTTATACCATGTAAAGGAAACGAAGATAAAGCAGAAAAAAGTAATCAGTAATACTGTATATTTAGAACAACAACACTAATAAATTGTTTTTAACATAAAACTACCGTGAGACTCAGACATATTAATAAAACGGATCACTCGCGTATTTTTGCGTCGGGAAATGCCCGACATGTTTCGGACCAGTCCGTGGTCCTTAATCATGAGCCCCCGCGGCGGTGGCGCGACGACGACCGCCGCGGGGGCTCATGATTAAGGACCACGGACTGGTCCGAAACATGTCGGGCATTTCCCGACGCAAAAATACGCGAGTGATCCGTTTTATTAATATGACTAATACTTAAATTGTTTTAAACTTTCGCGACTTTCACACTTATTTATAACATTATACTATTATATTTATTGGTTTACTCGTGACCACGGCCATTGAAACATGGCCGAAACGTCGAGGTAAATCAACAATATATTTTTATCGCGCTAAAGTCCCGATAATGTTATTAACAACACGAATACCGCGTGGTCTACATAGTATGTTTGTCTGGCTGTCAGTCACACAGCGATCAATAATTCAACGGCCATGTAACCGCGATGATTACCTTCGCCCGGTGACTACAGTCCATTTTTAATGATTATTGCTTCGCTTCGGTTACACGGCTCGTCATTATTTACCTAAAGTTGCTGATAGACTTCAGCGTTCGATTGTAATGAACATTCTAAGAACGTCCGCTTCGTCAAGTAAGAGAGAGATTAAGCAATGAGTTACGTAGCGAGTTAATGTCTGTCGAGAAGATTCATGCTATTTTTTATACAACATAGAAGGCAAACGAGCAAATGGGTCACCTGATAGTAAGTGATCACCACCGCCTATAAACACCTGAAACACCAAGGAGATCGCAGATGCGTTGATAACCCAGAGAGCTAAGATGGAATTCCTCTTGTGACAGTAATTGCTCTGGCTATCTTGCTCTTCACGCCGGAACACAACAGCGCAAGCACTGCTGCTAAGCGGCTGGATAAATGCGGCGATGCTAGGTGCAATGATGATGTAATGGCTAAATCAGGAGCAGTATCATGTGGTGTGAGGGCATATCGCCTGAACAATCTCTCGGACAAGACAAACCAAGGTCTGACCACATCAGGCATCAGATGTAACCCCAACTTTTGATCTCGGATATCATTATGCTCTGTAATCTTGTTTTGAAAAGAGAAAAAAAACTGCTGAGTTTCTTGCGGCGTTTCTTCTCAGCAGAATCTTCCATTTTTCGAAGCGCTATACTACTAAATAAATATACTATATACTAGTAGATTCAGATAATATGTAAAAGAGCCAATACGAGTATGGCATTATTTGCTATTTTTTTTCATTTTCATTCATTTTCATTTCTGAGTATACATTAATTGAGAAGTTTACGCTAAGGATTTCCACTAGAGAATGCAAACCCGGCTAAATTTATAAGGAATAACCGGTTAAAACCGTTTTTTTAGAGATAATAACCGGGTTTGCATTCCCTAGTTTCCACTGACGCGGAGCTTGGCCGAGTGAAGAGGAGCAGACCGTGAAAATACAGTATTCGAAATCTCCACTGATCCAGATTTCGAGGACTGCGGTTGGTCAATTCACGGTCGTCCGTTCCTCTCCAATTTGCCTAGCTCCGCTCCGTGGAAACGCACCCATACGCGTTCGAGACGATTATTCTGACAAGAATTTATACTCAAAAATATTGATTGTTCAGTATGTTTTAATTGGTTTCCAAAAACTGTTGTGCATTGAGACTGTGTGTGAACACCATTCTGTAGTGTAGTAACATTATTATACATTTTGTTTTACTAACACGAATTCTCGCGTTCTATTCTTGTATGTACTCAATAAGTTACCTGAAATAGTCGGTTGGTGTACATATGTAAATAAATAGCCATTCCCTTGCGTAGTGCACGGCCACATGTCGCGCTTTTTGTTGCCTGATGACTTTTGGCAACGAAATGCAATCCATTTGGACGACCGGATAGCCTAGTGGTTAGTGACCCTGACCACGAAGCTTGAGGTACCGGGTTCGATTCCCGGGAGGGGCAAATGTTTGTATGTAGAATACGAATGTTTGTGTCCGAGTCGTGGTTGTTATATGTATTTAAGTATATATTTATCTATATAAGTATGTATATACGTTGTCTAGTACCCATATAAGCAGCTTTAGTTGTTTACTTTGGGACTAAGTCAATTGGTGTTAACTGTCCCAAGATATTTATTTATTTATTTATTTATTTATTTATTACGTTGCTGCAATATGCAAGATTATAATATTTACTCCTATAAATATATTGCACATTGAAATTCAAACACATTGGAAATTATATGTAAAAACTAAGTACTAAGTAAATGATTATAATTAGGCTGTTATAAATAAGTTACGTTACATTGCGGGTTCACAATGCTTTCCAATCAGACAGCGATATTACCACCAGTCAATGTATTGCGTAACAAAATTTCTCTCTTCTTTAAATAGGGTGATTATTAATCCTGTACATGGCAACCGGTGCTTTTATTTGAAACCATGTCTGTCAGCGTCGTATGTTATTTATATCTTCCATTTTCTGTTTCGGCATTTTTTTCCTCAGTCAAAATTGCATCTTCCTTATCATGTTCTTGCATATTTCTTTTTTCAGTTAAATATCTTCCAATTTCTATGTTCTAGCGTGTTTAATTTATCAGATTGCTCGTTAGCAAGGAGATCGTTGAAAAAGTGGATATACTTGTGTGGGAGCGACTGGATTTTTTTTAAAGAACATGGTTACATCGACTAATAATGTCACACGCTCCGTGTGATCGTGGCATAAATGTCGTAATTTATTTTAAATATGAGCCAGTACCCTTACCATGAGTACGTGGACCTAGCCGTAACCACAGAATAAATAATAGTACTAACGAACAGAAACTTCTCTTTTTCGACCACCATTAAACGAATTCCAACTTAATGATCAGGCACAAAAAGTTCGTATTACTTCATAAACATTCGCCAGACGGCTTGCGTCAAAAGGAAGGCGCCGCCCGCGCCCGCCTTCCCCCTGCAAATCCCTTAGGGCACCGCTAGGGTTGGGCTGCTTACTGTAACACTATCACAACGCGCGACACAGAGTGAGCGGACGCGCGCGCGGCAAGCCGGCAACCTACTGCGATTAACCTATGCCATGGGTGGTGCGGCGAGCGCACCTACAGTGCGGAGTGGTACCCCCCTGCCGTGACCGTACTCGCTAGCGACGTCGTAAACGATTTGTATGGGGAAAGCGCCTCTAGCGCTCGCGCTAGTGACTAACGCTTTGTAGCTGTTGCCGCAGAACATCGGTACCATGAGTCAATTTTGACACATGTTATGCCATCGAAAAATACCGTATCGACTGTGTTAACTCTTTCACTGAGAGATTGGAGCGTATTTAATCGTTATCGACTGTGTACGTGATATGAATTTTCGATAGAAACTTGTGGTAGTGGTACAGAATGTGATGCGACGCGAACATATCGCGTGACCGTTTCAGCCGCAGCCCGCGGGGGTTCTAATTTGTGTAGCTTTATCAAAACTGAACGCGACGCGTTAAGTTTCTGCACAGAATAAATAATAGTGCAAGTACAGACGCTTTACTCCGAACCAAGACGGCGTGGAAGTATAAAGAGCACTTTAAGACACCTAAAGTTCAAAAATGTCTTTATAAGCTTTTACGTGTGCAGATCTTTTTAACCAAGCTGACGGTGTCCAAATTGTCAAACCTTTGTCGCTGACTACAACAACAACAACAAGTCGACAAGTGTTCAGACAATAAAATATTGGGATGAGTGGATCAAATTATATACCTTATCATTAATTATACAACCTTATTGTTTCGATATACTTAAGCTCGGTAATCTCTCGTCTAAGATCGCATTAGTTCATTCATTCATTCATGTACAACATAGATACATTCCTTCTGAATTTTGGATAGCAAGTGCTTTTGAAATACATCGCTTCATCAAACTGCTAACAGGGTTTGAAGAAGCAATGTAATTCAAAAACCATTTCTGTTTACTAAAACAGATTTTTAAAGTACTTAATTGTATTGTTACAGTAGGTAATTAAAAAAACTATCTTGTATGATTTGCACCACTAAAACTAGCCCGAAAGTTATTTTTAGGTTAATTTTGCCGCCCGTTCACAAACTCAATTAACAAAGTAAATGCGAGCCAAAACGAGTAGCGAGGTACACTGAAATTAAGACTTCGCCTAAATAGTGGCTTTTCGTGCGATACTCTTTTTTTTTTCAGCCCAATTTTGTTTTTTATGTTCCACGAATTCCCAAAGAGACTACACCCTCTCTTATATCACAGTACGATTACTAATGTAATACTATTGGAAGACGTATGTTTAACTTTTCTTTTGTAGGTAACCGAGTTTTCTTTAGATTTTTTTTTTAATGTAGTTTAGAACATTTAAATAATATGCAATCCTGAAGATTTTTCTTTATGTTGTCATTGCATATTATTTAAATTTAAACCTTTTTTTTCTAGTATATTGTGTATATATTTTTTAAGTAAACCGTCTAGCATTTTACCTACTAAGTATAGGAACTCAAACAAAACGATCCTTAAGTACAATATCTTATACATTCCCGTGTGTAAATAATTTACGATACTCATATCACAAATAAAAGTACGTAAAATATTAATAGAACAAAAAAACAACGAATTAAAAACCTCCATTTTTATTTTAGTAAACTAAAAATAAAGATATATTTTTCATAATCCGAGCTACGCATGACAAAAGCATGTCAGAAACAATTATGCGTCATAGGCAAGAGTAATTAAAGCGACATCTATATGTCAGAGCGGTCATTAGTCTCCGCCGCGACACCTGTCCGCTCATTAATAATTATCCGTGTAGTGGAGTATGTTTATCTTATCTGTGGCATTGTGTTGACAGGCCAGATGATTTTAATCTTGGATGAAGAACTGAAGCATGGATATAGTCTCAGTACATGTCAAGCGTAGGGATGGGTTATACTTGCTAAATCGCGTACCAGGGCTTAAAAGTACGTCCACCTTCTCATACCAGGTGCAGAAACCAGGTATCAAAATACTTTCAAAGTATTTTCTGTCCAACGCAACGAGTCGAATACTTGCTTCCTTGCAAGTTTAAACCTTATTATACAGATAAGATTCAAAATATATATTCCAATCAAGACGTAAAATACTTTAAAAGTATTTTATTTCACGTATAAGCACAATCTGAACCTTATGTGTATGAACATAAGATATAATTTTGTACTACTTTAAGTAGTACTTACTTTGAAGGGACAGTATACTTTAATGGAAAAATACTTTCAAGTCTTGCAAGTATGTCGGGTCGGTACCTGGTTGGTATACTTGCAAGGAAATACCAGGTATCAAAACCTCGTAACGTAAATACGCACCATCTCTAGTCAAGCGTGCACACCGAAAACTGTCAAAATAGTTACTGTTGGTGTGCGTCAAGGTAGTAAAACCCACAAATGAATAATATAAATTACGTGAGACGATTTTGGCAATTTTTTGGCCCCCTCCCCACTTGGTGAGATGTCGAGAGAATTGGCCCCTTTCCCACCCCCTAATCTCGCGTGAGATTTTTCTAAATGCATATTTTAGTATAGTTCTTATAAAAGTTGCAATCGTTTTTTTTCATTGAATAACTCTTTTATAGCTAATTAATTTCTTATCGTTGTTGTTTTTTTAACCCAAAGACGTCCTCTGCTGAACATACATAGATAGATAGATTCATTTATTAAATTATTACGTATTGATAAATGCATTTAATTTAGAATGTCAAACAAAACAACAAATTCACAATAAGATCGTCAAAAACTTAAACAAAATAAAAACATCAATCTACACTAATATAATAAAGAGGTAAACTTTGTTTGTTTTTTTGTTTGTTAGTTTGTTTGTATGTAGGGGGTAATCTCTGGAACTACTGAACCGATTTAAAAAATCTTTCACAGATAGAAAGCTACACTATTCCTGACGTCCTGACGGACATAGGCTACTAATTTTACGTGAACGAAGTCGCGCGCGTCCGCTAGCATAAATAAAAACTCACAAAAGGTGTCGCATAAGTCTCCCGCAATGAATTTCACGACAAACAGTCGTTCGCATTTTAAATAACACTTTAAATTATTCACTGACACTTTTTCTGATTAAAAATAAATAATCAAAACCAACATGTAGTAACAGACAAATAGAACTAATCGTAAAACCCAAAACAACGAGTAGTACTTCAAAGAAAATCTGTAACTACCCGCTTAAAAATTGCAAATTGTCCATCATAACTTGATCTGCGTTTCACTGCGAACCCCATACAATCTGTAGGTCTCATTCACTGGTTGTTCTGCATCGCGCGTACGAAGTTTTTAAACTGCGTTAATATAAATAAATGAGCGATGGTCACTTGGTCGGGGGTCAAGCTGCCTCGGGGTCGCCAGTCCATTAAGCTGGGCTAAGTTAATGACCATTCAGATGTGCACCCACCACCAGTCCAATGGCCAAGGACTCCGCACATACGGAACTCTACGAGGAAGGGCTGTGGAACCTTTCGGTTAACGTGACCCCTTTTTTACCCCCACGCAAATAGGGGTGTTACGAGGGGCACACCGAAATGGTGAAGAATAAAAAAACAACGTGCAGGGGCACAATTTTTGCTGGTTGCCGCCAATGACTCAAAAAATATGATACAGTCGACCAAGTTGCTTGATCACTTTTCGAAGCACTGTGTAAAGCAAGTCAGTTGGTTTAAATGTGAAATGTAACAAAATATTCTCGAAAAGTGGTTCAAGTTCATATTTTTAAAATGTTTATCTACACATATATCATAAATGCTCTATAATGCGTTCAGAAACCGTAGGCAATGACCAGCATTATAACAACCAATATTATTATGAGAATTTTTCTAATTTGTTTGTATATTTGTTCAAATTCATTTTTTATTACATTGTTTTAATGTGTACAGTCTATAGATATTTAATAGGTACCTAGCACTAGTAGCTAGTAGCAATGCAGGTCATTGCCTTATGGCTTCTGAACCCATCATAGAGTACTTATGAAATGTGTGTAGATAAAGTAATGTATGCAACTGTACATAATTAGGTCTTAAAACACTCGTGTGATCCTATTATGAAACTCGCTGACGCTCGTTTCATAAAACCACACTCGTGTTTTAAGACCCCTCATTATGCAACAGTTGCATAAAATACTATTAAATTTATTTATTTATTTCAAGAATATAAGTTTCATCATTCATCATCATCATTTCTGACGAAAAGTATCTAAATGCAAGAGGAAAGTTTATTACAAACAAATAATCAAACCGGTCATCGTGGATCGCAGCCTCGTCGCAGAATAAATTATAGTAGGTATACGAGTAGGTGCAAGAACAGAAGTTTTACTTCGGCGTATTGGCACAATAAATAAAATACAGAAACTTCTGTTTACGACCTTCGACCAAACGAATTCCAAATTTATTCACACTCTCAAAAAGTTCGCATTACTTCATACACCATGTGCCAGGCGGCGTGAGTCAATTAAAAGGAACGCACCGCCCGCGCCCGCCTTCCCCCGATACTCCCGGCGACACGCTAGGGTTGGGCGGCATTCGTTTTCAATTACACTGACACGGCGGGGGCGAGCGAGCGGGCGCACGGCAAGGCGACAGCCTACTGCGATTTGCCTATGCCGTAGGCAAGGCGGTCGAGCGTACCTATAGTGATGGGAACCCCCCTGGTATTGGTATAAGAATCGTCCTACTGTGTGCATCTCTGTTTATCGTATTTGTGGTACCTAAATATAACTCGTATCATTCGCACGCGCGTCTACCACAGTGCAGAGGTGCAGCGATCGACTTGTAGCTTCGCGAGGCGGGCTCGTTAGGCAACTGGGTCGAAGCTCGCGTGCTGCATTATTTATAAAGTGCATCGGCCACCGACTGTCTCGACCGCGGCACTGCGAGCCGGCGCCACATCTGCCCGGTATTTCCATTTTGCCATTACCATTCATCCATTTAAGAACATCGACCTCTTTCACCTCGGTTTAATTAGAAAGAGACGCAAGCTCATCGTAGCTACGAGTATGAGTGCTAGTCATGCAGTTTGAGACAAATGAGCAGCAAGTAGTTTTTAAACGTTAACACGCTTGTTTGTAGTTGACGTTTGAACGAACGAATGTTTTAGATTTCATAACATTCATTTTAGAATCCTATTTCAGTATGATCAGTGTTGAAAATTGAAGGTCTAAAATTGTGACCGACATCGAAGAACTTTAAAAATGACGTCAGGGGTAATCCCTTGTAAAACTGGGAGGCATCGGAAGTAAACGTGTTTCAGTGGATTCGTTTGTTTGATCCCACATCGTCAAAAATTAAAATAATCAAAAAACAAAAACACAGATTTTTTCGCAATCACTTACTCTACCCCCTTGTATACATTTTTTTGAAGGATTTTGGGCCATATAGGTACAGTCAAGGAATTTAATTCCCTATACCCATTTCGTTGAAATGTCGTCAGACATTCGCAATGCATTAAGGTCGATATGTCAAACTAACGTCTTGCTCTAGTTAGCTCTTATGATGACAGTTTGATATACATATGATATTGAACCTTAGGTGGGTTGGAAATTAAATTCCTTGACTGTATATACGTGTCTAGTAGACACGCTGCACGGAGCAGAAACGTAGTCACACTGAGGTCCGCTTAATGGCCGCAACTCATGTGCGCGTTTGCTCACCTAAAGGGTCCAAACAGCCCTATTGCTGCTACCTGTTTGTCTGTCTGTCCGTCATCACAGGGCTGTATCTTTTAAAAAGTAGATGCTTGAAGTTTTAACGTGTGTATTACTATAGCCGCAATAACAACAAATCGCACGCTTAGAATTAAAGTGACCCATTTCTGAATAATACACGTCCCAAAATATCACCTTAATTAAAAGACATAGGGTTTAATTTTGGGAAATGTCATATTCAGAATTGAGTCGCTTTAATTCTAAGGGTGCGAAATGATAATATTTACTATAATATGTATTGTTTGTGAATTACAGTGTGTTTTCATGCGATGGCCAAGTCAATCTATTTTATTTAAACATAAAAGATTTTTAATATTAATGTGGTCACATGAGATATCGTTAGATTAGCTGAATACGTAATAACTTAAGACAGAAGATCCCTTAAGTAGGGACTGAATAAACCAACCGACTTGGTATTACATGGATCTCACAACTTTTTACGGTAGAAAAACTGAGTTGCGAGACTTGGTTTTTTTTACAAGTTTTGTTTTTGATGGCTTTAACAACAAATAAAAAGAAGTAAAAAATTAAAAGGGGTCCCCATGCAAGAAACTTGTTTATTCGGCGTTTTTCTTACGAAACCCTTCAGTGCGAGACTAACTCACACCTCGCCGGTCGTTTTCTACAATCAAGCGAAGCAGCGGGTAAAAGTTAGCTGAATAGAGTTTAATTTATAACCATGTGTTGGTGATAAATCTTTACTGCGAATGTCTGCTGCTAGTTGTCTAACGTCAAGGTGAAAGTACCTCATTCAAATGTTTCTTTTGAGTGTGCAATTATTTTTGCGTCTTTTTTTATTTAACGTTTTACGACTTTTACACTATTTTAATAATACCAATCTGAGTTGTAATGTTGCATTGCACTAAAACGTATTAAAAGTGTGGAAGTATGTTTTATAACAAAGATATTTGGATGTGCTCAATTCAAAAGAAACTAGTGTGATTCGCTACCGTAACATCCTCGCGTTCAACGGTACGCCAGCATGCGTGGATCCATCCATCCTCCATTGATGAGCCATTTCTGACTGGACTTGGACTATGTGTGTTGGAAATTAAATTTCTTCACTGTACCTATATAAAACACCAACAAAAATACTCTTTATTAATTCACGACCTTTTTTCCATTCATTTTTTCATTGTTTTTATTTTCTTCTTTCTTCTTCTTCCTTCACGAATTATTATAATCCGCCGGCCACCTACGAGGTACATACACTAGAAAAACAACCCTCCCTTCTGACGGCAGTCTGGAAAAAAGCAGTTAATAAAAAACCGTTAATAACGAAAAATGCATTTTAACCTTATTAACTCTGATGGCTCAGTGATCTGCGACAGCATCTGCGATGATGACCCGATGCGAGTCTTGGCCTCCAAAATAGAACACGACACGTCTCCCGATACCGCGCAATCAGCCACCACCCGCTCTCCTGCTGATCATGCGCTAAGAAAATCTCTCTCCAGATCGGCTTCCACGAGATTGCTCCATCGACACATTTTAACCGCTCAGTTAAAATCGTCACTAACCGGTTTAGCATCTATAGCCCCGTCTCAACGTGTGTCTGTTTGTTGCAGCCGGAGGATGGCCGTCTCGCGCCCGTCCTGCGCCGCCTTCTTCTGTCTACTGGTCCTCTGCTTCACCCACCTCTCAGAGTAAGTAGTTCCTACCAGGTCTAATCCCAAGGCAAACAAGCAAGTGGGTCACCTGTGACCCGTTTCACGAAGCTACAAGTTACAATTTTACAAGTCCAAAGCGGCAACATTGGTCATTATGCCCATTGCCATTGGTCATTATTTACCAATGTTGCCGGTTTAGACTTGTAAAATTGTAACTTGGAGCTTAGTGAAACGGGCCACTGATGGTAAATGATCATCACTGCCCATAGACACCTGCAAGATTGCAGTTGCGTGTCCAACCCAGAGGGCTAAGATGGAATACCTCTTGTGCCAGTAATAACACCAGATGTCTTACACTCCACGCTGAAACACAACAGTGCAAGCACAGATGCTTAGCGGCGGGATCAGCCAACAAGGTCTTAAAATAAGAATTTTAACGTGTGAAATGCATTACTTTAATCAATAAACAAATCAATCAATCAAACTCCTTGTGCACCGTGGATGGATGCAATCCGTCGCTACATACAGCGTCGGCCTAGTAAACACCGGACCAACCGCTCCTCCATGAATTAAAAATAAATAGTACCTAATCTACACCAAGTCATATCACAAGTCCGATTGAAACAAGAAAAGGAAAACTTGCGTGTTATTTAATGTAAAAGCAAAATGACGGGTTCAATCCGCGCCCAAATTACACCAAACGAGCTCTTACTGCCTAATTGTCGCGATTGCCATCGAGTGCCGAGCCCCGCCGCCATTGTGGACCCCAAATTACGTGGTTAGATTGCCAACAAGAAAAATAAATTAACATGTTGCATAAAAACCTTTTCGGAGTAAATTAAGGAGCGTTAAGACTGGTAATTTATGAGTCGTGTGATTGATTTATAAAAAGAGCTCTCTAAATAAGCGTTTTTTTAAATCTTATAAGAATTCGGTGCCTAAGTAAATGTCATCTTTCTTTCATTAATTTTCATTGCAAAATTGAGCAACTTCTCCCCATTTTGAAACTTCGAAGCCCTTACAATCTTTTTAATATGTTACACCTCTCGGTAGTAACTCAACTCAACTCAGCATATTATAAATTCAAGAATAAAGTCAGATTTCCGCCATTTAGTGCGTGGAATCCAACCGAATTCTCCCACGTCAACATTGTCTGTGGCACGGATTTGGCGCCAAACGCCATGTTCCCGCCATTTGTCTATGCCTTGGATTATTTCCCGCGCATTCTGAACAAAATTTTTCACATTTATGTCATGGGTTTTTATGATGAGCGAGGAATTTGTGTTTTGATTTATTTAACTGTTTGTAGCATAATCGAGAAGAGTTTCAAAGTAGTTATTTTTGTGGAGAGAATTTATTAATCGTTTAAAACGTGTCGGAGTAAAAAGGTTATTTTTAATCAAAGACTTCTATTCAATTATATTTTAATAGGTCGTCATGCCGACACTAAACCGCGATTTAGAAGATTTTCTGGTCAATGGTACAATTTATTTTATGTTCTGAGATGGTACGGTTAGCAGTAGATACCTACATAATGTCCACCTACACAGTTAACGACGTCAAACATATTTATTTGTACACGATTTTATTGTCAAGAGAATAAGCGCCAAGTATACGAGGACAGACAGGAAAGGATAGCAACATTAGCCTCCTAAGGTCCAGGTAAAATTTTGTTCTGTGAATTTTGAACCATATCGTTTGAGACAGTGAGTTCAATGTCAGTTTAACATTTGTCCTATATGTAGGTACTTGGGCCTTACGAGGTTAGCAACTTTGTTTTATACTGTGTAAAAATTTGCGCTACGCACGTCGTTTGTGAACTTCACGCGAACGAAGTCGCGGACGTCAGCTAGTTATAAATAAATAAAAATGACTAGGCATAGTTTCCATTCATATATTTGTAAAACACACTAGCAAAACAACATACTTAGCTCGCGGTGTTTAACTTCGAATAAAGTTTCGGCTCGTTATTCCTGTCGCTCGCTCAACGCTGTTACAGACGGGTTGCCAAAACAAATCGGCATTACAAACGATGTTTATACGTTTATTTAATTTAATTGAGTCGCAAATCAACTAATTGTGGGTTAAACGCTGTTTAAATAATTTGTCATTCGTAAAGAGGCGTTACTTTTTTATGAAATCGGGATTAAAACGTGCAAGTACACAGTTTGTACACAGATGAATAAATATTTACTTAAATACTTAAGAGCGTCCGCTAAGTCGCGCGGGTGCACGGAGCGGGTGCACGCCTATCGAGCAAATAGTATGAGCCCGCACTCGCACCCGCGCGCGTTAATGAACGCTCTTATACTATTTTACTATTGGCGTGCACATTTATTGTATATGTCTTAATTATTACCTGAAATAAAGTTTTGATAATAATACTCGTAAAGTCTTGCTAGTGTGGTCGCGATCGCAAAGATTAATCGCCAGATCGTAGTGCGCTCGCCTACTCGCCGCATTGTTAAAGCCTAGGGGGTCGCCAGTATTTTTTTACTTATAAAGGAGTCGTGTTTTCAAAAATATTGAAAAACACTACCCTAGCCTATTCAGCTTGGTAGTACTACAGATTAAGAAAAACAGCCTACTTTAAACAAACTGGAACAAATTACCTTGCTACTCCGCGAAACCAGTGCCGGGCTCGTGCAAAATAGCTGCGTCTGTGCGACACATATATGTTCATGCAAAAACCCACTCTCCTCCGCTTCCACACGAAACAACATATATCACACAGACTCAACTACACACCACCACCACTAAACACTAAAACTACACGATCGACGCGCGTTTCGCCTCTATACGAGGCATCATCAAGATCAAAGAAACAGTACGACCGTTCGCTACTTGAACGAATGGCGTACAACGTTATGGCGTTAACGTGTTGTAATAAAATAAAAAACACAGGCAGGCACAAAATCTATCATAAATAAGCGATAAATTTCCGATATACTTACTAGACTTGTTGAAAGCTCAAAGAACACGTGAAAAATTTATCAAGAAGTAAAATAGACAAAAAAATATGTGTCGCGACATTAATCAGTTGTCGCGCGACCCACGCCACGGAGCGGCCGACTTGGATATAATCTGTAGCTCGAGTCCCAACCCGCGCTATTTCTACAACGAAGATGCAATATTTGTTACTGAAGTTTTCTCTATTATTTTTGATAAGGTTAACATTGTTGAACTGAGGCCTGTCTTTTTTAATAATTCTGCCTAATCATTTACGTTACGTGTATTCGAAATGTTTAAAAATATTTTTATTGTCGAGATCCAGAGATAATCTATGTAGGTGGAGCGTGTTCGTGTTTACAGCATTGTGAATAAACTCTTTACATTTTGTTGTTTCGAAATGGGAGTATTTAAATAGTTTTTCTGGGTATTCGTTTCCCACCTCCGGCCTCATCGCTTTCCATCTGGTGGGACTGTGGTCTAGAATACCCATTGTCAAAAAAAACTAGGTATGAAGTCTAAGTACTGAGGATGAAAGTCCCTTGCATCCCAACTCCCAACTTCACACTATAATGAACTATTCCTTCCGTGACAGATGCGTGAACGCGAAGATAAACTTCAGGGAGAAGGAAAAACAGATCCTCGACCAGATCCTGGGTCCAGGGCGCTACGACGCCCGCATCCGGCCCTCGGGCATCAACGGCACTGGTAGGTCTCAGCCCTTTCACTCCCACACGCCTCCAAGTCGATAACTTGGCTGAGTTAACAAAAAACAGGTGGCTGAATATTTAATTTCAGCCTTCGGATTTTTCGCTCGAAAATTTAAATAAAGTGTAAAACATAGGTACTGGACGTAAATACAGCAGCGAACAAATTAAACAAACACTTGAGGTTTACCGCTAGGCCAAAATTTTTATTCAAACAAAAGTTGTGTCTCCTATGGTCGATAAATAACATCTTGGCTGGCGTAGGCTAAACCTATCCCAGGCATCATACATGCGTATATAGACCAGACTAGATAATTGCCGTCCACAGAACAGATACAATACAATATGCTTTATTGAAGACCACATTACAATTTCACAGAATTACAGATAAATCTCAAATATAGATCCAAAAGGCGGTCTTATCGCTTGAGAGCGATCTCTTCCAGACAACCTTTAGATAGAGATAAAAATCAAAACAAAAATATACTTGCGAACCTAATTGTGATTTTGATCCGACTGCTTTGTAGAAACATACAGCCTTAAGTCTCATATTGCATCTTTGTGCTACATCAGTGAGTCGAACAAACATTATATATGTATAATTTGAGGCATACTATCCTATAGCCAGTATTCTGCAAACAGAACCTATACTTAACTTTTTTAACATATTGGCTTGGTAAATCATGAGAGATTTCCGGTATGGAGCTTTTAGGTTATAAGGAAGCGATGTGAGGAAGTATTTTCTGGGTCGTGGAAAAGCATTAGCCTAAGTATGTGTGAAGGGAGCCGATAACATTATGCTTTCCTTATGCCGGTAGTAAGGTTTTTCATCGCTATGGAAAAATTCCGCTATCTCACAACACTAGGTTAACTATGTAGGTAATAGGTAAGTGTAGATAGGTTAAATTTTAAGTATGTAATACGTGTTATTATTTGAAAGGTTTTCTTAGATACGTTTACGCAGATAAATCCCGGACCAGTTAATAATGTCAATAATTGATGATCGTAAATTTTAAACATAGACGTTACGGGACTTCACTCACTTTTTGCTGGAGATTGATGACGTCAAAATTACGCAATTGAAAACTCAGCGGCTGATTTTTCAAATGACATACGAAGGCTGAAAATACAAAAAATAATTTGATAAATCTGTAACTCGGTACAGTATCGTGTTTTTCTTTTTTATATGAAGAATGCGTTGACGAAATCACAAGTCCGCAATTCAAACAGTCTATTGTATGAAAACTACATTGAAATTTTTGTACTTTAGTACTAAATTTATCTTGTGGCTGGTCGTTTAGGTTTTGTGTTTTTTTTTTGTAACTTTTGAAATCAATCGAACAATGAATGAAACTTAGAAAAATGTCACGCCTATGTAACGGCTTTCATACAATATGCCAGTTTAGACGATTTCCATAAATTATTTAATGTTGCAGAATATGCCAAAGAGTAACAATTCGCCATTGATTTAGTCGTGAATCAGAAAATGAAAATTTACAATTTTAGTCTGAAAAGACCGAACCTTTTGCTAAAAAGCTCTACTATGTGGCCTTTTAACAAAACGTATCAAATTACCTGTCACCCTCTATTTAAAGCACGGACGTTGCATACCAAAACTTTATCGCACAAGGTCCTAAAATGCCGCCTTAGAATATCAAATGTACCTCGTCATTTGACAAATTTGTCACATTTACCAGCATTATGTTACGTTGAAGCAACAAAATACCGAAATTTTTCGAACAAACGGTACCTAAGTACTCTGCTCAAATGCTTTTCATAACCTCTAGCACCTATTTAGCTGCGTCACGTGTTAACAAAGAGTTTCTTCACAGTGTAAGCCCTCCAACTGAATCGAGAGTCATGCCGTCTAGAGTTATTTTTAGGATGAAAATGTTTTAGAGGAAATCCTACTCTTTACTTTAATGGAGGATGACTAGACAAAACAAGGTTTTTTCTCCAGAATCTACGAAATTTGAAGCCCTTAACTTCTTTGAAGCGAAATAGGATGCTCTTATTCATCTGGAATGAACAGCCCAGAATCCAGTAGCGTGTTAATTTATAG
Organism: Ditula angustiorana; assembly: GCA_963691745.1. Lineage (NCBI taxonomy): Eukaryota > Metazoa > Arthropoda > Insecta > Lepidoptera > Tortricidae > Ditula > Ditula angustiorana. Next base: position 1,487,858 of record OY829490.1, read on the forward strand.
ACGATCTGAATCTTACGTTAATTTTCTTGACATTAATAAGTGCTTCCTATAAGCCTTATAAGATTAAAGATATTTTAACTTTGACTCAGTAATTAAATACCAACGCAACACGCAAAAAGAAGTCTTAATGTTTTGATGGTTTTATGAATATTGCTGATCAAAAACTTTAGATCTACCAATTCGATGACGCAGCATGATTCTATAAAACGTCCAATCGGGTAGGTCACAGGGTGGGCGGATTTTTGTAGCTCACATTGTTGCGGGTCTAAGGGTAGTAGTTATAAACCGAACTCAACTTTCATACTAACGATAGTGATGTCCACTAATATAAAATAGTAACATTGAAACTTTACTGTGTAAATACACTTCCTCCTACTTCTAACAAATCATAAATTCAGTATTCAGTAAAGAACGGGTGCTTACCAGTGGCCCTAACATGACTGGCCAAGTTTAGTTTATCTCTATCTGCGTCCCGTTCTTATAACACTGGTTAGACAGAGACACAGGGAGGGGTTAAAATAAACCTGGGCTGTCTTGTTAGGGCCGCAGGAAGATTAGACACGTGTATCGTGCGCTTGCGTTTGCTAGTGCAAGGCTCTATACCAACTTTTAAATTGAGTGCATTTTAAATTGAGGCTCCATTTTGAGCCTCAAATACCCAGGGCTATGTACGAGTAACCTACAAACTGTTGCATTTTTCAATATACGAAATTATCATTGAATTGTCGTCCAAATTTATCGTTTCTCTTTGTTCCTGTACTGATGGTAAATTGATTCGGGTAAAGGCTTTCAATTTGGCACCATTTGTCACGGGGATGTCTTCATAATAGTCGCAGGAACAAAGGGCGTCGATCAGGCAGGACTACCTACGAGTTGGTACCCTGATTTAACGTTAACTACGAATATTCTGGTAAATAAATGCAGCTAGAAATTATAATACCTATGACAATAATAACATTGCAGTTGTGTAATGTGGTTTTGAAGCGCTGTCGCTTAAAAATACCCCTTAGATGATTATTTATCAGACTAAGAGATAGTTTGTTTATTATTATTTGTCACTGATACATTTTTGTCAGTACTTATTCTCCTCAGAGTAATGCGTTAGCATTATTTCTACGTTAATTTTGATAGCTTATGATTCTGTAACCATAATCAAAAGTATTTTTCTTAAATTGATAGTTAAACCATTTCTTTACGATCTAGTCTATAAGTCATGTTATAAAGAACATTTTGCTGTTGTACTATGTTTATCGACAGATGGACCGGCAATCGTTAATATAAATATCTTCGTTCGAACAATTACAACCATAAGCGACATAAAGATGGTTAGTAGACAATCGTTGTTCATAGTCGGTAGCGCTTGACGAGAACTCGCTAAATTTCGAGAAAAGCGAGAAAATCTCGAAAATGGTGTTAGTTTTTTATGAATTTACCGAGTTTCTCGTACCTTAGTAACGCACCGTCCCCACCTTCGGCGAGTTGTTAGTGGCGTTGCTAGGCAACGTCAAAAGCAACGAGGTTCAGTAGTAAGGGTTCCGATCTCTGTGTTTTATTTTTTACCTTTTTGTGTGCTAGGTATATTTCGGACCTTCAAGATGAAAACAGTAGTTTGCAATTAGGGATAATGTCTAACGATGTTCTTTTGACATCATCACCGATTGTTATTTACCGATTTCTTTGAAATAATTTTTAAATCTGACTAGTTAGACGAGTTTAATTTCAATCGATGATGCGGCCAAGTTTTAACTTTTGTAGTTCATCTTGAGCGTCTATTTAAATATGCGACATTTTATTTCAAATACTAACATCAGTTTTCACATAAAAGTGGTTCATTTTGTGAGAACTTATGTTAGCTCGTATAGTTAGAAATTTATAGGCATTTTGTATATTTTGTGTTGCAACAAACCGCTCGAGTGCGGGCGATATAAGAGCGAAAAGTTTACACTGAGGCCAAGACTTTTGGTTACGGTGCTAATTTCGCACAGCCAAAATCATTTGAATAATAAACGTAATTCTAAGGCAATTAAATATTTATATCTGAACACTATCTGTATCATAATAGACGATTAAATGCAGTGCTATTAAAATAATGTATGTCAGTATTCCAACACGCGATCAGTGTACTTTTATCGCGTTCGATCGATTCATATTTATGTACCTTGTCATGTCAGGTATTAATATTCAGGGGTTTTACCCTTAAGTCGTGGAAAATACGGGTTAATCCTCCCTTTTACCGTGTTATTCGTACTTTCACGGTACAGCAACGGTAATTTCCGTTCCGTGGCAGTCTGGTTCATATCCGGATTTTGGTGAAAGAGTTTTCTAGTTGCGAAACTTTGTTTTCCTAGCGGAAGCATACTGTCGCCGTTTGTACTAAAATTTTGTTCGATTGAGACCTATTTTTTTTATCGCGTAAAAGGGAATATTACCGATTAAAATTAACTGATTTTCTCTAATCGGTTTATGGCTGATGATGCGCAGATTTGGTTAGCGTGTTCGGCTTCATTCCTTAAAAGCTTTTTTTATGTCACAAGTTTAACAAAGACATGGCTGGTTCAGCCACGGAGCTTCACTTCAAGACAACTTGTGTAAACACGCCTCCGACTCGCTCAACTAAATGGAACTTTTTTTTTCAATTTCAAGATTAAAATTCTGCTCTATTTATACACTAACACAAATTCCTATAAACAAGCAAAGTCCGTTCGAGTCTTTAATTCCCGGTGTCCATCCATCCGTGTCCTTTTTTATTTGGATTCACAGATTGTGTTCTGTTTCGATTGTTTGTTTTTCATTAGTTAACGTTCACGAATGTTGTGTAGGATCCAATATTTCCAGGCGAGCAGGTGAGTCGGTACTAAATGTATTATTTTCAGAGCGACATACCACGGCATAAAAATTTAGCACAAAATTATCGTTAACCTTAGGGCTAGCTCCTTTAGTTTGATAACTATTTATCAACCGAAATATTTTGCTTGGTACTTAGATGGGCCAGCGGTTGTGAGCGTCAATATATTTGTCAGAAGTATATCAAAGATCGATGACGTCACTATGGTAAGTGCACGCGGAAGGACCAGCAGTAGCCTAAGTAACATCGTACGTAATGTCCGGTCGCGAGGTAACAAGTCAAATGAATGGGCAACTCTCTCCCGCCGGAGAGGCTTACCCCTCTTATGTGTAATATTCATTTTATATTTATTATTTTATTCTTCTAATGAATCCCGTTTGGTGTAAACGACCAAAATCGTTTTTTCACGCGTTCAATTGTTTAAAATCGGCCAGTGGTCTTAAGCTCCGCCCGCTTCATCATGAATGAGGACATTGGAAGGGATTTTAGTCTTCTAGAATATAGATTTTTTGTTTATTTTAGAGTGGCTGGTTGTCCTTTTGGTTTCATCTCGAGGGGCATTTAGCTTTTTGTGAAATGGACTGAATATGTTCGAGTTGTAATCAGAGAATACGTTGGGTCCATTTTATGAAGGTGTGATCTAGCAGCTGGTTTTAAACCTAAGTTTCAAATTTAAGCCCACTTTTGTCAGCTAAAATCCATGCACAATGAAAAAACTAGGCCTACGTAGAATCAAAACCACCTGGTAAAATTGCACCAATATTTTTAGCATCAGACATTAACTCATCAAACCTCGTCAAAATTTCGATTTTTTTCTGACTTGACGGTAGCGTAGGTGATCTAGCTAGATTCAAGCGTATATAGTTAGGAATTACGCAATCCTGATACAACCTAAGCTTTGATATTTTTTCTCACTAAAGGCGACGCTCCCACGTTAGTGCGAGTCAACCTGTATCTTCGATCCATCAGCAAAATAGATGATTATAAAATGGTGAGTGACCGCACATAACCAAACGTTATTCGACACAATGCTGCTTTTATTATTAAACAAAGTTCAACTGAAATGTCGTCAACATACAACCTTAACCCTGATGCTGTGAGCTTATTGCTTGCAGATGTTGCTTGCGACACAAATACATTCGATTTTTTGATGATATAGATGCTGAAACTTTGTTTATAATAAAACTGGACATTACTACTAAAATTGATATTTGGCAATTGCACTTTGCTGAACATTTTCAAGCTGCCGTGTTACCATGTTTGGATATGTGATTGTGATTTGTTTCTTGGTTTGGTTCATTTTCTTTTCTTTTGTTTGTTTTTGTGGATGTTTTGAGTTTTGCACTGTCTTGTCTGAGTTTGAAACTTTCATATTCGTTTTTGAAAAGGAAGGTTGCCCACGATTTTTTGAATATTCGAGCTGTAATTATTATTCAGACAGCTACGGTTTGACATTTGACTAGCTGAGTTATATACATCGTGTTCAAGATTCCTATATCTGAATTGCGACATGAAGTCATATTGCCGAATGATAGCAATATGACCTCCTGTCATGTATTGCAGTTTGCTAGAAAAAAATCCGTTTTGTTAATGTGGCTTACGGCTTTTTACAAGTAAACTATTGATTCAGCGTAGAAAGTTGTAAAAGACAATCACAAAACTGTATGTTTTCTAGTGAAAACTTCATCAATACAGATAATATTCAATGTGAAGTAACCGGAATAAGTAACTTTTTTTACGGTGCGGTGCCGTTCACCCTTTTGTTTTTCTCAAAGAAGTTCTCAAACTAAATTAAATTTTAAATTTATATCTTTACCAGTTGAGAGAACGATCTCATGTTTTACTTTCATTATATTTTCATTATAAAGTTTATTTTTAATTATTAGTTTTATTTAGTTTGGAAAAAAATAATTACTGCTAAAATTGTAAAAAACACAAACTGATGGGCTATTGGCACAGGTAGTTAGCACTAAATTAAATTATACAATGAAATTTGACAATAAAGCTAAAATTTAAGGTATCGCACTGAACCGATTGGAAGGACCAATCCGGTCAAACGCACCAACAAGAATTCCTTAAATATGTAGTTCACGTTCACTCAATCGGAAGGTACAGCACTTCAGCGCACTTCTCTTTATGCTACTCTCGATGCAGCGTAGCGTAAACTACGTTCCCAGCACTTGTTTGCAGAGCAAAGTGCTCGCCATTATCGCCTCAGTACTGGAGCGAGATTTCCAAGATCAATACTAACCACGCTTGTAGGCTAGGCGAAGGGGAAGACGCGGCCCGCACCATTCACCTCATGCCTTATTTCCGTTATTTGTTTTCGTGTCATGCTTTACGTTCACCTTTCTGTTGTCATGCATTTGATGAGGATATAAAAACTATTTTGGTCGTATAATGATGTACGTGCCGTTGTTAATATTGTCTTGTTCATGTGAATTTGTGTTGTGTAAAACTCGGGATGTATCGTCGCGCCCGCACTCGGCCCGCTTGTCGTGGCGCCCGACGCTAACTGACCCGCCCCCCCAACGACCGCTAGACGTACCGTAGCTCTAGTTAAGCTGGCCGATAACCTGCATGCAGGTAACACGATTGACAAGCATTCCATCGACGAGTGCTCGAGACGGTGAGTAGGTGTGCTTCGCTTCTTGCACGGCTCCGAACTCTACCGTCTTGTTCCTCTCATTCGATTTGAGTCTGAGAGAGACGGGATTAAATCCCGTACGACGGGAAGGATGGAGAGCCACCATCACACTGGCTTTTAATTAAGTCGCAAGCGCTTACTCCATTAAGACTGAGTGATATGGCAAATTAAGCAGATTAGTTACCAGCTCACAGTGGTCGCGGTTCTGCAACCCTTCCGTATATATTACAAGTTGGCTTAAAAATCGACACTACGTTAACATTAAAACTGTACGCGACTTTTTAGTCAACGTTTCGGCTCCTCTGTCGTGCTCCTTGATTCTATTTCAGCTAGATGCGTCCACTATACTCATCACTAAACTAACTGTTACTGAATGTCAGAATGAAGGAACACTTCCAGCCCGCAAAACGCGCTACTTCCGCACTAAGTAATACATCACAAGTTGCTTTTACTGATCCGATCACCGCTGGGACATCATAGACGCACGGTATGCGCATGTCATGTATGTCGATTAGTATAATGCCCTGTTCAACCAGCCCTAGATTAGCGACACTGAAGGAAAAGGCGTCTTACGTAAAGATCCCGCTGCTTTGGCGGGGAGCCAATTTTGACTAATATATTCATGATCTTGATGGCGCCACATCCATCAACGTCGATGCTATCTTTGTTTATGCCTTCTCCTTGCGCTATGAAAGCGTAATCATCTACCTTCATTTGTTTACGCAGCTTGACCAACTTTTCTGCAGTCGGGAGGACCGTCACAGCAATGGAACCTTACATGACCGGCCAAGTTCAGTTTATCTGAGTTTATCTCCAGGTGCGTTCCTTTCTTAGACACTAGCTTGCCAGAGACGCAGAGAGGGATAAATTAAACCTGGGCCGGTCATATTAGGGCCACTGGAACAATTATGGAACTTTCGAATACGGTTATTGATCTGCGAAAAGTCTATCAAGTTGTTCGCTAGCCGCATGTTCGATAGGTTTTTGCAAGCTTTGTTTATGTTGAACTAATTCATTTGACTTGCTCCTGACGTGAGGGATCGGTTAGTTCCTTGACGTCAGATCAATTGTTGAGAGAACCTCCGACATTCCTCCTCCCATACTAGATGTCTGAAACTATGTGTTAATGTAAGATTTGTGTCAATAAACGCCTGCTCTAAATTGGACAGCGGGACTATTGGGCGCGTTAATATTTGACCTCTCAATTAACAATACAAAGTTTGTAAATAACACAGTTACATGAATACACTGATGAAAGCGCATAATAGTTTCACTTTTTACTCATCTTAGATGACTTAGCTTCTGGATTGGCAACACTTTGTAGGCATAATATTGGCACAAATATGGAAGCTTTTGCGAGTAACGTGTACAGAAGTAGACTTACACCTTACACTTAGTATTAAATAGCTTAACGCATTAAATGATCTAATAAGAAAAAATAATAAATGCTTTGATTAGAAACTTGTAAAATAAATGCTGAATAAATAGCGTTTAGCTGTCATTAAGAGAATTTAAATTAGGACAATCAGGATATATTGTCGACGGCATATCGCCAAACAATGATTTAGAAGACTTTGAAGATATTTTATGTTTGTTCAGTAATTAAACTAGTGCTATATCTGTCGGTATGTTTTAGGAATACTCAGTGCAGCTGACATTCCGAGAGCAATGGTTGGACGAGCGGTTGAAATTCAACAACTTGGGAGGTAAGACCTAACCTAACCTGACACATCCTGTACCCTAATGTTTTCTTTCAGCTTAAAATTTATATCCATCACTATATATGCTGCCATCTTTATAACACGCCTTGAGCCAGAACTAAAGATATCTAAACTGCAACAATTATCTGTCAATAAGAAATGTGTTTACTTAGTTTAAGTTATGGTTTAAGTTTTTCCAAAATTTAAAGGTAAAGAGAAACACCGCGGCTACACCCCGGAAATAACTACGCTAAGTAATATTTGGCGTTGTTTAATATGATTCAGCATTTTTTATTTTGGAGACAAACACAGCTAATTTGTGCTAAATTCAAAATTAAGAAAACCTGTAAAAAAAAAATCATTTATTATATAATCGATACTGAATAAGTTATAGTAAAATCATCATTAAAATAGGTTTAAAATTTAAAAAGTTATCGTAAGTTTCCCTTTAATTGGCTCTGGTGTAAAGTTACAATTTTTAAGTTAGCTTAGTGTTAATTGCTGGTGTCGAAATTATGCCTTTTTCCATTGTTCCCTTTTTCTGGAGGCAATAAATAATGATTTATTATTTATAGCCGACTTAGAGAAAGGAGAAAGTTCTGATTTTCACACATTTTTTAATGTGTACATAATTATGTTAGACGATATCTCCGCCAATTGCGAATCGATTTCAATGACTTTTGTTAACTTGCATCAGTTACGAGTATACTCGATGCTAATCGCATTTAAATTTGGGGAAAATATCCACCTCTAAAAGTGCAAAATTAAGGAATGAATCGTCATATGAGGTGTTTATTTTGAAGAAGTTTTTATGTAGTTACTGGAGTAGTAGTCTGAAGACATTTCTAATGAACAGATCACTGTACTCTGTTAAGGAGTATATCTTATCTGGAGTATATCTTAATGGAGTATAACTTATCTCTTATCGTACCGTACCTTATTTTGTTTTGTTTTATTTTGATTTATGCTATAATTTTTAATGACATTTTCACATATTATTGTGATTTTTTTAATTTTATTCTATATTATTACCTAATTTGACATTTTATATTTGTAAACATATATTTATTGTTATTATTTAATCTTGACATCTGTAATTTGATATTTCTCTAGACTTATTTCTAGACTTTTATTTTTATGTTATCTTGACGATCTTTTTGTGAATTCCATATATTTTGACATAAAATGTAATGCAATTTTCAATAAGAAATAAAAATATCTAATCTAATCTAATCTACTTCAGTAATAATGACAAATGTTCCGCAGGTCGTCTCAAATACCTGACCCTCACAGAAGCCAACCGCGTCTGGATGCCGGATCTCTTCTTCTCCAACGAGAAGGAAGGCCACTTCCACAACATCATCATGCCCAACGTGTACATCCGGATCTTTCCGAACGGCAACGTGCTCTACAGCATCCGGATATCGCTGACCCTGTCCTGCCCTATGAACCTCAAGCTGTACCCCTTGGATAAGCAGACGTGCTCGCTTAGGATGGCCAGCTGTAAGTACATTTTGTCTTTAGCTTTTGAGTAGTGACAGGCGGCTTACTTTGCGGAGCTACAAGAATTTAGGGCTTAGTTCGCGGATCTACAAGGTTATAGGGCTTACTTCGTGGAGCTACAAGAATATAGGACTTGCTTCGCGGATGTACAAGGTTATAGGGTTTACTTCGTGGAGCTACAAGAATATAGGGCTTACTTCGCGGATGTACAAGGTTATAGGGCTTACTTCGTGGAGCTACAAGAATATAGGGCTTAGTTCGCGGAGCTACAAAAATATAGGGCTTACTTCACGGAGCTACAAGAATATACGGCTTACTTCACGGAGCTACAAGAATATAGGGCTTAGTTCGTGGAGCTACAATAATTTAGGGCTTACTTTGTGGAGCTACAAGAATTTAGGGCTTACTTTGTGGAGCTACAAGAATTTAGGGATTACTTTGTGGAGGTACAAGAATTTAGGGCTTACTTCGCGGAGCTACAAGAATATAGGGCTTACGTCGCGGAGGTAGCAAGAATATCGACACACCTCTGCACTAGCGCAATTGAGTTACCGCGCGTGTGAATGAATACGGTTAATAGACAGACAGACACACAATATTTGCAGCCGTTTTTGCTCGAAGTAACTTTATGATGTCAGATTTGACATTTATGCAAATCCATCATCATCATCATCATCATCTCAGTCCATTCAGCCACAAGAAGTCCACTGTTGAACATAGGCCTCCTCCATGGATTTCCAAAGTGACCGGTTGGAAGCGGCATGCAACCAGCGCCTTCCTGCCACCTGTATGAGGTCATCGGACCATCTTGTAGCTGGTCGTCCTACGCTGCGCTTGCCAATACGCGGCCGCCATTATGCAAATTATAATTGCATAAATGTTTTTTTGGATAGATTTATCTATGTGTGTCGAGACGCAGGAAGGGGTAAGTTAAACCTGGGCCGATCATGGTAGAGCTACAGGGAAGACGTTAAAACCAGAAATTATTTCACAAAGGACTGCGCATCTTGCCTCTAAATTGTTTAGCTTTTATACATCTCATTAGAATTCGAGAACTAAAGTGACACACATGTCAGCCTGCTATTTATCACGGTGACAATGTTGGATAATTCACAGCCGCAGTCATTTGTTTAACTGGGAAATATGTCAATTTAATTGGCCATATTTTAAAAACAAAACGACGGATCCCACCGATTCCGTGATACCAGATGGCTTCTATTCCTCTTCTGATTTATTCGTTTGTGTAACAGACGAGATAACCATCGTAAATTATGTTTATTTGTAACATAAACAGATACAATAACACACACTTTTATTAATAATAGGAAACGTGCGTGCAATGAATGACTAAATGTGCATTCGTATGATACACTGACCTACAAATAATGGACTTCTAGTCAGCGTTTAAAAACGGCCGCATCAAAAGTCGAACAAAAAGTACAATAAATCGACAATCGCTCGCGCTGTCAGTCTATCGGACCGACGGTGCTGCTGTCAATGCTATTATTTCATATAAAAACCTATTTGCAACGAAACTTAATAAATTATTATTTTATGCAGTTAAACGTAAAATTGTAAATCCAATGACTATAAATGGTAAACTCCTAATGTGAATTTGTAACATTGGCGTCAACCTGTATTCTCATGTCGGTCCGTTTTTCTGCTGTCATTTAATATGAAACTGTACATCCATGCATTATAATATCATTGGAATGATAGTAAATATCAACTCAAAACTTGAACTTTTTTAACAAACTAGCTTTCGTCCGTGATTTCATCCGCGTAGATTTTGGACTGTTTTGAATTACGAGTACTTACTTACGCCCCCTCGTCCTTTACCGTCAAATAAGGGTATAGTTCCCAAAAATTTATAGTGCATACCTATACGCCCTCTAAGGTAAATAATAGTATGATTTAAAGATCCCGTTTCTATCTTTTTTTTATATTTCATATAAATATGAAATATAGCGGACGCGCGCGACTTCGTTCACGTAAAATTAGTAGCATATGTCCGTCAGGAATAGTGTAGCTTTCTATCTGTGAAAGAATTTTTGAAATCGGTTCAGTAGTTCCAGAGATCACCCCCTACATACAAACAAACTAACAAACAAAAAAACAAACAAAGTTTACCTCTTTATTATATTAGTGTAGATGAAGGCAAGCAAGCAAGTGGGCACCTGATGGTAAGTGATCACCACCGCCTATAGACACCCGCAACAACAAAGAGATTGCAGGTGCGTTGCCAACCCAGAGGACTAAGATGGAATACCTTTTGTGCCAGTAATTACACCGGCTGTCTCGCTCTCCACGCTGGAACACAACAGTGCAAGCATTGCTGCTTAGCGGCAGGATTAGCGAGCAAGTTGGTGGTAGCGATCCGGGCGAACCTTGCACAAGGTCCTACCACCCGCAGAAATCTTCAAAAAGAGTTACATTTTGTAAAACTGATATATATGTATAACAAGCCGCCTAGGTATAGCCCGGCAACGGTTCAACGACCCTCTTGGGATCAAAACGATAAATCAACAAAATTGGCTTCGAAATCGTAAATTGTCTCAAATTAAATTATTAAAGTCATCAAAAACTTTACTGTACTGATCAAAGACCTTTATTTATATGAACACTTTGTAGGTGGACCAGCTAACAATGATATTTAATTAATTTCTATCAAATCACACAAAAAAGTAAGTACGTAGATACTTAAATTGTTTTAAAAGTAAAACAGTTGAAGGTCGTCTAATTTCAAACATTAAAAAGTTTTAAAAATAAATGAGACAGCTTTAAAAACACATAAACAACCGAATTGGGAACTCCTTTTTCGAAGTCAGTTAAAAAGGAAGGCAGAAGTACACACGAGCAACCAAGTGGAAAGAGTTTAAATCATAGCTGTTATCTTATCGTTAAATTTAACTAAACCAAAGCTTCACTGTAAACGTAATAAATATATTTAATGTTATGATAAGCCAAACCTATGTAAACATCTTATTAAAAGTGTTAACGTAGATGTTATGCCATCTATTATTTAAGTTTCTGACGAAAAGTATTTTCAGACGGCGAAGAAAAACCATAGTAAATAATGTAATAATGTGGGTTATACCTCACCTTGTTGAGTTTCCTGCCGGTATATTCTCATCAGAGGTTTTTCCGAACCGGTGGTAAATTTTATGACATTCATAAATGCTTCCTGTAAGCCTAATCGGAATAAAGAGCTTTGACTTTGCCTTCAAACTTTACTTGCAGAGAATAATATAGGCTCAAAAGATGTCTAAAACTTAAGAGTGGTGACAGATGGACGAGTAAGTTCGCGTATTTATGGCTTTTCATCGCTGAAAATTACTCGTGTTGTTCGCGTACTTACGGCTCAACGACCTTTCATCGCTGAAAATTACTCGTGTTGTTCGCGTACTAATGACTCAACGACCTTACATCGCTGAAAATTACTCGTGTCATTCGCGTACTTACGGTTCGACGTCCTTTCATCGCTGAAAATTACTCAGGATGTTCGCGTTCTTACGGCTCGACGACCTTTCATCGCTGAAAATTACTCGTGTTGTTCGCGTACTAATGACTCGACGACCTTTCATCGCTGAAAATTACTCGTGTTGTTCGCGTACTTACGGCTCAACGACCTTTCATCGCTGAAAATTACTCGTGTTGTTCGCGTACTTACGGCTCAACGACCTTTCATCGCTGAAAATTACTCGTGTTGTTCGCGTACTTACGGCTCGGCGGCCTTTCATTGCTGAAAATTACTCGTGTTGTTCGCGTACTTACGGCTCGACGACCTTTCATCGCTGAAAATTACTCGTGTTGTTCGCGTACTTACGGTGCGACGTCCTTTCATCGCTGATAATTACTCGTGTTGTTCGCGTACTTACGTCTAGACAATCTTTCATCGCTAAAAATTCAGTATCAGTATCTTTATTGCATCATATACACATTAACATGTGTATATGATGCCGCAAGATCTTGGGTGTAAAGTGGACATGGACCCTGTCAGGGTGTAGCAATTTGAAGGTTTAAACTAGGATAACATTACATAATTATAGTGTTTCATATCTACTACAATATAAATTAACAACAAAAATCATTATTAATATAAAAAAATCATGCAATTATTATTTGTTACTTGCTTACATTACATTTCTACCTACCTATTATCATTTATTATTTTCATTCATGACATTTATTTGTTTTAAAAAGTAGTGGAAATTTACATATCCATGCAAATATATTTAATACTTATGTACTAAGACAGGTAATATTAAAAATAAAATTATACAATTAAAATAATGTCAGAAACCCAAGTACAAACAATGGAAATGTCAAAGTAATAGTTAAGCAAGATTAAGAAAGATTATTTAGGATATTTAATTTATTCGTCATGGTCATGGTATTACTCATGGTGTTCGCATAGTTACGGCTCGACGACCTTTCATCGCTGAAAATTGCTCGCTTTATTCGCATACTTACTTAAGGTGACACACGGACGATAAAGGTTGTCGAGCCCGAGTACGCGAACTCACCCATCCGTCGACCACCCCTAATGTGAATGGACTGTATATTATAAAGACAGCGAATTGAAAAAAGTACTTTCTTTTTCAGACGGTTGGACGACGGATGATCTGGTTTTCTTATGGAAGGAAGGCGACCCGGTCCAGGTTGTAAAGAATTTACACCTACCACGGTTCACGCTGGAGAAGTTCCTCACTGACTACTGCAACAGTAAAACTAACACCGGTAAGGAACTGTCATAAATAAACATTATCTTGGGACAAGAAATTGACTTAATCCCAAATGAAGCAACTAAAGTTGCTTGCTCCATGATCAGTGCATAAATAAATATTGATGGGGCCAGTCCTTTTATCACATTGTCACACTTAGTTATAATTTTTATGTAATTATTTTACCTATTTAAGTATTTAATGCGTAGTTTATTCATTCCTCTCTATACGGGGTACTTTCAATAGTTTTCGTATGTACTCTTCAGAGCCTGTTTTCCAATTCTAGGTGAATACAGCTGTTTGAAGGTGGACCTGCTCTTCAAACGGGAATTCAGTTACTACCTCATCCAGATCTACATCCCTTGCTGCATGCTGGTCATCGTGTCCTGGGTGTCCTTCTGGCTGGATCAGGGCGCGGTGCCAGCTCGAGTCTCTCTAGGTCAGTATTCTGTATAGCTCATACACAGAACTAAGTTAAGTTTATCTTAGACTTTCGGTTTTTGGCCGTTTTTACCCGACTACGGTAGAAGGGAGGCTTATTGTCTTTTCTGTTTCCTAAGTATGCGGTTGATTTTAATTCACAAACTATGATCGTACAAAATAAGGTAATCGTACAGTCAAGGAATTTAATTCCCTATCCATTTCGTTGAAATGTCGTCTGACATTCGCAATGCATTAAGGTCGATATGTCAAACTAACGTCTTGCTCTATAGCTCTTATGGTGACAGTTTGCTATATGCTATTGAACCTTAGGTGGGTTGGAAATTTAATTCCTTGACTGTACCAGTGCTTGATACGCGTGGTGCATTGTTTTTGCCAGTAGTTGACATTATTATGTTTAGTTTGTACTCGTACCTTCTCGTTTATTAGGTCCCTGTCTTAGACGGGACCGTCACCTTATACTTTTTACCAGCATTCAAAGCATGCATATTTACTAAAGATTTCTCATTTTTAACGCATCCGGTCTGATTCTGGTGCCAGAATACCAGTATTTTGTTATTACAAGTCGTGTTATTGAAATCAGGGCTCTTTATCACTGATGCACAAATACCACAACAACGTTAATTTTAGAAGCTTTTATCTAGAGTCTAGATAAAAGCTTAGATTCTAGACACACTAGATTTGTATGGGATGACAGCTGCTTAAACAATGTCTTAAAGGGGGAGGGACGAACGAGTAAGTTCGCGTACTTATGGTTCGACGAGCGTTATTATCGCCGCGTGACATCTGAAGTACGCAAAGACAGCGCGTAATTGAACAATGGAAAATCGTCCAGCCATAATTACGCAAACTTACGCGTCCGTCGAAACCTCTTAAGCTTTAGCTTGGTTAAACAGCTATGTCTCAAGCTTAAGCTTATTTTAAAACTTTGGGGTGGTAGGACCTCGTGCAAGGTTCGTCCGGATCGTTACCACCATCTTGCTCGCTAATCCTGCCGCTAAGCAGCAGTGCTTGCACTGTTGTGTTCCAGCGTGGACAGCAAGACAGCCGGTGCAATTACTGGCACAAGAGGTATTCCATCTTAGCCCTCTGGGTTGGCAACGCATCTGCAGTCTCTTTGGTGTTGCGGGTGTCTTTAGGCGGTGGTGATCGCTCTCGATCAGGTGACCCACTCGCTTGTTTGCCTTCCTATTTCATAAAAAAAACATACTTTTAACCACTGAAAAAAAACGTAGAAGGTTCTCAATTCGACCCGTATATTTGTTTTTTTTATGGATGACCACGTATAAGCCGAGTGGACTCCTTTTTTGGGATAACTCTCAACGTTAATTTTTTTTCTCTAGATTTAAGGCTCATTTCTACGTGACACCTATAATGTCGTCGTTATCTTAAGATAAACGATTTCTATTTCTATCCCTCTATTTCATAACTTTTGTGTACGCACGCATAAAAGTAGCGTTCTGCCCACGCATAACGGTGGTCCGATTTTGATCATTATTTTTTTAAACGAATAATGGTCTTCCCGCTCCGCGCCCAGGAGTGACGACGCTGCTCACGATGGCCACGCAGTCGTCGGGCATCAACGCGTCGCTGCCGCCCGTGTCGTACACCAAGGCCATCGACGTGTGGACCGGCGTGTGCCTCACGTTCGTGTTCGGCGCGCTGCTGGAGTTCGCGCTCGTCAACTACGCCTCGCGCTCCGACATGCACCGCGAGAACATGAAGAAGACGCGCCGCGAGATGGAGGCCGCCACCGCCAACCTGGACGCCGCCTCCGACCTGCTGGACACGGACAGCAACGCGACCTTCGCGATGGTGAGCTCGCATTCGATCCGGATCCGGACCCCCCCCCTATCCGTGAACGCTTCGTGAACGTTTCGCACGCTTAGAATTAAAGCGACCCATTTCTGAATTATACGCGTCCCGAAATATCGCCTTAACTGAAAGAAGTAGGGTTTAATTTTGGAAAACGTCATGTTCAGAATTGAGTCGCTTTAATTCTAAACGTACGGTTTGTCAGTTAACATTTTTTATGTCTCTAACTGTCATTGTAACGTTTGCCCTCGAATGAGAGGGACAAAAACGTTTTTTAGCTTAAAAAGATTGTTAAGTTTTTACGAATATAGACGGAGTGTATATTGATACAGACGGATCACTCGCGTATTTTAAAGACGAGAGTCGTTTCGGACCGGTCCGTGGTCCTTAATCGTGAGCCCCCGCGGCGGTGGAGCGACGGCACCCCTGATTGAGCATGGCGGGGGCTCATGATTGAGGACCGCGGACTGATCCAAACGAGTCGGGCGATTCTCGACTTTAAAATACGTGAGTGATCCGTTTGTATTAATATGTCCGAGTTTCGCGGTAGTTTAATGTTAAAAAAGACCAAGTTATATTTTGTTAGCGTCAACGCTAATAAAAACGACAAAATGTATGAAATGTTTGTAGATGCATTGCATCACATTGTCGATCGACACATTTTGACTTAAACCCTCACCCCCTTACATTAACAACAGAGGTAGTGTGCGTATAAACAGAGCCGACTGATGGACCTCATTTGTTGACCGAACGTCGCGAAGTCAACAGCTCCTGGTGATGCCGCGAAGAGGGGTCAAACATGACAATTGTGTCGAGCGGTATTTTAGTGGTTATATTTGCATTTATTTTATCTTACAGTAAATTAAAAGTCAATTCATCATCATCAATTCACCATCAGAAGGTAGCCCTACACGTTTCCAAGCGTCGATCAACGCCCGTATCTTACAAAAGTATCTTCAATGCCGTATCCTGTGAGAGTGTGGTACTTCCCCAACATAGCTAGCACGACACACCGCGACTCTCTTTGTCGCTTAGAGCGTCTATTCCTAACTAGTTCAGCGGGAAAATAACCACGCGTGGTAGCTGCACAAGAGTGCATTGCATTTGAATCTCATCGCGTAACTAAAGCTCGTCAAAATGGCCGTTTTTTATAGAAATGCGGCCTTCAAGAAACGAGCCTATTCTTTTCTTAAAGGCCGGCAACGCGCTTGCGATTCTCTTGATATTGCAGGTGTCTATGGGCGGCGGTGATTGCTTACCATCACGTGACCCGTCGGCTCGTTTGCCCCTATACTATAAAAAAAAATTGGGGAGCTTTAGTCACCTGGTGAGATTCAAAAATTACAACCCAGGTTTAAATTTAAAGAGGCTTCGCAAACGTGTAGCGCCACCGTTTAGCCTTAAGTAGGCCCCCACGCAGCCGTACGAAATGCATCCCATCCGTGTTCCCTGACTGGTCTGCAACTGCAGAAACCGCTGCGCGGCGCCGACAAGATGCGGCAGTGCGAGGTGCACATGAACCCCACGCGGAAGAACTGCTGCCGGCTGTGGATGTCCAAGTTCCCTACGCGCTCCAAGAGGATAGACGTCATATCCAGGATCACCTTCCCGCTGGTGTTTGCGCTATTCAATTTGGCGTATTGGTGAGTAATGGTTTACGTTCATTTATTTTCGATAATTACTAATTACTATTTAATTAATTCCAGCAAACAGAAATACAGTCAACATAATAATAGAAACGTTTATGTAATCGACTTAAAATTTTTTACCCGACTACGGCAAAGCCAAAAGGAAGGTCGTGGTGTGCGTATTTGCTATACTTGATAGTTGTAGTTGACGCACGACCGAGGCATTTGATTTGTATTATTACACTATTAGTGGGACGTTGCCAGAAGACTTAAACAGAAGTAAATTAACAGTAATATCTAACACTTCAAAAGACATGCCACACTCTATAGGACAATGATAGTAATCAATCATAACTTATTTTTTACTTTTTAGTTTTTTCGTAGTCGGGTAACAATTTTTAAACTTTTATTTTTATTTTAAACATTTAAATAAATTTTAATGCTAAGTATATAATGACAACACAAGGAAAAATCCGCATTCCGTGCCTTGCGTTTTGCCAGTTTCGCAACATTACCAAGACCTTACCTTCGCAACATTACCATGCAAAACGCAAGGCACGGAATTCTGATGTTGCAAGTTCAAGTCCTGCTATTAGCCTAATTTTTCTTCGTATTATCATTATATAGCATCTCAATTTAATAGAAAAGTTATTTATATATTTTATTGCGGCTCGTTCTTCCTATTCAATAATAAAGTTTTGTCAGAAGCTGTTATTATCTCATTCTGCGATCAGCGTAATCAGCGATCCCAAAAAGGGCCCGAATCTTCACTAGATTCAGGATATGAACCGTTTAAATTACTCGTATTCAAATGACTACTCGTCGCGCTAACCTAACCTAACCTAACAAAGCGTCCGTGCGCAGGTCAACGTACCTATTCCGCGAAGAGGACGACGAGAACTGATTCGCGCGCGACGTGGCGGGCGCGCCGCAGCACGCGCGCGTGGCGGCCGCCATCGTCGCGCCCTACGCGCTGTTCGCGCTCGCCTACGCGCTCTGCCTGCGCCCGCGCCCGCGCGCGCGCCCGCGCCCCGCGCCCGCCGCCGGGGCCTGCGAGCTGCGCGCTACAGACTCCACTCGCAATGCCAAAATCCTCGTTCGAGCTTAGCTCGGCTACGGACAGCACGGCTCCAGCTGACTTCGCATGCGTATGCGGCTCTCCGAAGCGAGCCGCGTCCGCATCCGATGAGGCTCGGCCATGAATGTCCGGTCAGCCTCGTAAGTAGCTGAACGTTGTAGTACCTTGTCTCTTTCAGTGATGTGACAAATTCGAGCAATACTCATTCAATTCCTTAGGTACTATGTCGAGGTTCTTGAGTGTTCACTTCTGAGGCTGACTGTCCAAGAAGCGCTTATGAATGACAGAAAATAAAAGCTGCCGAAACTAAACGAGTCGTACTGGAGAGAGCTTTCCAAAATTGTCAAACATTCAAAGTGAAAAATTTCCAGGAAGATTCCTCTTTTAAGAACTTTCTGCAACTCGTCCAGCTTTATAATATGTGGGTAGAAACTTTCCAATTTGCTTTCCATTGAATGTCTAACATTTTTTTTATAAATTTTATATTTTTCCGTCGGTACATCAGCAAGATGGGCAAGGTACAGACTGAGCTGAAAACGATAGAATTGTCTCAAAAATGTCTGTCAATTTCTCACTTTGTAACTTTGGCGAATTTTGGGTTTTTTCTGTCAGTAAGTACATCAGTAGGGTAGAGTTACACAATTTTCTCAAAAAGGAGGAATGTTTTTGGAAATTTTTGATAATTTTCCACATTGGTAGTTCAGTTATTTTAGAAATTTTTCGTTCACACGTCAATGCCGAGCCCACACTTACCATTCTTTGTGATATTAAACTTGTAATATTTTTTTCTAACAATAAATGGATGCAGTCCACAACGCCAAATTCCTGTAACGAGTACAGCTAAATGTCAACTCTTTTTCTGTCCTTGGCATCGGCTCATTCTATCCTCTTTTAGCAGCATGACCAGGAGTTAAAAATGTTAAAACCACAGACAATGCGCGAGTAATCATACCTAACCTCAACAAAAATAACCTCAAAATGCATCGTTTAACTGTCAAAAACGTGATTAAGAGTAGATTATACATTTTAACACGACCTATACATAATTATCGAGTATAATTATGAGGATATTATAGATAGATAGTATCATAGATTAAATGAAAACCAAGCGTAGTCTATGGTGCGGCGAGCAGAGGCAATAAGAATCAGCATTATGTACAAAAGTTTTCTTTTCATAAGTTTTTGATAATTTTACCAAAACTCCGTGTAAGGAGAACTACAGGCGTAAGTAGCATAAAGTGATCAAGATACTTGAAACTGCGCCAAATTTGATGTATTGGATTTAGAATACAGTTCAAAATTGTGTGGTTTCAAATACTGAAGTATGAATGAGGTGTGCATGTAGGAGTGTTAAGGGTCATAATATTAAATTAACCTTAATGTTAGATGATTTATTCAATGAACTGGACTCTTTCATATAGCACAGAGTCCAATATCCAACTCTTAGGAGTGATTGGAGTACGCTAAGAAGGCCTAGTATTTGTAGGTTTCATTCATAATCTACATTAAGCTCTCGTCTATAAGACAAAAGGAATTTATAAAACAATTTAATCATAATAATAGATCGTAGACAAAGTAAATATATTATTAGGGGTCGTGTATTTCTCATTAAAACTTAGATCCGGTTCCAAGGACCATTGAAAAAATATCAGTGCTCTATGGTATATCTGTGCGGGTTTGCGAAATTAAAGTTTTAATGGGAAACGCAAGAGGAAATGTGTAAATAGTTGGGCCTGCAAACTTCTACACCTGTGTCGCTCACTGTACAGAACTCTGTTATCTAAGACGATTATTAAATCTATTATTAAATACTCGTAAAATACGTTAAGGTATTTCGATGTTAATTTATAATCATCTATTTGTGTCACACTGTAAATATTTTAGGTTATGTTACGCAAGTTACTATACTGTAACTACATGTTTCAATGTTTCCTACGTATCGATGTTTCAAATGTCAGTATTCTTCGCACTTACATTTTAATGAACAATAATCACTGAAATATTTGTAAATTATATCACTGAAGCTGTGTTCGTTTAATATTCGTCGAGGCGCCATTTTGAAGTGCACCGCCATTTTGTTTGCGCGCGACAGTCGCTTCGTTTCCACTTCATGAATCAAATAACATAATAAAATACTATTTGCTCATCTTTCTATTTCCGTCCCTGTTTATTTCATGTAATTTGAATTTGGGTTGTAACATGGTTTATACTAGATTGGTATAAGTAGCAAATACTTGGTAACTAGCATGTATTCTTATTTACTTAGATATGTCCCTATTAGGTATTCTTGGGCTGTGATGATCCTTAAAAAGAATCAGTATATACTTGCCTAATAAAACACAAATTATGATTTTATGGCCTGGCAACACAAATTTTGATACTAATTTAAATTTATCATTATCAGCCGGTACGTCAATTTAATAAAAAAAATAACATCAACATATCGATGTCTCTGGTAACTTTGACAGGATCAAAATTAAACATCTAACCTGAAAAGGGCGATTACAAACTATTATAATCAAAATATCGCAATATATTTAGATATTTAATAAGCATCTTATTAAAATAATGGTCATCACAAACAAATGCCAGATAAGCTACCAAATTTACAAAAATTAAATAAAATATACTTATTTAAAAAATAATGGATGGGTTCTTTGGATTTGAACATTTGTTAGTAACGGTAAAAGCAATACGTCCGATTAAATTGTTACTGAATTCTTAATACTAGTTAATACATACGACATTATGATTATAAATAAGCATTTAGTATACAAAACGAATGGTGCACAAATTAACAGCGTCTTCTCACAAAAACTGTAACCACAATGTCGATGCAAAAACCACAACATTTGACCAAAATCCAAAGAAACTCAGTTCGTTACATTTTTATAGTTTTGATCACGATCTCGGCAAGCTAAACGAGTGGCCAATATGAAGTTAGTAATACTACACGAACGAACAAATAACCAGCCAGTATTTGTCGCTTCATGCGTCAACGATGGACCAATCACGTTCAAGCACTCTCCACTCACTTCACACTCTTCTAGCCTGCCGATAGTTGCCGATGTACCCTTTAAGTTAAGGACGGCATAAAGAAATGCGAATTTCAAGAAGTGATTTTTAATAAATGTATACCCATCTTGACTGTGTTTTATTGACTACATAGAAGCAAGCATTGGATGTGTAGGGTCGTTCTCGAGTGGGTTACTTCTGGCAGGCCAGCAGTCGTTCTGCTTCGCTCTGGAAAAAATAAATCTTATTAAGTAAGTGATTTATTTATAAAAAATATAATGGATAGCAACTATTTTATATTATGTTTAAAGATTAGACCGATTACTTATTTGAAATTTAATTTAATTTAGAATGAAAACAAGAAACATAATAAACTATGATACGAGTATGTTATGCCGATCATTACACTCGAGGCGAGAGAGCCGAGCGTGTAATGATCAGTGCACTTTCGTTCATACGCCATTTTTCAACACAATTGCGAACAAAAAACATAAATGTATAATTATTGCTCTTCGTTGCTAAATAAATAAAAAGCTCTCCGGTAAGCCGTCTGTGGCTACCAACGCCCGCTACTCAAAGCTGTGAACGCCTATTTTTTCTGGCCTATCAGCAGCATTGCCAGACGTCCCGATTTTGGCGGGACGTCCCGATTTTTAGCCCAAAAATGAATGCCCCACGCGGGGCTGGCATAGTCCCGCTATTTGGGGATTATTCGACGGTGCCGCCAGGCGCGGAGGAGGCTTACCTACTGGTTACTTGCCGGCCGCACGGCGCGAAGCGCAAGAAAAAGGCGCGACGGTAAAGCGCAACCGCAACGTATTCTCTTTGACTCTTTCGCTAGTCAACTGACTGTTTACTTTTTTTTTCATTATGTCCCGCTTTCGACGTAATAATCCCACTTTTCTAATCAAAAGGTTTCTGAGTCCCGCATTGCCCGAAAAAAATCTGGCAACGCTGCCTGTCAGTCACCTTGTCCCAAACTAAGCAAAGCTGGGTACTAAGACAACCGACACATTAAACACCCTCTGATACAGTCTTGTCCCTCGCCTGTGGCTGTAAATGACACACTTTCCGCACTTCCATCGCAATGTAGGTACTATATGAATGAGTCCCGCTATCATTCTTCAATTCGATTGTAACAACTTGTCAATTGACAATCCAGATAAGGTCAAGGGCAGGCAGTCCAGAATTTAACCTACACCACTGACCCATAATCATCATATTATTATAGTATAGCTAGTATACATTTTCCGTGTGTCACCTTGCTCGCCGCTAAGCAGCAGTGGAGAGCAAGACTGGCACAAGAGGTATTCCATCTTAGCCTTAGTTGGCAACGCATCTGCAATCTCCTTGGTGTTTCGAGTGTCTACAGGCGATGGTGATCACTTACCATCAGGTAACCCACTTGCTTGTTTGCCTTCCAATTTTATTTAAAAAAAAATACGATAGATTGTTTGTTATATATAACGCAACGAGATTAAGGTGAACTATTACACGTGCATGACTATTGACTACACAACACTATACAAAAAAAAAAACATTTAAAAACTCGAACGAAACTCTCCAATGCACACGTGACATGCAGCAGTGCGCGTGCGCTTAACTCTCGTTGCGTTGTCTTATCTATAAGCCGTACTGTAACTAAATATCTCGAAAGAAGTACGATTTATACAGATCACCGCACATGATTTTTATGACAAAGATTTGTTCCATACATTTTTTCTAATTTCACACGATGGGTTGGTTCTTAGAAAAGTTGCATACAACCATCCATCGCGTGACGTCAGAAGCGGCGTTAAGCGCGTTCTCTTGAGGCAGCGAAATGTACTGCGCGTGAGCGTATTGTAGATTGGCAGGACGCTCGCGGTGGAAGGGTTATCATTCTTGTGAGCCACTTTACTCTATACTCTAATCTATATTGGCAATCTACAATTTCTTTTTGTATCAGATACAAAATTGTTAAATGCCGATATCATAGGAAATAATTAAGAACAGTCAATATATGGGGTCTTTATAAGAGTAATAGAAGCCGAAATAATTATTTTTATAGATTTGTTATCTGTTTGGCTGTCTGTCTTGTAGTTTGTACGTGCATTACGCAAAATCTAGCGCACGAAATTGAATGCGGTTTTTACAGTTGAATTGTTGAATGTCTATGTTAAAAATCTGGTGCATGTTCTATCTTGATATAACACTAGGGAGGTTCCACTCGGCACTGTAGGTACGCTCGATCGCCTTGCCTAATCATGGCATAGGCAAATCGCAGAAGGCTGTCGGCTTGCCGCGTCACCGCTCGCTCGGCCTCGCCCTTGCCGTGTCAGTGTAATTGAAAACGAATGCCGCGCAACCCTAACGTGTCACCGGGAGTTGCGGGGGGAAGGCAGACGCGGACAGCACGTTTCTTTTTGACTCGCGCCGCCTGGCTAATGTGTATGAAGTGATGCGAACTTTTAGGCCATATTAATAAAGTTGGAATTCGTTTAATCGCGGTCGTAAAAGAGAAGTTTCTGTATGTTTAGTACTATTATTTATTCTGTAGTGCCGCTTAGAAGCCGAGTTAGACACAGACTTCCAAATTCCATGCGTACGAACTAGAGGGCAAAAGCTCGTAGCGTTAAGGTGGGTACTGACCAACGTTACGAGGTATTATGTAACATGTTACACAGCGAGCATTCATGCAGTCAGTACGTAGTTGCTCGCTGGTTTCCCCGTAACACGACGTACTGACTGCACGAATATTCACTGTGTAACATGTTACATTACACCTCGTAACGTTGGTCAGGACCCAGCTTTAAAAATAAGTTTGCAAAGAAAAGCAATCAATTCAGATCTCAAACGATTCTAGATTGATAATGGCCGTGTTTGCGAGGCCGGGGAAGCCCCGCTGATATCATCTGCCGATGTATAATAGGATATTGACCTCCGTCAGGGTCTGGAGACCAGTCTCAATTATATAATGACCTTGGCCGTGATCCTGGCTGAGAAATTCTTCCGTTATTACAGCATTTCACGGATGTTTTTATCGTGTTTGAGCTGAGGGTTGGGTTCAACTTTTGCAGTACCGACTTTTATCGTTTATTTAAAAAAGGACCGTTGAATAAGTAAGCAATGCCATTGGCTCGATCGCTGACCATTTTGTGTGTGAGAAATAAAATTTGCTATCTACATAGAGACCAAAGTATTAGGTAGTGTTTTTTGTTTAAAATAACAAGGTGGTCACGAAAGCTTTAAAGATTGTATTTTTTTATGGAAAATATAGGGAATTGATCATTTGAGTCACCTGCACTGAAAAAAAGTGCCAACCAAACTAGTTTGGTCACTCGTGATTTTTTTTAATGGTAATCAAAGTTCGTTTAAATTAGCAAAACTGTTTGCTACTGATAAACGTTTGATGACTTATTAACAAATCGAGAGTTAGGTAAGGTGTAACAAATAGTTCGGTAGTCACTTTTTTTATGTAATAGGTAACAAAACTTTGGTTACGTGTAACAAAACTATCGTTTTTCAGTGTGATTAAAAGCGATCACGGCTCTCAAAGGGAACTAGCGACCAGAGAGTCGCTGATCCGTTGCTGTGGGCTTACGATATGTCACTCACCGTATGAAACGCAGTAGCAAGCTCACGCAGGTATTCATTACAAGTGTGGTACTACCTCGGACGAGCTGCCATTTATACGTAACCAGGAACTGGCTACAATGCTGTACCACGATTAATTATCTGTTACTAGGTACTGCCAATAGCATAAAATATTCTTTAAATTAAAATACCTTTCTCTTGTAACATGGGCAAATGTTTGCGCAACTATAATTGCGCAAATTATGGTAATACCTTCTTTCCTTGTATATTGTTAAACAAAATTATAGATATTTTTTTATTTATTTAATTGCGAAAACATAAAACAATTTTTGTTCAAGTCCTAACCATAAAGCAACATTTTGTATTATTATTAACCTAGGAGGCTACTAAAAAATTAGAATATTATACCTAAAATTAACATGCAATAAATGTATTTTTTTATACATTCAAATTAAATTTTAAATGCTATATAATGACAACACAAAGAAAAATTAGGGTAATGGCAGGACTCAAACCTGCAACATTCTGTTCAAAACAAGCTTCTAAGTTTCCTTTAATTCCACTGATATTTTGATGAACATTAATGGTTTTTTTCGACGGATCTAATACTTTGAAATATCACATTAGAAATTCCGAATAGTTTTCGTTGAATAAGCTAATCTTACCTCAATCATATTTATCACGTTATTGAGACTTTAACGCGTCAAAAACACTGTTAAATTTACCTCGACGTTTCGGCCATGTGAATAAATTTAACAGTGTTTTGTCGCGTTAAAGTCCCGATAACGTTATGAATATGTGTGAAAATCACGAAAGTTTAAAACAATTTACCTCAATCAGCTTGTAAATCGCCAACAAAGTCTCCCCAGGCTTGCAGCCTTCGTTGTCGCGGCCCAGAGACCGCTTCCCCCAGTTAGGGGTGAAAGTCAGCTGCGCCTCCGCCATCAACAAAATGGCCGCCACCACCACAAACAACAGCAGTACACGACACATTGTCAGTCCGAGAAGACAATACTCAGCGGACGCGGACCAAGGAATGACGCCGCTGTTAATAACACAGCTCTTTTATAGTTCAGAATTAATTATAAGTTGCCGTTTTCGAGGCTTCGCTAAATCAAGTGAAGCCTCCCCAATGAGATAGGAATGAGAATGAAATCAAAGTTTGATTCTAATTAAGATGCAAGTTTGTTCTGCGTGGGCACTTGGGCAGTGGTACCGTAGAAGTACCTAATCATGTGGTACGTGGGTATTCTCATAATTAGCAGTAGCAATCCTTAGAGCGGTTTCGCACTACGTCCGGTTCGACTCCGTAAAAATATGGTCAGTAGTAGCTGTAGAACTATTTCTATGGTAATTTACGCACTAGATCCGATCTCCGTCATCCGATTTCTTTCCGTCATTCTAGAATCTCCATTCCGGAGAGGATTTTTGACGGACTGAAGTACTTAGCCATAGTATTATTTGTATGAACGCTCGCGCACTGCGTCCGAGTTAAAGCCGAGCTGCGTACGAGCAGAGAGGCAGCGGGACGGGCGGGGTATGCGGCTGGCTGACGTGAAACGGCAGGCATTCAGTGTATTAGCGTTATGTTACCCTACGATCTTTTTACTTTAATTGAAAATGTTTAAAACAACCCATATTATCACGGGTTCGGATCGGACTAGTGCGTAAGCAATATCCGAATTCGGTCCGAGTTTTCAGGACCCATGTTTTCTCGGGTTCGGATCGGATTCGGATCGGACGTAGTGCGAAACCGCTCTTAGCAGTAGAAATAGGTTGTGCCAGCCCCGAAACTAGAGTTTTCTCGAACCGGGGCAGACGAAACTCGATAGCATACAGCGTCCCCTTTCTTTAGCGTCTGAGATAAAAAAAATGCATATTCTACATTTTTAATTTAACATAAATTTATTTACACAGCACATTTTAACATAAATTTATTATGATTTTGTCGCCCTCTGAAACTGTCGCCCGGGGCATGAGTCCCGGTTTGTGCCCCCCCCCCCCCCCCTCCCCTTAAGATCCGGGCCTGATTGTGGTTCTTATGCTATAGCACTTTTTTTTTATAAAAAGTAGTTTTTCAGCCCACAGACTGTGTTTTTTCAATCTAAACATGTTATTGGTCCTTTGAACCGGATCTTTCATGAACTGATAGCGTGTTGTCTACATACCGTGTACAAACTGTTTTCGGTTGTCGGAAGGTGCGTACTCCACAAAGTGTCTCGTAAAGGCTCGGCAGATGAACCGATTTTGTCAAATAAGAAGTCGTTAGATTTCTCTCTTTATTTTTGTGAGCAATTTTTTTTTAACAAAACCACAGAGCAACCCGCTCCAGCCTCACACGGGTACAATCGGGATACATAAACTTTCTGTAAAAAAAATCCCTGAATGGCAGTGAAAACACTGAAAACCGTAACAAAATCCGTCGCGTAGTTTAGAAGGAGTTGGCGGCCAAAGAGATGCGAACAGACAGGAGCGGATAGCGACTTTACTTTATACTATGTAAAAAATAAAGAATAAAGATATATGTCTGTCTATATTATAGCAAGTAAACCTCCAAGAATTTAATAACTGATCTTCATCGTCCTATTGCTGACAAACGTATGCATACGAAAGGCGCCATAATTCTTTCATTTGTGACGTATAGTCGACCAAGAAATTGCTTGACCACTTTTCGACCGTATTACAAAGGGATAAGGTTCAAAAGTGGTCAATCAATTACTTGGTCGACTATACCTACTCCTTATAGTAAAATTATGGGGCGATTACATTAGTCAATCCGTTTAAAGGGAATCGCACACTGTTCCAATTTAGGAACGGATCTACAATGCTTCGGCTCCTCGACTCGCCGTCAAGCAGTGCACCTAAAGTAGTACTTTTAATTAGCTGGAGTAGATTGACAGATGGAAATGTGAATATTTCGTAGTTTAAACATTATTTCGTAAAATTATACGTGAGAATCGTGTAACTGGTGATATTAGGGTAACTTTAAGTCATGAACAGTACCGTGTACTTCGCCTACAATGGAGTAAAGTGGGAATAAACGCGTCCGATGTCCGCCCGCAAACGTCAGTTTACTCCAGCTAATTAAAAATACTACTTTATAGCACCAATATTCTCGATACGCGTTAATTCGATACCTAATCAGTGTGTCTCACTTCTACTGGCCTTGTAGAATGAGACGCACTGAGTTACGTAGCGAGTTAAAACCTGTGGCACTAACATGACTGGCCAAGTTTAGTTTATCTCTATCTGCGTCCCTTTCTTATGACACTAGTTAGACAGAGACAGGGAGGGGTTAAACTAAACCTGGGCTGTCATGTTAGGGCCGCTGCCGCGCTGTAGGTGCACTGAGGGGTAATTTATAGATTCAGGCGTTACTAAGCGAAGGTCCATATCAACAAACTAGATCAAATTACCTTGCTACTCCGCGAAAAAATGCCGTTCACTTGCACAACAGCTGTGTCTGTGCGACATATATATTTTTCATGCAAAAACCCAGCCTCCTCCGCTTCCACATGAAATAACATACAAACACAATCGATGTCTCGTATAGAGATGAAATGCGCATAGTTTTAGTATGCAGTGGTGGTGGCAGACGTGCCGGGGAAGGCCCCGGCAACGATCGTCGATAACTCACAGGGACCGGTAGTTAACCACTCATTTGACCTAATGTCCTGCGCCGCTAATTCGAACATAAACTATCGGATCCCCTTCATTTTCGGAGCACTTTTGGCGCGACACCGTCAATGCGGCGTCATACTACCTAAATCTGTAAATAAGTACAGTCACAGAATAAGAGAAATAAATTCTCTGGTACAGTCAAGTATAAAAATATGGGTACCTATACTACCTATTTGTAGTTCCTAAATCATCATCATCATCATCTCAGCCACAAGAAGTCCACTGTTGAACATAGGCCTCCATGGATTACCAAAGTGACCGGTTGGAACTAGCGCCTTCCTGCCACCTGTAAGGTCATCGGACCATCTTGTGGCTGGTCGTCCTACGCTGCGCTTGCTAATACGCGTTCCTATATTATTATTAGTTCCTATATTACAGCGGATTAGCAAGTTGAAGTGGCAGTGGGCAGGGCACATAGCACGGAGAACTGATGGCCGATGGGGTCGAAAAGTTCTCGAATGGCGGCCGCGTATTGGCAAGCGCAGCGTAGGACGACCAGCCACAAGATGGTCCGATGACCTCATACAGGTGGCAGGAAGGCGCTGGTTGCATGCTGCTTCCAACCGGTCACTTTGGAAATCCATGGAGGAGGCCTATGTCCAACAGTGGACTTCTTGTGGCTGAGATGATGATGATGATATTACACCTCGCAAAAATGTGTATAAAATAGGCACGGAACAGAACAAGTATCTAGAGAAGTCTCTCTTCAAACTAAGACGGCGTTTAGGTATAAGTAGCGTCCTATTACTGTCTATGGTATGACTTGTTTCATTCGCACGCGCGGCAACACAATAGCGCCGGCCCCAGTGCAGAGGTACGTCGAACGACTTGAAGATTCGCGAAGTGCGCTGTACCGCCACCGCGCTCGTCATATAAATGGTGGTTTTTCATAGTCATTATCGTGTTTTGCATCTCGGTTTTGGCAATGGAGACCCATGACGAATCTGAAGAAGAAAACCGTGCGTCTTCTTTATTACAATGTTCTAAATCCGACATATACCTAACACATACATAGAACTCTTTGGACCCACCCTCTAAATTTTAATTACCTACCTAGTCTTTGTATGGCCCAACTGGGACAGATTCCAATATCCACCCCTCGCCGATAAATACGTGCCAGCGGCTCTAACATGACAGCCACTTTATCTGTTTTTAACACTCCCATCGGGGATAAACTAGCCTTATCCCCGGTGGCTAACATGACCGCACGTGTCACGGTGCTTAGCACTCTTTGGCACAAACTACAGATGCAAATCGTCCAGGACTGTTTTTAAAGCTAGCCATGTATGTTTAAGGAAATCTATGCATGGTTGTTTCTGTCACATTGCGAAAATGAACGAATAAACTGAATTATTAAACAATATCTTCATTACTGTAGTAACACAGTTTTATCTTTTTTAACACCGTCTTAACCCTGGTGTTAATTTTATCTGTATGGTCAGTCATGTTAGCGTTTGGGTTAAGATAAGGCGGGGTTTAAATTTCTATCTCTCGGGGTTAGTTTAACCCCTGCTATAATGTTAGGCCCGCTGTATATCCAGTACGGTTTTAACATTCATCATCCAAAATATGGTCCAAAGAACCTCTATACAACCTGCCATAAGTGTTTGTTTGGTATCTGCCAACCGTCAATCCCAAACGCCTATCTTATCGGTATACATTAGCATCTATAACACCTCTGTTGCTGGCATAGATAGTATACGGTGGCACAATTAACTGGAAGCCAATCCGAGCCCCAAGCAATGTATGGGTTGAAGTGCGTCATGTCACGATATAAAAACCCTGGCGCGAGTTAACTTCTCATCAGATTCACACTGCTCGTGACACACACAAGTTCAGTAGCACAAGCTTTCTTCCCGCCATTTTAAATTTAAAAATGTATAAACTTTGTCTATTACTCCTGTTGGTGGCTTGTGCGTGCGTGATCACGGAAGCTCAGTTGACTTTTACGTCGAGTTGGGGAACCGGAAAGAGATCAGCTGCGCCCATACCTTGTAGAAATGAAGAAGCCATTGGAGCAATTTACAGAATGATACAAGTAAGTTTTAAATATTATTATTTTATTAATAATTTATTATATTTCAGCATACACGAAAAAAACAAACAAACAGTTTGAATTAGGCACGCATGACTTAGTACCGCATTCTTAAATCTCGTTAAGAATTAAAAATGTGAGTTAAGTTGTATTAATAGTGATATTCAATTTAAATAATCTTGGGCATTAAGGTACTATATATTTCTTACTATACTTATTATACATATATAACTATTTCAAATTCTTAGCGACATTTTTGCGGACAACGCCAACCTCGAACATAAGTCTTAAATTTTAAGGCAGATATAATGACACTTAAAAAAAATTACCTACTAGTGATATCTAATTTTAGCTGGGTTAAAATAAACCCATAGGTACCTAGTATTACAAACCTAGTACTACCTAGTATTATTATTATTACAAATGCTTACGAGTATAGCATCTTACGAACCTGTTGGCATGTATGACTGATTGAACATTGATTTTAATAATCACCCGCCCGACCAACGACCCTGAAACGCCTAACTTTAATTTATCACTCAGTGCAGCTCTATGAACTTATAGTATCGTAGAAAAGTGTGTACTGGGGAATAACTGAAACTACTTTTTTATCATTTTTGTAACGCATTTTTATTATTTGCAGTCTGAAGCGGAAAGACTTCTCCTATGCCAAAAACCTTGAGAAGAATCAAAACCTTCAGCTGGGGGATATCAGTCCACAACAACGATGGCGCCGTCTAGTTAATTATTAATCGTTAATATCGTAATATCAGTATTATTAATTTATATTACAAGTAACAATGGAAATTGTAACTGTTACATTTAAGCCGAATTGTGTTCTAAAATGGCATGTTAATTGTTATCGATTTTTCATGAAATGTTTATACGTAAATAAATAATCTAGTTTTCACTGTGGTTGCCGTTTATTTCGGGATTTCTGTATTTTTTCTCGCATTATTATTGGGAAGAGGTATTCCATCTTAGGCCTCTGGGTTGGTAACGCATTTACAATCTTCTTGGTGTTGCGCGTGTCTATAGGCGGTGGTGATGGTGTTCACTTACCATCAGGTGACCCACTTGCTTGTTTTCCTTCCTATTTCATAAAAAATGCATAAAAAAACCGTGCAATACGAGCGACTGGTGAGAGAATAGAGTTAGAGACATCTAAACCCGGGGGCGTAGCACTCTAGCTTTTTTTTTTTTTTTTTTTAATGGCTTTCACATCTCCGTAGTGTTTGGGATGTATTTTGCCACCAACAACTTGTACATTAGACACGTAGGAAGAATGTTCGGTTGCGTACTTTGGGTGGTTTTCTGGGAGGATCTGGAGGAGATACCTAAAACAAAAATGTTAATGACGTCACAGACAACACAACAACAATACAGAGATAAATATAACTAGATAAGTAGAATGGTAACTGGTGAGAGGAGAATGAGTAGAATACTGTAGAAGGGAAGTTAAGGAAGATATAACATTACAAATTACAACTTTATACCATGCGTCTGAATGTATTTATTTAACTAAATGCGTGACAAAAACTCTAGCTTTTATCGATGACATGAAGCATTTATCCCGTTCTAACCAGTATGCGTGTGCGAGGGACCAAAGCGTTTATGTGCGCGATTAAGACGAAACACCAAGGCCTAAAGAATTGAAAATAGGTATTTGTAAATTCTATTGCTGTCTCCATCTATCAAGCCTCCCCCCGCAGAGCGTAATAGAGACAGCCGCAGCTTGGACTGAAAATACCTATTTAAAGTACACAAAATCAACGATTCGTAGACCCCTGATTCCTTCTCTAACTTAACCGATTTAACTACTTTTTTCATTAAAAATTACAGACAGGCTTTAGCAATGTTCCTATGTTTTTCTTTTTTTATATAATCTAGTAAAATTTTGTTTTCTGAATGTATGAACGCAGCCGAAAATCTGGCCAATTTTTTAGGTTTTTGAATGTTCATATCTCTCTTAATAATTAATTTATGAAAAAAAGGAAAACATAGGGACATGAATAATAGTGGCCACCGATTTTTTGGAAAAAAGTATTGCTCTACTGGCATTATCTAGAGAGGAAACAGGGGACGACGTTTGTATGGAAAAACGGCCCTTGTGGTTTCCTCTTAACGCTAACGTGCTACTATAGCAGTGTGTGACAAACATTCCGTATGAAAGTAAAATACCTACCTATACTATCCGTCGAGCCATTGGTTGCGTCAGTCAACCCATGCGCCTTAACCATCCCGTCCACACACTTAATATGACTTAGGTATTATTTTTCTATAAAAAAAACATTGTAATCAAATTAATCAAAATGTTTATTTATCTATAGTCGTATACAATACATAGATTACTTTTCTCGTCAACGTTAGTGTCCATTTTTAGATGCTTCTAACTATCCCTTTTTGTTTGGAACTCTAGATATAGGTACAAAATCAATTTTATCTGTAGAACGCTGGACATCGAGCGAACAGGCCCCCAATTCTGGCACTCATCGAGATTCATCTAACGTTCGAGATGTGTCAAATGTTGACAGATTTTGAAGGGATTTGACAGCTTTTTTTGGCTTATCTCGATTGTGACTTTATCTCTAATGACGCGAGAATTGTCCCGCTAGCCCCTATCCCATGTCATTTGGGGTCAGCTCTCCAAAAGAGAATAAAAGCTTGTTGATAGGAGACCAGCTAATGCTGGCCACAAACATTGGAATCGAGGCCGCGGTCCGAACAACGTTTACATCGCTCAGAGCGCTCACAAGGTCGGACCTGAATTGTCCGAATCACGCTCGCATCAACACAAGACATACCTTGACGTCATTGATGACGTCATAGATTTGGCTTACATCGCTAACACGGCCAGCCTCCTGTACCACAAAAATTACAAGTGCTAACATTTTACATAATTATAAAGTTTTTCATACAAAAATGTGACAAATATTTTAAATTATAAGCACTTGTAAATTTGGTGGTAAAGGCCCTAGGATTAAGCTCTGTGAACATGAATGGAAAGTGAGAGAACCACTGAGCCAGTCAGTCTGTTACCAGCACCAAAATTTAAAAAGGTTTTTTTTCTTCCAATGCCTTAAACTCATAATGTGCCACAACTATGGTGATTTTATTCAAGTAACTATTCAAAGCCTCCTTTTTTTATGACTTTCAAATCTCTGTTGGGTTTGGGATGTATTTTGCCACCAACAACTAGTACATTAGACACGTAGGAAGAATGTTCGGTTGCGTACTTTTGGTGATTTTCGGGGAGGATCTGGAGATACCTAAAACAAAACTGTTAATGACGGCTCATACAACACAGCCTCCCTTTTTAATATTTTCACAGAGCTTGTCCTCTTCAAGTGTCAAACTAGTTCTGCTGCTAACTTTACCAAAATATGTCAAAACTATTTTTTTAGTTTAGCATATAGCATGCGCTAGAGATCTCCAGAGAAAAATGTGGCTTTAAATTTAACTTCTTTACTTATATAAATGATTTAGCTGTAAGATGTTACAGCTAAATCATAAGAGTAAAAACTAACAATTGAAATGAATTTGTTTTCGGCCATAAAACAATGGACTTAGTTGGTTTATTGAATAGACTCTTAAATTAATTTACAACTCTCACCATTACAGCATACTTCACAAGGCTCATAAGTTCCATAACAGTTCCGCTTAAATACTTATTATAAAATAGTGAATAACAATTTAAAAAACTGGTATTTTTTAGTTTCTGTAGCTCTATTTTACAGGTGGATAAATTTTAAAACAATATATCTACGAAGCAGAAGGTGAAAGTACTTGTGTCACTCCACTTGTGTCCAAAGACATCCTTGTCTGTCCGGTATACACCAAGTCATCCTCGTCGAGTGCTTCTCGCATCCGTCGCTTGTAAATTTCACTGTCAGGGTTGTTCTCTTCATTACGGCATCTATCTAACTTCTTGTCAATAATCCGGACACGTTCTCGTGCAGGACTTTCCACCATTTTTACCAAAGACCGAATTTTTCGCACCGCCTCAATCAAAATAGCTAGTTTATCTGGCCCAGCATCTCTAAACAGCATCTCTGTAACGTAACTGTCCAAGTTCTCTTGTTCCTTACTCGCTGCGTGCAGAACTGCCGCTAGGGCTATCTGAGACGGTGCATATAGTAAACAGCCGTCAGTGAGAAATACTTTTTCTAAGAACTCGTCAATTCCGCTACGGAGGCGCTCTGGATTGGCAAGACTGCACCTCGTTTTAATGTCAATTAAAAAGCCTTCCACTGGCCTGAAGGGGTTGTGAATAGTCAGATGATAGTTCAACTGCTGCATTAGTAATAATTCATTGTTCAGAATTATATCTGACGCCTTATCTCTGTCTCCTTTGATGTTGGCCACAAATTGTCCTATAGAGACGTTAAATTCTTCCACTTTGCACGCCAGATACACGCAAGTGGCCAGTATCTCTTTAGGATGGTAGTCCATAGTGGAGTTGTACAAGTAAAAGCGTTTGAAATAATGGAACGCTGTCCCAACGACTCCTTTGGGCATAGGGGGGCTGAAACGCTTGCAAAACTCTTTCAAATGCAGCTCGTATTGTTTTAGAAGCAGTCTCTCTTCTTCCGGAGACAGGAAGACGTTGTATCGCTGGTACTCGTCAACATGAGCGCCGTGTTTTGCAATAAACTCCAAATTATGCTTTTCACGAAGTTGTGCGAGCTCGTTTTCGTCATTGAATGTCCAGTATTTTCTCTGGGAGCTCGTTGAAAACATTTTAAGCACTAAAGCTAAGTCAATACCAGTGGAAATTTGTCAATATTTATATTATAACGGCCAACAATACTATTGCATGCAAAACGGACAGCCAAACACGTTTTTTGTTTTTTTTGAACTGTCAGTCAATTGACACTGCTGACAGGCTGTTTTTTTTAATTCTCTCTGTAAAGGAAAGAACAAAGGAATTTGGCCCATATTGCCTTGTCTGTTTTGTCTGACGTTATATAAAAGACATTGTGAATAAAAGTAATTGAGCATTGAGCAACCACGTAAAACGTAGTTGTTTTACTCCCTGTCTGAATAATTTCTTTCAGCGATTGTACCAGACATCCCAAAGTCTCCCTTATGTCTATGTCTACCCCTGCCATTAAAAAATCCACTTAATTTGAAATTAATGTATCATTGCTGTAAATTTTATAATGTTTTTCAGAGATATTAAGTTATTTATTGAAAAATTTATCTCACCAACTAATATTAAAAATTTTAACACCAACTTACTAATGACCTGGCTGTATAAAATCCTTTGCCTTTACCAGAGAGAGTGGGAATAAACTAAAAAAAAGGAAACGAACTGAAGTGAGGTTATGAGGCTGATATGAGTAAATATTCATAATATACTTGAAAACTGTTTTCCTGATTGTATTGGTATACAAAATGATTTCTCAAAACGGCCTATTAAAGCGCACTATACCTATAGTCCTTCAAAGCGCGGGTGCTCACCGAAAACCTCGCTGGCTCCCCGTCGCGAAAAGCAAAATTTATCGCATCCCAAAACGTCCCGAAATCACTGCAGAGGAACGCATAGAGCTGTTACGTATCAACAATAACTACCACACACAAATGCGGGCTATACGTCGGTTTTATCACGAGGAAATGATTAAAGAAAAATCCACTTTGGAAAGCGCAAGTTCGGCGATGTCCATTCGTGTTGAGGCCGATGAGTGGGAGCGATGCATCAAAGTCAACGAGGAATGGAACGCGAGAGTGGCCACGGAGCGCGAGGAGAGGAGGAGAGAGGAGCAGGCAGCGCGCGAAGAGCATATCCTTAATCGGATGCAGCTCAAAGATCAACAGCTAAAAGAACGGATTGAAAAGGCTTCAGAGGAGATTAGGAGGCAAAAGGTAACGTATTTTATCACCTTTTTATTATCCCACAATAATTGGTGGTCCGTCTCTGACCTTTAGAAATCAGAAGGGGAGAATGAGTCTCCAGATCTTATCAATCATTGAATAAAACAGTGTACCAAGCTACTTCATATTGGTATTGTGAGAATGGTACTGCTCTGGTCGACCCTGCCTGCTACAGCACTTGATTGATAGTGTGGCTATACCATTAAAAAAAAACACATAACCAACTAGCCAAGAGGTTGGGTATTTCTATTCAAATTGTTTCCTGTTTTATTTGGTTGGTAAAAAATGGCAATAATGTAATTTTCACTGAAACCATAAGTATCTGTTTCATGCAATTTATAAAACAGACCTAACCTAACCTTATCTACAAAACCACCATGTACGATATTCTGAAAAGTTTATAACTACAACAAAAGCGAATTATAGCAAAATAAGTATACAAAATTCATTTATCCAGTAAACAATTATATGCCTCTATTTTTTCCAGGAGCTGAGCACAAGCTTCATAACTCCGGAGAACTTGGAGGAAGCCATAGAGAGAGCCCTGGCCAACCCCGTGGACTACAACTATGCCATCGACCTGCAGGGCAACCAGATCGTAGGAAGAGACACACCTGTCCCTATTAAAGAGAGAGCAGCTAGTACAGCATGAAAAATATAAAGTGTTGTTCCTTAATGTTTTCTCGCGGACTTAATACATTCAATATCTACTGAACATAACTGGTTAGAAAGGGATATATACTTCAATCTTTTAATTTAACTTTACCCAACTACCGCCAGAAGGGAGGGTTATTTATAAAAGATTATTACAAGCACTGCATCACTCAGCAACGCAACAACGCCACTGTCCTATGAAATGCAGAATATGTTGAACATTTGTAAACTAGGTTAGAATTTAATTAAAACATTGTACATAGTAATATGAAATTTATTTTCTTAACTATTCATTTTAAACCATAATTACATACGAAAGTACTTTAAACACTTAATAGTCTATATTTACATTTTTTATACTAAAAAATAAACTTTACTCAGGTCAGGAGTAATAACATAAAAGTATAGTCAAAATTGCATTTCATATGTCCATGTTCACTTAACACATTCACAGTCCAGTGCCCCATATATGGAGCACAGCAAACTAGCTCCACATGTCCATATCCCAAGTATGGTGCACCAAAAAAATTAAGTGTTTTACACATTAGTTATCCAACTTTGGTTTTGTTTGATGTGGACTATAAATTTTAATAGTTTATTGCATAAGCTAATTAATAGTACAGAGGGGCGTATTTACCCTAGGGCCATCCGGGCCATGGCCCTGCGAGGGGCGGCAGCCGCCCCTTAAATGAAATTCTTCATCGTCATTTAATGGGGCGCCAAAGCTAAATGGCCCGGGGCGCTAAATCTTTAAATACGCCTCTGATAGTACAAACGATAAGTATTTAACCAAAAAAAGGGCTCCACAAGCTGTTGGCCCCCCGACAAATTTTGATACATGGCACATCCCAGGCAAGCTACAACGCTGGTCTAAACTGATACGCGCGGCAGCCGTAGCCGCGACTTTAGTCTACGATCACCACCATTGTCTCCTGGTAACCTAGCGGGTAGCACTAGCACTAGCGTGTCTAGACAGGCATGTCGCAGAACATGGCCTCCCAGTCGGGCGTGACGGTGAGCTTGTGCTGCAGCGCGCCGAGTGCCACCAGGTCGGCGCTGCGCGATGCCTCGTCCGCGGACACGGAGACTGCCTCCTGGTGGAAGGCGGCCTTCGTGCCGGCGCTCACCTGCGCATAACAAATCAAATCAAATGAATATCTTTTTATTTGGACCAGCTTGGATCACAGGGTTACATAACACAATTAAACGTTTTTCTACCTTTTTTCTCCTGAGTGCTGAATATTTATCTACATACATATCATAAGTGCTCTATAACGCGTTCAAAAACCGTAGGAAATGAACAACATTATTACAACCAATTTTATTATGAGAACTTTCTTGTCTGTAGTAGTAGGTAAATCTGTACTTTAATGGTCATTACAGTACCGATTTCTGTAACGTTATGAGTTTAAATTTGGAACAGTTATCGATACGAAACGCCAATCCAGTATGTTTTTTTAATATAAATCGCACGAAATAGAATAGGGACTTCTTTCGTTTGTGTATGATTTAAAAAAAAACGTTCGTCTTGACGGAGGATCGAATTGCCGCCATTACTGTTGTCATTCGTTTGATGGTTTTTTTCTGTAATGATATGTGTGTAGATAAAGTTATGTATGCTACTCTATATAATTAAGCCTTAAAACTTTTAATGCCTCTCATTTATAGCAGTTGCATAATAGTAGTTTATGCAACTGCTATATAATGAGAGTTGCATACA
Organism: Ditula angustiorana; assembly: GCA_963691745.1. Lineage (NCBI taxonomy): Eukaryota > Metazoa > Arthropoda > Insecta > Lepidoptera > Tortricidae > Ditula > Ditula angustiorana. Next base: position 1,526,794 of record OY829490.1, read on the forward strand.
TTACTTTATCTACACACATATCATTACAGCAAAAAACCGTAACAGAAAAAAGCCAACAAACGAATGAAAACAGTAATGGCGGCAATTCGATCCTCTGTCAAAACGAACTTTTTTTTTAAATCATAGACAAACGAATGAAGTCCCTATTCTCATGTAATTCAAGATCAAATGTGTGGTTTATATTAAAAGATGTACTGGATTGACGTTTCCTATCGATAACTGTTTTAACATCTATGGATACTAGAAAAGAGCCCCACTTGAATTTTGACAGCTGTTTCAAATTTAAATTCATAACGTCAGAGATATCGATAATGTGATCACCAATAAACACAGACTACTAAGAGATAAACCCAATAAAGAACAGATTTACCTACTACCACAGACAAGAGAATTCTTATAATAACATCGGTTGTAATAATGCTGGTCATTTCCTACGGTTACTGAACGCATTATAGAGCAATAATGATATGTGTAAAAATAAAAATAATAATAATATGAATGGCTTGCCTCGAATATGGTGTCCCCGAGCGCGAGCGTGACGCGGCCGGAGCGGTGCACGCGCAGCGCGCCCACGCGGCCCTCCTCCAGCTCGGCCAGCCGGCAGCGCCCGTCCGCCGCCTGCGGGCAGTGTACCCTGAGTCACTGACTACCACTGAGTACCTAGTACTAAAAGATTCACCTGGAGGCGTCATAGTGAGGGCTATTTATACATGTTTAGTTTAAATTTTTGTAACCGAAATTTCTTTCGATTTTATTTTTAAATGTTTTTACATTCAAATTATTAAATTAAAATTGTAATGACAACACAAAGAAAAATTAGGGCAATGGCAGGACTTGAACCTGCAACATCGGCATTCCGTGCCTTGCGTTTGCCAGTTTCGCCACACTGCCTCTGCCATACCCTGCGAATTTTTCAATGTGCTTCGTCTTACGGGCACATTGAAACATTCGCAGGGTATGGCAGAGGCTGTGTGGCGAAACTGGCAAACGCAAGGCACGGAATGCTGATGTTGCAGGTTCAAGTCCTGCCATTGCCCTAATTTTTCTTTGTGTTGTCATTACAATTTTAATTTAATAACATGTTTAGTTTAGTTTTGTTTAATCAGTCAATATAAAATTACATTACATTATAAATTGCATTGCATGTCAAATTACACGAACTTATATTGAGATCGTCAAAATTATATAATTATGACAATTACAATAGAATGTCAAAGTAGATCAAATTAGTCTCCAATAGGGATCGTCAAAAACACACTTGCAGTTTCATTACAGTCGTACCAACTGCATCGGAACTGCAATTTGGCAGTCGGAGTGCAGTCCGTGAGTCTACCGCCTCAGTTTAGATACAGTTATGCCAACGGCATGAAAACTGCATCCAAACTGTAACTTTGCAGCTGCATTTAAACTGCCAACCAGATTCCATGGCAGTTTCCATGCAGTTCATAGCCCTGACTAAGACCTCTTTTTAGCCTAAGATTGGCCTAATTATTGTTGAAAACTTGAAATAAAGTAACTATAAAAACACTTCAAACTGCATGTGCATTTTTTTTAGGGATAATTATTACAAACAGTCACACACTGCGCTTCGTTTATTTAGGTACTGAAAAGAAACCGAGTAAACACTCGAAGGAATATTGTAAAATAGTTTTTTTTATAATACTATATAATACTACTCTGTTAAGTTTCTTGCAGTGGCCCGTTTCACTAAGCTACAAGTTACAATTTTACACACTTGTAAAATTGTAACTTGTAGCTTCGTGAAACGGGCCACTGGCGTTTCTTGATGAGAATATTCTCATCTGAGGTTTTTACGACAAGCGTATCCGCAATTCACAAGTGCTTCTTCTAAGCCTAAATAGAATAAAGTTGGCGAGTGTACACACCGGCTCGTCCTTGGCGTCCGCGGCCGACGTGGACGGCTCCGGGTCGGCGCCCGCGCCGCGTCCCGGCAGCGTGTCCGGCAACTGAAATTAAAATGAAATTAAAATGAAAATAAAAATGAAAAAATGTATTTTGCAAGTACGCCGGACGGACCTTGCACGAGGTCCTACGACCAGCATCTCGTGTAAAAATTACTATTTTTCAACCCTCGTTGAACAATCTACTATTATCAAACCGCGATTGGAATATAATTGGAGAGCAACGTCAGCACACTGTCATTTCATAGGCTTGCGTCAAGCTTCATTCCTATATGTATGAAATGACAGTGGGCTGACGTTACTCTCCCATTATATTCTAATCACGGTTTGATAATATTAGTTACCTGTTTCAGTCTCTGCAATAAAAACAAACTATAGATATACCTACTTGCAATAGTATGAGCGTTGGCTCCTCGGAGTTGAGCAAGTTGACGACGTCGTTCTCTTCGAACGTCTCCTGCTTGACGGACAGCGGCCGCGTCACCGACGTTACTACACAAAATAAAACTAGCATTTAAAAACAACTTTTAGGGTGTAGTCAAACGGACTACATTCCGACTGCTAACTCCACAGTTAGCCTGCAGTCAGTGTGCAGTCGTAAGTGCACGACGGCTGCACACAAACTGCACGATGACGGGCAGTTGGCTTGCCGTTTCATTGCAGTCAAACTGCATAGGAACTGCAATTTGGCAGTAGGATTGCAGTCCGTCTGACTACAGCCTTACTTATGTGCACCTAGTGTGTAGCAATACTGTAACTGGCATCAAAAATGCGCTTTTTGTTTCCCCATGTACATATAGTCGACCAAGAAATTGCTTGACCGCTTTTCGACCGTATTACAAAGGAGTAAAGTTCAACATTGGTTAAGCAATTACTTGAACGACTATACAATAAAGAAGCTAAATTCTGGGACACTGTAGAAGCTTTTCACAATAAAAGTCATATTGACTTAAACTAGCGCCCTACGAGTAAATTGTATAGTCGACCAAGAAATTGCTTGACCACATTTCGACCGTATTACAAATGGATAGAGTACAAAAGTGGTCAAGCATTTACTTAGTCGACTATACAATGAAAAACGTATCAAAATACGTTGCATGGTTTAAACGTAAGGGGCTGAAGATATGATGAAGACAGACAGACGCTGATAGTGACTTTGTTTTATACTACTCGTATGTAGACACGTAATACTCTGACAGCAACTTCTCATTGCGACAACGTTCTACAGTAGCCCTGGATTCCATTTGGTTGACTGTATCTTTAATTTTATCTTGACATGTTACAAGAGGCAGGGGCGGATTAAAAGAGATTTAAATTATAATTCATTTATTGAAGCAAAAAATGTTGACCAAACTTGACAACCTAGAAGAGAGTACGCAAGCACTGCGCGGAGCGCTGCGTGGTAGCTACAACAGATTACAAGCAAAAGTATTCTGACTACACAAGTCAATGTAGCAGAATAACCCGTAGCGTAATATAGCTTATATATAGCCGTTCCATTAGGCCGGAGCACATCAAGTGCTCGGCGCGTAGTAACTGCAATATTAAGGTGCATACACCTGAGCATTCACTTGTGACAGCTGTAGCAAAAACATCGGACAATCGCCGTTGTTAACCTTTAAACCGCCAACGTGTACAAGAGTTGTCGTCCACACACCAGAGGCGAAACACTACTGACCTATAAGTAATGGACTTTTAGTCAGCGTTTAAAATATGGCCGCATCAAGTCGAAGAAAAGTACAACAAATCGACAATCGCTCGCGCTGCCAGTCTGTCGGACCGACGGCGCTGCTGTCAATACTATCATTTTGTAAAAAAAACCTATTTGCAACGAAACTTAATAATTTATTATTTTATGCAGGTAGATGTAAAGTTGTAAATCCAATGACTATAAATGGTAAACTAATAATTTGCATTTGTAACATTGGCGTCAACCTGTATTCTCATGTCGGGCGTTTTTCTGCTGTCATTTAGTATGACACTGTACATCCATGTATTATAATATCATTGCGAAACACGCTAGATTTTATTGATGACATAAAGCATATATCCTTTTCTAACAGCGAGAAGGCGAATGTGTGCGAGAGGAACAAATGCTTTTATGTGCGCGATAAACGCTAGCGATCTACTATAGCAGGGCGAATTTGAAGTTTATACACATGCACGTAGCCCACGTTCAGTATTAAAGTGGCACAACTCTAGATATAACATTTCCCAAAATTAAAAACTATGTCTTTTAAAGAAAGAGTCATTTTGGAACGTGTATTATACAGGAATACGTCGCTCTAATTCGAAAGTTGCGTGTAGCTATGGCACAATGTCCTCGGTTGGCTGTGTCGGTGGCGTGACGGGCAACTCGCAACACGTTTAACCCTTCACCAGGTCCCAGCAAACTAAAAGATTCCCCAAAAAATCGAATAGATACACTTGTTTGTTACTAAGTAAGTTCTTTTTCACCTTATCACATTCGAATTTGTATCAGAATATGTAGTTGTTAAAGTTGCATTTTGAATACATGTATGTGGGAGACATAAACTTATGCGTTGTTTTTCCATTTGTTTTGTGTGTTTTAGTATTCGTGTGAATGCTCATCCATCACAAATCAATGCTCAAGTGTAGCAGCTGGTAACTGTAGCAGTCTTACTGGAGCAATCTGCGTCCTCTCCAGGTTCATCCTTCACTATAACCTCTTGCTTAACCTGCACAGCCGGCTTTGATTTATCCCAGACTAAAAATCGTAAAATGATAATTTTAATCTGAGCATAGAAAACTATAGAGTTGTCATAGGTTGAAAACGGTTTGTTAAAAAAATTAAAAATAAACTGAATACCATTTTTAATTACTTATAACAGTCAACTTGAGAACCTTCTTCTTTCTTTTAAAATCGATTAAAAACTAACGAATAAGGAGCTCTTTTTGTTTTATTTAAGCGTTTTATAAAGTTTAAAATAATGCGAAACTTCATAATAATGCGGGCTGACTTGTCATTTGAAACAGGTTACAATGGAGTTTGTTTTTTTTCTCATGCAACTGCCATAATAAATTACTTTGTCACTTGCACAAACTGGACTAGTATATTCTACGTTTCATGTTTACAACACATGTAAATGCATGTTCATAGCATCTACTGAATACAGGAAATAGTTTTATAACGCGAATTCTCGCGGCAGAAACCTACCGTCGGTGCACTGTTAAACGGTCAGGGCTGTCTTTAAACTACTGGAGGCCCTGAGAACTTCAGGGTAATGGGGCCCCCCATGACTATGACCATGACAGAGGACTATTTTGTCAACAGGCAAACCCATGGATCGCGGGGCCCTGGGCTCGAAGAAGACGAGCCTGCTAAGGGTTGGTCTATTCCTTAGACCTACCTCCAGTATCCATTGGCAGCTTGATGGGCGCGTCCTTCTCGGGCACTCGTTTGAAATCCTCGACCTCATCGTCACTCGGCTCGTCGCGGCCCATAACACCCTTTATCTTCAGCTCCTCCAACTCTTTGTCAATCTAAATAAGTAATATTCATTTGTACAACCACTTTAAAATAATAAAATAAATAAAATAATAAAAATCAATAGCTACTCCACTGACACAATTGTTGACTATGTTCTGTTCCATACAAACGCAAAAGAAAATAGCTTTATTTAGAACTTAATTTTTACAAATGGACTAAAAACTTATATCTGAGTTATCTCAATTGAAGAAAAGAAAATGAAAAAAATTATAATTGCGAAAAAAACCATATGACAAAAAGTCATGGACTTTGGACTTAATTACATACACATACATATTAAAATTAATTCATTCAATTAAACTTACTTAATTCATTCAATTAAATGAATTTTGTACTGGCATTCACACAAACCAACTTACCCACTTCTGGAATGCTCAAGCTTGAGCTATTCTCAGAATGACCTCTGAGAATAGCTCAAGCTTGAGCATTCCAGCAGTTGAGCATACCAATCCAAACCATCAAATCCTCCATTCCATTCATCATCTCATTCCATTCTCCAAATTTAGTTCAGATATAATTGAACTTGGACCTGGAGGCCCAAATTCTAAAGGTCCAAAAAAAGGAAGGATCAGCAATTCTCTTGGGGTAGCTGGGGGCTTTATGTTTTAACACAGACATAAAGTTTTATTTACCTTCACAACATCCTTGACCCTGATGGTGGGCCGCTGCAGCGTGACTGGCGCGTCGCCGCCGACGCGAGCCCCGTACGAGGCTCGGCTGGTGGGCCTCTCTGTCGCTCCCAAGCCTGATGTACAATGTTTTATAACAATTAAATATCAATAAATCACACAAAGGGCTTTTCCACGAATTATTTAACATTTAAAACCCTTAGTCCTGCTTTTTCCTGTCTCTTTGACACGGGCTATCACGTTTGGTTAACCCCCCCCCCTGCACGAGCGTGACGTCATTTATGGATGACCCATAAAACTATAAAAGACAAAGATTGCGTGCGTCTTAAATTTTTGTTACTTCTTCATGCTAAGCCGTCTGGATTTGGATAAAAGTTGAAATGGAGGTAGCTTATTGCCCAGGATTAACATACATATAGGATAGTTTTTATTCCGTAATAATGCATAGTTCCCGTGGGATAGCGCTAATCGAATTCTACGCATTGTGGGGAACAGATGATTATTAATTTAAAAAAAATCAGTAAACCATAACTTTTACAATACTGTGGTTGGAGTCTCTTTTTAGATAAAAAATATATCTGTGATAAGAGGCTCCTCTGGGAGCGTTCAAGTATTACGTAACGCAATTTCTGAAGATTTTTGACCCCCCCTCCCCCCTTGTAACGCACCGTAACGTTTTTCTGTACCCCCCGCCCTCCCCCTCTCTAAACGTTACGTAACACTAAATGACAAAAAAAACAATAATGACAAAAACAACATTAAATGACGTACAATGCAATCTAGGGATTCCCCGTGAAATATAAACGAAAAGGTTTGCCAACTTGCGAGAACAAATTTAAAAAATGACGACCAGACTAATACAATCGAGGGATTCCCCGTAACGTTAGTGAAAAGGGTTGCCAGTTTGGGAGTTTTAATTCCCTAATTTTTTAGAAACAATGTTACATAACGTGTTGTAAGAAAGACCCCCTCCCTCCCCTGTAACGCATCGTAACGTTTTACAAGACCCCCTTCCCCCCCCCCCCCCAAATTGCGTTACGTAATACTTGAACGCTCCCTCTTCCATAAAGGTAAGTACACACTCCTAGTTAATTTGAAATTTTAAATTACACCGGCTGTCTTGCTCTTCATGCCAGAACAACAGTGCAAGCACTGCTGCTTAGCGGCAGGATTAGCAAGCAAGATGGTGGTAGCGATCCGGATAGACCTTGCACAAGTTCCTACCACCCGCAAAATATAAATGAAAGCTTATGTTTTACCTTCCGAGAACACTCCACCAGATTTGATAACACTTGGTCCATTTTTGATGTTCCTGTTCCTGTCATTTCTTCGGTCCCTTTTGCCTTTATCATCCTTCCTTTGGTCTCTGGCAGCGTTTACAGCTGGACTGCAATCATCATACAGAAGTTTTGTTAATTTTTTTTTATGGCTTTTACATCTCTGTTGTGTTTGGGATGTATTTTGCCACCAACAACTTGTACATTAGACACGTAGGAAGAATGTTCGGTTGCGTACTTTTGGTGGTTTTCTGGGAGGTTCAAGGATTTTGTTAACTTAAGGAATATTTTAATTAAAAAATGTAAACAACTCACTAGTAGAGGTCCTTTAAAGGGATAAGGTCGTTTCTGTACATTTAACCTATTTTTTGCCAATTGTTAGTTTAATTCTTATTATAAATAAGTTTTTATACATACAGTCAAGGAAATTGAAACACGTACCACCGTAGAACCTAGTCAAAGAGACATATGCATGACATTTTTATGACATAGCCTGGCGTTCAACGCGTCGCGTCATTGTGATAGGGTTCTGAGGTGGTACGTGAATATATTTCCCCTACTGTACATACAATTACTTAGTAGCAAAATTGACATGATAACTTTGTGAAGATGCAGTTATTCGTATTCGGAATAGCGCTAACCAACTTGAGTTGAGTTGAGGTGTACCAATAATATATTGGAAACAAAAACACTATCCTAACCTTCTTTCTTGGGAGCCCTCCTGGAAACCGCCCTCTGTTTTACACCGGAAACAGAACTAACAGCCGCAATATTAATAATCAATTATTACTAAATAAGATTTACACACACTTACCCTTTGTTTTTGTTCCTAGCTACGTTTAAATTCGGAGTAAACACTTTCTTGTTTGGTTTTACACCACCCAACGTTAAGTCTCGAGGCGGCTTGAACGAAGCTAGTCTCTGCTGAGGGTCCGTGCCCAAACCGTTAGAGGTAGATGACTTTTCATCTTTATTAGACATTTTCTTTTATTTTTACAAGTTTTAATTATTTAATTACGAAAAACCACCACACACACACCAGTGACACAGTGACAGCAAACGTCACAAATGTTTTGAAATGGTTTTTTCTGCTATTTATTCACTTAGCAAACACAAAAGCATCGTTATACATACAGCCACTTAATCAAAATCAATTAACCAACATAACCTTGGCGGGACGTTCAGCAGGATGGATGGTGAGTAAGGGGCTTAAGCGGAAACGGACGTTAAAGAATGCTTTTCTTATCTGTGGCAAACTGACAAATTTCGAAGTTTGTTTTGTTGAGTACTTCTGCTCGAGTAACGATTTTTCTGTGTCGTTTTATTTTCGTTTCACAGTTTACTGTGGAGCTTTCAAAGCAAATTTATCTAAATAAGTAATCTATTTGACAAAATTCACCATGTCTGAGTTGTTCAACATCTTTGGCGATCATGTAGCGCGCCAGCCGACGAAAAATGTCGCGCGGCAACCGTTACACAATATTGGTTTGTTATATTTTACGTATTTTCCTCTATTGCTATCACTTTAATTGCCTCATTTGCTTTAACAATGTATATTTTTCGCAGAGAATATGGGAAAGTCGGTTTCTATGGGTCCTATCAAGCCCAATGAGCCTCTGAAAAAGGGCGCGGAGCCGAAGAAATCTTTTATGTGCAACGCCGGGAAAGCGTTACAAAGTACGCCGCTGCGGCAGGCCTTCACTCCGCGCCCGGTCAACGTTGGAGCCCTGATCTACAACGATGCCGATTCAAAGTCTGACAACGCCGTTAACTTTGAAGAATTGGAATTCACAAGACCTGTATACCGATATGGTAGGTGCATACTGTAGCATTTATAATGACGATTATTATTTACTGCCCAAGCCCTCTTACTTTTAGAGGAGGAGGCCTGTGCCTAGCAATGGGACATATATAGCCTACATTATTATTAACCATGTCTAATAAATAAATTTCCAATTGGTGTGCAAGACATCCTTAGATTGTTTTCAAACCAATATTATGAGCCAATCTATTTTACCAGCATATTTATGGTATGCAAAGTGGTCAACCCATCTATCCATGTTAAATACTGTCTGGTTTTAAGTCATTATAGCCTGGTACAGCCTTTGTACATCACTTGTATCTCTTTTTGTCATTTATGGTTTTTGTACCATAAAGAGTTTACATACATACACAGTCAAGGACTAAAATATGCCTACATTGAGGGCCTGGTGACCACTATGGTAAATTCCTGGTATATAATATCCAAAAATATCTATGATGCCATCTCTATTCATTCTATGGACACTAACAGAGACTGCATTACTGATATCTGTATGATATAATATTGAGAACTTATCAAAGTGGTGAAATAGAGCCTCAATGTTTCATAAATATCCACCAAAAGCAGGGGCGTATTTACCCTAGGACCATCCAGGCCATGGCCCGGGGCGCCAGGCTGCTAGGGGCGGCAGCCGCCCCTAAAATGAAATACCTTATCGTCATTTAATGGGGCGCCAAAGCTAAATGGCCCGGGTGGCCAAATCTTTAAATACGCCTCTGACCAAAAGGCTGCTGCTACATATTAATGGAGTTGTCTGAATCAACCCATATTTGTCCACTTGAACATACATATATAGGCTACATAGCTCATTTAGGTAAAAGTGAAGTTTCCAACTGTTTAATGTTGCAGACAACTACCACAAGGACATGTTGGACTACCTCCCGCTACCCGGCGCGGAGCTGCGGCCGCGCTCCCCGTCCCCCCCGCGCACGCCCGCGCCGGACACGCGGCCCGCTGGACTGGACTTCGACTGTTCCTACCAAGACGAGTTCTTCGCAGGTATAAACAATATTCATTTTTGTAATTCAGTATCATCTGCTCTAGCAGTAGGGTTGCCAACAGTACTATATTATAAATAAATAAATATCTTGGGACAATTTACACCAATTGCCCTAGTCCCAAGCTAAGCAAACCTTGTGTTATGAGTACTAGACAATGGATAAACATACTTAAATACAAATAACATCCATGACTCTGGTACAAACATTCGTGTTCGTCACACAAATATTTGCCCAGACCAGGATAGATAGTATTTTACTATATTTCGGCTCTCCGTACCATATACTGTTGAACTAATAAATAGTACACAAATATACTATATTTCGAACACTTGTCACATTACTAAAATATATCCAAGTAACAAAACAAGAATCGAAACAAAATTCAGTCAGATCTGAGTGCGCGGGCGCGTACATACGTTCCAAAAATACTTTTTTTTTGTAGCATACCTACTATACATTTATTTCCTTAGCTTATTCTTAAAAATACTATATTCAACTGAAAAAATTTTGGCAACCCTATCTAGCAGTATCATAATAAATATGGTGCGAGACTGACTTGCGGTATTCTTTGATGTAATTTATGTAATACCGTACATTTGGGGTAAACCCTTCTGTAAAAAATCTCTAAATAATGGAAACCGTATCAAAATCCATTGCATGGTTTAGAAAGAGTTATCTCCAGATAGGAGGAAAGACCAGGGCTTAGTTAGCCTAGGGCCATCCAGGCCATGGCCCGGGGCGCCAGACTGCGAAGGGCGGCAGCCGCCCCTAAAATGAAATACTTTATCGTCACTTAATGGGGCGCCAAAGCTACGGCCCGGGGCGCCAAATCTTTAACAAACCCTCTGAGGACAGATAGAGCCAAATAGTGACTTTAGTTCTTACTATTTTAATGTATAGTCGACAAAGAAATTGCTTGACCACTTTTCGACCGTATTACAAAGGGATAAGGTTCAGAAGTGGTCAAGCAATTACTTGGTCTCACAAATCGCTAATTTCACATGGGGGCAGAACAGCGAGGCAGTAAAGTGGATAGCACAGCGACTCATACAGTGTAAATGTGCATGTTAAAACAACCAATTACTAATATTCACTTAATATTTAAGAATTTAACTAGTATTTCCTATCTTCTGTCTGTCTGTAACTGGAAAGGCAGTTCTACCACACCTATAGACAAAAAATTAACAGCATGCATAATCCAGATTGTCTGTTATTTATTTTTGGTATATTTTTGTTTCAGATGATTTTTCAAATGAGAGTATTCCTGATCCAGATGACAGCGATCTCGGCTTGCCCGCCATTTATTAAACTCGCTAATTGTTTAATATTTTATAATTATTTAATAAACCATGCTAATTAGGTATAGGTAGGTTTTTAGCTAGGTATTTTTAGCTTTTTTGTGTATGGGCTTGATGACTGATTGTACATTTCATACCTTTTTAATTTCAAAAGCTATTTTGATTGTTTTTCTTATTTCATTGGAATACTACTAAGTTCTTAGATTTAGTGTTGCCGCTTCTGATTTGAATTTGACAACAATTTGAAAAATAATTAATGTTCAATGGTCATATACTAACTTATTTGCCATACATACAACATATACAAATGTAAGTTTGTATACAAGTGGCGTAACTTTGGATTGCGGGGGTGACTAAAAACAGTAGTTACAAAGCTAATTAAATGTCTTTTCTTATAATTTTTTATCCGGTATTATAACTTTATTGGTAGTCCAATGGTTTTGATGACAAAAATTGGCTTAATAAAGGTTGTCTTAGTTATATAATGATTTTAAAAGTAACAAAGTAGCCGCACTTTGTATACATACGGTGACTGTATGTATACAAAATAACAATAGTTAATGAATATAAATTACGTTAAAGACTGATTGCATAATACTTAATGATCTATCATGTAAAATCTAAAACTCATTCTGACTTCTAAAACAATATTCTATTAACAAACTGGAACTAATTACCTTGCTACTCCGCGAAACCAGTGCCGTGGTCGTGCAAGTTAGCTGCGTCTGTGCGACATATATGTTCATGCTAAACCCCACCCTCCTCCGCTTCCACACGAAACGACATAATATCACACAGACTCAACTACACACCACCACCACTAAACACTGAACAACACGATCGACGCGCGTTTCGCCTCTGTACGAGAATATTCTATTACTTTAAATATTTCAAATATAAATAATTTGTGTGCTTCTATACTGTTCCATTTTACCTGACTGCTGCCAGAATAGGAGCGTTATGTTTTACGAGTGTATGTCTATTTCTTTGGCACGCTCTGCAGCCTAAACGGGTTGATGGATTCTAACATGTGAGGTGTTATTGAATTCTTCTTGATTGGGGGAGTGACATACTCTATATATAAATTCAATTTGGCGTCTGCGAATCAAAAGGGGCGGGGCACAATTTTTTACGTTATTCCAACAATATTTCTATGAGTTTTCTTTGAAACAATTTAAGGTTATTTTTAACATAATTACTTAATTTAATTTAAGGTTAGTAAAAAAAGATTTTAAGAAACTCAATGGCTGTTAAAGTTGAGGTTTATTAGAGACGGTTTGAAAGCATCCTACAGTTGTGGAACAAACTAAATGTTGCTCAAATGTTCCTTTTACAGTCAAGGAAATTGAAACACGTACCATCGTAGAACCTAGTCGAAGAGACATACGCATGACATTTGTATGACATAGCGTGGCGTTTAACGCGTCGCGTCATTGCGATAGGGTTCTAAGGTGGTACGTGAATATATATTCCCCTACATGCACAAAAAGTTCCATCTGTGCTTTGTTTTGACAACTATTAGCTTGTTTCTCATCTGTTATTTTAGTATTTGCTAGGAAGACTACGCTACCTATAAACTATAGTTCACGAGAAGATGAAAAACCCATGACAACGGCGCCACCGTCGCAGTATGCAGTTTCACGCTTTGATACAAAATTATTTGCATTTTTAAACACCATGCGTTTTTCATGTACTCGAGTATTGTATAACTTTTTACGTTTGGGCACTTGAAATTTAGTCGCAATGAACTGAGATTATAAAAGGTTTTGGAAGATTTCATCCGTAAGTATAATCGACCTTATCCCCTTGCAATAGGGTCGAAAAGAAGTATAGTTACTTAGTCCACTATACATCGCGCAAGAGTACATTACACCCTTAGGGCGGTAAAATAAAGAATGTCCTTGGTAATAGCGACGCATGAGCCGAAGGCGATGAACGTGCGATCTGAGACTTTTTATCACCACCCAAAATGAATACACAGCTTTACGTAACGTCTGTCCCTGGCTAGGAAAGGGGGTTTTCTGCCCGCGTAATACTACTTACGGCCCGGGGAGAGGTAACGTAAAGTTAAGCAAAACCTTGTAAAAAATACTTTTATTTTTAAGCTGAGGGCCAAAAACTAAATATTAAATCTAAGTTTTGCATGTAATTCGTCCAATAGGAGGTTTGTTTGTCCAGTATAATGTATTTTAATATAAGCTTTTTTTCTATTAGAAACGGCCTATTATGACTTGTGATATGAAAGCTATTGTGTTAGATATAAACAAGATTTGAATAAAACAAAATTTAATTGATAATATGTATCTATTATTTACATTTTCTTAATAATTATAATTAATAACCTTTTATTCTATTTTTTTAGGTATTACTCTGCAACGTTACATAATGCCTGGGCCTATATAACAAAACTTACAAGGGCTACGATGAAACATATTTTTTATGTTTTTGTATGAAAAACTTAACAAATATGTCAAAAGGCATAATTTTTTGACTATATACTTCTTTTTACACAGATAAACTCAACATAACACTGCACAATCTTAGTCTCAAAGAACCAAATCTTTCTGACTTATTGTAATCAAAATTATTTATTAGATTTTTTCTTTTTTGTATTTTTTTTTTACATTCAAATAAATTTAAAATGCTATATAATGAATGACAACACAAAGAAAAATTAGGGTAATGGCAGGATTCGAACCTGCAACATCAGCATTCCGTGCCTTGCGTATTCCAGTTTCCGCCACATTACCGCTGCCATACCCTGCGAATTTTTTCAATGTGTTTCGTCTTTACGGTCATTACATTATTGATATTTTTTCTTTTGGGTAAACTACCCTCGGTGTCATCTATGAGAAACTTAATCAAGTTATCTCATTCAACTTGGTCATTTATGAATGCCCGTTAGCTGCCATTACCCTAATTTTTCTTTGTGTTGTCATTAATTATATAGCATTTTAAATTTAATTTGAATGTAAATCTTTCTGACATTGACCATAATACATGTCTGATCAATCACACTCCTTAAAAAGTGTAAAAGGGCTTCATTTTTATTGCACTTAATGCAAATTTAACCTTTTTTTTTTTCTTTAATGGCAGCCACAAGGCTTGTGCCAATGTCCATTAAGAACGATATTGTTCGATATGGGCAGTAAGACCCCCCTCCCCCTGATGGGTTAGCCATCGTCCAATGATATCCCACCATATAGGCTAAGAAACAATAGACTGATGCCCAGGGTGCACCGGCTCAAGCACTGCTCTTCCCCCCGGAGAAGTCCATAAGGCAACCGAAGCACTTGGGAAATTTAACCTTTTCAACACCAATGATGAGCAGACAGATTGTCACTGACACACGTCATCATAACGTCAAACGCGAACTTGGACCTTAAGCATATGCACGTAGGTCGCAGTTACGCCGTGTAATTGGACAACTGAATGTGTCGGTGACATAGTAGTAGGCATGACAGCTCACGCCTTTAGGCGTCCTTGGTGTTGAAAAGGTTAAAAACTTATTTAATGGAATATTAATATGACCAGACTGCACTCAAAAAAACACACAAATCCCTGGGGAGGCCAGCACTGTCAAATCAGGGCCTTTTATTTAATTAATGGCTTCCCATCTCTCGGTTGAAATGGATTTCGCCAATTATGACTTTGGTCGGCAAATCAGGACCTTTGGTGTACATTTTTGTATCTGTAGCTGAACGTTTTTCAGAGCAGTAATTCCACATGTGCATGCCCTGTATCTCCCAAACATTATCAATATAATATTGTTCCAGTCCATTACGTTAAATATTTCTTCCCCAAGAACTGTACTTTCTTCTCGAACGCTGGCAGCGTGATTGGTGTGTCTTCCTTGTAAAATGGGTTGAGCATTAACTTTATGTATGCTTCGTAAACATCGGTGAAGAAGTTCTTAATGCCGTCTTCGTTCCTGGCATCGTGGACCATTATGAAACGCATCTGTAAAGAAAATGGGAAGTCTTAAAATAGTAGTTAAAACTGAAAGCGTTCAGTAGCAGTTTTAAGCAATTTATGACCCATAGATGGTTGAAATAAATAATTCTATTCTATTCTATTCCTCATGGATGTGGAACTAATATTTTATCTTATGATTTTAGTTTTGGTTATTCTTATTTCATGAGACAGACTTATTCATCACAAGAATTACAAAGAAAGAATCTATTGGCTCTAAATGAGTTCTCAATTTTAATTTCTTATATTTTTTGCTGCATTCATTCAGGGTTCAAAAGATAAAGATAAATATTATTATTTCCATATTTTTTATGATTTTTTTTTATATATACAATAGGAAGGAAAACAAAGTAGTGACCACCAGATCATATATATCACCTTGCATTCATTTGTATTTTATAGAGGATGTTTTTTCTAGAACGATCTAGGCAGCAAGGGGCTTACCTGGCTAGCAGTGACAAAAGCTGACACAAACCACTGGTTGAACTTGTCTACAGACTTAAGGAACATGATGGGGACCTTCCACATGTGTTCGTCCACTAGATCCAGTGCTGCATGAGCTATGAACTGGTTGAGGTGCCTATTATCCTCCTTCTGAAAGTGTACCGTAATTAATAAAAATTTGCAATCATCATCTTACTTGGTACATTTCAAGGAATCATTTTCCAGCTTAAGCAGTGCTTGTATTTGCTACATCATGAATGTTTAAAGTAATTTGAGCTATTCGTAGAAATATTATACCTTTACTTCCTTAGGGACAGGGATGAAATCCTTTTCAAATATAGGGTTATCCGAATGACCTACAATTACAAAATAGTACGTCCCCGCCATTTCGGGGTTAAACTATTAATACAATCGTTTAGGGAATAAAATAAAAGCCTGGAATTTTAGAAAAACTAAATATTTACGCCTACTGCATTTTAAGAATACAAGGCTTCAATCAACGAAGGAAGGAATGTACAAAATATGCGCGTTCAAAAATCAAGGTTTACTGAAATTATTCATGAAAAATGTTATTACACAGCAAACAAAACAAACAAATGCCAAAGTATTATTCAATTAGTATATTTGTGTAATTCTACGTGAAAATCGGTGAAACGTGTAAACAAATAAAGAAACAATGTGCAATAAGTATAAAGTGTCTAGTTTCAGAACGGTTCTGACGTCCGCAAGTTATGTCAAAATGACAAAGTTTACAATGCGTTCAATTATTCTCTTTTTACGGTTCAACTTAATTTATGCCAACGATGTGCCACTGCCTTAAATTAACAATTTTTTTTGTAATCTTTCAATACACTACTTCAATGAATTTAATGCATATAATTCAATTACTTCTAAAAACGAAAAGAAGAAGAGTACAGTCACATATTATTTATAATCATAGTTTGTTCTCGTTTTTCTATTATTTAAAAGTCATAATTTAAAAAAAATGCAATTTGGCGGGAAACTTGTGGAAAACTACCGCGTCTTGTCATTTCAATGTTTCGTCCTGTGGTTTCGTCAAATATTTAATTAAATTAACCACTTGGCAGTTTTGTGAAAATAATGGACAGTAAGCTTTTTAAGTCATTCGATATTTTATTTAAAGCAGTCAGAGGATGTTTAAACTTTTGTATACCATGTTTTTATTCATGTTCCAGATTCGTGGTCAACGTCGATTGAAAAATTAATGTTGTGGAGTGCGGGTAGTTGGCGCAAACATGACTCGAAAACAACAAAATGGACGTTACGAGTTGCTTACGACATATTATTAATTACGGCTGAAACGAAAATATTCGAAACTCTCAATCTTCACCACAAAATAAAAGGCATATATAAAGAAGATATCTTAATATTGATTGTATGCAGATTAAATCACGAAGCAAGTGTTTTACTTGGTAAAGTTATGAATTTAAGGAAGTAATAATATTTATAACTATTTACTTTCTTCATAAGGTATCGAAAATTAAGTTTCAAATTAAAGGCAACGTCGCTGAATGCCTTGAAAGGCTGGGCCAACATTTTCCCGTGGTCAAATACAACGCTACCGCTTCTGAAAAGGCATTCGAATCCCGATATCGCAGTATTGAGGAAGTCATGAGGAACGCTGTTGAAAGAATTGGTAAGGAATAATTCAACACAACAATATTTACTTAATTATTTAGTCTGGACTGCATGATTTGCTCTGAAAATTGTGTTTTATTTTTCTTTTGATTAATGCCCTATCTGTGTTGTGGATGAATAAACTTCTTTTCTATTCTATTTACTATTTATAAAGTCAAATAGGTACTTAATAAAAATTTCCTTTTCATAGGTGCAACCGGAAATCTTCCGCTGCCGTCGGAGTTCAATAATTTTTTAAAATTGTGTCTTTTGGATCCGAGTATGCCACAAGTTATTAACGATACTCAGAAAATTCTTGATAATTTAAATAAAACATAAAGCTGTGAAAAAAGATAATATTTAATTTTTTATCTAATTTTAATTTAAGTGGTTCTTTCTTATGTGTATTTTGGAACGCATTTTATCAAGCAACCGTTTTTGCGTAGGTTGTCTGTGTCAGTTGGTAACCTGTCAAAATACAAAACAAAGTTTGAATTCGAAAAAAAAGCGCGGGAAACGTTCGGTTGAGTGGTCGTGTTTTGTTTCCTTTTTACAAATTAATGTGAAAATTATTGTTTTTTTCGCTTGATTTGATTATTTGGGAGGTGTAATTAGTGTAAATAGAGTTATTCTATGTAAATTTGTTTATATTTCTTGTAGTTATAGTGTATATAGCAGTCATTATTTTTTGGTAAGTTTTCTTATTTTATGTATCTCGCATGGGTCCTCCTGGGGAACCAGGGGGATCCACCCCTGATGTAGGACATGTTGTGAACGTGTATGACTGTTCCGGTTTAGATACTGATGGGTCTACCAGCCATGAAGGCAAAGCTAGTGGACGTAAGCGAACTTTTAAAATTTGCCGCCACTGTAACAAAAAAAAGTCAAAAAAACGACATGATCAAAAAAAGACCATAAGAGAGGATGATTGTCATTGCTCACCTGATGAGGCAAATCGACCCAATATGTTTATCCAACCATCTGCCCCCAAGCCCCACTCACAAATCGAGACTGCCTTTGTTAGGCCTGCAGCTGCTAATGTTTCAGAGCATTCTGCTGTTAATAATTTGACACAACCTGCAGCTGAGAAAGTTGCAGAGCAATCTGTTAATGATTCAAAACAGGACATTAGTTCAACTCCCACCGTGTCTACCTCCCAACCACAACCTATAGCTAGGCTGACATATCTATCATCTGATGTTGCGCCTTACATCATCCATGTTCAGCGCATACAGACTTCACCAAATGACAATGTTACTCTGCATCCTGTAGCATTTGGAAGGTTCTTGAAGTGCAATAATATATCTCATATAATTAATGGGAGTCTGAAGCGCATAGGACGGAACAGAATTACAATTTCATTTGATAACTTCCAGGCTGCCAATGACTTCGGGATCAACCCAGCTCTGCTAGCTTCAAATTATAAGGCATTCATTCCATCATTCTCTGTTACTCGCATGGGTATAGTAAGAGGAATCCCCTCTGAGTGGTCAGAGGAGGAAGTACTGGAAAATATATCGGTTCCTATAGGTTGTGGACATATTTTGAAAGTTAGACGATTGAAAAGGAAAGTAAATGAGAGCGGTGTCACTTCACTGAAAGCTACGGAGTCGGTTGTATTGACTTTTGATGGTCAGGTTCTTCCAAAACGAATATTTATGTGCTACACAGCACTTCCCGTGGATCTCTACATCTATCCAACAGTACAATGTTACAACTGCTGTAGATTCGGACATGTCAAAAGTCAATGTCGCTCTACTCCGAGGTGCTATAAATGTGGTCAAGGACATTCTGGAGACAGTTGCGAGGTTAACGAGGATTACATATGTTGCTGTCTGTGCAAAGGATCACATTTTGCCACTAGTAAAAACTGCTTAGAATTTGAAAGACAAAAATCCATTAAAGAAACTATGGCAAAAAGTTGTGTTTCATATTTTGAGGCGACTAAACAACACCCTCCTATCTCAAGAATCTCCTATGCCGATGCCCTGACATCTTCCAATAAAAATACAAATATTGTTGATATCAGTCATAATAATTTTGCTAGTCATCCCTCTCATTCCAGTCCAACATCTTATAGGAAAACTGTTTTCCTGAAACCTCGCTCCCCTCCTAAACTATCTAAGGGATATGATGTGGCTGCTCATAGAGACTTAGTCAAAGATTATGATATGCCCTCTTCTAACAGACCATTAGAAGCAAGAAATAGCAATAGTGATTCTAATGAATCTGTCAAAGACATAATTTTATTACTTATAAAATTACTGTCTCAGTCTAGTAATATTACACCGTCCCACGCTGCCCCTATTTTAAATTTTTTGACACAACTTCTCACTCATAATGGTCAACAGTCAGTTTCAAATTCTGCAATGGAATTGTAGAAGTATAATTCCAAAAAAATCAGATTTAATTTATTTAATAAATAAATTTAATCCAAAAGTTATATGTCTTCAAGAAACCTGGTTAAAGCCTTCATCTAATTTTAGAATTCCAGGTTTTTCCTGTTTAAGGGAGGACCGATTTGATGGATATGCTGGGGTTGTTGTACTCATCAAGCATGGTATCTCTTTTTCTCATGTTCCTCTTCCTCCTCATAGTAACGATTTGTCTATAATTGCTGCTTCTGTCAACAATAACTGCTTTGTTTCATTATATATTCCACATCCTTCTTCTGCTATTTATAATGAAATAAATGACTTGTTGGCTTTGCTTCCTAAGCCTTTTATTATTTTAGGAGATTTTAATGCTCAACACCAATCTTGGGGTAGCTCTACTACAAACTCTTATGGTAATCTAGTCATTGACATGTTAGATTTCCATAACCTCTGCATCCTTAATGATGGCACTCCAACTCGACGAACTGCTCCTGGAGAGGGAAAAAGTTGTCCTGATCTCTCTATTTGTTCCCCAAATTTATCTTCTTCTTTATCTTGGAATGTTTCGCCTTTTTCATTTGGGAGTGACCACTTCGTCCTGCTTCTTACTTTTCCCTTTCATAGTTTTTCTTCTCAAAAGCGTCCTCCTCGTTTAAAATATAGACTAAACAACGTTAATTGGGATATGTTCAAGAAAAAACTCGATGATAGAATTTCATCTCTTCCGTTAATTGAGCTGAGTGATGAAGATACATGTGCTGCAGCTCTGGCGAGAGCAATGCTAGAGATCGCTGACAGTATTTTTCCAATTAAGAAAACAGCAAAAAATAACATTCCCTCACCACCATGGTGGGACTCGGAGTGTTCAGCAGCTGCCAAAAAAAGAAAAGACGCTGAGTTGGCTTTTCGGGAAAGTGGTACCGATGAAAATTTTAATTTAGTTTTAGAAACCATAGACCAAGCAAAAAAGCTGTTTAAAAAAAAGAAGTTTGAGGGATGGAGGAATTTCTGTTTATCTATTTCCCCTAACACCAGGCCGTCTATGGTTTGGAATAATATTAAAAGATTTAGATCTGCCTTTAAAGACAACTCTTCGTCTAGTCTTCCATCCTCTTTAGTTGATCAGTTTTTGGACAAGTTGGCGCCTCCCACGGCACCTGAGCTAATTCCTCTTTTTCCCATACTTAGTTATGATGAGCTAAATGATCTTTTCTCTCTTTCAGAACTCAAAGGAGTCATTTCTAAAACTAAAGATTCAGCTCCAGGATCTGATGGGATCCCATATTCTTTTTTTGTACATCTGAATGATACATCTCTTTTATACTTCCTTAATCTTATTAATAAAATTATGGTTTCCGGTCACATTCCTGAGTCATGGAAATCTCAAGATGTTTTGCCTTTCATTAAACCAAACAAGGATCCTTCTGATGTATCTTCTTACCGACCAATAGCTTTATCCTCTGTTTTAATGAAAATTACTGAGCATCTTGTCAAGAACCGGCTAGAATGGTTTATAGAAAGTAAGGGTTTATTAAGTAAAAATCAATTTGGTTTTAGACGTGGCAAGGGTACTTTGGATAACATAAGTGTTCTAGTCACGGATATCAGACTAGCTTTTGCTGACAGTAAGGTTGTAATTGCTGCTTTTCTTGACATTTCTGCAGCCTATGATAACGTTGTAATTTCTGTGCTATATAAGAAACTTCAGAATCTGAAAGTGCCTAATTTGCTATCTAACTTTATTATAAACATGCTCTCAGGAAGATGTATAAATATTTCTTTGGATGGTTTCTCTTCAAAATCCAGGCTCTTATGGAAGGGTTTGCCTCAAGGCTCCGTTTTAAGTCCCTTACTGTATAACATTTATACTCATGACCTAGAACCTTCTTTAGGTAGCGATGTAAAGGTATTACAGTATGCCGACGATCTTCTTATATATAGTTCTCATCGTAACGTTGAAAAAGCTTCTGATTACTTGTCCAATTCACTTAATCTTCTTAAGAATTGGCTGGATACCAATGGACTTGAAATTTCCCCATCCAAAAGTGTCATTGTTCCTTTTGCTCGTATGAGAGTCCCGCCTGTAGTATCCGTTCTATATGATAACTCCCAAGTCCCGCAGAAGGACTCCACTAAGTTCCTTGGTGTTGTGTTAGACTTCAAGCTATCAGGTGTTCCTCATTGCGACTATATAGTTACTAAATGCGAACGGCTCTTAAATATGTTGAGGTGTCTCTCAGGGGTCTGGTGGGGAGCGCATCCTTTTTCACTCAAACTTTTGTACAATGCGTTGATTAGAAGTGTCATCGATTATGCTACATTTTTACTAGTTCCAGGACAACTAAATGGTCTTAAAAAACTAGACGCTATACAATCCAAAGCTTTGCGTTTAATTTGTGGTGCTATGAAGTCCAGTCCAATTCATTGTTTACAGGTTGAATGTGTTGACCCACCTCTACATTTAAGACGTCAATATTTATCAGACAGATATTTATTCCGCTGTTTTCAATTCTCTAATCATCCTCTTCGTAACACTCTCCCCTTATTAGCTAACTCGTTTGTTTCTTCCAGATATTGGATCAATAAGATAATTCCGTGTCTTGTAAGAAGTTACCAAAGGTACACTTCTCTCCAAGCTCCATCCTATCATTATTCAGAGTATCCTCTTTTTTGTAATAATTTTTCTGCTCTAATTATGTCCCCTGACGTCCATGTGGACATGGGGGTTTCTAAAAGCGATGTGGAAGCTAATGTTAATTTTAATTATATTAAAGGTGAACAGTGGTCCGACTGGCACCATATATATACAGATGCATCCAAGCATTTGTCCTCAGGGAATGTAGGTGTTGCTGTGTACCACTCCCAGTATGACATTATACAAATGGTCCAACTACCTCCAGAATCGTCAGTATTTACAGGGGAATGCTTTGGTTTATGTCTAGCGGTTGAGTACATCCTGATTTGTAAGCTTAAAAAAACTTTAGTTTTAACTGATTCAAAAAGTGCCCTTCAAGCTCTTAGTAAATATCCATTTAATTGTAAAATAATATTTCCTATCATTATTAAATTAAGAATTCTACTTTCCAAATGCTCGGAGCTGGGATACTCTGTGTCATTTGGTTGGATTCCAAGTCACTGTGATATATCTGGTAACGTTACTGCAGATCGTCTTGCTAATAGGGCTGTTAAAGAGGGTGACCGGTTTCCTTATAAAAATTACAGTCACGATGTGGCTGCCCTTGCTGGAGTATTCCTCAAGGAGAGTTGGAATGATATATGGATTAGGAGCTGCCTGACTAAAGGTAAACATTATTATTCTATTCAGCCTAATGTCCCGTGTAAACCATGGTTTTTTAAGATGAAATTTGGCAAGAGAGTCACCAGCTGTCTTATTCGTATGAGGCTGGGTCACGTTTGCACCCCCGCAAATCTTGCTAGATTTAATCTAGTAGTATCTGATGCCTGTGAGTGCGGTTTGGGCACTGCTGATGTCAATCATTTATTTCTTACCTGCCCATTATATGACAATTCCTTCCTGTATGATCAATTGATATCCCTCAAAGTTCCATTGCCTACATCAATTTCTGTTTTGCTATATAATAACGATCCTAATATATATAATTTATTAAACATATTTATTACTATTAATGATATTAAAATATAAGTAAATATTATTTCACTTCCTATTTTTCTATGTTTTATTATATTCACTGTTTGAAATCCTGAATCCCATGTAATCCTATCTTGTGTTATTTAATCCGATTAAAAACTCCGTATTTCCTTTCCCGTTTTCCCTCGTTTCCCTACCTTTACCGTCTGTGGCACATACGCAATCCGCGTGAGCCAAAAAAAAAAAAAAAAAAAAAAGTTTGAATTCATAACAGCCAACCGCCGTCTATACGAATTAAAGTCTGATGTCGTCATTATCTTTCGTTTTATTAATTGTTTATCCGAAGTAGTGCATCTATACCTAAGTTGTAAAGAAAGTGCACCATGCTTCCAACAAGATTTGTGCCTGCGCAGGCTCCCCGCAAATCGAGGTAAGAACAAATTCAAAAAATTCAATTCAGGTCAAACATTTTGTGTTATACTGAATATCTGTACTTGAAATTTTAACCTCTCCTCTCATATCATCTAACCACAGTGTTATGTATTTGGTTGACTCTTTAGAATCTCAAGTATTAAATACTGCCGCTTATTCATAACGAAAGAGAAAACATGACCTTTTTTACTAGAACTAGGGCATGTTACGTTTTTATTTTGTTACGGCTTTAATGCACTCGTTTGCAACAGCCTAACAAATGTTACCCCATGGAAACTCAAATGGCTGTAACTGAACCAGATTGGGCGATAGACAGTCCTTCCTGCCGCGGCGGGTCGGCTCGACCGATCGGTTGTCGGACTCGCGGCGGCCGAGCGGCGCCGGCCCACGCTCCAGCAGTGCCGACACTGGGCGCTCCAGCGTCCGGCTCAGCCGAGAGGCGTCCGCTTCCAAAGTGCCAATGAAACAGGTCAGTGTAGTATTTATTTACAAACTAGCTTTTGCCCGCGACTTCGTCCGCGTAGACTTGTTTAATTGAAACATGCAATCTGCAATATTTCCTGAACAATTTAATGAGAATTAGTTGCTTTGCTGCTCATGACTGATGTCACGGCGACATATAACTCACTTATCGCTATCCCGTGGGAACTATGCATTTTTACGTTATAAAAAGTATCCTATGTGTTAATCCAGGTTATAAACTGTATGTGTGCCAAATTTCATCCAAATCCATTTAGTTGTTTTTGCGTGATTGAGTAACAAACATCCAAACTTTCACATTTATAATATTAGTAGGATAGTAGGATTAGAGAAGAATAGACACTAATAGACAGCTTATTGGTGTGCTACCATTTTTTAACTATCAATGTATGCTTCAAGTTGCAGAATACTGCAAAAGTTTATACTAATGCAGCATTACTCGGGCTGATCTGCCTTTCAAATTGAGTTACAAACAAAGATGCTTTTGTGTTTTGTTTCTTACTTGAGTAACACCATAGGAAATAATTCTCACTTGCACACATTCGATGTCTAGTATATTGTCTAGTATATTTACTTTTATTTTATCCAAAAAATAAATCAATTTTTTGTAGTAATGATATGCATATTTTAATATTTGTTTATGATTATTGCAGAGATCTCGCTCGCAACAGTCAGATATACGACAAACTGTCACTCCTCTTAGGAATAACCAGTTTTTGAGACCTACAACTACACCTGTGGTATGTAAATGACTCTTTAATATTTAATTTAGTTTAAAAACAGTTTTATTGATTTTTTGTTTATAACTCTTGTGTTATAGCTATCCTCTTATAATAGTTGTTTTTGTATCTCTTAACATTGCATGTTGGCAGCGGACTCCATCTGGAGACAGGTCTAGATGTTGGGAAGCATCTCTGGACAGGGCTCTGGCATGTGTTACAGTTAAGGATCAAAGGTAAAAGATTGTATTTTAATAATTATATCCTCATTATATATTGTGCTTGATTTTTGTGAAAGTTACCCTGACTGTCCTGGAAGAGATCCCTTTAAAGGTTTAGTTAGAATTAGGTAACCTGGCCTAGCTGGCTGTTTGTAGAATTCAGTCTAGAGTTGAGGAGAACAATAACAAAAATTTTAAAATTGTAACAAAACTCTATGGTACATGTGTGACATGTAGCAGTGTGTGTGACCTTAAGTCACATTGCGGTACCTATATAACCATTTGCAGTGGGTACTAAAGGCCAGGCCACATTAAACGCTTATGCAGCTCGGCTCCGGAGATGAGCTACTGGTTTGCTGCAGACGCTGGTTGTAATGCAGTGAATTATTTATTGAGATGGCGTGTCGCTTGCGTTGCGTGACAGGCAACAGGTTTGGAAATAATTGCCTAAGTGTACTCCAGGCCGATAGCGAACACGGCGTGGCAGCGCGCGACGCTGGCGCGCGTGCAAGAGGCGCTGGCGGCGCGCGGCGAGGCGGCCGCGCTCATCCGGCCGCTCACCATCGCGCGCTTCGTGGACGTGGCCGGCGCGCTGCTGCGGGCCGTCACCAAGGACGACCAGCTCAGCACCGACAACTACGTCACTAAGGTTATATTCGCTCGCTATCACTATCTCAGTGCCGGATTAGCCACGTAGCAAGAGTAGCGAATGCTACGTGCCCCACGAATTTGGGAGCCCCGCGCTCCAAGGCCCGTCTGAGCGTAATAAAAAACTTGAGAACCTAAAGCAAACCAAGGTTCCCTTGACAGAATTTGCTACAGGCCCCGCGCTGGCTTAATCCAGCACTGCACTATCTTGCTTGCTAATCTTGCCTCTGAGCAGCAACGCTTGCACTGTTGTGTTCCGGCGTGAAGAGCAAGACGACCAGTGCAAGTACTGGCATAAGAGTTATTCCATCTTAGCCCTCTGGGTTGGCAACGCATCTGCAATCTCCTTGGTGTTACAGTTGTTAGTGGGCGGTGGCAATCACTTACCATTGGGTGACTACTTGCTCGTGTGCCTTCCTGTATAAAAACAACATTATAAAAATTACACCTCATTGAGTTTCTTGCCGGTATCTCTTCATCAGAGATTTTTCCGAACTGGTGGTAAATTTTATGACATTCAAGGTGCTTTCTATAACCCATCCAGTAAATAAGCTGTAAGTATCTGAATAAAGATACTATAGACTTTGACATTGCTAAACTTATAGTGTGTATATTCTTAAAATATATCACTATTTGTTTGCGAAAAGCTGACCGCCTGCCTGTGTGCCGCAGCTGCCGCACGTGTGCAAGCGCCTGCTGTACCCGGGCGCCGTGTCGAAGTCCTGGCTGAAGGCCGTCAACACGCTGCATGCCTTCCCGCAGGCGCTCGCCCTCATTGCCTACCTGCTGGACTTGCTGCAACGGATCGTGAGTACCCGGGGACTACGTCAGAGCCAACTGATCCGACATGAAAGCAACGGGTCCGACTTGAGAGTCAACAGGTCTTACTTGAGAGCCAACAGGTCCTACTAGAGCCAACAGGTTGGACTTGAGAGCCAATACGTCCTACTTGAGAGCCAACAGGTTGGACTTGAGAGCCAACAGGTTCGACTTGAGAGCGAACAGGTCCGACTTGAGAGCGAACAGGTCGGACTTGAGAGCCAACAGGTCCGACTTGAGAGCCATCAGCTCGGGTATGAGAGCTAAGAGGTTGGACATGAGGCCCGAAAAGGTCGGATGTCTAATTTTCACCAAAATAAGTTTTCGCATTTTTAGGGTTTCGTACTTTAAAAGAATTGGACCTAAAATTTCGAAAATAATTTACGATAAAAATTGTTTTTACTTATACATTACGGAAAATCTACAAGAATTCAATGGTATTTAAAGTTACACTAGAAAATTCCCAATATTTGTGCGTGTAGGAAACCCCCTCCACGCGAGGTTAACTCTCACTTGTCCGGTTTTTTTTAAAAACACTCATGTTTTTTAGTGAATCTTTAAAACAAACTTTTTTACACATTAACAAAGACTTTGGCAGCGATGCTAAACAGCTTTAGTTTAATTTGTGTAACCGACGCGCTCAAATTTTATTATTTTTTTTTAAAAACTAGGTAAATTCATATCTTTTGTCAAAATTTAAGGTAGTTACGTGCGGTGTCATACTCGTTCCTTACATTGTAATGTATAGTGTCAGTGCTGTCAGTCTTACGATACAACCCGCGAGCGACACCGCATACCGAGCTGTTAAACTTTTACTGTCTTTTTTGTTACTGTACTTACGTGTGTCGTTTAATATAAAATCGTACAAAAGACTCCATTTTTATTTCGCATTTTGGAACGCCGGAACCCCTACAAAGTGGTCAATCGAACCGGATTAATGTTCAACACGCCTCCACCGAGAATGGTTAAAACACGGAACACAGCACGCAAAGAGCAAGCGATGATGGAAGAATCTAGCACCTGCGTAGATGACAATGCTCAACCCATCGCGAGTGTCCAGCAAAATCCATCTATAGATAAAGTGCTCAAGATGGCGGGTCACATAACCGAAACGGTGGGTAGCTCAGTAAAAGAGGAACTTATTTCGCAGCCTCAACCTGGGCGCTCCTCGTCACCGGCAAGGTCTAAAAGATCTACGACTTCATCTGCAGCAGCGCGAAAGAAAAGGTTGATGCTGGAGGCAGAGAAACAAAAGGCAAAAATTCAAATGCAACTGATAGATAAAGAGCTAGAAGCAGATCTAGCCGACATAGATGATGAAATATACAGTCCACATGGCAGTGATAATGGTTCACATCATAGCATCGAGAAATGGATGGAGCGTAGCAGGGAAGATCTGGAGAAAATGCAAGGAGCCCCCGACCATGGTTTAACCACGGGTAATCTGCAACGGCCAGCCGAACCTAGCGCTGGCACTTCTGATGGTATTATCCAGATACTTGCAAACGCAGTAAAGAATCTGACCGCTTCCTCTGTTGAGAACAAGCCTAACACTAGCCTGTTAAGCCGAATTTGTACGCCGAAAGAACTACCCGAATTTTATGGTGACCCCCTTGAGTGGTTACAATTTAAACAGGCCTACGAAGAATCGACCGAAGTATGTACCTTTACCCCAAAAGAAAATTTATGGAGACTGCGAAAATGTTTGCGCGGAGCAGCCAAGGAAACTGTCTCCGCACTGCTTATAAGCGCTTCTTCACCCGAGCGAATAATGTCTACGTTGGAGCTACGTTTTGGTGATCCAGACTTTATTCTTAACAAGCTCATACAGGATATTAAAAAATTGCAACCGATGTCGCATGAATATCAAAAGGATATTGTTCAGTTTTCTATAAAAGTGCAAAACTTTGTTGTAGCAGTAAGAGCGGTAGAACGCGAAGAGTACACACAAGGTATGAGCATCGTATCTTTATTATTATCTAAGCTGCCTTCAGTACTCCTATCAAAGTGGTCCGATTACAGCTATCCCCTAATTAAAGCTGGAATAAAGTCACGCCTGGATATTTTGTCTGACTTTTTAAACACGGAAGCTGTTAAAATATCTACTACTGCTAATATTTACTCATTAAACTACCGCGCCGATCAACACGTGAATAGGCAAAAACAATACGAGAGCACCGCTCGACCACAACCGGTTTTATTACAAACTGAACGCAGCAGCGACAACAAGTGTCAGTTTTGCCGTGCATCACAAAATCATAAGCTACATGAATGCAAACAATTTAAGAAAGCATTACGAAAGGTACGATGGCAACATGTTAAGCGTAACGGTATATGTTATAAATGTTTGGAGTCCCGCCACGAGAGGGAAACATGCCCCGCACCGGTGTGCGACAAGGATAATTGTGGGCAAGCGCATCATAGACTACTGCATTACGTAATCAACTATAGTAATAACGAGCGCCGGGCGGTGCAGCCGGTCGAGCGCGCGGACCCGACAGTTGACAACGCTTCTACCTCTGAAACCGTGGCGCATGTCAACACGAGTAGCAACACAGTATTGCTCAAAGTTGTACCCATACGGATACACACAACGAACGGCTCTGTAATTACAAGTAACGCTCTTCTCGACGATGGATCCACCGTAACCATGATAAGCGATGACTTAGCCGCGCGCGCGGGTTTGCGCGGCCGTCGGGAATCTTTACGCGTGTGTGGACCGTGGAGTGATAATTTACTTGTGTGTGACAGCACTATTTTGAACTTTAATCTCACCGGTATAGACAATAAGGTTCATAATATTAAAGCTAGAAGTGTTAAACGGTTAAACTTACCCAAGCAAAAGTTATCAGTTGTTGATTGCGATAAATATGATCATTTGAAAAATATTAAAAGTAAATTTTGTAATGTCGATGCGAAACCTGAAATTTTGATCGGACAAGATAACTACGATTTGATGTTACCTTTGCAAGTAGTGATGGGTAAAAAATACGAGCCGTCGGCCACATTAACTCCATTGGGTTGGTGCGTTCATGGGGTAGTGCCCACGCCCACTCATGGGGGCCGGCGTGAGCGCGCCGCAGGTGCGGCGGCGCCGGCGCTGCTTGTCGCCGCGGCGCCCGACGAGAGTGAGCAGCGGGCGCTGCGTCACTTGCACGACGAGGTACGACGCTCCTTCACCCTTGAAGCCCTAGGAATCTCAGGTAAGCCTCGCCAGAACACCGACGATGTCCGCGCCCAAGAGCAACTTGAGCGGACAGCCACCCTTATCAACGGCAGGTGGCAGGTTGGCCTGCCGTGGAGGGATGAAAATTGCCAGATGCCCGACAGTTTCCCCAACGCGTTAACCAGGTTAAAAGGCGTAGAGAAAAAGATGACGGCCAATGCAGCGTACGCCTACAGGTATAAAGAACGGGTCCATCATCTATTCTGCAACGACTTTGCTAGGGAAGTGGAGGATGCCAGCCCTACTTCTAGGACATGGTATCTACCGCACTTTGGGGTTGACAACCCGAACAAAAGTAAACTACGTTTGGTATTTGACGCGGCTTCTCGATCTAACGGTTTGTCCCTCAACGACTATCTACTTACTGGTCCGGACCTACTGTCATCGCTTTTCGGCATTATGGTTCGATTTCGTGAAAATAGAATTGCGGTGACTGGGGATATAAAAGATATGTTTTTGAGAGTCAAAATAAGACCGGAGGATCAGAACGCCCTGCGTTTTTTATGGAGAGGTGCGCCCACTGAGCAGGTTAAGTCTTATGCGATGACGTCACTCATCTTTGGCGCTAATTGCTCGCCTTTTATCGCGCAATTTATTAAAAATAAAAACGCCCAGCGATTCCAAACGACGCAGCCGTCCGCCGTCGCCGCCATACACGAGCAACACTACATGGATGACTATATCGACAGTCTACCGGACGAGCCAACTGCAATCAATATGGTAAGGAATATTATTAATATTCACAAAGAAGGTGGGTTCGAAATCCGGAACTGGACGAGCAACAGCGTCCCGGTACTAGACAGTGTGCCAAAAGAGTCTTTGGGTAATGCAGCCGTAAAGTTCAAAATCGGGCAACAATACGAAGGCGAGCGAACGCTCGGTTTAATCTGGTACCCAGGCAAAGATGAGTTAGGTTTTGATATGTCGCTAAAACGTATACCTCCGCTTATAGTGCAGGGTAAACAAAAACCCACAAAGAGACTCATGCTAAAGGTAATTATGTCAATTTTTGATGTCTTCGGGTTTTTGGCACCTTTCACTATACAGGGGAAGGTCATGTTGCAAGATACATGGAGAGCTAACATCGGCTGGGACGACGTTATCCCTAACGAGATTTTTAATAAATGGCGCGAATGGCTCGATTTATTGCATGAAGTAAATAAAATTCGTGTACCTCGGTGTTATCACTTCGCGACTAGGTGCGCGAGCGAGACGGCACGAGAACCGGCCGAGCAAGACGACGCGGACGCTACGAATGCTACGCAAACTGCTACGAGCGGTGCTACGCGCGCACCGGACGCCTGCGCGCGGTTATCGGCTACGAGCGCAGTAGACGCGTAGCGCTGGGTTTTGAGGTTTCAAAAATACTAATGTTAGCTTTTTTTCGTATATAGTTTCTTGACCATTTACTTAACCTAACACATGAGTTTGTGTCAGTTTAGGGTTGTGCATAAGTAGTAATTCAGGTTTTTGTCTTTTCTAACAATATCGGATGAAAAGAAAATTAGAGATGAAAATTTTACTTTCATGATGATGACGAAGTTGTAACCGACGTACATGAGCCTTTTGTGTCATCTCTGTCAATGGAAATACAGTTATTTAGCCACTACCTAAGATGTCGCCTTAGTAGCTCTAAAAGAAAATTACAATTGGTCAAATAAGTGTTAGATGTTTTAGGTCAATGATATCTGTTGTACAAAGTATTCTGTGTCTAATTCACCCATGGTATTTCTAGCTACTTATTTTTTTTTTGTAAAACACCCTGTAAAAGTCACAAAAGAAAATTCAAGTTATTAGAGTTTATGTCTTTATTATTATTACGGTGTAACGAAACACTATTCACAATTTGTGTCGTTTTTATTCATGAAATCTTATTATTAAGATACAGTTGAAAGACGAAAACTTTTTAGCGCGAAGGACGGAGAAAGCATACACGCGCGGGGAACGGGGGGCGGGGTGCGGCGAGGCCGCGTGCCTGCTGTTTGTTTACATTCGATTGCGAGTTGCGACAAGTGCGAAGTGCAATGTGGCCGCGTTGTGAATTAAATATGAAGCTGCGAAATACTAAAATGGAAGTTGAAAGTAATAAATGTGTTGTATGTGGGCTCATACTGGACGTAAATATTGTGATCGTTAAAGAAAAAGAATATTAAAGTTCATTGACTCGAGCGTTGCTAGCGATGACGGAAAAGTAGACTGTTTTAAGGACCGTGCCGAAATTTTAACTACTTAAGTTCGCTTTACAAATGAGACTGATTAACGACACTTTATAATAAATAATTAAAAATTAAAGTATTAGGTTACAAATAATATTATTACAAATTGTTACAAGTACAAGGTATTACAAATAATAATCTCCTAAGGCTGATACAAATTTGTACCTATATTACTAATCAGGTAGGTATCTTATTCAAATATTAAGTTGTTTTTTATTAATAAATCTATTAAAGCTGGTAAAAAAATATAAAAATAATGAAAATGATTGTAATGTCAAATTTATTGGCATAAATAGTGAAGATATTAAAATATGCGATACACGACATATTAAGATTATGTATAATTATGTAAATATTAATAGTTTATGAAAATGCCCTAAAACTTTATAGGTTTTAAAATAATGGTATACTGTGATTTAGTTCTTAAAAGTTTTTTGACGTTGTCATAGATAGTATGTGATTGTTTTGTGTAATTTAAAAGTAGTGTTTAAGACTAAAAGTGATTTTAGAAGAAATTATTAGCAATGACGGCCTCTAATTTTTATGATCATTACCGACAAGTATGAACACAAAGAATAAGTGTATCAATGTCTGACTTTCAAAATTCAGAAAAAAATGGGAATGAAAATGATCCCATAAAAACTACAATTATGACAATTAACAATTATTACGGCGACGGCGACGGTGGTAAAATTATATTTTGTGTAAAAGAATTGAAGTGTTTGTAACACGGACCTAAAAAAAATTTCTTGTGTAACAACAAATTATAACTTTTAAGGCTTACGATTATTTTGTGCTTTATATATTATTATAAAAATAAAAATATTGTATTATGATCCACAAATTGTTTTTACCTCTTACCACTGTTAATACATTGAAAACAACGATTGGCATATTTAAGCCTTTGTTCCCAACGAGTCACAACCTCAACTGTCACACTGTAACTCGTTGGAAATATTTTTGCTAAAAAAATCCCAACCAGTCACACTGTTACTAGATGGGTTAATATTTCATATTTGTTCCCAACGAGTCACAGCCGCAACTGTCACACTGTAACTATAGAAAGGTATCTTAGTATCGAATTTCCAATCAATTATCACTGTTATTCGATCAGACAGTTAATTTTATTTGTTTCTAACAATCATATAAGTTTGGTGATGAAATAAGACTGAAATGACAGTACTCACCTAACATAACCTATTTTCCTAGCAGCAATTCCTTTCTAACCTAACCTACTTTTTGTAGGAGTCGCAGTTCTAACCCAACCTAACCTAATTTTCTGGTAGCAATTTATTTCTGTTGGGATCGCAGTTCTAACCTAACCTAACTTACTTTACTGGTAGCAGGTCGTATCTGTTGGGGACGCGGTTCAAACCTAACCTTACCTACTTTTCTGGTAGCAGTTCGTTTCTGTTGGTGATGCGGTTCAAACCTAACCTAACGTACTTTTCTGGTAACAGTTCGTCGTTATTTGATTTGTCTTTTCACAGTCTACTATTAGGTAATGATTTATTGTAGCAAAAAGTGTTCCT
Organism: Ditula angustiorana; assembly: GCA_963691745.1. NCBI lineage: Eukaryota > Metazoa > Arthropoda > Insecta > Lepidoptera > Tortricidae > Ditula > Ditula angustiorana. Next base: position 1,560,586 of record OY829490.1, read on the forward strand.
AACGAGTCACAGTGTGACAGTTGCGGGTATGACTCCTTGGGAACAAATATAAAAAATGTCCCATCTAGTAACAGTGTGACTGGTTGGGATTTTTGCAGCCAGAATTGTTCCCAACGAGTCACAGCGTGTAGTTGCGGGTGTGACTCGTTGGGAATAAATACTAAATGTTGTCCCATCTAGTAACACTGTGACTACTTGGAATGTTTTGAAGAAAAGAGTATTATTGTAATCGAAATTATTTATTTCTTAATTTTTTCGATTTTCTTTTTGTATTTTTTTTTACACATTCAAATTAAATTTAAAATACTACAAATAAAAATTAGGATAATGGCAGGATACCCTAATTTTTCTTTGTGTTGACATTCATTATTACACATAGCATTTTAAATTTAATTTGAAAAGAGTATTCCCAACGAGTCACAATGGGTGTGACTCGTTGGGAATAAATATTAAATACTGTCCCATCTAGTAACAGTGTGACTGGTTGGGATTTTTTTTAGTAAAAATATTCCCAACGAGTCACAGTGTGACAGTTGAGAGTGTGACTCGACGGGAACAAACCAACATATCAAAAAGCGGTATAAGTAAAAAACAACCAAAAAACTGAAGAGCAGAGAATAACATTTTAATAAAACGGATTACTCACGTTTTTTTGCGTCGAGAGAGAATCTCGACGCAAAAATACGTGAGTGATCCGTTTTATTAATATGTCCGAGTCTCACGGTAGTTTTATGTTAAAAAAAGCAGAGAATAATCCGTTACATACATCTTCATCCGATTTCCGATTCTATCATGAAATTGTATGAATAAACTTTTATTGCTAGATCGTTAATCGGATATAGATGTACTTAACAGACTATTGTTTGCTTTTTAGTTGTTTTTGATGTCAGTTTTTTTTATTGTAATCGAAATCTTTTTTTTTTTCTTTTCGATTTTTCTTTATGTATTTTTTTTACATTCAAATCAAATTTAAAATGCTATATAATGAATGACAACACAAAGAAAAATTAGGGTATTGGCAGGATTCGAACCTGCAACATCAGCATTCTGTGCCTTGCGTATTCCAGTTTCCGCCACATTACCGCTGCCATACCCTGCGAATTTTTCAATGTGTTTCGTCTTTACGGTCATTACATTATTGTTTTTTTTTCTTTGGGAAAACTACCCTCGATGTCATCTATGAGAAACTTAATCAAGTTATCTAATTCAACTTGGTCATTTATTTATTAATGTGGCGGAAACTGGAATACGCAAGGCACGGAATGCTGATGTTGCAGGTTCGAATCCTGCCATTACCTTAATTTTTCTTTGTGTTGTCATTCATTATTTAGCATTTTAAATTTAATTTCAGTTTTTTTTCTCGCTTTTTAGTGGGTCGGTTTATTTATCTAAGTTACAATTGCATATTTAATGTAAATTGCTCACCATCTTTTACAAAATATTGCTTTTCCCAATGCTGGGGCGATAATTGTTGAGGAGTTCTCCTGGTACTTCAACATCAGCTCCACTTTACCATTTGCCTTGCAACGAGCTTAAACTGCTAAGCAACTATATTTAAAAAACCGTATCGCCACTTGTGAAATACTTATTATTGAGTAGTTCCGGTGACCGTCTGTGGTCTTTATCATCAATTCCACTTCACCAAATGGTGTTTTCTGAGAGCAAAAGCACAAGTTACTATCTAAAATATCCAAATCGCTACAGGTGTGCATACCATTTTAGAAGAGTTCCCTCGATTTCCCCAAGATCCCATCATCAGATCCAAACTTGGTGGCAGTGAGACCAATTTGGAAGTATACCCTTTCAAATAAAGAAAGAATTTGTCAAATCGGTCTAGCCGTCTTCGAGTAATCCGTGAACATACATAAACTTCCTCCTTTTTTCGAAGTCGGTTAAAAAGGGAATGTAATTCAGCACATTACATTATCGCTTCGCGAAGAAATCATGCCAACCCGAACGAAGGCGCCGCGCGTTGTTCGTTTGTAAATAGTAAGTATAGTACCCGATCGAGACGGACCGAATGTCACGCCGCCCGCGCCCCGCTGCCGGTTGCCGCCACCTCTCGCTCGCTCCTACTCGCTTCGACCGCTGACTTTTTTGTTTTTATTTTCATTAATATATCATGCAAGAAAATGACACAAATTCACAGTGTCGATCTTTTATGCATTTATGAAATTGGATATGTAAACTCTAATAATTGTAATATTCTTTTTAAGTATTTATAGCTTGGAGAAGCAAAAAAATCTGAAATATTAAAAGTTCGTGTATTAATTTGGCACAAATTTATTTAATAGAGATATTTAAGTGATCTGAGGTATATGGTAGTAGTTTTTGGAATTGTATTTTTTTTTTGTCGAAGTTTTTAATGTACTGACCCCAAGTCAGTTTTCGCTGGACGAAGATGACACAAACTAGGTTTGTACACTAGACAGGCTATTTAAAATACAAAACCATTAAATCTTTGAACTCTAAATCAATTTTGTCAGTTTTGATTTGAATTGTTTATATCCACTACAAATAATCAAATTTCTAAAAATGCACAACCGGGATGTGACACAAAAACGCAAATATATTTTGTTTATATGCAAATGTATCCACAGACAAGATTTTATCAAACTTTAGAATTCTTGAAGGTTTTGCCCTCAAAATAATTCAGCGCTACGGGTCTACAGGCACTGGTATTGGGAGTGATTTAAATATTTTTTATAAATATAATAATATGCAACTACACACGTTTAGCGACTCATCAACCCAGGCAATGTGCGCAGTAGCTTATTGGCGCTGGCATGATTTTGCAGGAAATGTTTGTGTAGCTCTCGCGGCCGCCAAGTCTCGCGTTGCACCGGTTAAGCCGACCACGGTTCCACGACTGGAGTTACAAGCGGCTCTGCTTGCAGCCAGACTAGCGGACACGCTAATAAAAGAGCATAAGATCACCGCTTGCGCTAAATACTTTTGGTGCGACTCAACAACCGTTCTCCACTGGATTAAGAATGACGCGCGTAGCTATAGAACGTTTATTGCAAACCGGTTAGGGGAAATAGACGAACTTACACGCGCGGAGGAATGGCGATACGTGCCCACCAAGTTAAATGTTGCTGACATAGCCACGCGGGAAACTTACGATGATTTCTCGTTTAGGAATGAATGGTTGAAGGGGCCCACGTTTCTCTTAGGAGGAGAGGCTACGTGGCCGCGAGACCTAGTCAACTCTGATGTAAATAAATTAGATTTGGAATGTGTCACATTGATTCAAACAATGACTAATAGCTTACCGGTTCCGGACGCGACTCGGTTTTCTTCCTGGCTGCGATTAGTCAGGGCCGCCGCCGCTGTAATAAGATTTATAAATAAATGTAAACATAAGGAAGAAGATGGTTGCACGATCATGGAGCGAGCCGAACGTTTGCTGCTAAAGCAAGCACAGTTGGATTCATTTGCCAACGAAATAGCTGCAATACAGGAGGGTAAGTGTGTAGAACGAAGTAGTAGAATTATTGGCCTGTCGCCGATCCTAGATGCTCATGGGGTGCTGCGCTGCGCCGGTCGCATCGACGCCGCGCAGGACGTTGCGCCTGAAACGAAGCGACCCGCTATCCTCGACGGCAAGCACCAGGTGGCGCGACTCCTGGCTAAGCATTACCACGAGCAAGCCGCACATGGAAATCAGGAAACCGTAGTAAATAACCTGAAACAAAAATACTGGTTAGTAAAAATACGACCCACGGTAAAGTACGCGGTGGCTCGGTGCATGGTTTGTCGACAACGAAAGGCGAAACCAGAAATACCGAGGATGGGCGACTTACCCGAGTCTCGCATGGCACATCATCAACGGCCTTTCACATTCTGTGGTTTGGATCTATTCGGCCCAATGGAAGTGACCGTGGGCAGACGCCGCGAGCTCAGATACGGGGTGCTTTTTACCTGCCTCACTGTCAGAGCGGTGCATTTGGAAACCGTCCATTCACTCACAACAGACTCACTCATAATGGCCTTACGACGGATGGCTGCGCGGAGGGGATGGCCGCTGCAGCTGTACTCCGATAATGGTACCAACCTGCGGGGTGCCGACGCAGAGCTAAAGAAGGCGATCCTGGAGCTGGACAGCGAAGTTTTAAAAACCGAAACAGCGAAGCATGGGGTACGTTGGATGTTTATTCCCCCCTCCAGTCCCCACTGGGGTGGGGCGTGGGAGCGCCTCATACGCAGCGTAAAGACCTCTCTAAAGGTAATTTTAAAAGAACGAGCTCCCAAGGATGAGACTTTAAGCACGCTAATGCTGGAGGTTGAAAATATTGTTAACAGCCGCCCACTCACGCACGTTTCCGTGGAACCGGGCAGCGCTGAGGCTTTAACACCTAACCATTTTCTTCTAGGCTCGTCCTCTAACCTACCTATTGCGGGGTCCTTTAGTGATACGGATTTCTTCTTGCGAAAGCAATGGCGTAAGTCACAAAGGCTAGCGGATATGTTCTGGCAGCGATGGGTGAAAGAGTATTTGCCGGAGTTATTGCCTAGAAAAAAATAGAAACAGGAACAAAAACCTCTACAGGTAGGTGATCTCGTGCTGGTTGTCGACCCTGGTGCGCAGAGGAACGTCTGGCCAAAGGCTGTCATCCAACAGGTATTTCCGGGAAAAGATGGTCGGGTGAGAATGGTCGAGGTGAAAACCAAGACAGGAACACTCAGGCGCTCCGCAGCACGAATCGCGCGCATACCTGTAAGTATCGAGTGCTGAGCCAGCACTGGGGTGGGGTGTGTAACCGACGCGCTCAAATTTTATTATTTTTTTTTTAAAACTAGGTAAATTCATATCTTTTGTCAAAATTTAAGGTAGTTACGTGCGGTGTCATACTCGTTCCTTACATTGTAATGTATAGTGTCAGTGCTGTCAGTCTTACGATACAACCCGCGAGCGACACCGCATACCGAGCTGTTAAACTTTTACTGTCTTTTTTGTTACTGTACTTACGTGTGTCGTTTAATATAAAATCGTACAAAAGACTCCATTTTTATTTCGCATTTTGGAACGCCGGAACCCCTACAATTTGGGACTAAGGTCAGTTGGTGGAAATTGGCCCATGATATTGATTAATAATTACCATAATGAATTGCGCGCGCGCAGGAATGCGAGGTGTCGGACGAGTGGCTGTACGTTGACAACGACGAGCTGGACCGCCTGCGCCGCGACTACCTGAGGGAGTGCTTCTGCAGGTACCTACTCCCAACTTGTGCACATCCTGTGCCATAAAACATAGTACGAGCAGGAGGGTTGCACTCCGCACTGTAGGTGCGCTCGACCGATTTGCCTATGGCGTAGGCAAATCGCAGTAGGCTGTCGGCTTGCCGCGTGCTCGGTCGCCCCCGCCGTGTCAGTGTAATTGGAAACTAATGCCGCGCAATCCTAGCGTGTCGCCGGAAGTAGCGGGGGGAAGGCGGGCGCGGGCGGCGCGTTCCTTTTGACTGGCGCCGCCTTGCGCATGATGTATGAAGTTATACAAACTTTTTGCGCGTGTGAATAAAGTTGGGATTCGTTTAATCGCGGTCGTAAAAGAGAAGTTTCTGAACGTTATTTATTTTGTGGTACGAGGACAGAAGTCTCACTTCGTACAAAAACGGCGTTTAGGTACTTAGAAGAAACTGCGTACTTGGGCACATCCTGTACGATAAGTAATAGTACAAGCACAGAAGTGTCTTTTCGAGGAAAAACGGCGTTTAGATAAAATAAATCGCACGCTTAGAATTAAAGTGACCCATTTCTGAATAATACACGTCCCAAAATATCACCGTAATTAAAAGACATAGGGTTTAATTTTGGGAAATATCATATTCAGATTTGAGTCGCTTTAATTCTAAGGGTGCGAAATGTCCTATTGCATACTACTTGTCACTAATTTTTTCCTAGGTTATCTGAAAGAGATCCCTTACATATGCTCGCGTTTGTATTATGTTATTTTAATTGTAATGTTATGTATAATAAAGTGTTTACTTACTTACTTGTTTGCCGTATAACACGTATTCATTCGCACGCGCGTCAATTTGATTGCGGCGGCTCCGTATAACTTGTAGCTGTCCTATTCTAAAGTTTTGACTCACTTCCAGCGGTCACATTATTTTTCAATCTGGTATGACATTGCAAATATTAAAATATTTTGTATTAAAAAAAAATATTTATCACAAAAACTTTTTTCTGAGGTTCCAAACGCCAGGGGCGTCGTTCGACGAGCTGACGCAAGATTACCTGCAGCGCCTCAAGGTGCTGCTTGGCACGGACGATGAGAAAATCAGGGAACTGCAGGACGTCATCAAACGTGAGTTTTATTATTATTTTTTACTTGCTAACTTGCTAGAAGATGTTAATGTTGTATGAAATGCTATAACTTTGAATTGATTTTGTAGCTGATTGACGTCCGTTTCGCTTATGCGCACTGAAAAGTGCACATAAAGAAACAGAGATACATTGACGTAATAGCCGTACTGAAAAGTACGAGAAACAGCAACAGAAGAGTCATCCATCTCAGTCTTCCTTCATGCAGTGAACGAGTGGAGCTAAGATGTTCACGCCGCGACGACCGGAGCAGAAAAGGAACGAATACAGGCGCGCGTCGCTTTTATAGGTGCGCGAGAAGACCGCGCTTGCGCAATGCGTGCGCACATCACGCCACCTATCGCCGTCTCATTCTCAAGCCATCTCTCTCACACGCTTACCGCGAAAGTAGGCGTGGTTTAATATGTATACTAGGTGGTACTAGCACTAGTTGTGCGATCCAAAAATGTTAAATATGTAAATAATTTGTAAATAAATATTCATTCATTCCAATCTTCACACTACAAACAACGGTGTTTCCTTACCTCCAACCATCTTCCCTAAAGTGGTGACCACCGAAGAACAGCCCTCGAAATGCCAGACACGGAGAACTCCCCATCCGGCGACGGAGACAACGCAGCAGCTGCAGCTCAATCATCCGCTCCAGCTCAGGAAACGGCAAACCAGGTGTCAAGCATCGCACTATCGCTGCGCGTACCACCGTTTTGGCGCGACCAGCCGCCCTTATGGTTCTGCACTTTTGAGGCAGCCACCGCCGAACTCAAAAAGAGCAAAACCCAGCTAGCCCAATTGGTCATTGCGCAATTGGATAAGCAAGACATCCAGCAGATCGCCGATCTCATATATTCGCCGCCAGAAAAAAACTACTATCAAGCCATAAAGGAGCGATTGATCTCTATGTATGAAGAGTCGGACAGCGCACAATCAAAAAAATTACTGTCGCAAGTGGAACTCGGCGACCAGAAGCCCAGCCAGTTACTTCGACGAATGAAGAATCTCAACCGCGACAAATTTCCAGAGAGCACCATACAGATGATGTGGCTCGAACATCTACCATCCCACGTCAGATCTGTACTTGCCGTCAGCGAAGCTTTCAAGATCAAAACCACGCTTGACGACCTAGCCCTGCTCGCGGACAAGATGATGGAAGTCTCCGATTCATCACCCCAAATTGCCGCCATTTCGACGCCCATCGCAACACCTGTCGTACCAGCACCAGCGCCACAACCACCACCGCAACCCGTCTACAACCCACAGTCCGTTGTCGACACACAGATTCTCATCAACGAGATAAGGAAACTGTCACTAGAAGTCGCTGAACTACGATCAAGACCGCAGGAAACGCAGCACAATAGTCGCTCTCGCCGCCGTTTTCAATCACGTTCCCGCAACGCGTCACAAAGCCGCAGCCGCAAGAACTCGCCTATGCCGTACTGCTACTACCATCACCGTTTCGGCATGGACGCGAAGAAATGCACACCACCATGCAGTTTCAAACCGGTGAACGCGCCGGAAAACTAACTGCAACGCTGGCTGCGGCGGAAACCGGCGTTGACGAAGCATCACACCGCCTATTCGTGACCGACAGGAAAACGAAGCTTACTTTTTTGGTCGACACAGGAGCCAATATCTCCGTCCTACCTAAAAAGAAAGGCACTCAAGCGCAACCACTGCCGTTTCAACTATACGCCGCCAACAACACCGTTATACCTACCTACGGTGAGAAAACGCTCGAACTTGATCTCAGCCTACGACGTTCATTCAAATGGAAATTCATCATCGCAGCCGTATCGAAACCAATCCTGGGAGCAGATTTTCTGAAGTTTCACCATCTCATCGTCGACATCAAAAACCGGCGACTAATCGACGGCAAGACGAAGCTCACGACAAACGCGCAAGTTTGTGTTTCGAACATACCTACCGTTCGTAGCATAGACGTGCAGCAGTCGTATCACAACATCCTCGTCGATTATCCTGGAACTACGCGACTTACATCTATGAAGCTCAGCCCGAAACACACCGTGGAACACTTCATAGAAACCACTGGCCCACCTCTGCACTGCAGGCCACGACCTATCGCACCGCATCGTTACGAGCTTGTGAAGAAAGAATTCTCCAACATGATCGAACAAGGATTATGCAGACCAAGCAAAAGTCCTTGGGCATCACCTCTACACATCGTGCCGAAGAAAAACGGAGAATTACGTGTGTGTGGAGATTACCGAAGGCTCAACGCCATAACCAAGCCTGATCGGTACCCCATCCCACGCATACGAGATTTTACCTACCAACTCGCCGGTAAACAAGTATTTTCCACACTCGACCTAAACCGCGCGTACCAGCAACTCCCAGTCAGCGCACAAGATGTGGAAAAAACCGCCATCATCACTCCATTTGGCCTCTTCGAGTTCCCGCGCATGTGTCCAGGTCTCAAGAATGCCGGACAGACTTTCCAACGATTCATACACGAAGTACTCCGTGAACTCGACTTCGTATTTCCTTTCGTCGACGACCTACTTGTTGCTTCAACCGACGAAGAAGAGCACCGAAAACACCTACGCACCGTACTACAACGACTTGAAGAATACGGAATCACAATAAATCCGTCCAAGTGTGTTTTCGGCCAGCCCACAGTCAAATTTCTCGGCTATCAAGTCTCGAAGGAAGGAATACAGCCACCACAAGAAAAAATACAAGCTATCATCGATTTTCCAAAACCTCAAACAGTAGAAGAATTACGACGTTTTCTCGGTATGCTCAACTTTTACCGGGAAAACATCAAAGACGCCGCAACCATTCAAGCGCCGCTAAATACCTACTTATACAACGTGAAAAAACGAGACAAGACGAAAATCGACTGGACCGCTGAAGCAACGCAAGCATTCGACGCGTGTAAAGTGAGCATTCAAAACGCCGCTCTACTCGCTCATCCATCGCACCATGCGACGCTAGCGATATTCAGCGATGCAAGCGATAAAACAGCCGGAGCCGCACTCAATCAATTCATCAACAACTCGTGGCAACCACTCGGCTATTTTTCAAAGAAGTTCACCGAAGCCCAGACGCGCTACAGTACCTACGACCGTGAATTACTTGCGATTTACATGTCGATAAAACATTTTCGAAAGATGTTCGAGGGAAGAGAAATCATAATATTCACCGATCACAAGCCGTTGACCTACGCGTTTACGAAGACGAAAACTGATAGCGAAACACCACGACGCACCCGCCAGCTGTTACACATCAGTGAATTCACCACTGATATACGTCACATCAGTGGGACTCAAAACGCTGTCGCGGACGCACTCTCTCGCGTCGACGCAATCAGCTGTCCAACGCCGATCGACTACAAAAAACTTGCAGAAGCCCAAGAGCGAGATAGCAACAACATTCAAACACTCGCACAGCAAAGTAACTTATCCATGAAACAAGTAACTTTACCCGGATCCGACATCAAGATTTACTGCGAAACTACAACTCCATACCTACGTCCGTACCTACCTGAAGAATATCGTCGCATCGCATTCAACTCCATACACAATGTCAGCCACCCTGGAATAAAAGTAACGCGAAAACTGATATCACAACGTTACTTTTGGCCCTCTATGAACACAGACATCGGTACATGGGCTAAAGTATGTGTTCAGTGCCAACGCGCAAAAATACAGCGACACACAGCGAGCCCAGCGTCAGCTTTCCCGCCCACCGATCGATTCGAACACCTACACGTCGATATTGTTGGTCCGCTACCTACCGCGGCCAGCGGACATCGATACCTCGTCACGATGATCGACCGAGCAACGAAATGGCCAGAAGCTTACCCACTATGCGAGATAACAGCTGAAAATGTCGCCAAAGCGGTATACGAAACCTGGATCTCCCGTTTCGGCTGTCCTGCAACACTAACAACAGATCAAGGACGGCAATTCGAAAGCCGAATATTCGCGTCACTTGCACGCTTACTCGGCATAGAAAAAAACCGCACAACGCCGTATCATCCGGAGTGCAATGGAGTTTTGGAACGCTGGCACAGGACGCTGAAAAACGCACTGAAAGCAAGACTACAAACCGCAAGAAGCTGGATCGACGAAATACCTACCGTGCTACTTGGAGTACGCGCCGCGATGAGAAGCGACACCGGCGTATGCGCAGCCCAACTTACCTACGGCTGCAATATACGACTACCCGGTGACTTTTTATCAACGCCGCACGATGACGTCATCCTAGACTCCGCCTACGTAGATCAGCTGCGAGAAACAATACTGTTATATACTTTACCGGGACTGTTAGTAACTGGATGATAATTAATTAATACACCGATTACCACTCAATGTTATTTATTTAAGTTTAATGCTATCACAACCAGTGCCGGTCCGGGTGACGGCGGGGGCGGAAGTGAGTGTTGCCATCCTCGTCTATTGTTTGTGATACCAGTTCACAACACTCTCCTCCGCTACAAACAAAAAAGTATTTTTTTTTTTACAATAAATAAATCTACATGTTTTGGCTTAGCTGGTAACCCAATTACATGGTATTGTAATTACTAAATAATAAAATTACAGTTATTTAATTTTAATTAGCTGGTTTACATGCCTTTTCCAAATCAGGCCTCCTACATCTATGCGATAAGTGACACCTTCCATTGACACTACAGCAACAGTGCCAATGGACCAAGTTGTCTTATTGTTTCTGAAATCTTTAGCCATAACCTTATCTCCCACTCGGAAAGCAATGATTCGAGACCCTTTATGATACTTTAATTGCTTTTCCTGCTCGCTAGCAATTCTATGAGAGACAGGTTGTGGCCTAAGTAATGTAAAGCGTGTTCGCAAATCCCGCCCTAACAGTAATTTAGCAGGACTTATTCCAGTCAACTTGTGGGGGCTATTTCTGTAATCAGTCAGGAAAAGATCCATTGCCGGAAGTAATTGTACTCCACTTTGCATTATTTTTTTAATTTGAGACTTAAAAGTATCAACAAATCTTTCTGCGGCCCCATTGGTCGCTGGGAAATGTGGTGGGGTGAAACTTTGAAAAACTCCTGTTTGTTTACAAAACTCTCTAAATTCATAACTAGTAAACGCAGTGCCATTATCTGTCACCAGGTGCAGCGGGTACCCAAAACGGGTATAGAGACTTTTGAAAATTGAAATTGTTTTACTTGAAGTGGTACTGGACATAATAAAAGCCTCTGGCCACTTAGAGTAGGCATCAATTATCACGATAAACATTTTACCGCAAAATGGACCAAGAAAATCCGCATGTAATCTTTCCCATACATTTGCGGGTTGATTCCAGGTGCGCAAGGGTGTTTGAGGAGGATTTTTACGGTTTTGTAAACAAATAGAGCAATTATTAATAAGTTCCTCAATATCATTATCCATATTTGGCCACCAGCAAAATGACCTACCTATTTCTTTTGTCCGTGTGATACCAAAATGACTGGCATGTAATTCTGAAAGAACTGCCCTTTTAAGTGCGCCCGGAATCACCACGCGGTATCCCCATAACAAACAATCTCTATCCACACTCAATTCGTTTTTTTTCTTAAAAAATGGTGTGAGTTCATCACCCATTTCGTTTTTTTCTGGCCAGCCATCTATACAGTATCTAATAACAGCGCTTAAAATTATGTCTTTTTTTGATTCTTTTTGAATTACCTTCCAGTCTAAGGTCTGTATACTAGATGTATCTACATAATTCATGTAACCATAGTTACTACTTTCACATATTGGATGGACTTCAGACATTGGGGTCGGGTCAGACGGATACCTAGATAAAATGTCTGCTGGGTTTTTATTAGTACTAATATGCTGTATACTATAATCAAATGCTGACAGGAAAATTGCCCAATGTTGCAGCCGTTTTGCTGCCAATTTGGGTATACTTTTTTTAGGACCAAATATTTTTGAGAGGGCTTCATTGTCAGTTTCTAAATGGAAGTGGCGGCCAAAGAGGTATTCATAAAATTTGTTAATGCCAAATATTATAGCCAAGCCCTCCCTTTCAATAATTGGGTATTTTTTCTGTGCTTCGTTTAATAACTTGCTGCTAAACGCGATGGGTTTGATAACACCATTTTGATCCCTATGAGATAGGACAGCAGCCACACCAATGTCTGAAGCATCACATGTCAGGATGACTGGAAGATCTGGATTGTAATTTGCACAAATGTCTGCATTTGATAAGGCAAATTTTATTTTATTGAAGCAATCCTCGCACTCTTGTGACCAGTGAAACGATTTTTCTTTTAAGCAATTATACAGAGGCTGCAATATAATGGACATATTTTTTAAAAATCTATTGTAGTAATTCACTTTTCCCAAGAATGCACGCAACATTTTGAAGTTGTTTGGTGATGGCAGTGACAATATGGGCTTGATTTTGTCTTTAAGAATCTGTATTCCTGTTTTGTTTACTAGGAATCCAAATACTTCCAAGGTATTTACAAAAAATTTGCACTTTTCAATTTTAATTTTTAGCTTCATTTCATTAAGTTTATTTAGCACTTGTTTGAGTCTAGACATAGTCTCCAGCTGGCCATTACCAATTATGTAAATGTTGTCGATATAAACAATCACACCTTCAATATTTGACAGACTTTGGACCATTAATCTTTGAAAGGAGCCTACTCCTGTGCTTACACCATAAGGTAGGTATAAATATTTATATATGCCAAACTCTGTGACAATTGTAGTCATCTCCTGGGAATTTTTAGATAATGGTGCTTGTAGATAGGCCTCCTTGAGGTCTAGCTCACAGTAACAGTCACCTTCTTGTAATTTGACTAGTATTTGCTGTATGGTAGGCAATGGGAAGTGATCAATTTCCAGGTATCTATTTAATGTCACTTTAAAATCACCACAAAGGCGCACTGACCCGTCTTTTTTAATTATAGGTACTACTGGAGTACCCCAAGCACTATACTCAATGGGTGCAATGCGCCCATTTTCTAACAAACGTTTAATTTCGTCTTTGACTTTATTTTTCAGAGCAAAGGGTACCGCTCTAGCAGGCAAAAATTTAGGCTCTGCTTCTTTTTTTAACTTTAATTCAATTTCCCCTCCCTTGAAATTTCCCCACCCTGGGGTAAATAAATCTATAAAGTCATCTTTTAGCTTTTGAACAGTGCTTTTTTGATCCACTGGGGACATTAGCTTTACGTCTGCTTCAAGTTTCAAAGGCCACAAATTCAAAGCTTTTAGCCAATCCTTGCCTACTACATTTGGTAACCCTTCCTTTACTACGAATAACCTCAGGTTTGAATAGGTTTTATTCTTGAAATTTATTGTAATAGGGTCAAGTACACCTATAGGGGATGAGGTAGTCTGGTCGAAATTTTTGAACAATAATTTACAGGGTTTTAAATTGTTTTTTTTAAATATTTGCATTGCCTTATCATAACTTAATGTGGACACATCAGCACCAGTGTCTATTTCAAATTTACAGTTATTATTATGTATACTCACATCTAAGTACATCGGCTCAATCTTACCACTGTTGCGCAACATATACACTTTGTATTCATCCTGTTCACTATCTGTATTGTCCACACTACTGTCAATTGCTTGGCCACACTTTACTTCCTCAGGTTCCTGTAATTCTACATTCTTTGTTGACATAAATGTTTGTTTATTTTTACACATCCTAAATATGTGCCCGCGCTGTCCACATTCACTACAAAATTTATTAATCAAACGACATGCACTGCACAGATGTCCTTCTTTGCCACAGCAGAAACATATGGATACTGTCGTGTCGGGGGATTTTACCCATGGTTTCCTATTTGTGTTTGATGTAGACGGTTTCATAGACATGCCTTTTGAGTTGGCATATTTTTTCTCAGCAGGGTTATTATATTTCAGTACTTTTGCTTCATATACTGGAGGTCCACTTTTATATGCCATCTCCATTAGTTTTGCAGTATTAATCATTTCACTTAAGCTTTTCTCACTTATCTTTAAAAGTTCATAGCGAAGAAAGTTATCATTCACTCCATCTATGAGTCTTTCCTTTATTTGTTCGTCCATATCTGTGAAGTTGCATTTTTTTGCCAATGTTCTTAACGATAATATGTATTCTGCAATGGATTCACCAACATTTTGTTTGCGCTGACGAAATTGGGCTTTGTGAAGGGAGCTATGTTCTAGTGGATTGAAGTGGGCTTTAAGTTTTTCGCAGACACTGTCAAATGATATTTCCGCCGGGGACTTTGGTGCGCAGAGCGAGCTTAGTATGTCATACACATGTGGTTTCAACTTCGTAATGAGCAGGGGTAGTTTTTTTAAGTCGCTGATTTCGTTGAGGGCAATGTAGCAATCCAATTGTTGTTTGTAAGTTTCCCAGTTGCCACCGCCGAACGGTTCGAGCTCTCCGATGGTACTCATTGTCGCTATCTGAGCTTTAAACTTATTTTTCACCTCTGTTCTTAATAATTTTCTCAGTTCTTCTAATGTTAAACTTTGGTTTGCTTCTATGTTAAGAGCCGCTGCGATTGTTAACAATTTTTCTTTCGAAAACGTTTGAATCCAGGCAGTTTGCCCTTGCCTTAATGCATCTTCAATTTCTTCCATTGAAATGCATCACTTATTGGTTGATGCCGTTTGTTGACTTTCACTTGTTTTTGTGCTTCTAAATTGAAATGCAATGGCGATGTTGGCTTAACCTCTAAAGTTGCACACCGGGTTTTCTTCGTGTAATTACTACGAGACTCGTCGCCAGTTGTTATATACTTTACCGGGACTGTTAGTAACTGGATGATAATTAATTAATACACCGATTACCACTCAATGTTATTTATTTAAGTTTAATGCTATCACAACCAGTGCCGGTCCGGGTGACGGCGGGGGCGGAAGTGAGTGTTGCCATCCTCGTCTATTGTTTGTGATACCAGTTCACAACAAATACGAAGCTTAACACCGATGCAAAACCAGCCGCACAGCAACACGAAAACCATATTTGTACACCGTGACCTGAAAACATGTGAACACGTGTTCATAAGAGTCGACGCCGTAAAAAAGCCGCTACAAGCACCCTACGATGGACCTTTCCGCGTGCTGAAGCGAGACGAAAAAGTGTTCACAATACAACTACCTAATCGGCAAACTAACATCTCAATCGACCGGTTGAAACCCGCATACACAATCGCCGAAGAACAACAAACACCATCAACATCAAGTTCCTGCAATAAACCGACTGCAACAGCGAAACCAAACAACCTGAAACAACAAGATATACAATCAGCCAGCAAAAACCCGACCAGCACGAAGACGACCCGCCGAGGACGCATCATTCACCTGCCGGTACGCTTCGCTTGAGGGGGAACCCTGTAGCTGATTGACGTCCGTTTCGCTTATGCGCACTGAAAAGTGCACATAAAGAAACAGAGATACATTGACGTAATAGCCGTACTGAAAAGTACGAGAAACAGCAACAGAAGAGTCATCCATCTCAGTCTTCCTTCATGCAGTGAACGAGTGGAGCTAAGATGTTCACGCCGCGACGACCGGAGCAGAAAAGGAACGAATCGTCGCGAGTCATCTCACACGCCTCCCCGCGCGAAGTGCGGGGGGGTGTGGGGGGGACTTTTCAGGGCTTAGCCCTCTAAGTCGGCATCTTGCGCGGCCCATGACGATGGGCCGGTCTTCACTGTGTCACCCCTTCTGGGTGACCTGTCGGCCTCTCTGCGGCTTTGCCCGGTTAGCCTCTCTTGGCGTTGCGGGCAGGATGCCTATCTGCGGCTTTTACCCCGTTTTGCCTTTCTGCGGCGTGACGGGGGGGCGCTGGCCTTTCAGCGGCTTTGTGGTTACCTGTCGTCACCGCGGACAGGAGACTCTTCGCGTGGCGCCAGCTCTCTTGCGAGGGCCAGCGAGCGGCGATCCGGGGGACGCGCGTGGAGCGGCGCGATCCCCTGAAGCAGCGGGAAACGGGAGTTGTCGGCGCGGTCGAACATGCCGCGCGCGAGGTGGCTGATGAACGCGTCCAGGCTCTGCCAGCGGAGGTCGCCCATGATGGTGGAGTTGCGCACATAGCGTGGGGCGGCTACGATGGTGCGCAGGGACTGGGACTCCTGCGCACGGAGACGTTTCCGGTTGGTCTCGGACACAAGTGCGTACCAGGCTGGTGCCGCGTATGTGAGCCGAGACCTCAGGTACGAAGGAACGAATACAGGCGCGCGTCGCTTTTATAGGTGCGCGAGAAGACCGCGCTTGCGCAATGCGTGCGCACATCACGCCACCTATCGCCGTCTCATTCTCAAGCCATCTCTCTCACACGCTTACCGCGAAAGTAGGCGTGGTTTAATATGTATACTAGGTGGTACTAGCACTAGTTGTGCGATCCAAAAATGTTAAATATGTAAATAATTTGTAAATAAATATTCATTCATTCCAATCTTCACACTACAAACAACGGTGTTTCCTTACCTCCAACCATCTTCCCTAAAATTTAATGCTTTCTAAAAAAAAGTTTTTTCGTCCACAACATGCTATTTGAATTTTGCGATGCCATTTCTATGGAATGGAACCAATAAGGGACAAAACATAGCAGGCGTCCGGAGCGCGCGTCCTGTGCGCTCCGTTAGATTGTATGGAATTGTATGTGACGAATTATAGCAAGCGGCCGAGGCGCCGCCGCAAATGAAACGCTCGTGATCAATTTTTTCTCTTTTTTTGTAGTTATCTTCATAATAATAAAATAAAAATTGCGATTACTCCAGCTAGCATGTTGACGGCTTCAAAGTCGGCCAAAAAGTGTAGTTATCCTAGTCGCCAGGGCGCGCGCTCGTCGCGCGGCGGGCGCTGCGTATCCGTCCGGCGAGCGCGCGGATACGCGGCGCCCGAGGCGCTGCGCTCGGGGCGCTTGCTATGTTTAATGCTATAAGTTATTTTTAAGTTATCCTACTGTAATATTTTATTTTTTGTATTTTTTGAATTCTTCTCATGCTCTTCGCTCGAGTCGTTTGATCCTTTTGAGAGTTTCCGGCCGTCGTCTGAGAGCGATCGTTAAAAGTTACAACTTTGATACCGAATAGTGCACGAGCAAGCGCTGGCCGAGGAAGTGGAGGCGACGGCGGCGTCTCGCGCCAGCGAGGCCGGGCGCCTGGCGCGGCGCGACGCGCTGCTGGGCGGGCTGCGCGCCGCGCGGCTCAGCATCGCCGGCGCGCGCGCCGCGCTGGACGCCGCGCGCGCCGCCGCGCGGGACAAGGCCGCCGAGCTGCGCGCCGTGGACGCCGACATTGCGAGGGCTACGTGCGTACCGCGGCCGCGGCGTGCCGCGAGCCGTCCCGTATATAGCCGCGTGTTGACTGAGCGAGCAGCGATCGATAGATTCAGACGTCACTTTGCGGGGGTCCATGTCGACAGACTGAAACGGATTGCCTTGCTCCTCCGCGAGACCGATGCCGGGCTTGGACAAAATAGCCGCGTCCGTGCGACGCGTGTATGCTCGTGCGAAAACCTACCCTCCTCTGCTTCCCCGCGCGACAGCATATATCGCACAGACTCGACTACACCCCGGCACCGCTGAACACTAAAACTACACGATCGACGCGCATCTGCATGAACATATGCGTGTCGCACGGACGCAGCTATTTTGCCCGAGCCCAGCACTGGTTTCACGGAGTGGCAAGGTAATTTGTTCCAGTTTGTTGAGCGAGGAGCCTCGCGAGGCAGTCTCGGACGTCTGCCCCGCGACGTATGCCGCGCGAGGCCGCCTCGGTTTACATATTTTTGCACGAGACTGCCGCGCGCGGCACGACCGAACCATAATGAGGCTGAGCCAGCATCGAGCGCTCAGAACGTGTAATAACAAGCGAGGCAAAACACGACCGTCTTGAGTGCGCGCGGCAAACCTACTTAAGCGCCTTTGAGCGTTGTCAAAAACCGGCAACATTCGGCTCGGGCCGCGACACTCTTGGGGCGAGAGAGCGCGTGCGTTTGCTTCGCGCGAGGCACGTCTTGACCCACCGAGGCTGCTCGCTCAGTCAGTAACGGCTTATGACTAATGCTGCCGCGTGGCTCGCAGCGCGGAGACGGCGGTGCTGCGGCGCGAGCTGGAGGAGCAGACGATGTCGGTGGAGGAGCGCGCGCGCCGCCTGGACGAGGTGGACTACGCCACGCGCGTGCATGACTCCAAGCGCGTGCTCGCCGAACAGGTCGCCAAGGTCAGTGCGGCGCCTGTCCCTTTGCGGCTAAAACCACCACACGAGCTTTTACTCTTTTGATAATAGCGTCTTCCTCGGTGTAGACATGTCTGCTGCCAATTCTGCTGGCATATAAACCAGATGATCTCTCCTGCCTGTGTTGCCCGGCCTCCGTCGTTTTGAGTCGAAGTTGTTCTAGATCTACATCCGACAGGTATGACTAATATTTTAAGGGTATTTGTCTGTCCAATCTCCGTTCTTCCGACTGTCCGAATCCTGGAATCCGTGCCTTTCCTCGGGCCTCGCCCGTTTCATGTTAGAACCTTTCGGTTTGCTAATGAGATGTCACTGTGTACAAGCTGAAGCTGAAGGTTCATTGAGAGAAGCCGAGGTGTCACAGACAACCTCGTGTGTAGAACGTGTACGGAGGCAGAAGATACGATAGAGAGCATTTTCAGAGAAAATTGAATTTCTTCGCAGATGGTTCACGCCAAGGAGACAGAGCTGGCGCTGTGGCAGAAGAAGACCCTGGACAGTTGCGTGGAGTATAAGCAGGGGCTCATCCATCTCGCCGCGCAGTTCCCGGAGCTCGCCGCGCTCGCTATCGACGAGACGTAAGATACACGTTTTAAAAAGCCTACTTTAAATTATAAAATTAGAATAAAAATATATGCGTACACAAAAATCACGTCTGTCTCCTCGAGGGGTAGACAGAGACCACAGAATTACACTTGCTACAATTGTGCCACAAACTCTACTCCGCTTGCTCTCATAATATTCTTTATGCATGCTCGTTGGTTTAATTTCGCCGATTTAATCAGATTAGGTTCGCCGACGTCTTCTTTTTCCCATTTTCCCACCCACTCTCATTTCATAAACCCTTTTTGTAGTCTTCTATCATCCATTCTCTTTACATGCCAACCCATCTTCAAATACCATTCTCAATTCATTACGACTCTTCATTCATTCCACATTTCTCTCTTATCACTTCACTCTATCTCTCAAAGTCACACTACACACTTCTCAGTGCTGTCATTTGTTCCGCATTCTATATACTAGCGTATGAACGAATGAGAAGCCCGATGCCGTGTAGCCAGTTAGAATAACCGATGTATGTCGGCAGCAAGCTGATGGAGCCGGGTTGTGCGGCCACGGCAGCGGCCGCGCTGGAGGCGCTGAAGCAGCTGGCGGCGCGGCTGGCGCGGCGGCGCGCGCAGCTCGGCCGCACGCGCAGCGCGCTCGCCAAGCAGCGGCAGGCCAAGCTGGTGAGACCCTTCCGTCCGCGCTGGAGGCGCTGAAGCAGCTGGCGGCGCGGCTGGCGCGGCGGCGCGCGCAGCTCGGCCGCACGCGCAGCGCGCTCGCCAAGCAGCGGCAGGCCAAGCTGGTGAGACCCTTCCGTCCGCGCTGGAGGCGCTGAAGCAGCTGGCGGCGCGGCTGGCGCGGCGGCGCGCGCAGCTCGGCCGCACGCGCAGCGCGCTCGCCAAGCAGCGGCAGGCCAAGCTGGTGAGACCCTTCCGTCCGCGCTGGAGGCGCTGAAGCAGCTGGCGGCGCGGCTGGCGCGGCGGCGCGCGCAGCTCGGCCGCACGCGCAGCGCGCTCGCCAAGCAGCGGCAGGCCAAGCTGGTGAGACCCTTCCGTCCGCGCTGGAGGCGCTGAAGCAGCTGGCGGCGCGGCTGGCGCGGCGGCGCGCGCAGCTCGGCCGCACGCGCAGCGCGCTCGCCAAGCAGCGGCAGGCCAAGCTGGTGAGACCCTTCCGTCCGCGCTGGAGGCGCTGAAGCAGCTGGCGGCGCGGCTGGCGCGGCGGCGCGCGCAGCTCGGCCGCACGCGCAGCGCGCTCGCCAAGCAGCGGCAGGCCAAGCTGGTGAGACCCTTCCGTCCGCGCTGGAGGCGCTGAAGCAGCTGGCGGCGCGGCTGGCGCGGCGGCGCGCGCAGCTCGGCCGCACGCGCAGCGCGCTCGCCAAGCAGCGGCAGGCCAAGCTGGTGAGACCCTTCCGTCCGCGCTGGAGGCGCTGAAGCAGCTGGCGGCGCGGCTGGCGCGGCGGCGCGCGCAGCTCGGCCGCACGCGCAGCGCGCTCGCCAAGCAGCGGCAGGCCAAGCTGGTGAGACCCTTCCGTCCGCGCTGGAGGCGCTGAAGCAGCTGGCGGCGCGGCTGGCGCGGCGGCGCGCGCAGCTCGGCCGCACGCGCAGCGCGCTCGCCAAGCAGCGGCAGGCCAAGCTGGTGAGACCCTTCCGTCCGCGCTGGAGGCGCTGAAGCAGCTGGCGGCGCGGCTGGCGCGGCGGCGCGCGCAGCTCGGCCGCACGCGCAGCGCGCTCGCCAAGCAGCGGCAGGCCAAGCTGGTGAGACCCTTCCGTCCGCGCTGGAGGCGCTGAAGCAGCTGGCGGCGCGGCTGGCGCGGCGGCGCGCGCAGCTCGGCCGCACGCGCAGCGCGCTCGCCAAGCAGCGGCAGGCCAAGCTGGTGAGACCCTTCCGTCCGCGCTGGAGGCGCTGAAGCAGCTGGCGGCGCGGCTGGCGCGGCGGCGCGCGCAGCTCGGCCGCACGCGCAGCGCGCTCGCCAAGCAGCGGCAGGCCAAGCTGGTGAGACCCTTCCGTCCGCGCTGGAGGCGCTGAAGCAGCTGGCGGCGCGGCTGGCGCGGCGGCGCGCGCAGCTCGGCCGCACGCGCAGCGCGCTCGCCAAGCAGCGGCAGGCCAAGCTGGTGAGACCCTTCCGTCCGCGCTGGAGGCGCTGAAGCAGCTGGCGGCGCGGCTGGCGCGGCGGCGCGCGCAGCTCGGCCGCACGCGCAGCGCGCTCGCCAAGCAGCGGCAGGCCAAGCTGGTGAGACCCTTCCGTCCGCGCTGGAGGCGCTGAAGCAGCTGGCGGCGCGGCTGGCGCGGCGGCGCGCGCAGCTCGGCCGCACGCGCAGCGCGCTCGCCAAGCAGCGGCAGGCCAAGCTGGTGAGACCCTTCCGTCCGCGCTGGAGGCGCTGAAGCAGCTGGCGGCGCGGCTGGCGCGGCGGCGCGCGCAGCTCGGCCGCACGCGCAGCGCGCTCGCCAAGCAGCGGCAGGCCAAGCTGGTGAGACCCTTCCGTCCGCGCTGGAGGCGCTGAAGCAGCTGGCGGCGCGGCTGGCGCGGCGGCGCGCGCAGCTCGGCCGCACGCGCAGCGCGCTCGCCAAGCAGCGGCAGGCCAAGCTGGTGAGACCCTTCCGTCCGCGCTGGAGGCGCTGAAGCAGCTGGCGGCGCGGCTGGCGCGGCGGCGCGCGCAGCTCGGCCGCACGCGCAGCGCGCTCGCCAAGCAGCGGCAGGCCAAGCTGGTGAGACCCTTCCGTCCGCGCTGGAGGCGCTGAAGCAGCTGGCGGCGCGGCTGGCGCGGCGGCGCGCGCAGCTCGGCCGCACGCGCAGCGCGCTCGCCAAGCAGCGGCAGGCCAAGCTGGTGAGACCCTTCCGTCCGCGCTGGAGGCGCTGAAGCAGCTGGCGGCGCGGCTGGCGCGGCGGCGCGCGCAGCTCGGCCGCACGCGCAGCGCGCTCGCCAAGCAGCGGCAGGCCAAGCTGGTGAGACCCTTCCGTCCGCGCTGGAGGCGCTGAAGCAGCTGGCGGCGCGGCTGGCGCGGCGGCGCGCGCAGCTCGGCCGCACGCGCAGCGCGCTCGCCAAGCAGCGGCAGGCCAAGCTGGTGAGACCCTTCCGTCCGCGCTGGAGGCGCTGAAGCAGCTGGCGGCGCGGCTGGCGCGGCGGCGCGCGCAGCTCGGCCGCACGCGCAGCGCGCTCGCCAAGCAGCGGCAGGCCAAGCTGGTGAGACCCTTCCGTCCGCGCTGGAGGCGCTGAAGCAGCTGGCGGCGCGGCTGGCGCGGCGGCGCGCGCAGCTCGGCCGCACGCGCAGCGCGCTCGCCAAGCAGCGGCAGGCCAAGCTGGTGAGACCCTTCCGTCCGCGCTGGAGGCGCTGAAGCAGCTGGCGGCGCGGCTGGCGCGGCGGCGCGCGCAGCTCGGCCGCACGCGCAGCGCGCTCGCCAAGCAGCGGCAGGCCAAGCTGGTGAGACCCTTCCGTCCGCGCTGGAGGCGCTGAAGCAGCTGGCGGCGCGGCTGGCGCGGCGGCGCGCGCAGCTCGGCCGCACGCGCAGCGCGCTCGCCAAGCAGCGGCAGGCCAAGCTGGTGAGACCCTTCCGTCCGCGCTGGAGGCGCTGAAGCAGCTGGCGGCGCGGCTGGCGCGGCGGCGCGCGCAGCTCGGCCGCACGCGCAGCGCGCTCGCCAAGCAGCGGCAGGCCAAGCTGGTGAGACCCTTCCGTCCGCGCTGGAGGCGCTGAAGCAGCTGGCGGCGCGGCTGGCGCGGCGGCGCGCGCAGCTCGGCCGCACGCGCAGCGCGCTCGCCAAGCAGCGGCAGGCCAAGCTGGTGAGACCCTTCCGTCCGCGCTGGAGGCGCTGAAGCAGCTGGCGGCGCGGCTGGCGCGGCGGCGCGCGCAGCTCGGCCGCACGCGCAGCGCGCTCGCCAAGCAGCGGCAGGCCAAGCTGGTGAGACCCTTCCGTCCGCGCTGGAGGCGCTGAAGCAGCTGGCGGCGCGGCTGGCGCGGCGGCGCGCGCAGCTCGGCCGCACGCGCAGCGCGCTCGCCAAGCAGCGGCAGGCCAAGCTGGTGAGACCCTTCCGTCCGCGCTGGAGGCGCTGAAGCAGCTGGCGGCGCGGCTGGCGCGGCGGCGCGCGCAGCTCGGCCGCACGCGCAGCGCGCTCGCCAAGCAGCGGCAGGCCAAGCTGGTGAGACCCTTCCGTCCGCGCTGGAGGCGCTGAAGCAGCTGGCGGCGCGGCTGGCGCGGCGGCGCGCGCAGCTCGGCCGCACGCGCAGCGCGCTCGCCAAGCAGCGGCAGGCCAAGCTGGTGAGACCCTTCCGTCCGCGCTGGAGGCGCTGAAGCAGCTGGCGGCGCGGCTGGCGCGGCGGCGCGCGCAGCTCGGCCGCACGCGCAGCGCGCTCGCCAAGCAGCGGCAGGCCAAGCTGGTGAGACCCTTCCGTCCGCGCTGGAGGCGCTGAAGCAGCTGGCGGCGCGGCTGGCGCGGCGGCGCGCGCAGCTCGGCCGCACGCGCAGCGCGCTCGCCAAGCAGCGGCAGGCCAAGCTGGTGAGACCCTTCCGTCCGCGCTGGAGGCGCTGAAGCAGCTGGCGGCGCGGCTGGCGCGGCGGCGCGCGCAGCTCGGCCGCACGCGCAGCGCGCTCGCCAAGCAGCGGCAGGCCAAGCTGGTGAGACGCTTCCGTCCTGGGATGTTCAATTGTTGTTATTTTGGAGTGGGCTAAAATCTTTTTAGATGTCTTTGCTTTCATGGTGACCATAGTTTAATATGTATTGACTGGCATTACGCATGATCGC
The DNA here is from genome assembly GCA_963691745.1 of Ditula angustiorana. NCBI lineage: Eukaryota > Metazoa > Arthropoda > Insecta > Lepidoptera > Tortricidae > Ditula > Ditula angustiorana. Next base: position 1,584,375 of record OY829490.1, read on the forward strand.
CAAACTTTCAAGCTTTGGATTTCATACACCGCAACTGGATCAAGATTTATTAGCAAGATTGTACCTTTTTAACACCAAAGATCGATCCGCACTATGAGTTTGATGCGAATGATGGATCTATGCGTCAATGGGTACAATATAAAAGTGACCTACGTGTAATAGCAAAAGGTTCACTTCGTTACTTAACAAAGAAAGCTCGGTGTGTAAATGATGACTTTTGTACTCGACTTGACGTCGAAAAGATTTAAAAAAATACGCCATCAAAATAAAGACGATAATCTAAAAAGTCAAGCCAATTTCGCGGGTTAACGGAGATTGAACGCGCATGGACGTTATAATAATATTCAGAACTATCTAATGACGCAGTTAAAAAAAATGACGCAGGAGGAAGCCCGAGCTGCCATAGCGGAGCTGAAGGCCAAGATCCAGGAGGCTGTGGCCGCGCACGACGGCGACGCGGCGGCCGAGGCCGCGGAGCAGGCGGCGGCCGAGGCGCGGGATGCGGCCGCCGGCGCCGCGCTGCAGGCTCTGCGAGACCAGCGGGAGCAGCTGCGGCGCGTGCAGGACGAGCTCGCCTACTGGAAGGCGCAGGACGACGCGTGAGTGATGCCTCATCTTGTTTCCTTCGTCTTTTCTTTACACTAATCCTGCCACTAAGCAGCAGTGCTTGCACTGTTGTGTTCCGGCGTGGAGAGCGAGACAGCCGGTGTGATTACTGGCACAAGAGGTATTCCATCTTAGCCCTCAGGGTTGGCAACGCATCTGCGATCTCTTTGGTGTTGCGGTTGTCTATAGGCGGTGGTGAACACTTCCCATCAGGTGACCCGCTTGATTGTTTGCCTTCCTAAATATTTCATAAAAATAAAAATAAAATAAAATCGTAATCTCCAATAGAACTCGTGGACGACGCAAACAAACCGTTGAGGTGACATTTCTCCATGAATTGTCACAGTAGCTTTTCGAACGCCGCTGAATCCATATGCTTCATTATTCCTTATTCTGAGCTGCATTAGGCACTGAAGTACTATGCAAATTTTGATTTTTCATCAGAAGATTAAAATCACTATTAAAAATTTTATACCTCATTTCACATTCACTTTTGTTTTCAGTTGGCGAGCGAAGCTAGCAGCAATGCACGAATACATACGTTCCCTGAAAGAGAAACTTCCGTCCGCGCTGCAGGAAGCTTACAAAGCTCGCGTCGACGTCGTGGCAGAAAGCCTCCAGCAGTGGACGCTTTGCACCGAGAATGTGCTTTGATTAGTATAAGGTGTTCCGTAGTCCTTATTTTTGTATTAAATAGTTGATAAAGAATGTTGTTTTTGTAACTCCGACCTCGACGCTAGTTGCTTCGTTTGGTAATTTCTCAATTTCGAAGTCACACAGGCTTCTCTGGACTTAATTAAAGTTGGATTTTATATTTTAACTAGCTTTTGCCCGCGACTTCGTCCGCGTAGACTTGTTTAATTGAATCAAGCAAACGTGCCCCCAACATGCAACATGCTGCCATATTTCCTGAACAAATTAATGAGAATTAGTTGCTTTGCTGCTCATGACGTCACGGCAGCGTATAACTTATCGCCATCCCGTGGGAACTATGCATTTTTACGGGATAAAAAGTATCCTATGTGTTAATCCAGGTTATAAACTATGTGTGCCAAATTTCATACAAATCCATTCAGTTTTTTTTTGCGTGATTGAGTAACAAACATCCAAACATACAAACTTTCACATTTATAATATTAGCAGGATGAGTAAAAGTTGGGTGAATAGTCCGACGCCACTTTTATCGGCGTCAGCTTGTTGACAAAATTTTCAAGAACAGTAGGCCACGTCGGGCGCGGAACCTGGTTTGACAAATATATTTCTGTAAAATTTTACTTTTTATCGCCTAAACACCGTTTATCGCCTAACTGAAGCAAATTGAGGAAGAATGTTGTTTGCGTTAACAATTGCGTACTTTCAAATACAGAAGAAAAAAAATAAACATAATTTCTTAAACCACTTTATTCGTCAACCAAGTCACCTCTTCCCTTTCAACGGTATAGTGAAATTGGACATATCCACGCTGTCAGCGACCTGCTCGCACAGCAGTTTGAAGTCTGGCTGTGCCCACGCGTGGGCGGGCGGCAACTTGGCGCGCGCCGCGGGCCTGGGCGGAGGGATTGCGGGCTTGAAGGCCATCTGAGAACCGTCGTATTGCTCGAATATCTGAACCGCTGATCTGAAATGGGTAAAATTGGTTGAAATTTCCATGTTAATTAGAAGCCGTTTTGCTGCTTGATACTGGTACCTTATATAATTCTTGAATTTTTAAATCAAAATTCAAGTTAATCTGACAACCCGCAGGAATCGAACCTCGGAGCCTGATATATTTATTTTATGTATTTTATTTATTTTATGGCTGTATTGTATAATTCTCAGCACGTGTGCTCATTTTCTTGCTTCGCTCAGTGCATCACTTTCCTACTAGTACCATGATCGGGAGACGAATATCATGGTCGTGAAAAATGCTCACCGACACTGGGACAGCAAAAAAAGTGGTACGACACTCACAGTTTGGTGTCACTTTTGGCGACGGCCTGCCTGACGGCGGGGTGGTAGTGCCGCGCCAGCGCGCTGAGCTCGGCCAGCACGGCGGAGCGCGCGTTGCAGTGCGCAGGCGCATCTAGTGTCGGGTCGAAGCGGCCCGCGCCGGACTCCGCATCGGGCTCGAATAGAGAATACACTGCTTTGCTTTGCTGTAAAGGTAGATTCACAGTTCAACTTTATCTTTTTGTATAAGGCAACCGGTTACAGTTTTACCAAAAATATATTGTACATCGGCAGTATTCGTTTGCGCAGAGAAGCGCAGACCGGTTTCCGACAGTAGCCGAACGTGCGAATAATCCATATTGTACTTTATTTGCAAGCGCAACTGGCAGAGTATTGCTTGCTATGCATTCTTAGCTTTATCCCGCTTACACAATTCGTACACTGGCGCACGGGCTATCGCCCGTTGCTGCGAAATCAATAGACCAATAAAAGCGCAAGAGTTTAGCGGGCGTAAAATTCTACTTTATCATTCGTACATCGAAATTTCTCGCGCTACTAAAATTGGTCTACTGCAGGTACATCGTGGCACAATATATTTTTGGTAATACTGTACTTTAGGTTATTCCTAGTTTTACTTTATTATACGAATGACTACAGAGCGAGCTGGGAGGGTGACATTCTGCTCTAACGAAGGGACACTTTGTCTAGACACCCTGGTACGCTTACACGCGCGCGAGCAGATCTGCGTCACCGACTGCAGCACGTGTCCAGTGTACCTGAGCGAGCTGATGCAGCAGCGCGAGGCAGGCCAGCGCGGCGTTGTGCTGCAGCTGCAGCGCGAGCGTGGCGAGGCGCTTGGCGAAGGCGGCCAGCTCGTCGGCCGACACGCGGCGCGCGCGCGAGCAGATCTGCGTCACCGACTGCAGCACGTGTCCAGTGTACCTGAGCGAGCTGATGCAGCAGCGCGAGGCAGGCCAGCGCGGCGTTGTGCTGCAGCTGCAGCGCGAGCGTGGCGAGGCGCTTGGCGAAGGCGGCCAGCTCGTCGGCCGACACGCGGCGCGCGCGCGAGCAGATCTGCGTCACCGACTCTAGCACTATTTTGGCGTCGTCGTGAGATGCCCCTGAAAGAATTATTCAAATTATTAGTCTGGGATCGAACGCGGCCGTCCTACGTCATCTTTTCGCCTAGTCCCATCGAAATGAGAAAACTATAGAACTGTGTATAACGCAGTGGCAGAGTAGCCGACCATAGTCTATTTGGTAGACTATGTTGGATAGCCTGGATAAAACTGTATGTGCCAATTGCCAAGTAAACAGCTCTGCGTATTGTACGTTTTACATTGGCGTCATAATTTTAGTTCTGCTATCCGACGCCTGTGTCGCTGCTAGTTAGAAAACTAAGTAGCACTTTATTCAATCACGATAAGATTCAAAGTTGAACCGATGGCTAAATATCGAAAGCCCCTCTTCGCCTGCTTCACCCCGTCGCAAAGTGGTGACGCTAGGCTCGTAACAATCCGAACAAGGAAGCAGATCTATTGTCTTCTTATATCGATGCCTAGTCCTCATCCCGGGCCGGCCGCACTCACCCGCGTGCACGCGCAGCATGCCGGCGTAGAGCGCGGCGTGGAAGCGGGCCGGGTCCACGTTGAGGACGTCGCCGGCGCCGGCGAGCACGGCCAGCACGCAGCGCACGCACAGCAGGCGCTCGCGCGGACCCACCAGCTCGTCCGCCGTCAGCCGCGACAGGATGGCCACCAGGTCCGAGTAGTACTCCAGGTTGATCACGTGCGTGAACCTGGGGAATAAACGAAGCGTATGTTCGATTGAGCGGACGCCCTTTCAGGGAGAGGTTTTTTATTCCTACTTTTTTTTATATAAAACAGGAAGGCAAACGAGCGAGTGGCTCACCTGATGGTGAGTGATCACCACCGCGCATAGACACTCGCGACACCAAAGGGATTCCATCTGCGCTGCCAACCTAGAAGGCCGAGATGGAATACCTCTTGTGCCAGTAATTTCACCGGCTGTCTTGTTCTTCACGCCGGAACACAACAGTGCAAGCACGGCTGCTGAGCGGCAGAATTAGCGAGCAAGATGATGGTAACGATCCGAACAGACCTTGCACAAGGTCCTACTACCCACAAACCACCTACTGTGCTATTAATATTATTCCGATGTATAGAGGTGGGCTTACTTGGCCAGCCCGTCGAGCGCCGCGGCGAGCAGCCGGGAGCCCGGCGCGGTCTTCAGCAGCCGGAAGTAGATGTGGAACACTGTCTTGGTGACCTCGGTGAGCTGCTTCCGGCGCGACACCTCGCTCTCCTGCGCTTCCGTTTCTAGGAGCTCGCGTTCTACTTCTTTCAGCTTTTTCGCTCGCTGGGGAAATAGAAAAATATTATTTAGAAGCATAATAGCGATAAAATTGTATATTAACTACTGGCGGACTCCCGCGACTTCGTTCGCGTGGAATTAGTAGCCTATGTCCGTCTGTGATAGTGTAGCTTTCTATCTGTGAAAGAGTTTTGAAAATCGATTCCGTATTTCCAGAGATGACATACATACAATCAAACAAAGTTTACCTCTTCATTATTTAGTGTAGAATACAATTCGAAATATAGTCATCATCATCATCATCAACATAGGCAAAATATAGTATAGTAGCTTAATCAGGGTGACAAGGTAATAATGAGTGGATAATACATATGTGATGTGCTGATAGGGGGCAGTCAGGAAAGTCAAAAAAGGTAAATTAGGTTTGTAAAAGTGCCACCGTCTTCGAGGTATTATATGCACAAGGTCCTATCTCACCCGCATAGGGTGACCAACCCTGAGTGCTCATTTTACAGGACATATGATCTAAAATTACAGGATCCATGGAAAAATACGGGACCAAGTTGTTTTTGGTATGGTATGGTCCTCTATTTTTCTTATTAAAACGGGGCATCCTGTAAAATACAGGACAGTTGGCCACCCCACACCCGCAAGATACCTTTTTACTTCATACACACCTTCTTCTCCTTCTTGGAGAGGTTAACGATGCGCTTCTTGTGGCGCTCCTCCTGCTTCTTCTTGCGCTGCAGGTCGGCCTCGGCGTCCAGGTCCACGTCGCGGATGCGGAGCGCCAGCAGGCAGCGCAGCGCCGCCGGCCGCAGCCGCTCGCCGCACCGCTTCGCCAGGTGGTTGATCAGCCGCACGATCTGCCGAGGGGACGCTTTGAGAGAGACCTCCCAGAGTGCGTTGCGTTTTTGAATGTGTATCAGAATTGGAAATTTTTAATAAAAGAAATTTCCCTTCTCTGACGACTCGTCCTTCCCTAGGACATACAACGGCGACATTCCAAAACTATCACTTTCAACTTGTACACCGCTCTGGTGTGTAGACGGAAACTTTGAAAAATAGTCAATTTTACAAAGCTAGCAAATTTCGAGAATATTCTTAACTTTTAAAGAATTTGCTCCAACTCTTCCATCCCTATCATTATAGGGGGTTTTGCAGACGGAAACTGCCCAAATTTTTTAATGCGGCAAATTTCAGAGAACATTATTTATGGGTACTGGACAAAGAACATACATACACTAGAAATTGACACAGACTTACATAAATACATAACATCCACAACATTCATATTTATCATACAAACATTTGCCCCTCAAACCCGCAGCCTCTACCTTCGTAGTCATGGTCCTTGACGGTTATAGGCTATACGATCGTCAAACGATAGCGTCGACTCACAGTCAGTGTGATCTCGCCCCTCGAGTCCTCCCGGAACACAGTGACGCAGCACTCGGTGGCGACGTCGGCGGCGGCCGGCAGGCGGCAGGCCAGCAGCGGCACGACGCTCTGCGCAATGTTGGTCGCGTAGTTGAAGTACGGCCGCGCCGCCAGCATGCCGCACATACAGCGTAGCGAGACCAGCGCCAGGCTCACGGTGGACTCGTCCGGCTTCCTGCGACACGGCATACCACCTCATAAACTGCGTCAGGAATTTGTTGGCCCAAAAACCAAAATGAAACATACAGTTCCCAGCAAACAACTTGAACCGTGACTGCGCAGTAGCCGTTTCTAGTACAAATCTGTATACCCAAACATACTCACACCACTCGATTTGTACTCGAGTCGTTTGCTCTTTACTTTATACCACGTAGACAACAGTTTACTCCGTGGAATTCGCTTCGTTCGTGGTAGGAGTGCCTCAACCCCAGACTACAGCAGCTGCTGGAGAGCATCTCGTGCGTGGATCCATCCTGAGCCAACTGCAGGTCATATGGGCATTTTCAAACCTACCGGTGCCTCGCATTGCATTACTTTTCACCTGCGATGTTGTAGTCAAGTTTGTAGGTTCTTGTAATAAATGTTTGTCTTACAAGGCTCAGAATTATCAGACTATGGAAGAGATGGGTCACCCGAAGCACTGCTCGCGACTTTTCCAAATGATGTCTACCGATCTAATGAGTCCTCAACCTACCACTAACAAACAAAATAGTTATATTTTAGTTGTGACTTGCTGTTTATCAAGGTTCTGTCCAAATTTCCCTATTAAAAGGCTAATTGCTAAAATCTTGAGTCACTGTTCCTTATGCATGGGGTTCCTAACGCCTTCCAATCCCGTCGGGTCTAAGTGTATCCGAAAGGACTCCTAGCAGATAAGATAACGCCTTCCAAGCCGACTTGACTGACATCTTCTTAGCACTGACCTCTTGTCCCCTTTCTTGGGCCGCAGCACCGCGCAGGCCTTCTCCAGCCTCTGTAAATACCGCTTGTAGAACTCCAGCAGCTCCTTTTCATACTTGTACAACGTCAACGTATCCTTCTTCACTGCAAACAGACAGACAATAGGCATGGAGACTAATTTGTTTTCGAAATTTAAAGAAGTCGTCAAAAGACGTAAAACAGTATTTTTACTTTTTGTATACAATTATTATTTCTTATAATAACGCGAATAGAAAAACGATGCATCGCAAGCCCCTCAAAAAGCCCCATACAAAACGGCTAAATAAGTAATTCTTGAAAACTAAAAGTGATATACTTACATATTATTAATTAAATAATTGGCGCAATCGACTTTTAAGCCTACAAATAAATTAGAAACAATTGCAGATTTTAATTGTTATTAATTAATAAAGATTTTTCTTTAACATGTCGATGTCGAGCGGTAACTTTGCTTTTATATGTGAGTGATGTTTTTCTCTAATGTAATTTATGGTGTAAGTTCATGCTATCCTACATGAGTTAAGCCTATTATATAGTGCAATATCTTTTCGGAAACATGATTGTGCAATAACGACAGGGCCATCTAAAGTGCATGTAAAATATTTAATTGGCCTAAATCGTATAATGGTTGCATTGTCACCTCGTAACAGAAATAGGTCAATTCGCCGAAAGCCCTGAAAACCCTCTAAACAGTGTGTAACGGGCATAACTCACACTTGATGTTGGAGTAGTCCTGATGGCGTATCTGGTATTCTGGCAGCACATCCTTGAACACCTCATAGGCGGACAGCGTGGCCAGCTTGCGCACCGAGTGCAGGTTCAGGGTGTCGTCTTTGAGACGTTCCTCCATCAGATACAGAATCGGATACAGGTTTTTTAGCTGAAAGAGAACCAGTTTTAAAGGATTTATTAGACCATGAACAGGGAGGCGCGGCGTAGGTCGGGCCCAATAAACTGTTTGGTTGAGGCCAGAGTCAAGACAAAGTTAAAAATAACATTATTTAGATTAGGCTTACAGGAAGAAAGAAAGGAATCTGTTTCCTAGACATTTGCCAATAGCGATGCAGTAGTAGTTTTATTATACCTTCTTCTCTGGGTCCTCAAGCAGCGATGAGCATAGGGCTCCAATCCTCAGCTTCTCATGGCTCAGCCGGTCTCTCCTTGCTGCCATCAGCTCCACCGCACCAATGACTCCGGCTTCAAGAGTAATAGTATCCTCCTCTCCAGTGCCTTCCATTCCAGAGTCTGACTCAGGGTCTGTTTCTAATTCTTCTGTTATCTTGTCTTTATGGTCTTGCTGTTGGTCTAAATCATTCTCTTGTTCTGATTCTGTGTCTGTAAGATAATCGGTTTTTGTATTTTCATTTTTAATACAAGCTTTTTAGTAAAGGGTAGGCACATACACACAGAGGCGTATTTAAAGATTTGGCCCGTCATTTAATTGAGCGTCAAAGCTATTTAGCTTTGGCGCTCAATTAAATGACGATAAAGTATTTCATTTTAGGGGCGGGTGCCGCCCCTCGCAGCCTGGCGCCCCGTGCCATGGCCTGGATGGCCCTAGGGTAAATACGCCCCAGCATACACATATTTCTCTCATTTCAAATCAACCCAACTACTAGAAGGGCGTCTATATACTTGCAAGGATTTACAAAAACATACAAACAAATTGCCAAACAAACTAACAAACACAGAAAAAAATTGGAACTAAGCAAATGCTTGATTGCAGCTGTTAATGCATTACTTATCATTATAGGTACAACTGGAAATTCTCATAAGTCTATTCAATATAATACAGTCGGCCTCAGAATTAGCTAAACACTTAAGAACCTTGTTGTAGTAACATATGAAATGAGAGTTAGTCACATCACTGACAGCGACAAGGTACTAAAATGTTCAGATACTTCTGACCATACCACATAACAATACAACATCTTTGGCAAAATCCATTTCAACCTAGAGATGGGAAAGCCATAAGAAAAATAAAAAACAATACAAACAAACTGGAACAAATTACCTTGCTACTCCGCGAAACCAGTGCCGGGCTCGTGCAAAATAGCTGCGTCTGTGCGACACATATATGTTCATGCAAAAACCCACCCTCCTCCGCTTCCACACGAAACAACATATATCACACAGACTCAACTACACACCACCACCACTAAACACTAAAACTACACGATCGACGCGCGTTTCGCCTCTATACGAGGCATCATCAAGATCAAAGAAACAGTACGACCGTTCGCTACTTGAACGAATGGCGTACTGACAAACTAAAACATTTTTCTTTAATCCCGCCTACCTCCGCCTACTACCGCTTGCCTCGTATAGAGGCGAAACGCGCGTCGATCGTGTAGTTTTAGTGTTTAGTGGTGGTGGTGTGTAGTTGAGTCTGTGTGATATATGTTGTTTCGTGTGGAAGCGGAGGAGGGTGGGTTTTTGCATGAACATATATGTGTCGCACAGACGCAGCTATTTTGCACGAGCCCGGCACTGGTTTCGCGGAGTAGCAAGGTAATTTGTTCCAGTTTGTTAATATGGACCTCCGCAAAGTAACGCCTGAATCTATTAATTATTTAAAACAATACAACATAAATAATTTTACCAACAAAAACACAAAAGTTAGTATTGTCGTAGCAGCCTAACTTATTTTGATGATTTATGCCCGAATCCAAAGCTCTGATCAGACAGTAACACCTACCCTCACATTCCTCAGTCCTTTCCATAAGTCCCTGCTTGGTTTTGATGGGCAGCAGAGCACGCAGCCTCTTGGCTGGCCTCTCTGACATCTCCTGCTCATACTTGTCTTCAACATCACTCTCGGAGCCAGAGTCACTCTCCGCACCACTGTCGCTGCCCCTCTTTTGCCTAGGGACCTTTTCTTTGTCTATTTTCCTGCGTTTCCTTGTTGCTCTGAAATGAGAGGATTAATGCTGGAGACTTGAAATTAAATCTTTATTCATTGTATGAGGTGGTTTAAAAGTTACAATAATTTATTATGTTATGAAGCTAGTATGAAGCTTGTAACATTTTTCTTCATACAATTTTAATGTCCGTCTTAAGAAAATTTATTGGAAATATAACTTTTGGGGTTAAGTCTATTAGTATTTGGGTTTGTGTGTGTGTGTGTGTGTGTGTGTGTGTGTACGACGGTTTGTGCGTATGTAAACGAATTAATTTAATTGAAAATTCACTTGTTCTGGTCATCCTTCAGTGGCACGTCAGCCAGGAACCCCGGGTTCTTCGCCAGCCGACTCAAGATGTGCTGCTTTTCCTCTTCATCCAGCATGTCTCCCCACTCGTCTGCAGACTCTTCGCTCTCGCTACTGTACTGGGGCTGGTTAGAAACCGATGGTGGATTTTGTTTCTGCGGCTTCCCGCGGTGTCTCTGCAGCTTCATCAAACCCAGCTTCTTCATCTTATTGGTCGTCTGATTATTCCGCTTTACCCTACTTATTTTCGCTTTACCCTTTTTCTGAAATAATCAAGATTTTCGGGGTTATTTTAGTTAGTTTGAAACTGTTTAAACAGTTAAAACAATACACTATTGGAGTCAAAGTTACTTACAGCCATTTTGGTGAGTTATGTGTATTAACACTGAATTTAACTGTAAAGAAAGTTAAAATTTCTAGATAACAACTACGATAAAACAACGTGCGTTTGACAAATAATTTTGTTTGACAGACAGACAAATAATTGACAGATGAAAGTGACAGCTTTGAGACATACTTCCAAATGCGCTTAGGCTTTGTACTTGTACTATAGAAATAAGAACCGAAGTTCCGTTTACTGTTAAAGTGTAAAAAGGCAAATAAAATACCAATATCATTTAACGCTTGTTCAGGCAGCTATGCAATGTCCAAAGATTGCCATATAATCTTTTTGATTTTTGATGGTACAAATAGTACAGGAAATGCACTTCAGTTAATTCTAAAATACTCCTAACTCTTTTGAATGCATTCACATCAAAATAAATGTTACACTTATTTTAAACATAAAAAAAAGCGATAGTAAAAAATATATAGAAATAATGTAATCACTTCCAATTGACCTAAACTAATTACTCGATTTTTTCTACTTTTTTGATATTAATTGGTGTGAATCTTTTTAAAAATACAATATACAAAAGTTTTCGGGTGCAAATAATAAAAACCGAACGCACACAAACTTTCTAAATGTCAGTTAGGAACGAGACCTCGAAACTTTCTAGTTTTTCTAGTTTTCTTCTATGAAGTTTCGCCTAGAGCGATTAATTGGGATCAATATCCGGCTCGCGTTCTGAATTAACCACCACTTACCATGAGAACCGTTTAAAAACTTGTTAAACAATGGTGCCCCAGCAGCAGAGACGTAGACGGCGGCGGGCCGCTTTAGCTCGGACTTCCGAGCGCCGTGTCGTGGTTGCGAGAGGAGCTGGAGGCTTCGGGTTTACTATAGCGGGGCAGCGGCCGTGTGTCGTGTCCGCGGTGGCTTCAGGAGGCCCGGCGGAGCGCGCTGGCTTACGTGCCGGGGACGCTTTGATAGCTGTTGATGGGGCGAGTGTAGCGCGCGCTCCTCACGCATCCGTAGCCAGATTGGTGGCCGCGGCGCCTGGGGCTATAGCACTGAGTGTGGCGCCACGGGAGGCTCCACCGACGGACACGGAAGACACGGAGCCCGACGAAAGAGCTCGGACGCGACGCCGGCACCCGCCGCCGCGGCGCCGCCTGCAGCCTGCCATGATGCACCACCCAGGCAAGTTGAACTTAACCAATGTATCATGACTGGTACTTTCAAATCTGGCCATATTTTTAACTTTAAAGATCGATTCTGGTTGAGAATTGTAAACAAACTTGTTTAGTTGGCAACAAGTTTCCTTAAACATGTGATAATAGCCGATGCCTACATTCAAAATCACTAAATTTTTATTCACCTATGACAATAAAATTTTGACACACACATTTATATTGCTTTGTTTATTTCTCTGGTGGTGGTATAATTAATTACATGGGTGGTACATTTTTAACATAAAACTACCGTGAAACTCGAACATATTAACATGGGTGGTACATTTGTTTTTCAAGACATTTTGGATAGGTAGCTTTGAGTGTTTGTGCCATAGCCATGTAGCAAAATAAATTCATACTAATACCTATCTATTTTTTTATGTAAGAAATGAACAACCCTTGGTATTGCTGTCCAATTTATCTATGCTATCTTGATTGAAAATATGATGACTATTTGACTAGTTTGTTTCATCTGAGCATATCCTTAGAATCTAGACATGTCAGACTTTGTTAGTTGATGATGTAATCTTGTTCAATTTGCAGATGGCTAGTCCTGCTTGGTAAATAAGTAAGTGCTGTTCAAATATTTTGCACTTATTTGTGTTGTGTCCGCACTAAAACTGTCTTATTTGTCACCAACCAACACATCAACATTTGTTTTTACAAGTTTCACAATAGCTTAACTTAGTTGTATACTTATGTGCTTTGAATGTTGCAAATCAATATTGACCCACTTCCAGTGGTAGGATTGGCTTGAATTTGGTTAACATAAGAATTCCCATGACAATGCAATAATTTTTTAAAAAAATCGTCATGATATCTTTATTTTATTTATATAGTGTAAACACTCCTTTGATTCGCACCTATAGTAAAAGTTGTTGAGCACCTAGTTTTTGTAGGATTGTCATCACTATTGCCTTGAAATAAGACTGAATATGCCCATCATTAGAAGAATGCCATGCCAACAATAGGACTGTTTGCCCTATGTGTAAGCATCCTGTGCATAGGATAAGTATGTTCTGTAACTGCACAGCAGCTAAGTTGACCTTGACAAGTTTTTAGAATCTTTTTTTATAGAAAATTGGGAAGGGGAATTGTTGGTTTCTGTTGGAAGGTGATCACCACCAGCCCATTTGTACTGCAACCAGTAACTAACTACGATGTTGCTCTACCACTAATTAATTCCTTGCTAAGGTCTGACTATTCTGACTATACCATTGCTCTGTCTGTTTGATGATAATTTTCTGTGTATGTAATGCATTAGATTTTTTTTTTTTTTACATATCTGCGATCAGTCCTTTTGCACTATAAGCAGATCTGTTGTTTGGATGAAGGGCGTGGGGAGCGCATCTCCATTGAGAACCGCTCCATAGTAAGTTCGCGCTAGCGGCCGGCATCGCGGCGTCAAGGCACGTTGCGTTCTCATTCCAGAATATCACGTCGTTTGAGGCGTTTCAAGTATTCGGGGATGGTGAGTTTTACCGCCAGCTGATTTGGGTGGTTATTTAGGCGATCTTTGTAGCGCTTCACATGATGGTCAATTTCCTCCTTTACTGTACTCATGTGCAAATGTTCATGCAATTCTGCATTTGTGATGAACCAAGGCGCATTTGATAAACTCTTTAGTATGCAATTTTGAAGACGTTGTATGATGTTTATGTTGGAAGTACATGCTGAGCCCCAGAGTTGAAGTCCGTATGTCCAGATAGGTTTGATTGTTGCCTTGTAAATAAGTAGCTTGTTGTCTAAAATAATGTAATGCATTAGATGAAAATTAAGAACAAAAATGACAATAAATTAACTAACCTAGTTAAGAATTACTGAAGATTAACACTTAGTCTTAAAATTTTCTTACCTTTTTATGATATTTTTAACATATAACTACAGTGAGACTCGGACGTATTAATAAAATGGATCACTCACGTATTTTTACGTCGAGAAATGCCCGACATGTTTCAGATCAGTCTGTGGTCCTTAATCATGAGCCCCCGTGGCGGTGGCGCGACGATCATTAATACATTTTATGATAAATAAGAAATATCTTAAAAGGTTTTCTTACTATGTATTTGTTGCTTTAGTATTGAATGTTTTACATTATATTAGTATAGTGTATGCTAACTGCTTTAGCTATAAACTATTTAGATCACTTATAATGATCAGACTGCCTATTGACGCATCTTGTATATTCTCTTAAATTGCTTTGGGTGACTAATAATAGTATTTTCTTTGTTATAAAAAGATTTATTCAATAATACACAACAATTAGAACAACAACATAAATATTAAACACAAACAAATGTTGCATGTACCTATTGCAAAAAGCAAAGGTTGTCTGGAAGAGATTGCTGCTTAATGTGATAAGACTGCCTGTTGAATCCCCTGTAAAATATCCAAGTGTTTATTTTTTTGATTTTGTTTATTTGTGAAGAGTATTTGTTGTTGTTGTTTTTGCTGTTGTACCGTTATTATAATTACTACAAGGTCTATGCCTTAATTAAGCAAAAAGCCGGTAAAGAATATTTTGATAGATTTCATCATCTTCCTTTCCTTTCAAACTAAATATAAACCTATGATATAAACATACATAATGGGAAGTACTTATCTGTCAGCAACACTGAGTAGTCAACACATATTGCTCCCAAATTTTGCTCAAAAACGATTAACATATCCTTCCAGCATGCCACGCTGCCCCCAGCACGTCAGGCGTCAACGAAATCCTTCAGAACCTCAGCCGAGTACAGCTCACGCCGACGCAGGCCGCGCGGCTCGAGTGTCGCGCCGTCGTCGGCTACCTCGGCACCATCGAGACCCCGCAGGCCGCCCCTAATGCAGCCCCTGGCAACGTCCGCAGCGCCGTCAGAAAACTGAGACAAGAAAGACGCCCCGCGGCACCCGTATTGCTCTCTGTACTGCCTAACGCGCTATATCTCAGAAGACCGAGCGGCCAAATCTTAGCTCAATACCCGAGAGAGAGAATCCTGTACGCCGGCTGCGGATCAGACGCTGACCGGAGATACTTTGGCCTCGTGACATCAGCGGAGTCTTCAGATAACGACACGGAGGCGTCTCACAGTTGCCATGTTTTCGCTGTCGACCCAAGAATGGCGGAGCATGACGCCCACGTACCAAGAGCTAGGGAGTTCCAGATTACGTGCACGAGAGATCCCGTAGCAGAGAGATGCTTAGAGTTCCCCCCTTCGGCCGAGTACGTCGTTGGCGTCGTCAAAGGAATGTATTCTTTGCCAGCTGATGATTGCAGCAGTCCCAGCTTGCAGCAGTTGTCCAAGCTCGCCATCAAAGGCGATAGTCCCGCTTTCGGCAACTTCTCCAGGTGTAACCGTGCGGTGTTCAGAGTGCCCAGAGAAAGGCGGCCGTGTCGGAACGACGACAGGGTTGACGCCCAGGAGTTCGTTGCTAATTCGCCGCAGCCGAGCAATCATAGCGAGATAACTACCACATCAAGTAACAGCGACTCTGGCATAGGCTTCCACAATGACGGCCGGAACATCGCGGACAGGATCCTCGTCGTCGATTTCGCGGGACCTCAGCCGCCTGTCAATCGATTCAGGCAGGAGATGCCGAGGCGTCCGCTAGGCTTGGTCGGCTGCAGCAGCTTCGACGCCGATGGTTCATTCCTGTCAAACACTACCCCGGTGGTAGACGGCTTCGCAGGCCAAGGCAGGCCTTTGAACTTAGATGATGTCATCCTGAATAGCGATCTCCAGCCAGTCAGGCATGTGAGCCCCCGAAATGAGGAAGACAATTACAACTATAACAACTTATATGGAAATGTCGCTTCGGGTTCTCGAAGCTTCCAAAACGGTGTGCTTTACGACCAGGTGTATACGGAAAACGAGGGACACCACTACGAGTTCGTGCCGCCACAGTTAGACATGGATATCGAAATCGATAGAGTTGCTGAAACGTTTAATTCTGTGGAGATATACGAAGAGAAGCGATCGGGCTACCGTTCAAATGAGTCAATAGAGAACATGACGGAGGTGTCAGGTACTTGTAAAAGCATGGACACAGTGTCTGTGTACTCGACGCGGAGCCACGAGGAGGCGCGGCCGGCGCTGAGGAAGCACTTGCAAGCCTCTCTGGATGACATGCTGGTGCTGGGGCTGAGGGACCCACCGCCGGTGCAGAAGGATGATGACAACTTTGTGCATCCTGCGACTGTGAAAAAGGTTTTTAGTTTTTTATTTTACTTTTGTACTTGACAAGAATACTAGTTTACAAAAGAGTTAAAATTTGAATTAGTTTTAAATTACGGGTCTATAGTTTAGTTTTTTTAGGTTGGTTCGACCTAGTTTTGGGTACATGGACCCACAGTCGTCAACTGTTGTTTTTTTACTGTGATTTAAACCCCAAAAGCGTACCTATTTCAACATTTGTTAAGATGAAAACGTTGAATCATTAGAGGCTTGGTATTATTATAAGCACATTTTAAATTGAAGTCATCACATTTGGCATACAATTTGATTTAACTTAATTAATAGTGGTAAATGTTTCGCCATTATCCATTCCAGGTTTAATTAAATGATCATGCCTGCCTGCATTGTACTGTTTCGTTAAAGCAAAGCGCTGCATTTTCACTTGTTAATTAACTCCTTCTAATATAAAAAAGCGTATCGTCCACTCAGCAAATCCGTACATAAGCATACTAAAGTACATTTGAACCAGCAATTAAACCCCCTTTAACCTCCAGATCCGCAAGCTGAAGCCGCTGAACCTGCTCTCCAAGACGAGGCACATGCTGTCGGGGCGCGAGCGCGAGAAGAAGCTGGAGGCCCGCGGCCGCGCGCTGAGCGCCAGCGCGGGCGACGTGGCCGGCGCCGCCGCGCCCGCGCTGCCCGGCGCCACCAGCGAGCCGGACCTGAGACAGGTCAGTGATCATCATAACCATGTACCTCTATTTTTCAATAGTAGTTTGTCTTTCTAACATAAAACTACCGTGAGACTCGGACATATTAATAAAACCGATCACTCACATATTTTTACGTCGAGAAAAACATATGTACATGTCGGGCATTTCTCGACGTAAAAATACGTGAGTGATCCGTTTTATTAGTAGTTTATCTACACATATATCATTAGTGCTCTATAATACGTTTAGAAACCGTAGAAAATTACCAGCGTTATTACAACCAATTTTATTATGAGAACTTTCTTATCTACCTATCCGTTAATTGCTTATATCCTAAATTGCAATTTTCCTTATTTTTCCAGCTCTTTCCTGTCACTCACATCCTGAAAAAATCCACTCCTGTCGCCTTTGACCTGCTTCAAAAATATCCCCGGCTTCATCCACCATTAAAAACAACTTATTTCGAATACAGTATTTTTATTAAAAGCCAATAGTATTTTATGCAACTGCTATATAATGAGAGGCCTTAAAACACGAGTGTGGTTTTATGAAACGAGCGTCAGCGAGTTTCATAATAGGATCACACGAGTGTTTTAAGGCCTAATTATATACAGTTGCATACATTACTTTATCTACACACATATCATGACTGCAAAAAACCGTAACAGCAAAAAACCAACAACCGAATGACAGCTAATGGCGGCCATGTATATTAAAAAGGTACTCTGTGATTCGATCTATCCTGTGGATCTATCCGTCAAAACGAACGTTTTTTTAAACCATAGACGAACGAATGAAGTCCCTATTGTGATGTCACTCGAGAACAAATGTCGTGCATTGTAATTAAAAAAAACATACTGAGTTGACGTTTTGTATCGATAACTGTTTAAATATCTGTGGATACTAGAATAGAGACCAACTTGAATTTTGACAGCTGTTCCAAGTTTATAGTATTGTATGCAACTGTTGCATAATGAGGGGTCTTAAAATACGAGTGTGGTTTTATGAAACGAGCGTCAGCGAGTTTCATAATAGGATCACACGAGTGTTTTAAGACCTAATTATGTACAGTTGCATACATTACTTTATCTACACACATATCATAAGTTCTCTATGATGGGTTCAGAAGCCATAGGGCAATGACCTGCATTGCTACTAGCTACTAGTGCTAGGTACCTATTAAATATCTATAGACTTTACACATTAAAATAATGTAATAAAAAAATAATATGAACAAATATAGAAACAAATTAGAAAAATTCTCATAATAATATTGGTTGTTATAATGCTGGTCATTACCTACGGTTTCTGAACGCATTATAGAGCATTTATGATATATGTGTAGATAAAATTCATAACGTCACGAGCAGTCACGAGATATCGGTAATGTGATGACCAGTAAAGAACAGATTTACCTACTACCACAGACAAGAAAATTCTTATAATAACATTGGTTGTAATAATGCTGGTCATTTCCTAGGGTTTTTGAACGCGTTATTGAGCCTTTACGATATGTGTGTAGATAAAATAAATTATGACATCATATGGACATCGCTTAAAGTACCGTGAGACTCGGACATACTAAGGAGACATGGAGCAACTACTAGTATGCGCTAATGAATAAATATATAGCATAAAAGATGTACTGTAACACTGTGAACGCAAATGAAACACTGTCATAACTGCGAAGCACACGTTGAATTCATTAATGAAAGTAAGAAATGTAGAACTGAGTAAAGGTAGTTTGTAGGTATTAAAGATAACACGCAGTAACTTTTCCATCTAAGGGTAATGCTTGCTGTACTTTAAGCAAATTAATAAACATTTGACGTTTGAAACTGCAAACAATGTTTAGTTTTTTTAGTGGTTTTGAAAGTTTTTTGTTGAATCATCATCATCATCATCATCATCTCAGCCACAAGAAGTACACTGTTGAACATAGGCCTCCTCCATGGATTTTCAAAGTGACCGGTTGGAAGCAGCATGCAACCAGCGCCTTCCTGCCACCTGTATGAGGTCATCGGACCATCTTGTGGCTGGTCGTCCTACGCTGCGCTTGCCAATACGCGGCCGCCATTCGAGAACTTTCCGACCCCATCGGCCATCAGCTTAGAGCTTTCATAGTTCTCCGTGCTATGTGCCCTGCCCACTGCCACTTGTTGAAACTTGCCGCCGGGCAATTCTCGACTTTAAAATACGTGGGTGAACCGTTTATATTAATATCACTTAAACCGTTTTATTTTAATGTCAGGCTCCTTGTAGTAACAAGCGACAATTCAAGACTAGCGACACGTCCCGTCTTCCCACGGGTACAATTAGAAATTAAATGTACAAAAAACCTTCCTTAAAAAATCTCTAAATGACAGTGAAAGCCGTATCAAAATCCATTGCGTGGTTTTAGAGGAGTATGCAGCCGTAGACATGAGGATAGACAGGAACGAATAGCGACTTTATTTTAAACTAAGTGGTTAAGCGCTAAAATCCTTTTTGGTCTAATGCAGTAGAGGCCTGCTCTATGGCCGAACGTAAAAAGACAATTGTCAGTCAATCATATATCGTTGTCATCTGCTGTGTTATATAACTGGTGTTGTGCTCTGATTGAAGAACTTTTAATTGCGCTGGCAAATTATCATATTGAATCAAACCGCTCCAAATCATCAGTGCTTCTGCGCCCGCAACACAGCAGTCCGCCATCCGCCATCATCATCAGGTGAGTGGGGCTCTACTGTCCAAATTCCTCATCAGATCCCGCCGCACCAGCTCCGCGCCCTGATTAACCGCATAGTATTTTTGGCTATTTATACGCCCTGACACTAAGACATAAAGAAGAAGTGTTAAAAACGATTTTAATAGTTGTAAGAGTGTTTCAGTTCTTTACTGGTAAACCAATAATTTTACAAGTCAATGCAATACAGAAAAAGAGGTAGGTACAAATAGTATTTTAAGTCAGACGAAAACAGGTGATAAGTGCCTGATGACGACTGTACATTCATTACGCTGACTGTACTTTCGTCATGCTGACTGAACTTTCATTGCTAACTGTACTTTTATTGCCGACTGTACTCGGGCAACACGGCGGCTGGACGGTCATCGCGCCCGCACCAATAATCTACCTCTAATTGGCTTCAGTGAGCACTAGTCGTACTGCAGGATGTTGGCGCTTGGAAATATTTTGTTAAAGTTGTTGAATTACATTTGTTAAGTATTTATAAGGCCATAGTTACTACTTTAAAAAATTCTCATCAAGAATGAAATATTCTCACATTGGTGGTGGTTTTATTAAAGTCATGAATGGTGTTTAATGACAAAGTCAAGACGTCGAAAATATGTACTCGTACGTCAAAATTCGCTGGGTTAAAATCCGGCGCATTGTGCTATCTGGCTGGCTCATAAACATAACGAACAATCTTTGAGTATTTAAATTTGGTTAAATTGTCTAAGCGAACAATATACTGAATATTTCTGAATGCACAAGACTGTTTGCTATTGAAAAAAATAACACGTATTAAGGCACATTATATGTATACCTCATCTGTCAAATAATAGGAATATTTGTAACTTCGACATTGGCGGAATCGCTATAATATAAAGATGGAATTTAATTAAGAATATTTGCAATTTATAATAATTCAAAAGACGATCACAAAATAATTAAAAGTCAGTCAGTAAGATTATTGTGTACCAGTCTCCAAGCCAGCCATGGTTTTTTGGCATGTTAAAAAAATCAAAACATACAAACTTAGTCATAGCATTCAGAATTCATTATTTTTATTGCACCATTTCACAAAATTTGTACAAAAGAAACCCTGACAACATACCAAAAAACCATGGCTATAGGCCTATAGGTTAAGGTTTAGACGGTGGAAAACGTTATCGCCGTTTGTATGGAAAGTGCGTTATGAGGCTGGGTACACAATTCTCTTAACCGGTTGCCGTTAAAACAGCTGATCGCAAGCCAATGCTCGCCGACCAGACTGCACTGTATCCCGTCAATTGACGTCGATCGGCGCGCGCGCCGCCTAGTCAGCCGCGCGACGAGTCCCGCACTCGGCGTCCACGCTTCCCAGTTCCCACAATAAGGGGAAAATAGTTTAAATAACTTTGGCGAACCAAAGTTAGAAGCCGAATGAGTTCCGCGCGTGAATTATGATTAGGTATTTGACTTAAACTGGCAACGTCACAACTTTTCACTTTTCTCGTGTACTTTTATTTATTATAAATAAATGAATTGCAACTCAGTAAAAGTGGACAGCAGATGGACATTAGACGGCCGGATAGCCTAGTGGTTAGTGATCCTGACTATGAAGCTAGAGGTTCCGGGTTCGATTACCGGGAGAGGCAATGTTTGTATGATGATTACGAATGTTTGTACCCGAGTCTTGGATGTATATGTATTTAAGTATGTATTTATCCTAAATAATTATGTACGTATATCCGTTGTACACATAGTAGCTCTGCTTAGTTTGGGACTAGGTCAATTGGTGTGAATTATCCTGATATATTTATTTATTTTTTATTTACATAACTTAAGCCATGATTTTTTAATATGCCGTTGTTTTGAAGATGTTCTCACTTTTATTTCGTCTGAAACTCCTTAAGTGCAAGCTTATTGCTAAATCTACGTAGAAAGTTAGATAAATCAAAAGATACAAACCTAGTTCTAAGGCATAATGACAGTCTACCAAAAAAATCGTGACTAGTTTAACCAAATATTTGTACGCTTGCTTGCATGCAATACAACACAAAACAAATACAAGAATACAAGTGCAAACAATCTATTATAGGATGATACAGTCTATGATTCGATTTGCTTACCTTTAGAAGATGAAAAATGCGCGGTGGGTAGCGCTGTTTGAGGCTGGGTTCACAATCCTATCACAAATGACCATGGCAATGATTTTTTGGTATGTTGTTATTATACCTCAGAACTGGGTTTGTATGTTTTGATTTTTTTAATATTCTTCATAGATTTGACAATATTTGCATTTTAGGACTTTCATACAAAACACAAAAGCGTCAATATTTTTGAAACTATTAAGAATATTTAAAAAATCAAAACATACAAACCTAGTGCTAGGGCATTATGATTACATACAAAAAAACATGGCTGTAGGTTAAGGTTTAGAGGGTGGAAAACGTTATCGCCGTTTGTATGGAGAGCGCTAGGTTCACACTCCTCTTAATATGACCATCGCAGAGAATGGAGTAGGATTTATTTCAATGTAACTCGTTAAATTTAGTTCTCAAGCTCGTGTTGACACAGAAAACGTTACTTCCTCGTGTGCTGAAACGTTGTGGGAACGTTGATTTATTATCTGTCGTGTCATCACCCACACGCGGTTTGTAACTAGTTCAGTTCTAGTCTAGATGAGCTATATTATTATTAGGTCAGACTAAACAGAACCCGGCTGAGAGTGAGTCGAATTCTTGCACCGAGGGTTTCGTATGATCAACATTAATTTCAATGAATGTGGCAAATATATTGAAAGAAAAAATATTTGATAAGCTAAAAAAAGACTGAAAGGACCACTTTTTTTTTTAGTTTTAAAGACGTGTTCCAATATTTGGTCTTTTGACGCGATGTTTTTTCGTTATATTTTTACCAAAGAAAGGTTTTTGCTTCGTTCGGTTTCGAATCTTTAGCGCGAGGCAGACTCATACTTGGCCATTTTTATTGTTTGTTATTTTACTTTAAAGTTGAACTATAATCGCACCAAGTTTGGTGTTTGTTCCGTTTACCGGTGTCCCGATACATCAAAAACAAAAAACCGTACAAAATATCCTCTGAAATTATAAAACTTTTTGGAAATTGAGTATCTCCAGTGTGGTGGAAAAGATAGGGGACTCTATTTCTGAGGATGAGAGGAAAACCAGCAGTAGAGAGGAAAACCAGTAGAAAACAGAATATAACGTAGAAAAATAAACCTTTCAAAACCTAGAGTCAGACCCAGTATAAACGTACCTTAAGCATAATTAAATTATGTCAATTGTTTTCACTTCTTTGTTGCATAAAAACAACTGCCGTTACCAGCAGCAATAAAGCTTGTTTATGGCAATTTTATGATGTCGACGCAGCAGGCGATTCTTGGTTCATGCGAAATTCATCTCGCTCGAAAACATCTGTTAAAAAGACCACCAAAGTCCTGCGGGGTAATTCTTACGTCAGTAGAGATTATGACTCGTATTCGACATATGCCAAAAAATGCTGTCAGATCCCTTGAAAATCTGTAATTTTTAGAAATATCTCGCATCTGTGATAACCTCGATGAACGCCAGATTCGGGACCTGCGGGGCAATTCTCGCGTCAGTAGAGATGAAGTCACACCCGACATAAGCCAAAAAGAGCTGTCAAATCCATTCATAATCTGTCATATTTTGACACATCTCGAACGTCAGATGAATCTTGATGAGCGCCAGAATTGAGGGCGTGTGCCACTACGAAACCGTCACCGTTGCCCATGGACTCTGCAATATCAGTAGAAAAGCCCGTTGCCGCCAGGAGTAAGCTCGTTTTTAGAGATCTATGATGACTGGTTTCTGGGTATTGAGCCCATTAGAATACGAATTGCTTGACCGTATGTTCCTTTCAGCTAGTCCATTAGAAAAGAGACTTAGTAATCGATAAGCGAGAAATGGCAACAGTATTGCAATGGCGCTACTTTTGCACATAAAACTAAATAGATAACAGCCAGCCCGGTAAGTGTTAATTTCACTTTTATTCTCTGATTGCGCAGTCACGATCGGCAGCACGTGTAGTCTGTGACATCATTTATGCCGCGTAACTATAATATAATATATAATATAAATTTGATTTTTGCCCTACCCGGCAGTGCCGTGCAGTCAAGAAAATCCAAACACGTACATACCACCGTAGAACCTAGTCCAAGAGACATACATGACATTTGTATGACAGCGTGGCGTTTAACGCGTCGCGTCATTGCGACAGGGTTCTAAGGTGGTACGTGAATGTATTTCCCCTACTGTACATGTTTATACGCCGAGTGTAGGTGCAGGCAGAAAATCAGCGCGGTTTACCTCGCCGCACATGCTGCGCCTGAGCCTTTTGCCACTTGAGCTTGTTCCTTGTCTTTTCTCTGGTCTGGTCTAAGAATTGTTTAATTTTAAGTTAAGTTTATCCAAATTGTGCCTTTTTTGTGGTGTAAAATTTAAACAAAAGGCGGACTTAATGCCTTAAGACATTCTTTTCCAGTCAGTTTCTATTTGAATTTTACCATAAAATCAAAAATCTTTTCTTTTTTTTTTTTCGCTGTCATTATTCTCTTTTGTGTCATTCATTACTATCATGTGTATGCACGCATATTACGTAGTGCATTTAATTTTGTACTTCTAAATATATCTTTAAAACCTTATCACACCTGAAATATTATAACTATCTTGATATCACTGTTATATTCCAAACGAGTAGGACAGTGGGGTAAAATATTTCCAGCATACCATACTTTGTATCTAAAATTTGAGATAAATCTGCATTGTTTATGGTACTAGACTAGATAAAGTTCTATTTCAGTAAAAAAATCTTTATCTTAGAATTGCCTCAGCAATCTATTTTAGTATTATCTGTACGTTATCAGTTAATTCTAGCAATACTTGGTATTCAAGGGCACTAAAAATAGAACGCTTTAGTCATCAGAAGGACACGTGTATTTATAGAAAGAAGTTCATTTGTTTTGTCTTTTATTTTGTTTTTGTTTACCAGAAAAAAGTCTATTATTAGAATGTGTTGAGTGGTATCTATGACTCAAACGGATTCGCATTTTTGCGTGGTTTTCTATTTTCATTGGCCTTCATGCCTTTTTTTTATCACGCGTTGCCAATTTTAACTTGAGTCAAGATTTTTGACATTTATCTCGAATGTGAGAGGAATCTCGATGAACGCCAGGTTTGGAGCCTGGTGTCCATCGACGGGAATAATTGAGAATATGCATGGAATTCATTAATTCCAAAAATTAAAGGAACCCTTAAAAATTTAAAACAACTATACTTTTGAAATATTGCCAATAGAATAGTAACAGCGAGCAAGACCCACCAAAACGCTCCATACAAAACGGGCGTGGACTTTGGCGTCACAGTCAACGTTGTCACTAGAAAAAATTATAGGTTTAAAACCAAGATCGCGTTTTATTTTAATACAGTCTGCTTTTAACTCATTACTGTCATACTCATACCTACATATTTTTTTAATTGTTTGTCTCGATTCAAATGAGCATACTTCACAAGCAATAAAAAAAATCTCCGTAATTTTTCTAACATTGTATCGCTGAAACTTCAAAAATATTAGTTTTTTAAACTAGGTACTTCTTTGGACCCAAATATATTTTTGATTATGACCTACAACAATCTAACAGGCTATCCCATTTGATTCGTGATGCATGTTCCCTATTGCTTTTAGCGTACACTGAAAAAAAGTGACAACCGAACTAGTTTGGTCACTCCTGATTTTAAAATTAGCAAAACTATTTGCTACTGATAAACAATTGATAATTTATTATAAGTTAATTAAGAGTTAGGTAAGGTGGAACAAATAGTTCGGTACTCATTTTTTTTGTGTAAATGGTAAACTAAACTTTGGTTACGTGTAACTAAACTGATTTTTCAGTGTAACCCTGCTCGTTTACTCTAAAATCAGGTTAACCTGTAATGTTGCATGATTGAATGAATATATAAATTGAACAAAAAAAAGTCTGAATTCAATCTTCGCCGTATCAAATGCGGTATAAAGAGGAGTAATTCGATTCGATTTATCGAAACGGTGCGATGCGCCGAGGCCGATGTTTGACCCCATTGCGCGCAAATAGAATCGGAGATGCCATTCGATACCTCCATTTATCAGAGAGTTCAAAGAAATTGGAGCACGGTATTGTCCAATTTACAAAGTTTGGTTTATATTTATTTGAGACACTAGCTTTGGCTCGCTGCTTCACTCGTGTCACACGGTTTTGCGGGTGGCAGGACCTAGGGCAGGGCCACGGAATTGCTACAACCATCTTGCTCGCTAACCCACCCGCTAAGCAGCAGTGCTTGCACTGTGGTGTTCCGGCGTGGAGAGCAAGACAGCCGATGCAATTACTGGCACAAGAGGTAAGTATTCCATCTTCGCCCTCTAGGTTGGCAACGCAGATGCAATCCCTTTGGTGTTGAGAGTGTCTATATGCGCGATGGTGATCACTTACCATCAGGTGAGCCACTTGCTCGTTTGCCTTCCTATATTGTATATATAAAAAGTAGGTAGGAATAAAAACCAACCCGCTAAGCAGCAGTGCTTCCACTGTTGTGTTTCAGCGTGGAGAGCAAGACAGCCGGTGCAATTACTGGCACAAGAGGTGTTCCATCTTAGCCTACTGGGTTGGCAAAGCATCTGCCGTCTCCTTGGCGTTACGGGTATATTTGTATAACTAATTTCATCCAAATCCGTCCACCCTTTAATGCGTGTTTGAGGAACAAACCTCCAAACATACTTTCATATTTATTAATAGGTTAGGATTTTTTCGTTTGTGTGGATGTAGTTTACGCAAATACAGGATGTAGCTTTTTAATAAAACTATCGACGGACGCTTCGATTCAATTAAGTAGCTTGCATGTGTCAGTGTAGTAAATATTTTCTCTAATTTATCCTCAGTCGGCTTTTACAAATCATTACCTTGTACAGTTCATCCACAGCGAATGACACGGGTGCTTGTTATTTGTCCGTAAAATTTCCGAGAACTCATCCTTTTGTATGAAGTTTAAACACCGAAGAGAATGGACATTATGGACAGCGTTTTCGGTCAAGCGGAGGTCGAGTTAATTTAGGCAATTCCACCCACTGCCTGTTTGCTGTGTGCGAGTTAACTGGCAAATATACTAATTTGGATCTTCCCTTTTTTACAAACGACGCGGTAATCCACACGTGGAATTTTCCGTTATCCCACAGGATCCTTGTATATTCATAAGCGTTAAGAGTAGCTTACATACTTGTATTTCATCGGACTTATGCTGCGTTTCTATATTGAAACAACGGACTGTTTTACGCTATGTTGGACTCCTAGAAAAGGCTTTTCGCTAAATAAGGGTTCTTTTTTGGCGCCAAAGTAGAATTTGGAACGTCTGTTGATACCTAGGAGGCGATCTTGAATACTGGCTGGATCGCTCTAAAGCCAAAGCCATTAAAAAAAAGTCAGCATCCCAATTTAAAAATTTATAATTTGAATTCGGAACATCAATGAGCCACGTTTCCGCATCCGATGCGGGATATTAACCTCTTTACAATCGCGAGGTCGCGTTTCGTTATCGTCCAACTCAATGAATGTCTTCATTGTGCGTTGCGTTTCGATATCAGAGTTTGTTTTTAACTGTGGTTTTTAATGACTCTGATTTTGATAATTGTCCATTTTACTAATATTAAATGTCTTTTAGTTGTTTATTGTTTCTTCTCCTGGTTTTATGGTTGATTACCGTTGCAATCTGTTTTCATGGATGTACAGTTTGTATAGTCACGAACTCCAAAGATGCAATTACTTTATTTTTGGGTCATGTATGTTATGTTGAGAATAAAGTTCATATCTATCTATCAAACACGTTAACATCCAACAATTCCCAATCTTAATAAATAGCACAACCTGAGCTGCCGAAGTTAGAAATAGAAGTTTGAAACAAAGAGTAGAGGTGAATTTAAGAAGGGTTTTTCAAGAAATTTCAACATAAAGGAAGTTAAGACGAGGGTGGAAGTTAGTACCTATATGATGCAAAATTATATACACGGCAAAGTCGCAGGCGTTAACGTGGTAAGGAAGTAAATTAAAGTATAAATAAAAACGTTTCTGTGAAGCAAGTGACGATATTATAATCTCTCAGGTCACTCATTTATTTATCAGACCGCATAATTTTGAGGTCACAAGTCAACAACGTAATGGCTACTGTAATGTTATTAGTTTGATAAAAAAATGTTTAACTCTTATAGCTTCAGACGAACTTATCATGTTTATTTTTGTCTTTTTTGCGATGCTGCGCACAAACTTGTGAAGATGATGAGTTGATATGAAAAAAAAAACGGTTTATGTCGCAAATATGGCTACAAATGTAATTCCCGACGTTTCGGACCCTTCTCGGTCCGAAATATGTCCAAATGGCGTATTTTTAAGTTGTATAATTGGCAGTTGTAAAACTTAAAAATTCGCGAGCAAAAACAGTTTATCTTTAATTGTATAAAATACGACTCATGGTGTTATTTGACAACAAAAATAACCCTATTTAAATTATTGAATGGGAATGAAAAGGCTATATTTAGTATTTCTAGCAGTTCTTTACTCAGATTTGACATTAGGTCCCTCTAAGGCCCTGCCAGCGGCCCTAACATGACAGCCCAGGTTTAGTTTAACCCCTCCCTGTGTCTCTGTCTAACTAGTGTCATAAAAAAAAGGGACGCAGATAGAGATAAACTAAACTTGGCCAGTCATGCTAGGGTCACAGGCCTTATTTGGAGCACTAAAAAATATTTACAGAAGCTAAATGTG
Organism: Ditula angustiorana; assembly: GCA_963691745.1. Taxonomy (NCBI): domain Eukaryota; kingdom Metazoa; phylum Arthropoda; class Insecta; order Lepidoptera; family Tortricidae; genus Ditula; species Ditula angustiorana. Next base: position 1,612,766 of record OY829490.1, read on the forward strand.
TGTGTTTGTTCGAGTGTATGTTTATGTGTTTAATAAATACGCGTGAAAGTAAAAACAAAACATCGTGTGTGTGTGTGTGTTAGCCGCTGCGTTCGGATTGTTCTCAGTGTTTTTGTTAGGGTTAGGATAGCCTATATTATAACAAGTCACTGTTTCAAGCCAGATAAAGGGTTTCCCAGATAGCCAATAAATCTGAGGAGTACATCTTGGTACAAGTACAGTAGGGATGCCAGATCGGAAAACTAAATTTTTGGGTGGTAGGTCCTTGTGCAAGGTCCGTCCGGATCGCTACCATCATCTTGCTCGCTAATCCTGCCGCTAAGCAGCAGTGCTTGCACTGTTGTGTTCCGGCGCGGAGAGCAAGACAGCCGTTGCAATCGCTTAGAATTAGGTGACCCGCTTGCTTGTTTGCACTCTTATTTTAAATATATATAAAAAAATCTAAATTATGTGGACATTTGCCCGAAATGTCTGGCTGTGGTGTTATTGCTTGGAGAAAGAAATATTAGGAATCAAAATAAATGTCAATAGGTAAATGCTAATTTATCTAAAGGTTGGTAACGCATCTGCAGTCTCCGTCGTGTTGAGAGTGTTTATAGGCGGTATTGATTTCTTACCACATCAGGATTATCAGGTGACCCACTTGCTGGTTTGCATTCCCATTCTATAAAAAATCTAGTGACATCGAGTAAACCTAACGTGACCATTTATTTATTTTGTCAGACCGGGACACATTTGCGGAAATATATAATAAAAAAAAGTTTTTAGTGCTTTACAAGTATTTTATTATAAAAGATGGAAAACACAAAATAATGAATGCTCTAAACACAAAATATTTAAGCTGGCATGACTTACTAACTAAGCCCCCAGTCGTGGCGTGTCGGGCCACGCATTTCGAGCGGAAAAATAAATTTTAAACTATTGTTGGGTCTGCTTGCAAAACCGGGACTATGTTGGCTTCGCTGGGGACACTGTGCCTGAAAGCGGGACTGTCCCGCCCAAACCGGGACGTATGGTCACGTTAAGTATACCCTAACTATTCAATAGGTAATTAACAATTTTAAGGTCAAACAATGTGCGTAAAATTTACGATAGCGTGTTTGTTTGAAAATGTTGTATTCCATCTGGAATCTGGACACTTGGATATAATATAAATTCAATATTGTCTCCAGACGTATTCAAACGGTCTGGTAACCCTAGTCTATGGATATTTAACAAGGAAAAACTAAGAAAGCGTCATTGTTCGACATACAACATCTCCAATACAGTGATACATCACATGGACTCATTCATTAAGATCAATCTTCCCACATTTGGTTGATTATTTACATTCTCGGTGGGAACGGGACGCCAGCAGTCTCTCTCAGGCCTCCGCTCGTGTCTGACGCGAAGTTAAACTCAATTACACTGAAAAATACGTGCTAATTATTACTGGCTGTTTCGTAACATGTTACGCGATTCTAAATCTTACTACCCATGATACAACTCTTTAGTTTGAAACGGACCGTGTTTGTGTATCCCACGTGCTCAGTTAGCGGTTGGAAAAATTCCTAATTTAAATTGGGAAAATGCAATTCGTGATTTGAATTTGGATTGTGGGGTTGTCAAGTGGAAAATATAGTTGACTTTTTTTTATTTTCGTGTTTATGGCTGAATATAAAATATAGACAAGGTTGTGTAGTGTTGTGTGTGATGACCTAAAATGGCTAACCGAGTGATGGGTTACGTTATTTGCGGGTACAACTCAGTTGATAATCTGCTGGTAAGTTAATAAATAACATAAGTAGTATTTATATTTACATTCAAGCTACTAAAGTAGCTACCTACCGTCAAAGTCACTGGACCTGAAGGGCCCGGTTGCCCTTATGAGTCATTTCTCTCTACGTTCATATGAACTATTTTACATGTAGATCGTAAGCCTGGGGGTAGGTAGGATAGTACCTCGACTATCTAACCGGTCCGACACTGCCTATCGTTAATTAAAACAATGTCTAATTGTCTCATCATCATCATCATCTCAGCCACAAGAAGTCCACTGTTGGACATAGGCCTCCTCCATGGTTTTAGAAATGACATTGAAATTGTTTTATGCCAGATATTCAACAGGACAAATAAAAATAAATCAAATGATTTTAACGGGGAATTACTTTTATACGTGTATAAATAAATAATCTACAGCAGTAATTCAATTGCTATTTTAGTTGCTCTAGTTTTTGTGGTTTTCTGTCACATTTATTAATACATTTCGCAACTAATTAGCGGTAATACCTACTTTTAATTTAGTTTAGTTCTTCCTCGCAAATAGCAAAGTGGACTCACGGAAAATGGCATTGATTTAGGTATTGCTGTTCGCTCCAATTATTACTTAACCTGTTTCCTCCATTGTTTTCTGTAACAACGCATTCATACTTAATTGGTACCATTTTAATAACTGTATTATTACAAAATATGATGGAATTTATGTTAAACAGCTGGAGACTTCCATCTGCAGCATTTTAATTAATCTGAATTAGTTTGACAATAATTCTTATCTGGCGAAGATATGATATTGCATCTACGGCTAAGTTATTGAATAGCTATTTCAAAAGTGTGTCAAGCTGGCACCTGGGGTGCAATTTTTGAATCTCACCAGGTGACTAGAGCTCACCAGAATGGCCGAATCTCTATGAAAAACAGCTATTTTCGTGAGCTTTAGTTACCCGGTGACATTCCAATGCAATTTTGTATCTCACAAGGTGACTGAAGCTCACCAAAATGGCCGCATTTCTACGAAAAACGGCCATTTTGGCGAGCTTTAGTCACCGGTGAGATTCAAAAGTCGCACTCCAGCCCCCTGTACAAGCCTGTACCACAAAAATTATAAGTGCTACAATTTGACGTAATTGTAGAATTATTCATACAAACATGTAACAAATACCTATGTTAAATTGTAGCATTCGTAAGCTTTGGTACAGGCCCCGTTGCTCAGGGCACCGCAGCCTTTAATTCCCTCTATTGAGGGAGTTGATTCACATCGCATCGCAACTGATCGTAGCTGACGCGCACAAGAGCCCGCATCGGAATAATTTGTTGGATCAAATGGCTGATCCCTATCTTTTCTGTATGTACAGACAACCAATTATTCATAGGCCACTGTAGAACCTTTTCACAGTAAATGTCACAATGACTTCTGAATACTTGTCGTACCTAATATCCCAGCGATGACACATTGCGACAACGTCCTACAGCGGTCTGTGAATCAAATTAGTTGACTGTACGAGCTTACCCGCGATTTGCCTGCGTGATCTTATTTTCTATGGATTTTACGGAATTTCACAGGTATAGAAAGTATTATATTTTTTAATTCATGATATAATCTATCCGTGTGCTAAATTTCATCTAAATCCGTCCAGCCGTCAATCAACTCAATGCGTGATTGAGGAACAAACATCCAAACATTACTTATTTCGCATTTTTAATATTAGTAACATAGTGCGACAATTCTTTAGATGTATACTATTAATCAAATTATAATACAGTCTTTTTATTAAATTACCGGTTAGATCTCGCCAAAATTGATTTATTCCGGAACTCAGATACCGAGTAGTGTAAATCAAGCAGACATAATCAATAATTGTCGTTAAGTGAATAAGATGTCTGTGCTATAACCAATTTTATAATAAAAACAAGAATCAGTTTTTCTGACATTTCCTTAGCTACGTGTCACTTTAGTCTCATATTTAAAAAACAGACTTTAGTTGGGCTTATAAAATCTGCTTTTACTCTTGCTACTGTTTAACCTACGTTAATCCAAGTGATACACTCTACCGAAAAATACGGCAATTCATTAGCGAACTCTGTAAACACTCCACAATCAAAACAGAACAGGAATGCCATAAATCCACATTTTATTTTTTCAATCTCTGACGCGGCATGTCAAGGAGCGTCTGCCCAGAAATAAGATAATCCGGGTCAGGAATAGACGCCGTGAATGAACGCGTCTATTTCTGGACGTGAATGGTATTCATTGTTTTTGACGCGGAAATGTGCAACTGCTAGCACGCAACTCACGCTAGCTTTTAAGTACTTTTAACCAGTAGGCACAGTGGGGAGATTCTCGCGTCAGTAGAGATGAAGGCATAATCGAGATATGTCGGAAATAACGGCGGGGCTAATTTCGCGTTAGTGAGATGAAGTTACATTCGAGATATTTAAAAAAAGAACTGAAATCCCGTTGACATCTGTCACTTTTTGATGCAGGTCAGAATGTAAGATAGATCTCGCATAAACTAAGAATTATTTATTTTTTTAATCTCTATTGCACAAACTTCACTATTAAATATACAAAAGGTGAACGTACTGTCTTAAGGGATTCTCTACCAGTCAACCAGTTGTAAAATTAGTGTCCAAGATTCCTTAGGAATGTGATTTTTTTTACATTTCGAATCTGCGATAAATCTCGATGTACATTGCCTGAACTTTGAAAAACGAGGTTAATATACTGGTGCCTGCGCCTATCTTCGCTTCTAAAAAAACAAACTCGAAACGGTTCCAGTCACTTGTTTAGACGTCTGATCTGCGTATCTACTGCAGCGCAGATGCACTAGATACGGCGGCCCGATCTTAGGTCGTTCACCGGAATATTTTCAGCATAAAAACAGACTATCGACTGTCACATGACACGTTTTTATTGTCTCAACCCGATTCACGTCTGACACCATTTCCACTCTATTTAATGCTTCGCTGCTCTTAAACAGCTGCTCCAAAAAGTTGACAACGCGTAGCATTTAGTCATTATAGGCTATGATAAATAAGGGATCGAGGGGTATCGTGCATGACATTCATGAGATGTAAAATCTAATACTAAAACAACACGATCTACGCGCGTTTCGCGTGTTTAGTGGTGGTGGTTTATAGTTGAGTCTGTGTGATGAATGTTGTTTCGTGTGGTAGCGGAGGAGGGTGGGTTTTTTGCATGAAAAATATCTATATCGCACAGACGCAGCTGCCGTACACGTGCACGGCACTGGTTTCGCGGAGTAGTAAGGTAATTTGTTCCAGTTTGTTGATAGGGACCTTCGCAAAGTAACGCCTGAATCTATTAATTATGTGATGTTGTCGCTATGGATAAACTCCAGCAGTGCTTGGAGATTTTTCATTACAAAGTAATTAGCTTTTGACGATCGGATAGCCTAGTGGTTAGTGACCCTGACTATGAAGCAAGAGGTTCCGGGTTCGATTTCCGGGAGGAGCAAATTTTCGTATGATGAATAAGAATGTTTGTACCCGAGTCTTGAATGTTATACGTATTAAAGTATGTACAGTCAAGGAATTAAATTTCCAACCCACCTAAGGTTCAATAGCATATAGCAAACTGTCACCATAAGAGCTATAGAGCAAGACGTTAGTTTGAAATATCGACCTTAATGCATTGCGAATGTCAGACGACATTTCAACGAAATGGGTAGGGAATTAAATTCCTTGACTGTATTTATCTATATACGTATATATATCCGTTGTCTAGTACCCATAGTACAAGCTTTGCTTAGTTTGGGACTAGGTCAATTGGTGTGAAATGTCCAGAGATATTAGCTTCCTGAGTAACATCATATCAGGTTATATGGGGATAAGATATATCTATTTCGACCATAGACAATTTTTCTCAGTTCCCTTTTTAATGGTCGGCTTTGCTGTTTGTACCGGTTCGACCCTTAATCTCGTACCTGAAACACTGAAAACCTAAATTTAACTTCTCTGCTCTCGTGACAAATGGTCATATGTTAATTTTACGCCACGTAACATTTATTGTAACAAAAGCGTGGGGTATAGTAGCGAGGAATAAATTAGACGTTAACTTTAATGATGGACTTAAGAAAACAAAAGCTAAGCGATAAATTTGACGCGAATTTGACAAGCCTGACATGTTCTAGAACATTCTTAGCACAAATTATTGTTTCCAAATTTTTCGGTACAACCTATAAGTACTTCGCTCTATTTTGGTTGAGAAATTGTAAAAAAAACTTGGTATTTAATTTAAAATTGTAATGACAACACAAAGAAAAATTAGGGCAATGGCAGGACTTGAACCTGCAACATCAGCATTCCGTGCCTTGCGTTTTGCCAGTTTCGCCACACTGCCTCAGCAATACCCTGCGAATTTTTCAATGTGCTTCGTCTTACGGTCATTACATTATTGATATTAAGGGTACAACTACCCTCGGTGTCATCTATATGAAACTTTTTAACAAGTTATCATTTTCAACTGGGTACCTTTACAGCTACCGACAGCTGACGAGAGATGGCGCCGTTTTGGTATTTAAGTTTTTTTTAAACGTGCAACCTATTAAAAAAGAGCTGCTAACAAAAGTAAAACAAAAGGTTAGTATTGCGACGCACTTATTTTCAAAATATGTGAAAAATAATTGAAAGATCTAATTTTAATGTGAGATGAATCTCGGATGATCGCAAGTATTAGGGTTTTGGTTTTTCCCTTATCTAATTTATTTCCCAGCGCACCCTGTTATTATGGCATTAGTTGGATACAGTCGCACTGCACTGAGAGATAACTTATCCTCGTGTCAGTTGCGATGGGGCCGCAATGGGTACAGCGCAAAAAGTGACCGATACAATTCTTAAAATAAATTGTTAACATTCTGATAGCCGAGTTTTCAGTGCATGAAAACAGCTATCGCGTTTTATCTACCCGATAATAAATTATTTATTACCCGGAACTGCTTCTCACATAACTAAAAAACTACAAGTTACAACATTATTTAAATCAAAAATTATGACAAAAAAAATATCGAAAAAAGCGGTAGGCATGGTACGGTCAGCCTCTTAAGTAGCTGAACATTTTAGTACCCTGTCGCTGTAAGTAATGTGACTAATTCGAGCAACTCTCATTTCATTTGTTACTAAGGCAAGGTTCCGAAGTGTTAAGCTACTTTTGAGGCTGACTGTACTGAAGACGCTGACAGCACTTGTCTGTATTACTATGCTTATCCGTTGTCCGAGAAAGCTGCCAGCTCTTCGGTCACCTGTGACGTCAACGAGCCTTTTGGGGAATTTAATGAAATAATAATAAAAATAAGTATAACTTAATTCTCCATCGAAATTTTCAATCTTGTCAAAAACTATTTGAAAACAGAAAATAAGATATCTTTTTGAATTTGTAGTTGTTGACGATGCCATTAGAGTCATGTAGGATCAAGGAATTTGATTTCCAACCCGCCTAAGATTCAATATCGTATAGCAAACTGTCACCATAAGAGCTAACTAGTGAAAGACGTTAGTTTGGCATTTCAGCGAAATGGGTAGGGAATTAAATTCTTTGACTGTACATAGTTGCAGTTGTAAGGGAGATCATACGGCTTTTCGTAAACCAAAGATTTCCTTTGGCAGGATCGGTCTTTAGGACCTAAGGATGGATTTATGAAGTGGAGCCACCAAGATTTTTTTATGTGAGTTTTGGGGGTAGATGGAGCTTAGCCCAATTTTGATTATCTGTATCAGTTAATTAAGCTATTATGCCGAGTTTGGTATCATTTCCGTATAAATTAAGGATGCCGAATTCATGTATGGGTTATAATTTGCATAATTTAGAAGTAAAATTGTGTAAAAACAACCGTATTTTTACTTGCTTGTTTGTTGCTAAAAAAATATGAGAAAAGTGTATCTTGTTTGTTCACCAAAGTGTACGTAATAATGTACGTTGTTTACCAACGCGTAATCTAAAACCTTTGAAATGATTGATTAATTGGCAAAGGTTGCCAAATTCTCAACTCGCTACATTCTCATCTCACCGTGTCCTCATCCGACGTTCTCAACATGTTCCATGGTCCATAGATAAATGGTTCTCAAATTAAATTAAAGCTCAGGGTATGCTATGTTTCTATTATATCCCCATATCGATAGTAAACGCGCAAACAAACTTTGTTTACATCCGCGCGCCTACCTGACACATGCATGCTGATGCTATTAAGTGCAGAAGTAATCAACACGTATTTAATTATTCAGTCAATATTGACCATACTTTTCAACTTAACTTTCATCGAATTATACATCACAAAGATTCAACTGTAAACCACTACTATACACTTAAAATGAAGCTGCATAATGAACAGTAGTTCTTTGCAGTGGCATTCGTAATTTCGTAACAAAATACATTGAAAATATAATTTAGCGTTTGGGGCTTCTTTATGCGATTTCCTTTAGCATCTCAAATACGAAACCGGTTCTATAGAAATACAATAAACAAAAACATGGTCTGAAAAATGTTGTCAACAACTGAATTACTGAACACATACACCCTCTCTTTCCCACTCGCATAACTTTCGGTAAGGCTATCTCCTTCCCCCGCCGTGCACCGTTGCAGGGGCTTTAACCCGTGCGATACAGTTGTTGCGGTTCTCGATACAGATACAAAATACCTCGTTAAGAGGAGTGTGAACCCAGCCCCAAAGATCGCCCCCCATACAAACAGCGATAACGTGGTCCACCCTTTAAACCTTAGCCTATGGCAATGATTTTTTGGTATCTTGTCATTATGCCTCGGAACTAGGTTTGTCCGTTTTGATTTTTTTAATATTCTTCATAGATATGTCAAAATTTGCATTAAAAAATCAAAACATACAAGCCTAGGGCATAGTAACAAGATACCAAAAAATCATGGCTACAGGTTAAAGTTTAGAGGATGGAAAACGTTATCGCCGTCTGTAGAGCGCTGGGTTCACACTCCTCTTAATGCGTTCAGTGAAAGTTATTTTAGGATAATTTACTACCTTTTGTCATGAACACTGCTCAAGGCGCGTTCGTGTTTGGCAAAATTAAACTAAACTAATTGGAACAAATTACCTTGCCTTTCCGCGAAGGCAGTTGATTGTGTGATACATTTCTTCTTTACAAAGTAGTAGTAGTATTTTCTTTATCTTTATGTAAAGATACTAGATGTCACTTATAGACGTGGACTTTAAAACAAATAAATTAAGTTTCACGCCATCTACCGGGACATGTAGGAAACGAACTTGCTTTTTTTTTTATTTGTCCCTTTTGTTATTTATTTATTATTTATTTAAATGTAATTTCGCAAAAACAATACATTTAAATGTAGAAAAGCCAGTTTTAATGTCTTAAGGGACTCAATTTATGTTCTGACACAGAATAGATATTTGGTATTTGGTTCTGGTAAGTTGGTACGGAACCCTCGTTGCGCGAGTCCGACATACGACATTTGATCTCGAGTGACATGAGAGTAGGGACTTCATTCGTTTGTCTATGATTTAAAAAAAAATCGTCTTGACGGAGGATCGAATTGTCGCCATTATTGTTGTCATTCGTTTGTTGGTTTTTGCTGTTACGGTTTTTTGCAGTTGTGATATGTGTGTAGATAAAGTAGTGTATGCAACTGTATATAATTAGCCCTTAAAACACTCGTGTTTTAAGGCCTCTCATTATATAGCAGTTGCATAAACTACTATTGTCTCCTAATGCCGAGAGTGGTAAACTTTAAGTAATCGTGCTTACTGACATTTGGCCTGACATTTGATATTACGGAGTTGCTAAAACCGGGATTAACTCTGATGGAACCACAGCCTTACTGTGTTGTCCCGTAGTAAAGTTAGCGCCACCTAACACTTAACACAAACTTGTGGCCAGAATCGGAACTAACGTTCGCCAGACCACGCGACAGTGGCGCCATTTGACACCGCCTAGTTGTAAACAGAACTGTGAACAGTGTTTGGCCCAAAAATGTAATTCGTAATGTAAATATTGAGTCTAACGGAAGTAATTTTATTTTATACTAGCTTCTGCCCGCGACTTCGTCCGCGTTGATTTGTTTAATTGAATCAAGCAAACGTGCACCCAACATGCAATCTGCAATATTTCCTGGAGAAACGAATGAGAATTAGTTGCTTTGCTGCTCATAACGTCACGGCGGCGTATAACTCACTTATCGGTATCCCGTGGGAACTATGCATTTTTACGGGATAAAAAGTATGCTATGTGTTAATCCACATTATAAACTATTTGTGTGCCAAATTTCATCCAAATCCATTCAGTTGTTTTTGCGTGATTGAGTAACAAACATCCAAACATACAAACTTTCACATTTATAATATTATATAAATATAATATAATATTAGTAGGATATAGTAGGATGACAATAGGTAACGGTGGCCTGTCAAGAAAAGCTACAAGATAAAAAGCGTAAAAGAAACGGTTGATACCTGACTTATGTATGTATGTACAGTAGGGGAAATATATTCACGTACCACCTTAGAACCCTGTCGCAATGACGCGACGCGTCAAACGCCAGGCTATGTCATACAAATGTCATGCGTATGTCTCTTCGACTAGGTTCTACTGTGGTACGTGTTTAAATTTCCTGGACTGTACCTTATTGCAACAAAAAGTACAAAATGCGGACTTAATGCCTTAAGGCATCAATAGTAGTTTGTATTAGTCAATTAGTTCTAGAAATGGGACAATACCTACCAAAATCAATTAATATATGAAATGGAATGCTTGCATCTTTTTTAATGTGTTCGAAATTGCTAATGCCACTTATTTAGGATTCCGTATCAAAATAAGTAAAAAAATAAAGGTACGACTCCGTCCGTTCGTCTGTCTGTCTGTCTGTCTGTCTGTCTGTCTGTCTGTCTGTCAGCCAGTCACAGCAGTATATTTGAATAAATACTATTGCTATCGATATGAAGTTTGAAATAGTTTAAAATATCGCTTACCCAACCTTGCTTGTAAAAAAATCGTACAATATTGTAAAAATATTTCACACCACAAAAACTTGTAAACTTTTATAAAATTTCCATAAGTTGTTTTCGTTTCTCGCCGACCAGTACTCGCCTTGTCTATGGTTGATATGTCATAAACAAAGTGCACTTTCGGCTGTTTAGACTGGCCGGAGTGAATCACCCGTGCCCTGTATAAAATTAAAAAGCTATTGATAAACAACTGTTACATACAGTCAGTTCACAGCGGGATAATTTTCGCGTCAGTAGACTTGAACCCACAATCGAGATATGTCAAAAAGAACTGTTAGAACCATGTTTAGAACCTTTTGTAATTCTTAACGTTTTGACATCTCAAATTCTACTTACCTTTATCTTTATATAGTATAAAATAAAGTCGCTATCCGGTCCTGTCTGTCCTAAATCCCTATAGTGTACGTTCGGCCATCTTCTCCTTCTAAAACACATAACAGTTTTTTGTTTTTATAAAATAGGAAGGAAAACAAGCAAGTGGGTCACCTGATGTTAAGTGATCACCACCGTCTATAGACACCCGCAATACCAAAGAGATTGCAAATGCGTTGCCAACCTAGAGGACTAAGATGGAATATCTCTCGTGCCAGTAATTACACCGGCTGTCTTGCTCTCCACGCCGGAACACAACAATGCAAGAATTGCTGCTTAGGGGCAGGCTTCGCGAGCAAGATGGTGGTAGCGATCCGGACGGACCTTGCACAAAGTCCTACCAACCGCAACATATAGAGCATACTCTGTTTAATACAAACATGAACTGCTACTAAACGACCGTTTAATTACCCCATGTACACACGGGCCGAACATGGCAGATCGGCCGATAACGCGTGGGAACTAGGCCGTATGGCGACATGAGAACGAACGGATCCGATCTTAGAGTTTCTTATGTTCGTTCCCAATATTCTCAGCAACTCATAGATCTTATTACCAACCGTTAAATTTCGACAGATTGTCTATGGGAAATCTGTCAAAAATTAAGTGTTAGTAGGGCATTTTCATTTAAAATGGTACCGTTTACCTATACTTAAGTTACATTTAAATATTGTCTACACTGTCAGTTTTGATACGAAACAAGTCATTTGACATAAATTGTCAGTTTGGTGATAGCCACTAACCTTTCGTTAACGGTACAACTTTAAATAACAGTCCCAGTAGTGCCCTACGGTAGTGTCTAATTCTGATTCAGTAAATTGTTTTAAACTTTCGCGATTTTCACACATATTAACAACGCCATCGGGACTTTAACGCGACAAAAACATTGTTACCTATATTGTGTACCTTTCTAATTCGTTTCTTTGTTTTCTTTGTATTTTTTATGTGTTGTACAATAAATAATATTTGTTGTTAATTAACCTCGACGTTTCGGCCATGTTTCAACGGCCGTGGTCACGAGTAGACTCGAAGAGGTAGAGGTAAATTAACAATGTTTCTATAGCCTAAGACACAGGCTACTTTTGTATCCTAGTTTAGGCATTTCTAATTATAAACGTGTACTAAGTATTATTTTAATTTGTAGTGAGCGCTTAGGCGTAATATTATTATGTCGAGTCAATAGTTTAGTATTTTATTAATTTTTTGTTCTGTATAGTCGACCAAGTATTTACTTGACCACTTTTGAACTTTATTCCTTTGTAATACGGTCGAAAAGTGATCAAGCAATTTCTCTGTCGACTATACAAACTAACACATAGATATTATGTAGTGCTTACTAACAATTCATCGTTTATATGTACCATGATTATTTTAATAAGAATTAGAAATTTAATTTATAGCGTTAAGTTCAGATTTAGTCGTTTTGAAGATACGGGATGTATGAGTGAGGGGTATTTCACGTTTATTTTATATAGGAATAAATAATGCCAGCTCTGTTCTCTCAATACAGACGCAGCCACAGACAAATTAAGTAATTGAGCGTTCGTCACGCCGCCATGCTCAAATGGCTGGCTTCCGGTCAACGAATCAATTTGTTTTCTAGAGTTCCGTACCTGGAGGGTGCCAATGGAATCCTTTTACCACAGTATGTTTGTACCCTGTCTGTCAGTTCGACCTGTAAAAGGTTTTATGTTGAACGGTACCATGTAGCCGTTTGAAGTTTGGACAGAGTTTAGATTACGACCTTTTTTACCGGGCTTCATCCGCGTCAATTTATTTTCTATCCTGTGTTTTAATCCAGCATAATTATGGTCTATCTATGTGCCAAATTACATCTAAATCCATCCTCCATCATCAGAGGGCCCTCATAAAAGAAACATGTTTTTTTAACGGATTTTTGTTCTTGTTCATTCATTGAGTGATTGAGTGATACAGTGCAAAGTCTATGCCATAACCTCAAATTAAAAATAAGCCGGCCAAGTGAGAGATGCGCTCACGCTGAAGATTTATTATTGTATTTAAATACATACCACTGATACCATAAATATAATTGTGCGGTAGCACAGAACTTGTATACCTATAATCTGTGAGTTCTGTGACGGAACCCTCGATGCGGGAGTCCGAGTCGTAGTTGGCCGGTTTTTCTTTCTCAGGCCATGGAATGGTTGATACAGCCAGTGTTTTTTTAGGAAAAACAAGTGATTGCGGATTGTACTGTAGATTGGTAAAGGAAGTCGTGGATGTTTTTTTAAAAAATGACGTTAAATTGTGTTGAGACAGTCCCAACACTATTCAGTCCAATAGCCATTTTATGTGAAAACCATGAATGGCACCACAATGGCTCGGTAACTTTGATACAGCATATTAAATATTGTAAAAACATGTTTTTTGCTCAAGAATGTTCTATGGATGCCATATTAAAGTTGTTACAATGAAAACAAAAAACATATTGGTTGGTAGACCCGCCTTTAAATTTGTATAGTTTTGTTTATTTTATTTTAAATAAAAATAATTTACTGAAGGTCACCTCGACCTGTATTTTTTGATTATTTTTTGTAGAATCAAAATTGTATTTTAGTGTCATTGAAAAAGGTTGGTTTTTGGTTGATTTGTTTTACTTGTATGTAAGAAACTTATGCTATTTCGATAGTTTTTTAACTAAACGTGTTTGGTTGACATTGACGTGAGACGAACAAGCCAGACGGGCGTACCCAATGATTTCAATTTATATTCGTTTTTGACAACCACAATAATAAGCAGGTAAAATTTTTTTACGGAATGAGGTGGAAAACTGGCAAGCGGGAGTTGACACTCATGGGAAGTGATCACCGCTGGCCATGAATCCAGCAACTCCAAGAGAATCAGGGTTTTAAATATCTACGTGTCCCTAGCCTATGGACAAAAATTATTACTAGACAGTATAGAGCTGTTAGAAAAATTTATTTTGTTGCTTCTAATTAAAAAAACAACTGTGCCATAGCATGCCTATGAAGTAGTGTTACATGGTGTTCAGTCTTTGTCCACGTTATACCAGACAACAGACAGACATACATCCTTACGTAAAAAATACACACTTAAATATATTGTTCGGGTACAAACATTCATATTCATCATACAAACATTTGGCCCTCCCGGGAATCGAACCTGGCACCTGTAGCTCCATAGTCAGGGCCACTAACCACTAGGCTATCCGGTCGTTAAAGTCGAAATCAAAGTCGCCGGCAAAAGCTTGTCTGGAATAAATTATAACGAGTTCCAACGTTTCACTAATTTTAATTCCGACTAGTAGGTATTCCAAGATAATTAAATTGTAGTTGAGCGTGCACATATGCGAATAACGAGCGAAAACTTAAATCGTGTTAAAAATAGTATGGCCGCGCATCTGCATGAACGTCTACAAAATCAGCATGCACATGATGCGCCGGCGCCGAATTGATTTCTTGCTTTCTAATCGATCGTGATATTCGTGACAATAGGTTCGTGATCGAGATACTAATGTCAATAATTTACTATGTAAGTAATTTAACATTTTAAAAGTTAGATTTCCTTTGAGTTTACCTTCTACATACATAAAAGTAGGTATATATGTATGTAATACTAGCGGACAGCCGCGACTTCGTTCGCGTGGAATTAGTAACCTATGTCCGTCAGGGATAGTGTAGCTTTCTATTGTTGAAAAAATTTTTAGAATCGGTTTAATAGTTCCAGAGATTACCCCCTACATACAAACAAACAAAGTTTACCTCTTTATTATTATATATTACTAGCGGACACGCGCGACTTCGTTTACGTAAAAATAGTAGCCTATGTTCGTCAGGAATAGTGTAGCTTTCTATACGTGAAAGAATTTCTAAAATCGGTTCAGTAGTTCCAGAGATTACCCCCTACATACATACAAACTAACAAAAAAACAAACAAACAAAGTTTACCTTTTTATTATATTAGTGTAGATTAGTGTAGATTAGTGTAAACAATAACTCTTTATTATCATTACAAAACAACATGAGTAGGTATAATTTAGAGTACTTAAATACACAAAGCACACAGTGGCGGTTTCATCGCTTGAAGCGATTTCTTCCAAAAGAGCTAGTGGTCTGCCCTTGAAAATGAGACCTGAAGTGCTGAATGAACGAAGTGCTGAAACGACAAGAATCACATTCCTTGCAAGTATAGTTACGTGATATGAACCGTTTTGTTTTATAAACTTGTTTTATTTCAATGATAACGAACACAATATTTACTGTACCCATGCGAAGACGGGGCGAGTCGCTAGTTATCTATACCCTGTACTGCCAACCAACTTGATTCTAAGGCTACTGTGGAACCTTTTCACAATGAATGTTACAATGAGGTCTTAATGAATGTCATAATATCCCAGCGATGACACATTGCGACAACGTTCTCCAGTGGCCTGACACAAGAGTGATATAAGATGGATAAGATAAGGTAAGATAGGATGATTTAATTTTATTCATAAAAACTTTACAGCATGAAAACATAATAACCACAAAAACTACTTACAATCTATGTAACACGTTTGCCTGAACTAGGAGATCCTGTGTTTCAGGGTAGAAGAGCTGACAAAAAAAAAACATTCAAAATTAGGTATAGACGTTCAATTCTGGTGGCGCATCAGAAAACATTTTTTTTTTGTAAAATAGGAGGGCAAACAAGCAAGTGGGTAACCTGATGGTAAGTGATCACCACTGCCTATACACATCCGCAACACCAAGGAGATTGCAGATGAGTTGCCAACCCAGGGGGCTAAGATGGAATACCTCCTGTGCCAGTAATTGCACCGGCTGTCTAGCTCTCCACGCCGGAACACAACAGTGCAAGCACTGCTGCTTAGCGGCAGGATTCGTTTTTTTTATTTAAATAACTAACATTAACAATGTATACATATAAACGTATTATTAATTACTTTAACACAACAAACAATTTTTCTGTATCTTATAGGCCGTAGTTTGGAGAGCTTGCTGCAATGCTGGAGAGTTTTCTATATGATATGAGAGAGATGCGGCTTTTGGTCCAAATGTCAGTTAATTGTCGGCGATTACCCCTCATCAACACCTAATTGGCTGATTGTCGTAATGGAGGAAGTGGCCGAATGGACACAAACTCGTTAAGAGCGCTTTAAAATTAATTTGTGGACTTTCTATTGCAAGGACAGGCCTTAAAGTTCCCATCCCATACCTACTATAATGAATACTGTAAAGTTATAATTATTTACTAGAAGTTTACATTATAAAACTGTAAAACGAAATTTATGAACGCTTATAACTAGAGAAAGGCTGCACCGATTCAATGGGGTTTAAACCAATCGTAAGAGATCACTGAACAGGCCATAGGCCATTGTAAAAAAAAAAGATTAGGCGTAGTTTATTCATTACACGGAAAACAATCGGCACAGTTACACTATGCTAGTATAAAACGGTAACTTAGTTGGGTTTAGAACTACGACCCCAAGACTTCGGTTACACGCTAATTCTGGCGTCAGTTCAGTCCATCATTCCGGTATAGTTTTGACTGATGCCAGAATGACGACAAATGGACACGGTTACGATCAGTTCAGACTGACACGACACGAGACAGGTTACACGATAATTCTCTCGTCATTCTGACCAGAATGATGGACTGAACTGACGACAGAATGAGCGTGTAACCGACGTCGAAAGACACTTGTGAAAGCGGCGCGTTTATACTTCGAATAACCCTACGCCATACTGGCAGCTACTCTTCTTTCAAGTTCTTATTTATTAATCAAAACCAATAGGTAGTCAGAGACTACGAATAATAATAATAATTCTTAGGTCAGAGAGTTACACTGCGAAAGACCTAGAGCTATTGGACCCGGCTGCTACAGTCAGTTTTTTTTATTAAAAAAAAACAATATCTCTATGGAATTTTTTAGTGAATGTATGACTATTTCGTCGTTCATTGAATTATCAATTAACTCAAAATTTATTGTATTGCTAAAACAATGCAGGAAGTGTGACAGGTTAATAACATTCCTAGCCAATGAACCATTGTTTCGAAGACTCGTCTATGTCTGATTTAAAATAAACACAATTTATAGTGTAGTATGTGTGTAATGTTAGGTTAAGCAGGTCGTATAAACAATGTAATTAATATTTATTTTGCATACGTTATTGTTATAATAAACAATAAACAGTCTTTGTTAAAGAAGCTCCTTGCTGTTGGCTGAATGAGTGCCCTACTGTGTCTGCAGGTCATGTATTCAGCCAGATTACGAGTTATTTTTAAAATATAAGGGAAAACGAGCAAGTGGGTCACCCGATGGTAAGTAATCACCACCACCCATAGAGACCCGAAACACCAAGGAGACTGTAGATGCTATACCACCCCAGAGGGCTAAAATAGAATAAATACCTCTTGTGCCATATTAATTAAATTTAATTCTTTTACAACGTTAAAGATAAAAAAGTCGAATGAAATTTCGGTTATAAAAAAATAAATAAGTAGATCTTTCAAGTTAAGTTAAGGTTTACTAGTAGATCATGCCCTTAGGCGTTTAGTCCGCCTTTTGTACGTTTAAATGTATTGCTAGTTCACAAATATTAAATAAATAAACAAAATCATCGAAGGTAGCACAAAATAATATTGAACTGAAAGTCTCGCAAAATCTGAAGCAAGCAAGAACATTGTTTTTATCATCTGTAGTAACGGCTACCGAAGTACGGTACCCTACACTGCGCATAGCCCGACATGCTCTCGCGCAGTTTTTTTTTTAAAGAAAATGACACCTCACATTTTTCATTGCATGTTAAATAGCACAACAATTGCAGTCACTGCAATGGTTTAGGAATGTCAATAATGCAATACGCAAATTGTGAATCATCGTTTCCTGTTACCAGTTGTGTATTTATACCTTATTTGACTCCAAGAAAACTCCTCTACAAACTGGAACAAATTACCTTGCTACTCCGCGAAACCAGTGCCGTGCTCGAGCAAGTTAGCTGCGTCTGTGCGTTATATATATATGTTCATGCAAAAACCCACCCTCCTCCGCTTCCACACGAAACAACATATATCATATAGACTCAACTACACACCACCACCACTAAACACTAAACAACAAGATCGACGCGCGTTTCGCCTCTGTACGAGGCATCATCGGGATCTAACAGTACGACCGTCCGCTACTTGAACGAATGGCATCACGTTTAAATCCCTTTAACGTTATAAATATGTGTGAAAATCGCGAAAGTTTAAAACAATTTAGCTTTGTAACATTCGCTAGAATGCTCATTTCAAGAATGAATGCTTAATGAAGATGGAGACCACTCTTAACTTCGGGTTTTTGATAGCACATCATATTGTACCTTTCGCTGGAAAAAAACTGTTTTGTTACACGTAACCATAGTTTCGTTTACCTATTACATAAAAAAAGTGAATACTGAACTATTTGTCACCCCCTACCTAACTCTTGATTTGTAAATAAATCATCAGTAGCAAATAGTTTTGTTAATTTAAACGAACTTTGATTACCATTAACAAAAATCATGAGTGACCAAACTAGTTCGGTTGTCACTTTTTTTCAATGTAATAGAGTATTGTTTACATGACATTTTATGTTCTTGTTTACTAAAGCCTGAAGTATCCTATAAATCTTCATATTTCTTTGTTTGTCGCTGGCTCAACATTCATCATCATCAACTTTCCATCACGAGTGTGGCGCCAACGCCGCCATATTAAAAAGAAAATGGCGTAGAAGAGACTGTGATTTCAGTACTGCTAGGAAGTGATATATTATAGTTGTAAATCATATTCATCTTAACTTGTCTTTAGTAGTAAATATTCTAACCTAAAATATCAGCTGTTGCCATCAGGATATCTTTACATAGTATAAATAAAGTGGCTAGCCTTTCCTGTCTGTCCTAAATCCTTATAGTGTATGTTCCGCCGCCTTCTCCTCCTAAACCACGCAACGGATTTTGATTCGGTTTTCACTGTCATTTTGACTTTTTTTACGGATGAATTTTATGTAAATTATATCCATATTGTACCCGCGTGAAGCCGCCGGGTCGCCAGTTTTTTTTTTTTGGCTCACGCGGATTGCGTATGTGCCACAGACGGTAAAGGTAGGGAAACGAGAGAAAACGGAAAGGGAAAGGGTCGCCAGTTATCTATAAACACAAAAACATGAAGTGGCAATTGTTATGGGTGACAGCGGTCGTGAACTATTTTTGAATTGTCCGCTGACGGTTATTTTAAAATGCAGCACTTGCACTTAGGTACTTACTATAATTTTAACATAGATTTTAGTCAATTCTTCACGCTAATTTAATGACAAAAAATATATATTAAACATGAATGCTCTTAAAGTTAGACGTGTGCAGTACTATCTTAGTCTTTTGCACAATTAATAATGACCCTTTATCACCTTATTATGTAACCTAGAAAATAATGGAGTCCGTTAACCCCTCCACCAATAAAAAACCGACATTACCGGCGTTATAATTAATGGAGGGGATGCCGAAAATAGTAGTAGGGAGCGGCGCCCGCGCAGTGCTCACGACGCACGCGCGCTATGCACAAGGATCCATACTCATTAAAGAGAATTACTAGATACATTCAGTGACGTATCGTACGATAAGTGAAATAAAAAGAACCAATTTCATTAAGAGTGATAGAGACGTTTTAATTTAGTGTCACTTAAATTTGCAATTAACGTGTATAGTGACACTGCATACAATGCGATGTCACAGTTTGTCGATTAGACGTTTTATCGATTTTATATCGATGAGTGTTGTGTTGCAGACAGTGTCATAACAGTTTTGAACTTAAAATACGACTTTATTGTCACGTTTTATTTTAAATGAATGTCGCACATTGATCATGTGGTGTCTTTTTATTGACTAGACTTTTTATCGACTTTGTATCGATTTGTGTGGGCATGTTGTGCGGGACGAACGGAGCAGTGGCGGCGATGGATCGCGCGTATATGTCGCTGCGGGTACGCAAGCCGCAAGCCAAAACTACGGTTTGTTGCACTTTCATTTGGTTAATGTCACTAATAAACATTTGATGGTAGAACGGTCCAATTACTTATGTGTCGTTAATATTGTCACAGAGGACCGTCTACGTATCCCTTAACTATCCGACTACCGCCGTAAAGAAAGGTTATTTTTATTTATAAAGATAATTTTCCACTTTCGCATCATATGAGAGGTACCCTTATAATAGCTGACTGTTAATATATGTATATCTGCTTGTGTTTTGCCTAATGTAAATTTTTCAGTAACTTTTAGGTAATAGAAACAGGTTAATGGTTTTGTTACAGTTTGTTCTTTTCGCGGCAATTGTTGCAAATGGTCATCATTAGGACTAAATTTTGGTGTAACGTGATTTTAATCGTATTATGACTTAAAAAATGTAATACCTTACAAACTCTCACCTCACCTATTATTATAAAATTATTATATTCATGTGATTAACACGGATCATTAGATATTTCTTAATTTATTTGCACGTGTTTGCAAGGTTAAAAAACAAGGCAATAAAATGCACATTTCAATGCCATATAATTTATTCAATTGAGACACTACTCTGCTCCCCTACAGCTAAAAATAGCTTTATTTACTGCATGCATACATATTAAAGTGTATAGTTATAGTACCTAACGACCAATAACTTACAGTTTCAGTCTATGCAACACTGAAATAGTTTTAGTATACGTTTTTCAAGCATTTATTTTCTCATTAACAAACCCTACAACTTTGTCCTAACATTACATGACGCCTTTCAAAGTTTTTTTGCAGTGTCATATTTACGTTGTTACGATGTCACCAAAGCAAAATGGTTGTGACACTTGGCATATCAGTGACATTTTTTAAATAAAAAAGAAGTTTATTGTCACTTTCTCCCGTATTGTCGTGTGTGTGTGTTTTAAAATACATCGGTAACTTACTCAAAAGTTACTTTTAAATAATCCGAATTAAATGTTTTTCACACGTCTAAGATCCTACCAAATTACTACTCTTCTTATTTATAGGATTTTTGTATAAATTGCACTAGATTTTACTCGCGGCGTTCCTTGCAAGGGAATTTATAAAGTTTACTCTCTTGATGGATGTATATTTTACTCGTGTGCATACATGAATTAGTCATATAGAGATATTTATTATTTATATTAAAACAAGGTAGGTACGTATGTACTTAGCTTGCCAACGTAAAATCAGTAAACAACAAGCAACAAACAATCAATAAAACCGAAGCAAACATCCTGCTGGTAATAGTTACAAAATATCGTCGTTAAACCGAACGTAATTGCTGAACTATAAAAACTATTTTGTAGGTTAACGGAACTAAAAAACAACAATAGTTCCAAAGCAAGTCTCCTAAAATTATTTGAATTATCGTAAAATGTTTTAGACGTAGGTATTATACAAGTAATCATTCTGTATAAAAGAGACCAAACTGTCTCTTTAAGCTCTTAGATCGTTGGTTCATACACAAGAAGAACCTCTGTGTCACTTTATTCAAAGTTGTACTTCATATAAAAAAAGCGTACGGTTGAATTTTGGTCTTCCTAAAAATGAAATGGAATCAGTGAAATGTCAACTAACGAAATATTACCGATACTGCATTTCCTGTCGTTATCATGAATCTCTAATGACCGGATGCCATTTTTAATTATCTGTGGTGGCATTATGTGCAGTGCCGTGGACTTATCTTTTCCTGCCTAAAACTGTCGGAGCCATAAACGAAAGACTAACATGGCGGCCCATTGATCATAATCTGTGGCGCTGCTGTGTATGGTTCATAAAAAATGCGGGAAAATTACAACGATGATATAAAGATTATAAATTTTTCATCTCGGCAGCCGTAGACAGACAAAGGATCACTTAAGTACGGTATTTTATTGTCATGTTTGTCTTTCGACATGAATGTAAATTGTAAACAAATAAAATATAAAATTGCTACGAATCATTTTATGGAAAATCCCATGAATTTCAAACAAAATTGCGGTTTTAAAACGCCGCCGTATTTCTTTCTCTCCCTCGCAGGAAAAGCAAAGGAAGCTTAGCCCATACTATCAAATTTATTTATTTTTTCTTTCAAAAGCTGACATTTCTACGGTCGAATTATGAATTTTCACCGGCGTCTGCGTTTGGTTTGTCCTCTGACTCACGTGTGCGTAACAGTTAAAAACTCGTAAACTTTTTATTGGACTCTACATTATCGTTGGCGGGATTTTCTTGCTTATTTATCGCTCCACAAATAAACACGTGTTAGAAAAACACGGTTTTTGCTTTATATATTTTGGTTTGGTTTCTAAACCTATTTCGTTCTCGGCGAAGTAGTTCGATTGTTTTGTGTCGATTAAATTGTTTTATTGTGAGAGACACGGAGAGAGAAAACGTTAAATTTTTAACCTTGGCTTATCTGCAGAAAGTATTTATTTAGGGACAAAAATATGCATTCAATTTAACAGTTTTATAACATATTTAAGGCCTCATAAAGTAGATAATGATAATACATACATGGATAATGGATAACACACAGCCCCGGCTGCTAACTTTGCCAAGTCTTACGTCAAACCGTCACGCCGTCCGGCGGTTCGACTAAGCATGACGTGCGAGAGACTCGGCGGCACAAGACAATGAAAATAAAAATTCAGTCAAATTGAGAACCTTCCCATTTTTTCTTTTAGATCGGTTAAAAATAGTCAGATTTAAAAAAAAATCTTGTAAAAACGAGTTGTCTTAGATAAACGCACAATACGTGCGTAGTAAAAAAACATGCTTTCCAAAATATCATATTTACAACAGATTAATTGTCAGTATGAGATTTGAGTCCGGTAGTTGTTCCCGAATATGAAATCAGATCAATTTAAATACGTACTAACAATTTTTTCAGTTCGATATTTCACTATAATATTATGTTTTTCTCAAAGTAAAAAAATAAAGCTTAGGCACGCCTCGCGTTCTGCCGCCATGGACAATGTCTGGAATATTTTTAAACCCGATCTATCACGCTAGTCACACACATCAATCATGCTGTGCTAAGTTTATACATGTTAAATTAAATTTAAATTAGGATTCACGTCATTAAACTGCGTTTTAAACACTTTTAGTCTTGTGTCTGCTCGTGACCACGGGCGTTATAATGCAATATGAATGAAACGGCACACTAAATAAGTATTTTGACGTGCTTAAGTACGACCCGTTTTTACCCAATTGCCGTCAGAATGAAAGGTTATTATAATGCGTGATTAATTGTGATTAGACACAAACTACTTTACGCAAAAAATACAACGAAAGCCGTTTCATTTTTAACACAATATCAATATCATACATATTCTCCGCTTAATACTTTAAAATAAATTGACAATGGCGCCTCTAAAGGGCGGGTTTTATTAAACTACTCCGATTAGATTAGCTTCCTTTACTTTTGTTTATTAGGCTGGGTTTAATAAAGTTGCGTTAGATAATATTTCGGTGAGTATTGTCAAAATTTGTACAGATATGCTAAAATTTGGTTTGACATTTGATAATCGTATAGAGCCTAGCTTTACTTTAAAAATAAAATACTGGCAGCCTATAAATGGGCCTTGCGTCTTTATTGTATCTGTGGCAGTCAGGTGCGTGCCACCTGCCCTTCGCCAGTCGGTCACGGCAGGTGAGCACCCCTGGCTTTTGGCTGTATGTCGCTACCCCCTGGCCTCGGCGAGCTGTGCGTTCCAATTTTGAATTTATCAAGTTGCGTTGTTTTTGCTAACCAAATTAATATCCGTTGGTGTTTCTGGCCAGTTTGAAATAATGCTTTTACTTTTTCTTTATAGAGATGAAATCATAACTGATAACATCTTAAAAAGATGTAATGTCAAAGGTAAGGAAAACATTGTAACATTGGCTTCTTTAATAATGGTACCGTGTTGCACATTTTCACCAAAATTCAGTAATTGAATCAAAACTAACTTTAAGATTTTAACCGTACGGTCAGCCAGAAGTAACTGAACATTTTAGTACCTTGTCGCTCTCAGTAATGTGACAAATTCAACTCTCATTCATTTCATACGTTACTACGACAACGCACTACGACGTTGACTGTATCTACATACAAAGTGACAAACAAACTTACTTGGCAAGTTGAATAAAAGCTTACAAAAGTCATTAACGTACTATATCCTTGTCGTCGCCGTAGTCGGCTAAAGGTTGAATGGGAATGGAAAGCGGCTCTACGCATGGCTAAGTGGCCAGTATGGTTGCACATCAGACGGGTCCACACCAACCGACCGGGGCCTCCAGTATAGTCGACCAAGTAATTGCTTGACCACTTTTGAACCTTATCTCTTCTTAATTACGGTCGAAAAGTGGTCAAGCAATTTCTTGGTCGACTATACATTGGGTCGTAACTATAGTTATAAACTGAGCTTCAGTTTCATACTATGTTAGTGTGAAACTGGAATTTGAGCTCGTTTACAACTACAACCCGTTAAATTTTGTCACATTTTATATGAAACATCCATCTAAACGACTGATAGGTTAATACAAACCGTTGTTTGAATATAGGAACTCGGTATAAGTTTAGTTTTCAGTAGAAAGAGGGGAATAATAACCCACGTTATGTGAATATCTGTAAGTTTGACTCAGGGAGGTGGTTTTCTAAGCGCAACAGGGCGCACTTGACGTTGAAGTAGTGCCGTCAATGCACGCGATGTCAAGAGCGAGAGAAACCTGACGCTGTAATTAGCTCCAGTTTTTTGATATGGACCTCCGCAAAGTGACGCCTGTATCTATTAATTATGTCAAGGATTGTAGTTTATGTCTTTAGGTACTTAAAAAAAGGTAAACAAAGTAGCCACGTGACTCGGCAAATCAACCAATCAAGTCAATCTTTTGGATCTGTGGAGACCCAAAAGATTGATTTGATTGGTTGATTTGCCGAGTCACGTGTCTTTTTTTTTTGATACCTTATTTTAAGTACCTAAAGACATAAACTGTGGCCCTTGACATAATTAATAGATTCAGGCGGTACATTGCGGAGGTCCATATCAAAAAAATGGATCTAATTACAGCGTCAGGTTTTGCTCGCAGAGCTCGTGAGGTCGTTGCGACCCGTGCGGTTGGTGGGGACGTTGCTCCACGACTTAGGGTCCGTTAACCCTATTATGACGGAAAACGTGTCCTGGTTGGTGCTAGCTTACTTACAATTTTAAATTAAGACGGAATTTACTTTTTTTCACTTATTGGTTCTGGCAGAATACTGGTATTCTTCACTGGTGTTGGCGTTTTTCGCTTGAATAAAATTGGTCACTGAGCTGGTAATTTATTGAATTTTTTGTTGCAGCGCATGAATGAGCAATGATTTTGTGCACTTTTTAATATATTTCTTCTGTATCTAATATATGACTAACGAATACATTTTTAGTAATTCAGTTTGTTTTGCATTTGATACTGACCTAACACTATTTTAATGACTTTTCTATTATAATGATTAGGATTTAACATTACTAACGGTTTATAAAGAGCGATTGAATTTTTAGATTCACCGCTTGAAAATATTAATCCCTAATATTATTAACTGCTGCAATACTACTGTTATATAATTAATGCAAAAGGGATTCTTAATCAATACTGTAAAACATTGTTGGGTGTTATTAAAAAGTTGACGTTGCGCAATTATCATAATGATTTTTTCTAAAAAATTTAATGTTAAAAACTGCATTTATCTTTATGCCTTCCTTCACTAGACTTCAGGGTTAATCCTGCTTGTGGGCGCTTTACTGCATAAAGCCATCCCAGCGCTCCGTAGCAATTTGCACTGGTAACAGCATTAACAGAAGTGTCCCTGAGTCATCGGGTTCATCCGCTCTGTTCGAGTCGACTGTTTAAACGCTTTACAATTTTAATAATGCTTTTGGTAAATAACCAATGACCTACATACACCCCGAGATCAATGTTGTTTGTTAGGTGTACACTTAGCTTTATTTTACCGCTAGATTTACCATGCGTTCGGATTTTTCCGGATATGTTCGGTTTCTTGGATGTTTGCCTTGAAAAAGTCCTCTCACTCGCACACATAGAAAATTGTGTACACACGCTCATTTGTTTCTTGCATAGAACTTGTATGGCGAAATACTTTATAGTAAAAAGAGAGATAATAATAATAAGGGTCAGATTAAGAAGGCGGTACTCCTGGACACGTCACGAATAGTCAGGAGATTCCTCACTCTGCGGCCCTAACCACCGGTAGCTTGAGCTCTGCCCCGGCACTCTTAAGTTAGGTTTTTAGGATGTTTCTATATTTTGTATTGATAATGTTTTATTACTTTTTATAAAAATATTGTTAAAACCTAGCCTAAGATTTTAAATAAATATACAGGAATAATAATTATAAGATAAGATAAGATCCATTTATTTCTCAACATCAGTATCAAGCAGCGCAGCTATTAGTGTTGAGCCAAAGTTAACAGCGTAAGATCATAGGAAAAACGCCAGTAAAGTTCAATAAGTTCATTATTGCATCAGAATTAAACACACACCTGGCACGCAGGATGAATACTAAACATCCGGTCTGCGTCAAATGCTCGGTAATAGGCGGGTCATACCATCTGACAGGCATTTGCCTCATCTGACAGGCATTAGCACTATTTGACAACCATTTTAGTATAGACAGGCGTGCGAACGGCACTGGCCCGAAATATTTATTCTGTTCTGTAATATATTTAAAACTAATTCAGACAACCAAATTACAGAAAGGCTCACAAAAACAAAGTTGGTTAAACTAAGCTAGAGTTTACTTAATTTACTTGAACTCTGATCTCACAACTTCTAAATATGTCAATTCACAATGAGGTCCTTTTTAAGAAACGTTCGAATACCCTCTGATCTTACATAACCGGGTTATTGTACTTTCATACTTTAGTAATTCGATATAGCCGCATTTAATGTTTTTATTTCCCCCTCAATTCTTCCAACGCCATTGTTTCGGTCCGCCCCCTCAGGAAACAAACCCTTTGGTTTTATAGAAATAACCATGAAAGGGAAGTTTGATATTTTACTCTGTGGCCAAGGTTTGATTTATCTCTCCCTGTGTCTGGAATAAATAATAGTACATAGTACTAACGTACAGACTCTTCTCTTTTTCGACTTCGTTTAAACGAATTCTAACTTTATTGACACGAGCAAAGAGTTCGTATTACTTCATACACATTCGCCAGGCGGCGTGCGTCATAAGGAACGTGCCGCCCGCGTCCGCCTTCGCCCTGCAACTCCCTGGCGACACGTTAGGGTTGCGCGGCATTCGTTTTCTATTACCTACTACATTGACACGGAGGAAGCGAGCAAGCAAGCTAACAATAAAGTACTATCAACAAAAAAATGATATTTTTTACAAAATAACTTATACTTATTTGTCTTTGGCCTTGTCTGTTTGGGAGGACATTTCTGTGTAAACATATTTAGCCATTCTTATTTCAATCAATTCTTGTTACTAAGCAACTCGGCGTCGTGTAGCATTGCTATCAGCGTAAGTTAGTTATGAAGGCTATTTGCAGCCGATGAGTAAATAATGTATTATTATAAACAATTAACGCTTAGCCCGGGATGTTGTCGCCTTTAATTCTTGGAAGCTGATCTGTAACTATGGCTTTGTGTATTTATTTTCGCTAAACCTCTGGGCTGAGACATTACGTCACGTGTTGAAGAAAACACGGTCTATTATTGTAATCGAAATTATTAATTTTAAAATTTTTTCGTTTTTCTTTTTGGATTTTTTTTGGATCCTGCCATTACCCTAATTTTTCTTTGTGTTGTTATTCATTATATATAGCATTTTAAATGTAATTTTAAAACACGGTCTATTTAGACTTGGTTTTGCAAACGCAATCTAATTTCTGATATGATTTAGCACTCATATGTTACTTTTTTTAAATAGAAAGGCAAAGAAACGAATGGGTCACCAGGGTAAGGGATCACCACAGTCCATAGACACTCGGAACACCCAGGCAGATGCGTTGCCAACCCTGAGGGCTGAGATGGAATTCCTTTTGTGCCAGTAAATTTACCGGCTGTCTTGCTCTTCACGCCGGAATATAACAGTGCACGCATCGCTGCTTAGCGGCTGGGTTACCAAGCAAGATGGTGGTAGCGATTCGGATGGACCTTGCACAACTTACTATATAAAATGAAAATGATAGGCAAGCCCTGAAATTTCAATACTGGAAATATTTTCGCCAATGACATAAAATAATGAAAGAAAGTTCGGGAACAGAACAAAAACTTTTGTTAAAATACTTAAATATAGTCTCTACTGCTGTGTAAAACGTTCGATTTTGCATTGGCACGGAGACTTTCCACTTATTTGAGGTTCTTTCGAACTAGTGGTAAATTTTCCGACAGTCATAAGTGCTTTCTGTTAGCCTAATCTGTAAGTTATCTGTAAGTTTGTGTTTGACTTTTGATTTCTCTACTATGCGAACTGTTTGTTTGAGAGTTAATAATGACAGTTTTCTTTGCAACAAAAACTAAAACAGTTAAGAATATCATCACATATTTAAATATCGAGCCTTTGGACTATTGTTAATTATTTAACACACCGTGGTTCAGTACTTAAGCGTGTTAACATTTACAAACATACCTGAACAGTTAACGGTGGCGCTCTGAGTTCGTGTTTGTAGGCAGTTGGTACGATTGCCACCAGCATTTACAAGTTTGCGTTGTAATACATAATTATGTCTATGTGCTATGACTACATTAGTATGCGAGATGCGTGCGAGTGACGCGCGCGCCCACGAGATTCACATGTGGAAATAGCAGGCTAATTTTAGTGAGGAATTCCTTAGTATTTTAGGAATACTCAACATACCGATCTAGATATTGTAGACAGTTGAATGGTAACGATTGAATGGACTTGCCGTTATTTTACTCCTACGCTAGCATTTTAGCTTGCCGCAAGCCGTAATCGCGGAATGTATTCGTGTTTTTTTTAAAGAGAGGAATATATCTGTGCCTGGATAACCAAGTGCACTCGTACACCATATGTCAGGTGACGACCACAATTGGGTATTTGACACCTTAAACCGCATGGTGTGATAGTATAAAACTGTGTGTGTGTTGTAAATCGATATTTTAAAATGATATGTGTAAAAACAAATATATAATGGTATCTATAGCGATTCAAAGGTACAAAACTTATTAAAAATAAACAGTTTAAATTTGCTGTTTCAAATAATACTCATTAGAACCCTGATAAAAAATTAAACAAGTTTTGTTTAGGTAGTACCTAACCATATAAACGCTCTTTTGAAAAAAATCGATTTTAGTTTCACGTTCCATACATTTACTAGCCAAAGTATCGAATGCCTGGACCGTCATTCTCCGTTCATGTGGCATGGATTCTTCTTTAGTCTGTCAAATGAAGGCACTTCGAGAGGCACTTATAGTCAATAAATTACAGACTTCAAGGGGATGTGACAGTTCTTTATGACACCTCTCGAAGTGCCTTCATTTGACAGACTAAAGGAAATTTATGATAAGGCGGTAATTTATAAGCATTTCTCGTTTAAAAAGGATACCAGTGTAATTTAGCTTTACTTTTCACATAATTTCCAACCGATTAACTTCATTATTGCCTACCCGTGTAATTGATAGAGATTCCTCTTTACAATTATACTTTTTGCTACCACGATTAGTTCAGCAAACTATGATTACGAGCTGTTTCTGTTAATAGCACATTCCCATCCTTGTGGGAACGCAGTTATATTGTAAAACAAATTATAGTCTGTGGTCACGAAATTCTAAGCGATTCTAAGATGCCGTGGCGCTCGCGTGTCACGCGGGCAATTTGTCTCCATCCTTAATTACCTTTTTCAGGCTTTTGTTTAAGATACGAAGTTGTCAGTCTATTAACCATTGACGTATTGAAGACATTTAGAAACCGATGAGATAGTTTTCTTTTCACAGTTTAGCTAATGACTTATTTAAATTACCAAAAAAATTGAAAATATAAAAGGTACATTAAAATTGAACCTGTCTCTCGAACCGCTGACTCTGGGCTGGGTGCTTAAAATCTCGGTGGCGTTACCTCTTTGAGTGGCTGTAGACGAAGGTACAGTCAGGGTAAGGTGGTCAAAAATAACTGAACTCGTAAAAACGAAACACATGGAAAAAATCGCAGGGTATGGTAGTTGGTAATGTGGCGAAACTGGAAAACGCAAGGCACGGATGCTGATGTTGCCGGTTCGAGTCCTGCCATTGCCCTATTTTTTCTTTGTTGTCACTATCATTTAAATTTATTTCAATGTTTAACTGAACTCGACTCTATTGGCAAATACGTTCAGATATTTTTGAACACCTTGCCAGCTTCGATATATTTGATATCTACTGACTGTACACTATTTTTTTTTTTTCGAAAATTTATTTTACTTGTTAAATTAAATTCTGTTTCTGTCTGCTACTAACTCAGAGTGGAAGAATTGGCATGTTAACAACATTTGTTTTTTTTTTTTTTATTATATAGGAAGGCAAACAAGCAAGTGGGTCACCTGATGTTAAGTGATCACCGCCGCTTATAGACACCAGCAACATCAAAGAAATAGCAGATGCGTGGCCAACCCAGATGGCTAAGATGGGATACCTCTTGTGCCAGTAATTGTACCGGCAGTTTTTCTCTCCACGCCTGAACAAAAGAGTGCAAGCACTGCTGCTTAGCGGCAGGATTAGCGAGCAAGATGGTGGTAGCGATCCGGACGGACCTTGCACAAGACCCTACCAACCGCAAAATGTGTCGTGTCTTTTAAAATTGAAATTTAAGTGTCGCAGGACGAAGGGCTACTTTACTTTAGACGTCGGTTACACGCTCATTCTGTCGTCAGTTCAGTCCATCATTCTGGTCAGAATGACGAGAGAATTATCGTGTAACCTGTCTCGTGTCCTGTCAGTCTGAACTGATCGTAACCGTGTCCATTTGTCATCATTCTGGCATCAGTCAAAACTATACCGGAATGATGGACTGAACTGACTTAGCGTGTAACCGAAGTCTTACAGCTTACCTACGGCGCTATATAAAGCATACCTAGTTCCTCACTACTGATATCACACTTCGAATTTATCCTTCGGTTTGGTTACGCGATAATTACAAATCGATTTGAACGCACGGGTCAGTTTACAGAACCTAATAAATGTGGCATTGAATAGTCGCGCCATTTGATTGCTTTTTCGGCTTTGATTATGTTACCCATACCAAATTTTAATCAACCAAAATCTTGGGATACTTTATAACAATTGAATTTATCCCAAACTAAGTAAAGCTTGTAATTATGGCTACTAAACAACGGATATACAAGCTACTATAGATAAAAACATACTGAAATACAGCATAAATATCTACGGCGCAGGTAAAAACATTTGTATTCATAAAGCAAACATTTGCTCCTCCTGGAATCGAACCCGGAACCGCTAGCTTCGTAGTCAGGGTCTTTAACCACCAGCCTATCCTGTAATGGTCTGGTTGATTATATTTTGATTATATTCATAACTTAAGGTGAAAGTAAGTATTGGTACTTTTGACTTTTAACGTGAAGTCGACCAAGTAATTGCTTTACCACTTTTGAACCCTACCCCTTTGTAATACGGTCGAAAAGTGGTCAAGGAATTTCTTGATCGACTATAACTTGTCTTTTTTTGAAAGATTTGAATTTTCTATGGTTTTAAACGAATAGCCTAGAACAGGTCAGACTAGAAAGAGTTAATTAGGCTTTTTACTAGGATGAGTTCTAGCCGTGGCTGTAGTGCCTCAGGTATTGCTGATCATTCATCAATACTGTTCTAAGAATCAGTTGTTTCTTCTTCGAAAAACTACACCAAACTTTACGTTCGAAGAAACTGCACGATTTGTTTAAAAATGGCGGCAATATTCCAGCTCCTGTTGTACTTCTGAGAAAATTTAACACAACATTTTGGAAAACGAAGATCAATAAAAGAGAACGTTTATTGTATGTATTTTCCATTAACGGTTTTCAGGAAATTTGTTATTTACGATGCTCTCAATTTGTTATTATTAGCCATTACTGTACTTGGAAATACATCAGCGATTGACCATCTGTCGGCATTCATGAAGCACGAATTTGGGCTGAAGGGAGTTTGGCTTTTCGTCGTTTTCGCAAACGGATGTTGGGCAGCCCGAAACTACGTCGCCGAAGTATAGTATAGGTTAGTAATTTGTTTAAGGTTTCAACATTAAATTCTTCTGTTCACACATTGCTGCGCCCTTCAGGCTTTCATACATGTATTTTGATGTTACGTCGACCAAGAAATTGCTTGACCACTTTTCGACCGTATTACAAAGGGACAAGGTTCAAAAGTGGTCAAGCAATTACTTGGTCGACTATACTTATACGCTTAGGATACTTACATGTGCATTGCAATTTAACAACTAGCGACCTGCTACGGATTCGCACGGGGATGTAATTGTACATTAAACCTTCCTTTAAAATCTCTATTTGTCAGTGAAAACCGTATCAAAATCTGTTGCGTGGTTTAGAAGGAGTAAGTGGCTGAAGATAATTAGGACAGACAGGAACGGATAGCGACTTTGTTTTGAAAAGAGAGGAAAAAAAAAACTGCTGAGTTTCGTGCGGCGTTTCTTCTCAGTAGTATCTTCCATTTTCCGAAGCGCTAGTAGATTCAGACATGTAAAAGAGCCTATACGGCCTACTTGCAAAATAAATTTTTCATTTTCATTTTCATTTTAACAATGGGACAACAATGATTAGCAAGAGATACATTAGGACAAACGTTACAAGTACCTACCTACAGAAGTCTCTCTTCGAACAAAAACGACGTTTAGGTGTAAGAAGCGTTCTACTATATATCTCTCTGTTTATCTTATAACTCGTAATTATTCTCATGCCCGTCAACTCAATCGCGCCGGCCCCAGTGCAGAGAAGCGTTCAACAAGTTGTAGCTTAGCGAAGTGCGCTGCGCCTGACTATACATAAATGTCATCGTATATCTACGTTTTGGAAGGTTTTCATAGAAAACAGAATTGAAGGCTGTTTATGATTCAGTGCTCGCAGCACGCTTACTCAGTTACCCTAGTTGCTTTGTCGGCTGCGCCCGCGCTGACGTCAAACGGGGTCTAACAATGGCTCGTTAGCCCCTGGTATGGGCATGGCCTCATGTATTCCGTCAGCCAGTGCTTCTTGTCACGTAGGCCACTCGGGGTTTGGGTTTAGGGATTGTTTTGTGGTATCGCCACCGCCATCTTGCTCGCTAA
Organism: Ditula angustiorana; assembly: GCA_963691745.1. NCBI lineage: Eukaryota > Metazoa > Arthropoda > Insecta > Lepidoptera > Tortricidae > Ditula > Ditula angustiorana. The sequence goes on from OY829490.1 coordinate 1,646,143, forward strand.
TCCAGCCGTTAAGCAACAGTGCTTGCACTGTTGTGTTCCGGCGTGGAGAGCAAGAGAGCATGTGCAATTACTGGCACAAGAGGTATTCCATCTTTAATTTCCTTGGTGTTGCGGTTGTATATGCGTGGTGATCACTTACCATCAGGTGACCTGCTTGTTTGCTTCCAATTTTTAATTTAAATATACATGTTTGAGTCCTAAAGTTATAGTACACGGTATATCTGTAGTACACATGGTGTCCCACGGGTATGTCACATGGAGGAATAGTAACTTAAATATTGTAGATAGAAAATTTTACTGAAAGAACACTTCATTTTGATTTTAAAAACTATTTTAACTGCCTTCAAAGAATTTTGAATAAACGCCGGTCTGAACCAGAAATCGAACCCGATAAATGGTAAAAATAGCCGCCTGCATTTTTTAATGTAAAATGATGAGTAATAATCTTGTTACGGGCTATCTCCGACCCGCGAACGATTGCAATTCGACCGACACCCAGAAGTAGATAATAACTTACATATATAACAACACATTTATATTAGAAAATCAGAAATTCCAAAACTTGGCCCCCACATATTGTTTCTAAACTTAGCCCACGAAGGAAAAACTGCTTCATCTCTGGTCTAGGCCCTAGAGATTAGACCCCTGTCTCCCTAGGCTCTATGGCAACAGAGAAGGCTCGCCTCTGCACAGCTAGCATGACAAGTCCTTTATGGATTGTCACTCAATGCGGCCTTTGTTACTAATACCCGACAAACGAAACAGCATGTCATGCTAACTTGACTAACACGCTAAAACTATTGGGTTGCGTAGGCGACTGTGACATTTTAATCTTCTCCATGCAAGTGACACTTGATTCAGCAATATTTTCATTTCGATATCACGTCTAATTAAGACTCAATCTGGCATTTATTTAGGTTGAAATTAGAAAAATGGCCGCTGTAGAAATAAATCCTTCCAAAAGCTAGTCCTTACCTGTTCTAGGAATGGTGTGGGTGCGATTACATAATCGCAAATACGTTTTTATACTTATCACTGTCCGGATTTAGGCTTCTAGTACATTACTATCGCATTACAATTTAAGGGCTTATTATACTACGCGGCATTCAGACTGTCTTAATAGTAAGCAAGTAAGCACGGCCGAACCCATTCGGTCGGTCTAATTAGACAGGCTAACTTTTATTACAGTATGCTAAATCTTAGTAAGACTGTCTGAATACCGCGTAGTGTAATAAGCCCTTTAAAGGTACGGTCGGCCTCGGAAGTAGCTGGACATTTTAGTACATTGTCGTCGTCAGAGATGTGACAAATTCGAGCAACTCTCATTTCGTTCGTTACTACGACAAGGTTCTTAAGTGTTAAGCTACTGCTGGGGCTGACTGTACATAGGATTTCACAATGGCTAATATGCTTCGACGTAAATTCATCGAACAAATCGGTGATGTACAAGACAAGCTAAATAGACGTACCGACCCAAACCGCTGCGCATATATGAAGAGAGGAATGACTGTGGAGGCGGCGAAGAAGGTTATGCCAGGATCGGGGCAAATGGCGTTTTTTTGTTTACCCTAAAGAGAAACAGACTTGAACTTATAATAAAAATGATATATGTCATCTCGTGAACAAATTATCAGCATCATATGAACACAACTGTTGCAATAGTTCCAACGCGGTAAAAAGACTTAGAAAGAGCATGAAATGTTTACCTTATTTGGCCTCTAAACACACGTTCTAAAGACTAGTAAGTTAAGTCCACCAAATTGGTTTCTGCATGGGCTGCTGAGTAATTTCAAAATGTCTCTATGACATCAAATATGTTATATGTAAGTATATATTGTTACAATGATGCCTTATAATTAGCAACAGGGTTCTGAATTCTAAAGGACCTGATTCTAAGTGGATTCAAACTTGTTAGCCGAAAAAATAAAGTAAAGACGTTTAAAAGTTGAAGCTTTAAAAGCTTTTATAAATGTAACGGTGTTAATAATGTGCAGCGAAACTGTTTCTTTTCGATAATGTTAAGAGATATGGAACAAGTTTTCGAGAAATCAGTTAAGAACGGTATGAACCTCCTACTTTACGCCCAAATTCTCCAATTTTGGGCTGCAATCGTTGTTAACAATTATAAGAGACCATACCTGAATATTTAAATTGTTATAAAATTTTTGTAACCGAAGTTCTTTTCGATTTTATTTTTAAATGTTTTAACATTGAAATTATTTAATTAAAATTGTAATGATAACACAAAGAAAAATTAGGGCAATGGCAGGACTTGAACCTGCAACATCAGCATTCCGTGCCTTGCGTTTGCCAGTTTCGCCACACTGCCTCTGCCATACCCTGCGAATCTTTCAATGTGCTTCGTCTTACGGTCATTACATTATTGATTTTAAGGGTACAACTACCCTCAGTGTCATCTATATGAAACTTTTAACAAGTTATCATATTAAAATTTAATATTTAAATTGTTTTCGAATATTTATAAATCCACTGAAAATCAGCGTCGTGTTACTCGCCCCAACAAATATGCTGAGTGGACTTCATTTTTGAATAAATGAATTTAATTATTAATTATTATTATTATTTTTAGGAATAAGCCTCAACATGATAAAAAACCCCGCCCAAATGCGAGTCGAACTCGCGCCGACCCATACAAACTTAACTTTTTGTGATGTAACTACAAATTGACGGTTTTCGGATTAATTCCTCTATTTGAGCAGTGAGACTTTGCTTCTTGCCAAATTTCGTGGTTCTAGGTCAACGAGAAGTACCCTATAGGTTTTTGATTCCCTCACGAATATATGAAAGATGCGACATAAACGGCCGTATCTTTTGATTGCGTTTAAGAGAAGTTTGATTTTTCACAGCTCCAAGGGACTGCAGACCTGAGTTTTTGATATTGATTTTAACTCGATACCACCACGCGTTTTTGAGAAAAAGGAACTTGACAGACAGACGGACAACAAAGTGATCCTATAAGGGTACCTTTTTTGAGATGCGGAACTCTAAAAATTTTGCTGTTTTCATTACGCACGCTTAGAATTAAAGAGACCCATTTCTGAATTATACACGTCCCAAAATATGACCGTAACTAAAAGACATAGGGTTTAATTTTGGGAAGTGTCATATTCAGAATTGAGTCGCTTTAATTCTAAACGTGCGATTAGTCCTTTTAAATGTAGAGTCTCAGCTTTAATTAGTCTGCCGTAGTTAGTATCTAAGCTCAATTTAGTACCTGAAGCCTAAGAGAAGACATCACTACATTTTAAATTGAAGCGATTTTCTTAAGCGCTGTCGCGATTAAGGTAAATTAACAATTACGTCATCGTGTTAAAGTCCCGTTTGAAGTTATAATAGTATTTTATCCAACTGTTGCATAATGAGGGGTCTTAAAACACGAGTGTGGTTTTATGAAACGAGCGTCAGCGAGTTTCATAATAGGATCACACGAGTGCTTTAAGACCTAATTATGTACAGTTGCATACATTACTTTATCTACAAACATATCATAAGTACTCTATGATGGGTTCAGAAGCCATAGGGCAATGACCTGCATTGCTACTAGCTACTAGTGCTAGGTACCTATTAAATATCTATAGACTGTACACATTAAAATGATGTAAAAAAAAATGAATTTGAACAAATATAGAAACAAATTAGAAAAATTCTCATAATAATATTGGTTGTTATAATGCTGGTCATTGCCTACGGTTTCTGAACGCATTAAAGAGCATTTATGATATATGTGTAGATAAATATTACTGCGATTTACGTATACTCGGAAATGGAATCAGAGATCAAAAGATGACATAATCTGGTAAATGTTATGGTCAGGTCAGAAGCAATATCATATGGTGTAAGACTTTCGCCTGAAAAATATATCAGATAAGGCTGAGCAAGGCCTGAACACATCAGGCATCGGATTGTGTCATCTATAAGAGCGGCCGTTACGTCGCGCGGGTGCACGGAGCGGGTGCGCCTCTGTCGAACAAAAGTATGAGCACCCGCGCGAGTTAGTGGACGCTCTCATAATATTTTTCTATAGGCGTGCACCCGCTCCGTGCGCTCGCGCGACTTAGCGCAGGCCCTAAACCCCAAGTTTTGATCTGGGATTTTATTTCAAAGTATAATGCGTTAATTCTCGTTAAATTTAGGTACAAATGGAGATTGGAGGAGGAAATGTACAAGCAAAACCAATGACAGTTGCTAATTAGCGGTCACAATCAGTGCTCTGTTGACAAGTCACATGCTCTATTCAACAAAATATGAATGCCTTAGCGACTGCGCGATCATTGTGTATGTTAGTTACGGCCACGCCAGATGTTATATTACATCAATAAGTATTGTTTTAGTTGAAAGAGATTGTATTTTAACAACTATATTTTCAATTTGGTTCCTTGTTGATGCTAAGATGCTAATAAATTAGTTGGTATGTCAATTTTTCACATTTTATTGCTAGATTTGAATGGTGAACCTTATGAAACTGGTAAGAATTTGTCTGTCGATATGCTCGCCCTGTACAATTCTTTATATATTTTTTTAATGAAATTCGAAGGCAAACAAGCAAGTGTGTCACCTGGTGGTAAGTGATCATCACCGCCTATAGACACTCGCAACACCAAAAAGATTGCAAATCTTTATCTTTATCTTTACATAGTATAAAACAAAGTTACTATCTGTTCCTCTCTTCCCTCATATCTTCGGCCGCTTACTCCTTCGGATTTTGATCGCTTGACGCTTTTCAGAGACCGTTTAGTCATTTTTTTTTACGGTATGTTTTTGTGTACATTTTATCCTAATTGTATCCGAAGCCGGAGTGGTTCGCCTATGCAAATCTGGTAGGAATAACCGGTTAAAACCGGTTTTTTAGAGGAAAATAACCGGTTAAACCATTTTTTTTCATAGAGTAAATAACCGGATAAACCGTTTTTTTTAGAGAAAATAACCGCGTTTGCATTTCCCTAGCTAATATGAAAGTCGAACTTGAGTTTGGCTAAAAACTACGAGCCCTAGAATATGATGCTGTAGGGTATACGCCTCTGTTCTCTCAACAAATTAACTCTTCGAGTCATTATGACTAATAATTTATAACGTAATTGATCATACAGATCATATCAATCGTCACCTATTTGTATGTCTAGTTGCTAACCCACACGTGAGACGACGACTCATTTATCTCATCTCGTTGTGACGTGCACTCACTAATTTTGGCCATCTCTCAACAAGTCTAATAGAGCCGATTTCTGCAGTGTGTGTAAAAATAGTTAAAAATGACAATCATAGGTAGGGTTGCCACCCGTACTCTAAAATAGAGTATTGTCCTCTTATTCATGTAGGCGTGCTTTATAATCTACGTAAAACTGATTGTTAAATGGCTCGTTACGGACAAATAATGGGAAAAATTAATAAATTTATACTTTTTTTATGATGTGTACTTTATTTTTGTTCTACCAAAATGAAAAAATACTTTATTCGTCCTAAAAAAGGTGGCAACCCTAATCATAGGTATAACTTCGTTATAATATAGGTTATAGCCTATACCTGGACGACTAGCGACTAGTGCAACACACCGCGACTAACATTGTCGCTCAGTAGGTCTCTTTCTAACCAGCCCAGTTGAAGAGAGACTCACTGTGCGACATGCGAGAAAATGCTAGCCGTTTTTGATTAAGTCCGTTTTTAATCCAGACACTAAGTTGACATTTTATGTCTATGTAAGTTACCTGTCAATTTGAGTTTTCGTACTAAAACAAACTCAAGGTAGTATCAAAGTTGAACCCAGTACTCATGACAAGGATGCAGCTATGCGTTGCAACAAAGATGCAAGACGTGGATGTTGGCCTTTACTCTGACGCGTTTTGTATACTCGCTGTGTTTGCTTTGGTCACTGCTCATGCGCTACATAAGTGATCCATTTAAAAAAGAACATAATGCGGCTTCGTGATTGGGTGCTAACTCGCGGCCATCCCGATCTCTGCTCGTGACCGACCAATCAGAGATCAATTGGCACTGGCGTTCTAATTTCAAATAGCTCGGTTGTACGTCGGAAAACTCGGAATTTTCCGCCTAAAACCTGTAGGTGTGGTCCAAAGTTTGTTCTGTAACAAAATTGTAATACTTACTTCATCAGTAGCATAACGAAAATAAAAATGTACCTAATTGTGATATTTTTTTACATTTTCCTTAACGGTTTTATTTGTCTACTAAATCATACAATTACACTTTGATCAGACAAAACAACTCACTTTCGTGTTGTATTAAGATGTTGACAGTTTCAAAGACAGCTATGGCAGTTTACATAACATCATATCGAGACAGTGCGGTGTTTATGTAATTAAGTATCAATTTCTTCGTTTAGTAGATTTCGTACCTCTTTCATTAAATAAACAACTACATTATTAAGATTGACGTTTTTTTTAATTACGTTATCTTAATTCAGTTTATCTACACACATATCATAAAGGCTAAATAACGCGTTCAAAAACCCTAGGTTATGACCAGCATTATTACAACCAATGTTATTATAAGACTTTTCTTGTCTGTGGTAGTAGGTAAATCTGTTCTTTATTGGTCATCACATTACCGATATCTCGTGACTGCTCGTGACGTTATGAATTTAAATTTGGAACAGCTGTCAAAATTCAAGTTGGTCTCTATTCTAGTATCCACAGATATTAAAACAGTTATCGATACGAAACGTCAACTCAGTATGATTTTTTAATTTAAACGCACGACATTTGATCTCGAGTGACATGAAAATAGCAACTTCATTCGTTCGTCTATGGTTTAAAAAAAATGTTCGTCCTGACGGATAGATCGAATCACAGAGTACTTTTTTAATATACATGGCCGCCATTAGTTGTCATTCTTTTTAGGTTTTTTGCTGTTACGATTTTTTGCAGTTATGATATGTGTGTAGATAAAGTAATGTATGCAACTGTATATAATTAGGCCTTAAAACACTCGTGTGATCCTATTATGAAACTCGCTGACGCTCGTTTCATAAAACCACACTCGTGTTTTAAGGCCTCTCATTATATAGCAGTTGCATAAAATACTATTGTATTACTGTGTATTCTTCTATGCTATACTTAATTGTTTCTCGATGATAGTTTTCAACATTTGGTAAAAAAACTGCTCTATAACCCAACACAGATTATATGAATACAAGATACTCAAACACCAACATCGATTTTGTGTAATCTCAACTAAATTCAACCAAGTTTTTCAAAAACAATAATTACTAACTATAAAAAAATGCAGTCAATCGACACTTCCATTACATTTCGTAACTGTTCAATTACACTCACGATTTACGATTACCCAACCCACAATTCAGGATTTACTAGCTTTATACTAATCTGGTACCTAACATCGTCAAGTCGTAATCGCCTCGTTAAATTGTTATTGTTGTTACATAACATACGACTACATATATAATTTCCAAATATTCTTTTGTCCGTCCATAGCTAAAGGCATTATCGTATGGAGTTGTTCCATTTATTTCTATTTTAGGTTATTTCTTTGTGTTCAAATGACATTGCAAACCATACATTGTATGGTTTGCAGACTTGGCGATGGCTTTGTTCAGCGGCCGGTTTAAACCAGCTCTTCTATTCGTATGTACAGGGTGTCCCAAAACTATGTGACATGGAGGGAATGTACCTTAACAACAACAAACAACAACAAATATTCTTTATCGTACACCACATAAAAATTCAAAGAAAACAAATTAGAAAGGTAGACAATAGGCGGTCTTATCGCTTAGGACAAACTTAAATATGGCTTAAATATGGTAGATAGGATATTTTGCTGAAAGGAGACTTTATTTCATTTTTAAAAGTTAGTAATACTGCATCCTAAGATTTTCTAAAAATTATTTGCCTCGTCTGGGAATCGAACCGACTCAAATGTGAAAAAAAAACATCTCCTATTTTTATGATGCCAATCGAACGAATGGTCAAAACAAAAAATCCTCTGAAGTAACATGGTTTCTTAAAAGAAAAGAATAAAGTAAAATGTTTCATTAAAATTTCAAGAAAATTATTTTACCGCGGACTTAATTGTTTAGCCACTTTTGAACCTTATCCTCTTGTTATTACGATCGAAAAGTGGTTAAGAGAAGTGTAAACCCACCACTCTCCATACAAACGGCGATAACGTTTTCGATCCTCTAAACCTTAGTAATGAGTTTTTTGAATGTTGTCATTATGCCCTAGAACTAGGTCTGTATGTTTGATTATTTAAATTTTTTATATAGTTTCAAAAATATTGATGGTTTTTAAAATGCAAATATTGTCAAATCTATGAAGAATAAAAAAACATCAAAACATTCCAACCTAGTTCTAAGGCATAATGACAACATACCAAAAAATCATTACCACAGATTAAGGTTTAGAGGGGGGAAACGTTGTCACCGTTTGTTTGGGGAGCGCTTTTTAGGGCTGGGTTTACACTCCTCTAAGCAATTTCTTGGTCATTTCTGGTCCTCTTAGCACTTACGATACGTATGACGTAATATTGTAGGTAACTATGACTATCTGTTGTAACGGAAAGAATCGCATTTCACATTCTGCCGATTGCAACAGCCTCTCGCTTACAGTTTACAGTTTCTTAGTACAGCGATAACGATAACCAAGCAACAAAGACTTCTCTATTACAACTTTTGTATTACCCTGCAACCTTGAGATATTATAATTAAGTGGAGGGTTAACGTTAGGCTGCGTTTCCACCAGAGATGTGCGAGGATGCGTAGCGAGGGATGTGTTGTAAGAACCAATAGAATCGCTTCATTTACCTCGCCTCGGTCAGCACAGCTCTGGTGGAAACGGCTCATTGGTTCTTTACAAACACATCCCTCGCTACGCATCCTCGCACATCTCTGGTGGAAACGCAGCCTAACGTTAACAAGATTGGCTTTTGCAGCCATCTGATGAGAGATGAGAGGGCAAGTCAATGGAGTCCTTGAACAGTAGGGGAAATACATTCACGTACCAACATAGAACCCTGTCGCAATGACGCAATGCGTTAAACGCCAGGCTATGTCATGCGTATGTCTCTTCGACTAGGTTCTACGGTGGTACGTGTTTGGATTGCCTTGACTGTACATAGCAGAAGCAGTTGTTGTTGCCGAAAACAGCTTGGAAGATGATGATATAGAATACACAAAAAAATATAACTAGAAATGTCCAATGTAGAGCAATGAAAACAGCGTTTATTTCGAATTATTCGACATTTATTTATTACACTTAGGTATAATACAGAATAAGCAATCGCATCTACCTTTCCTTTGCTTTAGGAAATATAAAATCAAAGAACTATTGTCACCAGCAAATATTTCGATCATAGTTTCAAATTAATTTCTGAATGAAACATAATAAACTCAGACGTTCCAGTAGTCCACGATATTTAATTAATTCCTTTATCATACATCGAAAAATAATATTTTTCGTATGTTTATAAACCTACGTCGCAATACAATCCAACTGCCAACCTTTAATACCCCTAAGCCAGAACGCACAAATATGTTTGTTTTGCGTGGGCTTATTCGAGTATCACTATCACTATCACATAATATATCAAGCATCGCTCAACTGTCGCTCAAATATCTTATCACTGTGTGAAATTAATTTGCATCATTCTGACGTACCGTCGACTCTTCTCTCTCCTTCGCTCTAACGGGAACTGAACGGGACGGTCGTATCGAAAGAACCACGAGTGACATCGAATCCTTTTATACTGCCGCAGTCGAGTTCAAGAACTCATATTGCACGGAAGTGTAAACGCATTCTTAGAATTGTTTCTACGTTTGCGTTCGGCATTATGAGCAGTGTTCTTTAGTGCTTAGGAAATAAAAAAAAAAGTGACGTTTGTGAATTAGTGAAGTGAAATGTTTTTAAACGCTGATTAATAACTTTTTCTGTGACGTGTTGTGATTAGAACCTAAGGTGACTTATTAAGTCTAAAGAATATTTATTTAACCTTGTTACCAAAGTGATCATTGCGTGGGACGTGATGGCAATCATCAGGGATTACCTAGGTGCTTGACCTGGTGTTAGACAGGGACAGAAGATAATTCAAACGGGATCGTACCGGGTGCGAGCGAGATGGCAAGGCTGACGACAACAGCCGCTCACCTTTGTCAGAGGCTGCAGGAGATGTATCCTCAGAAACTGCAACTGACATATAAACAGGTTTGTTCTGAAAAGTGTATTATTTCATAAACAAAAAATAATAAAAAAGACTGGTGGGCGAAACAATAGCTAAAATTATTCAAAGGCCAGCCTTATCGCTAAGCAGAGATCTCTTCCAAATAACCATAGGAAAGTCTAAATGGTGACAAGTAGACATAAGCCCGCGCTTTTTTTTGCAATAAAAATTTTGCTTGTTGCGTTTTTGTAGGGTTCCTTAGTAAACCCTTGAATGCTCAGGTACAGTTTGGACTGGTTCGTCTGTAGCTGTATTGTCACAGGTATTATATTCGCAGACATACATACATATTAGGTACAGTCAAGGAAATTGAAACACGTACCACCGTAGAACCTAAGAGACATACGCATGACATTTGTATGACATAGCCTGGCGTTTAACGCATCGCGTCATTACGATAGGGTTCTAAGGTGGTACAGCCAGCGTCAAATATACCAGAGCGGGCAAGGTGGTTAAAAATATCTGAACACGCCCGAGCGTATTTGACAATAGAGTCGAGGTCAGATATTTTTGACACCTTGCCCGCTCTGGTATATTTGACGCTGACTGTACGTGAATATATTTCCCCTATTGGAAAAAATACAGCGGTATCTTGTTTGTGCAATAACATATTTGCTTGGTTGAGGAAAATTTACCAATTACGAGATCCAAAGGTAGCTTCCCTCGCAATTGTTTCAATGCAAATATTATGTATCGTGATTGACAGGACAAAACAATAAAAAGTGGGTAAATAAGTAGTGCGAATCAGATTGTTATTTATGTAAAACATACAGGAAAATCAAGCAATAAGTTGTGGAGCAGCAATTGACAGCTTTTTTATATTTATCATCAGCCTGTCCGTTATGTTTCTTATAGCATTTCTGTTCCGTATACGATGTTTCTTAAAGTGCTGGTAGGTAATCTCGTATAACTATGTCTTTGTTTGTAGTTGGTACAGTCAAGGAAATTGAAACACGTACCACTGTTGAACCTAGTCGAAGAGACATACGCATGACATTTGTATGACATAGGCTGGCGTTTAACGCGTCGCGTCGTTCCGATAGGGTTCTAAGATGGTACGTGAATATATTTTCCCTGCTGTACATATGTCGAATGTGAGGTGCATCTTGCACAATACGCATACGAAATTGTGACCAAAGGGTGTTGTGTTCCGGAGGTTCCAGGGCAACTTGCCCACGGCGTACATGGCACCGCCGATGGCGACTCGACGGAGCCCCGCCGTGTTGTTGCCGACCTAATAGTTTTAATTTTAGAGCGCATTCGTTTTAACTGTAATGCTGTGAAATTATATTTGATTAAATAAAATAAATAATCACAATTTGAGTCCTGTATCGGAAAGTTGTAAAACTATTTGAAGGACCTTGACTGAACTGGAATTTGTTGAGCAAAATTGTGGAATAATTACTGCGCTATTGATTGAGACAACCGAACGTCTTCCAAATAACGTCTCAATTGATCGATGGTAAAAAAAAAATTACTGTAATGCGTACGCAATTATGCTAAATTTATCAACGTCATTTAACATTCTCGGACCCATGAAACCGTCATGATTTAATTATAAACCAATTCTCATTAAAAATGACGTTTCCAACGTAAAGAGATCTAATGACGCGAAGCGGTGAATCGGGGCAAAGTCCCGTTGTCCATACTTAGTGAATCCATAATCATAACAAAAAAGTCAATAAATTCAATGAATAAGATATATTTATTAATCTAATTAAAAGTAATTATTAGCCTGCAACATTGTCCTACTGTTGAACACAGACAGTCCCTCCGAATCCTTCTATCTTCAGTAATCTCTGGCCAGTCATAACACCTTCATTTTTATTTATTTTAAATGACTTTTGTATAATAATCCTTTATAAAATAATTACATTACGTACTTGATTAGTAAATTGTATAAAATTGAATAACTAAGAAAGATTTGTACACCAAAATATAAAACAAGAATTAAGCACTCTATGACATGTAACACTGTTTTGTAGTCTTGTTTAATGCAAGTAAATTGATTGGTTGATTGATTGATATCACTCCGGCATCTCCACCTTGGCCGATCGCGCCGTGGACAACCATCTTGCGGCACCCACAGGGTGGCAATATGTGTCCCATCTCCTCTGAGTGCATGCCCCAAACATGGCAAGCCCAGTTTCAATTCAACCAGGCGGCATAGAATAACGTACTTCATACAGAACGATCAGAATTCAAAATCCACACCACCCGAAAGCCTCGTCGTCGTAGTTGATTCTGAGTGTGTTTGGTTCTCTCTTGTTTTACACTACCCATTGTACTTTGGCTACTTTTCATCATATCACTTTCCAAAGGTTATCTGGAAGAGATTGCTTATTACGGACCTGCACAAAAATACGACTGAATCTATGATTATTATTTACAGCCTGTTGTTTCAGCGTGGTTTACGCTGGCACATTATGTATTAATTATGTTTTACAATTATTTATTTATTTTCACCTGTAACTCGCGTTCCTACCGTCCTACCGTTCCTACCTAACTCATTTCTCTTGAAATAAAATACGCATTGACGTAAGCATCATTTTATTTATAATTTTCTTCGTAAATCAGTCATTTTGTGACGCAAATGTCTTCCGGGCAATTTCTTTGTGTGCCCGTCTTTATTATACCTAGGCTAATTTTGTGTGCGCACGCGACGGTGGATTACCGTTTATGGTTTGTTGTGGTTTTATCTGTAATTGAGGTGTGTATCCGGATTCAAAGTAATTTCCGGAAGATTATGCTTCACTAGTTTTTACTAGTTTCTGCTGGAAGATCTAGAGGTGTTGTTGTTTGTCTTTCCGTAATGTTGGACATCATACAATAGTCACTTAAACTGAAAATGAATCGGCTGAAATGCCATCACCGTTGATTTTAAATTTCGTAATGCCGCGTTTCTAGATTCAAAGAACGTATCATTTCACCTATCGACAGTTATTTGGCATTTTTTCTATGAGAAACCTGTCAAAACTTGACGGAAGCTATCTCAGGAAGGTATGTAAAACGATCCGTTGATCGAATATGGCAACAAAATACATAAATAAAGCCTTTCATTTCATGTTCCATGCAGTTTGAAAAATTTTCACTATATTTATTGTGAAAAAGTTTCACGTTTGTTTATTTTATTGTACAAATCATTCGTCAGTTCAATCACTGAGGCTTATTTAGATTTACTTTAAAATGACAGTCTTAATATCATTAGTCATACTTAATATTTATTGTAATAAACCGCTTGTAACCCACCCATATTTAGCTTTGATAAACCTGCGCTAGTTAGTTTATTAATAAATAATACTTAAGGTAAAATAAGTTACGAGGCGCAAAACGACAAACTAATTTGATCACAACAAGTTTTTCGTTGTAGTATTTTTTGAAAACGAATTTATTTACTAATAATAGTTTAATAGAATAGAATCAATAGAACCATTTATTTCATGCTGCATAGGCCCATAGAAAAATACCTTAAAGACTAAGATACATAATTATAAAACAAAACATTAAAATTAGCACGTTACTTCGGCGACGTGTGACCTAGTTTCGGGGTGTCCAGCAACCGTTCGCGAAAACGACGGAAAGCGGCTCCCTTCGGCCAGAATTCCTGCTTCACGAAGATCGACAGGAGAGTTTAAGGCACTCATCTTTCTATTGTTAAAACAGTGAAGTTAAGTTACATTTATTAAGTTGGTTATTCCACAGATATCTGTATCTGTAGATCATTCCTTAATGACATCATATTTTTGACGAACTGTTATGTCTTCGTCATCTTGCGGTTAACATGAAAGATTCACTTTTTCTCAATATAAAGAACGTGTTTGTACATTGTATTTGTTCTGACGATGCTGAGTAGTAAGACTATGTGTAACCATTTTATGGCAAGTGGTGCAATGAGTGGCACAGGGAGTTAATATTAACTGTGATTCACAGGAGTTTCTTGGAACTGGGCTGGAATTGGGTCGTACGTATGGCACGTAGGCGCGGGAAACCAACTACGAGTTAAATACTTTAAAACATCAACAACACCTTATTTATATACTTATAAACTATAAACTTTAACCATTTTTATATGTAGAGTGCTTAATTATAGACTTGACTTCAGCTGTCATCGGAAATACCATAGTAAAGAAAATCAAGCGAAGCCCATTGTTGCCTTCAGAGAGAATCAAGTATCGTGTAATGATCGAAAGAGGCAATGTCAATCAAAATCGATCTTTGTCGACTAGAAAGAGATAAACTCAGAGCCCTTAGTGTAAGTTTTCCGCCAAAAAAACGTCTCGAACGCGTTGCGTTAGCTTCTAAATTGTATGGCAACATTTTGTTGCAAATACGCGCCGCAATATGCACTGCCCTTGCTTCCATTAATTGGGAAGTTAACTCAAACGTGTTCGTTGCGTTTATTGTAAACAAAAACTTACACTAGATACTCTGATTAACTAAACATGGCCGGTCATGTTAGGTCCACAGGTAACAAATATATAAATAAACGTAAAATTGAACTCCACTCACGTAATTGCGAGTTTCCGTGAATACTATCAACAAAGATTAATGTGAATTAAGCCCGCCCGAAAATAACGCTTCCTATCTCTCAATTGGCTTAATTAAACGATGATAAGGGGGCAAGTGGGAGTGGTCCGTTTATTTTTAATTATACTTATTCAAAAGGGAACAGTTTTGCGTGATTCTAACCGCTGTATAAGTAGTTACCGTCAACAAACAAATTACCTGGCTACTCCGCGAAACTAGTGTGGTTCAAGTGCAAAACAGCTGGTAAGGTAATTTGTTCCAGTTAGTTGATATGGAGCTCCGCAAATTAACGCCTAAATCTATTAATTAGCTACAGTCAGATAAAACAAAATTTAGTAAATCGATAAACATATTTAAAATGATTCCGGTGCGTAGAGGTGCACTTAGAAAGGATTTTAGGATAGTCCACCATCAATGGTGGAAGATAGTTTGTAGTAAATGCGGACGAAGTCACGGGAAATGCTATTCTACATTTACCCTCCGTGTGGCATAGCCTTTTGTATTAAGTGCTTTTACGAAACTCGGAGTGCGGGTGCACTTGGCCAGTTTTTTTATCGATTTTCTAAGAAAAACGATCTAACAAGAAACACCATTCCGTAATTCCGTATCCATATCTGCGGCGCTTGTAATCTTCAAGGAAACACTCAATAAACTAAAAATAAATATTTTAATGTGAAATAAAGATATTGTATTGTAATCTTTATATCAACATGAATTTTCTAGTGGCCCGAATCATTCAAAGGCAAGACGTTACGCATTATGTAATGTTTGCATCTCGTGCGCCGATTTCTTCGTAGCCCTAACAAAATAGACGTTGTTCAAACATCCTTATCTCAAATAATTAATAGAATCAGGCATCCTTATCTCAGTCTGATTTTAATTAAATAAGCTACCGGAAAGTTTACTTTAAGTGTCATTTCAGGCCCTAGGAAGCATGTGACTAGGTTTGTTTACAAACGGTATTCGAATACCGTTGTAAACAAACAAATGTGTATTGTAACTTTAGAATTTAACATATTTACGTACTAAACACATAGCGAATTAGGACTTCTGGCTACCCTAAATGCTATCTATGATGCAACATAGCACGCATCGCTAGATGAAGTATTAATTAATGCAGCATGCTTAGAAAATTTAGATAAAATTTTAATTTTTAAAGTGTAATAAATGGGCTTTAGATTATTTCTTCATTATATACATTTTATTTATTTTTTTTGTTATTTGTAAATGTGTGTCATTGCTATAGGCCTTTTTATATGAAAACAAATAAATGATTATGATTATAATAAATAGAAACAAAAATAAAAATACGAGGAATTTATCGTTAAAACTAGGTGTTTGATGTATAACTGAAACTCAATATTGTCTGATTTGAGTTTATTTTCAGTACCTACATGTCATATATTATTTTACCGTGGGTGGCCCATCGTCCATCTTAAATGATTAGTGTTATGTACATAATGATGTGTTCACGACCTCGGTTAACGATTTAATCGCGAGTTCATGTTTATGCTAATTTAACTTTCGCACTATAAAACCGTAACTCATGTTAATAAGTATAATAAAATATGTATTACGGTGTTTAACGTTTGAATCCATTTATTTTGAATCTAAAATGTTTTATTTGGCTCTTTTCAGTAATAAATAATGAATGAGGATATTGATCAATATAGTATGGTTACTCTAGAATATAATTATTAGAAAACAAGTGAAATATTAATAACTTAACCTAAAACAAATACAAAACGTAGTATGGTTACCAGAATAAACCAGTTTGGTCAGGTTTTTTTTCTTGGATTAAGGTGTAACCACAGTTGTCTCCAAATTAATTATGACTAGCGACAAGCCTCGGCTCCGCACGGGTGTAAAATTGTAATATACATAAAAAAAATCCGTAAAAATCTCTAAATGGCAGTGAGAACCTTATCAAAATCCGTTTCATGGTTTATGAGTTGCTGCCGAAGATGTGAGGACAGACAGGAACGAATAGTGACTTTGTTTAATACTATCTATTTATATATAAAATTCAAAGTCCTGACTGACTGACTGACTGACTGAGATATCAACGCACAGCCCAAACCGCTGGACCTGAATTAAAGACTATAAATAAACTATGAGTATACTTATACAAATCTCATTAGTACAATCTGAGTACAATCGAAGACGACGTGTTGTATTTGTCCGTCCCTCTCTTACTCCTACACGCAAACAGACAGAAGGTTGTCAATAAGATATAATTCTACAAATAGATAGCGCTCACCTTCTAAGAAATAAATGTTTTCTTAACGACTCGATAATATTTTATAAGAACAACATTTGATATGTGCGTGGGTTTGTAATTCTAATTTAGACTACGAATGACACAATATATTTATCTATACCTACATATAAAGGAGCTCCTGACTGACTGACAGACATCATCGCTGACAATAGAAACATGAAATTGGAACGGTGTGCCTTAAGGGGTGTAAAAGTCTAAGTGCAGATAAGAAATTATCTTTATAAATTCTACCGCTTTCCTTAGTGGTAGAATTTAAAAAAAAAATCGTGCTTAAAGGAAGGGTATGTACTCCAAAATCTACGCAGACGAAGTCGCGCCAACAACAGCTAGTAGTGTACGATGCAGTTAACGCTCTCTAACTAGTGCCAGTTCGTTAAATTTTTTACATAAAACTATCGTAAGACTCGGACATATTAATAAAACGGATCACTCGCGTATTTTTACGTCGAGATTAAGGACCACGGACTAGTCCGAAACATGTCGGGCATTTCTCGACGTAAAAATACGTGAGTGATCCGTTTTATTAATATGTTCGTTAAATTTGCTTAAAGCTTGCTGTGCTATTTATTGTTATCTTTTTTACACTTTATTTGGAGTACTTACTATTGTGATGATTGTGTATATTGCTCTGTAATCTTGTTTTGAAAAGAGAAGAAAAAAAAAGATAAACTGCTGAGTTTCTTGCGGCGTTTCTTCTTCCATTTTCCGAAGCGCTAGTAGATTCAGACATAAAAAAGAGCCTATATGGCCTACTTGCGAAATAAAGTTTTCATTTTCATTTGATTTAAAAAAGTATTGACGCAACTGCATGCGGCTAGTTTATTGTTTGTTTTATAAAGGTCTGAACACTTAAAATAAACAGCTGTATTTGTTCGTGTAAAGAACCCTTCGATAGCGTTAATTTACTAGTCCCGGTTTTTCTAGTAGGATAACCCAAGAGTCTCAGGCATTGCACTAACTCAATATAAGGAAAGCCACTCACCTTGGTCTGTCCTCTGGCGCCTGCTGCTGCTAGCGTAAAAGCACAAAAACCAAGCTTTCAGCACAAAGCAATGTTCTTCACAAGTTTATACACCGAAAGACCGAAATATCCGTTAATTTGACCGATAATTTCACCAACTGGACCGCACACACCGTACACGTATGCTCCGTTCAAAAGCTCGCAGCGAACCACACCGCTGCTCTTCTCGCGCGGACCGACCGTAGATATTGCAGCTTACCCTCATATTAAGAAATTACAATGCCCGAACATCCCCCCGCCTAACCAAGCCCTGCCTTGGTTCCTAATCTCCTATAGGCAACCTACACAATTTAGATATGGGTCTCAATAAGACACCATTCTTGGTTTTTACTTCAGCAACGCGCACGACCCCGTCTCTACCCGGTAAAAGCTTTACTAGCCGACCGCGTCTCCAATGTAGAGAAGCCAGATTATCTTCCTTAATTAAAACTAGGTCATCTAACTTAGGAGGTTCCGTGTGAGAGGTCCATTTATACCGTTGTTGAAGCGTGTGAAGATAATCATTCTTCCATCGATTCCAAAAATGTTGAGACATCTTTTGTATTTGTTGATACCGAGACAGCCGAGACATTTTAACTTTTAAGAAAGGATATTCAGGTAGAGCCACTAAAGGCTGACCGATCAAAAAATGTCCTGGAGTCAATATTTCCAGGTCTGCTGGGTCCGTACTAAGAGGGCACAACGGTCGCGAGTTCATCACGGCTTCCACCTTCGTAAAGAACGTAGTTAATTCCTCGAACGTTAGCCGAGCCTCACCGAGCACACGTCTAGCATGAGTTTTCGCAGATTTAATCGCTGCCTCAAATAATCCACCGTGATTTGGACTGGACGGTGCATTGAAAAGCCATTTAATATCATGTTTTATGAACTCCCGATCAATTTCCGTTTGATTATTTCGCAGGAAAATATACAGTTCTTTTAAATATTTGTCAGTACCCGTATAATTTGTACCGCAATCCGACCGTACTAATGAGGGAAGCCCTCGCCGTGAAATAAACCGTGTGAAAGCTGCTACGAACGCTTCAACTGATAGCTGAGAAACAATCTCCAAGTGTACGCACTTAGTGCTTAAACAAACAAAAATACATAAAAAACATTTCAGGATTTTTGCATTCCGAAGTGGGCTCGATTTAATATAAAAAGGACCACCGAAGTCCGTTCCTACACCAAGGAATGGCCGGACGCCCCTTACCCGATCTGAGGGTAAATCCGCCATGAACGGCTGGTCAGGTCGCGGTCGCGACATAAAGCACGCGATACACTTGAATGTGACGTGTCGCGTTACCCGCCGAGCTGCAATTATCCAATACGTCCGTGATAAAATAGACTCCAGAGTATTTGCTCCGACATGGCAATATACTTTGTGATAGTGTGTCACTAATAGTTCCGTAAACCGACCCTTGCCAGGTAATAATATTGGGTGCCTCGCGTTGTAGGGTAACTCTGATGCATCTATTCTACCGCCGACCCTAAGTAAGTTATCATGACCGAAGAACAAATTCAAACGTCGCAATGAATTTTTTATAGGTTTATATTCCCGAATTGCCGATATTTCCTCTTCGTAATATTTAATTTGAACTAGCCGTATTAAACATAAGGTAGCATTTCTACGTTCTGAAACCGATACATTACTACTGCCGTATTTGCGTTTCGTTTTGCAATTTCGAATAAACCGTAATAAATAAGCCGTCACATTTATTAATTTCTCAAAAGAACTAAACCGATCCAGTAAATCAAAATCCTCTTCAAGGACTCCGACATTAACTACCTTAGCCCGCAACCCAGGTAACATATCCGCCGGGAAGTCCGAGCATGAGCCGGGCCATCGGGCAGACGCGTCTTGCAGCCAGCGCGGCTCCCACCACAACGGGTGACGCAACAGCTCGCCTGCCGCGGCTCCGCGCGACGCTACGTCCGCACAATTTAATTCGCTAGGAACGTGCCGCCAAGTGATATTCGCTTTAGAAGATATTATCTGTGAAACTCGATTTCCTTCGTAAACTTGCAGTTTATGCGGAGGTGTTTTTAACCATGCCAGTACAATAGTGCTATCACACCAACCTACTACCTCATCTAAACTCATCTCGGTCTCCAACGAAGAGACGATATGGTTAATTAGAGTGGTTAATAACGTAGCGCCCCCTAACTCCAGTTTAGGTATGGTTTGTTTTTTCTTCAGTGCGGCTACCCGAGACTTGGCCATGAGTAGCCGCACGAGAACCGTTCCGTCTTCGTTAACTGACCGTAGGTAAATCACCGCCGACATACCAAGTGAAGACCCATCACAAAAGCCGTGTACCGAATGGGTACATTTTCCGACTAATTTTAAACTCCTGGGTATTGATACCCGTTGCAGGTTAGGCAAGTCCGTTAAAATATCTCGCCATTCTCGCACTATCGCGTTTGGCGCGGGAGCGTCCCAATCTACCTTCCGTGAATTATCCGAAGTACTGAGCAAATTTTGTAGTAATAGTTTAATTTTAAACACTACCGGGCAAACCCAACCGAGAGGGTCGTAAAGACGAGCCGCCAAAGACAAAATACTGCGCCGAGTGATCGTGCCTTCTATCGGTAAATTTAGTCTGTAAGTAAAGGTATCATTCTTTGGATCCCATTGGATACCTAACACCTTAATAAAACCAGAACCGTCTGTATCTGTATCAAACGACCGCGGAGTTTCGAGATGGTCCAACGGTAACCCGTCTAAAACGTCCGGAACGTTCGACGACCACTTCCGCAACTCGTATCCCGCCGTGCTCATGAGCGCCTCAAGCTCGTCCCTCAAGCGCCGCGCGTCGTCCAACGAGTCCGCTCCTCCGTTGAGATCATCGACATAACTATTGTGACGTAATAAATTGGCCGCGCGAGGGTACCTAATTTCCTCGTCGTTAGCCAACTGATGCAGACATCGAATTGCCACGAAAGGGCTCGACTTTAAACCGTACGTGTTGGTCGTTAACTCATAAATAAGTAAGGGCTCGTCGGGCGACGTCCGCCAAAATATAAGTTGGTATTTCCGATCGTCCGAGTGTATCCATGTTTGCCTAAACATCATCTTAACATCCGTGGTAAATACAAAACGCGGTAGCCGAAAATTAATAATAATCTGCGTAATATCGTTTTGTAACGGAGGTCCCGAATATAAGCAGTCATTTAATGAGACGCCCGTAGTAGTTTGTACACTTCCGTCAAAAACAACACGAATTTTCTCAGTGTCACCCGATTTTTTAAACACTCCGTGGTGTGCTAGAAAATAATGCTCTTGATTCGATTCAACGTCATAATTAGAAATAGTCATGTGACCTAATCGTAAATATTCCGACATAAATTCAACATATTTTTTCCGATATTCTGAATGCCGTTGCATTCGCCTTTCTATGGCCATAAATCGTCGTAACGCAGTTTCCATAGAATTACCCAACCGTTGATGACCGTGGATCAGTGGTAATTTAACAATGTATTTACCGTCCGCACCTCGTGACGTAGAAGTTGCAAATAAATTCTCACATTCTAAATCCGCCGGATCCTTGATAACCGCCTGTGGGGGTTCCTCAGAACGCCAGAATTTTTCAACCGCTTCAATTAATGTGAGACCGATATTATTGTTATTCAGTTCCGAGTTATGAATCTGCGCCGGTCGCGTCGGTCCGAAAACAGCAAAATCAAAAATGGTGCCTAATGCATAAGGCCCGCCTTTACCTAAGTCAACCTTTTCACCGTTTAAAATTTGACCCAAAATGTCGCAGCCAAAAATAACATCAATATGTCTCATGTTATACGATCCGTCATCCGAGAGTTTAATATTTCTATCCGACAAACTTAATTTTTGTGTTAAATATGAAGTAGGTTTCTTCAAAACCACCGCCGTTACCAATAATAAACCGTTATTATATTTTTCCGATTTAAAATAAAACTCCACTAAATGAGTTCCGTCGATATTACGTAACCCGCCGATACCTACGAGAGGTGTTTTATTATAATGTCGCTTCAACCCTAAACTTGCTACAAAGTCACTACGTATTATTGAAACTTGGCTACCTATGTCCAATAAAGCTCGACACCGAACAAAATTACCGTAAGCCGATTTCACTTCGATGATGACCGTAGGCAAAATAACATTATTTGCTAGCCGAGGTACCGAGGCGACATTATTGCACTGTAATTGCTATTCTTGTAAATTCGGTCTACGAACCCCTACAGGGCTTTCTGACCTTCTCGTAATCCCGTTCCGATCCCGTGTGTTCCTAGCTACCCGGTCCGACCGCTCATTTTGATCCCTACCATGTCGCAACTCATTTTCGCATTCATAACCGCGCATCAATGCATGCATACGGCTACCCACTTTGATATTAGCAGCGTAATTATATTGACGCCTACCACCGTACTCGTGCGCGCCAGGTGACCGCTGACCGCTAGCCGAGGCGTTATCGCGCTGCGCGACGATTGCGTGCCGTGTATGCTGCCTGTGTTCCGCCGCTGAATCAGAGCGCGCAACGGACATCGTACAAATTAGCTTATTATGACCGACGTTACCACATCGAGTACATGGTACCTGTACAGAACATTGTGCCGCCGGGTGGTTTTCAAAACATCTATAGCAAAGCCCGTTGTTTTTTACCCAGTCCTTACGATTGAAAACAGATATATCCGCAAATTTAAAACAGTTACCTATGTGGTGACCCGATAATTGACAATAAATGCAATTGTTGATCTTCCCCGAACCATAGGTGCGAGTATTAACCCATTGCGACTTGTGGTAATTATTATTATCAGTGCGCTCAGCCACATGCGCAACGCGTGTCGGTTTGCGCACATGATCCGCATAGGACAGCATTGGCTCCGCCGTAGCCGTATCTATCAACCGACATTCATTTTGTAAAAACTCCGTTAGTTGCTCAAAGGTAGGTAGATTTAAGTTATTACCGCCATACCGTTGCTCAAATCGTGTTTTAATGTCTATGGGCAATTTGGTGAGACTAATATGCAATAGGATATAGCTCCACTCGTCTGTCGGGAGGCCTAAATTTTTTAAAGCCCGTGTGGATTCTAACAATGGATTCAAAATTTTTGTCCTCAGACCCAAACTCTTATTAAGTACAGGCAAATATAAAATCCGAGAAATATGTGAATCCGCTTGCAACCGTTTATTTTCGTATCTACCTTTCAGAATGTCCATGGCAACATCCAACGAACCATCCACCATTGGCAAGTGTTTTATTAACGATTGCGGTTCCTTTTCTACATTAGAAAATAAATAGTGAAACTTCTCCGTTTTGGAAATATCTTTTCGCGACAATACCAGCGACGTAAACAAACTAATAAAACTGCTCCAAGAAAAAACGTCCCCGTCAAACGTAGCTAGACTTATCCGTGGTAACCGTGACGAAGTAGCACTTTCCGTGGGTATGTGTGTGCCGTCCAAATTCGGATACGCCGCCGCCACAGCCTCCAGCTTATTGTAGTTCTCCGTGGCCTCCTTGTACTGGGCATCGTAATTAGCTATAACCGTCTGATCCGCCGAATAGGAAGTTAATATGCCTTCATATGCGTCCGTCAACGCTTCAAAATAGTCATCTAATTTTCGCAACCGTGCCGATAATACACTCGAATTATAGCCTGGAGTGTTCGCAAGTTGTTCACTATGTTTAATCCACTCATATTTAATTTTAAACTTACTTTCAAAGGCTTTTGCTGCCGACATTATTTGTTAGTTATGAAGTTATTTATTAGTTAATATAATGGAACCTCTTAAGTAAGATACCTTATCTTAACTGAAAATTTAAATATTTAACCGAACACCAAACAAAGGAATTTACGTACCGTTACAAAATGGCTGCCTAAGCTAAGCCTACCTTTTAATGAAAAACCTATCCGGAGCGAAGAACCAAATTTATGTTCGTGTAAAGAACCCTTCGATAACGTTAATTTACTAGTCCCGGTTTTTCTAGTAGGATAACCCAAGAGTCTCAGGCATTGCACTAACTCAATATAAGGAAAGCCACTCACCTTGGTCTGTCCTCTGGCGCCTGCTGCTGCTAGCGTAAAAGCACAAAAACCAAGCTTTCAGCACAAAGCAATGTTCTTCACAAGTTTATACACCGAAAGACCGAAATATCCGTTAATTTGACCGATAATTTCACCAACTGGACCGCACACACCGTACACGTATGCTCCGTTCAAAAGCTCGCAGCGAACCACACCGCTGCTCTTCTCGCGCGGACCGACCGTAGATATTGCAGCTTACCCTCATATTAAGAAATTACAATGCCCGAACAGTATTCAGACCCGTAAATAGATCAAAGAGTTACGTAACTATTTGATAATGTCTAATTCTCCGTACAAGACGGGCGTAGCAAAAAAACAACAGCCTATTACAGTCAGATGGCCTGTACCATTACCATGAGTTTCTATCGAAAATTCGTATTACGTTACTACAGTCGATAGCGGTTAAATACGCTCCCATTTGTCAGGGAAAGAGTTAACCATAGTTGATACGGTATTTTTGGATGACATGTGTCAAATTTGTGACTCATGGTACCAATATTAGAATAAGAATAAGAATAAGAATCGTTTATTTGTAAAACATAGGTAAGTGTACAAAGGTCGTATAATTGTAAAAGTTTCACTATGTTTTGCCTAGTGGCATACAAATAGGGTGGAGTTGGCATGCAGCATGCTAATTAGGTCCAATAATATAATGTCACTGATAAGAAAATTACAATAAAAATAAATTAGATGTCAATATTAATATTACCTACGAATTACATTCTCTAATCGTCAATCCATAATCATCATTTTGTCATAAAGAAATACAAATATTAATATATTCTACGTCAACAGCTACAAAACGTTAGACACTGACGTTCAGATTTCGATAGGTAATTTACCGTTGGACTCATACTAGCGATCTTTAGTTATCTAAGTGAGCGCTAGAGCCGCTGTGCAATTTCCCATACGAATCGTTTTACGCTGTCGCTAGCGACTATGGTTACGGCTAGGTGCACTGTACTCATGGTAAGGGTACTGGGCCCAATTTTATAAACGCAGCCGGCAACAAGTGACAGTGACAATTCGTTATACATTGCTTGCCCACTATGATGTCTGTAAGTCTGTAGCGTTACTTGTCGACACAGTAATGTACGGCGAATTGTCGCTGTCACCTGTCGCCTGTCGTGTTTATGAAATTGGGCCCAGGCATACAAGATGCCTGAAGATGCAGATGTCAGGATACCTTTTAAATCATTTGTAAGTTTTAATCTTAGTAAGGCTAATATCACAGTGTTTTATAAAACAAATATTCCACCTACTTGTGGCCTATCACTAGTATCACTACTCAACAACGGTCGCTAAGCGTGCGATGTATGAAACACATGTTTTCATACCGTGCGCCTGAGTGGATTCCGCGGTAAAGTGTCGCACCGTTATTTGTCAAGTACTTGACGAATGCCTTACGGCGTAGGTACGGTATGCAGCGGATATAGCCGACCAATCTGAGAGATATCATTCGGAATTCCAAATAAAAAATACTACAATAAATTTATAAATATATTATATATTGAACCCAAATTCCATACGCAATAAATAATTCATTTCATTTCAAACGTTTGGTTTAACGTGTGGCTTGTCAATATCATAATTTGTGCTCGACGATCTTTTCCTGAAACTGTAATCCGTTATGTTAGATTCGCTTTATATTTCTAAACAAATTCAGAATATGAGCCTTTAGAATAAATGATGATTAGGATAGACGATACGTTAGGACAAATGTTTTTAGGAATTCCGATGAATACTCTATAAGGTGCAGCGTTCAACAACCCTAAGTTTTATGGCATGTTGATTTAAAAATTCTTGGCACAGTACACCATGATTACTTGTACTGCCTGACCTAGTAACTAATAAAAGAACGCATTTGAATTAAATTAAATAGAATTAGAAAATTGGTAACAGTATCTCTACTCAGTATTTTTTCGATTACTGTTTCGCCTTTTGCTTGACTAGTAGAGAATGCCCTTTGGCATTTGTACTAAAACCAAATATTAAGTTAACCCTCCCTTTGCTTGTAATTTTCCAAAGTGTGCCATGCAAAGTGGACGGCTACATTGTCCTCCCTATGACGTAAATACAGTATTGACTGTAGTGTTAATTGGTGTATTATCGATATTCTATGTACTCAGGTGTACACTCCGCTTTATCCACAATGGCGCGTGCGCCACGTTGTTTTTACAATTGAAACGAAACACCAACTTAATTATGCTATTGACAAAATTGAAAAACATGATCTCTTCACGTTCGATCCGTCTTGCTACAGTTTTGAGACCGCAAAGAAACATTTGCTGCGCAAGTGTTGGAAGGTAATACCGATTTAATTTTGCAGATGGTATTTTTTTCATGATCCAAGTTTGGAAAATATATCTGCGATATTCAGCGGCTGTTATCCATGGCGTGGTATTGTCCCCTGTGTGGTATTCTGTATGAGTCTGGTATTTGGAACTTGGGTTTCCAATAAGCCGATATTTTTAGTATGCATATTACCGGGATCCCGGGATTGGTCATACTAGAAATACCGGTATTGGAAGCCCTGACCAGGACCCACAAACTCATTGCTCCAATATTTTTTTAAAGCAAGCCGTCGATAATATTTTTTTCCAGTGGGATTGGTTTCAGCCAGCCAGCCACCGATCATCAAAAAGGCTGCTAATCTGAAAATTTTGAGTCATACAAAATACTCGCTCACTAAGAAGTTAATTTAAATTTGAATCAATCTGTAATTTCATGCTTTTGATTTCTCCAAGCGCAAATAAGATATTGTATATTCATTTGTTTGACTTTTTACAAGTTTATTCTTGTTGCTGAAATGCAATTTTTTCATAATAAAGTTGTTTTCGCGGTAGAAAGCGGCTGCAAATGTATTGACGAAGTGCTGAAAGGCGCACCTGTGTTTGTTACTGCTGTTTTATTAATAATGTGTGTTTGTTCTCGGAACGCGCAGTTAGTGTTTTCTAATAGGTTATAATAAATGGGACTTGATAACACTGAAAAAAGGCTAGATGAACAATTATCCATGTATTTCGTAACAAAACGTAGTACTGTTGTTATTTTTGCTTTGTTACGTCTTGTCATACAAAAAAACAAAAGAAACTTATTTAGGTACTTAAAAAAATATCGCGACCATTTGTTGCAGCCGTGGTGAAGCCAAGTAGTTGTTAGATAAGTCCGTGAACTATATTGATCTTTTAGTTATTTTTAACTCCTCTATAAGCACCTATGCGGTCGGGTCAGAAAGTTTAACCTTTTCAACGCCAACAATGCATAGAGAAGTTGTCACTTACGCCATGTCGTCATTGTCGTCATAATGTCAAACGCGAACTTGAACCTTAAGTATTAGCACGTAGGTCGCTGTTACAGCATGTAGTCTGACGGTAATGCCGAATTACATTGATCCAGTCATGGGCGCACCCAAGGGGCAGGGAGGGGCAGCTGCCCCCACCTGGAAATCTCGCAGAACATGTATGAACTCGCCTAATTACTAATAAAAGTGTAAACGGGGCCTTATGTCTTATCTTTTAAATAAACCGCGCAGTAGACACTGGCAAATGTACGGTGCAATTGCCAAAAAACCGCGCGCGACGATGGCGGACGAAGATTACCGAATCTAGCATCTGACTG
This sequence comes from Ditula angustiorana, assembly GCA_963691745.1. NCBI lineage: Eukaryota > Metazoa > Arthropoda > Insecta > Lepidoptera > Tortricidae > Ditula > Ditula angustiorana. The sequence goes on from OY829490.1 coordinate 1,673,847, forward strand.
CCCCCCCCCCCTAGGTCAGAAGCTGGATACGCCCATGGATCCAGTAGCTGGATCCAGTAGCATCATCATATATTTTTAACATAAAACTACCGTAAGACTCGGACATATTGATAAAATGGATTACTCACGTATGCGGGGGCTCATGATTAAGGACCACGGACTGGTCTGAAACATGTCGGGCATTTCTCGACGTAAAAATACGTGAGTGATCCGATTTATTAATACATCCTCATATAATTGAGAACTTAGCCGTTGTCGGTTGAGTAACTGCCATTTCTCTCTTTTTCCTGCCAAGGACTGGACTAAAATATAGGAACGTGATCTATTTCGATTCAGTGCTACATATTGAACGCTGTACTAGAATTGTACCGTGTTTACATTAGTCTAGTGTCAATCCAGCGCTGAAACACAGTGACGCTTGATCCAGCTACTGGGTCAAATATAAATCAGCCTTTATACGCGGTGGCATGGTAGTCACTTCAGCTCTCGACGCCTTTAGTAGTCCTTGGCATTGAAAAGATTAAAAGGAAAATGTTCTGTGCATTTTAAAATATAACATGAAACATTGGCCTCTGATGGACATAAATATGATGGAAATCACTTTTAAATGAAAATGACAAACCGTAAAAAAACACAATAAGATCGTCAATTTAGAGGTTTGGAATTGGTAAAGTGGGAATTCAACGGAACTCTATGCTAACTTCTGTTTAATCGAATTGTTTCCTGGTCTAAAATCGGGAGTTCTCAAATTATTTTCATGAGATATTACAAGTTATTGCAGATATTCCCTCCGTACGTATTAAAGGGCCAAAATTCTTTTTAGTGCCTAAAATAAAGATGAAAATGTATAAACACTTTTACAAAATTGTAGATGTCTCGAAATATTTTCCTAGTAATATTACGTTAGTTCTCAACCGGGCCCCAATTTTTATTATGAATTTTCCCACCATCCTGGGTTTTTTATTACAGAAAACTCTCATTTGGTACCCAAATTACCACTGCGTTACCAGTCCCCATGACTCCTCAAAAATAGTGTCCACTGCGTTACCAAACAATAGTTTTTTTCTTATTCTGACCCTAAATATTTCTATTACAGTCATCATTTGGGTATGCGTATGTCATACTGAATTATAAAATAAAATGTTCTTTTAAGCATATCAGAATAAGTAAAAAGTATGCGTTAAAATGTACAAGGGACGTTTTTATAGGCATCAAAAAGAATTTTGGCCCTAAAATGTATAAAGTTTAAAAGCATAATGGTTTAAAATACATAAATGATCAAAATATATAATGCAATTTTCGCAGAAATTGACAACTTTACAGGAATTTTATAAAATAATCCTAACCTAACCTAAACCTACCTACCTACCTACCAACTGCATTACATATATATTTTGACCATTTATGTTTTTTGAACCATTATGCTATTTAAACTTTATACATTTTGATACGTACTCCAGTTTTATAATCGTTCTGCGATTCGCCGTCGTTAGCGACATCAGCTACTTATCCCTAGCTGAACTTAACGTCACTTCTATTGAAATGATTAAAGGATTCCGCGAATGCCCCGCCCCGCTAGGAGAAGATTCCTTGACAATTACCCGTCACGCGCCGAGTATCCTGCACTTTTTATTCGGCAATTATTTCTATTTGTATCTCATGTTTAATTACTAAGTTATTGTCTCAAGTGTGGGAACCCCGTGTCTGAACACCGCACGCTGTCAGTTGGTCGTACCGTCTCGAGCCCGACAGTCACTCGCGGAAAAACGCGTTAGATACTGCAAGAGGTTGTACTCTATTACATAGTAGAAGTGAAGATTTTTGAACCGTAAAGTGTAGTGAAAGTTGTCTGTAAGAAGTTTGTTTTGAGTCGGTAAGGTTTGATTGCGTTACATTCTGTTTTCACAGTAATACGCTTACAAATGTTGCTATAATTTTGCCAAAAGTTGCGTCTCTGGATGTCTTATTGGCGTATTTTTCGACTTGTTTCATTTGTCTCCCATGTTTCTACGCACAATAATGTTTACTTGCGTGCATGCGGTCCGATTTGAGGTCAACGAAAGTGGAGGTTCAAGGTTTCGAATGGTTAGATCTGCGTTTGTGCTCGTTGCGTGGCGTAGCTGAGTATCTCTCGGACGTAGACGTCAGTTTCCGGAGATCTTATCTGACAGTGACGCTATTTGCTGAGAGTATGCACACCTTGACTCCCTCGGAAGTGTATCTGATAGTCTTTACTAGTTAAAAAAATGAAATTTTTGAACCACTGCCTTTGCCAGTTACGACAGATTTTATGTGTATTCATGGGGTAAAATTTTAACTTAACGTTTGTAAAAGAATGTTAAATTTTAATAACTACAAACCTAGCCCTTGGTCCGTTAATTATTTTCTAGTAGGAACACCTATTCGTGTTTCATATTGAAAGAGACCATTTTAGAAAATTGGCATTCGTAATGTTAAATTTGACTGATAAAGATAACTGAAATACTTCAAAGAAGCAAAGTCGAATTCACGTGCAAAACAACACTCCATTAAAAATTAAAATATCGCGGAAACTGTATTCTTTATTGCGGATCACCATTAAAAACACATTTACTATGTTTTCCTTCCTCTGTAAAAGAGTCACTTATCTGAAATCCCACAATATGTAGGTATTTGTTTTTGGGAATTCCCTAAAATCCATCAATATTTTTCGTATCACGCGTCATGTGGACGGCTTGGCTCATGTATTAAGATACTTCATCCTGGATTAGTTCTATGGATATCTTTTATCTTTGTCACGTGTTATTCTTGCGGCAAAGTAGAACAACTTCTAGTGAAGCTGCAGTTATAATATATACTAGTATCTATAGTAAACCATCATTGCGGCGTGGGTATGAATTTCAGCGGCTGCGATATCGAGCTGCGGTTGGCGTGTTTTTTATCAAAAACCTATTGTTATTCAGGAATTTAACGTGAGTCAAGTACTTATTCATTAAGCTACGCTAAGCGTCCAAATCTACGTGCCATTGTCGACTAAAAATTGTAAATTGTATCCTTATTATTATGTGGTCTAACAAACGAGTCCAAACACTAGTATTACTTGTACCTGAGTCGATTACTGGCCGGCACCGGAAAGTTAATAATTACATGCTTACGTGATATTTCACTCACATTTTGAGTAATGCCTTTAATTTTGGCTATCCTTTGCGATAAACGCTCTGTTTTTAGTATTTTGGGGACTATAAGCAGCACAGACAGCTTATATAGGTACAAGGTACTCCTTGAAGCTGTTCTTGGTGCATTGGTTCAGGCTCGCCACCCATGGTTTACGCAGAGGTAGTCTCCGATTACGAAAAAATTACAGATTTCAACGGGATTGTTTCAACTGTTTGACATGTCTCGAATATGACTTCACAACAGGAGAACTATCCAGGAGTGGTTTATAATCTTGGTTCAATTTCAAATGTAATATATGTGTCAAAAATGTAGTCAGCACATTTGGCTGTCAATTTATGCGCATCACTGTTAAATAACAGTTTCAAAGACACGTAAAATAGATAACTTCCTTACCTCGGACAATGTGCGGGCGAAAAGACAAACACTGTCTCGTTTCTGTCTCAAATAGATACTAAAGGGATTAACTACCTTTTATTAGGTAAGTACGCTATAAAAAGTTAAACAAAGCTCATTTATGGATTCAGGCGTTAATTTGCGGAAGTCCATATTGATATCAATGGAATCAATTACTTTGCTAATCCGCGAACCCAGTGCCAAGGAATCGTGAAAAATAAAGCTGTTTAAGTAAAGAATAACGAGTTGTGTGACATTATACCAGTGACATAGAAAATGGTCCGGTTTTCTTCACTCGAGCACTTTTACCTTGACATAAATTTATTGAGTATTTGCCCTACTAACGAGAACACACTGTGGGACGAACATCGGTCCTATTAAGAGCTTGTTGCAACGCGATAAGAATCATTTTTCAGCGGTCAATGTCGAATTAATAGTTCCATAGAGATATTATATATACATAGTAATACTTATGCAGCTGTAAAGGGTGAGATTAATACTTATAATTTGTGATACCAAGTCTATGAACCTAACATGACCGGTTAAGTTTAGTTTATCTAAGTTTATCTCTATGTGCGTCCCTTTCTTATGACATTAGTTTGACAGAGCCGCAGTGAGGAATAAATGAAACCTGGGCCGGTAATGTTAAGAGGAGTGTGAACCCAGCGCTCTCTATACAAACGGCGATAACGTTTTCCACCCTCTAAACTTTAATCTATAGCCATGATTTTTTGCTATCTTGTCAGTATGCCCTAGAATTAGGTTTGTATGTTTTGATTTTTTAAATATTCCTAGTAGTTTCAAAATTATTGACGCTTTTTTTGTTTTTGCATGAAACTCCTTAAATGCAAATATTAACATATCTATGAAAAATATAAAAATCAAAACATACAAACCTAGTTCCGAGGCATAATGACCAAATACCAAAAAAAATCATTGCCATAGGTTTAAAGGGTTGAAAACGTTATCGCTGTTTGTATGGAGGGCGATTTTTGGGGCTGGGTTCACACTCCTCTTAACTGTCTAACTTCCGAATGCACGATTGCAATGGCCGCTGATTTCAACCATGTTACGAACATTACAGACAGTGCTTTGTTTTTCGGCGTTATCGATTAGTCACTGAAAGGATTTAGTTTTTAGGTAAACGACATCGCAATACAACACTTATCGAAAAGATCAATTAGTCACACAGTAAACGTTTTTTAGTTCAGAAAGCATTTCGGCGATATGCAATTTTTTAATTGCTAAAATAGACACCTTGGTTCCTTTAAATAAAGCCCTAAGTATCTCTTCTAGATTCTGACTTCCCTATACTACCATTTGGATAGCTCAACCTGTACAGTTGGATTATTATTATCCATATATTAAAGCGCCTGGTAATAAGCCTCAAATATTACATGTATGACGCGTCGACATCATGATAACGCAGATAAATGTTCATCAAAACACTTGAGAAGCAGATATATCTCTATGATTAAGGGTCACGTGCTTAAATGGATATTCCCAAACATTATCTTATTCCCGAAAGGTCTGTTTTTAATCTTCTTAATCTTAGCGTTAAAATTTTACTTAACAATGACTTTTGCTTAAAGTTAATGCAGTGATAAGTTTATTGGTATATTGTAGGGTTTTCCTCGTTTCAAATGATATTTGAAAGTCGCAGGCAGCGTATTTATGAAAAGCCGCATACTGTCGCTTCTGTACAGTCAAGGAAATTGAAACACGTACCACCGTAGAACCTAGTCGAAGAGACTTACGCATGACATTTGTATGACGTAGCCTGGCGTTTAACGCGTCGCGTCATTGCGATAGGGTTCTAATGTGGTACTTGAATATATTTCCCCTCCTGTACATTTTGTATGATTTTTTTTAAATGGCATGCACTATAGTGCCGTTTATGTGTAAACATAATATAGGGGAGGTCGTGGGGGTTATGAACCCCCCCTCCGGAACTTTGCAATCACACCAGCGCGCTATCTGTAGTGTATTATCAAACCACGATTAGAATGCAATTGGAGGGTAACTTCAGCACACTATCATTTCATAGAAATGCGTCAACTTCATTCCTATATTCTATGAAATGACAGTGTGCTGACGTTACACTACAATCGTATTCTAATCACGGTTTGATAATAGTATGTAGGTAGTAGTCAATTGGTAGCGTGACCCTTTCCAGGATATGATGCTGTATACGCCTCTGTATAATTGTTGTATTAGTTTCTGACTTAAGAGGAGTGTGAACCCAGCGCTTTCCATACAAACGGCGATAACGTTTTCCACCCCCTAAACCTTAACCTATTGCCATGATTTTTTGGTATGTTGTCATGATGCCTCAGAACTGGGTTTGTATGTTTTGATTTTTTAAATATTCTTGATGGTTTCAAAAATATTGACGTTTTTTTGTTTCGTATGAAACTCCTAAAATGCAAATATTTTCAAATCTATGAAGAATATTTAAAAAATCAAAACATACGAACCTAGGTCCTAGACAAAACGATAACATACCAAAAAATCATTGCTATAGGTTAAGGTTTAGAGGGTGGAAAACGTTGTCGCCGTTTGTATGGGGAGCGCTTTTTCGGGCTGGGTTCACACTCGTCTTAACACGCATATTCATAAACGACACTCACTGCAGCTAATCAAGCATGCCACTCAATTTTGAGTCCTCTAACATACAAAACCGCATTCTACCGACTGAAACTACTTATCACTGGACAGCGGATGCATTTATCTGTCATTCAATAAGCCTGAATGAAAGTACATAATATGAAATTGGTGTCAAAATTGTTACGGAGTTTAAACAATATGTAAGCAAAATAGATTAAGTAACTAATCCCCTTTTATTGTAAACTTCCACTCGCACCCAGTTGTCGCAATAAAAGTGTATTACAAATAATCAATATTGTTATTGTGATCGATTACATTACAAGTCTTGCAAGTTATCCGACGTTGATAGCCGAAATCAGGTACTTCTCTCTCCTAATCGTAAGGCGAATTACATACATATTATAAGCAATAACATGGATATTTTCTTGACATGTTTCTAGATGTTTCTTGATAACAATTGGATGCGTTATTTTTTCTAAGCAAATCACGTTAATGTCGGTAATTATAGAGTTTTTTGCTCATGTTTAGTTGTCAATTACAAAGAATTATTCACAACGTTTAGTAGAGGCGTATTTAATGATTTGGCGCCCTGGGCCATTTAGCTTTGGCGTCCTATTAAATGACGATAAAGTATTTCATTTTAGGGGCGGCTGCCGCCCCTCGCAGCCAGGCGCCCCGAGCCATGGGGTAAATACGCCCCTGACGTTTAGCGTCAACTTTTACTAAAACTAACTATCATGACAACGGCAAGTAATCTATAGCTTCTCTGGGGTGAATCTTACTTTCGAGCGGTCGTCACTGGCCAGCCGCGGCCTAATCATTGACAGCTAAAATATACGCTCGCGTATTTGATTGGACAGCGGATGGCTAATTTCGAACGCTCGAAAGTCAAATCAACCCGCTGTTCATGCTTGAGGTCTGTTGGTAGAGCTATGTAACTGCCGGTTATTAGAAACAATGAAAACGCCTGTCAATCACTGTTGTACAATCGAAGACACATATAAGCTACCATTAAAGACGGAACTGCGATAAGTGTAATTTTTCGAAAGGTAGACATATATAGGTTGTATGCACTGTGAAGTTGATATATCTATTTCTTTCGAGCATAGACAACTCCTCTCAGTTTCGTCTTTAATGATCGGCAAAGTTTGTTGCTGTTTTTACAAGATTTCATTGAAGACGGCATTTTGCTCAATACATAGACTCAAATGAGTAAGTAGGTAGTTCATATCTGATCAATTCAAAACCTTATATGTCATTAGTCTAACACACCATTTTGTACTTATCATTAGATAACAGTCGAAAATGAAATACAGTTTTACAATGCCGTAAATTCACCGGTCATAAATTGTTATTGGAGTTTGATAAGATTCGCAACATATTTTTTTGTGGAATTTATGAGTTAAGACGAGTTTCTATTTTCATGTGTTAGATTGTATACGCGTTTAGGTATTTACATTTTGTCTCTCTTTCCGCTCTTTGATCTTACTACGTCTTCGGCTACATTTCTAAATACATCAAGTTACATACATTTTACAGCAATTTGTGTGTTTAACTGTAAACCACAATATAAATATTGGAACATATTACCTTTCTTTTTGGAAATACTATTTATGTATAATATTTTTCTTTATATTTTTTTCATTTTCATTTTCATTAGTACCTACGCAATGTGTGTGAGTGCAATTCTTCTGTATAAGCCTACAACTCTTCGGCATAGTCTTAAAACTTTCCCAATCCAACCCCCTTAAATGATGCATTAGATATCCTAACAACGTTTCGGTTTCATGAGAAGAAAACTTTCGCTGAAATGAAATTTCGGCGAAGTGATAAATCCTGACAATCTTATTCTGCGATGTTTTCATGTTTTGTGTTTAGACAAAACGGCATAGCGTTAGAGCAGAAATGGTGGTTCCGTAGGCAAAACGTTTAAAATCATGGAAGTAGAACGTTAGTTCCCCAAAATCTGACCTTTGATAGTGTCAGCCTATCAGCTAAAGTTTTGAAGTTAAAAGTTGATGTTTTCTGCTTTGTGTAATGTTATGAAAAGTAATATTAAACTTCCTAATTCCGGTTATTCTAAATGAATGTTGAAATAATCTATGAATAGTGTCTATAGTTGTCACTTTATCATGCTATTTATTGAGATATTGTTCATTATTTCGACCTTAATTTTATTGATATGCTATTGACGCATCCTATTTGTATGAATGAGTCAATTTCAGACAGCGGAGATATCATTGTTGTTAATTTTAGAAGTATGACGCAGAAGAGAATAGAATTAGGCCGAATTTATCATTTCTAAATTATCATTTGCCTCTGTGAGAGTACCTCAACCAATCCAAGCCAGTCTCTTCTGTTGTTAACGGCTTCGGTACATACAATTTATGTTTTCTTTCAATAAGCCAAAACTAACCAAGGCTCCAAAAATATTGGACTTTTAGAAGTTATAGAATTCGTAGTACAGAATAGGTTCTTAATTACCATCCACAAGAAATACATTTACGAACTTAATTATGATTTAGATCCACCTTAGATGAAAGCCACTTTTTTTTATAAAATAGGAAAGCAAATGAGCAAGTGGGTTACCTGATGTTATGACCAGGGCCCAATTTCATAAACGCGACAGGCGACAGTGACAATTCAGTGTACATTGCTTGCCTACTATGATGTTAAGTCTGTAAGTCTGTAGAGTTACTTGTCGACGCAGTAATGTACGGCGAATGGTCACTGTCGCCTGTCGCCTGTCGCGTTTATGAAATTGGGTCCTGATCTTATGACCCGCGCGTAGTCGGTGCATTGACAACGCCACCTATGTTCTTGTTTGTAAAGATTCTTATTATCACAAAGGAAAATCGAAAATCTGCTTTTTTGTTACATGCAAATAACTCGATAGTCATTTAGCCAAGTTTCTACTAAAGATCATAAAATTATCGCGGTTTTTCTTCATAGTAACCGAGTCCGTTTGCCATTTATTTGTTCTAAAGCACTTGTGTTAATATTATTTCAGCATTTTGCCAAAAATTTAACTTTCATGTTAAGGCTTCGTACAATCAGCAATAGAGATAGTAGAAGGTCTACTCTGTTAAAAAAGTAACGTATTTGTCTATGGGCCTTTTGAAGACTGAAAATAACTTATTTTAATTATATTTTTGAATTTGTTAAGAATGCAGTCGTGTCTTGTGTAAATAAATCTTTTGACTTCTTCGACGTGTAAATCTACAGGTGACTGTACAAGCGCTAGTGAAAATCTTAAGAAGACATTTTATCTTTTGAGAAAGAGATAGTAGTAAATAGTTCCTACTTAACCATACCGACAGATAATAAAACTTGTAGATAATTAAATGATAGTTGTTCCGATAACTTCATTAATGAAATACGTGCTTAATGTCTGCATTTCAACTTTATTATTTGTTAATACATTTACGCTGCAATTTTTACTTCACTTTTTTTTATTATAAAATAGGAAGGCAAACAAGCAAGTGGATCACCTGATGGTAAGTGATCACCACCGCCTATAGACATCCGCAACACCAAAGAGATTGCAGATGCGTTGCCAACCCAGAGGGCTAAGATGGAATACCTCTTATGTCAGTTATTACACCGGCTGTCGTGCTCTCCACGCCGGAACACAACAGTGCAAGCAATGCTGCTTAGCGGCAGGATTAGCGAGCAAGATGGTGGTAGGGATCCGGACGGACCCTGCACAAGGTCCTACCACCCGCAAACCCGCACTTTCAATAGATATTTTCGGGAATAATGCCTATTCAAAATTAAAATACTTAAGATGTGGAGTAAGTATCAAAAAGAAAGCACGCTGTGAAGTAATTAAATGAAAGTTAGTTATATTGTCTATTTAATTAACTCATAAGTCATAATGACCACTTACACTCCAGCCGCATATAATCTATACATACATATAATGAAATTGTAACTGGGCGGTTACATACATGATGATATTTAAGAAAAAAATAAAATGAACGGTCTTTATGAGAGCATTGGAAGTTTTTAAAAGAGTACTCTAATGGGTTTTCAGGTTTCTACATAAATAACACAATAAAAGACAGCAAACTGGAACAAATTACTTTGCTACTCCGCGAAACCAGTGGCGGGCTCGTGCAAAATAGCTGCGTCTGTGCGACACGTATATGTTCATGTAAAAACCCATAATCATACGAAATAAATTTGACATGTAAAATTATCGTAAAGTGTGTAGCTATTATGTTTTATTATGACATATGTACTTGTACTAACTTATTAATTTTATATTTTCAAATGTATACCTATTGTTTCTGATTAAATGACTATGAACAATGCCAAGTACTTTGGGTGGAAGAGGGGTGCTTATACCCTTGATGATGTTTTGTCAGGTGCCAATCACGCACAATTTCCCCAAAAACAAATTAAAACAATGCAAGTCAAATAACATATTGAATAACAAAGGCCACGGGTATCGCGCGTGCTTGATAAAAGATACTGCGGTGATAACGATAACCAATGTAATTAAAGTGTGCCTGGACGCACCTCGGTACACCGCGGCCCGAACCATCTCTACCGCTAGTCTCTACACGACGCGGAACGCGAACGCACGCGTCTACGTAACAAAAACTAAGAAACTCTGTACCATTTCTATTTTTAACGTTAACATACTTTTTGAAGTTTTTAACGCGTACGCAAGCGTTAACGTCAGAGTGCTAAGGCAACAATAGTGCATTGAAGATTGGAAACGCTAAGTTAAAATTGTGTTTTAAGACTGTTGTAATGAAAATATTTTACTGCAAGTGCTGTGTTTAAGAAATATGCCGTCGGTTAAGTTTGAGAAGTTTATGGCGAAGCTTTCGCTGCCTATGATTGTAAGTGGTGTCTTTGTTAATAACATGTTTCTCTTTGAAATTGTATTTTATCGCTTGGAGAGAAATAATATCCCTCGAGGCAAGTTTTTTCTTTTCTTCTTTCAAAAATTGTTGAATTAGTTGCTGTTTTGTTAGAAATAATACTATGCGTTAAGTACTAAACAAGATGTTTAGCAATATAAAGTCCACAGACAGACAAGCAGACTGGGTGGTGAACTTCATTTAATACTATGTGTCTCGTATCAGTAAATTGCAACAATAAATCATTCAATCGGTCGTATCAGCCATTCAGTGATTGAACAACAAATTATCCAATTAAAGCATGTTATTGATTTTATCAACTGCTATTATTCAATTTGTTTTCATTTACAATGATTGATGTTAGATTAGTCTTTAAAAATAACACAAAGGCTGACTAACGTGAACTAACGTCGACTAAGCCGTTTAGACGTTCACTTGCTCCATTTATTTGCGGATAGTAGGACCTTGTGCAAAGTCCGTCCGGTTTACAACCATCTTGCTCGCTAATCCAGCCGCCAAGCAGCAGTGCTTGCACTGTAATGTTCCGGCGTGGAGAGCAAGACAGCCGGTAGAATTACTGGCACAAGAGGTATTCCATCAGCCATCTGGGTTGACAATGACAACACATCTGCAGTGCAGCGTTGCGTGTGTCTTTGAACGTTGGTGATCACTTACCATCGAGTGATCCACTTACGCGATTTCCTTCCTATTTTATAAAAAAAACACTGACAAGACAACTGTACTGTACCTTTCTAGCATTAGAAATCTAATTATTGGCTTCCGGTTCACAGTTCCGTTAACTTCAACGATGACGACCCCGGCGTGGCTAGTCTATGTTTTAATAATACTTTTAGTAAGCTAATTAATCTCTTCCTTAGTATCATCATAATTCTGATAACCAATCGAATATTATTTCGTTTAGCAGCGACTTCTCGGTTTACGAGTGTGCTACTAGAGTCATCTCGCACGAAAACACCTCTCAAATCCTTATGATATCTGTCATTTTTTGACATACGTATCTCGAATATGAATCGAGAATTGGGGTCTAGGCGGTTACCAGCGAATACTATGGTTACTGATGCCCATCGGCGGCGGTGATTACTTCACATTAAGTAGCCCGCTAGCTTCTGTTTCTCCCTTATGTAAGAAGCAGAACGTTAACCTCAGGATTACTCTAGACTTTTAAAGGATGAGTCTTCCAGCAAAATAAGCTTTTAATCATTGCTTAAGAAGCATAAATTTTTAGTTTGTTTGTTTATACTCGTATAGTGGTAGAGTCTCACTGTAGCCGGTTGCTGGTTACAGTACGAGTGGGCCGGCTCGACCGGGGTAATACCACGTTTTACAGAATACCAGCGTGAAGTAGTAGCTTGCTACTGTATTTCACACGGTGAGTGAAATGAGACCCTTGGAAGGAGAAACCAAACGCTGCAAACGCTAGTGGTGTAGATTTTGGTGTAATATTACTTCCCTGTTTTACCACTCTCTCATAAATTTTGTGTTGTTTTTTTTATATCTTTTATAAAGTATTTAGCACAGACGTTGTCTTTTTCACGATTGCTGACACTGGGTTCGCGGATTAGCAAATAAATTGATTCCATTAGTATCTCTAGTATAACAGATATCTGTGATGCTATCCCTGTTTATTCTCTGGACACCAACAGAGACGGTATCACAGATATCTGTTAGATTAGATATCGGAAACTTATCAGAGACTGGTGAAACAGGGCCTACGATATTTTTAGCATGATTGATAATGTCTTGGTATATCTTCATAGTGAGCCTACGTATGCTGTCGTTGAGTTGGATCAGTGTCGTTAGGTAACCAACACGTTTACAATGTTTATTTTGTTGTTCATTGCATAATAGTACAGGGAAAGCTAAAAGGTGCCTTGTGGCCACAACAAGAAGAAATACTTTTTATTATTCCACACCACACCATAAACAAAAGAGAAAATGTATGAAAGTACCACTAGATTTTGTTGTTCTCTACCATTGGACCAACTGGAGATAGATGTTGGACATTGATAATGTTTACATGACGATTTAAAACTACAAATGATTAATCTAACGATCATATTTCTGCTAATTCGCGAGTCACACGTGTTTGTATGACTCTGTATTGTACAATTTGTACTAACACAAAAATAACAGATAACAGGACAAAACAGATCATCATTAATGAACTGCTGTAATGTTAACCTGTTATCTCCTGTCCCCGATTTATTTTAACCTAATTGCCATATGTCAGGTGACAACGACAATTCCGAGTACATTACGTGTCCACTATTTAAACCCAGCAATACAAAACTCTTCGAGTTAGAATGTATGCCGAATTTTCGTTGTCACATTTTACCTCTCAGGATGGGACCAATTTCATAAACGCGACATGCGACAGGTAACAATGACAATTTGGTATACATTACTGTGTCGACAAATAACGCTACAGACTTACAGGCTTAACATCATATAGGGCAAGCAATGTATACCAAATAGTCACTGTCACCTGTCGCCTGTCACGTTTATGAAATTGGACCCTGGTGAATAGGGTCAGCACACGGCCTGGTTGGAGCCTCGGTGGCTGGACGATAGCCAGCAACGATAAGCCCGCCGTCTGTGACGCTTGGCGTCATCGGTGTCGTACGTCACGAGCGATTAGCGTTTATATCACCATATTAACACATGGAGGTGATAAAAATGTCAGACATTAGAGATTGCGAAGATGTGACGGACAAGTTGTAGCTTTAAAAAAATAAAGATGTATCTAAGTGCAAGGGCGTATATATTCTGACATTCGTAAGTGCTTCAAAGCCTAATCTGAATAAAGATATTTTGACTTTGACCATTCTAGAGGGTGAAGTCATGCTATGCAACCAGTAGAGTGCTTTTCACACTTAATACAGTACAGATGGGTCCTGGAAGTCGTGATCCCGTATAGGCCAATGTTTAATTGCGATCGATGTGAAAAAATGTGAACAAGGATTTACAGAATGCATGCACGAAGATTGTTGTCGCATTCAAACTATAAAAATATTTGAGTTTTCACTTTTGCATTCGCTATTACTAGTTTAGTTAAATGGTGCCAATAGTGGCCCTGTCTATCAAACCTGAGGTTTCCGGTTCGGTTTCCGTGAGTTATAAATGTTTAACTGATGAACATTAATGTTTGTGCACAGGTCTTGGATGTTATATCAGTTTGTGACTTAGTAATTTGGTTTTAATTATCCCAAGATGTTTATGATTATTTTAAGATCCCAAATGCTGAAAATAGGTAAACATAGGACTGTATTAATCGTTGGATACTTAGGTTGTTCGTGGATAAAATCATCAGCTATGTTTAGTATCACTTATTTGTTGTGCCCTTTCGATTTTACTCCTTTGATAACAGTCACTGTGGATTAAAATAGCTTGTTTATCGCCTCTCCGACTATCTTATCGAGATACTTCGGTGCAGCAGCCCACAGTTCAATCTGTCAATTTTGTCGTTATGCTGATTGATTGTAGTTTAATACTTATTGCATGATTTGCACTTTCCTCAGTTTTTCAAACTGGCTTCATATCATGAGTCAGTCGATAACGCGGGGATATTGACTTGTCGATAAAAAAAACTTGGCACTATTGAATTGTCAATTTCAGCTATTTCTGAATATAAATTCGTAGTGTTTGTTCTTTTTTTGACTCCTTAAGGTTTACTGTTAGTATTGCAACACTGTGTTACCCCTCTGTCCTTTACTCTTAGGTAGACGTTGGTCTTTAAATCGTTGAACTGTATAATGTATATGATTTCGTTTATACTTATGTAGAATATTTTATTTGAAATGGCGTTGTGACTACGTAAGGTTTCAACTACTTAATGTAATTTAATTCAATCGATTGTCAATATCTCATGGCTTAGACCTCACGCGAACAGCTCCCGCCGGAAACACTACTGTTTTGTTTGCAATGCGTATTGTTATTATAATTTAGTATTGTCCCTCGACGATGACTATAATAACTGACGTCCAAAGGCTCAGTATGGTTCCAAGCTTCGAACGCTTAGCACCTAATTAATTGAACAAATTTTCCTCTTAAAGTGACAGTTAACAGTTGGTTAACAGTCGCCATATTGACTTCGCGCGCGCCGGTGTTCGAAACAAAATTTGTCTTCGCGCTTGTTTTTTTTTTTCATTTTGACATTTCAAATTATTCGGGCTTTGTTAGTGATGGGAAAAATGATACCCTGGTGTTAGTTAAATATCGATTTGTCCTATGGACCATTTGAAACAGTGTTGGCTGTGCATGGTGAAGATGGTTGTGTGGTACGATATTGACGACTCGATTGACGAGGTAATGATTCGGTTGAAATTGAGGCATATGTAAATCATCAACATTACGATTAGTCGGTATATAGTAAAGTGGTGTTAACTTGCAATGCAATAATGCATTTATCCCGATAGCCTTCGATTAGGGATTATCTTGGTTTAGATTGTTTAAAAAAATGCAGAATCAACTGTTATTTTGCTAAAATATAACCTTTTTGTAAGCGTTTTTTTTCCGATTTTTTGTGTTTTTATTTTTTATACATTTAAATTAAATTTAAAATAACGCAAACGCAAGGCACGGAATGCTGATGTTGCAGGTTCGAGTCCTGCCACAAAAAAATGTCACGACGGAAATAAGCATTGGAAAATAATGCATCTGTAGTAATGTTTAATGTGAGCCAATACTGTACTCAATGATACAAATTTTTTAAAATAATTTGTTTATCTGCGACTCATGTATCATTTGCATTATTTTTACCCGCGACGATGAAGTAATTTCCTCCCATTTAAGTTTCATTCATTGTACTGTAGAAATAAAGATAAAAAATGATTTTTAAAGACTTATTTCGGATTTTGAAGTCGCACCTTTGTCTTCTTTGTCAAATCTTTTTTTTTACCTAGAGGCACGCGTATTATGATGGACATTAACTTGTCCAAGAAAAAAATATTTAATGCAAAAATGTGTTGCTTCCTTAAAGGAGGATGCTCCCTTATACCTACCTATCTTCTTGTTAAAAGCCATTTTCAGCCAGTACACGCTCGCGCGCGTTTCGCAGAGTAGCAAGATAATTCGTCCAGGACGGACTTAGATGAAATTTGGAATTTGTATCAACATAGTATACTTTTTATTCCACAAAAATGCATAGTTCCCGCGGGACAGCAATAAACGAATTCCACGCAGACGAAGTCGCAGGCACCAACTAGTATTAACATAATACCTAACCTCATAGTCCCCATAAAAACACGTATAGGCTTATTTGTAGGGGTATACGCTTATTTGTTAATCGTTTATTTATATGCCCTGACGCAGACGTTACAATGAAATCGAAACTATAACGAGCTCATTAATTATAACGCAATGAAAGCTGCGGGCAGTTCCCACGCTGTGATAAACCCGTACGTTTATATTTGAGTTGACTCAGCACGTGTCGTGGAGTTCCCACTTGCTGTGCATACAGTTCGTTTACTATGTGGTTTATGATAAGAAGGCAAGGCCTGTAGTTTCGCCGTATCTAGCTGTTAATTTAATTTCGCACACTTTACAAATATTAAGGTTTCTTTCTAAGCGGAGCTTTCTCTTGTCAGCAGAGCGAGCAGTCGTCGCCGTTCCGGCGCTGGACGACCGGCAGCGGCGCCGGCAGCTCGTACCGGCACCACCACGACCCGCGGAACATGTACAATAAGGTAACGTCCTTTATACGGTTTTGGATCTGTTTGTTCATTTTCATAAATTCCTTCTTTCTTTCCGCATTCAGAAATACCCTGTTGCATTTTTCCGACCAGCATTTTTCCTGCCGCCAATTTCACTAAAACATTTCTGCCACACACACACTTCTGAGTGAAGCTCCGCGAAGCTGCTTAACAGTGCAAAATTTAATTTAATGACCTATTTATTTAAAAAATGTAAAACCAATTTAATTTAAAAAGAAAGCAAGCACCACTGGAGTAATAGCTGCAAGAATAATAATTTTTGTTAAAAAAAACGTTCGCTGAAAAATCTAAAACTCTTCAAAAGTGTTTTTTATAAAATAGGAAAGCAAACAAGCAAGTGGGTCACCTGATGGTGAGCGATTACCATCGTCTATAGACACCCGGAACGTCAAGTAGATTGCAGATGCGTTGCCAATCTAGAGGGCTAAGATGGATTATATCTTGTGCCAGTGATTGCACCGGCTGCCTTGCTTTCCACGCCGAAACACAACAGTGCAAGCACTGCTGCTTAGCGGCAGGATTAGCAAGCAAGATGGTGGTTTCAAGAAATTGATCTAACAAGTAAGGCAAGTACTAAATAAATAATTCTTGTTCGCAGCAAATGAGCGAGGGCTCCGCTCCTGCGGTGGCGGGCGCGGGAGGCGGCGTGGCGCGCTGGTCGCTCGGGCTGGAACAGCTGCTGGCCGACCCGGCCGGCGCTGCCGCCTTCGCGCACTTCCTGAGCAAGGAGTTCGCTGCCGAGAACATCAGGTAATCTAGAACTTCACACTAGAGTTCTGTTGCTGACAGACAAACAAACAAGGCACAGACTAACTGCTGAAAATTGAGACATGAAATTTGGAACATGTGTTCATTAAGGCTGTAAAGGTATTAAGAAACGATTTTTGAAAATTTTATCATTAGCAGGGGTTAAAAGTTAGCTGTTATTCCAAATCTAAGCTTACCAACTCGCGGGCAATAGCTACCAGCTAGCTGCTTTAAAACTGGGTTCTGACTGCACGAGTAGGCGAGGCAATCGCTTCCGAACGACTTTGAACTATGAGCCATACAAGATCGTCCCTCGCGGCTGACTCGCGAGTCAGTAATGGGACTAATGGGCTTTTCATGGAAGCAAGAGCACCGCCTAGTTCTAATATACCTATCTTATTAGAACCGTGTGACTTTCAGAATCATTTCAGTCGAGAGAGCCTCTGAAAACATTAGTTGAGTTTAGTCCAATAGTAAAAATATCGTACCGAGCATAACATGTCAAGGAAGCGCAAAGTAACGGCAGAACAAACACCGGCATAAGCTGAAAAATAACATGAAAATTCTAGAAAAGACGTGTAATGTCGGCGTCGCGGAAAATATTTGGCCAAAGCCTAACTGATAAAAAAATTTTGCTTCATAAAATGTCTTCGCTATTAGTCGAGAACCATCCACCGAAGCTCTCACACAACAACTAGGTTAAACCCCCGTGCTTACGAATACTACTTAAGAAATCTGTGAAACAGGAATCATCCCCTTGAAGCTTCAAACAGGATCCTATCTACCGTACTATTAAAAAATACTATCAACTCCATATCTTATTTTATCTTTCCCGCCACGATGCGCAAGAGGGCAGCATCCCTGATGCGCCGGGTGCGGGGTAGCCCCATCTTGAAGACGAAAGGGGACAGTACAGACTGTCTTTATTTTGGTACCTAACTGTTTTGCGCTACATGCCCTTTATTAAGCGTGTATTGTCTTTACTTTTAAATTCTCAGCATCTTTGTACGGTTAGCTACAGAAGTAGCTGAACATTTTAGTACCTTGTCGCTGTTAGTAATGTGACGAATTCTAGCAACTATCATTTCATACGTTACTACGATAAGTTTCTTAAGTGTTCAGCTACTTCTGAGGCTGACTGTACTTACTAACAATGAGTAATTACTTGAAATAAATGAAACGGTCCTCCCCAGGTTCTGGTGGTCCTGCGAGCAGTACAACAGCGCGCCGGAGAGCGCGCGCGCGGCGCTGGCGCAGGAGATCTGGTCGCGGCACCTCGCCGAGGGCGCGCCCGAGCCCGTCAACGTGGACGCCGCCGCGCGCCGCGTCACCGGCCTGCGGCTGCAGCACGAGCCCGCGCCGCAGGACCTGTTCCAGCAGGTAGCTAACGATCAAAGAATGCATCAATCTGGATGACTTTTGATGGTGGTTCGAACTGCCGACCGGAGTGATCGCATGCATGGGCCGATGGACCCTTCGATCTTTATTGTAACCCTTATAATGTATTTATTCATTTTAATTGCTAAGCAAGCCGCCTGTAACTCTCGCGAGGACTACGATTCGCGACATTCAAATCATGAAAGAAAATCTCTAAGCCGCTCTCATAGTCAGTGAGCCATCAAAGATTTTCCCTAGTTGCCTGAGTTTTAAAATAGATTTGAAAGGTTTCCATTGAGCCAAGCCTCGCCCAGCGGGATAAGTGGAGAGATGATGCCCTCTTGACTTACGGCTTCCATACCTAATTGCGAAAGAGAACCGGATTCCTGTTACCCAAATTGTGCGGCAGCACTAACAGCCTCCTGAAACTGTTAACGTAAAAAATGCTTACAATAAATAATTGTTTCCCAGGCCCAGAAGCAGATCTTCAACGTGATGAAGTTCGACAGCTACCCGCGCTTCCTGCGCTCGGGCGTGCACGCCGAGTGCGCGCGCGCCGACCTGCGCGGCCTGCCCTCGCCCTTCGCGCCTGCGCCGCCCGCGCCCACGCCCACCAAGGTAACTACACGCACCTACACCCCCCCTCCTGCTGTCTATCATTACTTAAGTCCATATAACTTAGAATATGTAGGTTTACCAGACTTTCTGAGTGTGCAAGTGAAAAAGCAATGTTTTATAGCTGTTTTGTAAGTAACACAGAGAAAACATACACAATGCTGTTGAATTGAATGACAGGTCACCCTAAATAAGCCGGCTTTAGTTTAGCTTTCTCGTTATTTTGAACATTATAGCATACTTTGACAGTTCAAAAATAAAATGGGTTCACACCAACGGGTTCTTTGTGGCGGTACTTATATGCTAGTATGTAAATTAGTTTATGGTTTTGTATAGACCTACCTCTAGGCACAGTAAATATATAGCTAGAACAGTAAAACACATCTATTCAAATGTCCGTAACGACGCAGTCATACTCGTACAAGCACGCGCCTCGACGAGGGAGTAATACCTCTAATTTAAGCGAGCTACGCAATGCTGTCAGTCGCGGGGGCGACAGGGAGAGGGGAGCGTTGAGATACTGTTCTATGTATTTACTGTGGTTTGGGAACGGTTTGTTAATAACATCACATACATTCTAGCATTTCTAGACATCCTTTTGCAACACCCTTCATTGTTAATGTTGCATATTTTTCTCTAGTCTCACAACTTTGCTGACCCTTCCGATTACTAATCCGAACCGCTATATTCTTATTGAGCTCAGTTGCTACCCCTCCTGACCACAAACTTACGACTTCCATCATCACACCCATATTCAGCCCCGTAGTGCCCCTATTAACTGTAAGTTGACAGTGTTTCCCCGTTGAACAGCTGAAGAAGTCGGCCAGCAACGCGTCGGAGCGGCGCCGGAGTGGCGGCTCGCTGCTGCCGTGGCGGCTGCGTGCAGGCTCGCGGGACCGCGCACCGGACCATGCGCCCGTCACTGATGTAAGTCTCAACTATTGCTGCAGGTGCGCAATCCCACTATTTTCAGTATGAACAAATTCCAGAATAGGCCATACAAAAAATTCTGGAAATGCGCACCCTAACTACGTTTAACCATACCAATCAGTAAGTCTTAGTAAGTCTTTCCACCATACCAATTAGTAAGTCTTTCTTCTTCTCGCTTTATGTCGCGTTTTTGTATTCAAACTAGGGATTGTTTTCCCTACCAGCCCTTAAATTTGACACATTGAACACGGAGCACCTATCAAAATTTAACGGAAAAAAATTAGGTACAACATTTTCAATTTAACAGGAGGCCTACCGTGAGCTCTTATTCAGCTTATGGTGTAAATTAAACTGCCTTGCTAATTCGTACCATGAGTTCCAAAAAGCAAGGCAGTTTAAGCCCGTAAACTTTTCAGCGTTTAAAAGTCGTTCGTCTTTAAGGTGTCATGGTGCGCTTTATAGAACTTCAGTTTTAAGCATTACAATTGAACTGCGTGGATTGGAGCCAGTTTCAAAAAAAGGTCACAGCAGGCCAGAATGACACTGTCTAGCCTAGACACCTGGGTCACACGCTTGCTGACAATTATGAAGGCAAATGTACTATCAGCATAATGGAACCCTGACCCACCGCAGAATTGTGTCAAATTGACATAATAAGTGAAATAAAAAGAGACATGTTACGATTAGACTTAAAACTTCACTTTGACATAGTTCCATGGTACAGGGTTCCATTTTGTTGATTGTACTTAGGTACTATTATGGCGCTAGGAAAACAATTCAAGGGTTACAACCATTGCTGGCCTGTCTTTCAGCGTACAAATACAAGTGAACACCTGAACAGTCACTGATCTCATTTCTATTTTATCGTCTGATTGTTAATATTCTAAATTATTGTGAAATAAAACACAAACACACCCATTGTGTACTGTAATGGCTGTGGAAAATCACGATAGCGTGCACCAATATTTGTGAAGCCACGTTTCCGTGCGTGGAATCTAAATATAGAAGCGAGGACGTGGAACTCCACTGCCAGAGGAAATGGTGGTAAATGCAAGCCACTGCAGGATTATGAGTGTTTAGAAATACGAGTAGATAACAGTTCGGTTTGCTGTGAAAAGCATATCTATAATCACACAGCCATAAAAAGTGAAATTACTTTAGTAATATCGTCACAGTCACACACCTCTTTTTCTCTACGTGTAAGTAAATAGATGGTACTTTGTTTATTTCGGTTTTCCAAGATATAAAAGTTAACAAAGATATCTAAGTTTTTTCAGTAATCAATTGCTAAAGACGTCTTTAGAAGCCTATTAAAGAAAACAAACAAACGCTTGAGTTTATTAATTAACATGATGTCGCACTGAGTGTTAATATTTCTTTTGATACATCACCTAGCCTCAATAGTACCATCACGGACTTTAATCGTTACGCCTGTATGGAACCCTGTCACAGTGGTATTGCTTTGGATTGTTTACTAACACGTGGCTACAGATTGGCAAAGTCATTATGACAGGGTTCTGTGGTGGCTTAACAATTAATATATCTGCAACCGTACCTACCATTACAAGCAAACTCATAAACAACACACCTCCAGAACAATTTCCCACGATCTTTAAGTTTGTTGTGATAATGATAATCATCCGCCAGGGGCGTGGGTTTGCATCATCAATCATGTTATCAACTTGCTTGTCATCAGGTTCCATACTATCAAATCACTTTAAAGCCTTTTGCAGTACGAGCCAGCAAAGAGCTATTGTTCCATTCTAGATTTACCCCAAGTCATTCTTGTTTATTTTTAGAGCTCATGCTATATTTATAGAATCTTTTAACACGCAGTAAAGTTTTAATGGTGGGGAGTTATATTTACTTGGCTACAATTTGTTTTGGTTATCGTTGTTTGAAAACTATTTAGTTACGAAGACCTTACTTTCTACAAACTACACCATTTATCTTTTTGTTATAAATGACAATTGTCTTATTTATTCCTCCCTGTCTCGTAATTATATATTAAATTGAAGAAATTGGGGCAAATAACGTAACTGCTGTGTGGAATTAGCGCTAGCCTAAAATTTGTGCATAAACAACTAACGGCTGTGATGTATACGATTACATTCTCGAATAATTTTAAAACTTGTTAGTTTCTTTCTAGTATATTAAATTATCCGTTTCTTTTCCAGCTGGTAAAGTCAAATCAATCTGGCCAGTGTTCCCTCTGCCGCGTGGTGCTCCCAGACGGCGCGTCCTCAGTGGTCGGCGTGGACGCGGCGCTATCGGTCCGGCAGCTGGTCGAGAGGCTGTTGCAGCGACTCAACCTTCCCTGCCCTAACTATGACGTCATTGTGAGAGACGATCAGGTAGCTATATTGATTTAATTAATCTGTTTAGGTGTTAAAACTGCTGCTTCCCAAATACCACCCGTGAGTGGGAACTTAAGCGGGTTTATATTCTCATTCACGTTTGACAAATTGTATTATACGTGACTCTGGTGCCATGTAGCAACTGCCGGAGCCAATAGTGTGTTTTGTGTTTAGTATTGGCTTCGTTTATTAACTGTTGCTTCCCAAATACCACTCCTGAGTGGGAACTTAAGCGGTTTTATATTCTCATTCACGTTTGGCAAATTGTATTATACGCGATTCTGGTGCCATGTAGCAACTGGCGGAGCCAATATTGTGTAATTTAGTAATGGCTTCGTTTATCTTCACGGTGATACCTTTATCGCATCTGGCTCGTTACTGAGCCATAAAAATATAGGCGTCAAGGAGGCATGCTAGTCGATCGACCGCGTCGTACTCGATCATGGAACTTCATCGGCGCACGCCACGCACGTTCCTTACAGAAACGTAGGTGGCGTGGGCCGGTCCGTGCGCAGCGTGCGCCGGAGAGGCGCTTCGTTACTATGGATGACTCGATTAATATTCGTTCTGTTGACAGGGCGAATGCACAACGATCGACCCGTCGTCCCCGTCGACGGCGCTGAGCGGACGCGAGGCCACAGTGGAGCGGCGCTGCGTGGTGCGCGTCGAGGTGGCGGGCCGCGTGGTGGCCGTGCGCTGCCGGCCGCAGCGCCGCGCCGCGCACGTGCTGCGCCCCGTGCTGCGCCGCTACCTGCCGCGCGCCGCGCGCTGCCGCCTGCTGCGCGACGCCGCGCCGCTGCCGCTCGACACGCCCGTTCAGGTGACCCGTCGACGTTTACGATTGCGACAGTTGCGCTTTGCCGACACTGCAGAACGGTGCGGATAGCAAATGAGATAAAAATACTCACCTGGCTATGCTGCGACTCTGCGATGAGCTCCGGAAACCAAATGTACCCGAAGGATCCAGCGGGAGCTCTCGGACCCGAACATACCCAAACCGGCAAAAGCAGCAAACCTCGGTCAGCATCATATAGGCGAGAGCGGTGTCTTACCTTTGCACGGTCAGCCGAAAGACTCCTAAACACAGATGAGAAAAGAACGGAGAGCCCTACGCTAATGTAATATGAAAAGTATTATGCAGCGAATAGCCGCTTGGTTAGCGAGAGACCTTACCGAGGTCGCCCCTCTAGGACCTATACCTAGCGATCTTTATCAGATCGTTAAATCATCTTAACATTCCTATACTATTAAGTGCTTAAAAATCGTACTCATAACCAACCTCCATTCCATTTTAGGAGCTAGACGGCGAGCGACTCCTCATCCTGGAGGTCCCGGACGGCGAAGAAGTGAAAGAGGTGGAGTGTGAGCTCAACGTAGAGTTCGGAGAAGACCTGGACGCGCTCAGCGAGATGGCGTTACGGCTGCATGACGACAGAGACGCCGATGCTCAGGTAACCGTTGACTTTTTATCATTGGGTGTTTTAAACAATTATTCATCAACATCATCTACCTCACACCCCTAAGCAGAGCCGTAGAATTCCTATTACATTTGCAAACATTTATTGGTGAATAAAACCTCTAATATCTCATATACGTATTTATGTACATTAGTATGTATTTTGGCTTTGGTTTTACCGGTTAAAAGGTTATAAATTTACGGAAACATTCGAACTCTTATACAGCACGAAGGCACACAAAGAGAGTTATAAAATCCACAAGATCATCAACGTTAAATTAAACGAAGCATTCATACTTGCATTTTCTTTTTCTAGTACATGTAGTATAAGCTTTGGTTAGTTTGGCGAATTCGTGCATATAGATATCGAGCTATTTATTTATTCGTGTATTGTTTGTTCCCCAGAGCGGCGCGAGCAGTGCGACCGCGCGCAGCGACGCGAGCGGCCGCGTGCGCGCCGCGCTGCGGCCCGGCCCGCCGCTGCACCACCACCCGCCGGGTAATACCATTAGACACTTCTTTTGCTTCGATTGAACGCTTTCTTATGTTGAGAGACCTCAATAAGGCTCTGATAAGGATTATTAGCCGAATTAACCGAAGCCACTGAAATACAGTCGGTTTTGATGAAGACCTGATATTCAATCTGAGACCAAAGGCATAAGTGATGTGTTTCTGAATTCAGCTATGAGACTAGTTCGTCCAGGATATAATTTACTCAATTGGGTATCGGGCTCTATTATGGGACCTAAACTTTATAATTCTTAATAAGTTAGAAGCTCTCGTCTTACTAATTTGAAAAGTATCATAAGAGTCAGTCTCATAAGATCAATTTTAATACGACTCAATTTTACCCGGGGTCATGGGGTACATGACCCCCCTCTGGGCTGGCTCCAGCTCGACGACTGGTATTTTTTCTAATCTCATTAATGACCTGGTCCAACTGAACTTAGATCACTCGGAACCTCAAAAGGTGGATCCGCCCTCGACTTAGACTTGGACGTGCAATCTCAATCAACCCCGCCCTCCTTGCAGACTTCTTGGAGAGCCTGCACGCGGCGCAGCGCCTGCGGCTGCAGGGCGCCGCCGACCGCGCGCCGCGCTCGCCGCCGCCGCTGCCGCCCAAGCCCGCGCCCCGGCCCGCGCCCGCGCTCGTCTGAGGCCACCGGGGCCCGAGGGCGTGCTGCGCGCTACCGGATACCGGAAATGAGAATCTAAGGATCTGGAGTCACCGGTCGTGTGACCCTTTGCTTCGAGCATCAGGGCAAAATAGTTGACCCTGGCGACATCCAGCGGAAAAGCTAATATGACGCATGGACCCCCTAACCGTGCTAACAGTTTCCCTTCCGATGCGAGAATGCAACAGACAAATTGTATAAGGCCCCGGTCCAGGCACGCTCGGCGGCCTGGAGGGAAATTTCTACGATCGGCAGGAAGTGTAATATGTATGGACTTTGAATGTGCGAAAGGTTTGCGATGACATTTGGAAACTACGAAGGTCTGGAATCTGAACCCGCTAACCTTACTAACCAAAGTTTTAAAATAATCAAAAGCCGTGCTGTGCGCTGCGTACATCAATTTTATGATTCGAAATACAAACAGCAAAAGACATTCTCAGCCATGAATCAGTTAATGACATCTGAGTACCATGCTGAGCGTTGAAAAGAAATACCCATGAAGATTTAACATTGTGCACTAATTGTTTAAAACAAAGCCCTAAAATAACCAATGCAATATACAGTACTCACATTCCTCATACAGTTATTGTGAGTTTTCACCTGTGTCGCCTATACTTACAGTCAGAAACCGTTGGCTATTTGAAGTCAAGAACAAGCAACAAGTTATGTTCCCACTAACGCCAGCGAATGGTTGAATTTTATGGTTACTGGATACCATAGACATTGCAGAGTGCAAGGATTTTTAGATTTCATTATGTGAGATTGTTCGACCAGTGTACAAGTATCATCCACGTAGTATATACGTTACCAGTGACAAGTGTAAATGAAAATTAAATTGACTATAATTCTGTTAATGAACTTTGATAATTTACATTTAAAACGAAAAATTAAATCACATTTGTATCATAAAATATCAATTTCTTTGCTGGCGATAACTTTGTTATGTATTATTGTGAACGCCTTAAAAATGACCTAGGTACGTAAGAATTGCAATGTATTCACATATCGTTGTTTTGACAGCCAAAACTCGACTTTATATGATTTTGTATACAAAGTTAATGTCAATAACTAGCAAATGGTTTAATTTGCATATTTTTAAACTTGAAATAAGTGAGATTTGGCTGTCGAAAGACAATATACAATGACCAATTCAGAATTTGAAAATAGATATAAAATATACCTAGACGCACGAACGTACAAAGCATGCCATGTTTATCTAGTATCATTCCATTTTTTAGAATGATTGTAAAACCCTTTCGTGTATCACATGCACTGTACAAAATGTATTATTGTTGTAAATATCTAATTAAGTAGTGTTACTAATATTTTGGTGCCTTCCATAGACAATAAGACTGCACTAACATTATTTTACTAGTAGAATAGTTGTGGAGCGGACCTTAATATGTATTCTAATGAGCCTATTTGTAAGATCTGGTAAGAAATTATAAGGTTTAACGCATTCACTGCGAGCTGTTTTTCGAACTTTTAACGACCACCGCAAACGCAAAAGTTCGTTTGAATAACTGCAACATTATAACTGAATGAAGGTACTAGAAACGCATATAGACGTCCCCGCAGTGAATGCATTAATATACCTGAATTTTCTCACGTTTTTATTCATAGTTGACAATATTTTTATGCAGCATAGAAAAATATGGCTTAGTAGTGACAAAATATACAGCGAATGCACAGGTAGCATACTCGTACTAGCGTATATCGCGGACATAAAGCGCCTGTCTCTTTCGCACACCCTAACTGATAAGAAAGAGATATATGCTATATGTCCACGACAAAAGCTAGTTTGCTAGGGCCACTGGATTATATGTTTACCGCTGATTATAAGGTAGTAGAATTCATAGATTCGCCACGGCATATCCGGCGCGGACAAAGTGTCTAAAACAACCTAATAACAAAAACTACCGTATGTAGCAGTTTCATGTTTAAGCCATGTTGTTTGCTCACATGTCTAAGGCTGATTGCAATCAATGTGCACAATATGAACTATGAGATCAATTTGATGATTTGTGGGCCGCTGTATTCTTTTGAGATTAGAATAATAAGTAGTAACGGTCAAACTTGCACACGGTTTAAAGTAAAACAAAAAAATTGGAACGTGTAAATGTATCTGTATTTTTAACGTTATTAGATTAACATGTTCAACTTTTCTTCGTTTTATTCTAATCCAAAAAAAAGTACCTATAGAACTTTTCTATTTACAATGCATGTCATAATGACGTGTCAGAATTGGGATGTTGACTAAAAAATAATAATTAGTCCATCTTTTAGAACGCCAGAAAATAGTAGATACGTATTTTTTCTTTTGCTTCTAAAACTTAAAATAACAAAGTTACAGAGCGGCGAAAGTTCGCGCTACGTCATTATTTCGTAAAATTTTTACGAAAGAGTGACGTCACGAGCCCCTACTCCTGAATTTGAATGTGCTGTATCTTTGTCAATATTATTCGTATGGACAAATAAAAAAATACGTATCGAGTATTTTTCTATAATTTAACTGACGGACTAATTAGAATCTTGTTGTTTTAACCCAGGAGACATCCCTATTCCAGATGTATCGGGGTCGTAGTTCCAGTTTCATACTAACAACTCTGTCTATAAACGACCCTAATACGACCCTAGTATCGCGACAAGGTTCTATAATGGCCCACAATTATATTTGGTTGACTGCAAATGTAATCAAAAGTAGTTGCTTAAAAATGTAAGCACACCCTCGACCGTTAGCGGTGATTGACATTTTTAAGCACCTTGTCCAGTTTAACTAACTTAGGAACCAGAGCACCTGAAAATGTAGTGACGGTTCGAAATCTTTGTAAACTGACTAATAAATATCATGACATAAGAAATACACAGAATAAAATTCAAAATGGCACCCCTTTGTGTAGCTAAATAAATATTTTAAGTACCTATTCGATTTGTCAGCGAATTTGTGTTAAGTTAGACACTATTAATTTATTAGTAAAAAATATAAATATGATAAAGCGAATGTTTCTATGCTCAGAGAGTATATTACAATAAAATAGTGCTATAAACGTTGCAGTTTTTTTTATTTCATTACTTTATTCAATTGTTCTACTTTTTATATGGTGAAAGTGGTAGAACATATAATATGTAGATTCTAATTTTGCAAAAGTATTCTAAGCGCTAGAACAAACCATAAATAAGACTTGAAGTGTGACTTCATCTCTACTGACGCCAGAATTGCCCCGCAGGGCCCGACCACCAGGATGATTGGCGAAAAATATTTTGTTCATCTCAACATCAAAGTTGAACGGCGGAAAATAAACGCAGGTAAAAATACAACAAACAATCTAAACTAACATCTATTTATTGCATACAAATCACTTATCAGCTACTGCAACCGGTTGGGTCTCCGACGGAACCGGCAGGGGCGCCGCCTCGGGCTCCGGCAGCACCCGAGTGAGCTTCGAGGGCTCCTTGGGCGGGACCCAGTCGGGCACGATTTTGTCGTGTATCCGCCAAGTGCCGTACATGTTCGACAGATGTTTCTCGAACACGATGTACTCTATCACATCCTTGGCGAGAATCTCGCTGCCGTGAAGCAGGCGGCCAAAGCGATCGTATACGGACAGCTGCTGCTGCGTGTGGAAACGTACTGTTACCTGAAACAATTCATTATTTATATACACTGACCTATAAATAATGGACTTCTAGTCAGCGTTTTAAAAATGGCCCCATCAAAAGTCGAATAAAAAGTACAATAAATCGACAATCGCTCGCGCCTTATCAGTCTGTTGAACCGACGGCACTGCTGTCAATACCATTTATTTCTAATTTTGTAAAAAAAACTATTTGCAATGATACTTAATAAATATGGATCTTAGATTTTTTTTTTAAATTTTAAACTGATTTTACGGTCTCTTTTTATTTGGCCAGACTCTAACCAGACACCTAACCAACATTACCTGTCCAAATATATTCTCCTTGCTCACAACGTCGGTGCACCGCGCGTGGCACACCCTCGGGGGCTCCAGAGACTGAAGAAACTTCCACTTGATCGTCTTCAGATTAGAATTGTGCCTGAACTCCTGATAAGCCTTCTCCGTAACAAACTGCTGTAAAGCCCTCTTGTCATTATTAGCTAAGCTTTCGTGAGCTTTTATGTAGATGTCCTGGGCTTGTTGGCAAAAAGCTTTTGAGTCAAAATCTTCATCGAATGATTTTATTTTGCGTATAGCCATCATGGATTTGGATTTTTTCTCTAGCAGTTGTACAGCTTGCTTGGCGCGAGTGGCGGACGCGAGAGAAGCCTTCCCATCTCCTTCTGGAGGTACGTAGGGCTCAAAAACTCCACCTGCAGCCAAAATTGCAAAAATATAATTAAAATGGTCAGTAATTAATCTCACAAACTATAAGACTGTTTTCTTTCTTTCCCTATCACCAGCTTTTAATACTACACAGATCCGAGCATGCTATTTGAACAAAGTAGCTGATGATTGTTTTAATTGCACATAATAAATAAATATCTTGGGACAATTTACATCAATTGCCCTAGTCCCAAACTAAGCAAAGCTTGTGTTATGGGTACTAGATGACGGATAAAATTACTTATATAGATAAATACAAACTTAAATACAAATAACATCCATGACTTAGGTAATAGATAGCATTGTTTTATGGTCAGCTATGTGAATGTTCTTTTCTTTGTTAACAATTTTTCAGGCAGAGGCGCTTTATTGCTTTATCAACCACTTACATTTATTTTTAATTTAGACTGTATTATTCACATGTTACGATACTAATAGGAATGTACTAATTATTATCGAAAACGAAACAAAACTGCATCAGTTGTCATTATTTTTCTAACGGATGGGGCCTGAAAAAGGTAAATTTAAAAAGTAGTTCTAACTTAAAAAAAACAAGAATGAAATCTTATTCTAAACTTTTTTAAAGGTAAAAAAATGGGCCCATATCACTGCCAACAGGGAGAGTGCCCAGAAGGCCTCTTGCCATCGTCTCTAGCCAGGCTGTTAGGTTCTAGAACGGCCGGCACTTGGACGAAGACAAGGGCTCTACGGATGACATTGTTAATGCTGGCATGGCGAGGTATTCGATCCGCGCTTCTGCCGGAAGAGAGGCCAAGAATAGTCATATTACCTGTAGCAGATATATAAAATGGACGTTCAGTCCATGGCCTCGGCGGCATCAAGCCCCTTTCCTTCATCTTCTGACGCATCTTCTCTTTCGGCAACGCTTCCGTATCTTCATTATAGTCAGGAAGATCGATTTTCAAGTATTTTTCTTTACGGAGCTTTTTGAACTTTGGATTGTAATGCTTGCTGGTTGTAGTGCGACATGAGACGGCTAGGACAGCGTTCGGGACTAAGCGTAAGCTATTTAGCTGGAAAATAGTGTTTTATTTAATTACATCCCCAGTAGAAATCGTTATATCATTTTAGCCCAATAAAAGTGTTAGTTACCTTGGAAAGTACTAAGTGCACCATGTTTATCTGATTCAATTTAAGTCTAATTAATCATGTAAGCGAATAAGCCCATTTATTGGAAATAAAACAAAACAGTCTTGATTTTAATTTTATTTATAACCTAAAAGTCAGCTGGTTGTTAAAACTGTCAACGATTCGTTTAGTTATAGCTCTGGTCACAAATCTGGTTTTTGAAACGAAACAAAACGCATAATAACCGTTTCACACTTTCGAACATAGCCAGTGCCAAAGAGTTGAAGCGTGTCATCTATACTTAAAAACAAAGTTTGGTTGTTAACATGTTTATGGTTTTTTGTTGTTTCTGCCATTTTTAGTCAAATATTTTCCGTTCACACATGTTTCTGTAATTAGTGTTACAAAATCAATCAAATTTATTGTGTCGTCTTTTAAAAATATTTTATTGATATTCGTTATAGATCGGAGTGTTCTGTCATATGTCGTGATTTTTTGCATCATATTCTACGCGAACATTCGATCACTTCTGAACTAACTGTACTGTTATAAATTTCTTCTCAACACGTTCGGAATTATTTATTTAAAGTGAATTGATACGCATACCAGCAACATATCGCTTGAAACCCTTCAGTAGAAAACAAGTTCGCGCAGATTTGAATCGATCAAAGCGACCCATTACCGGATATCCGGCGCCTCCATACACGTTGTCTCTAGCGCTCTAGGGAATAGAGCCCGTCGCAGCGTTTCTTTCTTTTCTGAACAGGCGCAGTCCGAGACAACTCGCAAAAGGAGTAGAAGGCTCCTACATAACCTGTCACTACGTGAGTATCCGTGCACACATAACTATCTACTCCGTGCTTTGTTCGATTGGGGTGCAGTGGACCTATCACGAGGCTTTCGCTGAGTCACAGGGTCGATTTTTTATCGGACGCGCAACTTGAGGTCAAAGGCGTTGTGGTGTGATTTCTTGGCCGTTTCCGTGTTCAGAGTAGTAAGTTGAGCATAAGGGGTTCCGCCATGAGCGTCAAGTTTTCAACGATGTACATTTGCTACGGGGAATCGTGAATTCTATGGAGTCGCGGGCGATGACCCCTCCAAGTACAAGCCCATTATTGCCTTTCCCTCGCGCTTCTAATTGCCACGTGTGTTTCTGTTTCAGCAATAAATTGTATGAGTCAGAAGGTAGAAAAACCAGTATTATCGGGTCAACGGATAAAGACCAGAAAAAGAGGTGAGTTGCATTAAATTTTAATTGTTTGCCCTTAAATGGCCGATATTGATTAAATTGTTGCATTTCGCGTTCCATGAGTGTTGTAACGCGTGCCATATAACTTGCAATCTTTTTTAGTCATAGAACTAATTGTAATCGTGTATACAATTGATATTACATAAGTAAAACAATCAATCATTTGTAGGTCAAATAGAAAAAGTGTATCAAGATTAACTTGACATTTTTCATAATAATTTAAAATCAAACTCTAAATTATACCTCAAAAATCATTATATTGAATACAAATGATGCAATACTTTACTGAAAACTAATGATTCATCACATCTTTGAAGGCATTGTTGTAAATAACTTGCATGTGGTACATATTTAGGTTGAAAAACATGTTTACATTGCTTTTATTGGGTGACCAAATATAATATTAAATTGTGCCTACTGTTATTTGAAGTTTTTTAATAATATATTGATGACTCTTACACTGTAAGCATATCTCTAAATATAATATAATATAATAATGCTAGCCTGCAATCGTGTCCCACTGCTGAGCAAAGGCCTCTCCCTTGGATTTCCAGTTCCCTCTATCTTTAGCAATCTCTGCCCAAATGGGAACACAAAATCTTATTACAAGGAAATAGTGTTGACACTTGTAAAAATGATGGGTGCCTGTTATACTGTCAACCATATTGATTTCTGGACCACCGCAACAACAAATATTCTTTATTATACACCACATAAAAAATACATTAAAATAACAAAGAAACAAATTAGTAAGGTAGACAATGGCGGCCACTTTAGAACTTTTCAAATGTTTTGAAATGTCCCTGCGAGTAGACTATGAATTAGACCAACATTTGGTGGCATAACAATGGTTCCATAAGACCCAAAGGCCGCTATACATAGTGTAAGTGACACTGAATTCACTCTTGAGTGACATGGTTTGAAATTCATTGAACAAAATTTGCTATGGATCTATTAGGACAGATACGCAGAGCAGGCTCTGGCTAGATGGGGTACCTGGTTGTTTGTAGGATCCTAACAATCCGATGCATTTACCATAGGCCTTAAACGGTATAGTTACAACACTACCAACAATATCAACAGCTCGATGTGCACGCTATGCAGTGACATAGCATGCATTTGTAGTGACCCATGGTCCCACTGAAAGTACTACAGGTTACAATTTATATTGATGTTTAAAGTGTACCCTTTTATTTCAATAAAAATAATTAATCACTCAATAGCTCACTGAAGTAAATGCCGCAATAATAGCATGTATTAAGGGCCATTTATAGGAAGCAAGTTCTCCCATGCAAGCTGCATTATGTTGCGAGGCGCAATCGATTGACCACATATCTCAGTAGCCTGCAATATAATGCTTGCTAATTGCATACGAGAACTTGCCCCATGTAAATGTGCCAGTAATCTAATAGTGATACTTACATATATCATTTTACTGTAAGAGCTTCCTTAGTTTAAGCATATAGAGGGCAGCAGCTGTCTCCTTGGACCAGGCCTCTCCTTTCTGGAGCACCCCGCCTCCTGTGCACTGCTACTGGAGTGGTTGTCTCTCCCTCAAGACCCTTTGCCTCCCCCCTATACTAAAAGTTGGGTAGCCCCATGGCAATGGCATAACAACTGATTTTACTAATGATACTCATGGCAAGTCTGCCCATATCATTAGTGGTGGAATGTGATGGTATCAAAAAGATCCCAGTTAACCCTCCCTCTTTCATTAAATTAGAGCATAAAGTGTTAATGGGGATGTAGCTAGGCAGCTGCCCATGTCATCTTAAATTGCCCTGAGCTAGTGGAAGACCAGCCAAAACACCTCGTTACCCTGAGATCACTTCCAGAAGTCATCAGCAACATTAAGGGTCTGCTAGGCTTCTTGGAAGATCTGGGTTGGCAAGAGTGTGCCACTGACCTATCATGAGGTGTTTTGTTAATTACCGAATCTAGTAGCTGTTGAGCCCCTGTAGTTTTAGGAATCCTGTATAGGGTTAACATCAGATAAACTGGCGGCCATGTTAATGCTGCTGATGCTGTACCGCGATTTTTTTTTAATAATCCATATTTGTGTAGTTGACAAAGGCTTCCCCACACGACTTCAACAACTCCCGATCAGGCGCAATATCAGCCCAGCGGGGCAATTCTGGCGTCAGTAGAGATGAAGTCACACTCGACATTATATGCCAAAAAGAGCTGTCAGATCCCTACAAAATCTGTCATATTTTGACACATCTCGAACGTCAGATGAATCTCGATAAGCCCCATAATTGGGGGCCAGTATTTTTTCAAACCCTCGATCTTTGTCTGCCTTGTCGTTGGCCGTTCTCCGTCTTCTCCATGAAATGGACTTATTTCCGTGGGTGCCATTTTACAACATTTTATCCTATAAAAATAATAAAAAGCTCAGTATAAACATCAACATACATTACGTAAAACGCGTTGACATTGTACACAGCCGTGACATTGAAATTTCCCTGGCACATGATGAACAAGGAACTATCGCCCAAGGCTGGCGTTTAAACTTGTTAATTGTCTTGTTTAGCGACATGACTTGTTTACTTGTTGTTTGTGATCTGTTTACATGCTAATTTGGACTTTTTATCAAGATTGCGTTAGGACATTTATGCAGCGTTACGCTAAAATGGTGGGAATTTTTGTTTTTTGCATCATACGGAGTTTAGCATCTTGTTTTCTGATGTTCTTATATATGGAGAGTATTCTTTTACTAGGAAGGTGTAGGCGGAAAATATTCTTATTATGCAGTGATAGAAGAAGCGCACCGTTTTGCCCTTTCGACGGGTACGGAACTCAAACTGGGGTGCCATTGGTTATTCCGAAAACGTTGGTTTCGTGGTGGTTTCGTATTGGGTAACAACAACTTGAAATGACCCTGACACTGACTTGATGATAAAATGACTTGGCCTACTTGTTCGTTTGCCGTCTTATTTTATAAAAAAAAATAGAAACCTTTCGCATTTCGCGACGCGACGGTCACCTAGAGATTGGTGAAGTGTTGAGCTAAGGGCGTCCGCTAACTCCCGCGGATGCTCATACTATTGTTCGATAGGCGTGCACCCGCTCCGTGCACCCGCGCGACTTATCGCAGACTCAAAAGCAGGCTCTGCGAAACAAAAACAACTGAACAAAACAATGATTCTTAACTGGCAGGAGTGTGAAATGTACGGAAGCGCCGCGCATCTCCGCTACACTCCGCTTCAGTGGAAGGCAACCTTTGTCTCGCACTGACCTAAAGACGTCACGCAACTAGGCCGACATAAATATATACTTACTTTGACGTCATACCAAAACACGACGGCCACAGGGCGAGTTTTAGAAGTATATAATTGTTCGTTACGCACAATAACTGACAATGCCTCGCTGAGCGGATGACATCTTTCGTTTGTAATGATCGTCAACATAATGTCGAGGGATATATGCGTCTTGTATTGAAAGTACAGAAGCTGATAGATATATCTAAAACTATACAGTGGAAAAGGTTGAAAAGATCGTTTCGTGAAAGACAAGATTTCAAAGTCAGGTTTTAAAAAAATAGTTATCTTACAAAAAGTTTTTACGATACTAGTCTTTTTTTTATAAAATAGGAAGGAAAACGAGTAGGTGTGTGATCACCACCGCCCATAGGCACCCGTAACACCAAGGAGATTGCAAATGCGCTGCCAAACCAAAGCTAAGGTGGTATAACTCTCAAATTTCACCGGCTGTCTTGCCCTCCATGCCGGAATACAACATGATGCGTGTTTTTATGAAAAGGGGCAGTGGCCTAGAATTCAGTTTGGTTGACTGTACAGTTGAGATTGGAAACCAGCGAAAGGCGTCTCTCAAAGTCCCTATTAGTCTCACAATACGTTTGATCTTTCTTTGGCGCAAAGGCTTTCCGCTTAATCCCCAACTGTGTGGAGAATATTTGGCATTTCGACGAGCTGTGCTCGCGTTAAAGCATTCAAAACGTTTACGCATACAAAAGTTTTGCGCTATAATAACAGGCGCGTCGGCGAATTACAGTAAGTTGATAAACCGGGTCATATTTACCGTTACCGGGGCCGTTACCGCGCGGTGACGTCACTGCCACTCATTTATATGACATTTCGGCAAACTGGGCATACGCTGTACCTTGGATGACGAACTAAAGCATGGATATAGCCTCGGTACGTGTCAAGCGTACACATCCCAAACTGTCAACAAAATGCAAATATTGTCAAATCTATGAAGAATATCGAAAAAATCAAAACAAACAAACCTAGTTCTAAGGCATATTGATATGATAACATACCAAAAAGTCATTGCCATAGGTTAATGTTTAAAGGGTGGAAAACGTTATCGCCGTTTGTATGGGGAGCGCTTTTTGGGGCTGGGTTCACACTCCTCTTAATTTAAATGTGAATTATTTGAATATCGCAAAAACTTCGCCTAAAAGTATCTTCGCGTTGAAGATATACGCCGCTAAACAAGTACCTAACAGCCTATGCGTTTATTATAAGCTTATCAAATTTCATTCTAAGTACTTCATTATAAAGATGAATGTAGAAGGCTCATGAATATTATACCTAACGTTTTCCCCCTCGGTGCGTCACTATTAGATAAGTAAGCGATAACTGCTCACTGTCACTTGTAGACCTTCAACACTATTTCCTGATGTCTCTAAGTGATAAAATTATTGCTACAGTTGAGGTAAACCTGTTAGATTAGCTAGATAGTCTTGAACTCTATCGTGACTGAAACTGCGTGTGTTGCCATGCTAGATGTACGGTCTGCCTCAGATGTAACTGAACATTTCAGTACCTAGTCGCTGTTAGTAATGTGACAAATTCGAACACCCATTGCTATGAGAAGGTTCTTAAGTGTTTAGCTATTTATGAGGCTGACCGTGCCGATTTGGCTTGCCCGAAAATAATCGATATTTTTTTTATTTCTGTACATCGATACTTTGAGCGAGATTTATTTTTCGCTGTATCGATGTAAAATTGCAAGTATCGAAAAGATATATCTTTTTATTTAAGATCAACTAACGAAATATATTAAGTACCTTAGGTACTTAATAATTCATTCATTCAGCTAGATTAGGCTAATTATTCTAAATGAAATAGGCTAAATAGAGATTTTTTTTTCTAGGGTTGCCCCCTTGCCTCGCTACGCCCACGAATTTTCGATATTAGGAACCAAAAATTATCGATACTTTTTGGCACTTCCGACATACTAGTCCCAATTTGCGCGGGACGTCCCGATTCACTCTTGCTCGGGACGTCGAAGTCCCCATTTTTACTGACCTCATGAATCTATACTTTGGTCTATAATTTTGACAGACAAAGCTAATACTACTATCCTAGATGTGAAAGAGAAACTACTTGGTATGGTAACGTTTTAAAACTACAAAGCTGCTTAGTTGTTTAATGTTTACGAAGTGCGTGATAAAGCCGATGTGATATCTCGTTTTTGTAAACATCCAAATGCGTAGTAACATGCTTGCTTCTTAGATTACGCGACGAAATCTGTGCAATAAAAGAGTCTCGTTACTGACTGTCAGCGCTATAGAGACTTGAAATTTGGAAAATATGTTGTTTAACGGACTGACTGACTAACTAACTAAGAGAATAAGGCTGCTTTTCCACCAGAGATGTGCTAGGATGCGTTGCGAGGGATGTGTTTTTAAGAACCAATAGAATCGGTTCATTAACCTCGCCTCGGTCAGCGCAGCTCTGTGGCCCGTTTCACTAAGCTACAAGTTACAATTTTACAAGTCTAAACCGGCAACATTGGCCAATAATGACCAATGGCAATGGGCATGATGACCAATGTTGCCGGTTTAGACTTTGTAGCTTCGTGAAACGGGCCACTGGTCGAAACGGCTCATTGGTTCTTTACAAACGCATCCCTCGCTACGCATCCTCGCACATCTCTGGTGGAAACGTAGCCTAAGAGGACTGGCCACAAGCCACCAGAAGCTATTACTTTACGACAGTATTCAGTGAGTAAGGTAATTCTCTAGCGTTTTCACTATGGCTCATTACCGTTCCCTAATTAATTGATGAAATATCTACATTTAGCACCAATTTATGCTAAAATTAGTATCAACTGGGAGTACAGCTTTTGTTCTTGCCTGAAGTCTACGTACGTCTATTGTAGACTTGTATTTCAACAAATAATGAAAGAACGGTAATTACCGGATACCAGTTCTATCAAGCCTTATTGCAACCAACCAGCTATAATGCAGCTAGACTTCCATGAAGGAGACAATTGCAAATTAATGATGGAATACGATCTAAATTTAACTCGCTATCGATCTAATATTGCGCTAGCAACTGGTGAGGCATTGCTCAATAAGTGCTCTTGATGTAGCCAATTGAAGGCACTCGACATGAAGCCCTATGTGCTCATTTACCTCCTCACTGACGTAGGTATCATTGAGAAGAAGATAAAAATAACCAATATTTTAGCAGTTATACCGATACAGGGTTACAATTACGACGAACTTTAGATATATGCAGAATGTTTTATTATACGAGTTTAAAAGTGACATTATTGCAATGGTGACGTTACTATCGCTGTACGTGTCGAGCGCGATGAAGAGTTTCCGCGAAGCTTGCCCGCTGTCAGTTCACTTTTGATATTTCGACAAATAATGAATGATCGTAAAGCAAGTAATGGTTTTCTGAATACCGTATCTTTATCTTTATATTTACATAGTATAAAAATAGTATAAAACAAAAATAGTACAAGTCAATATCCGCGTCTGTCTACCCCCAACGTATCTTCGACCGCTATACCACGCAACGGATTTTGATACGGTTTGGGATCATCCATAAATTACGTCATACGATTTTTAACCTTTCAAACCCCCCCCCCCCCCGTCATGCTTCTTCCCATCTCTGTAACAGTGGTTGCCACCTTTGGATATAACCCCCCCCAAATTAGCGTGACGTAATTTATGGATGGCCTCTTTTCACTGTTATTGAGAGATTTCTTTACGTATCTAAGGTTTTTATGTATCAAAATAACATAAGTTTTCGTATTGTAAAGAAACTTCAATGTTGTTTGAATCAAGTCAAAAATCTATTTTCCACATTACTAAACTGATCTCGTGTGAAACCAACGCAACGCGGGTAGCTAGTTTAAAAAAAAGGATATCTTAGATGGCGCGAATCTAATTATTACTCGGTCGGTAGGTAATCTAGAAGTCTCTACCACATGCCACCGCGTGTGTAATGGCTTGGCCCACGTGGCGTGGTTGCCGCGTATCATTGCCATATGGTGGACGACCAGTTAGCAAGTACACATTTGAATTCCTGTTCAACATCATGTCATGCTCAAGTTGTACGGAGCATACACTAACAACTGTTTTAATTATGCCTTGTTTACGCTTGTTATTGGAATCGTTAGCGTTTTTTATACCTACTTTATTGGTGTTGATCGTGATAAGAGAGAGACACAATATTATAAAACACACCCCTTGATAACAAAGAGGCATATTTTAATGCAAAAATACTAACTTTCACTACACACAAAACAATAATTGAACATTAATTAGCTGTAATGCGCGTCCTAGCGAATTTAATAACTGAGGTGCAATTTAGTATTTTTGTCTGTTTTTTCAAATGCTACCTTTTTATCAGACTACAGCAAAGCCAAAATTAAGGGTTATGTTTTTAGCAGTCTATGTATGTAAGTATTTTATTTGATAGATAAGTCACCTCGATTCTTACCTCTTAGCAATGACATCAGTGACAAATGACGATGTAGAATTTAAGTATTCTTCGCCGCATGATCTATCTGTCTACTAAATTTCATCCAAACCTCTCCAGCCGTTAATGCGTGATTGAATAACAAACACCATACATCGAAATATCGATGAATATTTAGGCGATAAACGATGATTAGATGAAATTTGAGGTTAGAATGAACCAACTTTACTCTTCCGCTATAAATTTGCCGTCTTAGCACCGACCGCGGACCCCTTGTAAAGACATCGCTTGCGGTGCTTTGTAAGGCGGCGCGGGAGTTACACTAGCGGACGGGCAACACCGATTGTCACCATAAACGTGTGCTTATCTCCCTTCCCCTCGTTGTCGCACAGATGAGAAAGAGAAGTACGACCCGAACGGGTTCCGCGACGCGCTCGTGCAGGGGCTGGAGCGCGCGGGCGGCGACCTGGACGCGGCGTACAAGTTCCTAGACGCCGCCGGCTCCAAGCTCGACTACCGCCGCTATGGGGAGGTCATCTTCGACGTGCTCATCGCCGGGGGGCTGCTGCGTGAGTACCTGCGCCGTACTATTTATCTTATTTATTTCTTACTAGCGGACGCGCGCGACTTCGTTCACGCAAAATTAGTAGCCTATGTCCGTGAGGAATAGTGTAGCTTTCTATGTGTGAAATAATTTTTGAAATCGGTTCAGTATTTCCAGAGATTACCCCCTACATACAAACATAGTTTACCTCTTTATTATATAGTAGCAGCTCATATTTGCTATATACGCAGTAGCAAATATGAGCTGCTAACAAAAAATATTAAAAAGGCTATTTATAAGTTTTATTGTAACACTTGCAAAAAAGACTTACAGAGATTGTTTAAAACAGTCCTCATCTTAAAAAATACTAAATATAGCCACTTGGGCTGGTGCAGACTGTTAGAAATGTCCCATTGAAACCTCTCGCACTCCCTATTCAAATGATGAAACAACTGGCTAGAGATCTGAACGACTCTTGTTGACAAACCCGATCTCGTTCATTTACACCTGACAAAGCCCTCCCCCCCCTCCCCCCCGGCTCGCGCCGCTTCGTGTGTAATGACGTGTGCGTGTGCGCAGTTCCCGGCGGCGGCGTGTCGATGGACGGCGAGTCCCCCAAGACCAACACTTGCATCTTCAACGCTAGCGAGGACATGGAATCGATGCGGAATTTCGAACAGGTAACCAACTCATTATAGCGATCGAAATGACAAAACTATAGAACTGTACAACGCAGTGGCAGAGTAGCCGACCATAGTCTATTTGGTAGACTATGTTGGATAACCTGAATAAAACTGTCTGTGCCAATTGTCAAGTGAACAGCTCTGCGTTTTGTACGTTTTACATTGGCGTCATATTTTTAGTTCTGCTGTCCGACGCCTGTGTCGCTGCTGGTTAGAAAACTTAGAAGCACTATTCACTTACGATAAGATTCAAAGTTGAACCGATAGCTAAATATTGAAAGCCCCTCTTCACCTGCTTCACCCCGTCGCAAAGTGGTGACGCTAGGCTGTCAACAATCCGAACAAGTAGGCAGATCTATTGTCTTCTTATATTGATGATTATAGCCTATTGAAATAAATGGACCGTTAGCGTATCTAATGCAGATTTTATACAGGGCAGAACAGTGAAGCAAAGTGGACAGCACAGTCTCAGCTTTATGCTGAACAGTGAGGGCCTCCGCTAAGTCGCGCGGGCGCACGGAGCTGGTGCATGGAGCGGGTGCACGCCTGTAGAAAAATAGTATGAGGGCGTCTGCTAACTCGTCCGGGTGCGGACTCATACTATTGTTCGATAGGCTTGCACCCACGCGACCTAGTGGACAGCTCGGTATTAGTACGATTTGATCTGATCGCGCACGCCGAGACAGAACAGTTAGTGTTCTGCGTTCGAATTGTATCAGTACTGCGCGGTTCATTCTACTGCCCCCGTGTGAAATCAGCATAATGACTTCAATAAAGAAAACTCGTTCAAATGATGAAAAACACGGCTAGAGTCCTGAACACAAGTGTTGAGAAACCCTTTCTCGTTCATTTAATTCTGAATACATTCAACTTTGATTAGTGTCTTTGTTTATTTCCCTGCATATGCTAAACGTTTAAAATGTCTGCTTTAAGGTATTTGTGAAGCTGATGCGCCGATACAAATACCTGGAAAAAATGTTTGAAGAGGAGATGAAAAAGGTGAGTAATTCAAAAACGTCTTTATGTAGGTAACTTTGATTAGAAATCTGACCTTTTGACTCGAATGATATAAGGCATATGAGCAATAAAGTCGACGACACCTGCATACGTTTTCTTAAAATTTACAATTGTAATCTGTACAATGTTGTGAATATTTATTGAAAAACAACAAAGTCATAGTCCCATGCTTGACACGTGGAGGGCATTGTTTTACCAGTAGTTGACATTGTTGTTTCTCGTTTTTAGGGTTCCGTACCTCAAAAGGAAAAACGGAACCCTTATAGGAGGATCACCTTGTTGTCCGTCTGTCTGTTGGTCAAGACCATTTTTCTCAAGAACGCGTGGAGGTGAATTGAAATTAATATCAAATACTGCAGTCCCTTAAAGCCGTGAAAAAAAACAAACTTCTAAGTCAACGCAATCAAAAGATACGGCCGTTTATGCCGCATGTTTCATACATTCGCAAGACACTCAAAAACCTATGGAGTACTTGCCGTTGACCTAGTACTATGAAATTTGGCAAGAAGCAAGGTCTCACAAATAAAACAATAAATCCGAAAACCGTAAATTTGTAGTTAATACACACAAAAACAATATTTTTTTGGTCTTGCAAAGCAATAATCCAACACTAGATGTTGACGGAACCCTCGGTGCGCGAGTCCGACTCACACTTGGCCTATGTTCCCGTATGTTCTAGTCAGTTATTGGGTCACAGTCACCGGAACCATTACCTTGCATATCAAAATGACCTATCCCTAATTATGATAATTGTTCACAATGTGGATTCACATGTGATTTATTATTGTTTGCAGGTACTGGTGTACTTGAAGGGATTCGAGCCACTGCAACGTATCAAACTCGCGCGCATGACCGCACTTTGGATCGGTACGTACACGTGGTACAGCCAAGATAGTCAAAAATATGTAAACTCAACTCTATTGTCAAACACGTTCGGGCGTGCGCGCTCCCAGATACGATGTACCAGCTGTTCAATCTTTAGCAGTAACCATCTGCCAGTGTTCATGTTCCCCTAGTAAAATACGTAAAACTTAAATCTGTCATGGTCAGCTCTTATAAGAGGACTTAAGTCTTGGTTTTTTTATCTGGAGATTAAATTGACAGTTAACTTATATGGCGAAAGTCAAATAATGTATGGGATGGAACGTCAATTGTGTCTATGGGTTCAAAAACGAGACTATAATGACGA
Source organism: Ditula angustiorana (assembly GCA_963691745.1). Classification (NCBI taxonomy): domain Eukaryota; kingdom Metazoa; phylum Arthropoda; class Insecta; order Lepidoptera; family Tortricidae; genus Ditula; species Ditula angustiorana. The sequence goes on from OY829490.1 coordinate 1,717,068, forward strand.
AAAGCTTGCACGCTTAGCCTCGACATAGGAGTTCCTACAGGCTAGTTCTTGCCAGTGTACTGTGTCTAATGCACTTAACAATTTTGTAGTAGCTACACGATGGTAGTAATAAATACTTCAATCGACCCCCCTTATTCATAAAACGTTAACATTTTTTTTAAGCTGACAGATGTTTTGTTCCTTTCATTTGAGGGCAAACGTCACAATGACAGATAAAGACATAAAACATGTTAACTAACAAACGTTTACGAGGCGTTTATGTATAAGGGCGTTAGTCAGTAGTTAGGCGGCACTAATTAGAGCCGGGCCGCGCGCTCTGAGCGGCTCGGTGTCGGAATGTGCGACAGCGAACGCGCGGGCGGCTCCGGCGGCGCGTCGCGCTCGGCGCCTCGCCGCCGCCCGCTCCACAACTAACTCTTGAATAATCATTCCTATTCATCCTTGAGTGTTTCAAGTGGTAAACATTGTAACCTAAAATATCAGTTTTGCCATTGAAATATTGTTTATTGTTCAAATAAAACACTCTTAAGCAACAAGTTGTTTATAAATCATCTCCTATTTACAGCCTCGATTTGGTTCTTGGTAATAACAACTTTGGTGACAAAAAGTGAAATTTTAGGTTAGAATTTTGTTAAATGATAAGAAAAGTGTGTTTGACCGGACTTTATTTCTCGTGCTTTGTCTTCATGAAATAAGTCTGTGGCGGCGTCGAAATGCAGCGAATATTTTCATTGGCGCTTCGCTCCATATTTTGGCGTTGGTCTGGCATCTGCCTCTTAATACGATCGTAAAGTGTTAAAACATTAGTTGACTGTACGCAATGTATCGTACATTACATATGTGTACCGCAGGACTACATTGAATTTGGCACTTGTGTAAATCGTCGGTTGATGTACAGGCAACGGCTGCGTGCCGCCGTCGGTGCTGCTGGTGCTGATGAACGAGCACATTGTGAAGGACAATCTGGCGCTAGACTTCGTGCTAGAGGTGTTCGCGTGCGTCAAACAGGAGCGCGGCACCGGCACGCTCGTCACCGCGCTCAAGAAGGGCCAACTCGAGGGCAGGTGGGTCACAACAGATGTCTAACATTAAACTAGCATAGTCTCGTCTCCTATCTGTGTCCTGACTGTACGGCTAGTATTTTCTCGCTTGTTGCTCAGTGCGTCTCGCTTTTACTAAGCTAGTTAGAAAGAGACACTCTGAGCGACAAAGCTAGGCGCCGCGTGTCGTGCTAGCCATAAGCGACCCGCTTCGCGAGACTTGTCTCTTGGTTTTGGTACCACTAAACCCTGAGCCGTACAAAATCGTACCTGCCGAGGTGGGTCGCTCAGTTGAGACCAGAATGATTAGTATTGATACAATACTATAGCACGAGACTGCTGTCAGTTCACTAACCTAGCAGGATCTGTGACCAAGCAGTTCTGCAGATGCCTTCATATAAAGTCGACAGCTTGGTTTTATCTCATAGTGCAGCTCTGACAATGACATACAAAAGGATCCACTGAAGGTGTAACTTTCAATAATACGGCCGCTGATGTAAAACCGTTCTTGAACTGAATTATGGATATCTTGTACAAACAAATCCCGTGGTATGAAACCAGATTTTACATTATGAGGTAAAGTTTGTATGAAGCCATGGGAGATTACAGCGACATGTACTGGTTCTCCGCACCGTTGCGGCAAAATCATAAATGGCGCAACATTTTTTGTTGATATTTTAACTAATAAGAAACAAATCTCGTTACTTACGATATCTTCGACTTCAAAAACACGTCAACAGAGTATAGGTTAGTTCCACGATTCTTGATCACGATGTCAATTCCGTACATTATAAAATAGTGCTATGACTTGATAATGAGAGTATAAAGTGTCATTGACCTGACATATGTGTCTTTTGAAAAATAGACTCCCAATTTCTTTTTCGTTGACATGTACCCCTCGGAAGTTGAAATCGACCCCTCGGGTCACTCAGTTCTGAGTAGCATCAGGGGGGTTCCACTCTGGTACGTTCGACCGCCTTGCCTATGGAATAGGCAAATCGCATTAGGCTGTCGGCTTGCCGCGCGCTCGCTCGCTCGCCCCCGCCGTGTCAGTGTAATTGAAAACTAATGCCGCGCAAGCCTAGCGTGTCGCCGGGAATAGCGGGGGGAAGGCGGGCGCGGGCGGCGCGTTCCTTGACTCACGCCGCCTGGCGCATGGTGTATAAAGTTATACGAACTTTTTGAGCGTGTTAATAAAGTTGGAATTCGTTTAATCACGGTAGTAAAAGAGAAGTTTCTGTACTATTATTTATTCTGTGGTAGCATGTCGTTTATGATGAGTGTGCGCTTGGCAGGTTGCTGGAGTTCCTCCCGCTGAACCGGCGCAGCGAGGAGGCGCTGGCAGCGGCCTTTGCTTCGCGCGGCTTCGCCGAGCTGCTGCGCCTGCATCGCGCGCAGGCCTCCCAGGTAAACGCACCCACCACGCACAAGGCAGACCAATAACTAGTGACTGACTGAAGCTTTCGGCTATTTTCGGCGATAAATCAAACGAAACTTCGACCAAGCCAATAATCACAAGTTCGTGAATTGTCACGCTTTATTCGGTCTATTTCGTAAACTCTGTAATATCAGGTACGCTCGTGTTTCCACTCGGCCGACGCGATTTTTTTTATTTGAATTTGTGAAGCGAGGTTATGTTGTATCCTACATGTAACACACAAGATTCCAGTGTACAGCGGAAATATTAATATTCTGTAATGAAATAATTTTCGTTTCCGGCCGAAAATAATACTAAAGTCGAAGCTTCTTTACCCGTTTCGGTCTGACACTACTACCCATTAACACCGCACATTCCTTTTATCCCAAAATGATGAAAACCGATGACGAGTCTGAGCGGCGAGGCTCGTCGCTGCGAGCGTGCATCGATTGAGTCTTTCAAGACATGCACTGCCTCCGGCGTGGTGGCCTCGCTGCTATGTCGACATGGCAATCTGATTATCCACAACCAATATATAATACTACAAATAAAATGCGGTTTAACGTTGACTTACTTGAGCCAGTTTGTCTGCAGTGCCTAGTGCTTTTAGAATGTCTCTTAATTGTCTACTGAATTGAATCGAAAACTAACTTTAAAGATGAGAATACGTTTGTGACGCAACATATTGTTTAAAATAAAAACAACGGATTTGCTAAGATCATTCTATGCTACTTAAATTAAAATATGGCCAAATGGACTTTTCTCAGTAAAACCAAAATATAAAAATATGGCTGTGCCACAGCATTTTTTTATGCTGGGGTTTTATAAATTGCTTATACATGAAGTTAATAAAATAAAGTTCTACTTTCGAAACATGTATTAGTAGAAATACATATTAATTTTTAATAATAAATGAATATTTTGGGGCACCACCAATTGACCTAGCCCCAAAGTAAGCAACTAAAGTTGCTTGTGTTATGAGTACTGGTCAACAGATATACATGCTTATATAGATAAATATTATACTTAATACATATAACATCCAAATCCAAACATAAAAAACAAACATCAAACATTTTTATATTTTAATTTTACCGACAAAAGTAAGGTGGGCCCTATTTTGTTTTGTGTAGTTTATTTAAGGTCTTGTACTACAAAAGTTCGTAACATCAGCAATACAATTCAATGTTTGACATTACTAACTGGAATTGGTCGTACTGACGACGGCTCCTGTTGTATACCACGACTGGTATCCATCCTTAATCGCATCAACAAGGTTTTCCCACTGCTGCCTTGTTTTGGTTGTTCTGTTTTTAGCCACGTGGCTTTGAACGCTCACGCGCGTTCGAAACACTACAAACGCTTGAACTTTTCGCCTCAATTTAAAACGTCGACATTTATACGCCTTGTTTTATTACCAAAGTTTAACCTTGTACGAAAAGTACCGAGGTCACTTTTAACGTCGTGATTAGAAAAGTTTTTAATTGCTAAAGATTTGGTACACATTAAAATAAAAAAGTCAATGAACATAAATCTAAAGTTAACAACACACTGTAACACTACAACAGTCTTAAGACAACAATTCCAATTTTACAGTCTTAAGAATATAGTATGGGAGGAAGAAGAGCAAGGGTGACCTATTGTAAGAGTCCAATAACGGTTAGGATATATCCGCCATTGGCGTTGAACCTGTGGTTATTTACGAGTCAGTCAGACGAGTTAGCGAGTTTCTTCCTAGTTAGAAACAGACTATAAAGGCGAGTCGTGATGTGCCTAGCTACCTATTCAGGCACTCTGGAAAAACAGCAAACAACCAAACCCGCGACAGTTAAAGTGAGTTTGACCGATCCAATTTTGTAAACTGCACCCATCCGCTTATTTGTAGTACTATAGACTTAACACTGTGCACCCCTAATCCTGGGCTGACAACTCCTTGCACTGGTAACCGTGTGTGTGTCGCAGGAGGCGCGGCGCGAGCTGACGCAGGCGCTGCTGGACGAGCTGGCGGACGACAAGCCGGTGCGCGACCTGATCCAGGAGCTGCGCGACATGGCCGTCAAGCACGCCATCCCCGACCACGAGGTCGTCGCCATCGTGAGTACCCCCCTGTACTAGTGTTACATGGGACTCGAGCCTTTTTAGCCCGAATTTTAAAGCTCCGGAGCTCTTTTTGGAGCGGGCTTGATGGAATGGGTTTCGAAGAGCTAGTGATTTTAATAACGCCGTAGACCGTAGTCTTAAAAAAGACCGTAGACTTTTTTGAAGGGCTTAAGCCTAAGCCTGGTTTAAAGTTGAGCCGCTGACCTCATGACTTGTAAAAGTGCCCTTATGGCAGACTTACAGAATAAATTAACTCTCAATGTTTTGACAAGGATTTTGGCCTTTTAATAAGGTAACGAGCTCCAAGAGTGTCTAGGCGGCTGAATATAACTAGCTTTGGGTAAAGTCGCTATCCATTCTTGTCTGTCCTAAATCCTAATAGTGTATCTTCGGCGGACTTCTTCTAAACCACCCAACGGATTTTGATACGGTTTTCACTGTCATTTTGAGATTTTTTTACAAAAGGTTTTTATTTACTATACATCCCGGTTGTCACCGTGCGAAGCCGGTGCAGGTCACTAGTATTCTATAGTTCTATCCAATGTTCACATGATGAAACTCGATGACGAGTCGGAATATCAACTCGAGACGCCGCGAGCCAGTTGCGATTGAGTCCTTCAAGAGTTACCGCGCTCGCGGCGTCGCTGTTTTGCTACGCTGTCGATATGGCAGTCTGATCTGACACTTGCCATCAATCTAAAGCTTTGTGGCGAGTCTGTTTGTTAACGCGAGCGTGTGTCGCAGATCTGGCAGTGCGTGATGTCGCGCGGCGAGTGGAACAAGAAGGAGGAGCTGCTGGCCGAGCAGGCGGCCAAGCACCTGCGCCACTACACGCCGCTGCTCGCTGCGTTCGCGCAGTCCGCTAAGGCCGAGATTGCACTACTCACTAAGGTTAGTTTAGTCATATACATACTATCTAATCTAAAGTTATGAAATCGAGGGGGAAACTTTCTTTTTTTCGTTTGTTTGTATGTAGAGGTTAATCTCTAGAGCTACTGAAGCGATCCCAAAATCCTTTACTAATAGAAAGCTACACTATCCCTGATGGCGATAGGCTTATAATTGCACGCGAACATAATAAAAAGTGTCCTACTGTGCGTCTGTTTATCGTATGACTATTATTCAATTGCGGCGGCTCCAATGCGTGGTGCGCCGATGGTCTTGCATCTTCGCAAAGAGCCGTGCCTGGTTTAGTAACTATTTGCAATATATTTGCTTTAGCTATAAGCAGAAAGTTATGTTATGTAACAGTTACACTTTACAAACTAGGAGCGCGCTAACTGAAAATCAGCGTCTCGGTTTACCGAGGCAGTTTGCTGAGTGGGGCCCTTTTTGATTCTGTTCAACATAATTTTTTTATTTATATTCTATCCGTGTTGTGTGTATTTTGTTTGTTTTATGTTGAATAGTTTTAAATAAATGTTTTTTCTTTCTTTCTTCTATGGCAATATCGTCCTAGCGATCCTCTGTAGCGTTTATGTCGCCTACTTGAGTGTTTCTAAAGTTGTATATGGTTGCAGGTGCAGGAGTACTGCTACGAGAACATGTCGTTCATGCGCGCGTTCAGCAAGCTGGTGCTGATGCTGTACAAGAGCAACGTGCTGTCGGAGGAGGCCATCCTCAAGTGGTACCGCGACCCCAACTCCAGCAAGGGCAAGCTCATGTTCCTCGACCAGATGAAGAAGTTCGTCGAGTGGCTGCAGAGCGCCGAGGAAGGTCAGTCTCGCCTCTCCTTCCCTTGTAGACTACCATGCTAGAGTTGGGATAAAGGGGTTTTGAAGTGGTTTGATAAACCGAATTAACATATTAAATTTGGTTTGCTACATGATTTTATGACGTGACAAGACTGGTACATAAAATCTGACAAAATCAATACATTATCAAATTTCCGAGTTACTTGTTCTTACTTCTAAGGACTAGACAGAGTATTCTGCCATGAACACACAATAAATGTATACTATTTTATAACACTTAACAGGGACTTAAGGCTCGTAGTAGGGACTTCCTTGCGTTGCGGTCTTGCACAGCAGTTTCAAGGTGTTGCTAGTTGCGACCAATTGACGAGATTTCCTTCTCGACTGGTCGCCTCCAGGTTGTGCGAGGTTGACCAGGTTAGGTGCTCTGTTAGGTTGGATACTTGACGCGAGACTCGACCCGTATAATATGACCAGACTGACCTAAGCTGGGAGAAGCCAGCGGCACTAATTAGAGCCGGGCCGCGCGCTCTGGGCGGCTCGGTGTCGGAATGTGCGACAGCGAACGCGCGGGCGGCTCCGGCGGCGCGTCGCGCTCGGCGCCTCGCCGCCGCCCGCTCTACAACTAACGCTATAATATTAATTGATTGATTTTTCTGGAAAGTTCCCCAACTCTAAGGGTGCTAAAGACTTATTTTGTACCTGACTGTATTGTAGATTCAAAAGGGCTGAAACCGAACGTCTATGAAATTATTTATTTAATCTCTATTCCACAATACAAAAAAAAGTGTACAAACGGCGAACTTAATGCCGTAAGGCATTCTCACCCAGTCAACCATCAGGTTAAACCAGCTATACTCAACCTTCGGCCCGTCAGGCCTTTGCTATTGGCCCACCTGAAGTTACAAAATTGTAAAGCATTTTAATTTACGCACCATTCTAAATTTCGCGTCCATAAATAATTTTTGCTTGCGGCTCTCGACACTCATGACTGGAACGTGTTTGTGGCCCCTATAAAAAAAGGTTGAATATGGCTGGGTTAAACAGATCTAAGTTGGTTAGTAAATTAATGACAGTTTCATACATTTTCGGTGCCAGCTCTCATATGTACTAGTGCCAGTTCGTTCAATATGCTTAAAGCGTGCTGTGCTATTTATTGTTATCTTTTTTTTTCACACATTATGTGAACTATTGTTATGATTGTGTATATTGCTCTGTAATCTTGTTTTGAAAAGAGAAGAAAAAAAAAGATAAACAGCTGAGTTCCTTGCGGCGTTTCTTCTCTGCAGATTCTTCCATTTTCCGAAGCGCTAGTAGATTCAGACATGTAAAAGGGCCTGTATGGCCTACTTGCAAAATAAATTTTTCATTTTCATTTTCATTCGTTTTCATTCATATAAATCAACTTATCCTGACAGTTAAGAGATCACGTTGTAATTGGCAATGTTTGTGTCCTTAGAATCGGAGAGCGGCGAGGAGGAAGACTAGACTAAGCGCAGCGAGAGACTGACAGCGCGCCCGCGCAGCACCGCCCGCGGCCGCGCGTCGCTACAGACAGACTACTGATAATAAGCGTACTATGTTAATAATAACGATATAATAATTAAAGTAATTGTTGAACACCGTGGGCGACCGTAGGGGACAATGTTTTCTACACTGTATATTCATTTCTAAAGTAACATGTTGAAATACAATATTTTTTATTCAATTTTTTTAGGAAAATTCCAATAAATGGTGGCAACACTCTGTTTTTGTTTCATTCGTAGGGCCCTACCAAAACGCTTTGTGGAACCTTTTCACGCTATATGTTGCTATGGTTACATTGGCAGGCATTGGTGTAGCATTGTGAACATAACTGGAAAGAAACCATAGAAATTATTATTAAAAACTGGTCAAGTTAATAACTCTGTGCACAATAACTTACTTTTGGCACAATACACCTTCGTTATATTTATGTACGTAGTTTTTATTTAAAGTTGTACCGTTAACCTAAACTTGATATATTTAAACACTGTCTACACTGTTACTTTTGTTACGAAATTACGTCATTTTGACATAAATCGTCTTTTTTTTTCTTTAATGGCGGCCACGAGACTTGTGCCAATGTCAGTGAGTACATGCAATTGTACAGTTTGGGTCAAAAGACCCCCCCACCCCCCGTCGGGTTATTAGCCATCGGCCAATGATATCCCACCATAAAGGCAAGAAAATTATTGACCGATGCCCAGGGTGCACCGGCCTAAGCACTGCTCTTCCCCCCGGAGAAGTCCATAAGGGAACCGCAGTACTTGGGCACACGAGGAGGAAACCCGACACGCACCCCACATTAATCGTCACTATTTCATTTATTCTATTGTATTGTCATGTACATGCATATAAGGTGTTACAGTCAACATCAGAGGTCCATCCATGACGCGCTGTCAGGGCACACAATTACACTTATCACATGCCTGATGATCGAACATAGGTACTTGCCAGCCACCACACCAGTACTGTCAAATTTGACCATCTTGTTCTTTGCACGGGTACAATAGGATGTAATTTATATAAAAAGTTTTCGTAAAAACTCTAATATTACGGGAGGTCACGACAAATTTGGCAACGATCACCAATATGGCTGATCGGAAGCTCACAAGATAAAGGGCAACTCCGTGATGCCAAATATGTCGGTCTGCCTGCGCTAAGTGGTTGCGTAATCGAAATATGGCGCCTGCAAAACCAGTTATTGTTCCCAAAAAAAAACGATAAGTAAAATGGCTGAATAAAGTACAGAAAGGAAGTACCGGTTGCACTCATGTGAATTCTGCTAAAACTGAACAAATATTTGGTCGCGTTTCGAAGTTCAGCTCGTTTAAAGACCCTTGATCGTTGCCAAAAAAAAACGATAACGGAAATGGCTGAATATGACGTGGTATAAAGTATCAGTATGTACGAGCTTAATGCACCAAAACTGAAAAAATCTTTGGTCGCGTTTCGTAGTTATGAAGCGGTCTAGGTTACAATATCTCATACATTGTTGGAGTATTTTTTCAAAAGCATTGGATAAATCAAGTTCAAACATATTTTTGGGGAATAAGCACAGTGTCAAAAACATCCTCCTACACTTCTTTAGCAAACCTATCCTCCTCCGGTTAGGGGTAAGTAAGATCTGGTATCCAAATAGAAGACAAGTCCTTCCTCATCTACCGAAGCTTTTCCTTTATGAAATGTCACCTCTAGTCTTGCTTTGATGTTCAGTGCCGTTCACGGAATTTTTAGACAGGGTAGACGTTTAAGTGACGGTTTAACTTGCGTTTGGTTTTCATTAATTTCAAATCAGGTGTACAAAAGCCATTTACTATCAAGCTAACTGTTCGGAAAATTTCGGTAATTGTTGACGCTCAAGCTGAGAAAGACACTTGTTTACTCTGTGCTATTGTATGCGTTATTTATATCATTGTGTGCTACTTATCTATAGGAATGCACACTAATCTGTATCCGCATGGTTGCGCGGCACGCATGTATACATTTTACCGGAATAGTTTGTGTCTTTCCCGTTAAGCGCACAGTGGCGCTTTTGCAACGCGATGCGAAGTGGCGTCGTTGAGCGGCAGGTAAGATACCGATGATACGCCAACAAATGGAGCTTGTTTATACTTTTAGAAGTTTATTTATTGATAACAGGAATATTAGACGTAAGGATCAAATAAAATCAGTTTATATTTAGCAGATTGGCAGGGTGTTTTTATGTCTATTATTGAATTTAAGCTGTAGTATGTATTTTTTTAATGTTTCGTCATACTCGTACATAGGCTATTATTATATCAGTCTGCCACTAAACACGAGATCTGAAAAGGGCTCAAAGCTTTGGGGATGAAACTAATTGCAAATCCATCATCATCATCATAAATGAAAAGAAACGCAAATTTGAAAAATAAACTCACTTTAGAACTATAAACGAAGCCTTTTTATAATTATTATCATCAAACCTCGATTTGACGGTAGCAATTATGTAATGATGTCGTTACGTTCATTAGAACGTAACTACAACTGTTAAGTTTAAGGGTTGTTTTTCGTTAAATGTCGATGTGGATGAAAAAGAAATGAATAGGATCCAGCCCCTCTAGCACACTAGCGTTTATCGCTGACATAAAACATTCGTCCCTTTTGCACACGCATACTGCTTAGAACGGGATAAATGCTTTATGTCATCGATAAAAGCTAGCGTGCTAGGCCCCCAGAAACTGATAAGATTCAGCAGGTGAGAAAGAATTTGTCTTCCATTTGGATACCAGATCTTACTTACCCCTAACCGGAGGAGGATAGGTTTGCTAAAGAAGTGTAGGAGGATGTTTTTGACACTGTGCTTATTCCCCAAAAATATGGTTGAACTTGATTTATCCAATGCTTTTGAAAAAATACTCCCAACAATGTATGAGATATTGTAACCTAGACCGCTTCATAACTACGAAACGCGACCAAAGATTTTTTCAGTTTTGGTGCATTAAGCTCGTACATACTGATACTTTATACCACGTCATATTCAGCCATTTCCGTTATCGTTTTTTTTTGGCAACGATCAAGGGTCTTTAAACGAGCTGAACTTCGAAACGCGACCAAATATTTGTTCAGTTTTAGCAGAATTCATATGAGTGCAACCGGTACTTCCTTTCTGTACTTTATTCAGCCATTTTACTTATCGTTTTTTTTTGGGAACAATAACTGGTTTTGCAGGCGCCATATTTCGATAACGCAACCACTTAGCGCAGGCAGACCGACATATTTGGCATCACGGAGTTGCCCTTTATCTTGTGAACTTCCGATCAGCCATATTGGTGATCGTTGCCAAATTTGTCGTGACCTCCTAGTCTATAAATGACAGTATCAATGACAGTTTGCTTAGCAAAGAAATTGATTCCATTACTATCAATATGGACTTCCGCAAAGTAACACCTGAATCTATAAACTCTAAATGACAGTGTAAACTGTATCAAAATCCGTTGCATGGTTTAGAAGAAGGCAGTCAAAGATACACTACACTACCATCAGGTGACCCACTTGCTCGTTTGTCTTCTTATGTTGTAAAAAAAAAGGCAGCAACGTTTATCAATAAGGGAAAGATGTTCAATGCATAATCGATTCCATTTCATTTCGTTTGATAACGGCCACTAACCACTCGTTTACGGTACCTACAACTTTAATTAGAAATACCTAGTTACTATTTTCAACACGGTTTACTACTAATATTTAGTGTAGGGGCAACTGTTCTGTTGACACTCAAAACGTTAGAGCTCTACTCTCATCGACCGAGCAATCCCTATATTTCTCTATTCCCTGCCTTCAGTGGCCCGTTTCACTAGGCTACAAGTTACAATTTTACAAGTCTAAACCGGCAACATTGGTCAATAATGACCAATGGCAATGGGCATAATGACCAATGTTGCCGGTTTAGATTTGTAAAATTGTAACTTGTAGCTTCGTGAAGCGAGCCACAGGAGGTGAAAGTAAGGGCTGGGAATAGAGAAGCTTTTGGTCCAACGATGAGAGAGTTTAGCTTTAAGATTTCGGGTGTCAACAAATAAGTCGCCTCTACCTGCTTTAACACAGATTGCTACTAATAATCCTAGCACGAACTTTCTGATCGATCTGCAGACCTTACTATAAAGTAACAATATGCAGCACAATAGTCAATATTGATCGTTAGATAAGATCGAGGTCGTCAGAAATGGGGCTCTTTTAGGTATCCTCGATAGCGCCGGTAGATGGCGTTCAAATGCAAATTCGCAAACAAGAAGTCCTCTCAACGCAAACTGGGTTAGGCTGGATTGCGATATTTGAATCTCACTAGCTGACTAAAGCTCCTCAAGATGACTAAATCTCTATGAAAAACGGCCATTTTGATGAGCTTTAGTGACCTAGTGAAATTAAAAAATCTCACTTCTGGTCTGCGGTGGCTTGTTTTTAATCGACTTCAAAAAGAGGAGGAGGTTCTCAATTCGTCGAGAACTTATTTAGTATGGAAGTCTAGGCTGCGTGTGTTTGAATAGTTCCATAGAGACTTCCATAGGGACACTTTATTTTACTCATTACATAATTTTGACAGTTGTACAGGCACTAGAAGTGGTAAGTAGAAATGTATTGATGCCTGCCTAAGCAGAGGCGTCTCTAGCCCATGTGCAAACATTACCCTAGCTCCCCCTACACAAGGGGGCGCTAGGGCAATGTCGAGTGGGCGCCGAGTGGGGCTCCATAGCGAGCGGCGCTCGGCGACCTCCAGGACCGCTGCGCCCGTGTGCAACGCACACCCTGCGCCATAGGTAAAGACGCTTCTGTACCTAAGCAGAGGTTGTAAGTCTTCAAGCCATACTAGGCTTAGAGGTTGTTTTAGATTCCATTTCAAACAAAAAGCTACAATAAGCCGTGGCGCGATCTAGATGGCTAGCATGACATACCGCGACTCGCTTTGTCGCTCAGTGTCTTTGTTTAACTACTACGCTCTCGTGCTAGTCGTTGGCCCTTAAGGTGGATCGCACCATTTGAGACGAGAATTTCGAGTTCTTCGTAGTTTTTTATTTATTTTACCTAAATGCGATGTGACCATTTAACAATTCGAGTAGTTTTGCAACTAACTAGGTATTTTATTTTTGGTAGATTAAACTGCTAGTTTTAAATACCTAATTAATTGTACACAAAAAGGGAAAATTGGTTAAAACATATAAAGTGTACAATTACTTGAAATAACCAACTCGAACTTCCAAAATCAAAACACAATCGCGTAAGAAAAAAATCTTTATTGTTGCAAGACGACGCGGATATTTAACAAATCATTTCATTTATCCGCAATAAATTAATTTTTGCATTATTTTTATAATCCCCGCTTTAAAAGAAGCAATTCCTCTTAATGTACCTTAAGAGGAGTGCGAACCCAGCCCGAAAAAGCGCTCCCCATACAAACGGCGATAACGTTTTCCACCCTCTAAACCTTAACCTATGGCAATGATTTTTTGGTATGTTGTCGTTATGCCAAGAAACTAGGTTTGTATGTTTTGATTTTTTTAATATTCTTCATAGATTTGACAATATTCGTATTTTAGGATTTTCATACAAAACATAAAATCGTCAATAATTTTGACATTATTAAGAATATTGAAAAAATCAAAACATACAAACCTAGTTCTAAGGCATAATGACAACATATCAAAAAATCATGGCTATAGGTTAAGGTTTAGAGGGTGGAAAACGTTATCGCCGTTTGTATGGAGAGCGCTGGGTTCACACTCCTCTTAATTCGCACGGAAATCAGTCTTAACTGTGTTATTTTAATAGGTACCTACCTACTTAATGACTGCAGAATGTAGATAGGTAGGTGATATGCCGACGGAAACGTTCTTAAAATCATTGCAATTTTCGAGAACATTCCCTTCTTTTGCAGAACTTCCTGCAAATTGCACATCTGTAAGTGCAGATGTGACTCGTCAGGTAATTAATCGGGTCTCAGCCACCCAGCACCTACCTACGCCTACGCATTTTGACAGTAGAAATCTGAAATGTCATAAGGGACATGTCCCTTAATGTCCCTTACGACATTTGAGATTTCCACTGTCGATTTGATAAAGCGAAATCTGCCGTAGCAGTTATCGGCGTTACGTCTACTAGTGCCATGATCAGCGTTTCTGTTCGAGATACAATTTAATGAGTCAGTTATTTTATTGAGTTACCTATACAATACTCGTACATCTCCTTAACTATATGTAGATATACGTTTAGTTAAAATCTCATTCCGCACCCAACGGAACGAAGGTCAAGTTTGCAAAGGATTTAAGTCTAGATTTAAAACTCCCCTATCCAACACACAAAAAATTCGAATAGGAAAATCGTTAAACTGCCGAGATTACCATTTAGCATAGGTTCGTATTCATGCAAAATAATTTAAATAAAACGAGCAAGGGGACGTGTTTCCGGACTATTCAGCCAGGACTTGTTCAACGGCTGCCGATGTTTTGTTCGGACCCCTCGCTTTACCAAGGCCAGTTCCCAAATCAAGGTCGCATCAGGTGCTCATGCAAACGTTTGCCAAAACAACACGTGTAACCAAAATGACCGTTTTAAAATTAGATTATTTTTAGGTTAATTTAAGTTAACCATGGAGTTTCCCGCGGGTCGCGCTTTTTTTTAAAGTTGACAGCTGCTTGGCGAAGGAAATCAGTGCCTACTGTATGGCATTCGAAGATTTTTTGAATAGGTACAGAAGTGCACACCTGCGTTATTGAATTTCACGCACACAGAGGTACGTACCTACTCTTATTATCCTGCCTGAATACGACAATCAGTACAGAAATACAAAGAGGGATAAGGCATAAAGAGTCGGCTCCGTGTTAGTGATACCTGGGCTGGGACGCGCAAAAAAAACGTTGGGATGTGTCTTTGGTTCGTTGGGTAAGACAGAATATTTTTGAATAGGAGCTATGTTGGTTATAATTTGGATACAATAAGGTGCGGGCCTGATTCTGTAATTGCTAAGGGAACATGATTTTGATAGACTCGAGCGAAGGAGTTGTAAAGAAATAGGATAGTTAACGACTTGTATGGCTTCTCACTCACGTGGTTTTTTGGAGTTGTCGTGCACATCGAGATTTATCTCGCTTTCGGAGTATGGGATCTAACAGTTCTTTTTTAGATTGCTCGAATATGTCTTCATCTCTACTAACGCAAGAATTACCCGCTGAACTCGACCGACTGTCACCATTGATACTCGTTTTTAGGGGTTCAGTAGTTAATCTTAAAATCCTTCTTATAGTCTCGTCATGTCCGTCTGTCTGCCTGTCTGTTTGTATTTGACAGTCAGTTCTCGTAATATATCAAACTTACAAAGCTGAACTTTTATGATTACACGTATTCCGCGGCAAGGCCAAATTAATCAAAATATTTCTTTCGGGTCATCGAATAAAAAAAACCTTGGATAGCTCTTTCTAAGACATTATTTGTATCGTTGTTAAGTATCAATTTTAGATTTAATGGTAATATGTTAGGCTGTGATTGAAGTCCCTGAATGAATAAAGAATATGAATGTTCTATTAATGAGTTGTAAATGTGTAAAATTCGTTAAAGTTGCGCCTGCAGCCCAGCCGTTTGTCTCTAACTACGAAGTAGTACGAACAAACAGAGATCTAGAGTTCCGTGTTTTTCTTTTTGAGTTATGGAACCCTTGAATTATAAGAATACAGTGTCCGGTCCGAAAACATTAACCTCTTCTTCTCGATCACTCGAGTTATTAATAAACAAATGCCAAGTCGTAAATTAACTGTCAAATCCATTCAAATAATGATTATGTTCGACCAAAACTATCTATAGAGAAATCTGTTGTTTATTCTCATCTTGATTATCTGTGGTCAAATATTTTCTTAATGACTTGAGCTGCCAGTTACATTATTAGCCTTGTTTTTTTTTATTCTGATATGTAGGCGTTAGGCGAAACATATTTCACACGTTATCTTGTCATAGTTGTCATATTAATATTATTAAGTATAATACCTAATAATCGTCGGTCCAACGTCTTTCTGTATTTTGCCTGTAATTTATTTTAAGTCACTTTTTTATGAAAAAGGAAGACAAGCATGTGGGAACCTGCGACCGAAATCGCTGACTCGTTGCCGGACTTTAGCGCACGAACTGGCGTGTTAATTCTACTTTAATTTTAATTACTTGACTATAAATATTTAATTACTTTTTATAAGCAAGACACATGAGCGAGTGGCTCACCTGATGGTAAGTGAACGATCAACATCGCCCATGGACACCTGCAACCCCAAAGATGCAGATGCGTTGCCAACCCAGAGAGCTAAGATGGTGTCTTGTGCCAGTAATGTCACCGGATGTAATGTAATGTAATGTCATGCCGGATCACAACAGTGCAAGCACTGCTGCTTGGCGTCTTATTCGTAGCGAGCAAGATGGTGCTTTCACACGTTATTGTTTACATAATGAATTTTTTTTATTAAATATGAAGGCAAACAAGCAAGTGGGTCACCTGATGGTAAGTGTACACCACCGCTTATAGACACCCGCAACATCGAAGAGATTGCAGATGCGTTGCCAACCCAGAGGGCTAAGATGGAATACCTCTTGTGCCAGTAATTACACCGGCTATCTTGGCTGTCTGTCTGTTTTGGTTGTCTTTATATTAAAAAAAATCAAAACATATAAACCTAGTTCTAAGGAATAAAACCTACCAAAAAACCAAAAAATCATGGCTAGGTTAAGGTTTAGAGAATGGAAAACGTTATCGCCGTTTGTAGAGAGCGCTTTTTAAGGCTGGGTCCTCTTAAGACTCCTATATTAAGACTGTCTTTTTAAGGCTGGGTTCGCGTCCTCTTAAGGGTCCCATATCAAGACAGTAAAGCAACGCCACACGGCACCACTAACTCCAAAGATCACGTGTACCGCCGGCGTGTAACCCTACACTGCGGACCGTTATCGGACGCCAGCTCGGCTTTCATTAGCACGTCCTGTGGCGAGCCGAGCCTGCTCGCGAATCTTCGTTTTTACATCTATTTCAACGGGTTATTAGTATCGCTATTTAGATGTGAGAATGAAAGAAAGACGAACATTTATTTAAGACTATTCAACACAATACAAACATCACACAGAGTACAATTATAACAAAAGAAATACATTTACAGTTGTGTTTAATACAATCAAAAAGGGCCCTACTCAGCATATTGCCTCGGTAAACCGAGACGCTGATTTTCAGTGGGACCCTTGAGATCTTTAATACTAAACTAACCTAAATCAAGAATGAAAATAAAATTTACAGAAAAAATACAATATCAGCAATTATTATTACGTACAGTCAAGGAAATTGAAACACGTACCACCGTAGAACCTAGTCGAAGAGACATACGCATGACATTTGTATGACATAGCCTGGCGTTTAACGTGTACATAAAATCAGGAGAGAGAGTTATAACACAAGTTTTGTACGGCAAACGATGTCAAAGGCGTTTGTAGCTTCAGCCTTCCCGAGCCAGTGTTACACCAATAAATGATTTGATAAAACCAAATAAAAGTTCGAAATGGAATTCGAAATCAAAAAAGTAAGAGTTTACAGCTGTCCTGCGGGCTGATTTTTGACTTTTGTTTGTAGACCTCTGTTTCAACAATTTCTGATTTAACTTAGTCTTCCATTCGATTCTATAGCTATAGTTAATCAGCGTCATAAGTACAGTCAAGGAAATCCAAACACGTACCACCGTTGAACCTAGTCGAAGACACATACGCATGACATTTGTATGACATAGCGTGGCGTTTAACGCGTCGCGTCATTGCGACGGGTTCTAAGGTGGTATGTGAATGTATTTCGCCTAGTGTACATAAGAAAAGGACGAACAAATGAAAATGAAAAGTATGAAAAGTATTTATTGATACATTAAATTGCAATAACAGAACTGTTGGGATAAATATAATAGGTATGAGGAAAACCTGTGTCAGGAGATCCCGCTCTTCTACATCTAATATTTTTCACAATTATGTAATTATAGTTAGGTAAATAATTACAAATAGATAAATAAAATGTGAACCGCCATGTTAGTCGCCGGTCACTGATAGGTTCCCAATACCTTCAATTTAATATGTAACACTAATTGCAGATCCTAATCCTGCTCGTTACGATTTTTTTACATCTTAAATAGCTTTAAATCCTTAATAAACATACTAGAAAAACAAACTGGCACAAGTTACCTTGCTACTCCGCGGAACCAGTGCCGTGCTCGTTCAAGTTAGCTGCGTCTGTGCGACATATATATGTTCATGCAAAAACCCACTCTCCTCCGCTTCCACACGAAACAACATATATCACACAGACTCAACTACACACTACCACCACTAAACAACACGATCGACACACATACCATAATGCAAGTCGGTCCGACCACTGGAAGTGAATCAAAATTGACTTGCAAGATTTGAACTACATACTACGATATGTAAAGTTAGACATACATTATAAAAGTTTAGGAAAATGAATTTTTACTCAAATTTGTCGTTGCGACCTCATGCTGAGATCACGCACCCAGAGTTCAACAGGAAATTAACCTTAAAAATAAAACCGGAATAACACAAGCATTTGAATAATTTTATACCTTACTATTAGTGAATAAAGCGGCTATGAATATTCCGTTCGCTTAATTTATGAATGAATTCATTGATAAAACGCTGACAAGCTTTCTAGTGACATTTGATAGGTAAGCTCTACGTGATTTTCCATTGAGAACTTCCTGCCACACGCAGTTAATCAATGACCAGTGCCGTTACTATGGTTGTAATAATTAGTTCTAGAAGTATACTAAAGATTTGATTCAGCAGTTAAAAAATACTACCTATACGTTCAAAATGAAAATGAAAATGAAAAATTTATTTGGCAAGTAGGCCATATAGGCTCTTTTAAATGTCTGAATCTACTAGCGCATCGGAAAACGAAAGATACTACTGAGAAGAAACGCCGCAAGAAACTCAGTAGTTTTTTTCTTCTCTTTTCAAAGTTATATCAAAGATTTTGAGGAAGTTAGGCACAGTCAAGGAATTTAATTCCCTACCCATTTCGTTGAAATGTCGTCTGACATTCGCAATGCATTAAGGTCGATATGTCAAACTAACGTCTTGCTCTATAGCTCTTATGGTGACAGTTTGCTATATGCTATTGAACCTTAGGTGGGTTGGAAATTTAATTCCTTGACTGTACATCAAAACTGAACATGTCAGCTCCATTAGAAAACAATACGTATATCTAAAAACAACACATTATAGGATCTCATAGGGCGACCAACCCTGTGTAATCATTTTACAATACATTGAACTAAAATTAAAGGATTTAAGGAAAAATAAGGGACAGCGCGTTTACGGTATGACTGGTATGGCATTTATGGTCCTGTATTTCTCTTATTAAAATACAGGGCACGGTCAAAACGGTAGCTGAAAAACGGGGTATCTTGTAAATACAGGACACCTTAGGTTCACAACACAACCAAAATAAAACCTTTTTTATAAAACACCTACAAACAGACTCGAGTCTGTCTGTAGGTTGTTTGTCCAACCAACTAGCTATGCAGCTAAGATCTTAGTAACATCGCTAGTTGGTTGGACAAAATCGATTGCAGCGATCCCACGTTGTAAGGTCCGAATCTTTAGTACATTGTTGTAGAGGCTGGAAAGTGAGCAATAGATGGACGAGTGAGTTCAAGGGCCGAGCCGTAGGTGAGGCCCTCGAAGAAACGAGTCCATCTATGTCACTTTTGGCCGAGACATAACATGGTGCTTTTCACGACTACTGCGAGTAAATAATCGTAATTAACTTACTTAAGCATCGAAAATTAAACAATACTATTTTCACTCTCCCGCCTATTTTTTTTTTTTAACGATTCCGTTCTTAGTGGCCAGTCATTCAAAGGCGTTTTATTTTTTAATTTAGCGAAGCGCTTCGAAGTGCTTTAAAACACCCAGAATCGCTTATTGTTTAAATATCATTGCCATTTATTTCTGAAGAAACGGAACTAAAAAGAACCTTATTTTTTTTAATGAAAATAAATATGGGGTACCAGAAAAGACCCAGTGTTCTGATTGGTCGATTTTATGTCGTATGCAGCACAAGTCGTGTTCTAATTGGTCGAATCAGTGATCAGCGTGCTGATGTGATTGGTCGATTTGCTCTTTAAACAAGCCAACAATGTTTTTGTTGTCCTGTTTAAATTCATAGAAGGCCTGCTCATTCAACTTACAACTCTTCATTGTTTTGAGGCCTCATCACAGACCATCTTTCGCCACATTTTCGAGCAGTGGCGTGAAAAATAATTATTAAGCATCCAGAGAGCTGTAGCATTTTAATTTTTATGAACCAAAACCCATTGTATTTCGCTGACTAAAACCATAACCTAGGCCATTTTACCCGATGTTACCCAAAGGCAAATGGGAGATACTACCTGAGCACTGAGTTTCGGCTAATTCTCTTTTTCTGTCAAACTGAACGCACCTTTTGACTTTTTTCCTGCGACGAATTGGTAAAAGGCTGTAGAGATAATATTTCAAACATTATTCGAGTTAAGTGTAATTTGTAGGAGAAAAGAGGGTTCCGTGCAGGTTATTCTGTTATTTACTCTAGTCCTACTTTACTGACACTAGTAGGCCTAATATGACCGACCAAGTTTAGTTTATCTGAGTTTATCTCCATGTGCGTCCCTTTTTTACCCGACTACGGCAAAGTCAAAAGGAAGGGTTATATGTTTTATGACACTAAGTTTGACAGGGATTGGATAAATTACGCCCGGGCCGGTCATGTTAGGGCGACAGCAGTCAAGCAGTCACGTTTTTTTTGTGAATTTTGTGAGGAATATTTGTTAATTAAAATTTATTTAGCATACAAGGTTTTACCGTGGCTTTGCCAGGGTGGTATTCTTTTCTATACATTTTACGAAGAAAAAGTATCCTATGTATGTACAGTCAGCCTCAGAAATAGCTAAACACTTAAGAACCTTGTCGCAGTAACGTATGAAATGAGAGTTGCGTAACTCAGTGCGTCACGTTTTAACTAGCCCAGTACGAGAGACGCATTGAAGATACGTTAGCGACTTAACGCGTATCGAGAAGATTCGGCTAGATACACAGGATCACCTTTGTCGTTCTGTGGCCCTAACATGACCGGCCAATGTTAGTTTATCCCTCCGTGCGGTTCTGTAAAGGAAAAGCTTAACTTAGGCTTAAATTCCGTTAAAAACTTTAACCTGTGAACCCTTCGAATTTTGGTCGTGTTTGCGTCCTAAGGATCCCCAAAAATTGTAAGCATACAGCACCTCTCTCCGGAAACAAGTACAATGGTTTACGAATTACGTTCCAAGAAGTGCGTGAGCGCAGGTATGCGCCGAAGGGTGTTGCGTTTGTTCGGCTGATTCTTTTATGATTTATAGACGAGGTTTGAGGGACTAGGAAGGGTACTTTCAAAGCTAGGTACCACGTTTTTGTGGGTTTTTTGTCGGAAGAATATTCTGGGCCCTTTTTAAGCAAGCACCTAAGCCCCTAAGGAGTAGAGGGTTAAATTGGGTGGTAGGTTCGGATGGGTGTAACGGTATGAAAACCGAAAATGCAATGTGCAATTTTGCGTTTGTATTAGTATCTGTAAGGATTTACATATATAGCTAGGTGACGAATGCAAATTGCAATTGACATTTTATGCTAGTCAGTTACGGTACAACCATACCAAGCGAGCACTAAATGCGCTTAGAGTGCAATATAACAACGCGTTCCGCGCCATGCTCAAACTGCCATGGCGTTGCAGCGCGTCTGGCATGTTTGCGCTGAACAGGGTAGACGACTTCTTCGCGCTCATGCGAAAACGACGATGGTCTTTTATTGAGAGAATCAGCAGGTCAGATAATGTGCTAGTAAAGAACACTCTTACCGCATGCATTTTTCCTGATGATCTCAAAATCTACTGAAATAAAATAAAATAAATATTAAAATGTAATGATAATAATTTAATTTAATTTAATGTAAATCTAATCTTATCTTATCTTATAAACTAATGTAAATTGTAATTTGTATTGGGATTTATGCCTAAATAAATAGCTATTTATTTATTTAATTTAAAATACGATCTGTATAAACAGTAAAATAATGTTCAATTAGCACTCATTGACGTGAACATCAAGATATTGTGTCACGGTATAAAGTTCGAATTTCCTAATAAAATAAAATGTTAAAATTATTTATAACTATTTCTTTTCTATTTTCAATTATTAGTAATCTTAAATTACATTTAACGGCAACACAAATAAAAATCGGGACCAGGACTCTACCAGACAGGCAAGATTTTTTTATTTGTTGTAAGACTTACATTATTGTAATCTTTTTTTTTTTTTAATTTTTTCGATTTTTCTTTTTGTATTTTGTTTACATTCAAATTAAATTTAAAATGCTATATAATGAATGACAACACAAAGAAAAATTAAAAGAAAAATCGAAAAACATTAAAAAAAAAATTCGATTACAATAATTTAACAACAAATGGCGTCATCTCTCGTCAGCTAACGGGCATTCATAAATGACCAAGTTGAATGAGATAACTTGATTAAATTTCTCATAGATGACACTGAGGGTAGTAGGGTGGTAGGACCTTGTGCCGGTCCGTCCGGATCACTACGAACGTCTTGCTCGCTAATCCTGCCGCTAAGCAGCAGTGCTTGCACTGTAGTGTTCCGGCATGGAGAGTAAGACAACCGGTGCAATTGCACAAGAAGTATTCCATCTTAGCCCTCTGGGTTGGCAATTCACCAGTAACTCCTTGGCGTTGCGAGTCTATATGGGCGGCGGTATTCACTTAAATTACCATCAGGTGACCCAATTGTTTGTTTACCTTCCTATTTCATATTTACAACAATTAATCGACGGTGAATTTTAAGAAAAGTGGTAAAATTTTAAAGTCGTAATATGCGGAAATAATCCGCAACAATTCCAATGCCATGCGCTAATCAATTTCGCATGATTGAGTGATTAATAATTTTATATGCATTTAGTTCAGGCGGTAACATAAAAGAAATGACGTTGTTAACTAAAATCGTAAAGAAATAAAAGGTTGAAGTATGTAGTTAAATTGCAAATGACT
The DNA here is from genome assembly GCA_963691745.1 of Ditula angustiorana. Classification (NCBI taxonomy): domain Eukaryota; kingdom Metazoa; phylum Arthropoda; class Insecta; order Lepidoptera; family Tortricidae; genus Ditula; species Ditula angustiorana. The sequence goes on from OY829490.1 coordinate 1,739,943, forward strand.
GTACCCTTGCAGTTTTCTTATTTCTTCTAAACTCTTTAGAGAAAAATACGTTTCTTTTGATCCCAAAAGTTAGGTTAGGTTATTAAGAGTTAGAGCGTAACCATACAAAAATAACAATCTTTTTAAACTAACAAATGTTTTGTCCCTTTCATTTGAAGGTAAATAAACGTCACGATGACAGATAAAGAGAACACTTATTAACTTACATGGATTTACGCAACGTTTATGAATAAGGGGGTAAATGTTCAACACCACAACCAGAGACGTTTTGTAACAATAAAGGACTACTTACGCGATTTAAAGTTCGAGTTAATGTTAAATAATGAAACCACTTAACACTTAACTTAACACATGTTTCAACCAACTTTCACGCGTTAGTTGTATGTACAGTTTTATAAAATTTGCTGCTAGAACTTCCCTTAACTCGGTGTTTTATTAGCGTAAAACTAATCTATTGATAAAAAGTCGCACCATTTAGCCACAATAAATAAAAAAACTGCGAAAATTCATAAATCCCCGCCTCGTACAGAGCGATCCATTTTAAGGCCTGGCCACTCCGACTCCGTACACGTTGCGTACGCAACACAGCTCCAGCTAACTTCCTAGGGCTGCGTTACGCATGCATATGCAGCCCTACGAAGCGAGCTGCGTACAGATCCGATGAGGCTCGGCCATTAATGTACGGTCAGCCTCAGAAGTAGCTGAACATTTTAGTACCTTGTCGCTGTCAGTGATGTGCCAAATTCGAGCAATACTCATTTCATTCGTTACTACCACAAGGTTCTTAAGTGGTAAGCTACTTCTGTGACCCTAACATGACTGGCCAAGTTTAGTTTATCTCTATCTGCGTCCCTTTCCTATGACACTAGTTAAACAGAGATACAAGGAAAGGTTAAACTAAACCTGGGCTGTCATGTTAGGGCCGCTGAAGCTGACTCTACCTACCTATAGTCATTTACAAAAACACAACACTTTCATCTAATTGTAAAAGAGAAATCAGAATTCGATACGCGAAGCCTAAAAACAGAGCTTTTATGACAATGCCGTTGTTTTTCTATTAATTAATTTGTTTGCCATGGTCGTAACGTTAGCCCACATAGTTTGGAGTATGAGAATGTCCACAACCGGCGGATCAAATGACTGAAGAGCCGAAACAAAGGTGCTCAGAACTTGAGAGCCAGCTTGACTTATGAGATCGTAAACTGTAAAGTTAATACGCACTTGAAGTATTACGACACGAGGGCTCGCTGAATAACATGAGGACGTTGGTAACTACAGTAGGGTTTTAAATAAAAATGGAGAATTTCCTGATAATTCCTTTCGTGGTAATATCCATAAGGTATTTGACGTATTCTCATTACAAACTTAAATTGTAGACATTTTATGTCAAGCACACTTAGCGCTGTATGAGATGTATTTGTAGACAAACTGGAAGAAATCTTGCTACTCGGCGAAACCAGTGCCGTGCACATGCAAGATAGCTAGCTCTGTGCAATATACATATATATAGGTATGTTATATACATACAGTGAATTGGCTAACACGAAACACAGCGTGTAGAACTGTGGTAGAGCCATCAAGATTCATCAAACTCTAAACAAAAACATTTAAATACTAAATACAATAAAATAATAGGTACTAGATCTTTGATTATGTGTATTCCCCCTCCCTTAAAGGGGTAAGTTCGCCTTTGTACATCTGTTTTGTCCTGTTATCTGTTATTTTATGTGTTTAGTACAATAAAGAGTCATACATACATATTTAATTTGTTTTTCTTTTGTTTTACTTCGGCTAAAATGACATTTTATCATTCACTAGTGACCCACCCCGGCTTCGCTCGAGTACAATTGGGACGAAAAATCTAATGTACATAAAACTTTCCGTAAAAAAGTCTCTAAATTACAGTGAAAACCGTATCAAAATCCAATGCGTGGTTTAGAAGGAGAAGGCGGCCGAACATACACTATAAGGATTTAGAACAGACAGGAACGGGTAGCGACTTTACTTTATACTAAGTGACGATAAAGGTATAAAATGTTTAACTTACATTTTCTTTAGAATTTAAATTCCACGGAAACCAGACGCTGTGCGTCAAAGCTTTTAAAATTCATAGACGAAAGCTTATTGATAGCGAAACAGGTTTCCCGCGGATTCATAAATCGTTCCCGTCCCGTCGCTTTACCGTTGTGACGAGCTTTAGGCTCGACGGGGCATTAGAACACAATAAATTATGTGTTTACGACGATAATTTAGTGAGAGGGCAGTTAAAGGCGATTGTGAACTTTGATCCAAGTGTGCTCAGCTCTCACAGAAGTATACCAAAGGGGCCTGACATGACCAGCCCAGGTTTAACTTGTCCCTCCCTGCGTCTCTGTCAAACCAGTGTCATAAGAAAGTGACGTAGAGATAAACTCAGACAAACCAAACTTGGCCGGTCATATTGGGACCACTGCCTGCCATATGTTAGACCATTATTTCGGCCCGACACCGCCTTATAAAAGAAAAGTCACGGTTTTTCATTGATACCGTATTTTAATAGTAATTTAACAGTAAATTGGGTAATTTAAACGTTCAAATACGGTATTCCCCTGACAAAACGGATGGCAAAGGGCAAAATGAAAACAAAAACTCCTCGCGAAAGAAGCAGCGCCGAAAAGCCCAACTTTATGAGAAAAACATCAAAGTTATAAAAATAAGTAAACTCTATCATACTGCCTGTAATTATTACAATGTGACAACTCCCATAAAATACTGATGACAAACTTAGAGAGATAAATGCACCTGTACTTTCTTTACTCATAATAGAACCTCCGAAAGTTTAGTGTTATTTTGAACACCGTTTTAAATTACCTAAGTGTTCAAAATTACCTGACGTGACTGTACGAGTAGTAATTTGTTTCGTGTAATTATAGACTGCAGTGTTTAAACCAAAACCTTATCCTACATAAGCAGTAGCAAAGGATCATCGTGGACCCACCGGATGCTGTGCCAGTTGTCCAGATTTCCATCTGTCGCTCGCCGGCGGCGGCCTACAGTCCACCTGCCTTCTACTGACGCTACTGTTGTGCAGTCAGCATCAAAATGAGATAGTATCTCATCAAAATGAGATTAAAGTATGTATTTATTTATTTATATATGTATCGTTCTTTTTAGTTCCCAAAGTAAGCACATAATATTTGCTTAGTTTAAGGCTAGGTCAATCCAACATTGGTGAAAATTATTCCAAGATTAACTATAGGTGTTCAAATTGAACGTCTTATAATGATTTGAATTTGATATTGTTTTGGGGAAATCATCTAGATCTAGATATTGAGAGACGGATAGCAAAACGCATTTACGCAATTCGCGAATGCGGGATACACTGGTTCTTGCTTTGTTGATATGTGAACGCAAATTTGGTCTAGCGGACGCCCGCAATTCGTTCGCGTGTAATTAGTAGCCAATGTCCGTCAGGAATAGTGTAGCTTTTTATCTGTGGAAGAATTTTTGAAATCGGTTCAGTAGTTCCGGAGATTACCCCTACATTTGACGACCTGTATGGCACAGTGGCACATGTGTCTGCCTACTGTGCAAGAGGTCCCGGGTTCAAATCCTGGTATGGGCAAATATTTGTGTGACAAATACGAATGTTTGTACCTGAGTCATGGATGTTATTTGTATTTAAGTATGTATTTATCTATACATATATGTATGTTTATCCGTTGTCTAGTACCCATAGTACAAGCTTTGCTTAGTTTGGGACTAGGTCAATTGGTGTAAATTGTCCCGAGATATTTATTATTTATTTATTTATTACATACAAACAAACAAAAAAACAAACGAACAAAGTTTACCTCTTTATTATATTATAGTGTAGAAGTGTAGATAGTGTAGTTTAGTGTAGATAGACAAGAATGTGTAAGTATTGTAATGAGGTATGATGCAAAATTCTGTTAAAGTTATAACTTCAACTCAATTGAATACATAGCATCATACATCTAACATAATGTTTACAACCTAACATAAGTACACTAATAACACCGATACATGTATATACACTAAGTGCATCAGGATGACCGCGGGGTGGGGGTGGCAGCTGCGCGCGCAGCTGTGCGCGCACGCGCCGCGCACCTTTGCCTTAGATCCTGCACAAAGGATCGAGGATCTACGCCAGATACGGTACGATTTTGGTGACATGAATGGATTGAAAAAGGCTCGCTCTCTCTAATTATGTTGGTACGAATGTTATTTTTCTAAAAGGTTGGCTACAGCTGTCAGATTGGCAGATGACACTTCTTGTTTATGTAAAAAAAAAGCAAGATTGCCCATTAGTTACGATAAGATTAGATTAAGTACACTAACTAGTCAAGCACAAACTGCGCTGCGGTGTCGCTCATATATGTGAGGGAGGAGGTACTGACATCTTTGCTACACTCGCAATATTATCAAGCCATTACATACTCACATGGCTCTATAATTTTGTTTTGAAAAGATAAGAAAATAAATTTAAAGTTGCTAAGCTTCTTGCGGCGCTTCTTCTCAGCAGAACCTTCCATTTCTAAAGCGCTGGTAAAATCAGAAGTGCAAAAGAGCCTATACGGGGCCTACTAAATACTTGCGAAATACCTACAATTTTTATTTTCAGAATCCATAGTTAATAAAGGACCCTTATAGTTTTACTATACGTTCGTCTGTCCGCGGCTTAGATAAGAGAATCTTAGTGCTAGAAAGCTATAATTTGGCTTGGATATACCTATTAATCACGCCGATAAAGTGCTAAACTAAAGCATTGAGAAAACTTTTTTTTGGGTACCTACTACCACCTTCTACTCCTAAAAAAGGGATCGTTCTTTCAAAAATATAGCTAGTTTGCGACAAAGATTTTTCCATTAAGGGACTTGTGAAAAATGAAGCTTGAAAGTGCAAATATTTCGTTAGAGTCAAGTGTCCCCTATCCCTGCCAGCGAAATGCATGTGTTAGCGAAATGCATGTGAAAACGCGGTAGTACTTGATACATATAACGAAGTTATAAGGAAAACTATCACAACTAAGTTTTACTTTACAAGTCTATGAAGATTTAGGCGCTACGGAACCTTACACTGCGCGAATCCGACTCCAGCCCGACTGAGACGTATTGACAGAATTCAATAAGTCAGTCAATAACGGAACTCTTTTATATGTATAGGTTTGTTTACGATATTTAATTTTATCGACAATATCTTAACAGTGATGGTATTCAAATTGATATAGGACAATAGGTCAGTGGGCATGTTTTAAAATTGTTTACTATAAGCTTGGGGTCAGACGAACGGCGCGTTTGACAACGCTGATAACTTCACTGGAGACATTAACCCGATGATCTTTAAATTAAATAGATTTCGACTATATGTCACTCCATTATTGTTATCGTATATTTATTTAAATTTTAACAATCTGCTCATAAAAACTGGCCAAATGCGAGTCGGATTGGCGCGCGAAGGGTTCCGTATAAAAACGGTAATAAAAATCAAATCCGTTGTATGGGAGCCTTTTATTCTGTTTTTTAGTATTTGTTTTTATAGCGGCAATAGAAATACATCATCTGTAAAATTTCTCAACTTTCTAGTTAGACAGTTGAAGGCTGTATCTCATGAACCGTGATAGTTATCACGGTTCATGAGCCGTGATAGTTATCACGGTTCATGAGATACAGCCTGGTGACAGACGGACAGACAGACAAACGAACAGCGGAGTCTTAACAATAGGGTCCCGTTTTACCCTTTGGATACGGAACCCTAAAAATAGACGAAACAATATCAATACAAATTATAAGAACACTACTAGCAATATTTATACAGGCTTAGTATCATACGAAAGGGATGCACTGAGGAATGTTTTAAACTTGGTTGGTTGGTTTTAGCTCATTGCACTAATATAATAAAGAGGTATAATCTCGGTAGCGGATAATCTCTGGATCTATAAACCGATTCTAAAAATTATGTCACTAATTAAGCTTCTTCCAATACATATAATTCTTCCTTTATCTGGTACAAATGCCAACACAGTCAATTGACCACTCGTGCACCTTATTATAAGGATAAAGTTGACGAATGATCAGTTAAGTGTGTTGGCGATTGTACTTAGCAGACGCCTGCAAATTGGTTAGCGTGAAATTTACTAATTTGATAGTCGTTCAGGGATAGTAAAGCAGTCTATTAGTAAAACAATTTTTGCAATCGGTTCGGTTCAGTAGTTCCAGAGATTACCCCCTACATACATACAAACAATATTTATATCTATAGATAGACATGGATAGATTATTGTAGATTTGGTTTTGTTATGCCTGAATCACAGAGTGGCTTAATCGCAAGGTCCCTTAAATAAATAAAAACTCGCGAAAACTATCGGACATTAAAACATTAAAGCCAATTCTACAATATAATATACTATTATGTGAGACCATAAGACTAACAAAATCATCACGAAGGCAATTTGGGAGCAAATCGATCGAGCATGTGCGCGACAGGTCGACAGCTGCGCCTGCGCCGCCAGCTGCCGCGCGAGCTATCAACGTGAAGAGTTTTATAAGTTATACATTATAAATATCGATTTTGATTTATCTTGTGGTACAGTCAGTCACAGTAAGTAATAAAAGTTTAATAAAAGTTTTCTTAGTTATCACTTCGACTGAAGGTCAATATTTTGTTGCGGGTGGTAGGACCTTTTGCAAGGTCCGTCCGGATCGCTACCACCATCTTGCTCGCTAAACCTACCGCTAAGCAGCAGTGCTTGCACTGTTGTGTTCTGGCGTGGAGAGCAAGACAGCCGGTGTAATTACTGGCACAAGAGGTATTCCATCTTAGCCCTTTAGGTTGGCAACGCATCTGCAATCTCTTTGGTGTTGCGTGTCTATAGGCGGTGGTGATCACTTACCATTAAGTGACCCACTTGCATGATTTTCTTCTAATTAGTAACTTAGACAAGTGCGCCGCGCCTGCTTGAAAGCAATGAGTGATTTGATGTAAATTTTTTTATACGGTTGACAAAATAAAGTATTTAATTAGGTACCTAGTATAAATAACACTCAAAACACTCTAAAAAAAGCAAACAATCCACGGTTCAAGCTTAGTTCAAGTGGCTGTTATCAACAGTTAAAGTTTCGACTGCAACTTCTCGGTACAGCCTGCAACAATTATCAACAAAGGATAAACAACAACAAAGAAAAAATCTTTTATCCGAAAAATATTTATATGAATGTATGAAAATTCTTTCTCGTAAAAAAAATTTCAAAAATAACTCCGGAGAGCCTACGGCAGAATATAAGTAGTCCGACAGACAGACAGAAGATTCAAACAAGTAACACCCGTCTTTGCGTTGCGATGGGCTAAATTACCGATATTAAGATGGGTATGAACCCAGAACTTAGCCCCAAAAAGGGCTGCTATTATTATTATTGTTTTGTTTTGTTTTGTATTGTATTTTAGTCTATATATTTTTATGTATGTTAGTTTGTAAGGTATTTATCTATGGGCCTTGTTGCCTGAAAATAAAGATTTCATTCATTCATTCATTCATTACAAAGGCTACTATCCCTTAACCTTAACATATGGCAATGCTTTTTTGATATGTCGTCATTATGCCTTAGATCTGGTTTGTATGTTTTAATATTTTTTCTCCTTAAACCTTTCAAATCCCCTCAATCCTCTTTGCTGACAGCAGAAAAATAGATCTCTATTTGGACCTTTCCAATGTTATATCGCTAAATCGACATGATATTTTCCAGTTAAAAAGTCGCTAAATTGACAACACTGCACTTTTATTCTTGAGTAGGGGATTTAAAAAAGCAAAGCTGTAGCCTTAACATGTCCGTCAGGTTTAGTTTATCTACTGATACCCCATATCATAGAAAAAGCTTAACTGATATTGATGCGTGATGGAAAAATAAGTAAATTTTTCCATTAGGCACCTACTTTTCAAAATTTTCCAATATTTTTTTTGTAGCTATATGTATGCCCACTATATATATGTTTAGAAATAAAGATAATAAAATCGACATTTATTTTTTGACGTTAAAAAATACTTAAGTATACCTTAATAAAAAATAAGAAATCAGAAGAAAATACATACTCCATGCAGTGTAGGTATTTAATTTTATTTAGCTGGAGGTATAGTTTTATTTCATAGTTCCTCTTTTTTCCGGAAAATTCTGTTTATTTATTAACCTAGACGTAGTTTTATATCAATAAAATCTAATTTTATTTATTTTTGTTTAAATTTCACGCAAACAAAATTTTCCATTTAAAATAATATCATGAGATACGAAAAATTTCGAAAAATTGCCCATCACTACGTTTATGTGAATATATCTCTATATGCATCTCTCTTTTGACTCTAGTTTGACAGAGAAGCGACATATGACAGGTGACAGTGACAATTAGCCGTACATTACTGTGTCGACAAATAACATTTACACTTACGGACATAACATCATAGTGGGCAAGCAATGTAAACTGAATCGTCACTGTCACCTGTCGCCTGTCGCGTTTAACAAATTGGGCTCAGGTTAGAGCCACTGACTTAATATCACTCGGCCGGTGGCGTAAGAGGCCCCAGCCTTATATCGGTAGATCGATGAATAAGCCCGCGCTGCGCCGGCGCAGGCACGTGGGTGAAGTAACGGTGCGACCGGTCGGCTACTGAGTTCAAGCATTCCTAAATACTGCGTCTTCTTCTGCACTACACTATACCACATACACTCAATGTATGTATACTACATAAAAAACGAAGTCAAAATTTCTTTATTCGGTAGTGATTGAGTGTCAGAAAATTTACCATCGGTTTGGATAATAGCCTATGTCACCCAGACTACAAATACGAACCGATTGATACCTCATTCGTCAAAATCGGCTCAGTCGCTTAGGCACTACAATGGAACATACGTAAATACAAACAGAAATACATAGGCTGCTAAAAACATAACCCTTCCTTTTGGCTTTGCCGTAGTCGGGTAAAAGGGTCTGAGAAGATATCTGCAAGAAACTCAACGAAATACTCCAAAGGACAATAAAACATTGTAATAAATAATTGTGCGCGTGATAGCACCTTGTGCAAGGTTCGTCCGGATCACTACCACCATCTTGCTCGCTAATCCTGCCGCTAAGCAGTGCTTGCTGTGTTGTGTTTCGGCGTGGAGAGCAAGATAGCCGGTGCAATTACACGGCACAAGAGGTATTCCATCATAGCACTGTGGGTTGGCAACACATCTGCAATCTCCTTGGTGTAGCGGGTGATGATCGCCATCAGGTAACCACTTGCTCGTTTGTCTTCCTATGTTGTAGAAAAAAAATCTAACCCAGCCTGTCATGTGAGAGCAACAGAGGCTGAAAATTCTAATATCAAACTTTTTTTTTTTTTCATGAAATAGGAAGGCAAACAAGCAAGTGGGTCACCTGATGGTAAGTGATCACCACCGTCTATATAGACACCGGCAACACCAAAGAGATTGCAGATGCGTTGCCAACCCAGAGGGCTAAGATGGAATACCTCTTGTGCCAGTAATTGCACAGGCTGTCTTGCTCACCACGCCGGAACACAACTGCACTGCTGCTTAGCGGCAGGATTAGCGAGCAAGATGGTGGTAGCGATCCGGACGGACCTATCACAAGGCCCTACCACTCGCATATAAAGCGTAGGCGAAAAAAGGTTAGTCATTCCTGTGTTAGATATTGCAAATTGTCATTACCGGGCAATCATCACGACGCCGATGATTTCGCAGCGCGCGCAATTTTATTTGCGCACACGCAGCATCAGTGGAGACTAAACATCCTGTCGCCTTGGTAACAATGATAAAATAGAATAAAGAATGTTCGATAGTTAGTTTATGGTTTAAAACTTTAAGTTAAATATAATACCTAACTTTTATTTCAAATTTGATAAGTACAGTCAACCAATTTCATTTATAGGCCACTGTAGAACCTTTTCATAAACAATTGCTTAATGGCTTCCCAGTAAATGTCATAATGTCCCAGCCTTGGTACATTGCGACATGACTGCGTTCTACAGTTTCCTGTAAATCAAATTGTTTGACTGTATCTCCCTTTTTTATAAAAAAAACTAAACCCCTGTACTACAAAAATTACATATCCTACAATATTGTTTTTACTAAATAGGAAGACAAACAAGCAAGTCGGTCACCTGATGGTAAGTAATCACCACCGCCTATAGACATCCGCAACACCAAAGAGATAGCAGATTTGGTTGCTAACCCAGAGGACTAAGATGGAATACCTCTTGTGCCAGTAATTGCACCGGCTATCTTGCTCACGCCGGAACAAAACAGTGCAAGCTTATTGCTTATTGTTGCTTAGCGGCAGGATTAGCGAGCAAGATGGTGGTAGCGATACGGACGGACCTTTCACAAGGTCCCACCACCCGCAAAACATGCCTGCAACTAAGTATAAAGGAAGCTATCGAGTTAAAACTATTATTTCATTGTAAAACAAGCAGCCATTGATTCACAACAATAGCCACGGGATGTGCAAAAATTTCAACGAACGCACACTTAAATTTTCCAAGAAACCAATCATGGTCACAAAACACAAAACTACCTTTAAAGTCAAACTAAAACAATTTCAACTTTAACTTAACACCTTAAGGTTCAAGACTGTTTAGTCCACTTCGTTCAATGGAGGCCTTAGCAAAAGTATCCCATGCTCGAGGCAAGGTAAATAGGACTTTAATAGTTGGTGGTAGAGTTGAATGTTGGTAGTGAATGCTGAATGCCTAGGTGCTTCCTTTTGTTTCATTGGTATTCGCTTGGATTTTGTTAAAAAAATTGGTCCTTCGATATGGAGATTTTATTTAGAACTTTCTGCTTTTGTTTGGCTTTAAAGTATCCTAAAGCTTTTTCGACTTTTAATTCGGGGTACGCTTTGACTTTGACCATGACGGCACAACACACCGCTAGTCGATTTGTCGCTCAGTACGTCTCTTTCTAACTAGTGGAGTAGGAGGGAGATGAATTGAGCGACAAGCGATAAAATGAGCACGCGTGCTTGCTGCGATCAATGAATAAATATTAGAAGTGTATTAATGTACGCCTCTGTGTTTGTCGTATAACTCGTATTCATTCGCACGCGCGGCAATCGTTGCGGCGGCCCCATTGCAGAGGTGCTGCGAACGACTTGTAGCTTCGATGGAATAGTCCTTGTGCCAGTAACTTCACCGGCTCTCTTGCTGTGCACGCGCAGAGAGCAAGCCAGCCAATCATCTAGCCCTCTGGGTTGGCAACGCGTCTGCAATCCTCTTGGTGTTGCTAGCGTCTATGGGTTGTAGTGATCGATTACCATCAGGTGAGTCACTTGCCTTACCTTACTATAAAAACCATGGATGTAGTCAGCCAGACACCCTGGCTCGTGCTTGAAGAACGTACTTTTTGGTGGAATCGATGAATTAGTTGACTGATTTGAAGCTCAGGGGAGGGGCATGACAGTTACTTTCCCTTATCTGCACCCCCCCCCCCCCCTCCTTGCAAGGACGCCTATGATAAAATAATGCGTAGAAGCCTAATGCGCATCTTTTAAATTGACGCAGTTCATACTATGCCTTAAAGGCCGGGCCACACCGGATGAGTAAGCAGCACTACTCCAGCTCGCTCCGTAGAGCTGCGTTACGTGCACGCAACGCAAGCGATGTGCCATCTCAACATAATATAATTCTATAGATTACAAGTATTACAACCGGCGCACGCGCGTCTCCGGAGCCGTGCTGCGTACGCGCCCGGCCTAGCTGTGCAGATAGTTTGCATAAACAAAGAATTTGTTTGTCTTAGCGTTTTAATTTCCCAAGTTGTTTGGGCCCTAGCACTAGGGTTGGCAACTATACTGTTTTTCACTAAATTATACTTTTTACTGTTGAACAAAAATAAAGTATACAAAATACTGTTATTATAATGTGTTAAACTTAGACGCTCACACAAAGGAGAATGGGCAAATTGTCCCAAGTGCTGTATACAGTTGTGCTATATCTTATTAGAAAGCTCTCAATAAGAGCTTAATTTTTTTATATGACAGCAAAACCGAGATGTTTGCAGGGAAAAAGCTACAGCCCATTTTATACCTCACTTTGTACTAGCAGTTGTATGAAAAGTATCTGTAAAATCATTTTCGAGATATAGCCGAAAGATTTTAACCACGCATTACTGAGGCCACTAGAAGTAAAAAACGTAATGGGAGCATAGGTCTAATATGGTGTTTTTTTTTTTTTTTCATACAAAACAATGATTAATGCTGCAGACACCTGGTCTTCGAAACATAGCCTATGATGATCCTTACACCGAGTACTACACGTCCATACTACTCACTATTGTATACAAGGGTTGGGACAGCGCCCATACAAAAATGCCCATTCACCTTTAAATTATTAAGTTGCGAGAAGCTGTAAAAAATATGTATTAAAAATAATAATTAAATAAAATACTGTTAATTTTTCTAAAATACTGTTTAATATTCTTCATAGACCTGAATACAGTTTATTTCTTGTAAAAAAAATTGGCAACCCTACCTAGCACGCTAGCTTTTTCGCTGACATAAAGTATTATATCTCTTTCTAACAAGTGGGCCTGTGCGAGAGGGATAGATGCGTTTATGTGCACGATAAATGTTAGAGCAGGTAGGTATGGCCTATGTACAGTCCGCGTCAAATATACCAGAGCGGGCAAGGTGGTCAAAAATATCTGAACACGCCCGAGCGTATTTGACAATAGAGTCGAGTTCAGATATTTTTGACACCTTGCCCGCTCTGGTATAGTTGACGCTGACTGTACATAGTCACTGGTAATAAAAAAAAAAAACAAAAATAAAACAATGAGGTATTTATTACAGTTACCTGGAAAAAGGTCTTTACCAGGTACACGAATAAGTTGATTGTTTAGGAAAACCCGAGCTTAAGTTGTAGGTTCGACAAAGAGATAAGTAGTAGGTTTTGAGGTAGTTAAATATCCTTGTAGGTGTTCCCAATTTTACCAGCTTTTGTTAAATTTTGTGGGAATATTCAGTAAAAAACGCTGATCTTAGCAAGTATATATAACTAAGTTAGAAGAAAACTATCATAGCTAAATAAACTTTACAAATTTACGAGTAGTCGATCAACTTATAAGATGTATAGTCGACCAAGTAATTGCTTGATCACTTTTGAACCTTACCCCTTTGTAATACGGTCGAAAAGTGGTCAACCAATTTCTTGGTCGACTATACTTACAACTACGGAACGCTACACTGCACTTGGTCCGACACGCACTTGCCCGGTTTTGCCAGATGTTACAGAACTACATACATATAAAACATAGCAATGAACTACTATTAATATTGACTATTTTTCATTTGATTTTATAGCCCACCCTATCTGTGTTGCTTCTAGACAAAAAAACTTGGCAATAAGGTTAAAAATTATAAAACGCAATAAAAAACCAAAACGTCACTTTTTAAATGACAAAAAAGCGCGGGAGAAGTGTTGCCAGTTTAATCAATTATGTACCCGATTTGTAAACTGGTATGCAGGGAGAATAGAGTCATTTCTTCCTTAATTTAAAAAAAATCAATATAAAATGTTCGATACTCAATTCGATATATTGCTAAGTATAGTATTAAACAAGATATTTTGCGTAACTTATAATTTTAGTAATTTTCTTAAGTTATGATTTACTCAAATATCTAATTTAGTTGTGTAATAAACACAGGTTTCATTCAATGTGGATGATTAATAAGTGGCTTATTATCTGATCCCTTTTAATAAGTATTTATTATTTGTTTATTTTATGCTGCGTTTTTTAACCAGCGTGGACATTTCGATACGCGTTATGTGCAACTGACTTCTAAGATACCATAACTGACATGTAATTAAAACAGCTTTTATAATGCATACGCTGTATCAATGATTAATATGATGAGTTCTTATACTTTGACCTCGTCAAGGGCCTTTATAATATATTTCTATCACTAAACGCATTCACAACACTCTCAACATAGTTCATAAAAGATTATTTACAAACGACAATTTAATATCGGCCAAGAAGTAAAAAGCGATGTCCGCGCAAAGCAACCTAACGGCCCGGCGCGATGGTAAAGTGGCCGCCGTCAATAATGCACAGCATGCGTTGCGTTCTGCTCTAACACACAAAACGTGGGAAAATTTCTTTACTATTACAAAACATATAATAATTACCATACGGTAAGTGGTGTATATACCACAGAGGTTCTATTTTTCTTGTCTTAATAGGTAGATGATTCATTGCCATCTCAAACTTTAGGGAGTAATTATTTTAATCAAAAACGCTTACTTAAGCTAGTTTAGTTAAATATCTTTGTCTTTTTCTGTCATAGTGACGTTTAGATTTGAAAAATCAGATCAAAACATAATTTTAGTTTAAAAAGGTAGTAAACTTTGATTAATAAGTGTTATTTATAGTCATGCATCATAGTAATATCTAGTAGGGATATTTTATTATTTAAATTTGAACAGTATGTAATTTATATTATGCACGCATTATTTTGTGTGCGTCTGAGTCTTTTAGTTGTCATACTGTGAACTTGTATGTTTAATAAATAAACATATATTAAACAGAAGCAAGTTATGGTGTTAAAACTGAGTAATTCTGGTATTAACCCATATTATATGAGAATTCTCGAAAGCTTAATACAGTTTACTATACATTTATGTATATATATATATGTTTACCGATAAGAACGCCTGTGCTGTGGATCCCCTATACAATTTCCCTGTTTGTATTTTTTTTCTTTTGTTTACTTATGTGAATCAATAAAAAGTATTTTTTGACGTTATGGTGTATTTTTTTTATTCAACCTATCCAAATTTTATTTAGTGCCAGTTTTAATTTAGTAATTATATTTTATTCGAACCAACTAGTGATGCAGCTAGGAGTTTGTACAAATCTACACTAATCTACACTAATATAATAAAGAGGTAAACTTTATTTGTTAGTTAGTTTGTTTGTATGTAGGGGGTAATCTCTAGAACTACTGAACCGATTTCAAAAATTCTTTCACAGATAGAAAGCTACACTATTCCTGACGGACATAGGCTACTAATTTTACGTGAACGAAGTCGCGCACGTCCGCTAGTGTTTCATAAAATAGTTTTTTTTTCCGTTGTGGATTATTAATGTGTTTTTGTATAAATTTGTATTGTTTTTTAATGGGGCTTATATGTATGGATAATAATTTATTAACTTTCTTTGCAAATAGGTTTTTTACAAAATAATAGTATTGACAGCAGCGCCGTCGGTCCGACAGACTAACAGCGCGAGCGATTGTCGATTTATTGTACTTTTTGTTCGACTTTTGAGGCCATTTCTTAAACGCTGACTAGAAGTCCATTTTTTATAGGTCAGTGGTCAAAAATTACAGATTCAGGTTTTTAAAGGATCCTCAAGATGAATCTGGCATGAAGCGAGACTATGTATGTGTGTGTGTGTGTATGTGTCTATGTATTCGAAAGTGACCCATGGATTTTTAAGTGAGAACAAAATTACCTCTCCTATACGTCCCGTGCCATTTTACAAAAATACGTTGAAATGTTAATCCTTATTCGGTTTCTACCTGCATTTTAGGGTGGTAGAATATGAATACAATAGACTTCACAAAAGTGTACAAAGAAATTTACCCAAAAGTGTACAACTAGGGTTCGGTGACTGATTTCCTACCCCGAGGACGTTTTGAATGCAGACCTGAGAGAACTTACCTCAGCTGCTGCATTTTGTCCGTCGGTTTGTACAGCTGTCATGACACAACCAGTCTAATCATCGTGGTGTTAAATGTCACATATTTTCAGCTAGCTATTACACGCGGCTTCGTCCGCTTGATTTTCTATGCTTTTTAGGGATATAAAGTATTCTGATATGATTTTGAATGTTTTTTTGTTAGCTCTTCTAGCCTGAAACACAAGATCTCCTAGATCAGGCAAACATGTTACATAGATTATAAGTAAGTTTCTGTATTTATTATGTTTTTCATCTAATTATCTTATCCTATGTTTTAATCCAGGACGTGATTTATCTATTTTCCAAAAGTCATCTTAATCCGTTCAGGCGTTAATGCGTAATGCGTATTTAGAATAGAAACAAATAAAAAAAACAGAATATAATACAGTAGGATTATGTATACGTACCTGATTACCAGCGTCCGGAATTCTCGTGGCACTTATGAATTGTCATAGTGAGTTCTCATTTATTGAATTATTTTTCGATATAGATACATATATCGATACAATACATATAACATTTACATAAATATTAAATGTACTTACTTACTTTGTATGATTGAAGATGTTTAGTTAGTATTCAATCAACGGTAGGTACATCAAAATAACTAATAAAATCTTATGACGTATTTTTGAAAATGTATTAATGTCTTATAAAATTCTTGTACCCTCAAAGCTCCGCGTTACATAAATTGCACCACTCGCTCCATCGTCATTCAAAATCGAAATATTACAGTTGCAGCGGGGAAATTCCACGATGAAATTAAAAAAAACCGACCCATATGTCAAAGTATAAAAAAGCGTGACGTCATTTAGTTCAAATTGTAATAAATAACATTTACGACCACGTGGCTCGTGCGTAGTTATTATTTTCCCTGATACCTTTTTTTTTAATTTTATCCCGGCGTTTGACGATCTGTGGCAACGGCGGCGCAGGTAGGGGCGCGGGATGGTCGGTTTGAATTTTGAATGTCGAATATGCTGGGGTTGCCAGAGAAAGAAGTGGCTTGTCCCGATTAACGGTTTTTTAACCCCTAGGAGAATAAGGGGTGTTCAACGTTTAAAATGTTTGTTGGTTATAATGATAGCGAGGTTTTGATCCAGGCTCTAGCTTCTGAATTTTCGGAAATGTGCATTTAATTTAAAAAAAAAATCAGCATCACCTCAGCCCACGGCAGTCTTCTGCTGAACATAGGCCTCTTTCAAGTCGCGTCACAAAGCCCTGCTTGCTTTACGCATCCAGTCGCTTTCTGTTTGCCTGTATCGATCGTTTCGCCATCTAATGGCGATTTAAAATTTACTGTGACTGAAGAAACTTGTGTGTTTCATTTCCTATATCATAAAAAAAGAAAAATATATTAAAGGAAACCTGTACATATGTATCTGTAAAGCAATTTAAACCCCGACACGCAATGATCCCTTGTAAGAACTAAAACCCCTCGACTCTCATTGCAAAAGGAGGTACATGCCCAAAAGTGGGACATATACAGTATATAATGAATCCGTTTTATATTCCACAATTTTATTTTTGTGTGACATACCTAACAATGTCAAAAAGGTCAATATTATTTTAACACCATTATTTTGAGGGTATAAAATAACACCCTCATGTAAGTATAACGCAATCAACAGTGAATAAATGAATTATGAAATTTATGAAATATAAACATCCAAATGTCCAAAGCTTTATATACTAATTTCATTTATTACTATTGTATGTGAAAAAACTTTTGTCGAATTTTATCGAATTTAAGGAATATAAAAACAGTTTTTTTTTAAGAAACTAACTAATTGAGCCTTGATGCGAAGTAGAAAAACGTGCTAAAGTATAAAATTAAGTTAGTTAAGGTTTTATTTTTACTTATTTTGGATTTATGTTAGTGTAATACTTTTATAAAATCGATCAATATCTAAAATGTCGGGTCACAAGAACATTATATTTGACAAAACTTACCAAAACACTAAAAGCATTTTTTTTTAATCGACCGGTTCTCCACGAGAGAATTAGGTCTCGAATTCAAATTTAAAAAATGAAAGTGTATCTCATGGTAAACTATTTTATATGCGTTCTCAGGATACCAGTTCCGATAAACATATAATGATTTCAATCACCTTGCTGTCTGTATCAATGCTAAAGCTCGAACTAGTCCCGCCGACGTCATCGCCTCGTGTCAAGGATGTCAAGTCAACTTTCCGATTGCAATTTATAATTACCCATTTCTCGGGTAAATTGTGGGGAGTTGACAACACAGTCGGGAAGTTCAGGAACCACTTCCCAGAACGATAAAGGGCCGGCGGGGTGCGGGGGAGGGGGGCCGGGCGCGCCAGCTGCGCTCGCGCCGCGCCGCTCCCCTCCTACCTGGCACTCCGTTGCCGGCCGCCGCGCGCGGAGCACGTACGCCCCGCGCGGAAAATACGCGCGTTCCGATACCGTTGAAGCAGTGTGTGACTTTCACTAATCAATCCGAGTTGAGAATACTAGAACAACGAGAAGAAGAAGAGGATTGGATGCGCCAGGAGCGACGCTGCGTCCTTTGTGCGAGGCCCGTGTGGCTGGGCGGCGACTGGCGCTATATTCGGTTTATGTGCGATATTGCACCAGTCCCGGCCTATCCAAGCGGGCCCGTCCGTCGAAGACCGCTACGCAGCATCCGAGGCGCGCGGCCCCGTTAGCCGGCGGCGGTCGTTCACTGCGGCGGCCACGCTTAGACCGTGATTCGGTGTAAACGTTGTGTCTTCTATCAAATTGCACCAATCCCGGCCTGCATGTGGTCGCCGCGAGTGCGGCACGGCTGGAAACCAGGTAACCGACCGCCTGTTATTAACTTGTCAACCGTTCGCTTTGTTCGAATTTCAAATTGAACCGTTAATGCATTGCCGAACGCGAAGCTCTCTAATCGAAGCATCTTATCGTTGTTACAATATTTAGTAAGACGTTTTTTTTTGGTACAAACGTCTGTAATCTGTGTTCCTGTTACATTCGTCGTATGGAAAATCAAAGGTGTCGTTTTGCGAGGAAACATTCGGGGTGAGTGAATTGATGTAGGTAGGCACGAGCAATGTGCAGGCAGACCGGTTTTCGTCGTAAATCGTAACATACATACTCACTCGGCGCATATAGCGGTCTGACCGCCGCATTACCGCCAAAACTTCACTCGAATAACTTAAATTAATGTACCTATTGTCGTTACGTTTTACAGCTGTTCCATTCATTTCGTGTGCACAATCTGCCGTCTCTTTCTATTCAATCAAAACCGCAGTTGTAACATTTACTTACTATCGTCGTGCTAGTTAGGTACCTAAACTTTTTACAAAGGAATTTCGGTACTGGCAAGGGTCACCACGTGCAGAGATTGTGTCGGACACCGGATCTGGCTTAACCGGGTCGAAAGACATTTCGACCGGGGCGGTTAATAAGACCGATGTCGTTGACCTTCATTTTGAGATTGATCAGCGTGCCCGCTCTCTGACCGCAAAGTGCGAAGAAATGAGTTTTATCGCGACATTTTTACAACTACGTATCTCAAGTTAGATTAATAAAGTTTTATTCATCTGCTAATTAACATGTGCTATTAGAAGTTAAGTGTTTTTGCTAATGTATTTATAATTCAAAGCGCTATAAAAACACGCTCGCTTGGCACAGTAATTAAAAATAGAAAAAATACACTAGTAAGTTAATGCGTTAAACAAAAGTAAACTTTAGAAGTTGTTTATTTTTTAATTAAATTAAGTTTATAAACAACTTCACGCCGTGTTAGATACGTTTATGTATACAGTAGGTACTGGCATTATATGCATATAGATAGACGCACCTCAATGACCGCGGAAGTAGGTGTAGCTGGCATGTAAAGGAAGATACGGCACATCGGCATTGTAAATTTGTGACAACGCTTTACAAAGCATCCGGATTTTCCCGGATAAAACCTTGCTTGTAGGTAGACAATATTTAAAACGTTTCCGGTAGAATAGGTACCTACTTGAAGGAAAAATTAAAAGGGTAGACTCTACAGTTTTGTGTGAGCATTACAATTTCGAAGAAGACAGTTCGTAAATTAATTCTAAATGCAACTTTGTATGGTATGTGTCGCAACAAAATAATTAAGTAATCTATACACTAATATAGGTAATAACAGGGTAACGTTGTTTTTTGTTTGTATGTAGGGGGTTGGTTTAAAATAAATTTTTAAATTTTATAACGAAAAAACATCAAAAGACAAATGAAAGGGATGCATGCAGCCATATATAGGTCAGAGCGCCACTTCATTAAATTCTTTGTTTGTTGTCAAATATTAGTGTTCGTTATACATCTCTTTAGTTTTCAAGTAATTTACGGAAATAAATAAACAAAGCTAGAGATAATGTGCTTCTTACTCAAACGCCTCTCTAAGCTGGACTAGCATTTGGAACGTGAGATTTTTTCCCTGTGAAAAAACCTTACAAATATTGTATCACAGAATTGTGAGTCTAATTTACCCCCATTATATTTAAGATCATCATATCAGCTGGAAAACGCCCACTGCTGGGCATAGGCCTTCCCCAAGAGTCTTCGCGAGGGTCGGTCTTGTGCTGCTCGCATCCACCGGTTTCCCGCGATTCTCAGCAGATCGTCTGTCCACCTTGTGCGAGGCCTACGCTTCGTCTTCCAGTACATAGTCTCCACTCGAGAACCTTTCCGCCCCAACGGCCAACGGTTCTTCTTCATTGTGCCTTCTTGAAGGCCATTGGCCATTGGTGTCTTCCTGCTTATATGATACCTGAAGACAGTTTTGGTTTCAGGCAGTTTTTAAACAAAGTTTGAGAGCATTATCAGTATTAGTTGCTAGGTTCGACTAACCGTATTTTCCTACCCTCAATTTATCGAATTTGAAAAAAAATCTATCCTCTTTTATTTGTTTTAAAACAAAAAATGTTCAAAACCATACATCAGTTAATTTAAAGAGCATGTGTAGCATCGAAAATGCCAATTATATTATTTATAATTATACGAATACTAGTAATAAACAGATATTTATAAACACCACGCTGTTAATTTTTTTGTCTACAAATGGCGGCCGATAGGGATTTTAATTAATCTTTTACGTGGCTTAAACTTTTCTGTAAAGAGAATATTTACCACAATGTTGAAGAATTGGGACCTTCATACTCTGTGGACGATATTTTGAATTTAGTAAAATTATTCCAACGGCTGCCATTCCAAATTGCATTCAAACCAACAGCGTTTCGAACATTGATGACGTTTCGTTTTTGACTATACCTTCGTAGTTGCGCCGAATTGCGTTTCTGTGGACATAAATGCAACATTAATTGTTCCCGGAATTGCCTTAGTTAGATCGAATAAAGATAACGGTTACCAGTTTGTTACAATTAAATAAATAACAGTTGATTTAGCTACGAAGTTTAATTAAGACTATGGCGGGTTAGCGGCGAAATAAAATGAACATTAAATGTTATTAGCTAACGAAAACATCGCAAGGTTATGATTGTAAACTGTGTGATTCTTTTGGGTTAAAAAAAATACACAGAACACTAAGTTTTGCCGTGCAGCCTACATATGTAATTGAAATATACGTTATCCATTCAAAATATAAAAAAAACAGTGAAATTAAAATATGGATTACGAATGCACGCAATACAAAATTCAAATCTATTGCCAAATATTGGTCAAAAAGATATTAATTTCTCGGGCGTTTTATAAAACCAATGACTATATCTTGGACAGGGATGCTTGGAAATTACCCCGACTTGCGTTTGCGATCCCTGGCTCTCAATAGTGTACACCTACTGTGTTAAATATTTAAGATGCAAAAATAACATTGTAACTTGACTTGTCTAAATAATTACACTACGTTGAGTTTTCTTGCCGGCATCTTCACAACAGAGGTTTTTTCCGAACCGGTAGTAAATTTTCTGACATTTATAAATGCGTCCGGAAAGCCTAATCTGAAGTTCTGAGTTCTGTGTTTTGACTTTGACTTTGATTCAATTCTGACAATGAATATCAACTAGATATGATTGGGAAATACACTGTTGAGTAAATGCAAAAGTATGTTTCTTTGTCCTTATTTTAGACTTAAACGTAACAAACAACGATTGGGTGTGATTGTTCCACAGCTGTAGTTTTAATGCCGTAGAATGTACACAGGCTAAATTTTTTTTATCAAAAAGCAAACAAAATGACCACGTTTGACCAAAGCTGGTGAACTGAGTTAACAGTTAAATTTCCCCCCTACCTTGCCCCGCAATGGTCATAGCCCGAGTAGACAACGTTGATAAGTTTATCATTCTTCCACCGATACTTATTTCACTGTATATTCGTTTCGCCGAATTTCTTTTCATCGAAAGGCATCTTCTGCATGCATGTTCTGTTGACATGAATAAAACACAAACCTAACCTAAGCTACACGATGCATATATGATAAGTCCTGTACACGATTTCAGAAGGAAACTGCGCCGATAAACTTAAAATTCAGCTAAATGATACATTAATTGCAACCGTTTTAAACTTATGCGATTTTCACACACATTTATTACTTGCACCGGGATCGGGACTTACCGCGATAATAACATTTCGCCCGTATTGCAACGGCCGTGGTCACGAGTGAATAAACAATGCTACTACCGCGATAAAAGTCCTGATGTACAGTCAAAGAATTTAATTTCCAACCCACCTAAGGTTCAATATCATATAGCAAACTGTCACCATAAGAGCTAACTAGAGCAAGGCGTTGGTTTAACATATCGACCTTAATGCATTGCGAATGTCAGAGGACATTTCAACGAAATGGGTAGGGAATTAAATTCTTTGACTGTACATGTATAAATTCGGTGAAACGTTTGTCGATGAAACAAGAGGCTCCTGATAACATACTCTAATATACCCAATCTATACCCGCTATATACAGTAGGTACCAATATACATACTTAATTCATAACCGAATGAACTTTAAGCTATGCAGCCAGTCTTGATGTTAAACACGTCCGCATAATGCCGTCGTGAATCGAGCGGAAAGATGATTCACTCAGTTGAGAAATCGTAACCGTTATGGTTTAAATTGCAACAGGCAAAGCAGCTGTCAAGTACAAACTGTGTACAAAGAAACAACCAAAACATCTCTTATAACCCCCACATACAAGTAGGGAGCAATCGAACGTATTAAATTGACATGTGTAATTAAGCTGATTTGGATTTATTTATATACCAAATATGGTTTCGTAAATTTTAAATTTTTATGTTTAATTTTGACATTTTATCTAATATTATTTGAATTTTTTGCTTTTATTTTCTTTTGTAATTAAGTACTTATTGTAAATGATGAATGATAATGCCATGGGCCTAGTTGTGCGAATTGAATAAATGATTATTATGATTATAGGCATATGACATAGACTCAGAAACGGTGTCTAAAACTGAATATCTTTATCTTTTCTTTAGGTTCTTTACATAGTATAAAATTATATTAAAATTATATATTAAAGTTGCTATTTTTCCTGTCTGTATGTAAATTTTTATAGTGTCTCTTCGGCCGCCTTCTAAACTACCCAACGGATTTTGATGCAGTTTTCTCTGTCATTTAGAGATGTTTATAGAGAATGTTTTTATGTGCATTTTATCCCGATTGTACTTGTGCGAAGCCAGGACGGGTCGCTAGTATATGTATATGTATTTGAAGTCACGGTTCATTGAAGCAACTATGATTTAGCAGTAATGTTACTGATATCAAGGCTTTTTATGTAATTTTGACGATCTCATTATGATAATAAAACGTGTAATTTGACATTTATATGCAATTTGTAATGTAATTTTATATTGACTGAATAAATAAACTAAACTATTATAAATGTGATAGTAATGATATTTGGACGTTTGTTGCTGAATCATTCATTAATGGCTGGAAGGGAAGTTTGGCAAACAGATTTGGATTAAAATATAGGATACCGTAATCCCGTAAAATGATAGAAAATAATACCACAGATAATACGGTGAAACCTCGTAAGCTCTTAATTACAGGTTATTTGGTTCTACACATATACGGGTAATAATACGGATTTAATATACTCAGTAAGGATTATCCATTTTGTTTCTACCCACTTTAAGATATTATAAAAAAAAAAATAGAATTGTAGTGCAAACTACAGTTCTATATTTCATAATTAATATGGCATTGTTAGTTAATTGAAGCATCCGTGTAATCCTGTGTATATTTAATTAAATTTGACATTAAAAAACTCGTTTTAAACTTTCGCGATTTTCACACATTTTTATAATGTTATCGGGACTTTAACGCGATAAAAGTTGTTAATTTACCTCTACGACGGTCTACTCGTGACCACGGCCGTTGAAACATGACCGAAACGTCGAGGTAAATTAACTATATACTTTTATCGCGTTAAAGTCCCGATAACGTTATAAATATAAAAAAAACTCGTTTATGTTAACTTTTGTTAAACTGTATATATACTTACCCATGTATTCAAAGTTCTTGCAGAAAATGGAAGCGGAATCAAAGACGAAATCCATCTCGAATGTCTGCAGTCCATAAACGGTAATAACGGTTAAATCATACTAACTCTCCGATGGACGGATATTAGTAACCGGTTTCCTATAAAAACCGATTTACAGTTTCAGAGCTGACGAATCCTAAAAGGATCAAGTTCAATTCATTAATTGACAAATAGGAATTAACGTAGATATTACGGAATCCGTTGTTTCAAAATTAGATTATCGTCACATGGGTACATCACAAGCATTAAGTCAGAACTGTGACAGACTGGCTAGACCAGTCTCTTCACTAGAAGGAAATCCTCCACCATAAAGTACTAAATACTATACTAGTACAGAGACACACCATCCCGTACAGACTTGTTAAGACTAATTTATATTTTATTTTTAAATGTTGTAACCGAAATTTCTTTTGATTTTTATTTTAAATGTTTTGGCTTGTTTGGCTTTTGGCTTCGCTGGGGACACCGGGACAGACTGCCTGAAACCGGGACTGTCCCGCCCAAACCGGGACGTATGGTCACGTTAGTTAGTATAATCACTATTATTCTATCCAATTTATAATGTAATTTTTATACATTACAATAAATAATAAACTAAACTAGCGGATTGTTTTAAACTTTCACGAACCTTTGCAACACTCGAAACGTTGAGTTAACTTAACAATGTTTTTTATCGCGTTAAAGCCCCATTTGACGTTATAAATAAACTAGTGGAGTCCTCCGGGACCCGAGTCACACTTGGGTCGTTTTCCAACCATTAAAACGCCATAAAAGTGACTTCCGTCGTCACAATTATAAGGTTACGAAATACGTAACGGACCAGGTCCGCGCACCGTGTACCGTTGATAGCCTCGGGGAGTTGACCCGTGTTTGTTCAGGTGACTTGGCGGAAATCAGCCTATCTTCCGCAAGCTAGATCTTGATTTACCGCTTTCCTAACTTTTTAAACATGTTTTGTTTAATTTTAAATGATATACCCAATGACAATGACAAAACGGCAACCGTTTTGATACAGATTCGGCAATTTTGGTGAGCTTTAGTCACCTGGTGAGATTCAAAAATTGCACCTCTGTTCACCAACTATAATGTTTAAAACAGTTACAAGATCTTGATTTTTCGTAAAACTTGCTCCAGATTTAATGTGAAAAATTTGTAAAAGTATGGAAGGAGCTCTGGCCTTGAGTAAAATAGCACACTTTCTACTATATCAGGAATCTTCTACTATCAGGTCAATAGAATTCAAGCTTGCTTAGTCATCACAGCAAAAAAAATGTTATTGTGGGAAGATTACAAAATGAACACAATGCATCAACTTCAGAACATTTGCTACAACGCACGGTACTACAATATGGCTACATAACAGTATTTTCAACTTCAAAAGAGAAGCGCAACATCAATATGAGAGACTAGACGTTTGTTTTCGTTATTAGTGCGTTTACAGTACGGTATCTACGTATCGGTTGAGTTTATCGCGCTTGGCTGTCTGTAGACGTACGCCGAAGTCCAGCCGAAGTCACAGATCATACAATTGTATAGGTATAGTAAGACCACGCAACGCCCCGCACCGAATTCTGATTCCTTACCCCCCCTAACCTAACCTAACCTAACCCCCTAGGCTGACAGAAAACTGCTAACTTTAAGTATGGCGCGTCCACTTAGTACTTACGCGTATTTTGTATGGTGTGGCTGACCTGAAGTGCGATTTTTGAATCTCACCGGGTGACTAAAGCTCGCCATAATGGTCGTGTTTCATAGAAATGCGGCTATTTTGGTGAGCTTTAGTCACCTGGTGAGATTCAAAAATTGCATTTGAATCTCACCGGGTAACTAAAGCTCACCAAAATAGCCGTTTTTCATAGAGATTCGGCCATTTTGGTGAGCTCTAGTCACCTCGTGAGATTCAAAAATTGCACCTCTGTAAAGTGTTGTGACTTGTTTCGGTTAACACCTCTTCATAAGGTTCAATGTCAAAAGAAAGGCACGCGCATAGAGATACTCGTAAACTCGAAGGGTGAAAGACAACACTTAAAAGTAACAGACTCGCCTTCCTTCGTTTGATTAATTCAAACACCGCATAATATAGTGTTTTCCCTATGTTTAATTGGTGTTTTGATTACATCAGTATCTTCATTTAACTCATAGTATGATGCAAACAACATTTGAGACAATTAGACAACTAGTTATACATTGCAAAGGACAGGTTCATGTGCCCACTTTGTTCAACTTAAGTTAGTAGAGCTTGGCAATGAAAATGATAAACAAACAACCTTTCACCCTAAACTCATACTCTTCGCCGTTCCGTCGTAGTTCAAAGACGACAGTGACAACTAACTTTTTAAAAATATTTGACTCTTGTCTTGTTGCTTGTAAAGTAATGTTAGATATAATTTTCTGATCACATAAATAAAGAGATCGACGACGTT
This sequence comes from Ditula angustiorana, assembly GCA_963691745.1. NCBI lineage: Eukaryota > Metazoa > Arthropoda > Insecta > Lepidoptera > Tortricidae > Ditula > Ditula angustiorana. Next base: position 1,766,601 of record OY829490.1, read on the forward strand.
GAAATTCACATGCATCCAGTTGCATGTGCCAGTAAAAATATTGACACAATGTCAGCAGCCTCAACTCTCACGCATGTGGGTGTAGGGTTGCCATACGTCAGGATTAGTCCGGAAATGTCCGGATTTTTGACCCTTTGTCAGCATCGCGGCCGGATTTGGCAAGTGTCAGGGTTTTTAAGAGTGACCTCAATAAAAATATGTTTACGTGATATATTTGTTACAAAGTTAACACAGTTTTAATGAATGAAAGTATGTATACTTAAAACTAGTAAGTAATCAACAAAAACAATAATATTTCTTTCAAAACAATTTAAAATATGACAAATTACAGCTAAAGAGATCTCAATCACAATTTGTTTGCTTAAAACTCTAGTTACAAAACTCTGTTACAAGAAATGTCCGGATTTTTAGGGTGATGTCCGGATTTTTATCAGGGAATTAATTTTTTTCATATGGCAACCCTATGTGGGTGTAGCTACTGGTCTTTGACTTGAACAAAAACAAGCTGCTGCCGTTTGTAAATGCATGTGTTTGCTGGCATATTCCGCTGCATGTGCCATCTCGACGATGAGACGTGATGGAGTCCAAAGTCTCGGCTATAACTGTCTTGAATGCCGTAATTGTGATTCATCCCAAAGAAACATTCAAAATATTAATTTGAAGGATTATGTTTTTAATTCAGTAATTAGTAGGAAATGCAGGATTAAATACAAATGACAGACGTTCTTTTCCAGCAGAACCTAGTAATTTTTGAGTTTGTCAATGAAACTATTAAGAGTAGTTGAGAAACATTATCCCTCGAAATCATTTTCCTCGTATCGGTAACTCATCAATTCCAATTCGTAAGTCAGTGGTGATACTTTGTTTAAGTAATTTTCCTTAAGTTTCCTCGAATCTTTCTCAAGATTTAACCAAAATTCTTCGAATTTCACTTATGCTCTTGTAAACTGGACGGTGATGGCAGAAGACAGGGAAAATAGTGCGAAAATTTCGGCAAAATGTTTCCTTTTTTAGAGCTGCAAAAATGATTAAAAGTAAAAATTAAAAAAAAGTAGTTATACAAGAAATTATGAATGTTATGATGCTTTGATTTCCGTTTGTATTTTCCACGACTCCTTAATATGATCGATCGAGATTTAATTATTTCTTCCTACAGTTCTGTCTAATCAGTTTTAATTAGTTTTAAATCATAAGGAATATACATAATGATAGATAAATTAAACTTGGGCGATCATGTTAGGGCCGGGTCCACATGTAGTTTTCCGTATTTTCTTAATTAACCTTTATTTGTTTCAGACACCTGCCCCATTGCAAAAAATAATGTTATGCGATGTGCAATTAGTACCTCGCATATTACGAATATTTAGTACACAGAGAATACTTCATTGACACCTTTTATTTTTAATGACCCCATTCAATTTTAATTAGGCAGGTTTAGCAACTGAATGCTGCATTTTTCAAATAACCTTGTCTCTTTCTAAATGCTTTCTGTTCCAGAGGTGCAATTTTGTATCTCACCAGGTGACTAAAGCTCGCCAAAACGGCCGAATCTCTATGAAAAACGGCCATTTTGGTGAGCTTTAGTCACCCGGTGAAATTCAAAAAAGGACCTTGAGAGAAGTATTTATATATTTAGCTTGATTGTACAGTCAAAGAATTTAATTCCCTACCCATTTCGTTGAAATGTCGTCTGACATTCGCAATGCATTAAGGTCGATATGTCAAACTAACGTCTTGGTCTATAGCTCTTATGGTGACAGTTTGCTATATGCTATTGAACCTTAGGTGGGTAGGAAATTTAATTCCTTGACTGTACAATGCAGTAAATTATTGTATAAACGGCGGGCTTAATGCCTTAGTGCTTTAGTGTTCTGTCGTTAACAGTGACAATTGATGAAATGACAATGTTGTGGATTCTTTGCTGTTTAGCCTTTATGTAATGATTTTTATTCTTTTGTATGTGTTTTGTTTTACCATTATCAGTTTTGTTTTCTAAAATAGAAACCAATGTGAATTTGAGTTTTACGTAAATATCTACTTATTAAACAAATTCTTTGCCATATCCGCATTTCCCTTCATCTTCATTAATACAGTCTATGTCGTCCACTTCGAACTATTTTTTTGTGCACTATTTAAAATGATGGAACCGAACGAACGCATCTGTAAGAGGTTCCCATAGTCCTTATAGCGGGTATGGCATGTTTTTTACAATCCATTGTCAAATGTAACTTCCTGGTTCCAACGGAAGCATTATTAACATTTATTTCTTGACAATCCTGTTCTATTTCAGCGCTTCTAGGATCCCGGGACACAATTCTCTTTGTGTATTGCACAAAAAGCTATAATTGTGTCGACTTCGGCTTCGGAAGTTTCCGCGCTCTTCGGCCTTGTTTCGTAGTCTCGGGAGGGACTGGTTAAACGGGTTTTGAACACTTTTGGTCTAGTTAATAATAACGAAACGTTATTTTTCACAAGGGCAGTTAACTTGGCGTCCGCGACTGAAACTACATGATTCAGACTGGACTCAGACTTGTTATTACCGTTGGTGCGGGTCACACGAGTTTACTCTGGGTCACGTAATGGAATGACCATGGCTGCGCTCTTCGTAAGTGACTCTTGCATCTTAATGAAGAACCATTGGATCAATGCGCATTTTTTCTAATTTTACAGCAAATTCTGGTCAGAAGTTGTTATACTTTGCTCAAAAGTGTATTTAATCCCTTGTTCCACATTTTTGATCAATTATTTTTGCCATTTTCCTGATTGGATAGATTTTTATTTGGACGGATTCCGTTTTGGCCATGTTCTTGCTTAGAAAAATTCCTGTGTCATTTGAATAATTAATCATAATAATAAGAAATTATACGGTACGATACGTACGGCTTATAATACTTATTTTTTGATGAAAAAAAGGTGATAGGTTCCCGGACTGTTTTCTTTACTATGTAAGTTTCATATTGCTGGTAAAAACAGAATGTATGTATTGAAACCAGAACATGGCCAAAATGGAATCTGTCCAAACAAGAAGCTGTCCAATCAGGAATAATAATAAAGGAATTAATTGTATTTATTAATAGGATAAAACCATTTATTTCAGGCTGCATAAGCCCATAGAAAAAAATCCTTAAAGACTAACATACATGTTTATAAAACAAAACATTAAAATTAGCACGTTACTTCGGCGGCATCGGTTTCGGCGGTTAGTTAATGGTAAAAGACTTACCCCTTTATTTATAAAAAGTTAACAATCTTTTTAAGCTAACAAATGTTTTGTCCTTTTCATTTGAGGGTAAACGTCACAATGACAGATAAAGAGATCAATCATGTTAACTAACAAACGTTTAGGAAGCGTTTATGAATAAGGTGGTTGAAGTAGAGGCCAGGCATCACCGGATGCGTATGCAGCACTGCTCCGGAGACACGCACGTGCACACGCCGGTTGTATTGTATGGAATTATATGTTGTAACACTCGAAAATTTAATAAAAACGGATCACTCACGTATTTTTAAGTCAATAATTGCCCGACATGTTTCAGATGCCACATCGCTGGCGTTGCGTGCACGTAACGCAGCTCAACGAAGCGAGCTGAAGCCGTGCTGCGTACGCATCCAGTGTGGTCCTGCCTTTAATGACATTGTTGTTCTATTAGGTGGACCAGGAGTGTGAAACGTCCACATTGAAAAAAGATCGCCTATATTTTTATGAATAACACCTAAATAAGCTGCTATATGTGTGTGTGTATATGACTGATTTAGACTAGTTTAAGATGTAGAATGCTAACAGGCTGCCAGAGGTCAGAAAAGTTAAACTTCAAAGTGGCCACTACGACTACCTGCCGTTTTTATAACTACCAGAAGAAATTCTGTGAATCATTAAAATTAGGATTGTATAAATCAGAAATAGATGGGTGGTAAGACCTTGTGCAAGGTCCGTCCGGGTAGCTACCACCATCTTGCTCGTTAATCTTGCCGCTAAGCAGCAGTGCTTGCACTGTTGTGTTCTGGCGTGGAGAGCAAGACAGCCAGTGCCATTAATGGCACAAGAGGTATTCCATCTTAGCCCTCTAGGTTAGCAACGCATTTGCAGGTGTCTTTTGGCGGTGGTGATCACTTACCATCAGGTGATCCACTTGCTTGTTTCCTTCCTATTTTATATAAAAAGATGTCTTGTTTATTTATAAATTTTATTGTGTGAACTAAAATACCTACGTTTATTCAACATTTATTTTGTGTAGTCATTTATTATTCAATAGCTTTGTAGTACCCGAAAGCAAATGCCAGGACCGGAGCAAATGGCGTTCTGGGGGTCTCTGCCTACCCCAAAAGGAAAACAGTCGTGAGCATATAATAATAATAATTTGTAAAACAGATCTGCGACGAAACTAAACAAAATGTGTTGTTTGCAGTCGTATGTTGGTAGTTGAGTTGCTAAGACTGTGACAGGCGAGTACATCGACTCGCGCGCACATGGTTAATGATGTGGCAAAGTTCGTGTGTCGCAACGAACGACGATCCTTGTGTGGGAAAACGGTAAACTGGCGCCATCTTTGATTTTCAGCTGTATTCCAGTGCGCGAGTGTCAAATTGTTAATGTGCATGTTTTAGATATTGTGTAGACGCATATCAAAGTAGCCTAAATCCATGCAAAATACTAACGGAATACGTATTTTTGGTAACGGCTGATTTACATTTACCCAGTGGCTGAATCCAGCCTCCCTGGATTCCAGCGCTGGATTGACACTGGACTAATGTAAACACGTTACGATTTCAATACAGCGTCCAGAAACCAGCCAGCCAAATGTTTTTCAGTCCAGTGCTACTGGATCCAGCCACTGGATCAATGTAAATCAGCTATGAAACGGCTATATCAAATAAGGACTGCAAGTTTGTATGCGTCGACACGATTACCTCCTAGGTGAGTGGCAATCCCGAAATTAATTAATAATAATGTTTCCAATACAATAATAAGTTTCCACAGACATGTTGAAGATTAAAACGAGCTACTGATGAAGTCTGAAAGAATTTGTAAAGACCTTTTCCTCCTGTAAGTGTGTTCTAAAATGTTTAGTTAATGCTTTACCTACCAGCTATTCTAACTTGAACTCTTTAGTACCTGACTAGAACTCACATGTGAAAAAGCTTTATCACACGGACACATTTCACTCGACACCTGAAATAGTACATTATTCCAAACGACACAAAATCCTGTAACATCTTTTATAAAGAAACAATCCATCCAATTTCCTGCGACTAAACAGTCGCATGTGAAAGGGCCTCTTCGCTCTGAACCCAGCGAAGTCATGCGCGGCCTACATCAGGGAAGGGGACGCGGACCTTGACATGAAATCGCTAGACCGTTCAGGGTATTCAAAACAAATTAGCCGAGGCAGACAGAAAACGGTCGTACGCGTGTACCCTTTAGAATTGATGTATGGCAAATTGACGACGGAATAGTGGATTGTTTGTCGAGGGAGCAAAATAAGTCATTTGCTGCAAGCTTTTTTGTTGACTGTACTTTGGGTTTGCATTGCCATCGGACCTATGTACATATACTTGAAACAATCCTAACTCCTGGTGAGTAAAAGACTTGCAAGATTTGAACTAAACAAACGTGTGGAATTAAATAAAAGCTGTAATGACGTATTTACGGCGAGGGATTTAAATGATACCGGCCAAGACAAAAATAGCTTTCCTACTGACTGAGTGACACAGATTGCTTTTCCACTTGAGGAAAAGGAAATTAAAAACCTTTCAAAATAATAAATTTATTCATGAAACCCCATTTTCATGCAATTTTTACTTAAAAAAAATCGAAGAGCAGCCAATCAGCTATTTTGATCCCTCTTTTGGGGCTCACAAAGATTTTTTCCTGAACAGATGGATCGATGACCTGTGTTGCTGGAAAGTCATGTAAAAACAGCTATACATGGCGTTATTGCCATGGGCCGCCTGAATGGTCATTTGAGGCGCCATTTTATTCTCATCTGTGTCATAAGTCATAACGGCAAAGATTACTGTACATATAGACTGATGTCGTTAAAGTTTGGCATTTATTTATTTATTTCTTCTACATTACAAAAAGGAAATGGTGTAGTTACTAAAGCACATTCAACCTCACTTGTCTTAATAGTAAAGAACGTTCTAACCTATAATTTCAGTATTTGCTATATTGTTGTTTACCGCCTAAATAAAACAAATCGAGGCAGTAAATAGAAGAGGAGATTCATAATATGTCGCTTTAGGGTGTATGTTTACAAATATAAAAATGACAAATTAATCATCTACACTAATACTAATATAATATCATTATATAGGCATTTTCTGGGTGAGCGTGCTACATCCTCAGCTTCATCTTCATTTACCATCAGGTGAGAACGAGGCCAAACGCAAACCCATTTCCAATAAAAAAAAATATAATAAAAAACCAATGGTACCAAGTTTTTTTATGTTCTTGTTTTTTCATATTCTATAACTAACAGTGACCCAATAAGAAGATACGCAAACTTAAGAGTGTCAAACTCGACGTCACCTGCTGGTAAGAAATGTCCTACGCTTGTCATGGACTGGTACAGATGCCTTAGGTATTCTCTAAAATTGCATCATAGGTCATCATCTTCATCATCATATCAGCCGAAAGACGCCCACTGCTGGGCATAGACCTTCCCTAAGGATCTCCACGACGGTCGGTCTTGTGATTGATTGATCATAAGTATTGCACCAATATCCATGAGGATTGCACAAGATTACTTGAAAGGTGGGTGTGTTGTGTGCATTTACTCAAAGGATGGAAAAACTAACCACTGATAAAAAATGTTTGGCGTCTCAACACTCGCTTTAGTTGATATAGTCACATTCGAGATGTCTCAAAGATAACTGTTAGACGCCTTCTGGCACTCATCTCATCGAGACTATATTACTCGAAATACGTCAGAAAACGATAGAATTTTTAGAGAACTGACGGCCTTTTTGACATATCTCTACTATCACTTCATCTCACGAGAATTGCCCCGCAGATTCCTTTCAAATCTGTAATCTTTTGACGTATCTCGAATGGGAGATGAATCTGACTCAACGCGAGAATTAAGGACCATGGAGCATGGAGCGACTTCTCGCATCGAGTTGCATTTCATTGCGCGGCTCGACCAATCGATCAATCGCATCATACCTCTGTACCCCGCAATGTAAAGATACTAGCATACTAAATCTCGCTCCGGGCTGTGAATGGGCCATTAGGTCCCCCTATACCAAAAATGACATCCACGATTTGACATAATTGTAAAGTTTTTCATACAAAAATGTGACATATGTTGAATTGTAAGGTTTGTAGTGAGTAAAAGCTCTTACATAATAAATTGCATAGTTGGTACTTGGCTCCTTTTTGAAATATTGCGGGTGGTAGGACCTTGTGCAAGGTCCGTCCGGATCGCTACCACCATCTTGCTCGCTAATCCTGCCGCTAAGCAGCAGTACTTGCACTGTTGTGTTCCGGCGTGAAGAGCAAGACAGCCGGTGTAATTACTGGCACAAGAGGTATTCCATCTTAGCCCTCTGGGTTGGCAACGCATCTGCAATCCTCTTGGTGTTGCAGGTGTCTATAGGCGGTGGTGATCACTTCCCATCAGGTGACCCAGTTGGTTGTTTGCCTTCCTATTTCATAAAAAAAAAACAATTTTTTGCATGCTTGACCTCAAAGTTGCTATTTGCTGCCCCACTTTGACCATTCATCTGGCCCTGTCTGCCCCATCTCCCGTTACAGCCTAGGGTTGCCACCTTTTTTAGGGCAAATAAAGAATTATTCATTTTGGTAAAACAAAAATAAAGTACACATCGTCAAAAGAAGAGTTTTTATTTATTTTTCCCATTATTGATCCGTAACGAGCCATTGACAATCAGTTTTACGTACATAGAATATTTTAGCGTACTTTATTGGTGTCGTAGATTATAAAGTACGCCTACATGAAAAAGAGGATAATACTCTATTTTAGAGTACGGGTGGCAACCCTAGTTACAAGAATAACGTTTTTCGTCTTGTCATTGACAAATACCAAGTGATTAAATTGTATTATTAATAATAAATGGCCTTGAAATTGCCCCATATGGCTCAACAGATGGCCGAATAACTACCCTACATGATCGAGATGTGTAATGTAGATTTAAATTTACATCTATACAATGAGTTAGCGGTCATTATTGCAATTTTGTATAAACACAATTTGAATTGAATAATTCTGTGCTTCTTACAAATTTTAACTAAACGGGGTGGGGGGTTTGTCTACACTCATCTGTTGGTACTAGGTATTTGTTATATATAATAATAAGTTAAAAGTAAGTGTTTGTTTGTTTGTATGTAGGGGGTAATCTCTGGAACTATAGAACCGATTCCAAAAAATCTTTCACTGATATATCTATACTATCCTTAGACGGAAATAGGCTACTAATTCCACGCGAAGTCGCGTACGTCGCCTAGTCTACACTACTATAACAAAGAGGTAAATTTTGTTTTTTTTTAGCAACCAAAATAAAATCTGATTTTTTGGTTGCGTCATATAATTATAAAAAAACTAGCGGACGCCCGCGACTTCGTTCGCGTAGAATTCGTAGCCAATGTCCGTCAGTAATAGTGTAGCTTTCTATCTGTGAAACAAATTTCGAAATCGGTTCAGTAGTTCAGAGTGTCCCCCTACATACATGCAAACATAGAAACAAACGAACAAAGTTTACCTCTTTATACAGTGTTGTAGTAGATAAAAACATTTGGGAAACATACTTTGCAGTAATGCCAAAGACAATTTTTGTAACACCAGAGAACAAAATGCGGTTTTTAGCGGTAATGTGTCGGAAACTGGAATACGCAAGGCACGGAATGCTGATGTTGCAGGTTCGAACCCTGCCATTACCCTAATTTTTCTTTGTGTTGTCATTCATTATTTCATTATTTTTATTTATTATTTTAAATTTAACCAGAGAACAAACTGTGGGTGGGTTAAATACTTGATTGGCCCTCACCTTTTTACCCTTTAGCCTGATACAGTTACCTACCAGTTAGGTATAGTCGACCAAGTAATTGCTTGACCACTTTTGAATCTTATCCCTTTGTAATACGGTCGAAAAATATATAACCTACTAGTGATCCACCCTGACTTTGCACGGTTACTATTAGGAAGTAATGTATAGTCGACCAAGAAATTGCTTGATCACTTTTCGACCGTATTACAAAGGAATAAAGTTCAAAAGTGGTCTAGCAATTTCTTGGTCGACTATACCTACATGTATAGATGAGTCCTTGCCCTACCTTAGTTATTTACTACGATTACATTTGTGTATGGTTCAACGACGATCTCAAGTTTTATTAGTCGTTTGGCAGTATTTATTTATTCGGATATATACTCGGGGACAAACTAAAAGGAACGTTCACAAAGCTTGTAATGTACTTACTTACCTAATAATCGTTTAAATAAATTTAAATGATAATGACAACACCAAGAAAAATTAGGGTATTGGCAGGACTTGAACCAGCAACATCAGCATCCGTGCCTAGCTAATGTTTCTGTGTTGTCATTATCATGTAAATTAGAATGTTAAAAAAAAAACTAAAGTAAATTTCGATTATAAAAATGTAATAATCGTTTCTTTAATATTGTCCCTGAGTGTACAACTCCTTAAAGGCCGGGCCACATGATCCGTATGTAGCACGGCTCCAGCTCTCTTCGTAGACCTGCGTTACGTGCACGTAACGCAAGCGATGTGGCGTCTCAACATATAACTCCATGCATTACGACCGGCGTACGCGCGTCTCCGGAGCCGCACTGCCTACGCATCCGGTGTGACCCAGCCAGTGTGACCAACTAAAAATTAGAGATCCTGCCCTACTTAGGCTAGAAAACTGACAAATCCTGCCAAAGCCAAACTCTTATGGCTAAGCTCCTTTAAGACTGGGTTTACAATCAGAGTTTATGAGCGATAAAAACGAAAAAACGCGGCAATGGCTGTCTCTGGTTGGGCAATGGCCACGTTTTTGCGTTTTTATCGCCCGCAAATGCTTACTGTGAACCCAGTCTAAGGCTATACTCCCAAACGTGCCAGCTTATATTGCAATCCTGCCAGATACTGCCAGATTTTGAAAACTTCAACCGATCCTGCCAGAAGTCCAAATGAAGGGGCTAAACCTGCCAAAAAGGCAGGATCCTGCCACATATGGTCACACTGGACCCAGCCTTAATTACTAGTGGTGACTTTTCGGGGGTGGGGATCCTGAACATGCCACCTGCATGCTTATCTTCTCTCCCTCTCTACCCCAATGTTGAAACGGGACGCATCGAGTTTATCGCAGGGACACCTGCGCGTGCGCGGTGCAAGACATTGCTTAAGAAATAAAGTGTATAACCGCATTTTGTGTTTTATTTTCAATTGCCTGCGACCCTCTAATGACCGCCCAAGTTTCATGTAACTCTATGTACCCCCCTTTCATTGAAATATAGGTTACAATAGAGCAGGGGTCCAATAATTTTGCTATAGTAGGTAGACCACTTGCTTTTTATTTTGTTCTGTAGACCCCTTTTTCTTTTCAAAAATTTTTTTTCATTAAAAATGGTTCTCTTTTCCGGGTTTTTCCAAACAAATTGCTCTTCTGACTTCCCACTTTTGAATAAATTAAAAATATAGTAAAATTAGTTTGGGGGTCTATACACTTTTTTTTATTAAAATAGAGGTCAGACTCATGATGCGCATGCGTGACGCAGCACTGCGAAGCGAGCTGCATACCTATCCTGTGTGGCTCGACCATTATGCCATATGTTTCATACACTCTCAAGGGAATCAAAACCTATAAGGTACTACCCGTTGATCTAGAACCATGAAATTTGGCAAGAAGCGAGCTCTCACAGCACAAATAAGAACCATAAATTTGTAGTTACATCATTAAAAAAAATGATTTTGTTTTCCGAGTAAAACTGAGGTATATTTGCTCTTGGTACGGTAGGAATGGGGACAAGAGTTTTCCAATAGCAAAGTTAAGTTTGTCCCTCAACTCAGTTTTCTTTAGTTCTTTTCGTAAGACTAATGTTCGGTGATTAAGTTTGTACGGAACCCTCGACGCGCAAGTCCGATTCGCACTTGGCCGGTTTTATATTATTTGTGTTCGGAATGCTAATTATACTAAGAATTATAACCTAGGTTGGCATTGGCATTGGCAACTATAACAGGAAACTACATTTAATCAAAACAACAATCTTTAGTCATATATTTGTAATTTTGTAATAAATAAGTAAAAAAAAAAACGCTTATGCGATTCCATAACTCACTATCCACAATAGAAAATATTTACATAACGAAATTCCTGTTTCCATAAAACTGATTACATACATAATAAGAATAAGTTCCTTATATTTAAATAATAACCATATACTTAATTACATAGTATGAAACCAAGTCACTATTCCTCTGTTTGTCCTCATCGTATCTTTTTTTTATACAACATAGGAAGGCAAACAAGCAAGTGGGTCACCTGATGGTAAGTGATCACCACCGCCTATAGACACCTGCTACAACAAAGAGAGTGCAGATGCGTTGCCAACCCAGAGGGCTAAGATGGAATACCTCTTGTGCCAGTAATTACACCGGCTGTCTTGCTCTCCACGCCGGAACACAACTGTGCAAGCACTGCTGCTTAGCGGCAGGATTAGCGAGCAAGATGGTGGTAGCGATCCGGACGGACCTTGCACAAGGTCCTACCACCCGCAAAACCCGTCTCTTCGGCCGCTTACTTCTAAACCACGCAACGGATTTTGATTCGGTTTTGAATGTCATTTAGACACTTATTTACGACGAAAGGTTTTTATGTAGTCAGTCTTAGAAGTGGCTGAACATTTTAGTACCTTCTCGCTGTCAGTGATGTGACAAATTCGAGCAACTCTCATTTCATTTCTACGACAAGGTTCTTAAGTGTTAGCAACTTCTGAAGGTGACTGTACATTCAATCCTAATTGTATCCCCAAATAAGAGGATTAAAATGGGAATGGAAGTTAGTATGAAAACCAAAATCTGCGCGGACGAAGTCACAGGGAAAACCTAGGGAATATTAAAAAAAAAATTAAGACTTGCGGTACTTGTAGCGAAACTACAAGGGTATATCTTAGTAACACACTTTCTTCGTTCCTAAACACCAAAAAAAGTGGATTTGCCTTATTTAAAAAACATTTAGCTTAAATTACAATTGAAAGAATTGCTGAATAATCTTCCGGGTCAAAGCTAATTTAGAGAAAGAGTTGACCCTAACGGCGCAAACTCTGGTGCCCCATACACGGTGTTAGCGACAGGCTCATGCGACCTCCTTCGAAGACTTTTAATTGTCACAGCTTTTAGAATATTGTTTTTTCCTTGGCAGTCGTACGTCGTCTTTTGTACTATCTTTACCGTTTCATAATATATTTTATAATTAGTTCACTAGACTGATTTATTTTCGAGCCCGACCGCCAACACATAGGACACAGGCTTGTGAAGCTATAGTTGCGGTAAGATGCAGTCACATCAATCGAGTTTTTAAATTATACGTACATGACAGCTGTCAGGATTGACTTTCTGCTCTGTCGTAACTATAGTTTGTGCACCATATATGGGGCACAAGACTTTGAACGTGTTTAATAACTAAACAACAATTGCAGCTCTTAGTTTTTTGGTACTCTATTTTGGATAAAGGCTAGGTAAGACAAACCTAAGTACTTATCACATACCTAGTTGCTACCTAATATCACCTATACTTCTATCAATCAAGTATCTTCTAGTAGTTCTCATCCTACCAGCTGCTACGCTGTCAAAGACCCACTTCGAGCTTACTTCGCCGTCGTCGCTCCCTACGCAAACGTCAACGTCAGCTGTTCGTTGTCCGCCATCTTGTGCGTCGCCGCCATTTTGTACAACGCCGCCGCACAGCGTCAGGAGCTGGATTGCCGCGTCTTTTTGTTCGGTTCGAGGTGAAACTTGGACCCTCATGCCGTTGAAAACGTCATAGGCGTATTCGGAGCACGTCCGTCCCATGGCTGCGCGTTCAACGCGAGCTTTCTGTAAAGAAAAAAAAATACTCGATCATAAATACATTAACATGCAATAAAATATAACCTACTGGTGACCTGCCCCGACTTAGGACTTAGGTCCAATTAGGATGTAATGTAGAAAAAACTGCCTCAAAAAAACGCTAAATGATAGTAAAAACCGTGTGAAAGTGGTTTAGAAGGAGTAGGCGGCCGAAGATATAAGGACAGACAAGAAAGGATAGCAACTTTGTTATAACTATGTACTGAATAAGAATGTGCTTTTGCTAGCCATCATTCTCGGAAATCCAGTACCTTGGGATCGTGAAAAAAGCTTAGAAACCTAACCTATACATGACATTGGACAAAGAAATCAAATGAACGTTTGTGATTGGTTACTTTGGCTCAGGAAACCGTTACAGCTCTTAGTAATCCGCAGTGTCTAGGAACAGAATATAATGGAACTTGAGAGACTTGCTTTGATTTTTAAAACATCGAAAATGACCTAAAGTTACCTGTGATATCTTTTTCAAATGCGGCACCTCGTACCCATGATGATGCAGCCATTTCTTCACTGTCAACGAATCCATCACCCACTGCGCGTAAAGAATCCTGCAGCCCCTCGCTGCTCCCAACAGAGCGTTCAATGTACGCGCTTTCGGTATCTCACACCTTGGTATTTGAGTGCTGGATACGCCAGTATTTATACTAGGTATTTTACTTGTCATTTTGGAACAGTGACTTTGAGTGGTTTGATTTAGCGGGTTTATTCCAGTATTGTCCAGGTGGATCTGGTTTGAACTGGATTGGCAGGAGCCGAGCAGAACGTGGGTGGTGTGGTGGTTGACCTGCTTCTGAATGCGTCCGTCCAGCGTTTTGATGGCATTTTGAACGATTTGACGTTCGGTGCGAGACATCCCAGTCAGAACCTAAAAAAAAGAAACTGTCGCTAGTCGCTATCGTCGTTGAAAGGCAGTTGATGCTTTAATTGTTCCTCAAAGTTTCGTTAAATTAAACGTAGATTCCATCCGTTTGACGTTTCATTTGTTCGTATGAAAAAATGTGGTCGACGTTTTACTATTTATCGGTTATCGACAAACGGTTGACGCGTTGACGGTAGAAAAGCGGTTAAATTAACTAGTTCGTTAAATTTTTCAAATCATGGTAATTTTTCAGTTTATTTTTGGGAAAAAAATTGTTTAGTGTGAAATCAGACAAAAACAGTACAAATTAACGTTTTATTGAAATAAAACTATTTATTTCATGAAGACAAGAGTAGTATTTTCGTCTGATTTTATCATTTTCTATGTTTAATTAAGTATTGTTAATCGTTAAAGAATAAACGTAGATTTTATTTCGGCATAATTATTATTTCTAAGCATGTAAATTTTTAGATTAAGAATAATATCAGAAAAATATTGTAAAAATTGGAAAAATATATATTTTTATTTTCTTTTTCGAACGAAAATTTTCCATTAGCCATCAGTGCACCAAGCACGAATCTTCTCGATACGCGTTAACTCGCTATGTAACTCACTGCGTCTCTTTTTAACTAGCCCAATAGGAGAGACGCACTGAGTTAGGCAGCGAGTTAACGCGTATCGATAAGATTCGTGCTAGATGCACTGTAGTTTATTCAACCCAGTCCTATAGTATAGTTTGCGGGTGGTAGGACCTTGTGCAAGGTCCGTCCGGATCGCTACCACCATCTTGCTCGCTAATCCTGCCGCTAAGCAGCAGTGCTTGCACTGTTGTGTTCCGGCGTGGAGAGCAAGACAGCCGGTGTAATTACTGGCACAAGAGGTATTCCATCTTAGCCCTCTGGGTTGGCAACGCATCTGCACTCTCTTTGTTGTTGCAGGTGTCTATAGGCGGTGGTGATCACTTACCATCAGGTGACCCACTTGCTTGTTTGCCTTCGTATGTTGTATAAAAAAAAAATAGTATTGTGATGGTGAGGACTCACAATCCTCGGCGCGCCAGGAGCTTGCGCCAGCAGCTGCGCGGCGGGCGCGGGCGCGCCGAGCAGGCGGCGCGCGAGCCGCTCGGCGCGCGCCAGCTCCCTGCGCTCGCGCTGCGTCAGCCTGGCGGACGCCATGCGTTTGGGGGCCGCTGGACTCTCTGAAAATAGATATCGCGGCTTAAACAGCGGACAGTCAGAGTTTTCACCCTCTAAACCTTAACCTATGGCAATGATTTTTTGGTATGTTGTCATTATGCCTCAGAACTAGGTTTGTATGTTTTCCTTTTTATAACATTCGTCATAGATTTGACAATATTAGCATTTTAGAAGTTTCATACAAAACACAAAAG
The DNA here is from genome assembly GCA_963691745.1 of Ditula angustiorana. Taxonomy (NCBI): domain Eukaryota; kingdom Metazoa; phylum Arthropoda; class Insecta; order Lepidoptera; family Tortricidae; genus Ditula; species Ditula angustiorana. The sequence goes on from OY829490.1 coordinate 1,781,939, forward strand.
CGTCAATATTTTTAAAAGTATTAAAAATATTTCAAAAATCAAAACATAAAGACCTAGTTCTAAGGCATAATGATAACATACAAAAAATCATAGCTATAGGTTAAGGTATAGAGGGTGGAAAACGTTATCGCCGTTTATATGGAGAGCGCTGGGTTTTAAAGATGGAAATGAGAGAAAGTAATTTTTCTTCTTAAAATTCGAAACAGAGGTGTATAATAAAAAAGTAGGTTGTCGGTTAGCCGCAAGCCCGCTCGCTCGCCCTCGCTGTGTCAGTGTAATTGAAAACGAATGCGCCGCAACCCTAACGAGTCGCAGGAGTAGCGGGGGGAAGGCGGACACGGGCGGCGCGTTCCTTTTGACGCGAGCCGCCTGGCGAATGTGTATGAAGTAATACGAACTTTTTGAGCGTCTCAATAAAGTTGGAATTCGTTTAATCGCGGTCGTAAAAGAGCAGTGTCTGAACGTTAGTACGGTCAGCATCCGAAATCACTGAACATTTTAGACCCTTGCCGCTGTCAGTAATGTGACAAATTCGAGCAGCTCTCATTTGATAGGTTACTATGACAAGGCTCCTTAGTGCCTAACTACTTCTAAGGCTGACTGTAGTACTATTATTTAGTTTGGCCTATAAGTCCCTTCTAGGCCTATCGTACAGGGGAGCCCTATTCGTTTCCTTAGGTTGGCCACTCACCAGATTCTTCTCCCGAGCTGATGCCTTCGGCCTCCTTCTGCGTGAACAGTTTTCGTCGAGACTTGGGCGGCAGCACGGCCACGGCGGCGACGCCGCACCGACCGCCGCGGGGCAGTGTGTTCACGCGGGCCTCGTCTGAAGAGTAAAAAAATATTTTTAATTTTTTCTCTCTGGCATTTCTAAACAGTCGACAATATTTCTTTTGGCCAAGATTTTTCTTTTGATGTCATTACGTATAATTTAAATTCGATAATCGACACTTAGCTATTTTTCAAGGATAACTAAACGCCATTTTTGTTCGAAGAGACTGCTGTAATTGTAGTATTATTAATTCTGTGCCATTGCCAATGCAGGCTATTAAGTCTTATCCCTAGATTTCTTTTCCTGGAGATCGTTTGCGGGTGGAGGGACCTTGTGCAAGGTCCGCCCGGATGGCTACCAGCATCTTGTTTGCTTATCCTGCCGCTATGCCGCAGTGCTTGCACTGTTGTGTTCCGGCATGGAGAGCAAGACAGCCGGTGAAATTACTGGTACAAGAGATATTCCATCTTAGCCCTCTGGGTTTGCCACGCATCTGCGATCTCCTTGGTGTTGCCGGTGTCTATAGGCGGAGGTGTTCACTAACCATCAGATGACCCACTTGCTTGTTTGCCTTCCTACATTGTATTAAAAAAAAGGTATGGTCAGAAGCGTTTAGAACTTCACAATCGTGGGGAGGGGGAGGTTGTCACGTTACCAATAGATTACCTACTTCAATACATACTACACTAAAGCTGGTACTTGTGTTTATATGCAACTAGCGGATGCCCGCGACTTCGTTCTATGTCGTCATGTCCGTCAGGGATAGTGTACCTTACTATTAATGAAATATTTTTTGGAATTGGTTCAGTACTTCCAGAGTTTACCCCCTACATCCAAACAAAAATACAAAGCTTACCTCTTGTATTAGTGTAGATAGTGTAGACTAGCGATCAGCCCAATTAGGTACAATTAGGATCACGACCTGCCTATGACTATGGTATTTCATCTTATGTACAAGTACCTGTGGTATCTCTCGACCGATCGTGCGACGTGTCGGTCTGGTCGGCCGACTGATCGCGAGACGTGTCCGTGTTCCGGTCGGCCGATGTGTCGTGCTCACTACCACTGGATATCCTGAGTCGAGATCTTTCTTTCTTGCTGTCCGTCTTCCCGTCTTGCTTGTTCAGGTTGTGGAACAATTCTGACAACGGAATGTTCTCAGCTTCAGCACGTTTCTGAAAAAAAATAGGCATTTTTTTTAATGGATAATAAGATAAGTCAGCTAAACCGTACACTGGTTTTAGGGAGTAGCGGGGTAATTTGTTCCAGTTTGTTGTTCCAGACTTACTTTCTATCTGTAGCTTTTTCAGAAATTCTAAAGCTGTTCAGATTTGTGAATAAGAATTTCGTTTTAAGTGTATTTCTGTTAGTATTACTTGCTATAAATTACGATAGAAACATGTAACTGAAAGTGATTGATAAAATTATCTTGTCTTATCGACTTTATCTTTATTTATACATAGTGTAAAACAATGTCGCTATCCTGTCCGTTCGCATATCCTTCGGTCGCTTACTTCTTCTAAACTACGTAACGGATATTGAAACGGTTCTCACCATAATTTAGAGATTTTTTTACGGAAGGTTCTTACGTACAGACAATCAATTTGATTCATAGGCCACTGCAGAACGTTGTCGCAATGTGTCATTGCTGAGATATTATGAGATTTACTGAGAAGTCATTATGGCATGGCACCTCCCTACCTGTACACATATATCTATGACGCGATCTGCAACTTTCATGCGAGCTCACCAGCATAGCCCTCAGGGTACTCGGCAAGGCCAGGTCGGAGAGTTATATACACTATTCCTCCACCATGACACCTCCTCAACAACCCCTTTAGGCTGCGTTTCCACCAGAGATGTGCGAGGATGCGTAGCGAGGGATGTGTTTGTAAAGAACCAATGAGCTGTTTCCACCAGAGCTGTGCTGACCGAGGCGAGGTAAATGAAGCGATTCTATTGGTTCTTACAAACACATCCCTCGCTACGCATTCTCGCACATCTCTGGTGGAAATGTGATGTACTGGCAGCTTCCAGCTGACATGCAATGTCAGAGTTATCTTTTGTTCTGGAATACAGGCTTAAAACGACGGTCGTGTTTCACTGCTCCTCCTCGATCCAGAACCCTGGCTAGATCAGATATTCCTCAGAAAAGCAGCCTCAGGGGGCTGGGGTGGGGTGGCATGGCACCCTCTCAGCTCTTATACACCTATGATGCGATCTGCGACTGTCATGAGAGCTCACCAGCATAGCCCTCAGGGCTCTCGGCGAGGGCAGGTCGGACGCGCGCTGCGCGGCCGGGAAGGCGCGCTCGGGCACGCGGCGCGCGCACGCGGCGCAGGCCTCCACCCACAGCGGGGACACCACGCGGCACGCCAGCGCGCGCGCACGGGCACGCGTCGCGCGGCAGCCTCCTGGGGCAGACATGACGTATTTGTCCGGTCGCATCAGGATTCGAATCCAGTTCAGATTTGGATTTAAATTTAAAGGTTGTATTAAGCAGTGGATAGTTTACATGAAGACACGAGAGAGATAAAGATTCATAGGGCAATATAAATTGTGTAAATATGTGTAAAAGTGTGTAAATGTTTTACGCTTATTATGAAAGACTGTATAGAGAGAGCGTGTCCACTCAGCAAATAGAAGCTGGCTGATGTTGATTTACTGCCACAATTTAGAGCTCTCTACTTCGTTTCTTCATGTGATTAAGTAATGGACAAACTGCCACACATTCTATAGCAAAACGAAGATAAAATTGGGAAATGTGTCAACTTCTTCACTTTTATTGTAGGAAATAAACATCCGTACCATACTGTTACTGAGGACCGCCAGTTTTCTTATCAGAAAAAATATATAACATTTTAAGAAGAGATGTATTTTATGTACCTATGGCACTTTATTCTACAAAAAAAAACTTAATAAACATAAATAACAATAGGAGATACCGTGGTGTACACAGTTAAACTTTTGGGATGTCTTCCAGTAACCTCTTGAGTTGATGAAAAGAGTATCATATAAGAAAAAGAGCAAAGGACAGCAAAAATAATGGAAAATTACTATACAATAAACTAGTACATAAAAAACATACTACTAATAAATACAATTAAAGATGTTACGGAAGCTTCTGTTCTTGTCTTATTTATAAAATCAGAATCGCAAATTTCAAAATTAACAGTTGTTAAATGTCTACAATTAATTGCTCACTTAAATATTGAATCGAAAGTGTTAAAACGAATTTGTAGCGACATATTGAATGACAGAATGACAGGTTACACGCGTTGTCAAGTTGAATTACAGTATACAACCTTAAACCTTTGTTCAACCCGCAAAAACTTATGTAGAATATTTTTCTAGAAATGTTTCTCTCCTTATAAGAATCGAACCCGCGACCTCTAATTTTGTAGTCAGTGCCAGTAGTGCCACTAATCACTATACCTCGTTTTTTTTAATTAGAAATATTGTTAACAGTCTTGGTGAGTCTTTTATTGCAAGGGCTTTTCTAAAATTAATAAGAGCTGCTAACACAGACACTACAAATAACATAACTTATTTTAACAAGACAATATTATATATATTTTTGTCCCTTACCTTGTGTCCAAACCAGATGCGTAACCAGAGGGCTCCACGTTGGCACTACGGTGGCACCCAAAGCCATTAGGGCAGCCCTCAGAGCTAGAGCTCTAGTCTCCGCCCCCACATCAACTAAAGCTACTATTCCTCTCAACACTTCCATGCTCGGGTCCATATTTTCTTTATTTGGTAGAGGATTTTTAATCTTCTGTGATGCATTATGTATATTATTTAACACAGTTTTTGTCTTTTTCTGTATCGGACTTTTTTTCTGTACATTTTTAGTGCTATGCTTGACTTTCTGGGCCACAATTTTGCTGGCGCTGCGGACAGGTTTCTGGGTTTTTCTTATTATTTCCGGTATCTGTTTGAGGGATTTCTGGCTAGGTTCCTCAGGACCTTTTAGTTCGGACCATTCTTCTCTTAGGCGGATACGGGCGACTATGGCCGATCGTCGCTGAAAAAATGTGATAGGAAACTTTAATTGGTAATACTGCAAACACTGTGTAACCAAAAACTGACTACTACTAAAGTATCAAACTTTATATATTGCTGTGTAAAGTAAAGTTGGATGCAATCTAAAAATTATGCGAACCAAGTTGTGTATTTGTATCGCGTATATTTCTGGCTACGAAAGTAGTGTGCGCTTCATGGCATTGAAAGTGTTAAAACATAACCCTCCCTTCTAGGGGCAATTGGGTAAAAGGATCTTTAAGCACATTTACTACTCTGATATGATCTGTGATAAATCTTGTAAAGACATGATTACAACTTACATGAAACTTAATAAAATATTATTATGTATAAAGAAATGAACGACTTTCATTAGTAGGAGTCATTACACCAATTCCTTCTTATAGAAAATAGCTTCATGCATACAGCACACCCAGCTGATATTGAAGAAAAGAAGAAAGTTATTTAAATTTACAAACAAGCACCTCTTTGAATTCTTCTTCCTGCAACATGCAAGGAGAATTATAGGTTAATCCGGGCCATTAAAAATTGTCTCAGTGTGTGCGATCATAAGACGTCGGTTACACGCTCATTCTGTCGACTGTTCAGTCCATCACTCTGGTCAGAATGACAAGAGAATTATCGTGTAACCTGTCTAGTGTCGTGTCAGTCTGAACTGATCGTAACCATGTCCATTTGTCATCATTCTGGCATCAGTCAAAACTATACCGGAATGATGGACTGAACTGATGTCAGAATTAGCATGTAACTGAAGTCTTACTCTGAAGCTGATCATGTAACATTCAACATCCAGCTGATGATGAGGAATTACTGCTAGCCCCACTTGACCACCTAGGCCCTCAACAAGGGTGGCATACATAAATGCATCTTCCAACATTAACAAAAGGCCAATAAGAAGGGTAATACAAAAAGTTAAGTTTTAAATTCAAGATGCTGGCATCTTTAATTTAAAACTTGAGAGGTTAGGTTAGAAACTTGTTTGTGCATGCTAATAAAATATTAAAAACGGAAACTTACCAGCCCAGCTGCGTTCCTGTTGCTCATTCTGTCTGTTACAATCCCGAGTTAGAATCTATATTTAATAAAAAACAAGTTAACAGAAATAAACTTAGCCAACAGTTTTATCTCATTAATTGGTAGCAATTTGGGTTTGGAACATAAAACATGGGATGGCTTTAATAGATTTTCCAGAGCCAACTAAGCAATGTAGAGATGTAGATTTTTTCTGTAAGAAAAGTCGATCAGGGTCAGATTGGGACTAAAGGGCCCAGGTGGCATTATGATTAATTTCTCTCTATGCATGGTAGGTTGTAAGCCTGGGGGTAAGTAGGATAGGGCCCCAGGCTAGGGCTCGGCCCGGCTGGCAATGCCAGCTCGCCTATACAACCAGTCCGACACCAAGCGTAGTTCCATTGTAGTTCTATAATTTGTTTCAACAGCAGCTACGCTGCAAACTTGAGAAACAATACGAAGTTGCACTTATAACTTACCTAAAGCAGTAAATACTCGTAAATGAATCGAATATCCAATTGTATAGATACCTCGTCAACGAATAAACTGGTTATTTTACGTAAAAACGTAAATTGCGTTGGTTTGATAATATTCCCATCATTTAGTATGTAATTGTATTATATCAAATATTAGATTCGACTCGTAATCAAAACAAAGGGTTTAATTTGGTAAATTTGGTTTGGTTAATTTCATTTGGTATAAAGAAATTAGACATGTCGTAACTGGTACAAAAACAAAACAACAAAGTTGACGTTACAATTGACATTGTCAATTTGTCAGATTTTAATTGTTTTTTTCCAGTTGGCCCTTTCAAAAATGATAAAGGGATCTAAGCTCATACTGCCTTGTCTGATGTGTAAAAGCGCGGAAGCCTTTTATTTCTTTTTTAGGTCTCCGTACCCAAATTTATATTACTAAGCCTCTGCTGTCTATCCGTCTGCCACATGGCTGTATTGGCTGTAACATTTTGATACAGCGTGTATTACTGCTTTACCATGATATAACTGCTTTAACAAGGCTTTAACAATAAAGAATAAATAGAAAAATATACGAATCCTCATACATGTGCTTTTGATTATAACGCCATCTGTTGTAGAGTAGTTATTAAATTCGGAGTATTTGAAAATTTCAGATTGAAATTGGTCTATATTTTATGGAACCCTTTGTGTGTGAGTGCAACTCGCACTTAAGAATAGTAATAAATTTATTTAAAAAAGGATTATAATACATTTTGACATTAGATAAAAATTACAAGTAGGTAAGGTAAAAACATGGCTGGTTTTTTCTGTTTTAATAATGGCAGCCGAAGACATGTCTTCCGTATTTATGATGGATGAAATGAATGATAATGAATGATGATTGATGACATCAAAAATGTTTTGTTTGAAATGCGATCTGCTATGGACATGATGATAAAAAAAAAGATAAAATCCAGACAAATTTTAATGTTTATTACTTAATGCTTAATTAGTTAAATCACATTAAACTTATTACGACTGTAATGCCTATATTTGTGTTATTTCTTTACTACACACGAGTTTACAATTTTCATGACTAGTGCTACCACCGCTAGATGGCGCTGTAAAAGTTGCTTGTGGCATCAACTAGATGGCGCTAAAACCGGTTTACGAGCTAGTTTGAACTTCAAACAGGCTTTTCAACGTGAAGCCTTCTTTCAAAGGCTCTATAGCCAAGCCTAAATACGGATTGTATACCGGCTGAACCTCGGTATCTGCCTTGTACTGGGCCAGTTGTGACGCCAGGTAGAGGTTAGGTCCCATCTCACCACGAGGCTCCCCGATTTCTTCTAACTCTTCGATATCATCAGTAGGTGGTTTTGAGGGTTGCTGGAAAGAATTGACACGCTTTGTAGGTTAGATTATTGTAATATTAGTAAGATTTGGCTACTCGGGTTATATCTGACCTACGTAAACGCTGTGACAGGGAAATCAGACCAACAGAATCATGGTTACACATTTATTTAAGTACATTAAATTACAGGTTTCTTTGCGATGTTTTTCCTTGCCTCAGGAGCGTGTTTCAGTGTTTAGGTAGATAAATTAGAAAAACTCTTTGGTATAGTCAGCCTCGGAAGTAGCTTAACACTTAAGGGAACGTACCCATATTACGTGAGCCGTAATATCTCCCCCCTCTCGGTGACCATCCGTAGTAAATGCTAAGACCCCCTCCCCCTTTACTTTTCACATAGTAGATCATAAATATGGTTTTAAATCAGTTTTTCAAAACAGTTAAAAAATAATTTGGCTCCTTTTTGTCTTTATTAATACGGCGCTTGTCACGTGACCCCAAAAGTGCGTGCACACTGCATATATTTACAATTTGAAAATAGCTTGAAAAAACCCGAAATTTCCCTGGGGATATCGATTAAGTGACAAAAACCTAACCCTAAGCATCTTGTCGTTAGGAACGTATGTAATGAGAGTTTAAATTTCTCGCATTAGTGATAGCTTCAATTAACACATGCATACTTGTTAATGGACAGTATAAACTACTTCATACTTTTTACGTTTGTTGGGACTTTAACGCGATAATATACTGTTTATTTATTTATCTCGACGTTTCGGCCGCATTGCAGCGGCCGTGGTCACGAGCAGACTGAAGTGGAGGGTGTCACCGCTGTTTAGCCGCGCGAGTTTGACGAACTACCCGCACTTGGTCTTGTTTATTATTAACCGTGATATCACCACACCGACACACAATGCTCACAATATCTGAAGATTCATCCGAAGATACATCCCGACGCTTGCACTAAATAAACAGGAATATAAACAGTATATTATCGCGTTAAAGTAAGTCAAGTTTGTAAGACCAACGTAACAAGTACGAGTATGTGTGAAAATCGCGAAAGTTTAAAAGAATCGATTGTAAACTACCTCGTTCCAGGTCATCTCGACGCCCAGCACGGGCCGCTCGCAGTACGCCTGGTGCAGTTCCCTCAGCTCGTCCCGCAGCGCGTGCAGCCGCTCGCGGGGGTCCGCCCGGAAGCCGAGCACGTAGCCGCCGCTGCTGGCGCGGGTGGCTATCACCAGCGCCTCGCCGAACTTGGAGTCGCGGGTCGAGATCTGAGAGCATAATCATCCTCCTAGCGCTTTTCCCTCGTTTTATGGAATGCCGATAAATGAGCATGGCAAAGGGCGTAGCCAGGTACGGGTCTACAAGAAAATGCAGCTGATTAGCAGAAATACCTTTTTAAAGGTAGGTAACGTTTTTTTCGAGTTTTTCTCTTAACAAAATCCTGGTTACGCCCTTGAGCATGATATGGCATTTGTGGGTGGAAGGACCTTGTAAAAGATCCGTCCGAATCGCTACCACCATCTTGCTCACTAATATAGCTGCTAAGCAGCAATAAATATATATCAGGCTACAAAGGCCCATACATAAATACCTTACAGACTAACATACATAATGATATAAAACTCAATAAACTAAATTATTTCGGTGACGATTCGGCGTGGCTCTGCCGCATCGTCGAATGCTTGCCGTCGTGGAGAGCAAGATAGGCGGATATAATTTCAATAGGCACATAAGAGGTATTCCATCTTAGCCCATGGGGGTAATGACTCCTTCTGAGTTTAGGTTGACCAATGATAATTTCTCTACTCCGTTGGTGAGCCTGTCTTGACGGATCTCGACTTCATGACCTCCATCCTGACTCAAAGGCTGGATTAGCTCTTGATAGTTACACCACTATACAGCTTAAAAGCTCTAATGACAAACCGTTAATACTCACGCTCTCAATAGTTAAGTATGGCATGGACACGTTGAAGGAGTCGTTAATGTCTGCGAACCACACGACCCTCACGTTGGTGACTACCATGGTCCCGAGGTTCCCGGACTCGCTGGACAGATTCCAAATGCTGTGCTCGTTCAGGCATATCTGAAAAAATTAAAAACACTTGCTTATCCGGTTCTAAAGACCAATCCGGTTTGAAGGACCAATCCGGCTTGAAGGACCAATCCGGTTCAAAGGACCAATCTTGCGCGAAGGACCAATCCAAGTTCTATTGAATAATCTGGGTTAAAAACTGGACATATATGGCACACACTGTGTGCACTGGTGTCATGTTGATTTCGGTCTAAAATAAAATTTTTAGTAAAATTCAATTAAGTGGTGTATGGATTTAATATAGGGTTTTTCGCTTTCTAACTTTCTAATTATATAATTTTTTGTGATCGTTTTTTTATGAAATAGGAAGGCAAACAAGCAAGTCACAAGCAAGTTGCAAGTTAAAGTTTTCACTACACGAATTTTCCAAATTTGCATCGTGCCGCTATCTTTCGCTTAATGGGCTCTGACCCTGTCTTTCATGGGTGTTCCCCCCCCCCCCCTCCCACCCTTTGAGCTTACCCTCTCGAGAGGCAATATCCTTAGCTGCTTGTTGTGGATGATAGCACTTCGGAGTTTCAGGTCCCTGTATGGCCTAGAGGCTGCGTAGGCTCTGGAAAAGAGATAGAAATTATGTATATTATTCGGTCCTTAATCATGAGCCCCCGTGGACTACTTCGCGAATGTCGGTAGCAGATATTTGCATTCGCATTCGCACCCGCGAATGTTCAAAAAATGACATTCGTTACATCACTACCGTGGACCACGGACTGGTCCGAAACATGTCGGGCATTTCTCGACGTAAAAATACGTGAGTGATCCGTTTTATTAATATGTCCGAGTCTCACGGTAGTTTTATGTTAGAAATTATGTATTTACACAGATTACAGTATAAAGCCTACATACCCAATCTGTGGTGTGGTAAGAGCGAGAGCAGGTGTATCTTCGCTCAGAATGACGAACCCGACATATCAATATTTCAATTTAAATTGAAAATGCTACATAATGACAACTCAAAGAAAAATTAGGGTAATGCCAGGACTCGAACCTGCAACATCAGCACTCCGTGCCTTGCGTTGCGCTAAACGGTAACGGTTAACGTAGCGGTAATGTGGCGAAACTAGCAAACGCAAGGCACGGAATGCTGATGTTGCAGGTTCGAGTCCTGCCATTACCCTAATTTTTCTTTGTGTTGTCATTATCATTTAAATTTATTTCAATATTTACAAAAATAAAAAACGGAAGTAAAATTTCGATTTAAAAAAAGTGAAATGTGATAGCCGGTCACTGCACGAGTACCCACGCACGTGACTATGTTGATTTATTTATGACAGAACTATTATTATTATATTATAGGCGAGCAGCATCATTGCTAATATGCCTATCTCAAAGTTCCACAAGTTATTTCAAAATCTTGTTTAAAAAATTTAAAGTTCACACACAAAATATCAGACACTTCACAAAACGGTTACAGTTTATGTTTTTTGCGACAGCAGCCAGGAGTCAGGTCTATTTTTAAAAGCATTTAACGAAGGAGCAGTAACTACAGTATCAGGCAACCCGTTCCAATCCCCGACGACGCGGTTACATAGTAGGTGGTTAGCTGCCATTGAATTGGTAGGAGTGCGTACTAGTGATGTAACGAATGTCATTTTTTGAACATTCGCGGATGCGAATGCGAATGCGAATATTCAGTATTTGTTCAAATTTGGCGCCAATTGTCTTTGGCTTGGAGGCAGTCTCGTTCGAAGGAGATGCGTACCATTTGTATTTATAAGTTCCAATGAAAATGTAATTGTTAAGAGGAAACACCAAGGTCTAGAGAATTGAAAAATAGGTATTTGTAAAATCTATTGCTGCCTCCATCTATCAAGCCTCCCCCCGCAGAGTGCAATAGAGACAGCCGCAGCTTGGACTGAAAATACCTATTAAAAGTACACAAAATCAACGATTCGTAGACCCCTGATTCCTTCTCCAAAACTTATCCGATTTAACTACTTTTTTCATTAAAAATTAAAGAAAGGCTTTGGCAGTGTTCCTATGTTTTTCTTTTTTTATATAATCTAGTAAAATTTGTTTTCTGAATGTATGGCCAATTTTTTAGGTTTTTGAATGTCCATATCTCTTTTAATAATTAATTTATTAAAAAAAGGAAAACATAGGGACATGCATAATAGTGGCCATCGATTTTTTGGAAAAAAAAAATTGCTCTACTGGCATTATCCAGAGAGGAAACAGGGGACGACGTTTGTATGGAAAAACGGCCCTTGTGTTTCGTCTTAAGCTTCATTGCAAAAAAAATCAAGTAAGTAAATAAATAATACCAAATGGTAGAGTGAAAACTGATATTGTGATTACGAGGTTAGTTACTTTTTCTTTTAAAAAACATAAGAAATGAATGGATTTTGATTTTATTTATCTACTATTGTTTTCAAATTGGTTTTTTTCTGCTTTTCATATTCGCAAAACATTCGCATACATTTCGGCGAATGCGAATAATGCAATGAATATGCGAATATTCGCCAATGCGAATGCGAATATTCGTTACATCACTAGTGCGTACAATCTTAAGGCTGTGACCTAGGCGCTCCTACTACTATACTTTTACTACTAACTAATATACTTTTGGTACAAAGTCAAAGTCAAAGTCAAAATATTTTATTCAGATTAGGCTTACAGGTAGCACTTATGAATGACAAAAAATTTACTACCGCTAGTAAATCCCACTATAAAGGAATCAATAGAGTGTGACATCGATGTTTATTTGAATGTCAACGACTCTTATAACGACACTCATAGGAGGAATATAATATCCGTATATACTATAAGGATATTCCATAATAAGGAAAAGAAAGCAAGTGTGTGCATAGTACGAGGCCGTATGGGTTCCAAATAGTTCTACAAAGTCACTTACAGATTGTTTTTAGGGTTCCATACCTTAAAAGGAAAAACGGAACCCTGTTGTCCGTCTTTCTGTCTAGACCATTTTTCTCTAGAGCGCGTGGAAGTATTGAGTTGAAATTAATATCATATACTCAAGTCTGCAGTCCCTTAGAGCCGTGAAAAAATTAAACTTCTAAGTCAACGGAATCAAAAGATACGGCCGTTTATGCCGCATGTTTCATACATTCGCAAGACACTCAAAAACTTCCCGTTGACCTAGTTTTTAGGTTTGTCACTGTCAATTCGTTACTGCATTGTGACGTGAAAGAAGACATAACAAATATACAAACACTTTTTCGATTTAGCTTCGCTAATAATATTGAAAAATATGTGTGATTCACAAATAGTTGTGTTTCTGTTGATTTCTAAAATTTTTGTATAATCAGATTATTAAGTATAGACAAGATGAAACAACACCTAATATCTCTATTTCATTGCAAAACCCTAAAACCGGAAATTAAAAAAATCCGTTCAATATCCTTACAATTGTGTGCGTATCTATTGTGAAGAAGACATTAATTTCTTGAGCATATTATGACATAGATGATTTTCTATCTTCGACAGCCGGGATGCTTGGATATGATGAACCCATCTTGCACTGGATATCCATTGCTTCAAAATAGTGTATCTAAACTAATCTACACTAATATAATCAAGAGGTAAACTTTGTTTGTTTGTAGGGGGAAATAATTTCTGGAACTTCTGAACCGTTTTCAAAAATCTTTCACAGATAAAAAGCTACACTATCCCTGACGGACATAGGCTACTAATTCCACGCGAAAGAAGTTGCGGGCGTCCGCTAGTTATTATAAGAAATCAAATTACAAGGAATTTTGTTATTTTGTATATATGTAAATAGATTAGAAAATATAAAGGGTCTTGCTGGTATTTTTTCGTGAGACGTTTTTTGAACCGGTGGTAAATATGTAATTTGTTAAGCACTTGTGCTTCTTGTGTGTTTTTTGACTTAAAAAATATACGTTTGTTCTTCAAAATAAGTATATCGGGTTCTATAAACCCAAAGTAGGTGTATATATCTTCGAGTATAATACATTATGTTCCACAAAAAGAATACACAGTTTAAACTTTGCATCTTCTTCGTTTCATACAGCGAACCCAACTGCCTTCAGAATGTGTATCGAATAATACGCCAAATAATTATCCTTTCTCTATTTTGTCCTTCAGAAACGAAGAAAGAATAAATAAGGAAAACGACATCAGTTACTTAACAAAATAATTGTTATCAAATAACTAGAATTTTCTTTTTATGAGTCTTGTTTTTATCATACGCGCCTGATAAATTTTCCGTTACGTAAATGCTATGAATTTTTGAGTAGGCGTCGTAATTTTGCTTGTGTTTTGTGTGGGAGCTTACTGTGCGTACGGAAACTTCTTAAGGCTGTTACAGTACTTGTAATAGAGTTTATGATGTTCGGCATGGATTTATAAAGTTAGAGTAAACCTGCTTATTATTGGCAGCTGCTGAACACTGGTAATCTAAACTCACTTAAGTAGTTTGGTGAGATAAATCCGGGAGACGAAAGGTTTACTTTGAAATAAAACAATTTGAACTATTACAATATAAGGAGTTGCTTATATTACGTTATGATATTGGTGCCCCATGAAATGGCCGCCTGGGACAGGTGGCCAGGTTTGCCCTTCCCTAAATCTTGTCCTGCGATCCGGTCGGACTACGTACAAGATCCTACCACCCCTAAAGCGACCACTGTCTTCATACTTGCAGGGCCATCTTTAACGTACTGGAGACACTACTACCACTCCTAAAGCGACCATTGCAGTATCTTCTTACTTGCAGGGCCATCTTTAATGGAGACCCTGGGTACTTAAGGATAATGGGGCTCCGTGACTATGATACGAGAGAGGAGTATTTTATTAACAACAGGCAAAAGAGTAGGTTGATCTGGCAGGAACTATGGGGCACTGGGTTGCAATTTTTGAATCTCACCAGGTGACTTGAGCTCACCAAAACGGCCGAATCTCTATGAGAAACAGCCATTAAATGCAATTTCTTAATCTCACCAGGTGACTAAAGCTCACCAAAATGGCCGCATTTCTATGAAAAACGGCCATTTTGACGAGCTTTAGTCACCCGGTGAGATTCAAAAATCGCAGTCCTGGGCAAGTTTGCTTAGAGTGCCCAATGCAAAAGAGGGGTCTGCTTACTTGTGAACCCCGGAGACGGAGGTGTAGTGCCGCACGCAGTTGGGTGCCAGGTTGGTGAAGATGAACTCGTAGCGGCTGCTCCTGTAGGCTGCGAGCATGTGGAGCGCCTGCGTGGTCCCGCGGAGCCCAGAGTTGACCACTTTCGTGCTAGTTGATTGAATGCAGTTGAGGCCTACAGCTGGAATTGACGAGAGACGTAAATGAGCGCTTCTGTAAACCAGTAATATATTTTTATATGAGATAGGAAGGCAAACTGGCATGTGGTCCACTTGATGAGAGGCGATCACCGCTGTAACACCAAGGAGCGGCTAGATGCGAAAAGCGGAGCATCGTGTTTGGAGGCGCTCTCTTAGAAAGGCCTATGTTTAGCAGTGGACGTGTACAGGTTGAATACCATAGAATACTTTTATTTGTGGAACATAGGTGTACAGAATAGATCTTAAAGATATGACATTTAGGAATCTCTGTTTTGCCATTTAGGCGTGCAAATGTTTTGTTTCCCTGAATATTTAGGGCTATGTTAGGGTAAGGCTGAAATGATGATGATTTGATGATAGGATGAGGGATAGCATACATAAGTTGATCCTTGGCGAGGATAAGGAGTGCCATATGATCCTCAGGTTGGTGACTACCATGCGGCCCTTGCTACCCGTATTGCCTTTTGTATCTTCGATGGGTTCGATTCTGTCGAAGATCTTCTCGCCAGGTCTGAGTTTTAGGTAACTGAAATATAATTCATAGATAAAATACAAGAAGTATATAAGTAGATAACGCACCAGGCATTCTTTCGCCCCTCAGCCAATCCGTCTCTGGAACGCCCTCAATATAAGGCAGGCCCCAAGCAAGTTTGCTTTCAAGCGGATGCCCCGTAAGCATCTGCTGGACCAGGAGTCAGAGTAGATGAGAAATTCCATTTGTCGCGCGTAGATGGATATATTTATTTATATGTACGTGTATACTATTATAAATTAAGTCATTGGATTTTGTTAAGTATATAATTTGTGTAAGTATATAAAGGTTGACTGGTAAATAATGCCGTAAGGCATTAAGTCCGCCTTTTATACATTTTTTTAAATAAAGCATGGATATTATAGCCTCAGCACATGTCAAGCGTACACACACACCCAAAACTATCAAAATCGTTACCTTTGGTGTGCGTCAAGGTAGTAAAACCTACATGCAAATTTTGTCTATTCCAGTGTGTATGTACAGTGTCAATTGAAGTCGAGGTTTAGAGTAAGTAGGCGTCTCTTTTAGCTCATTGTATTCCCATTTCAAGTAAAGAGATCAGCTATTAAAATATCGCTTTCAACTTCATTAGGTGCCTACACTTTTTATGCTATACTATTTCTATGGTACCAGAGAGTTTCGTTCGAATAAAAAAAAATGCTTTGTATGGGGCTTTATAGTCCTTTGTGTAATAGATAATAGTTCAGCTCAACTCCCGTTACCTATACCTACTAAGTTTAGAGATTACATGTAATTTACAGTAGCGTGGGGTATGCCCACGTAACGAGCTTTACTTACGCGAAAGGCAAATCAAATAAAACCTCTTTGTCTTCCCACAAAGCTCCTATTTTGCTTTTACTCATGGTTAATTAGTAGATGTAACATTTAATCTTCAACGTTATCACCAAACGATGGCACTTGTGTGTGTTTGTTAGTTGCCATGGCGACGGCTGCGTTCCAATTCTTTATTTTTGTCCATAGAAAAAGTTAGCATAGAAAGAGTAATAAAATTTAAAGCGATGTTTTATTAGCTGATTTCTTTACTCGAAATGGCAATACAATATGCCAAAAAGAGACGACTACATACTCTAAAACTCCTCTTCAATTGAGACCCTGTACTGTACACAATCAATTATGGTAGTATAATCTACGTTTTTCAAATTAATTTGCAGGTTTTACTACCTTGACGCACACATTTTGACAGTTTTGGGTGCGTACGCTTGACATGTACTGAGGCTATATTCATGCTTAAGTTCTTCATCCAAGCTTTTGTCCATATAGACAAGTTCTTCAAAACGGAAACTGTGTTATTTTATTTTAATAAAATAATAAAAACAAATCTTATTCCCGATGTTTCCCGCCGTTTAATTTTATTGTATTAATTTGGGCTTACAAACAATGACATCTAGTAGATTTAATAGCGTTACATGGCCACATAGACAGTTTTCATTGTTTTATTTCAATGTCGTGAAAACATAAATAAATATTGCGTTATCCCAGTTATCGTTAATATACAGACCAGAATAGATATCGAAATAAAAAACCGGCCAAGTGCGAGTCGGACTCGCGCACGAAGGGTTCCGTACCATTATCTATAAAAAACGGCAAAAAATCACGTTTGTTGTATCGGAGCCTCCTTAAATATTTATTTTATTCTGTCTATTAGTATTAGTTGTTATAGCGGCAATAGAAATACATAATGTGTGAAAATTTCAACAGTCTATCTATCACGGTTCTTGAGATACAGCCTGGTGACAGACGGACGGACGGACGGTTAGCGGAGTCTTAGTAATAGTCTTAGTAAAAAGCGTATAATTACTTAGATATTAAAATTTAAAATCACCGTTTTCCTTTCATGAAAACCGCGTGTTGCTTTTCTCCCTTTTCTTAATAACGCCCGAAGTCATTAACAAAATTGACATAACTGCGTGTTAAAAGCAATTATTTTTAGCTGTACCCTTACCATGAGTGTCTATCGAAAGTTCATAATACGTTACTACAGTCGATAGTGGTTAACTACGCTCCCAGTTGTCAGTGAAAGACTTAACCATAGTCGATACGGTATTTTTCGATGACATGTGACTCATGGTACCAATATTCTACGGCAACAGCTACAAAACGTTAGACACTGACGTTCAGATTTCAATAGGTAATTTACCGTTGGACTCATACTAGCGATCTTTAGTTATCTAAGTGAGCACTAGAGGCGCTGCGCTGTGCAATTTCCCATATGAATCGTTTTACGCTTTCGCTAGCGAGTACGGTTACGGCTAGGTGCACTGTAGTCATGGTAAGGGTACTGTATGCTATAAAAACGTATAAAATGTAGGTCACTGCAGCACAAACAGTGTCAAGGAAAAACTTTTTGCAACCTTTGTGTATGAAAAAGTGAAAACAAAGCAAACTCCGTACAAGGTGCGACGTAACGATGAAATATATATGGAATGCTTTAGTATTTCTAAACTGTACATAAACCATATTTATGCTTGTCTTTTTTTTTTTATGAAATAGGAAGGCAAACAAGCAAGTGGGTCATCTGATGGTAAGTGTACACCACCGCCTATAGACACCTGCAACATCGAAGAGATTGCATATGCGTTGCCAACCTAGAGGGCTAAGATGGAATACCAGTGCCAGTAATTGCACCGGCTGTCTTAAGTGGTAAACAAGATTTGAACCTGACATTCCAGTGTTTGCCATCAAAACATTGTTTACTGTTATATTAATAAAACGGATCACTCACGTATTTTTACGTCGAGAAATGCCCGACATGTTTCGGACCAGTCCGTGGTTCTTAATCATGAGCCCCCGCGGTGGTGGCGCGAACACAACGTGATCCGTTTTATTAATATGTCCGAGTCTCATGGTATAGTTTTATGTTAAAAATTGTTTAGTGTTTTTAAATAAAACATTCTAAAGCGATAAATTATAAATTATCTCTTTTATTAATGTTAAAAAACATGTTTGGGTGATCAAAAGTAAAATTTTAGGTTACAATTTTGTTTACTTGATAGTACATGTAGGACGAACAGACTACAATTAAACTTATTATACAGAGTGATTCGGGATCGGGAGATGTGATCATTTGATCATAATCCGATTTTTTGGACTCAGTAAATGACAACGAATTTCATGCAAGAGTTCTTACGGTCGGTAACGGATCAGTGATTCTCTTGGGGTTGCTGGTTGCCATACGCGACTATGATCGTTTCCAATCATTTAGTTTCCTTTATCATAAAAATAATAGTTTTACAAGGAAAGAATGAGTACCTGCCATTTATTTTATCGTGTACATCCTCGTTACAAATTTCATACCGATTTTAAATCTTTATTTAGTTTAGTTTAAGCAGCAGTGCTGGCACCTTAGATCAGAAAGAGTTTTATGTTCTGGAGTGCGATTTTTGAATAACACTGGTGACTAAAGCTCACCAAAATGGCCTTGTTTCATAGAGATTCGGCCATTTTAGTGAGCTTTAGTCACCTGGTGAGGTTCAAAACTACACCTCTGAGGCTCACATTGGTGTGTTCCGGTTCCGGCGTGGAGAGCAAGACAGTCGGTGAAATTACAGGCACAAGAGAAGAGGTATTCACTATATAATAGGTATAGTTACAAATTAAACACTAAAATTAAGTAATATTAAAACCGATTATTGTTTACTCGTTCTATTTATTAACCTAAATAGAGCTTAAACGGCCAAATTACTCTTCCATAATTATTAATTGAAACAAAATTTTAATCAACAAAGGCTCCTTGCACGCCTCATCGCTAAGTAATCTGTTGCCTTTTGACAGGCTCTTAAAATTTCCCGCCTAAACAGACAAAATGGCGGACTTAACCTCGTTACGATAGAGAACGTCGCGGAGTTCAGATTAAAAGCTGTAAAGTGCTCAAACGCGATAATTGGCGTAAACGACGAAAACGTCGAAAACATCTTAAGAGATCAGTACTACATTATCAGATTTGTCGTCGGCTGTGGGATTCGGAGATTTGTGTCTGAGAGAGAACTAATTGACGGAGCTGTGACGGAAGGATTAGCGGGCCGCGGAGACGCGAAATATTAAGGGTCTACAAAATTGAAATTTGTTTTCATAACAGAAACAGTTAGGGATATTTCTGGAATGGAAAGGGCAGAGGCGTATTTAAAGATTTGGCGCCCCGGGCCATTTAGCTTTGGCGCCCCAGCTATATAATGAATGACAACACAAAGAAAAATTAGGGTAATGGCTAGATCAAAAAGAAAAATCGAAAAAAATTAAAAATAAATAATTTCGATTACAATCATTTGACGATAAAGTATTTCATTTAGGGGCGGCTGCCGCCCCTCGTAGCCTGGCGCCCCGGGCCATGGCCTAGATGGCCCTAGGGTAAATACGCCCCTACTACTAAGGCTGCGCTATCCGTCCATCCGTCCGTGCGTCTGTTATTTTATATATCAAAATAAAAGTTTATATAATACTAGCGGACGCGCGGGACTTCGTTCACGTAAAATTAGTAGCCTATGTCCGTCAGGAATAGTGTAGCTTTCTATCTGTGAAAGAATTTTTGAAATCGGGTCAGTAGTTCCAGAGATTACCCCCTACATACAAACAAACTAACAAAAAAACAAACAAAGTTTACCTCTTTATTATATTAGTGTAGATTAGTGTAGATTAGTGTAGATTAAAAAATACCAAATCACCGCATTGATATGAAACTGTCATAGGCTAAAACAATAAATAAATTAAAAAAAGCTATAAATGAAAACGGGTCCAGAATACATAATACATGCATGATTGTGATTGAATTAATTTGTTTATTTTTATGACTACGTATTGTTTTACTTGTTGTTTACATAATTATGAGTTGTTACTTTAAATAACTGATTTGAATTAATAATTAAAACTTAATTTAACAGTGTTCCTTAAAGACAATAGCTTGACACTACCAAAATGTTTACTGATGCGCCACCAGTATGGAATGTGTATTTATAAGATTTTGTATGTTTTTGTCAGCTCTTCTAGCCTGAAACACAGGATCTCCTAGTTCAGGCAAACGTGTTACATAGATTGTAAGTTTCTGTATTAATTATGTTTTCATGTAATTTAAAGTTTTTATGAATAAATTATCTTATCTTATCTTATCTTACTACACAATGTAAAATATAATTCATTGATTCATTCTCGTAGCGCTTTTGCCCGTTTCTTAGTTCGGATGGTTCGGGGTACAATACATTACAATAACTTTTTATTGAACAACACAAAACACAAAAAGGTACAATATAGAGACATAACATAAGGCACACAATAGGCGGTCTTATCGCTAAAAGCGATCTCTTCCAGACAACCGTTAGAAAAAGAGACGTAAAGAAGAACAGACGAGCAGGTGGTGCAATAACATGGCAACAAAGATATCTAGAAAAACTTGTACAGTTGTACGCTTTAACCACGTTCTTAGATTTGGCAGAGAGATGCTCTCTGTATAAAATATGTCACAAAATAATCTGTGGGACTGAAGTTAATTGACTTAGGTCGAAAGCCGGGAGCTCGATGGACACCGGCACAAAGACAAAGCCCTTTGACATCACGTCCACGTAAAACGCAGAGAGCTTTGCAACTATAATTGACGTTTAATATTAAACAATGCCTATTGCTTATAGTTAGCTAGCGAGCCGAAAGTCTAATACAGAAACGTCTCTTTGTAGACCGCGATTAAACGAGTTCCAACTTTATTAAGACGCTCAAAAAGTTTGTATTACTTCATACTCATTAGCCAGGCGGCTTGAGTTAAAAGGAACACGCCGCCCGCGTCTGGTTTCCCCCCCTCAACTCTCTGGCCAAACGTTAGGGTTGCGCTGCATTCGTTTTCAATTATATTGACACAGCGAGGGCAAGCGAGCGGGGGCGCGGCAAACCGACAACCTATTGCAATTTGTCTACTCTGTAGGCAAGGCGGTCGAGCGTACCTACAGTGCGGAGTGGAACCCCGCTCCGTTTGGGTACATGCTCGATGTCCATTTCATTGTCATTGCAATATTTAAGTACATAGCAACGTACGGGTACATACATTGAGGTTTCAATATGTCGTCATTTAATCATCACGGTTGGCAGCACTGGCGCTCGCCGACATCCGCCGGAAGTCCACGGCAATTTCCGATCGCTTTGTCCCAGGGCGAACGTTTGAAGTCAAAACTCATCAATTATTTGAGTGGCTATTCGCCGAGATTTAGGATTTAGACCTTTAATCTTGTTAAAGTCTATATCGCTTTAAATCTATCCTGTAGTGGCAGAGCAAAATCTCTAAGGGTGTCCAAGCCTTCGAACAAGAGCGTTTGGAAAATCTTAAGAGGGGTGTGAACCCAGCACTCTTCATACAAACGGCGATAACGCTTTCCACCCTCTAAACCTTAAACTATTAATTTTTTGTATGTTCTCATTATGTTCTCATTATTATATAATTCGGTTTGTATGTTTTGATTTTTAAAATATTCCTAATAATTTCAGTATTTTGTATGAAATTTCTAAAATGCAAATATTGTGACATCTACGAAGAATATTTAAAAAATCAAAACATACGAACCTAGTCTTAAGACATAAAGACGACATTTCAAATAATCACTGCCTTAGGTTAAGGTTTAGGGGGGTGGAAAACGTCATGGCCGTTTGTATGGGGAGTGCTTTTTGGAGCTGGGTTCACATCCTCTTAAGGCGAAACGCCAGTTGTGTAAGACATTACCAAGACCAGCTTACAACGACACTTACGACGACAGCAATCGGCTATACTGTGTGACATGTGACTAGGGTTGCCAACATTTATTCGGTTGAATATAGTATTTCTGAGAGTAAGTTAAAAAATATATAGTACGCTCCAAAAAAATATAGTATTTTTTGGAAAGATGAAAAAAAGCAATAGTGTAACCCCCGTATTCATAAAAACTTAACAATATTTTTAAGCTAACAAATGTTTTGTCCCTTTCATTTGAGGGTAAACGTCACGATGACAGATAAAGACATAAAAAATGTTAACGAACAAACATTTACGAAGCTTTTATGAATAAGGGGGTAAGTTTGTTATCTATCTGTCTATCTCCATATTGTATCTATTTTAATAACATGACAAGTGCTCGAAATATAGTATATTTGCGTACTATATATTAGTTCAACAGTATATAGTACGGAGAGACGAAATATAGTACAATACTATATAATATAGTACGGTTGGCAAACCTATATGTGACCGCACCTTTAAGACCAAGTTCGGCTTTGTTCGACATTCGTGCACATGTCCGGTGTTGAACCAAGGATGTCGCCGTCGACGGATACGTCGTGGATGACATAATTTTTTTTTTACTAGAAGTACAATTAAAATAAAAATTTAAATTGTAATGACAATACAAAGAAAAGTTAGGGCAATGGCAGGACTTGAACCTGCAACATCAGCATTCCGTGCCTTGCGTTTTCCAGTTTCGCCACACTGCCGCTGCCCTACCCTGCGAATTTTTCAATGTGCTTCGTCTTACGGTCATTACATTATTGTTTTTTTTTCTTTGTGTTGTCATTACAATTTTAATTTAATAATTTGAATGTTAAAAAACATTTAAAAATAAAAATCGAAAGAAATTTCGGTTACAAATTTTAGAAGTACAATTCCAAATTTAAATTCATTCGGTACAAAACAATAGCGGTAAATTAACAGCGGTCAAAACTCAGTTTCAGGGATCATCGTGTTAGTTGGACAGACAGACGGACAGTCGCTAAAGCCGGCGATATAACTTTTCGTCAGCAACTGGGTCGAACTGTACAGGAAGCTTTTTGGTCAGTTTTTTAAACTGAGTGACGTTGATGACAGTTTTGTGAGCTATTTAAAATTATGAGATCCAACTGTTAACTTGTAATATGTATGTAGACAGTATGTATAGTCGACCAAGAAATTGCTTGACCACTTTTCGACTGTGTTACAAAGGGATAAGGTTCAAAAGTGGTCAAGCAATTACTTGGTCGACTATATGTACGAGTATGTATGTAAATTCTTTATTGTACAAAAAACATAAATTACAAAAAGATATACAGTAATGTACAAAGGCGAACTTATCCCTTTAAGGGATCTCTTCCAGCTAACCCTTGAGTGTGTGAAAGGAGTATCATAGACAGTTGACAGTCAGTCAGTGGGCAGTCGTATAATATCGAATGTAAAAAAAAAACAGTTTCATAAGCGCCTAGAGCTTAGAACTTTTTATTGTTAATTTCAGGCGTTACATAGAATACGTCAGGGCCCCATTTCATAAACGCGACAGGCGACAGGTGACAGTGACAATTTGCTGTACATTATAGTGTCGACAGTTAACGCTACAGACTTACAGATTTAACATCATAATGGGCAAGCAATGTCACTGTCACCTGTCGCCTGTCGCGTTTATGAAATTGGGCCCAGGTTTGCCGATCGTAGATTTTTTCGCGTACATGAGGAGCTAAATATCTTGTTAGTTTAAATGCTATGTAATGACAACACAAAGAAAATTTTGGGTAATGGCAGGACTCGAACCTGCAACCTCAGCATCCGTGTCTTGCATTTGCCAATTCCGCTACATTACCACTAAAATTAGGGTAATGGCAGATTTCCGACGGATTTCACAGTTGTTATAAACAACGTTCTCATCGTCATCGTCTTAAAGTTCCAATAGACGTTATAAGTAATTGTGTGTAAAATCGCGGAAGTTTAAACAGTTTGGGCAATTAATACAAGATAAGACTAAATGACGTGAAACAATGTCGTAGGAGGTAGGATCTTGTACAAGGTCCGTCCGGATAGCTATCAAATCTTTGTCGTTAATCCAGCCGCTAAGCAGCGTGCTTGCACTGCTGTATACCGGCGTGGAGAGCAAGTCAGCCGCTGAAATTACTGGCACAAGAGATATTCCATCTTACTCTTCTGGGTTGGCTACGAATTTGCATCCATGGGATTGCGGGTGCCAATGGTGATCACTTACCATCAGGTGACAACTCGCTTGTTTGCCTTCTATTTTATGTAAAAAATAAATAACCTTGTAAGATTGTAACTAAACAAAAAATGAATAAAACGACGAGTTCAGGGAAGTTTGAACTATTTAAATATTATGCTGTAGACCAGTGTTTCTTAACCTGTGGTCCGCGGACCCCTGGGAGTACGCAAGCATATGTATGGGGGTCCGCAGTCTTATCTATGGACCATTTAACAAATAAATGCCACCAAAAGTCTTGTAATCGCTACGCACGCATATTTTTTTGTAATTTAAATAAACGGTCCGAAATTTATTGCTGCTTTTTTCATTAAGGGGGTCCATAAAATTGTGCTTGATTTCCTAAGGGGTCCGTGGACAAAAAGGTTAAGAAACTCTGCTGTAGACAATGATTCTTGCTATACGGCTTCAATTCCAACTCAATTTAACTTACAAAGATCAAAACTTGAATTATTTCAATTAACTCGTTTCCTAACAATAAGGGAGAATCCAGTAAAGGCCAAATTACCTAAATGATTACGAAATACAAGTTTATTGTTGCGGGACGAGACAACCCTAACGTAAAGGGTTAGAGTTAACTTTCTCTAGAATTTACAGGTTAGTTAATTTTGCAAATTGTTTTTAATCGTTCTATTATTAAGACGGTAGGTGAACTCTGGAACAGATGCGCAAAATAGTCTAATTAAAGATTTTTGGATAATTTAATTTGCATTTATAACTTTTGTAAGGGACGGGACGAGGTTAGAGGTCTGATTCAGTACTAATTAATAAGGAGTACTAGATACAGGAATGATAGCTGCGTGACCCAGAGAGATAGGCATCTGTTGCCACCCAGTGGGTGCCACAAGATAAATAAATAAATAAATATCTCAGGACAATTCACACCAATTGACCTAGTCCCAAGCTAAGTAAACCTTGTGTTATGGATACTAGACAACGGATATACATAATTAAATACATATAACATCCAAGACTCGGGTACAAATATTCATATTCATCATACAAACATTTGCCCTTCCCGGGAATCGAACCCGGAACCTCTTGCTTCATTTTGGGGTCACTAACCACTAGGCTATCCGGTCGTCAACGGAAGATGGCAGTCAACGTTGCGACCGGCCGAGGTGGATATGCCGGGATCATCTAGACGCATTTTCAATTGCGTGGTTGCGGGTGGTAGGACCTTGTGCAATGTCCGTCCGGATCGCTACCACCATCTTGCTCGCTAATCCAGCCGCTAAGCATCAGTGGTTGCACTAGTGTGTTCCGGCGTGGAGAGCAAGATAGCCGGTGAAATTACTGGCACAAGAGGTATACCATTGGCAACGCATCTTCAAACTCCTTGGTGTTGCTGGTGCCTTTGGGCGGTGGTGATCACCTACCATCAGATGACTCACTTGCTCGTTTGCCTTCCAATATAAATAAAGACTGGCCAGAGATTGGTCAAGATAGAGGGAACTGGAAATGTGAGGGAGAGGTCTTTGCTTTGGTACAGTCAAGGAAATTGAAACACGTACCACCGTAGAACCTAGTCGAAGAGACATACGCATGACATTTGTATGACATAGCCTGGCGTTTAACGCGTCGCGTCATTGCGATAGGGTTCTAAAGTGGTACGTGAATATATTTCCCTTACTGTACAAATAATTACTTGTTATCTGCGTCTCTAGCTTTCGTTTATTAGCGTTTTCGTCTTTGGCATAATAGACACGACAGCATACGACGGGACAGTTAAAATCTCAAATGTAGAAAGTGACAGTCCCTCGCGATGTTTTAGATTTCCACTGTCGCGACGCATTTAGGTTCTTGTTGATAAAAAGGTTAGAGCAAAAAGACGAGCTAAGGGAGAGTTATAGCATTTCTCCACAGAATCGGCTTCGCTGAAATAAAACTAATAAGTTATCCCCCTTGACCATCAGAGCTCGAAACGAACGAGTTACGACTACAATATCCCTCCCTCTCACTCCCCTTTAAACTGTCATTAGCCGTCTCTTACAATATCTAACAACCTTACAAGGTGTTCATAATTTTCCTGCGAAAAGAAAGGGACAAGCGCGCCCCGCTCAAGTTCAGAAGGTTCCGTACAGTGTTCTGGAACATTTAAGACTTAAAATTAGTTTCGCGCTTATGGATTTTGTTCAAATTGTGGGAGTTAGCAGTGCTTCAAGAATGGACCGGCTCGAAGGACCACTTTGTTGCTAATCAAACACCGTTGCTATGCCAAATCGTTTAACGATGAAGTATGCATATCTTAAGGATTCGCGGGCGTACAAACGATACCTAGTTTAGATTAGGGTCAGCGACATCTTGCGGTCATGTGGACTCGGCTACAACAGTTTTACTGCTGGAAAACTACTTGAACTGTAAAAAAGTCACACCATTTGCCTACAATAAATAAAACTCTTCGAAAGTTTTGAAAATCTCGACGCATACGGAGCGATCCATCTTAAGTTAAATGGTTCGAAGTAACAAGAAGGTTCTCATATCGCTCTCATTTATTTATGTAATGAATGCAAGCAAGCAAGCATGCTATTTATGCCCGGCTAGCATGAGTCTCTATTTTCTCGCTCGTCACTCGGTCTGTCTCTTTTTATTTTGCATACTGAGCCAAACAGACCGAGTGACTAAGCGTGTGGCGACCACTCGGGCTAGTCGTTTAGATTATACTCATATTCATATAATTATAAGTAAATTACGATCAAAGGGTGCACCGTTCTAGATGACTTTTGCTGGTGGTTCGAACTGCCGACCGGAGTCGTCGCACGGGCCGACGGACCCTTCGATCTTCATTGTAGCCCTTATGATGCATTTATTTATTTTACTTGCTTAGCAATCGTAGTCGCCCGTACCTCTCGCGAGGACTACGATTTAAAACATTCAGTCCACAAAAAAAAGCCCGGCAATACAAAGCTCTTCGAGATAGCCACGTATGGCGAATTGTCGTTGTAACATTTCATAAAGAAGAATCCTTTTCCGACCAAACTTTCTCAATAAGCGAAACATTTACGCCCTAATTTATAAAAAAATACCGATGTTTTGTAACTAACAAATGTTTTGTCCCTTTCATTCGAAGGCCAACGTCACAATGACAGATAAAGACATAACACATGTTACCTAACATACGTTTACGCAGCGTTTATGAATTGGGTTTGTTATTATTTGAGGACAAAATACTGTAGACTTATTTCGTCTCTGACGTACTACATGCGAGTCAATATTATTGGACTTTTTCTGGGCAAATATTAGTCATTTATACAATATTTACCGAAAACGAATAATATTTACTAGGAAAGACTTTGTTTAACACAATATAATATTTTAAGGACTAACAGAAATGTGAAATAATAATCGCAAAAAGACAGATCAAACAATAATTTTCCTGTGAAAAGGATACCCCGCTAATGCATAGCATAACCCAGGGATAACCTTTACAACTAATTTACACGTTTACACACAATAGGCTAGTTGACTCATATCAAATTTGGCGCAATAATTAAATATTTCCGGCAGTGTTTGACTTACGAAACTGAAATATATCGATTTCAGATAATTTAAGTCCACGATGGTTACATAATTTAAATTGAAAAATTTAAATTTTTAATATTTTTTTTAAACGCATTAAACCCTTTCGGCCATGTTGTGACTTCATTAATTTTATAAACAAACTAATGTCAATGACAGTGTTGCCATTGCTACGCCAATTGCCGTGTTCTACGGTAATTTGACATAATTAAAAGGAAATCTACGGCAATTTTGAAAAGTCGTATTTTGGTTAGGTTCCAAGCCAGATAACGCAAAAAAAAACAATGCGTATCTTTAACACGGAAATCCCCGTTTGTTGTTTCATGACTAGCCACAAATTTAGCTTTACAGTTGCGCGTGGCGCTTCTATCATGTTATTATTTGTAGGTATTAAAATTTTATAGTTCCTTTTTTCTCCGCTGCTATTCGTAAATAAGTTAAAGTAAATAAATAAAAATGATTCAATAAAATTGTAAAATAAACATATTTTATTTAATTTATTTGTTACGGCAGCCGAAAATAGCTTTTCCTTTAAACCACGGCTATTTTCCTTATCGAACACTGCAGTAAAAAAAATGTCGCTGGCAACACTGGTCAATGATGTGTCAGACGGACGTTTTATTTCTGGTGGTTGTGATCGTGATCTTGTTGTTTTAGAAGTTGTAAAAAATCTCGTCTACGTTTTGCTATTCCTATTTTCCCATTTAATCTATAAACAATAATGGATTCATGAAAGCGGAAAGTACAAATTTGCCAAGAATCGACGCACTAATGGTCGGTAATTTTTTTGCTTTTGTTCCGCCGCTGAGGAATGTCAAGACTTCTGTGTAAGTACAGTGTACATACAACAATAATAATTACGCGTATTTTCGTACATATTTTCGCGTAAACTAGTGGAAGCCATGGTTTTTAATAAAAAATTGCGATTTCTAAAACGGTGAATGTTGGATAAAATGTCAAATGATTGTTTACAAGTCGTATGAAGTCACAGCACAGATAATATACAGACTAATATGGCGGACGCCGTTTTCTCCTGTTGATGAAAAGTTAACTTTTAAAATAAAGTTTTGCGGTTTTGTAGGTTCCAAAAAAATATGGTAGTATTTTTTTTGATCTAATAGAACAATGAACAATTATTTTAGGGCTACTTTAAAAATGAGTAAACTAGCCTATTCATAAAACTTGACATCCCTTGTTTCATATACCGTAGTTCATAGTACGGCTGGTAATGTACGTATAACGAAACGGTTGCAGTAGCGCCATTTTGTTTTTAATGATTCATGAAATCTATCTCTGCTGTTATTGGCTGATACCACTACATCGGCATCCGTTTCCCACGACTGTGCTTTACTTTTTTTAGTACCTATTTATATTATAACCTAGAAACTGTTGTTTACTGGTTCATAGATAATAATGATCATTAATTTCGGCTGATGGTAAGGCTTATCTAGGACTATTATAGCAAATTTATGCTCATAAAGTCAGCTTTAATGTAGTCGCAAGCGTAACGGATTTTTTACAACTATTTAGAGCTTTTTGTTTTTCGATTTTTTTATGTATTTTGTTTTACTTTAAAAAATATATTATTGGCTTTACCTGCATTGGTAGCAAGAGTAGCAAGCAGATTTTATATTATTCAAGTCAATACTTTATTTATGCAAACTATACATTAAAATCCAATTTATTACTTATTTATATTTCATTGCAGTTTTCTTTAACTATCTCACGATCCTGGCTGTATATCCCTTGCAAACCTTTGCCTGTTCCAAAGTAACGAACGTTAAAAATGCAAAAACGCTGCAGTCGCTATCTCTGATTTGTATTGTGAATCCACCTTAACTCAACCCCACCATTTTGAGCGTCTGTACCTACTTCACTGTTATGAAGTAATGCTGTGTTACTAAGGAACTTCATATCTATGTTTGTTACGTTTTTTTTTACTTTTTTTTCGAAAATATGTAAAAAAAATATGTAGAAATGCATGGGATAGTTATTTTCGATTGCTAAAGTTGTTGATGTTGCTGCATAGGCACTGAATGTATGTATTATCAAACCACGATAAGAATAGCATTGGGGAGTAACGTCAGCACACTCTCATTTCATACATATAGGAATGAAGCTTAACGCAAGTCTGTGAAATGACAGTGTGCCGATGTTACACTCCAATGCTAATCTAATCGCGGTTTAATAATAATGAATGACAGTTTCATACGTTTTCGGCGCAAGCTCTTATGAATCGACCTTTTAATCCGTAGGTACAAGAATTCTCTACTGCCAATAAATTGTTTTAAACTTTCGCGATTTTCACACCTATTTATATTGACTTTAACGCGATAAAAGTTGTTAATTTACCTCGGCCGTATTTCAACGGCCTTGGTCACGAGTAGACTCAAAATTCTCTACTGCCGACGGAACCCTAAAAAATCGACACCCCTCAGGGGCCAAAGTTACCGCCAGATGGCGGACGGCTATTCAAATTTTCTTGTTAAAATTTCCGTGTTTTAATAAAAGAACTTGGCCCTTGACACGGATGCTTGCAGTAAATAGCGAAATCGTTGGCGACTTTTTATTTTGTTCCAGCAATGAGGCAAATTAGATTTAGTGGTTTGGACACCTTAAGACTAGGCTGGTGATGTTTCAATGGGTTTCTTAAGTATAATAAATATATTTTAATTAACGAAAACTAAGAAGGAAAGAGAGATTATTATGGAAAACTTCATTAAAAAAGAGTGTTGTGTTATCCGTACAGAACAAGTGTTTTGATGAACAAGCTAAGTACTCTGAAAAATTATCGATGTTGAAATAAACTGCATGATCACTTGCGTATTTAAAGCCGTTATTGCTCGACATGTTTCGGACCAGCGGGGCTATTCTCGGTTTATGCGAGATGCATCTCGCACGGAAACAACTGTCAAATCCCTTGGAAATCTGTCATTTTTAGACGTATCTCGCACGTGAGATGCATCTCGCATGAACCGAGAATTGGGGTCCAGGACCTACCATTACGGAGGACCTAACATGACCGGACTAGGTTTAACTTATCCCTTTCTGCGTCTCTGTCAAACTATTGTCATAAGAAAGGGACGCTCATAGGGATAAACTCAGATAATACCTAAACTTGGCCAGTCATGTTAGGGCCGCTGCTATTAGAGAAAGCAAACCCAGTTATTTTTTAAGTAAAATCGGTTTTAACCGGTTATTCCTTAAAACATAACCGGGTTAGCATTGCCTAACTGATATACTATATTTAAATGCTATGCAATGACAACACAAAGAAAAAATTGGAGTAATGGCAGGATTCACTAATGTTATGACCATAAAAACGAAGCACGTTGAAAAATTCGCAGGGTATGGTAGTGGACTGGCGAAACTGGCAAACGCAAGGCACGGAATGCTGAGGTTGCAGGTTCGAGTCTTGCCATTACCCTAATTTATTTTGTGTTGTCATTGCATAGCATTTAAATTTAATAATTTGAATCGAAAGAAATTTCGGTTACAAAAATGTTATACTATACCTAGTTATACAGGTTCTGTAGCCCCTGTCCCGGAAGATGATCAACTTGATTTTTCAAGGGGTTGAAATATCTCTTTGTTCGGCAAATGAGTCCTCGCAGACAATTGCCCTCAGCGATCCCTTAATGGTAATTTATTGACGTCTTTTAGGTCCATTATGAACACGAAGCGAAGACAAAAGGGGAGATGACCGCTAAATGCCGCATTGTAGAATTAGCGAAGGTTCGCAGTTATTTAACTTGAGTATGGCATGGTATTTGCAGGTGGAAGGACTTTGTGCAAGCTCCGTCCAGAGCGCTGTACTTTTGCTAGCTAATCCAGCTGCTAAGCAGCAGTTTGCTCCCTTAGGCAAAATCCCTAGTTAGACTACAATATGCCTTGTATGTAACTAACTAATTAACGAACTAAGTTGTCAGTCTGTAATGTAAATGAAAAATTAATATTACATTATTATATGAAAGTTGTACTTATGTGAGCAAATCTAGAAGTCGATTTGGAAGCACTTTTTGTTATTTGATTTATATAAATATCTTTAGGCATGTAGTTGGTTAAGTTACTTGAAACATACCTGTAAAGTTCTCAAATGAATGAATGAAGAAATATTTGTCCTGTAGTGGACGAAATTAAATACTCGTATGCAAGATTCCATTCAGACCATTTCAAATGTCGAGCTGTGGAGACTGACTGACCAGAAGCAAGAGGATAAAGATATCCTTACCAGGAAATGGCGTTGGATAGGCCACACCCTTCGACGTCCTGACGACCATCTGCCCAAGCAGGCTATCTACTGGCACCCAACTGGAAGGCGCAAGAGGGGCCGCCCGAAAACAACGTGGCGTCGCTCAACGGAGCTGGAAGCCGCAACAGCCGGTTTAAGCTGGAGCGATCTGGAATCTGCCGCGCAAGATCGATCCAAATGGAAAAGTGTGCTAAGAGCCCTATGCCCCTGCTGAGGGGCGAAAGGAACATGGTGATGATGATGATGCAAGATTCCAGGTTCATTTAGGGAGACTGTAAATAGACGTTGCGTAATCTTCACATTATTCCATACTCCGTGGTCAAAGCATACCAAGTGGAATAGAAAAAATGCGCTAAGTTTTCCACCGCTTTGCCTTATAAGTGAAATTAATTACATAATTATGTTGTAACAGAAAAATATTGCTGCTTAAAGGAAGGGTTAGGGCATTCGTTTAAATTAGGAAGGAAAATATATAAACATGCCTTGGAAGAACCAGCTACAGTTCAGTTTTGAAATTTGGAAGTTCAGGCGTTACTTTGCAGAGGTGCATATCAACAAACTGGAACGAAATTATTTTACTACCCCGCGAATCAGTTCGTTCAATTCGTTCAAGAAGCGAACGGTGTACTCTTTGATCCGGATGATGCCTCGATTAGAGGCGAAACGCGCTTACATCGTTTAGTTTTAGTGTTTAGTGGTGGTAGTGTGAAAGCGTGAAAGTGTGAAAGCGGAGGAGGGTGGGTTTTTGCATGAAAAATATATACGTATATATCGCACAGAAACAGCTGTTTAGCACGTGCACAACATATATTCGCGGAGTAACAAGATAGTTTGTTTGCAATTTGCAAGTTTTTCACTAAGTAAAGGCCCATTTACACGGTACGAGTTCTCGCATGCGAGTTGCAATACATTGCGCGGCTCGTTCGTTCGATCAATCGCATCATACCTCGGTAGCCCGCAATGTATACAACTCAAATGCAAAAACTCGCTTCATATGGGCCTAAAGATTGGAACTCGAAAAACTAGTAAACTAAAGTCTCTTCAGTCATACTTGTCTTTTTATACCACATACGAAGGCAAACAAGTAAGTGAGACACCTGATGGTAAGTGATCACCACCGCCTATAGACACCCGCAATACCAAGGAGATCGCAGATGCGTTGCCAACCTAGAGAGCTAAGATGGAATACCTCTTGTGCCAGTAATTACACCGGCTGTCTTGCTCCCCACGCCGCAACAGTGCAAGCACTTCTGCTTAGCGGCAGGATTAACAAGCAAGATGGTGGTAGCTATCCGGACGAACCTTGCACAAGGTCTAGGTATTATTGAATAAGTCGCTATATACCTTTTTCGCGGCCATTGACTTACAACTAAATAATCAAAAGCACGCCAGCCAGGTAAAAGCGGGTAAGTAAGCATTCACCGAAAACATTTTTTAGATGGAAATTACCGGTTTTTGTTGGAATAATCAATTAGATGAATACATCTGCGTACTGAAGTTGTTTTGCGTGCGTAAAATACCGTTTTAACTTCAGCCCTCAACCGATAGGGATGATACACACATATTTTTTTACTGTTTTGCATAAAAGTATGAAAACGGAGTGAATTATACAAAAAGCACACTTAATGAATTAAGTTAATGAAATGAAATAACTTTATTTCAGAGCTAGGTTCCATAACGTAATATATGAATGGGAAATAATTAAAAATCTAACACCTAAAGCTAACTACTAAAACAAATTTACTACACTTAATTTGGAGTTAAGGGAGACACGACTTTGGGAAAGACCCATCTTGCTCGCTAATCCTGCCGCTAAGCAGCAGTGCTTGCACTGTTGTGTTCCGGCGTGGAGAGCAAGACAGCCGGTGTAATTACTGGCACTAGAGGTATTCCATCTTAGCCCTCTGGGTTGGCAACGCAACTGCAATCTCTTTGGTGTTGCGGGTGTCTATAGGCGGTGGTGATCACTTACCATCAGATGACCCACTTGCTTGTTTTCCTTCCTATTTCATAAGAAAAAGAGTTTAATTACTCAGATACGTAGAAATTTAAAAAAAACGGCCAAATTTGACTATCATACGCTCTAGAAAATGACACAGTACAAGATCAAGAAAGTGATATATTTTCAGCTGCTTTTTGCGCGTAGAAAACGCCCCACAAAAATAAACTGAATGATTTTTTAATTCAATATTCTGTTTTGGGGCATAATTCTAAATTTGTGTAATTTATTCTGTTCATGAGCCAAAGACCTTCAGACAGACAGACGGACAGCAGAGAGACACCAATAAGACTCCGTTTAAGCTATTGCTATTTTGACTTACAGACTTAGAGCAGTACATTCATTGACTTAGATTTGTTACCGATTTATTCTTCATTTCTTTTTTGGAATCCAGCTTGTTCTGGAGGTGGGAGTCTGTTTCCGTAACATTTTAAGCTTTTGTATTTTTATCAGTAGTTTGTGGCGATCGTAACTCGATCATCGCGCAACCCTGTCTGAATTCCATATTAAATCGATTAACAAATGCCATAATATTTCCATTCTATCTAACCATTTTGGTTGCCATGTAGTAACTGTAACAAATCTAGTCAGTGTTACCGCTTAGCTTCTACACGTCGACAAGAAATGGCGAATTTCCGAAACATAAATACTATATTTTGTGGATAAAATCACACACGGCCGTAAAGAGTATAAACGATTACTGATCTGCGACCAGAAGTTGGGTGCAGATTATTTCATTACCGAAATTTCAGTCGCCAGACCAGATTTGGTTGGACTGTTGTCATTCGCGATTGACTACAACTACAGTTTGATCACAAACGCAAAGCGTTAGACGTCGGTTACATGCTAATTCTGGCGTCAGTTCAGTCCATCATTCCGGTATAGTTTTGACTGATCTGATGCCAGAATGATGACAAATGGAAACGGTTACGATTAGTTCAGACTGATACAACACGAGACACGTTACACGATAATTCTCTCGTCATTCTGACCAGAATGATGGACTGAACTGACGACAGAATGAGCGTGTAACCGAAGTCATACCTCTATTATTTTTATCGTGGCGGCAAGAATGACCGAACTCCCTATAGATGGAGTTTCATTCACTCGCCGCCCGACAGATGGCGCGCGTGATTGATGAGCGAAAACTTAATTATCATACTTTGGCCGCTTTATTCTTTAAATTACTTATTCGCTGCGCCCCAGTTTACACACAACTTTAGGTTATTGGATTTTGTTCGGGCGTACTTAGGCGGATCGAGTACTGAGAAAGTTTCATACAAAAAGTTAGAACGCTTTTGGCAAGCCATATTTTTTTCCTATTAAAGGCTGAACTACACTAGTCGCGTACGGTCTGCCTGAGAAGTAGTTGAAGATTTTAGTACTTTGTCGTTGTAAGTAATGCGACAAATTCGAGCTACTTCTGAGGCTGACTGTACACGTCGCGTCTGCGACACGGCGCCGACTATTTTCGTAGAGTTGCCTTACGCGCGTACACATTCTACAAGGTAGTTGGAGCCGTGTCGTATACGTGACGTGTACGCAACCGGTGTGGCCTGGCCCTTAGATTTGTATACATGCGATGCACTAGTGTGTGTATCTGTAGGGTAAGATGAATTTATTCGTTTTTTTTTTGTAGTGGTAGAGTCATTTGTTGCTCGTAACAAACCGACATGGGACGTTTCGACCTGGGTAGAATCCCCTGCCACAGAACATTGACCACGTGACAGGTAATTTTCGTAGTAAGCTGAAGGCTGGCTACGTACATGTAATTCCCCTGATGTGACGGCTATCCATAGGCTGCAGTGATCACACTTACTCTGTTATAATTTGTGACCCGCTTGCTTGTTTAAGGAACCAAGAAAAAGTGTAAACATTTTATAATAATGTTCAAGTCCCCGCAAGTTCTTACATTAAGTCATGTTTTAGTTTTTTAAACAAGTTCGGATTAAGCCTCTCCAGTCCAGTGAAAAGGTTTGAAAAACTACTTCCGAGAGGCTTCCGTTTCCGCCGGATTTGCGGGTTTTTTCACCGGAAGCTCTATTTTCAACTTTCAACGGTTTGACTTTATCCTTGGAGGGGTGTAGGTCGAAAGTTTTAATGTTCTCCGCTTCGGAATGAAGTAAATAAATAATATTAATTCAATTCCATTAAGCTACTTAAACTCACAGTGGTATAAAATAAAAACAGGGGTAACTGTATCCACTTACCCCATCTTGTATACGCGTTCCCCAAATATTTTGGATCAACCTGTATAGTGTATGAAATAGAAGTATGATCAGGATCTGAACTTTAAAGTAACTATGCAACTTGATACAGTTCCAATAATTGACGAAAAATATACGAATGAAAATGAGATACAACGCTGTCAACTACTGGTACAAGCAATCCCATACGCTTGTCAAGCAATGGGACGGCAATCTTATTATGTTAAATTTAACACCAGCGTAGAAGCGTAAAATTAAAGTAGCCGATGCCCGTAAGAGATAGTGTAGCTTTATTTTTTTTTATTTATTTCTATTAATGAAAGAATTATTGAAATCGGTTCAGTTGTTTTAGAGATTACCCCCTATATACAAACAAACAAACAAATAAAGTTTACCTCTTTATTATATAAGTATTAGTGTAGATCAGTGTAGATAAGTGCTAAGCAGCAGTGCTTGCACTGTGGCCGGTGGTGATCACCTACCATCAGGTGACCCACTTGCTTGTTTTCCTTCCTATGTTGTATAATAAAAAAATAATATTATAATACGGACGTACATGCCAGTTAGAAAATAGTCGTTTTCTTTGTCATATTAAAGCACAGTTGTCCTCAAAAAACTAGTTAAACAATACATGTTATCGACAAGATAATGCGTATTAAAATTGACACAAAAACACATGGCACACAATTCGAACAAATATATATTATCCTTTATAACCTTGAAAGGGTACATACAAGTATACTTAAAATAATAAGTTTTTGTAGTCCATACAAATTCATTCAAATAAAAATAAATACACATAGTCCCGCATATCTCTACTCTATAGAGATACGAGTATAATGTCATTTCAAAATATGTCAGATGGCACATAAATTGCGATTGCGAAGGGTGCGCCCTTAGAATTAAAGCGACTCAATTCTGAATATGATATTACCCAAAATTAAACCTTATGTCTTTTAACTAAGGTGATATTTTGGGACGTGTATTATTCAGAAATGGGTCACTTTAATTCTAAGCGTGCGAAATATGTAATATGTATACACTGTACAGTTCCCGCCAAACATTTTGAGCACTGACCTTGACTGCGCAGTAGCCGTTTCAAGTACAAATGTGTATGCGCAAACGTACACCCTCCACTCGATTTATGCTCAAGATGTTTGCCTGCAACTATACTTGGAACATGAATAATAACATTAAACAATAACAAGATTAAACAGTACTGTTATGATTTCCGTTTAAAAACATTAAAACGCTATTATTTCTTCATTCTCATAATTACTGGCGTGGCAACTAGTATAAATCGCAAGTTGTATACAAATTACTTTTTATTACACTTTTTGTATACAATGAAGGGTGTTGTTTTTTTGTTGGTGTGTATCACATCGGTGACTGTTAATGCACGTGGTTGCAGATACATCATGGGTCATTGTAAGTACTTATAGAGTTAAAACATATTGTCAAAGTCAAAAATTAGCGTCATATAAACCTAAACTTGGTAACTTCGAGTCGGTAGACGAAGACATTAAAAGAGTTAAAGGAAAAATGGTACTAAAGTGTGCACATATTTGTGACGCTGACTGTATTTAGCGCTGTCAAATGCGTGTCATTACACAGTATACAGTGATTTTAATGTTTTTTTGGATATTTATAACATCAGTAAAAAGTTTGATTATTTAAAAAAAGATTACATTTAAAATTATATACAAAAAATATACTTAACACCCTTTGTCCGCTTCCTCAGATTAATAAGCTTGTAGATGGGAAAATAATATGTACTTCCGTACAATAATATATGTATACCTACAAACTTATTCCTTTGGTACTCGTAGTTGGGTAAATTAAATACCATCATAAATTACAACAAGAATTAAAGAACACGCAATTCAAAGTATATCCGACAAGATAGCATAATGTAAACAATAGAGCGAAACAGACAAAACAACACGCGATAATCTTGCAATCACTTGCAAAGAACAAAATAATATACATTCAAAACAGATAGGTATTTTTCCAACATCGTAAACAGTTACACAACAACGAACACGTTACTTGGCTGGGTCATAAATAAGGTTGAAAATTGTGTATAAAATTTTAATTATACAAGTGCGACTTGTATACAATGAACTGCTACACCCTGTTGATATTATGTCTTGTGGCAGTTAGTGTTAATGCGCGGGATTGCATTTACATCGAAGGTCTTTGTAAGTATACAATATATTGCAACACAATTCAATTCAATACAATTTAATACGATACTATACGATGCGGTTCGATACGGTACGATACAATAAAGACAGAGTCGTTAATGGTAATTGTTCTGATATTCATAAGTGCTTCCTGTACCTAAGCCTAATCTGAATAAAAATATTTTGACTTTCAAATCAAATCAAAATCTTTTTATTTGAACCAACTAGGATCACAGGGTTAGTTTGTACATACTTAGTTCATTTATGTAGTAACCTTAAGTTTTTAAATGAAATGAAATTCTAATACATATAACAACACCTCGGAGCGTGAATATCGCCGCAACATGTGAGTTACAGGCAGTCGAGTCTGTAACTACTTTGGCTTTAAAGTAAGTTTTTGTCACAAGAAACGTTTTAATCGTGTTAGCGTTCACATCCAAATTTACTATGGGAACACTTTGTTGCGATAACTAAGGAATTAACGCCGCGTTCGAGACGTATACTGTCACAAAAACTAACACTAAATACAAGATAACTTTTAATCGGCATCTGTAAATTTAAATTATAATCATAAATAACAATATTAACTTGTTATTGCAATTTTCCAGGGGTCAATTGAACGGTAAAACTCAATAGGAATTTCCACATAATTTCAGTGAATAGAAGTTTACAGGAAAAAATTTAACTATCTTTTTAACATGCAAGCACAGTTTTTAAATCGTCCAAAATCCGTCAATAACAAATTCAGTTTCCGGTTATTTTATTATTACTTCATATATACTCAGGTATATTGATGTGATATGGACCCTCGGCGCTTGAGTCCGTCTCGGGCTAATCTGTTTTTTGTTTTGCATTTGATAACCTTTTGCTTCACAAAACTGATAACGTCTTGTTAATTGGGTATGTGATCAAGTTATTCCGTAAATACTTTTAGTTCAATTTAGTCAATTAGTTTGGAAGTAGGTACAGTTGGCGAGATTTTTGTTGTTCCATTTGCTATCTGTCAACTGAGAGGCGAGGATAAAGCGCATCGATACATAATCTAATTCGATTTAAGTATAGATCGATTTAATGCATCGATCGTTAAGGTTATGACACTCAGATAAAAGTTTATTTTACTAAAAGCATAAATAACTGTTTTCACATTTCGTATTTTTGTATTTTATTTGGAATTTGTAGACTTTTCATTTTTAAATTGATATTGTTTAAATTATAAATAAAATTTAAATAAGTTTTAAAGTTTTTAGTTCTTAAAACAACCTTTTGCAGTGTGATCGATTTTTTTGAAGTCTACAGGAACTACACGAATAAAATGAATGCAAATCGAAAATTAATGCTCTAAACGTAATTTTTTTCCTGTCTAAAACTACATAAAAAACGCATGATTAAAATAGGCAATGCATTTTAAATAAGTTACCTATGTCCGAAAAGATAGCATTATGTAAACAAAAGCGAAACTGACAAAACAACACGCGACAATCTTGCAATCACTTGCAATAATAGTATTTTATGCAACTGTTGCATAATGAGGGGTCTTAAAACACGAGTGTGGTTTTATGAAACGAGCGTCAGTGAGTTTCATAATAGGATCACATGAGTGTTTTAAGACCTAATTATGTACAGTTGCATACATTACTTTATCTACACACATATCATAAGTACTCTATGATGGGTTCAGAAGCCATAGGGTAATGACCTGCATTGCTACTATCTACTAGTGCTAGATACCTATTAAATATCTATAGACTGTACACATTAAAATAATATAATAAACAATGAATTTGAACAAATATAAAAAACAAATTGGAAAAATTCTCATAATTATATTGGTTGTTATAATGCTGGTCATTACCTACGGTTTCTGAACGCATTATAGAGCATTTATGATATATGTGTAGATAAACAAAATAATATACATTCGAAACAGGTATGTTTTAAATATCGAAAACAGTTGCACAACAACGAGCACATAAAGTTAAAAATTGTGTATAAAATTTCAATTATACAAGTACGACTTGTATACAATTAACTGCTACACCCTGTTGATATTATGTCTTGTGGCAGTTAGTGTTAATGCGCGGGATTGCATTTACATCGATTTTATTTGTAAGTGTACAATGTAACAATCATATCAATATTCTTACTTTACTACTTACCCTGCGTAGTTTTTCTTTTTTCCGGTCTCAACCGAAATTAGTTATAATTTTACCTAATTTAATGTAATAATTAAAATAAATTGCAATTTTATGTTCCCGTTTAATTTATTGTACAGCTTTACCCAGCAGTGGATGGGTATACGCCGATTTGATTCAATAATACAGGCGCATTGCTAATCGTGGGGTCGTTTGATCCATTGAGAAACAATTTCTCACAATATTATTCTTTACTTCAGGTGCAGAGCCATGCCCAGACGGCACCTATGGGTACGCTGTAGGCTGTGACTACTTGGACCCAGAACCAACCTGCGCAAACCCCAACCCCAAGAAGGACCTACGTGGCATGATATGCGACTTCTCGGCCTGTTACTGCGAACCCCCAACCGTCAGAGATGAAGCTTCTAACAAATGTGTGGCGCTTAAAGACTGCCCTAAGGCTACTGATACCCCTAGTGCTCCTGTGACCCCACGAGAACCTGTTACCCCACGAGAACCTGTGACCCCAAGGGAACCTGTGACCCCAAAGGCACCAGTGAGCCCCAGAGAATCTAGCGTAAACAGGCTTGGTTAAAGCCTTAAGTATGTCTGATGCATAATACTAATAAAATGGTGGATGATGAAAATTATTTTTATAATGGCTTATAAGTTTTTTTATAAATCCTGTTATCGAAAACAAATGAATCCTTGAAGTTCATTATGCAGAAGTTAACCAATTTCTACTATAACAAAAACAATAATAAGGGTAGTAGTAACCCACTGACCTGTAAATAATGGAGTTCTAGTCAGCGTTTATAAATGGCCTCAAAAGTCGAACAAAAAGTACAATAAATCGACAATCGCTCGCGCTGTCAGTCTGTCGGACGGACGGCGCTACTGGCAATACTATTTTGTAAAAGAACCTATTTGCAACGAAACTTAATTAATTATCATTTTATGCCTTTAAGATGTAAAATTGGAAATCCAATAACTATAAATAGTAAACTAATTGTAACATTGGCGTCAACCTGTATTCTCATGTCGGGGTGTTTTTCTGCTGTCATTTAGTATAACACTGTACATCCATGCATCATAATATCATTGTAGGAACCCTAGAACATACACACTGCCTCCTCAGTATGGGCGTTAATTTTATGCAACAGAGAGAAAAATGCAGCAGTGGTTACTGCTGCCCACGGAAGTACGTAACCCCAAGAGAGTTGCTGATGCGTACCCCTGTGCCCTCAGATTCCTTCCCGCAGGACCCAAAACGAAGCAGCTGAAGTCTCTTCAGTATTCTGTAAGAGTGTGGTACAGTAAGCTAAGGAAGTGGTATACCACTTTTGGACTCTATCACGTGCTTATTAAGGTACAAAAGTGGTAGTCCACTTTCTTGGCCGACTGTACCCTGAACAAAGTGGAACAAATTACTTTGCTACTCCGCGAAACTATTATACCTTGTAGCAAGGTTATTTGTTCCAGTTTGTAGATATGGACCTCCACAAAGTCACGCCTGAATCATTTGGCTGTACCTAGTTTAGTTTATTTATTTGAAAAACAACTTACATTTATGTAAATATTTCATTAAAAAAGCTATGAATGAAGTCACGTTTTTTCGGTCATATGAAATAAAATATATATTTCACTTATTATTGTTAAGGCTCCTTTGTTTCGTTAAGCAATAAATTGCAGTATATGTCAACTATATGACTTAAACATAGAATTTACTATGTAAAAGAGACTATATAAACAAAGAACAAACTGAGTAAACAACAAATGTCTGAATAAAAAGGATAAAAACGCAATCATTTCTTTACTACTTTCGAAGAATGCGCGTCAACAAGTGCACAACATAGCTCATATATCTTCTATAAAATAAATACAATGAATTGGTCAATTTTCTTGTTTTTGTGTTCTACATTAGCGAGTGTTAATGCACGTGGTTGTTTATACTACTTTGGTGTATGTAAGTAAACTTTAATTTTATTTGTGAAATAATAATAATAACAATCCCATCTTTCCACAATAGTCTGCTTTCCACAATATGGCGCGGCACTCGCTCTGTCCACATCACAATTCTTTAAATTGTCTAAAGGGTCTCTACAAGTTGCCACAGAGCCCATTTATATTTAGTTTATTGTTTATTTCAGGTTTATTAAGATTTTGTGGAAATTCTAGTCTTAATAATATTTTTTTTGTATAATTAATTAAGTATATTTAATTAATTTGTACCCTACATTATAAAGTTTACAATGTCTAAAGACAACTTAAAAAAAAAAAAAAAATCTCCAGGTGTAGAAATATGTCCAGACGGCAGCTACGGGTATAACATAGGCTGCGACTACCTGCTCCCAGAACCGACCTGCAGGAACCCTTTCCCCCAGAGGGGGCTCATGAAATGCGATTTCTCCGCCTGCTACTGCGATCCCCCAACTGTCAGAGACGAGATTTCTAAAAAATGCGTGCCGCTTAAACACTGTCCAGGAATTACACCTGTTACCCCTAAAGTTCCTGTGACCCCTTGGCTTCCTGTAACTCCCAGAACTCCTGTGACCCCTAGAGTTCCTATAACCCCTAGAGTTCCTCTGACCCCTAGGGTCACTGTGATCCCCAGGATCCGAGTGACCCCTAATGTCCCAATAAATCCTTGTGTTCCTATGCCTCCGCTTCCTGAAGGGATTCAGGAAAACATAAGGCCGCTAG
The DNA here is from genome assembly GCA_963691745.1 of Ditula angustiorana. NCBI lineage: Eukaryota > Metazoa > Arthropoda > Insecta > Lepidoptera > Tortricidae > Ditula > Ditula angustiorana. The sequence goes on from OY829490.1 coordinate 1,825,439, forward strand.
AGTCTTTGACTTAAAGTTATACCTAATGATAATTGAAAATTTAATAAATATGTCGTAACTTAGCAGTTGTTTCATGAATTCTATTACCCCAAACAATTATAACCGACTCTTAACCGGCTATCTGTAAAGCCAAATGGTAATAAAAAGATACGCGGGTGGACCTTGTGCAGGGTCCGTCCGGATCGCTAATCCAGCCGCTAAGCAGCAGTGCTTGCGCTGTTGTGTTCCGGCGTGGAGAGCAAGACAGCCAGTGTAATTAGTGGCTCAAGAGATATTCCATCTGAGCCCTCTGGAATGACAACGCATCATCAATATCCTTGAAGTAGCGGGTGTCTATGGGTAGTGACCACTTTCCATCAGCTGACTTGCTCTTTTGCGTTCCTATTTATAACATAAAAAAGAAATTTGTTGGAAAGTGAATATTACGGTTTTTTTTTGCAAATAATTACGTTAAATGAAAATTTGTAACCGATCTTTTGATTTTCATTTTTAAATGTTTTTAACATTCCTATTGTTAAATTAAAATGCTATGCAATGACACATTACCACGCATTGTAGCGGTAATGTGGCGAAACTGGCAAACGCAGGGCACGGAATGCTGATGTTGCAGAATCCTGCCATTACCCTAATTTTTCTATGTGTTTTCATTGCATAGCATTTCACGTTAAATGAAGTATACAACGCCGACGACAATAGTATCGGAGATCGTAATCCTCCACACTGAAAACAATATGCAGCAAATGGATTGGTTCCAAATGAATCTGTGGCGTGCTAGGGATGTACCGCACTAGTCCCACATTATCGATTATCGAGTACATTAAGCGTCCGTCTCTATCGCACACGCACTGTGCACCTAGCAAGAATCTTCTCGATACGCGATAACTCGCTATGTAACTCAGTGCGTCTCTCTTCTACTGAGCTAGTTAGAAGGCGACGCACTGAGTTACGTAGCGAGTTAACGCGTATCGAGAAGATTCGTGCTAGGTGCACTGGTGAGAAAATAATGTATGCTTTCCAACACACTTGCGGGTAACGTGGATTGTATTATATTACTTTTAGGCTCATTATCCAAGACATTAAACATGTGTGTTTTCAATTTAATATTACCGCACTAGTGTTTAATGATATTACCTAATTAAGTTAAGTTTGTGCCTCACTGCAAGTAATATGTTTGTCGATGAAGCATTCTTAATTTAACCGGGTAATTTTTCGAATGACAGACTTGACAACTTTGACAGATGACCGGAGAGAGCTTTTTTTTAAATACTAACGAAGAATTCAATAACAATACGAATGTTTTTTTCTCAGCTGAATCAAGCGAGATGGTATTTAGCCATGATTTGTAGTAAACGGGTTATCAATTTTTAAGATATTTGACGTTTAGAATACCTTTATCGGGGGTCAATTCAAAATATTTTCTCTGTGTACGTAGTTATTTGAGTATTAAACATTTTTTGTTTTCAGCGTCAGAGATTTGGTTTTAATGATATCCATGACATGGATTACACATTGTGTATCTACCGTATTTTGTAGAACAATCGATACGTCCCATCACTACTCAATCCCCGCCGCACAATTTGTCTTTGTTGACAAATATTTAAATGAGATCGTTCCCAGTGCTGAGCTATCCATCAATTGGCTTATTTTATCGATAAAATACAGCTCAACACTACAGGATGGATTAAAATTTAACTATTGCAATTTACCGCGTGTATTATTGTATTATTTTTAGTGACCGACCGAAACATGTTATTTTGCCGAAACCGAAACCGAAGGTTCGGTTTCATTGTAGTTTCGGCCGAAACCGAAACCGAAACCGAACCTTTTATAAAAAAAGGCCTTCAAAAAAAGTCGAAAAAATGTTAGTAAGCCCGTTTATTTCTAAAATTAATACCTCGCCGACCTATAATTACAGGTTTCTACTTTCAAAGATTTATCACAATGAAATTTCAGCACAGTTACAGAGGTTCTGTTTGAAAATTTAACTACCCTATAAAGTGAAAAAAATACATTATTTATTTGTAACACAAAGTTAGCGATTTTTTAATGGTGGTATAAAAATAAAAGTTTAAAAACTGTTACCCGACTACGGAAAAAACTAAAAAGTAAAAATAAGTTATAATTGATCACTTTAATTGTCCTATAGATTAAGGCATGTCTTATGATGCGCATAATACGCACGACCACGGCATTTGATTTGTATTATTACGCTATTAATGGGACACTGCCAGAAGACTTAAACAAAAGTTAATTAACAGTAATGTCTAACACAACATAAGACATGCCTTAATCTATAGGACAATTTTAGTGATCAATTATAACTTATTTTTTACTTTTTTCCGTAGTCGGGTAACAGTTTTTAAACTTTTATTTTTATTTTAACATTTTCCGTTTCAACTAAACTCATCATCATCTCCAAAGAAACCCTTACAGAATAGTCCGTTTGTCAAGACCCTTTTGCTCAGGAAACTCGAAATCAGGAAATTCATAAAACTAAACTTAAAACCTAGTGTTGCCTCCCCTAGCCCTAATTACAGCCTCCATGCGATCCTTCATTGACCTCACTAATGTCACGACACGTTCTTGAGGAATGTCATTCCACTCCTCGATGACGGCGTCCCGAAGCTGTTCAATGGTGGCAGGGGCAGTATCACGAGATCTCACCCGCCGTTTCAGGTCATCCCAAAGGTGCTCTATGGGATTCAGGTCAGGACTTCTCGCTGGCCACTGCTTCACAGAGATCCCAACCTGATCCCGATAGCCCCGAACGATCAACGCCGTGCGGCAGCGGGCGTTGTCGTGCATAAATGTGAATTCAGGCCCGACAAAACCAGCATATGGGACCACATGGTCGTCCAGGATCTCTGTGATGTAGCGATGAGCATTCAGGGACCCCTGGCCACGTCCACCTCCAGTGCGGGAGACGCACATAAGGTCGGTTTTGCCCTGGGTTGAAATACCGCCCCAAAACATGCAGGATCCTCCTCCGTAACTGACGGTCTCTTCAATGCAGACTTGTGAGAACCGTTCCCCCTGCCTCCTGTACACTCTTCTACGCCTATCATTGCAGAAAAGGCACACTCTCGTCTCGTCGGAGAAGAGGACAGACTTCCATTGGTCAAACGTCCAATCCACGTGGTCTCGGGCAAACTGAAGTCTGATTCGCCTATGCTCTGCTGTCAATTGCGGGCCCATAGCAGCCCTACGGGACAGCATTTTTTTCTCTCGTAGCCTTCTCCTGATTGTAGAGACGCTCACCGACGTCCTCCGAGCTGTTCGGAGCTGCTGTTGCAGTTCAACAGCATTGGAGAATCGACTCCGCTATGACGTCGACACAATATAGCGGTCGTCCCTGACGGAAGTGCAACGTCGTCTCCCGGATCCATGCTTTTTGATGTAGCCTCCAGTCTCCTGGAACCGCTGGTATACTCGAGCCACCCGAAAACGGCTTAAGTTGAGTTGCCGAGCAACATCAGCCTGCCGTAGTCCTGATTGCAGTAGTGCTATCACTTGAGCTGCTTCTTCTGCCGTGGTATCCATTTATAAAAGTTTTTTCTTACTGGAGCTGTTCAGATGTGACCTCTGTGATATCTGGATAGTAAATGACCCATAATTCATCGTTACCCACACTTTTATACATATCCAGGGTGGCACAGTTAGTGATCCCACTAATGAGTACTTCAGCACTTTTTTTTTAAGACGCCAACATTTCGTGGTCATTGTTATTATGGCAAAGACCGATCCTTGTTTTTAAAGGTCATTAATTGTGCTTTCAAATGATACTAATACTGATAAGGTACAATAAATAAGTTAAGAGCTATATTCCCTTAAAGTCAAAATTACAAAAGGTGCGATTTTTTTTGACGCCTAGTGTAGTTGCCGGCGGAGTCAGGCGAGCGACGCCATATTGCCAGCCGTGCCGAGCGCGCCCGACGTTAGCCGAGCGCGACCCGAAGGTACGATGTTGTAAGTTTCGGCGCGGCCGAAAGGTTCGGCCGTTTTTGGCCGAAACCGAAACTCGGGCCGAAACTTGATTTTTTGGCCGAAACTGGCCGAAACCGAAACCGAAACCGAAATTTCGGTCGGACACTAATTATTTTATAGAAGAATTAGGGAAGGCAAAACAGAAATCTGTTGGATATTAATACTAGAAACTTATCAAAGAAAGAAGGAAAGAAAGAAAATATTGATTCAGCAAACAGAAAAATAAACGTCCAAATTACACTATTGTTGCTGAAAGGGACCCCACCCATCATATGATGATGCAAGCAGCAGCGTTGATTTTCAGTGGGGCCCTGAACTTATAAAAACTAAAACTAAAAAAACTTAAGGCCACTGAGGCCGAATGGTCATAAATTCCTTTGCCTTACTGTGTGAATAAATTAAAAAGGAATGCTACCCAATGACCAACCTAACGTTACAACACTTCAAAGAATGTCCCAAGTCTTTTGTATTTTACAAACAGAAAACAGAAAATCCTTTGGTAGGTATTAGTGGAAAAAACCTTAAATGGTCGGACCTTTCCCAAAATCTCCGGTTGACCGGGAAAAACATTCTCACGCAAACTAAAAACTGATGGAATCCCTACAAATCGTTGGTTACATCCTTTCATAAAGCCTCCGTAAATAACTGGGGGCGAACCGCCCTTCAGGGATGCCCCGAAGGGAAAACATTAGAATTTAAATCTTTCAGTACATATGCGTTACGCCGTGTGTTGGAAAACGGTCGAGTAAAAATTTGAAGTTAATATTCTAAATGCGAAATTCGGAAATTGGGTACGTTTAGGTGACTTTGTATGAGAAATGCTAAAGTGCAAAATTTTTGGGACGGAAGAACTTTAGAGCAACAAAGAATCTTGATGACGTAGGAGATGTTGGCATATCGAAGCATAGCCATAGGCTATTTTTTTAACCCGAAAAGATACCTTTGAAAATGAAATTTTAATCTCAAAATATTGTGAACTCTACATTTATAAATTTAAATCTAATTTAAAAAAAGTGACATGTTCTTTCCATGTACCCTTTTTTCACCTCTGGCACCACACTACATTGCCATTCGTCCAGTTTTTTCTTTCTTTTTGTATTTTTCAGCGAAAAAAATAGGGAATCATATACACGGGAAAACAAGGTTTAGGAGCGAGGTCTGTAATAAACAAAAGGATCAAGTAGCATGTACATAATATGCAATGACCACTATAAAGAAAAAACTTGAGCACTGGCTGGACTGGCAGGAAATTGTATCATCACAACGTTCAAAATTATTCAAAAAAATCGAAAACAAATTCGGTTACAAAAACTGGCATGTAAGAACCTTGGATGAAGGACTAAAGTATGGATATAGCCTCAGTACTTGTCAAGTGTACATAGCTAAAATTGTCAAAATGGTTACCTTTGGTTGCGTCAAGGTAGTAAAACCTGCAAATTAATAAGAAAAACGTAGATACCTACCTTAATGTAAACATTACCATAACCAAAGGTGACCATTTTGTCTATGGGTTGTGTACAGGGTGTCAATTGAAGAGGAGTTTAGAGTATGTAGTCATCTCTTTTTGACACATTGTATTGTTATTTAAAGTAAAGAGATCAGCTAATAAAATATCGCTTTCAGTTTTAATACTCTTTCTATGCTATACTATTTCTATGGTAAGTACTCTTTGTTTATGGGTGTTTTTTTTTCACAACCCTGGTGATCGCTGACGCGTCGTCTCAAACGTCGCATATTCCTATCGCCCCATCGCGCCCACAGATGGCGCTAATAAATCCTACCCACAAAGAACACACGGTTAACTCAATAAAACTGCCATCAGACCTCAAAAACTGACTTCAGGATATGCTTACGTCCTGGTAACGAAAGCTATAGGAAAAAAATCCAACTAGAGAATAAAAAAACTATCAGCGTTTTGTTCACACAATCACTAATTAGCATATAAGTAATAAGTACTCACATCTGGAAGGCGCGGCGCACTAGAGCAAATCTGCGAGCCGACAGAGATGTATTTTTAAGAAAGTTGTCTCTTTAATATAAGAAACGTAATGGATATTTAAAACTACAAAGGATATCTAGACATTAGATACAGATGGCAGCTGTGCGAAAGAGATGGTGGCCTACTATGGCCTTCAGAGTGATTGTGTTGCGAACGGCAATTTACTTGATGCGAAAGTTGTAGAATACACGCTTTATGTGCGATATTAACGATCGCTTGCATTTCCCAGTTGCAACAACATTTAAAATATTATTCCATGGTAAGCAAGGCGCACTTTTTTTTCCAATATTTTATGGCCTGGAATCAAAGTCCTTCAAGCCAATTCTTTTTTAGCAAGGCGCACGTGCTTCTTCTGACGTTGCCAGCGTCCAAAAAATCTGTCTGGTGTTAAAACCACAATGTAGATTTTGCAGAGAGTCATGTCATATTTTTAATGCTATTATCCTAAAGTAATGAAATAGTTTCGGGTGCAATAAACACAACCATAAAAGTTAGTTCTGACTGCTTTTAGGAACTCCGTAAATTTTATGAAACAAGAAACAATACCAACAAGCCACAATATCATTCTCTAGATCCCGTACATTGTATTTTCTTACTACTTGTCAATGTAGTCTGTTTGTAGTAGTACGGTATAGGTTTAGTAAATTAATTATTATACATAATATTATAACATTTTGTGGGTTGTAGGACCTTGTGCAAAGTCCGTCCGCATCGCTACCACCATCTTGGTCGCTAATCCTGCCGCGCAGTGCTTTCACTGTTGTATTCCGGCGTGGAGAGCAAGACAGCCACTGCAATTACTGGCACATGAGGTATTCCATCTTAGACCTCTGGGTCGGCAACGCATCTATAATCTCTTTGGTGTTGCGCGTGTTTATGCGGGTGATCACTTACCACCAGTAGATCCACAGTTTTCTTTCAAAGATTATAAAAAAAATCTATTAAAAAGTCACAGACAATAGCCAGTAGCTTTATAATAATAAGAAAAACATTGCGATTTATTTAAGTTCTGTTTCACAGTCACGTGCCTTGTTTCCGCGCGAAGATTAAAACTTGCCTTAATCTCCGGGCTAAGATTTATTAGACGGATGGACGAACAAACCAACATATACAACAACGCAATTAACTTCGAAACAATTTAAAAAATAAAAGCCGAGAAACTGTATGAAATATATCTTTTTACGACACTGCATGGAAATGTTACAATTGCGGCCATAAAACTGCTTATTTCTGTACACAGATGAATGAAACAATGTTATTTTACTTGGTCTTGACCTATAAAAAATTTTCCCGATCAATCAATAACGCCTGTTGTTTCATGTAAAACTTAATGTCCAATCAGAATGCGCCATTTTGTTTCTTAAAGCATTAGGTCTTTTAAGGTACTGCATAGCCCCTTTAAAAAAAGAGAAGGTTGTTTTTAGTTCCAGTTAGTCTCTAAAAAATAGTACCTTCCAATCAAAATGTATGTTGCGGGCACTGGCCACTTACAAAAGGCAAAGTTACAAAACATAATGAAGAAGTTCATTAGTTTTTTCGAAATAGGCTAATTCAAATACCGATAAAAATTTAGAAAATTAAGAGAACAGTGTATTAAAAGCAATGATATTATAATGCATGGATCTACAGTGTCATACTAAATGATAGCAGAAAAAACGGCCCGACATGAGAATACAAGTTGACGCCAATGTTACAAATGCAAATTATTAGATCACCATTTATAGTGATTGGATTTACAATTTTACGTCTAACTGCATAAAATATAGTTTATTAAGTTTTGTTGCAAATAGGTTTTATTACAAAATAATAGTATTGACAGCAGCGCTGTCGGTCCGACAGACTGACAGCGCGAGCGATTGTCGATTTATTGTACTTTTTATTCTACTTTGAGGCCATTTTTTAAACATCTGACTAGAAGTACATTATTCATAGGTCAGTGATTAAAAGCTAACAGTACTAAAATATATGACATGTAATTTAAAAAAATACTTATAATAGAAAAAAACTAAAAAACCACAGTTACTTTATTCTTTATTCTTTTAACGATTCTTTCAAATTTGGAAATAATTAGACTAGGTACCGTTTTTTTTAAAATTAAACGTCACTCATCATCATCACCGAAAGGTATTAATAAAGGTTTAGCCAATTTATCTTATATCTACCAAACAGTTCGAGCATAATTCCCCATGCTACGTTTCACGTTGATTGTAACTTCATACTTCCTCCTTATACTGTACAGTCGGCCCACGAAAATGTAAGCACAGTTAGAACGTTGTAAAAACCGGAGTCCTTTGCCTTGCATAATATTGTTCGTCCTAATGTAATGTTATGTCAAACCATCGTTTCGTCTAATTTATTTTCATAAGTAACTGAAAAGCTAAAACAGAAAATAGGTATTCAGAAGATCTTTTGCGTGAGCTACTTAATTACAATAGGCTAGGTCATCTTTTTGAGAAGTTGATACTATCAGTATACCTAAATTAAATTATGTGAAACGTGCATTATGCGAAACATTACGTTAGGACAATCGATATGTATGCGATTCGACATAGACCCTGTAAAATAGTCTTAAAGTTTGCCCATCCCTGACCGGCAAGGACCAAAACTGTTCAACATTTTCCTAGGCCCACTGTACATCCTGACAGCCAAATTACTTTCCTCTCCGCAAATTAAGGCGAGGCTAATCGTAATTCTTCCCACTCGTAAAGCTCCGGATGCTAGTTACATACTGGGCCATACTCGCGGATACTTCGCGACCGTACTTGATACTTGCGCCACTAAAAAGAACGTTTCAGCTACAATGACGCAGTAGTTGTAGTGACAGGATCGCTTGTTTCTTTAAGAAAAACGGTCTAATTAATACAAAATGTCGGTTTAAACTTTAAGTTATACTTCAGTGGCTCTAATATGACCGACCAAGTTCAGTTTATTTGAGTTTATCTCTATGTGCGTCCCTTTCTTATGACACTAGTTTGACAGAGACGCAGGGAGGGGTAAGTTAAACCGGCGGGGCAATTCTCGCGTCAGTAGAGATGAAGTCACACTCGAGATAAGCCAAAAAGAGCTGTCAAACCCCCTTCGAAATCTGTCATATTTTGACACATCTCGAACGTCAGATGAATCTCGATGAGCGCCAGAATTGGGGGCCGGTCATGTTAGAACTACAAAGACGTTTATATACAATCTTCTCTTCTGAATAATGACAGTGTGCAAAACGGAAGCATGCTTCTAAAATACATGCTCGTAACCACAGACTACTAAGAGATGCTCGTAACTAGCAAGGCGTTGCTCACCTAGGTATAGCATGCTTCGAAATGTCATTGAAATCAGTGTAGTTTAAAGAATAGGCACTTTTTTAATTTCGGCAATTTTTGTGCCACTTTCGGCCTCGTCGTTGCTTTTCTTCAAGCAAGACCACAGTCTTTCTTGAACCAGTCATTTGAGCACACTCAAGCTAAGACATAAAAAAACTACAAAAAAATCGTATTCGATATTGAAAATGATACCTACTCTAAATTCTAATGACCTAGAACCATACATTTGTACATTTGCTTGCATTCTGAAAATTACCGCAATAACTATTATAAGACCATTATATTTCACAGTTTCTTGACAAATAAGTCTTTTTAATTTGATTTGATATACACATAGATGGCTGCAAAATGTTTTAAATTTATATTACAAAAAAACCACTAAGTATTTCTATTCCATCGTCATGCATCCCTCTTATTCCTAGTTATCCAGTGGTAGAGAGCGGTTACCGGTCTACAGGGGCCCTGTAACGTGTTAACTGCTAATTGGAACGTACTGACACGGCAATGCTCATTGCTGTTATGCTAGAGTGGAACGCGGCGGTACCAACACAACGGCTCTATTTTTCGAATGAGGAACTGTTTGTTTTTAAACGGTCGCCGAGGGAGCGTTTTGTTTCGATACCATAGACATTTAGGCGTAGAGTACAGTCTAATTCATAAACTAACCGCCGATCGTTCTACCAACCAATTGTTAAATTTGGACACATTTTCTATTGGGAATCTGTAAAAAATTTTACTGTTGATAGAAATATGATTCGTTGTTTGAATACAGGAAGGTACTTGTCAAATCATGTAAATAAAAATCTAATAAAACAAATCGAGGCTGTAAATTGTCGACCTGTATGGCACAGTGGCACATGTGTCTGCTTCCTGTGCAAAAGGTCCCGGGTTTAAATCCTGGTATGGGCAAATATTTGTGTGACGAACACGAATGTTTGTACCTGAGTCATGGATGTTATTTGTATTTAAGTTTGTATTTATCTTTACAAGTATGTTTATACGTTGTCTAGTACCCATAACACAAGGATTGCTTAGTATGGGACTAGGGAAATTGGTGTAAATTGTTGCAAGATATTTATTTATTTATTTTAAATAGAAGACATGTTTTATAAGTTACCTACGACTGCTTTAGAATGTTTTATTTGAACGATAAAAAAAATATTTCAAAGGCATAAATTGAAATTTTAGATTAGAATTGGTTTATTGAAATGAAAATGAAATTTCGATCCAGCATTTGCGTTTGGGAATTGTAACAAAATTGTAGGTTTGTATGGAGAGTCGACTTACAAACTCTTGAAGGAATTTACACTGTCGTTACATAATATTTTAAAGCACCATTTTACACTTCCACCATAATGGAGAGAATTTTCTTCTAATATTGCTTTTACCATCACGCGAATAGGGAACATGCGCTATAACATAAAATTTTGTTGAGATTTCTCTGAACAGGTCCTGTTTTGGTTTAAGTAAGCGAAATTTCTTTCGATTTGTATTTTTATTGTAAATATTTATATCATAAAATTTAAAATTACCTATAGTTGGCATAGTTGCATTTGTCATAATTGCCATCTCACATATATTTTTTCACGTTATTATTATTATTATTAAACGTTTATTTCGGAAATCTCCATATCGTGTTAGTAATACAGGCACTTTTTTTAACTAGGTTAGTAAAGAAAAGTAAAACAGTTTAAATAGGAATGTCTAGTCTCCTCTCGCTGACATATGCAGGGTATCCCATGCTTGAACGAAAGGGCCATCAACCCTCTCCGCAACCGTGGCCAGGAGACTGTTGGTACTGCCGCGCACGCGCCGCACCAGGGACGCGACGCGCTTACGCATAATGGCATGAAAGCCATCAAGTTATAAGCAATCATACAAATTAAATTAATAAGGTAGACAAATAGGCGCACAATAATATGTACCCATTAAAAGGAGTGGAAAGAATCATAACGTTTCATATCGGATTATTTTTATTTATTTTTGCAAAAATGATATCTATGATATTTGATGATATGATATAAATGATATGGTAAATGTTTCCTTCGTCTAGAGGTAAATAAAATTGCTTTTTGGGTATCCATATTCAAGCTTTACCTGCTTACTAGCATTCAATAAAATACCTTTGCCAATTACTATTTTTCACAAAAACATTATTTGTAATTAATTAGACGCAATTTTGCACTCTTGAGCTGGAAATTCGGGGACAATCAAGATACGAGTAGGTATATAGTTAAGTAAATTTTATATTTTATTTGTATTGCATTTTACAGTTTATGCAAGTTCCCTATTCGATAACGTGTCAAGAGCACAGGTGTGGCAGCAGTCTTATTTGTCAGCAAGTTCTTTACAATAGAAGAACGTGGATATATTTGTATATTTGTATTTCGTAATAAAAATATGACGTAACTGATAAACTGATTAATTAATTAATCTCTTGTTTTCCAAAAACACGTGGGCAAAGGCTTACATTACGACAGAGATACCAAAATCTTTACATAGTACTAAATTAAGTCGCTATCCGTTCCTATCTGTCTTTATACCTTCGGTCGCTTACCTACTCCTTTTTTTTATAAATTAGGAAGGCAAACAAGCAAGTGGGTCACCTGATGGTAAGTGATCACCACCGCCTATAGACACCCGCAACACCAAGAACATTGCAGATGCGTTGCCAACCTAGAGTCATTTCGACTCATAAAATTACAAAATATTTAAGTCATAACAGTTCAAATTTAAATTCTGATTTTCTTTACTGACGGATATATCGTGTAACATACATACACCAAAAAAAAACCAGTTGAATTGAAACTACTTATCTTCTTTTTTAGAAGTCAATTAAGAAAATAATAATTTTCCAAATCGGTCCAGCCATTTTCAAGTAATCGGGAACTCACAAAAAAAAGAGTTCCCGACAAATTGAGATCCTACTATTTAATTTTGAAGTCGATTAAAATAGGAAGACAGGGCAAGTTCTCTTTTGCCAGTAATATCTATGTATGTAAATTCTTTATTGTACAAAAAATACAAACCTGCCTGCCCTAAAAAATATCTAAATGACAGTGAAAACTGTATCAAATTCCGTTGCGTGGTTTAGCAGACGGCGACCGAAGATACACAATAAAAATTCAGGACAGACAGGAAAATAGCGACTTTACTTTATACTATGTAAAGATAAAGATAAAGAAAAGATACTTTAAACTATTAAAGATAAGGAAGTATTACCGACAGCCACTATAAATTCAAATCTTGCAAGTAAAGCTGGGGGCACATGAGCGTTAGCGCGCTATCGAGCGCAGGTGTGTACGCAGTCTAATACACCTCATGTTGTTGTGTGATAAACATGGATTGGTTTATGGATGTACTGGGCTTCGATGGTGGGTTCTCTTGTATTTTGAAGATCCATGTACTTTGATTATTCCCAAGAATTCCTTTGGTAGTACCTTCAAAGGAATGATTACGAGGCTATTTGCTGTTCTTTAACGGGAGATTAAGGGAATATTGTGCCTTTTTTCGCTATAGTTCATATCCATCAGATAAAGAAAAGATTCCAACTTTTTTCAAACTATTTGTTTTACAGGAAGCAGTGCGATATTTTGCACTAGTTCCTTTACGGGAGATGAAAGGAATATTATTAATTTGTTACTTTTTTTGCACTAGATGAAGGGAATATTGCGCAACTTCTCCAATTAGATCATTTACAGGAGATGAAGGACATTTTGCGTATTTTGTTTATATTTATCATTTACAGGAGACGAAGGGAATATTGTGAATTTTTTCTCACTAGTTCCATCCCGTTAATTGTTCATCTCAAGTTCACCAGGCTTTACATAGAATTGCTGAAATTCGCCGGACTAACAGACAAACTGACCGATAGAGTCGCACCATTAGGGTTCGTTTTAGCTTTTGGTAAGTACAGAACGAACCCTAAAAAAGGTATAAAAAATCTTCCAAACCCCAGGTGTGTGGGAACATTAATAATTACGATTCTTCGTGTTCCGTACTGAACTGTATTTATTTTCGATTACATTTGTGGTTTTCGTATTTGTATTGAGAATGACAAAGTAATCTTTATTTGCCGGCTTTTATTTTCTATTCTTTTCGTGTTATTTTATGTTCTACTTCTAGACAAGGAGATATAGATATAAAACTCTAGCGGATGCCCACGACTTCTTTCGCGTGGTATTAGTAGCCTATGTCCGTCAGGGATAGTGTAGCTTTCCATTAGTGAAAGATTTTTTGGAATCGGTTTAGTAGTTCTAGAGATTACCCCTACCACCCCCTACATACAAACAAACAAATAAACAAACAAAATTTACCTCTTTATTATATTAGTGCAGATTTTTATTATTATTATTATAATATATTAAATAAATAAATAAATATCTTGGGACAGTTAACACCAATTGACTTAGTCCCAAAGTAAGCAACTAAAGCTGCTTGTGTTATGGGTACTGGACAACGGATCTACATACTTATATAGATAAATATATACTTAAATACATATAACATCCACGACTCGGACACAAACATTCGCATTCATCATACAAACATTTGCCCCTCCCGGGAATCGAACCCGGTACCTCAAGCTTCATAGTCAGGGTCACTAACCACTAGGCTATCCGGCCGTCATATTATAACTATAATTATATCACCTGATGGTCACCTGATGGTAAGTGATCACCATCACCTATAGACACCCGCGACATCAAGAGGATTGCAGATGCGTTGCCAACACAGAGGGCTAAGATGGAATAGAATAGAATAGAATAGAATAGTTATTTATTGTCACACACATAATGTACAGACAAAATAAAAACCAGACTTATATAACTACATTATTCCTAATTTTTAACAATAATACTTATATATAATCTACAATTACCAGAAAAAGTGTCTGTGGCACATGCTGTGACAATGGGAGTGTGCTCAGCGTGTGCTGTGCGCTCGAGCTCCGTTGGAGTCTGGCTGCCACAGCGCTGATTTTCAGCACACCCCAATTCTCAGTGCGGCTTAACAAATTGGCGGGTATAATGTAGAAAGAAACTTAAACATCATTTAGTTCAGTTTGTCTCCCCAAATAACGTAAACTAAATAAAATAAAGTAAATAAATATAGCCAAGTGCCAGAATTTCATTGGAAAAAAAAAGAAACATTATAAACATAAAGCATCAATATGGGTAGTATTGTGTAAGGTATGGTACGCTACCTAACTCTTAGGACAGTGCTTCAGACTTTAACTGCTTATTTAACAATAAAAGTCTCAGTTTAGATTTGACTGTTTTTTGGGACATATTTTTACGTAGTGGCGGAGGCAGGTCATTCCAGATTTTTGTCGCTGCGAATTTGAAGCCGCCCCTGTATCCGGCGGATTTGTGCTTGGGAATAAAGGCTTTATCTTATATATAAATACCTCTTGTGCCAGTCATTACCCCGGCTGTCTTGCTCTCCATGCCGGAACGCAACAGTGCAAGCACTACTGCTTAGCGGCAGGATTAGTAAGCAAGATGGTGGTAGCGATCAGGACGGACCTTTCACAAGGTCCTACCACCCACCGATTCTGAACGTCTGCGCTAATATGGAGTCTGAAAGATTTAGTCTGTAAGGATAGTTGACTATTTCTCTCCGACTGTGCTTGTTCTTGGATGTTATTGAACCCGAGTGTACAGCGGCGGGCAACACGGAGCTAAATGCAGGTGATTACAGGATGCGGCTGTAATGAGCCGATCGATTACAAAGCGCACACGCGCTGGGGCATTTGGTTAAAGAGTTTTTTAGCTATTAACTTTTATTTATCTACCTACACTTAACTATTTTGCGGGTGGTAGGACCTTGTGCAAGGTCCGTCCGGATCGCTACCACCATCTTGCTCGCTAATTCTGCCGCTAAGCAGCAGTGCTTGCACTGTTGTCTTCCGGCGTGGAGAGCAAGACAGCCGGTGTAATTACTGGCGCAAGAGGTATTCTATCTTAGCCCCTTGGGTTGGCAACGCATCTGCAATCTCTTTGGTGTTGCGCATGTCTATAGGCGGTGGTGATCACTCACATTAGTTGGCCCACTTGCTTGTTTGTTAAAAATTGTTCTGGTTTTCCTCTTGTTGAAATTATTTAAAAGTTCAAGTAATAGTGATGTTTGAAGTTATGCATCAAGACATACAAAATTGGTATACATAATACCAAATGCCAAATAGAAAACTACGACGAGTATTGCTTGGAGAGATAATTACGAAGTAACTATTTGAGAGAGAGTTTCTTACGGTTTAACCTCCTTATTCATAAACGCTTCGTAAACGTTTGTTAGTTAACATTTTTTATTTCTTTATCTGTCATTATCAGTGACGATTGCCCTCAAATAAACGGACAAAACATTTGTTAGCTTAAAAATATTGTTAAGTTTTTATGAATAAGGCTTTAACTTTAGGTGGCCAGTGTGCAGCGCTTAGTTAATTTACACGCTCGAGTCTTTCGCATGAAATGCACAGAGGGGCTATTCTCAGTTTATGCGAGAAGCATCTCGCATGAAAATAACTGTCAATTCCCTTGGAAATCTGTCACTTTTTGACGGATCTCGCACGTGAGATGTATCTCGCATAAACCGAGAATAGAGGTCCAGCACACGGACGTTCTACTGCCAACTATAGGGTTGCCACCTCACTGACATAAAAAACTACTAAGGGTAATGTCACTGAAGAATTTCGACTTCGATGTCGAGTTTAGCTTACTGACCATCGCCGCCCGCGGGTGTGCTGGCAGGTGTGCATTGCTTGGTTTATTTACGTGCCCGTGTCTATCGCGTGTAATGCACAGCACACGGACGGTCTACTGCTAGCTTTATATGTAGGGTTGTCACCTCACTAATATAAATCTCTTCAAAATGTTAATTCGTCATCATCTCTCTAAGCAGAACTCCTCTTAGCTTTCTTCTGGACAGATTGTATGTATGTTAATTTCTGTATTTTATGTATAGTATACATATTATTTATATCTATGTTAGTAGAAGATCCGAACTTACATCGACCTTCACCGAGCTGATAATAGAATGAAACATATTTTATAACAAATATAGTATATTAGAAAATACATATATTAAAAATGGGTTGCCTAACAACAAAGCTTAACATCTGTTAAGTTGTATTTTTGTGGCAGCCCTAGGTGTTAAGCTATGCGTGTGGTTATTTCGGCTGCGGCTATGATTAGGGGATGATTTAGTTCACGTCCGTTCCAACGATAGCCCAATAGAGAGCCATTTAAAGGGTTAACTGTAATGTACCTAAAACTGTATAAATAAATTAAAGTGCTATGTAATGACAACACAAAGAAAAATTAGGATAATGGGAGGACTTGAACCTGCAACATCAGCATTCCCGCCTTGGGTTTGCCAGTTTCGCCGCATTATTTGAATGTTGTAAACATTTAAAATAAAAATCGAAAGAAATTTCGGTTACAAAATTAATAACAAAAACGGCGCCATCTCTCGTCAGCTGACGGTAGCTGTAAAGGTACCCAGTTGAATATGATAACTTGTTAAAAAGTTTCATATAGATGACACCGAGGGTAGTTGTACCCTTAAAATCAATAATGTAATGACCGTAAGACGAAGCACATTGAAAAATTCGCTGGGTATGGCAGCGATAATGTGGCAAGGCAAAACTGGCAAACGCAAGGCACGGAATGCTGATGTAGCAGGTTCAAGCCCTGCCATTATCCTATTTTTTCTTTGTGTTGTCATTACATAGCATTTTAATTTAATAATTTGAATGTTGTAATCATTAAAAATAAAAATCGAAAGAATTTTCGGTTGCAAAATTAATAACAAAAACGGCGCCATCTCTCGTCAGCTGACGGTAGCTGTAAAGGTACCCAGTTCCCAAATCATTGCCATAGGTTAAGGTAGTTAAGGTTTAGGAGTGAAAAACGTTATCGCCGTTTGTATAGCGAGCGTTTTTTCGGGCTGGGTCCACACTCCTCTTAAGCGTTCTTGGCGTCCAAAGGTTTAATCGACTCGGTATCAGTGATGCAATGCTGAGCAATATTTGATGTGTGCGCCGGAAGTTAATTATTGCTGGCAATTGCACCGGGCGGGCGACCCGGGCAAACGGCCGGCCGGCCACGGAACCCGCGGTACAATAAAACAAAGGCAAATAAGACGAGACGAGGCTAATAATGTTTATTAAAATCCTCATGGACAATAGTCTACAAAAGTTTCGTTTAAAAATAATCTATCTTACACAGGTACCTAAACGGTTTTGTCGCTTAAGAGCGACTTAGTAAACTTTTTTTACCATAAACAACAAAAGATCGAGTTCTCTGATTTTTTGTCGATAGAAAAATTTCAGTACCTATCTACATTCTACTATTTTTTTTTATGAAATAGTAAGGCAAACAAGCAAGTGGGTCATCTGATCACCATCGCCTATAGACACCCGCAACACCAAAGAGATTGCAGATGCGTTGCCAACCCAGATGGTTAAGATGGAAACCTCTTGTGCCAGTAATTGCACCGGCTGTCTTGCTCTCCACGCCGGAACACAACAGTGCAAGCCTGCTGCTTAGCGGCAGGATTAGCGAGCAAGATGGTGGTGGTAGCGATCCGGATGGACCTTGCACAAGGCCCTACCATAAAGACATACATCTTTACATAGTATAAAGTAAAATCGCTATGCGTTCCTGTCTGTCCCAAATCCTTATAGTGTATGTTCGTCCGCCTTCTCCTTCTGAACCACGCAACGGATTTTGATACAGTTTTCATTGTCATTTAGAGAATTCTCACGGAAGGTTTTTATGTACATTACATCCCGAATTGTACCCATACGAAGCTGGAGCGGGTCGCTAGTAAATATTAAAGTAAAGATGTGTGGATATTTATTCATCAATATTCAAATAAAGGATCGTTTTGCTTACCAACGGTAACGCAACCATTTTGACACATTTTCTATGGGTCTGTCTATTTTGACACATTATCTGTCAAAGTGAAACGGCTTCTAAGTAATCCGTTGCTTGAACATAGTAACATAACGCAACATTACATAAAATTTTAAAGTCAGAAAGCAAATCTTTTAGAGTAAACATTAAATACATTATCTACACATATATCATAAATGCTCTATAATGCGTTCAGAAACCGTAGGTAATGACCAGCATTATAACAACCAATATTATTGTGAGAATTTTTCTAATTTGTTTCTATGTTTGTTCAAATTCATTTTTTATTACATTATTTTAATGTGACAGTCTATAGATATTTAATAGGTACCTAAAACTAGTAGCTAGTAGCAATGCAGGTCATTGCTCTATGGCTTCTGAACCCATCATAGAGTAGGTACGTATGATATGTGTGTAGATAAAGTAATGTATGCAACTGTACATAATTAGGTCTTAAAACACTCGTGTGATCCTATTATGAAACTCGCTAACGCTCGTTTCATAAAACCACACTCGTGTTTTAAGACCCCTCATTATGCAACAGTTGCATAAAATACTATTTTATCCCATAAAATGCATGAAAAAGTCGCAAGAGACAACCTAAGGGCGAACCACACCGGTCGCGTACACGTCGCGTATGCCACACGGCTCTAACTATTCGTACGAAGCTATAACACGACGTCTACACAAGTACACAAGCGGTGTTGCCTGGCCCTTAGTTTTTGCTCTGATTTTTTACCCAAACGTGTTCGCTCGTTTTATGGCTCCAAACTAAAATTAAAACTACATTTGTATTCAAGGGCTAAACGTAAAGTTTTACAGCCACAGCCAATGTAAATCAATTCAAGGAAGTTCGCCCCGTAAACCGACGAAATAAACAAAACGAATCAAGGTCGGCCGGTCGATATAACCGAGGTTGGGATTGGGTGAGATGAACTGAACCGGGTAAGTTAAATTTGGTGAAAACATTGCAGGCTTTGTACGGACAGAGTTCGTGGTTATACCTTATACCGCTTTTTTTAAGATTAATGAAGTTGTAAACAGTCTTGGTAAGTTTTTCTTCGCGAAAGTGCAACAATAAAATATCTACAAATAAATATTCCTGGATAATTCACACCAATTGACCTAGTCCCAAACTAAGCAAAGCTTGTGCTATGGGTACTAGACAACTGATATACTTACTTATATAGATAAATATATACTTAAATACATATAACATCCACGACTCGGACACAAACATTCGAATTCATCATACAAACATTTGCCCCTCCCGGGAATCGAACCCGGTACCTCAAGCTTCATAGTCAGGGTCACTAACCACTAGGCTATCCGGCCGTCATATTATAACTATAATTATATCACCTGATGGTCACCTGATGGTAAGTGATGCCTATTTCAAATAGATCATACTGCAATAACAGCGTGATTTCTTTGTAATATCCTTGTAAGCTTTAATTTATTTTTAATAGCATTTTTGCAAAAAAAAGAATTACCTCAACTTACAGCCATAACTTTTTACTACGCTTTTATCGATAGTTGAAAAAAAAAACCGAAAACAAAGTTTTTCTTTTAACATTTTTGCGGGCGTCTATGGGCAGGGGATAGCATCAGGGGACCCTCTTGCTTGTTTGCCTTCCTTTTTTGGATAAAAAAACAAGTGAATTCTCGAGTCTATGGGCACCTTCAGAGGAGTGTGAACCCAGCGCTGTCCATAGAAACAGAGATAACGTTTACCACTCTCTAAACCTTAACCAAAAGCCATGATTTTTTTGTATGTTGTCTGTATGGTCCAGAACTAGGTTCGTGTGTTTTGATTTGTTAAATATTCTTAATAGTTTCAAAAATATTGACGCTTTTGTGTTTTGTATGAAACTCCTAAAATGCAGACATTGTCAAATCTATGAAGAATAAAAAAAAAAAGCAAAACATAAAAACCTACTTCTAAAGCATAATGACAACATACCAAAAAATCATTGCCATAGGTTAAGGTTTAGAGGGTGGAAAACCTTATCACCGTTTGTATGGGGAGCGCGTTTTAGGGCTGGGTTCACACTCCTCTTAACCAGAACAGCTGCACAGGGAAATCGCCGCAAACAGAGTAAATTTCCGAGTCTACTAGCATTATACGAAATTTGGCAATAAACAATATTTATGGACGCACCTTTGCACTGCAATTACGAACTGGCGCGCCCCGGCAATTTATATGCAAAACGGGCTGAAACGTACCCGGATTTGGTAATTTACGATTGATTCTTTTACGTGGAAATTATGAGGTATTTTACGAACAGGACAGGTCAAGATGGATAACTCCTTCACGGAAAACCGGTCAAGAGCATGTCGGGCCACGATCAGTAGAGGGTTCTGTAGCCATTAAAAAGGATCAATACCATTATCACAGACTAAATAATAGTACTAACGTGCAGAAACAGTTCAGTGCAGTTCGTGCAATTCTCTTTCGACCACCATTAAACGAATTCCAACTTTATGATCAGGCACAAAAAGTTCGTATCACTTCATAAACATTCGCTAGGCGGCATACGTCAAAAGGAAGGCACCGCCCGCGCCCGCCCTCCACCCGCAATGCCCTGGCCCACAGCTAGGGTTGGGCTGCTTACTGTAATACTATCACAACGCGCGACACAAGAGTGAGCGGGCGCGCGCGCGGCAAGCCGGCAACCTACTGCGATTAACCTATGCCATAGGTCATGCGGCGAGCGCACCTACAGTGCGGAGTGGAATCACCCTGGTAAAGGATTCTGTAGCCATTAAAATGGATCAATACGATTATTTCAAGTTCAGGCAAATAAGCAAGTGGGTCACCTGATGGTAAGTGATCACCACCGCCTGTAAACACCCGCAACACCAAGGAGATTACGGATGTGTTGCCAACCCAGAGGGCAAAGATGGAATACCTCTCGTGCCAGTAATTTCATCTGATGTCTTGCTCTCCATGCCGGAACACAACAGTACAAATACTGCTGCTTATCGCCTGGATTTACGAGAGAGATGGTGGTAGCGATTGGGGCGGACCTTCCGCAAAGTTCGTTTATGATGTTCTCTTAAAAGGTATTTTGTGCTACCTTCGATAATTTTCGCTAGTTTTACGGGTGGTAGGACTTGTACAAGGTCCGTCCGGATCGCTACTACCAGCTTGCTAGCTAATTCAGCCGCAAAGCAGCAGCGCTTGCACTGCTGTGTTCTGACGTAAAGAGCTAGACAGCCGCTGAAATTACTGGCACAAGAGGTATTCCATCTTAGCCCTCGGGGTTTCAATGCATCTGCAGTCTCCTTGTTATTGCGGGTTCCTATGAGGGGTGATGATCACTAACCATCAGGTGACCTACTTCCTCGATTTCCTCTCTACTATATATATAAAAAAAGTATTGAACAAGCTGCTTAATCAGATCCGATTCCAATCGTCTATCATAAGAATATTCTTAGACTCGCCCCGCCTCGGCTTCGCTCGAGTCTAATTAAGATGAAATGCACATAACAGTCTTTATCTACACATATATCATAAATGCTCTAAAATGCGTTCAGAAACCGTAGGCAATGACCAGCATTATAACAGCCAATATTATTATGAGAATTTTTCTAATTTGTGTCTATATTTGTTCAAATTCATTTTTTATACATTATTTTAATGTGTACAGTCTATAGATATTTAATAGGTACCTAGCACTAGTAGCTAGTAGCCATGCAGGTCATTGCCCTATGGCTTCTGAACCCATCATAGAGTACTTATAATATGTGTGTAGATAAAGTAATGTATGCAACTGTACATAGTTAGGTCTTAAAACACTCGTGTGATCCTATTATGAAACTCGCTAACGCTCGTTTCATAAAACCACACTCGTGTTTTAAGACCCTTCATTATGCAACAGTTGCATAAAATACTATTGTTAAAAATACTCTAAATGACAGTGAAAACCGTATCAAAATCCGTTGCATAGTTTAGAAGGAGTAAGCGACCGAAAATATCAAGGCCAGGGACGAAAAGCGATATTGTTATATACTACGTAATAAACTATGTATGTACCTCTTTATTCATAAAAAGTTAACAATCTTTTTAAGCTAACAAATGTTCTGTTCCTTTCATTTGAGGACAAACGTCACAATGACAGATAAAGACATAAAACATGTTAACTAACAAAAGTTTACGAAGCGATTATGAATAAGGGGTAAGTTACCATTCAATAGCAATTCGCATTTTACGATACATTTAAGAATACCAATCCACGCGTAACGCCAGGCCGGTTGCCTAGTCAAATACATATCAACCTAAAATAACATCGGATACATTTTCCTTAATAGATTTCCAGCAATCTCCAAGAAGGCGAAAGATTATTTGGGTTGTATTGAAAAGGTCGTGTAAGAAAGGGCGGAGTTTTATTAGAGAGAAAGGCGTTACTCTGGATATACGGGACTGTAAAGATGTTCGAGATAAACATGTTTTTTCACTTACTAAATATAGCTAAATAAAACCGCAAAGCGTTTTGAATAAACAGAAGCGACTTGGTGCTTTTCATTTGATCATTTCATTGGTCGTATCTGTCTAACACTTGGATGAAGAAGTAAAGCATGGATATAGCCTCAGTACATGTTAAGCGTACACACTCAAAACTGTTACAGTTTTACCAAAAATATATTGTACAGTCAAGAAAATTGAAACACGTACCACCGTAGAACTTAGTCGAAGAGACATACGCATGGCATTTGTATGACAGAGCCTGGCGTTTAACGCGTCGCGTCATTGCGATAGGGTTTTAAGGCGGTACGTGAATAATAAAACACAATGTAACTCAAAAGCAATACATATTATAGTAAATATAACAAAAGCAATCTAAACAATCTTATTTACTATAATATGTATTGCTTGTGAGTTACATTGTGTTTTCATGGGATGGCCAAGTCAATCTATTATATTTAAACATAAAAGATTTTTTTATATTAATGTGGTCACTACAAGATGTAGTTAGATTAGCTAATTACGTAATAACTTAACACAGAAGGTCCCTTAAGTAGGGACTGAATAAGCCAACCGACCTGGTGTTACATGGATCTCACAACTTTTTACGGTAGAAGAATTGAGTTGCGAGACTTGGTTTTTTTTTACAAGTTTTGTTTTTGATGGTTAATAAGACTTGAACTTTTTTGAAGGCTCGAGTCTAATAAACAATATTCAGAGCTCAAGTCTTTGAGTTTCTTATAGAAAGACGGGTCATATTAAAAAGGCACTCCAGACTGAGTCGTTTTAAAAGGACTCAGGACTGAGCCGCTATGCAGCAGTGCTTGCACTTTTGTGTTCTGGCGTGGAGAGCAAGACAGCCGGTGAAATATCTGGCACAAGAGGTATTCCATCTTAGCCCTCTGGGTGGGCAACGCATCTGCAATCTCTTTGGTGTTGCGGGTGTATATATAGTGATCACTTATCATCAGGTGACCTACTTGCTTGTTTTGCCTTCCTATATCATAAATAAATATATAAATGGACAAACAGGCCGAGGATTCAAAGTTATAACCCTTTGCGGGCTTAGGGGGTTAAAAAACGGAGTCTATCGAATAAAACGGTTTTCCCATAAAATGCCGGCCATACGTTAGTCTGTGGTGGAAACGGAATGTATTCCAATCCTATGTAGATTCGCTAAATGCCAGCGGTTCGCCGAATCCCGCTGTTGGCCGAGGCTTTTTTCTTTTTCATTTCCTTCCAACAGTCGTACAAACAAATGCCTATTTGTGGGGGCCGAGTGCGAGCGATACACGCATAGACGATTTAAACCTTTTGACAGCCATTGTCTGAAATGTAAGACACACAATATCCAGCTCATTTAGCCACAGTCACTGACCTATAAATAATGGACTTCTAGTCAGCGTTTAAAAATGGCCTCAAAAGTCGAACTAAAAGTACAATAAATCGACAATCGCTCGCGCTGTCAGTCTACTATTATTTTGTTTAAAAACCTATTTGCAACGAAACTTAACAAATTATTATTTTATGCCGTTAGACGTAAAATTGTAAATCCAATGACTATAAATGGTAAACTAATAATTTGCATTTGTGACATTGGCGTCAACCTGTATTCTCATGTCGGGCCGTTTTTCTGCTGTCATTTAGTATGACACTGGACACAGAAGCGTATTTACCCTAGGGCCATCCAGACCATGGCCCGGAGCGCCAGGCTGCGAGGGGCGGCAGCCGCCCCTAAAATGAAATACTTTATCGTCATTTAATGGGGCGCCATAGCTAAATGGCCCGGGACGCCAAATCTTTAAATACGCCTCTGACTGGATATCCATGCATTATAATATCATTGGCCACAGTCTTATTTAAGACAAATGTCGTATAGTTTTTGTATAGATGGCGACACGGGCATGTCCGATGAAAATGTAGTCGGCGAAAATGTGTGAGTTTTGTAACATTCGTTAGAGTGCTGATTCTAAGTGAATGCTCAAGACTGAAATAAATGATTTTATTTATTATTTACTAGCGGACACTCGCGACTTCGTGCGTTTGGAATTAGCTATGCTCGTCAAGGATAGTTTGGCTTTCTGTCGGCGCCTTCATCTCTACTGACGCGTGAAGCCGCAGGACGTCTTGGCCCGCTCTCAGTCGGACCAGACCCCAACTCACAGGCCTTCAATTTCCTCCTACCAGTATATGATATTGAATTGCTTCACAGAACATAATGGGGCTCTCTACGTATGTCATGTATGAAATTGTGCAACGAACATACGTCATATTGATATATTGCTGTGTGTTCATGATAAATGTATGTGTGAGTTTGTTTGTCGACACGGCGGAGGCGGAATTTGATGCTACGTCAAGGATTATTATGGGATGACTTGACAGCTATGGTATGAGCAACAGTATTGTGTTTGTACGACACGATAGCCTAGTGGTTGGTGACTTGGCTACAAAACTTGAGGTCGTGGGTTCAGTTCCCACAAGGAGAAAATGATTAATAGATTCAGGCGTTACTTTGCGGAAGTCCATATCAACAAACTGGAACAAATTACCTTGCTACTTCGCGAAACCAGTGCCGGGCTCGTGCAAAACAGCTGCGTCTGTCCGACACATATATGTCCAAAATGTGGTGTAAGTATGTGGTGTGGTAATGTGGTGTGGTGGCGTGGTGTGGTGTGGTATATGGTGTGTAGTTGAGTCTGTGTGATATATGTTGTTTCGTGTGGAAGCGGAGGAGGGTGGGTTTTTGCATGAACATATATGTGTCGCACAGACGCAGCTATTTTGCACGAGCCCGGCACTGGTTTCGCGGAGTAGCAAGGTAATTTGTTCCAGTTTGTTAAGGAGAAAATGTTTATATGATGAATATGAATGTTTGTACCAGAAGTCGTGGCTGATATGTGTATTTAAGTCTATATTTATCTATTTATGTGTTTTTATCCATTGTCTAGTATCTTACTATGGATACTTTGCTTAGTTTAGGACTAGCTCAATTGGAGTTAATTGTCCAGAAATATTGATTTATTTCACTGTACTCAATGTTGACAGTCTTTGAATGCAAATCGCCCAATTTTTATGTTTAAGTCGTTTTTGTTTCATTTGAACATTCTAGCACTTACATTCTGCACCCAAACTCCACTCGAACTTCGGATTACAAACAGAAATACAAACGGACGGATGGACATTAACAAATTAAAGAGTTACTTGTTCCTACTGAATCCTAAGAATAATTGTATCAGCAGTTTCTTCCGACCGTTCAAATCTTGCTCAGAATCAACATAAAGTCAACAAACCAAGTTGCAGACGCATATTGCTTAGAAGCGATCGCTTTCAGATAACTTTCGAGTTTGAATACAAATTCTCCACGCACCGATTTAGAAAAGGAAAACAAATAAAGTTGCTCTAATCAATACACACCGACATATCCTCAGGGGAGAAGAGAAATAAACAATGTTTACTAATGTTATTTCTGATTTCAAATGAGGATTGTGATGCGTATGTCAGCGGTGTCTTACTTCTTTAATTATACATTTGGTAAAGATATTCTGAATAAATGCTAACATGCATCTAATAAGCAAACAATTTGAGCCAATGCAAGATTATTACATAAATAAGTTCCTGGCAAAACTTATGTAGCTGTTTTTAATTTTTAAGACCTTACTGTGTAAAATAGTATAAAATAGTTTTTACTTGCATATTTTTTTTTACTAAACACTTTTTCCTAATACAAATAGAAATAGAAATATTTATGTGGGACTGAGTGTAAAGGAGCGTGATATGACGTACGAAAGTGTAAGAGAGTTAGCATGAGGGTTGTATGAACTAGTGTGAAAGAGTCAGTAGATGAGAATGAAAAGAATTTGAATGTTTTAAATATAGAAGGGGTTCGAATTTGATGGACGAAGCGAGAAAGACGTGTTAATTTCTAATGATTTTTATTTTATATTAAAAGACGTTTTAACTTATAATCAAATGGTTTTTCTTCAAATTAACATCCTACATTTATTTGCCAGAATACTTGGATTGGGGTACAGGATGTTATCGTACAGTCTAGTGCAGCATTCAGTCGAAAAGAAGCGACATGCAAATTTTTGTTCGATTATGTTACATTAATTTATAAAGAACAATATCCAACACAAACACAGAAAACCATCAAATTCCATTTCATTGTCAATTAAGTTAAATATTATATTTATCAATTACAATTCAAAAAATCCTTAACGCTATAAAAGTAATGTTTCAATAGCCAATTTGTAACATCGTACAAAGTGTCCCTAACCTGTAGGTACAAAGTAATGCTAGACAGCATACGTTATGTTAGATTACTTTTTGCCTCTAATAAAGAAACATCTGTGTCGTAGCATTCCTGAGAAGTAGTTTGACGGTAGTGTTCATTCTTTGTTCGGTAATTCTCCAGCGTATTCACCGAATCTCATTACCGTTTAGCATCAATTTCTGCTAAAACTAGTATCAACTCAGACTACCACTTCTGTTCTTGTCTGAAGTCTATGTTTGTAAACTAGTATTTCAACAATTAATGATGGAACGGTGATGCGCAATGATGAAAACGCTAGAGAATTACTGTGTTCAGGCTAGGGACACGCAGTGCCGTAAATAGCCATTTCTGCGCCCTGTGTGATGTATTGAAATCGAGCACTAGGGGCGCAGCGGGAACTTATCAGGAGCAAACCGAAAAACTAATGCCCTGCCTGGTCTGGCCATTCTTGCGCCCTCCAGAGTCTACGCCCTGTGCCTGGGCACCGGTGGCACCGCCCTATTTACGGCACTGGGGACACGTATATAATTGTAGTAGGCATTAAGTATCTAGAGCGTGGGTAGCTACTAATCCCAATTTTTGAAGTCCGTCGCCCAAGACACAGTTGTAAGTAGAACATCAATTCCAAAGTTTGTGCCGCACAAAAGAATGATCAAAGACAAACAATTCTTAACTCGTCCCGAGTTGGAGCGAATTGATAAGCGAACGAAGTAACGGAAATAAATTATTGCTTCTAGACGCAAGTTTCGCAGGAATTATTGGTAGAGCGAACAAGATAGATTTTGGATTCAACTTGTGAAAGACGTTTTTTTATGACATAGGGAAGAAAATGAGTAAGTATGCGGTTAACTTGAAGGGGAGTGAGCATCGCTACCGTTTGAACTAGCAACCCCAGAGTCGTTGAGCTGTTGCCATTTTTAACCTTATTTGACATATCAAAAACGGTTACAAGTAAATGAGCTCTATTCTCATCTATACGCTATGCTAAGTATATGGGTGATTTATCTGGGGGCACGGTAGTGCCCCCGCCAAGTCGAGCAAAAAAAAGCGGCACGGCCGTACCATCCTTTTCTCGAAGCAGTTCAGGCCATTTTCGACCCCCCATAACTTGATTTTGGATTAAACTAGAACCCTGTATTTTGGATACATACATGGATCTCACAACTTTTTACGGTAGAAGAATTGAGTTGCGAGACTTGGTTTTTTTACAAGTTTTGTTTTTGATGGCATAGGTACTTATTTAATCTGTTACCTTTCGTCTTTTTTAAATAAAAAACAAAAATACATTAAAATAAAAATAAATACGAAAACTGACAGCAACAGGCTTCGTCAGTAGGTTTTAAAATTGGGATCCACATCAACATCAAGTTTCGTCTTTTTTTTCTAAATTGCAAGTAATTTTGATTCTGTGCTTGCAGTATCATCAAACCGCGATTAGAATATAATTGGAGAGTAACGTTAGCCCACTGTCATTTCATACATATAGGAATAAAGCTGAGGCTGAGTGTGCCCTTTGTTACCAGTCTTTGACTCAGATAATTTAACGGTTCTAGTCTTTGACAGTGACCAAAGTTGACGAGAAGACACTGAAAAATACGAGTAAAAACGAGATACAATGATGTCAATAACTGGTACAAACAATGTCCGTGTGTCAAACACTGGGACGGTCACGTTAATGATAGGTTACAAATGTTATAATAGAAGTGGTCACGTAACGTAACGCGGTGTTTTTGATGTCGCGACTGCACTCAACTAAATTTAAAAAGTAATTTTGAAAGGACTCTTCGGGGAAATTAAAGAGAATCTTCAAGAAAACACGAGTAAATTGAGGTCCAAGAAACGTTTCTGAAAGT
The DNA here is from genome assembly GCA_963691745.1 of Ditula angustiorana. Taxonomy (NCBI): domain Eukaryota; kingdom Metazoa; phylum Arthropoda; class Insecta; order Lepidoptera; family Tortricidae; genus Ditula; species Ditula angustiorana. The sequence continues at coordinate 1,854,248 of OY829490.1, forward strand.
TAAGCAGGTGGATTTCGTTATTTGTGATTAGAAAATTTTGATTAAATGCGGATATGAAAAATGGCGTTCTGCATAATTGGTGTGCCTTGGGAAACGTCTAGGTCCAGCGGCCCTAACATGACATCCCAGGTTTAGTTTAACCCCTCCCTGTGTCTCTGTCTAACTAGTGTCATAAGAAAGGGACGCGGATTGAGATAAATTAAACCTGGCCAGTCATGTTAGGGCCACAGCAGTAAGTTTTGCGGGTGTTAGGACCTCTTGATCGCTACCACCATTTTGCTCGCTAATCCTGCTGCTAAACAGCAGTGTTTTGTTGTGTTCCGGCGTGGAGAGCAAGACAGCCGGTACAATTACTGGCACAAGAGGTATTCCATCTTAACCCTCTGGGTTGGCAACGCATCTGCAATCTCCTTCGTGTTGCGGATGTCTATAGGCGGTGGTGATCACTTACCATCAGGTGACCCACTTGCTTGTTTTCCTTCCTATTCCATAAAAAAAATGGCGTTTGGCATAATTGGTGTGTCTTGGGAAAGGCCTAAGTCCAGCTGTGGACTGCTGTTGGCTGAGATGATGACGATGGTGAACTTTTGGAAGAGGATATCCAAACCTTTGATGACTAACTAAAGCGTGAAAGTGCAAGCGTAATAAAGGACCCGAAACTGTCTAAACTAAAAAAAAAAATACTCCTCGTTGAGTTTCTTGCTGGTGTCTTCTCATCAGAGGTTTTTTCCGAGCCGGTGGTTAATTTGATGACATCCATAAGTGCTTTCTGTAAGTCTAATCTAAATAACGATATTTTGACTTTGACCTTGAGTGTCAAAATGGTTACCTTTGATGTGCGTAAGATTATAAAACCTTTAAATTATTAAGAAAAACGTAGATTATACTACCTTAATGTACACTAAAAATAACTATTTTGTCTATTCATCTGTGTAAAAGGTGTCAATTGAAGAGGAGGTTTAGAGTATGTAGTCTTTAGAGATGCAACGGATATCCGGTTGCTATCCGGTATCCGGCCTATCCGGCCATTATTTTACTATCCGGCCGAATACCGGATAGTTGCGCACTATCCGGCCGAATACCGAATAGTGATTCTGTTTGGTATTTAACTTTGAAAAATGGTTAGTATAAAAGAAAACAACAACAAATTATCAATATTCGTATTAGTATTACCTTTAACGTACAATTTAATTAAACTTATCTATTCAGCAAAATAGGCGGGCGCACGTGTACTGCATACGAACGAAATAGTTCCGTACACTGACCTAATAAAACTCGTTTCTTGCTTAGAAAACGGTCCGCGCGAACCTTTAATACGTAACAGGTTGAAACCTGCACGACGCGCCCGCCGCCTAACTAAAATGTAGGTATCGTTTGGCCGGCCGAATATTCGGCGGCCGGTTACCGGATATTCGGCAGGTGATCAGGCCGAATATCCGGTATCCGGTATCCGGCCAAATAACTTTCCGTTGCATCTCTAGTAGTCTTCTCTTTTTGGTACTTTATATTGCCATTTAAAGTAAAGAGATCAGCTAATAAAATATCGCTTTCAATTTTAAAATTCTTTTAATACTTTCCTACTTCTATGCTTTATTCAGATTAAACTTACAGAAAGCACGTATGAATGACTGTCACGGACTAGTGACTGCTAGGTACGTACATGATATAATCAGCAACATCAAAATAATCATAATTGTAGATTAAATTATCCCTTACACTGATCAATGATTGAGACACATTGTCGTGTACGTAATCACCATAACAAGTAATTAGCTGATGACGAAATGATGATTTCCCCAACGTGCTGGAGCGATCACGCGCTCGAGCCGTCTGGCGCGGCCCAAGCGACGGCCGATTAGTAGCCTAGCAGGGAACGAATTTTAACACTGATGACGTCATCTTGCTTGCCGAATGACTTTTACAGCATGCTAAAAATCATGGCTATACGATAATATAGGTTAAGGTTTAGAGGGTGGAGAAATTTATCGCCGTTTGTATGGAGATCTGTGTACACAATAGTTTTAGTAAGTGTTCTAAACTATTTAGGGTTCTATTGTCTTTTTTACATGAGACAGTGTGTTTGCAAGTCAAAGTCAAAGTCAAAATATTTTTATTCAGATTAGGCTTACTGGTAGCACTTATGAATGTCATTTTACCACCGGTTCGGAAAAACCTCTGATGAGAAGATACCACCAAGAAACTCAACGAGGTGTAATTATTTAAATAAATCTAAATTACAATGTTATTTTACATTTTAAATTTAAAGTAAATATTTATGTGGGAATGCTAGCAACACTGTGAATGAACGGCTGATGTAAATGAGCTGACGGAATGACTGGAAGAGATCTTTGTGAATGAACGCGTATGACTGAGAGACTGGGAGTGCGTTGGGCGATTTGATAGCTGCTGTTTGTGTTTGTAGTTTTTCCGTAGTATTTTATTTTAATTAAACTTTTTTGATTTTTTTAAAGTTGTGTTTCCTTCACACGATCCCACATTAATGTAGGATAGTGCGTTAATTGAAACGCTTGTGAGAAGGTAGGAGAGGAGGGAGAGGAGAGAGAGAGGAGAGAGAGGAACATGGCGCCTAGACTAGACTGTATAACGGTGTGCGGTGTAGGTTTTGATTGAAATAAAACAGTACTAAGGCGTATTTTGTGTTTCCTTCCTTTGCCACAATCCCACATTAATAGTATTATACTATAATTTTATACTTACCTTTTTCTTGTAACTTGGGGCCGAAGCAAGCGGGCGGCAAAATGGCTGTTGCTGTATGCACAATATAAATTAATTTAAATTTATTCACGACCCGGTGCCCGTACTAAGAAAAATATTTAAAAATCCCTCTGAAATGCTGTTACGGTTCGCAACGCTACTTTGAGCTGGACGATTTTTTGGAGCGATTTCAAACGAAATGTTGGTGAAATATCCATTTCATTACTCACGTATGCCTTATTTGACAGATAAATATTAAAAAGGTTACTGAGTTTGTCAGGTACATTGCTATGTTAGCACGTGGGTGGTAAATTTTAAATATACGTTTTTGTTAATTATTTTTATTATATGACTTTTTTTATAAAATACGAAGGCAAACAAGCAACTGAGTAACCTGATCGTATATGATCACCACCGCCTACAGACACCCGCAAAGTCAAAGAGAGTGCAGAAGCGTTGCCAACCCAGAGGGCTAAAACGGAATACCTCTTGTGCCAGTAATTGCACCGGCTGTCTTGCTCTCCACGCCGGAACACAACAGTGCAAGCACTGTTGCTTAGCGAGCATCTGCACTCTCTTTGTTGTTGCAGGTGTCTATAGGCGGTGGTGATCACTTACCATCAGGTGACCCACTTGCTTGTTTGCCGTCCTATGTTGTATAAAAAAAATCCGTTGTAGAGTAGACATTAATTTAAGCTTATTTGGTAGTAATATCATTATACAGTGGTACGGAACCCTTCATGTGCGAGCCCGTCTGACACTTAGCCGGTTTTATTTTTTGAAATTTCACTGTCCTGTGGTATTGGAGTTTACGGAAGAATTTTCATCAATATGATTACAATAGTTTACGAGAGAAATGGTTGTAATATACTCCGAATAGGCCGACGAACAGTGTACCAAACATCTTTTCGACATGCCGTAACTCAGTGCTTCTCTCTCCCACTGGGTTACTTAGAAAGAGTCGGACTAAGCTACGTATCGTGATAGGTACGGCGTGACGAAAAGATTTATAAATGATCGGGGCCCAATATCATAAACGCGACAGGCGACAGGTGGCAGTAACAATTCGCCGTACATGACTGTGTCGATACGTAACGCTACTGACTTACAGACCTAACATCATAGTGGACAAGCAATGTTTAACAAATTGTCACTGTCACCTGTCGCCTGTCGCGTTTATGAAATTGGGCCCAGGACGAAATTGTAAGGGCTTCGTGCCATTGGGTACGGAACCCTAAAACCAGTGAATTATTTTCGTTGGCGAGAAAAACTCTCCTTCAAAACACATGTTATCCTTGTAATTAACTTAGACGCGGTAATTATAAGGCGCGGTGAATTCCAAAGTTGGCCATTTTTAATTCCTCACGTTTCTCTCCACGCGGTTGTTAACGAAGCGAATGAGTTTAATTAAACTGAAGAAAAAAGTAGGGAAAGGATAAATTGCGCTTTTTTGTTCGAGCAGCTTTATTAGTGCGTTGACAAATGCCTGAGAATGTTTGCTGTTTCTTTTGTTTTTGAAGGAGGAAGGCTGCCCAGGGCCGAGACGTCTACAGGGCTCAACAATATAAAAGACTCTATACGGGCTAACGGGCCGGAGAAAAAGTTATCAGCTTATAAATAAGTAGTGGTTGCCCGCGGTTTCGTTCGCGTGGAACTAGCCTATGTCCGTCAGGGATAGTGTAGCTTTTTACTAGTGAAATATTTTTTGGAATGAGTTCAATAGTTCCGAAGCTTAGAAAAAAATTTATAATATTAGTGTAGATTTTCCGGGTTTTTTTTTTTGTAAATATTTTTTTGTTTTGTCTTGTGCCTTAAAATGTGTTTTCATTTTTCTTTTATTTTATTTTTAATTATCGACCTAAAAATGTTTTGCTTTCACGTCAGAACACAACAATCTAAACACTGCTCGGCGGTTGGATTAGCGAGCAAGATGGTGGCAGCGATCAGGACGGACCTTACATAAGAATCGAATAGAACCATTTTTTTCAGGCTGTATAGGCCCATAGAAAAAATACCTTAAAGACTAACATATGTAATTATTCATACGACCAAAACATAAAAATAATAAAATTAGCAAGTTACTTCGGCGACGTGTGACCTAGTTTCGGGGTGTCTAGCAACCGTCCGCGAAAACGACGGAAAGCGACTCCTTTCGGCCAGAATTCCTGCTTCATGAAAGTCGACAGATGATCGGTCGGCACCCGCACCATGAAGGACGTAACGTTGTGGCACAGAATAAATAATAGTTCAGAAACTTCTCTTTTACGACCGTGATTGAACGAATTCCGACTTTATTAACAGGCTCAAAAAGTTCGTATTACTTCATACATCAGGCGGCGTGAGTCAAAAGGAACGCGTTGCCCGCGCCCGCCTTCCCCCCGCTACACCCGGCGACACCTAGGGTTGCGCAGCATTCGTTTTCAATTACGCAAACACAGCGGGGGCGAGCGAGCGAGCGCGCTGCAAGCCGACAGCCTACTGCGATTTGCCTATACCATAGGCAAGGCGGTCAAGCGTACTTACAGTGCGGAGTGGAACCCCCCTGGTTGTGGCGTCTGTGAGTGGTGGTCCTACCACCCGCCGCCACACACGCCATACGTCTTCAGTTTAGATAAGATAGAGTCTCTACGCTAAGATTCAAGAGCCTCAGTGTAGAGCGAGGTCCCTGGGGACTAATTTGCATGAAATTTTGGTTAGTTTGTAACGGTCTGGCTTTGAGTTCAGCAGCCCGTCACGTTCACAAATATATTTTATACTGAAGTATTAATAAATCAATTATATTATCTCTTGAGATATGGCCCGCCACAATATATGCACCGGTAATACTACTTAGAATCCCCTTCGTAGGGAAACCTTTAACAGATATAATACAAACTACTCGCACAGTAAGCACCTATAAGGCATCTACCTTAAGATATTTAACTACTTAAATGCTATCTATAACGTTAACAATTTGTCGCTGAGTGGCTAAATAAACATTAGGCAATTAGTCCGGCGCGGTCATTTCAGTACGAACAAAAGTCTGTAGGCATGACCATATAAGGAGGTAAACAAACCTGAAAATATGACCATATAAGGAGTCAGACTTGCTGGCGCCTACGAAGCTAATGTCCCTGAAGTAGCTAGAGAAGCCAAAACGCAGACGCTAAAGTAGCTAAAGAAGCCAAAACGCAGACGCTAAAGAAGTTAAAGAAGCCAAAACGCAGACGCTAAAGTAGCTAAAGAAGCCAAAACGCAGACGCTAAAGAAGCTAAAGAAGCCAAAGGAGCTAAAACGCTGACGTCAAAGTAGCTAAAGAAGCCAAAACGCTGACGCTAATGCCCCTAAAGTAGCTTAAGAAGCCAAAACGCTGACGCTAAAGAAGTTAAAGAAGCCAAAACGCAGACGCTAAAGTAGCTAAAGAAGCCAAAACGCAGACGCTAAAGTAGCTAAAGAAGCCAAAACGCAGACGCTAAAGTAGCTAAAGAAGCCAAAACGCAGACGCTAAAGAAGTTAAAGAAGCCAAAGGAGCTAAAACGCCGACGTCAAAGTAGCTAAAGAAGCCAAAACGCTGACGCTAATGTCCCTAAAGTAGCTTAAGAAGCCAAAACGCTGACGCTAAAGAAGTTAAAGAAGCCAAAACGCAGACGCTAAAGTAGCTAAAGAAGCCAAAACGCAGACGCTAAAGTAGCTAAAGAAGCCAAAACGCAGACGCTAAAGTAGCTAACGAAGCCAAAACGCAGACGCTAAAGAAGTTAAAGAAGCCAAAGGAGCTAAAACGCCGACGTCAAAGTAGCTAAAGAAGCCAAAACGCTGACGCTAATGTCCCTAAAGTAGCTAAAGAAGCCAAAACGCAGACGCTAAAGAAGTTAAAGAAGCCAAAACGCTGACGCTAAAGAAGTTAAAGAAGCCAAAACGCAGACGCTAAAGAAGTTAAAGAAGCCAAAACGCAGACGCTAAAGAAGTTAAAGAAGCCAAAACGCAGACGCTAAAGTAGCTAAAGAAGCCAAAACGCAGACGCTAAAGAAGTTAAAGAAGCCAAAGGAGCTAAAACGCCGACGTCAAAGTAGCCAATGAAGCTAAAACGCTCTTCTGAGACTATATATAGACCTCAAAAGGGGGAGTAAAGGGATTGATTGGGCATTGATAGTTTGGTATTCACGCCGAAAGGACGTGCGGGGTCTGTTACTTACGTACTAAAGAGTCGTGTGGCTGGGCTTTTTACTGTTGTCTGGCGTACTGAGTAGACGTGCAGAGGATCTTTGATTGATTATTCATTATTTGGCATTCAAGCCGTGTGGACGTGTGTTACGTTATATACCATATTGAAGTACCATTATTATATTCATACCCGAATCGAACGAAACTGCGCTACGGTATTGGTGAGATCTTTCCTATTTAACTGTATTATTTGCTAAAACTAAAGTGTATTGTGTGTATTTCAGCGATCCTACAATTTGTTTCACTTGTTTGAATTTAACTTCAATTAGTGTTAAAGTAAATGTCTTGGCAAGATGAAACTTGCATTTTGCTGTTGCATTAGTGTTAACTTCATGGCTCGACCGGAGCGATCCTTTGGACGGATACCTAACATGGTGACAACGAAGTCCTCTGGATTTAGAATCCAAACGGTTGGATGCCCCAAAATGTGGCCTCTTTTGGGCATGGGTTTTCATTCATGATAAACTTTATTGATTATCATGTTTAATTTCCTGTGTGAGCTCGCCACACACGGGAATGTTGGTCCACTATGAGGATGTCTAGACAGTGAGGTTCTCATGTGGTCCAGCTTGCTGTGGACCGTACTGATCTATATATGTATATATTCACTCGTTTGTGTAGGGGTATCCAGGGGCCCTTCTTCTCTCCCAACCCTCTCGGTTGTGTGGGGGCCCAACCCAGACGTAACACCGGGATTTAGGTATAGGTCTATAGAGGTAGTCCCGAACCTCGCATCTTATAGGGTTTTAGAATAGATAGTAATCCATTCCTTGCATCGAGGATGGGTTAGAGTTAGGGGTTTATTCATTGCACTGAGAATAAACAACATTACACACACACACTAAATTTAAATGTGAGGCCAGTCCTCTAGATTTGTTAACACCTTAGCTTAATTTAGGGAAATAGGAACCTTCTCTAAGTGTAGGCATAGGGCGTAGGTTCGTCATTAAGCGGATGGAAATCCTAATTTCTTTTAGACATTTATTTCAGGTCTTAACTGTAATTACTTACCATAATTACCTTCAACTATTTACCATAATATATTTTATCTTGTGTGAGCAATTCTAGCCTAAGATGGGATTTTATTGGTTGATTCTGTAGCATGAACAATGTGCTATTTTACAGTAAAAATACCTTATACTACATTTGGTTGGAATTGTTAAGAAATAAAACAAAACCATCCCATATATTTGTTCTTTCCTAGCGAAGCAAAGCAAGCTTAGTATTCCTACTACCAAACGGAGGGGAGTCCTATATTAAGGTCTGACCAAATACATTCATTATCAATCAGATATCCTTCACTACTGTCAAAATATGACTTTGTTCAAGCTATAGAAAACATAGACTTGATGTATACTGTTTTTGGTAGATGAAAACCCTACCTTGGCTAGAAAACTTATACTTTACCTAGTGAAAGTAATATTATGGTTTAAATAACATAAACTATTTAATGTCTACAGGACTAAACTTTATTATAAAGTACTTATAATCAAATGAAGTATCAACAGCATACTTACTTTCATCGTACTTACTGTTTCAATAATACTATTGACTTTAACCTAGAACTTGATATTATAATGTTAATTCACTATAAGAACAAAGATTCTTATTATACTTGCTTTAGATTGATAAAGTCAAATCTATTGAGTTTCTTGCGGCATTTCTTCTCAATAGACTCCCTTATGAAGTGCTGGTAATATTTGCTAACTACAGAGAGAGAAGCTAAATTACCTTATCCTATTTGAAATAATCAAGAATAAAATCTATGAAAGAAATACTTTTGCTTTATGCATTTCTATGAAATAATAATATTCTATAACTTTGTAATCAATACTGGGTTATAAAACTGTTCCATAAATATGGCAGAACCCAAGTCTCTCTCTCTTTAAATAATAATAAAAGTGGAGGAGAGACGAAGTAATGTGACGGTCTCACTGGAAGGTGCGGGGAGTGGGCACTTCCTTTACCACAAAAACATATTTGCTAATAAAATCACTAGAATTCATCATTATGATATCAAACATCTAATCAGCCTATTTCTATAATCTTTATAAATCAACCTCTAACTACGTATCTATCGACTGATGTTATTATTGAATCTATTTCACGCTCAACGCTTGTAAGCCTCAGCAATATTTAGACGTTACTTAAATAGGTAGATCATAAGATATTCTAAGATGTAGGATGTTCATCTGTAGCTTAATAGGTACCATTTTTACGCACTAAAAGGACCGAGGTTATTTACGGATCACAACGAAGGGTTATCACCACTAGACGAATCACTGGCCAAATCTTCAATCATCAATCTTCAATTAAATCTTCAGTTAATTTTAAGTACTAGTTTTAAGCGATTAAATCAAACAAACTCCCCATACAAAATCTCCCAATTAGAATCTCCATATAAATTAAATAGTAAAACTAATTCAAATAAAATAAAAATAATTCCAAAAATAAAACAAGTCAAAAACAAAAAAAATAATATTTAAAAAAGAACGATTTAGGTTCCGGTACAATGTGGGTTGCCGTGACTAGGATATTTAGTGTTTATAATATTTAGGATAGCTTTTATTAAGTTTGTTTGATTTAATCTAGTGGTCGATTTATTCGGCCACAATTTGTTGTTTGTGAAATGGAAAGTGCATGAAAATGGTATTTCTAGGTAGAATATTAGGGAGAGAAATGAGTAAATTCAAAGTAGGAATTTATTCTTTAAACTTTTCACAGAAACCAAATTTCATTATAAATTTAGACACGTCACAGGTATTTATGAAGTTGTACTGGGTCACGCAACACTTCAAATTAAATTTTCACTTTCATTTTTCATCCTTTGCGTTACAATCACAATTATTAGGCATCTTGTTTGCGTAAAGTTCCGTGGGACATCCGTGGGTCATCTTGTGGGTCATGCTTGGGTCACCTGAAGCAAGCATTTTATACAGCAGAACTCTTGTTCTACAAAATTAACATTATTTGTCACGATGTTATAGCTATGTTTCTTCCATTCACTTAGCCTTGCTTCAGAAAAGCACTGTATTTACTTCTGTTAGTAATTTCACTAAAATTAATTACATTAATAAGATTTTTCTCCATAGAAAACTGAATGCAGGTAGGCTATCAACAAGATACAAATAAGGCATAGATAAGATAGCGGGTAAACGAATAAGCATTCATTTAATCAGCCGTGTATAGACGCTTCATTCCATATGTAAAACGAACGTAAGCAAAATCTAATGTATTTCAATTTTTCAATGTTTATTGAAAAATTGAAATACATTAGACAGTATTGCACTCATTGAAGTTCGTGTCGTGTATAGAAATTATAGTATGTATCAGTATTTAAGCAAACTTAAAAATTAATTTTATGTTTTGTAAGGGCCGGTACAGACGACTGAACTAGACGGTCAGACGTGATTGTCGGGTCTTGCGTGTTGGACTCGACAAGTTGTTTCGTTTTATTCATGTTTGTCAAACAAATTGCGTATCTAATGGTCTAGTTTTACTTAATAAGTAGGCATGCGAATTTAACAAGCGTTTGTTAAATAGGTAGTATGTTCGTACGTGTGGCTGAAGTCTTAGTTGACGTAAACGTATCAACAACGTTGGGTTTCTCGATACATCTGGTCGTTTGAGGGAGTCTTTATTTCTGGGGCCCTAGTGAAAAGGGTGTTAAGTCTGAAATAGTCATTTTTCACTAGAGCCAAAAAACAACTGATTTTCGAAAAAAAAATATTACTTTTCAATGGAAAACGATAAGCAAGTACCAAAACTACCGTTGTAAATATGAGCTTTTCCCGCTAATAAGTATATATGTAGCATTGCCCTAATGTTGATAGTTTCTGAAATTGGATCAATAAAGAAGGGTACAAGTACTAAAAAGGAATAAATCGTTCATGTAAAAGGTTATGACTCCGAAACATACCTTTTTACACAGTATATTGTCTTTGTGTAAGGAGGCACCTCACTAATTTGATCGGCGAATATTTCTAAAAGTCGTCAAAAGTTTGGAACTTTGTCCATATAAACAATCATTTTTATGTAAATGAGAACACATTTAAACAAAGAAATATGTAGTTTTATGTAAATTTAGGACTTACACCTTTATTCACGTTCTTGTTCACTACGCTGTAATAGATAAAGTATTCTTGTATCCTTGCTAAATTGCCGATTCTTCTACTTATACCTTTTAGACTCGTAAACATAGTAAAGCAAATACAACTGATACATTTTATTCATGTTGAGATCTGGAGGAAGATACTTCAATGATGTTTGCGAACGACAGTATTGGCTTTCGTAGGCAGGAAAACTCAAAATATGCTGTTTAACTTCTTCAAGTCTTGGCTCACTTATCGATTTATACTCGTAGTTTGGTTTTTTGCCACGGCCTTGCTTAGATTCTTGATTGCAATTAATTTACTGCACGCAATTTGAATAAATTTATTTGTTTCGTTCAATCAGAGAATCTTAGCAAATTTTTAAAAATTTCACCTCTTAAATTTAAATCTTAAATTTAAATTATAGTAGTTAGAATGAAAACTTTCTTAAACTCTTGCCTTTAGGATTGTTTTCTTATTCAGTTTTTTTTAATCTTCTACTACTATAAGAGACTTCATGTATTCCACTCTTTTATCATATATTTTATCCCTAATCGCCAATAGTAATCAAACACCTTTTTCCTAAAATCTTCTGAGATCAGATCAACGCATTTTAGTCTGCATTGTTTTAATGATTTTTGAGACCTAGCGTCATTTGTTTTCCTTTTAATAATTCATAACTTTTTCCTGTATTCCTGCAGCGTTTTTTATTTTCTCTATATATTTTTCTCTCTTTTGTATTCGTTTTGTTTTCCTTTTTTTTCCACCTATAACTTCTTCTCTTTCCCAAAAGCTACATTCATTTTGTTCGTCATCTAAAGCTGCAATTATTATATTTTCTTCATTATTACTTTTATTTTTCTTTAGATAATCACTTGAACAGGATAAATCTGTATTTGGTATAAATTTGTCACTACTTCCATAACTAAAATCAATCATAGATTGAGCAGAATTACTATCATCGGTTACATCAATATTACGTGATGTTGTTGGCACTGGCTCATCGTTACAGGTTGGTGTTAGATTTGCAGCACTGGTACCATCAATACCGTAATTAGGTTCCAGCAGGGGTGGTTTATCTTGTTGTAGTAAGGGCAAAGTTTGATGTTGTGCAATACAAACGGTTGACGCTGTAGTAAAACTTTCTACTTCGTTTAACTCAACTCCGATTGACATCGATTCCTCAGTATAAATGCCGGTATTACTGACAGTAATGCATTGCAGCATTGCCGTTGCAAAACATTTATGGTGAAGAAAAACATCGCGAGGAAACCTGCATAAGCCGGCGAAGCAATTCAACGATGCGTCTGAAGTTACCAATCCATCTCATTGCGAGGAAAAGCCTGTGCCCAGCAGTAGGACGTATAGGTATTCTAAAGTATATTTTTCTATTTATGATACGTACGTATGGAACAAAAATTTACAAAGCTACACTACTATGACTATTTAGTCTGTCTATGTACTGTGAATAACAAAAAAGTCACGTAAATAGACACGTTATATGATGAACCAATAACAAGTATAATTGTAAATTTGTAAAATTTAATAGTTGTACCAAGTAAACGTTATAGCCTGCCCTGTTAAGTTTCGTAGACTTTAGTGATAAATAAACAATTATTTACTCTTGCAAATTGAATCTTCACGGTCTTTTTTTGTAAATTTTACCCGTGTAGGTATAGAAAACGTAATTCTACAATACTTTGTGCGTAAGGATATAATTACTATAAACTACTTTAAAAGTACATCAGTTTAAATTCAAATTAGGGGATAAAATTGTGTGAAAGGGTATAAGTCGTCGCTTTGGTAGCCAACCTCACCACTCCGCAGCACGACGTCAATTGTCGACCGGCTAAGCGGGAAGCGGTCTAGAGCGTTCCCCTCTCCCCTGTGTCTCTATTACGTGTAAATCATAATTGTACCCTATTTTACGAAACTAAAACCCTACACGCTTTTTATAATTACACCTGAACCCAGATACACTAACTATACTTCGTTTTAATAGTGTGTATAACAACATAACATCAGTTAAAAACAAAAATATTTAATAAAATATTGTGTAAAAAGTTACCACTCAACTAGCAATTTATTGCACGTTGTGAAAAATGAAATTTTTTCAAAAGTGAAAAACGTCATGTCACGACTTCTAGCGGTTATCACTTTTTTCTTGAAATAAATGGTATTTTAACTCGTTTTACCTCCTATAAATAAGAAAATAGCGACGTGAAAAAAAATACATCAAGTGTTATAACCTTCCGATGTGGTTTTTAGCTCTGACTTATATCCTTTTAACAAACAAAAGTCCATGTTTTAAAAGGATTATGTTATACCGTTGTACACCAACATATGCAGTTTTTTTTTCTGATTTCAACCATATATATAACTTAAAAACCGCCTATTTACACTTAACCCCCTTTTCACTAGGGCCCCAGATTTTATGTTGGTATTGGTACCTTTATTCATTCATAGTAAATTGTAGGTAGGAGTAAGATGGTTGTAGGAAAGTAAGATTGTAATGTTTGTATGTTGTAGGTATTGTATTGTTTGTTGCATCAATCTGAACTGAACAACAGAGATCGATCGTTCTCAGGTTCAGCTCATTGGAATCTATTATCGTTTTAATGAACAGGGCAGTTATATGTTTACAAAATTTTATGAAATAGATTTTGTTTAGACGAGTGGGGCGCAGACTTAGACAAAGCAACAGTTATAAAGTTTTATCAACGGGGGGTTGCTTTGTAATTTAGTAACATGCACAGATTCTATATCAGTTCCAAAGCACAGCTGCTAATTAATTAATTGCACTAAAGTGTAGGTTATATTATGTTAGGCGTGTAATTATGTAGGAAATGCTTCATTGTGTTCATCATCATCATATCGGTTAGGGGACGCCTGCTGCTGATCATGAGCTTTCGCGGGGATTGCTGTAGCAACCGGCTTTATGCTGCTCGCATCCAGCGACTGCGTTTACCTACTTAGTATAGTTGTTTATGTTTATCAATCGATTGCCTAAGAGTAAAATTACTATAGGTGTGACTTAGTTGCACCCTGGTCTTAAGACCCAGGGACAATATCAAAACTAGACTGACAAGGATTTGGTTGGTCGTTCGGTAACTTTTATCTAGCCGTTTATTAAAAGAGAGTATTTACTTAATCAACAAAATAAAGAGGCTAGGTAAATCTTATTTACATATGTTTGGTGAAAAGTCAGCAAAACCAAGAAAATGGGAATGTACCAACTGGTACAGGAGTAGTCTAAGTGAAAGAAGAAAAGTATGTTGTATGTGGAGTCTATTAACTAGATTACATTACATTCACAGAATGGGTATATGTATAACACCTAGTGAACTTGGTAGAAAGTTTCAAGATTTAATTAAGCAAACAGACTAAGTTAGCTAGGAATTTAAAAATAAGTAATTAAACTCTTAATTGTACATAAGCATTATCTAAAATTGAATAAAATTTAACTTTATCAAAATAGGATAAGTAAAATTGAAGAAAAGGGGGGTTGTATGTATGTAGTGCTATGTAGAATGAAAATTTAAGTTTCTGTCTGCCTGTCAAACTGGTAAATTATTATCGGTTTCATTAAAATAGGGTAAGTAAAATTGAGAAAAAGGGGGGTTGCAATTTTACTTAAAATGAGAATACCTAAGGTTACGGGTTCTGTCTGTCCGTCAAACTAGTAACTACAGAATAATACTTTATTTTAAAATTATAGGGAATCTTTAGATAAGTATTATACGACTACTATAATGACTACTAAGATATTCTAAATTCCATTCTAAGATTACCAACATATTCTTTACAATATGTGCAATATATGATAACTTACAATGATGACTTACATAGGATAAAGTTTGAGATGTAAGCAATGGGAGGTTTTAGAATTGCAAATAGGTAGGTGTTGTTATTGTGAGCAGTGGTTCATTTCAAGATGAGCATGATTAAAAACCTCCGAGCATAATAAGTAGGAAAAAGAAAACTTACCTTTTATTTTGATAAAAGTAGTTCAAGTAGGAACAGAAAACTAGACTTGGAAGAGTCTTGTGAGGTCTTTGAGTGGAATGGTACTTTGCTCATAATTATAGTTTACTTCACCGATGTGTTGAAGGTTTCCTCACAATGTTTACTATCATAATGTGGCTCCGAGTGATTTTTAATGTCAGTATTATAATAAGACAATTATTAACAATGTACATACAATGTTGTAGGGTTCAGTTAGAATGAATAAGGAAACATAAATAGGTAAAGCATTTATTGTATAAGTTACCCTTAGTAAGCTAATTTCTCCAGTTTAAACAAAACCAAAGGAAAGGTATTACATAACTTCCCAAATCAGTAAGTTAAGCAAGAAAGTACAGGTCTCAGATTAGTTGAAAATACTTGGCTGCGCACTCCCTCGTACACTCATGTATGAAAAAAAAAAAAATACTTTTATAAATTATTGAAGGTTTTTCATTAGCTCATGTACAGTGATAGTTTTCACAAATCGATATAGAATAGGAGTAGTAGGTATAAAGCGAAGATATTAATAAATTTTAATTAACGAGTTACATTCGTCAAGTAATGGAATAGCAAGTATGAGTTACGCACCTATGTCAAATTATGTCTATCAAATTAGTAACATTCATAGTCAAAAACCCAAAGGCAACACACTTATAATTTAGACATATCACTTTAGGTTAGTGCGTAGTGTAATATAAAACATCGAGTACAAAGCATCAAACTTCTCCCATAGCATTGAAGAGACATCTCGGTAGCATTTGTAGCAATCACAGATATATTATTAGGTTCCGTTTTATTTCATAGACATCACATTGTAGCAGCAGGTTTAGATGTTGCAAAGCTTTTGTGCCTCCAGTAGTAGTAGAAATAGGTTCATAATCATTTTCATTAGGTAGAATGATCAACTATTTTCTTCAAACTCCTGAAACAAATAAGGGGCGTGATTAACTTAGTTTTAAGTAGGCTACATTATCGGAGAGTGTGTATTGCATATGATTTGATTGTTTAGTGAGTATAGGTTAAGGTTCACAATCACTAATGATATTGCATACTTAAGAAATAAGTGAATGGTAAAATACTTACAAATATTAAGGTACCTAGACTTGTAGGGATACTTTGGTTTTCTCACGGGGTTTTATACATAACGTATCCATTCCGTACATGTTTGATGATGGATAAACTGCACAAACGGCTTGTTATAGCGCGTCCATATTCAGTGGTTATAAGTAGGTATTCGGATAAACAAATTTAGCATTACGGCATAATTATGCTACGGCACATCGTAAAAGTAATTAATGACTTCTTCACCTTCTTAAATGGCTATAACTAATAATAACAAATGAAATCGAAATCAACAAAACGTTTAGGATGCTTGTCATTTTGACATTTTTATTTTTAACAAATTTATTATAGGTTTTCGATTTTTGCTCTCCTAGAAAGGCAAAGGGATTTCTAACCATACAGCCACGTTTGCTATGATATTTAATTTTAATTTTCAAATTCTTATTTTAAGTTTTAGCCTGGATACTAGATCTTTTAGCCAAGTCTCCTACCTAGACTGAGCTTTTTTGGTAAGTAGGAAAATTTTACCTTGACCTCGCAATTACTTGTGATATATAAATAAATAAATAAAAATACAAAAGCTATCGAATCGTATTACTAGTAGTAAATTTTATTAAGCCTCGTACCGTTTCGAAATAAATTTTGCCCGACTGCCGGTACAAGGTAGGGTTTTGTTTTATGTGCACCTATTAAGCTTTAGTTGAAAAAAAAGAGGTGATATGTTTTATTGTTTAGTAGAAACAATACGCATAGGTTAGGAACGAAATGCATATGCTATGCTAGGCTAGAGCCAGAAAGCGTTATGATGGACGAGAAGTTGTCTATTAAGATTAAAATAAGGTAAACGCCCCTTTTATTGGCATGTAAGGTAACAACCATTAGTATCTGGGTTTGAACTTTTTGGGTATATCCGACGCTGTTGCTAGTGCCGTCTATAGGATTGTACGCTACTATGGTATTTAAGCGGAAAAAAAAAAAATAACGCGGTCCGAGTGTTGCATTCGTTCTTTTACATGTTAATTAATTGTACCTAACCAATCAAAGTCAAGGTCGGGGTTTAAGGTCACCATGGTCTGAAGTTGGGTGGAAGGCTTCCACTGGAAGCAGACGGTTTTGCGATAAGAAATAGGATGAGTAGTTTTATAGGTATTGTCATAGTCATAAGTAAAGATAGATATTAATATCTTAGGTTCTAAAAACTAGTGTTAGTTACAAAGTTTTAGTAACTGAATTGTGCTAATTGTTTCGATTCCAATGTTATCATAAGTAATGATAGATCTTAACAATTTTAGGTTCTGTTTTCTAGGTTTTACATAGTCACTAATAACTAGATTGTGTAAATTGGTTCGATCCCAATGTTAAATTCTTGCTGCGTTATGTGTGTTGTATGCAAACTAGTTATGCTACAAAATCGATTACAAATACGTAGGCAAACAGAAATAGTGGTAGAAAGGCAAACTTATCAGTTCAAAAGGATGTCTTCTAGCTGACCTTTGAGACAGAGGATAATATATACGAAACGTACGTAACGTATTTACGAATTGGTTCGACCCCAATTTATAATTCCTGTTGTGTTTTGTGATAAGCACCTACAGCGAATTGGTTCGACCCCAATTTATAATTTATGTTGTGTTATTTGATAAGCACCTACAGCGAATTGGTTCGACCCCAATTTATAATTTATTTTGTTTTATTTGTGATAAGTACCTACTTACGAATTGGTTCGATCCCAATTTATAAATCATGTTGGGTTACTGTTTGATTTGGTCCCGGGTTTTAATTCTCATGCTGCTATTATGCAGCGATAGCAAGTGATTGGTTCGAATCCAATTTTTAGTTCATGGTGAATGATTTGTGTTAGGTATCAGCGAGTGGTTCGACCCAAGTTTTAGTTTATACTTGCTATTTATGTATGAAGTATTGGTTCGACTCCAATAACACTACTTTCGAAACATAGACCTCTTATAACTTTTAAGTTAATTAAACTTATTTTTAAGTAATTAAGCTGGTGTTAGAGGCCATTTCGGTACTCGACCGAAAGCGTTACCTATATCTTATTTATTTCGCTCTGAGAAAGGGTACTATGTACATAAGGATACTAACTACAAGGGTCAATAAAGACATGATATTTATAATATGGATCTGTTGATTAAACGACAGTACGTTAAAGAAAATCTAAAGGTGCGAAACATAATATATGATCTGGAACGTAAGAGAGAACAATGTTTAGGGTAATTAATTAAGTAATATAAGAAGCGGGGAGTGAATCTGTGATGACTTCATTCGTAAATTACGAAACAGGTACAATAACAGCAAGTACTTCGTGTTAATTCACACGTGTGAACAAAGCTCGAAGAAGGGGACAGTAGACTGGTACATAACAGTTTACAAAGTGGTCAATAGGTGGTCTTGTCTCGAGGTGCCATTTTCTTCCAGACAACCTTCAGAGAAAGATAGGTTAAGAACTAGCCAATTTGTACGATTGACAATATAAACTTATTTGAATAGATTTAAGCATACTTGAAATAGACATGCAATCAATATTTATAAATAAGAGGTACCTACTTGTTATAAACCGCTCGAGTTATTGCATTAAAATACGATAGCCAAAGCCAACGATTTTGTGAGTAGATAATTGATCGTCTTCATATTAAATATAATTACTCGTGATTTTCATACAAATAATACTAAAGGTCATCACATTGACGCTATAACATAAAACTATTTCTATGCGAAGTCAAGAATAAAATAAAGTAAAATTAAAAAAATAAAATTTACATCATGCGAGTTCTCTTTTAGCTTTGTCATGTAATCATAATGTTAAAATAAAATGAAACATTTTAAATTAGTACGTAGGCGAGATAGCATATAGTGTGACGATACATAATTATTATGTGATTGGGTTCTATAAAAGGGGGGTTGCGTCAATGTGGACGGGTTCCTGCACTGGTTGTCTAAGTTGTACTCAGTTGAATTGTTGGTGTGTTGGGATGGTTGTTCGACCGGAGGGCATTAATTATTTTAGAGAAATAATAGTTTTCATTTCTTGTTGTGCTGTTGACTTGCTTGCGTGGCGTGAAGAAAGATATTTGAATGCGGTTATGTGATACTTGCTTAAGATAGAAATAAATGGGAGTGTGTGAAGTAATTAATAGATGGCATTAGATAATTTTACGAGGGCTCTCGCATTTTTATAGCTCTGAAAGAAGTGAAGACGGTTTGTTGGCATTTGACTCCGAGGCACCACATCTGAATTCTTTGTGGGAATTGGTGTTAGGATCAGGTCAACTTTGACATTGTCAGCATTTTAGGCTGCCCACAGAGAATTCCTACTCCACATGATCATAGACCCCTGACTAAATATCTACTCCGTAAATAGAAATCTATAAGAGGGAGTTGTTCGAACGGTACCAGAATACTCAGCATTAGAGGTGTGTAACACATTTCAGATTTTATATTAAATCTGTATTTTACCAAATGCAACAGCTTTTTTCTTTAAAGATTTTCATTTGCGCACATTCTCCAAGAAAGTAGTGGTTATGATTTTGGAAAACAATATCGAATAGATATGTGGCCACCGGATAGGTATCTTTCGAGCTAGAAACGTTAAGCTAGTTTGAGAAAGGGATGTATTGGGGGATCCAATCTATAATCCATAAAAGCAATGCAGGATCGGGTTGGATAAACTGATGCATTACCATTAGGGTTGCGCTGCTTGAGAACCAGTGTCCCACACTTGAGCTAGAATCTCCTTGTGAAGACTGATGGTTATTCATGGCTGATCTATCATATTTTGGTATTGCAATTCGTTTTGTGATCACTATGGACTTGGTATAAAAACACACTACATGTAAATCTTGGGGTAAAATGTCAATAAATTGAAGTTATACATATGTAGAGAAATTCTAACAAACAAATGAAGATTTCTTTATGTATATTTGTGAACATTGAGATTTAGAAAATGTACTCCGGTTGAATAGTATTCTGAACACCTGCGTAACATTTTGGGGGTTGGCTGTAACGGTCTGGCTTTGAGTTCAGCAGCCCGTCACGTTCACAAATATATTTTATACTGAAGTATTAATAAATCAATTATATTATCTCTTGAGATATGGCCCGCCACAATATATGCACCGGTAATACTACTTAGAATCCCCTTCGTAGGGAAACCTTTAACAGATATAATACAAACTACTCGCACAGTAAGCACCTATAAGGCATCTACCTTAAGATATTTAACTACTTAAATGCTATCTATAACGTTAACAATTTGTCGCTGAGTGGCTAAATAAACATTAGGCAATTAGTCCGGCGCGGTCATTTCAGTACGAACAAAAGTCTGTAGGCATGACCATATAAGGAGGTAAACAAACCTGAAAATATGACCATATAAGGAGTCAGACTTGCTGGCGCCTACGAAGCTAATGTCCCTGAAGTAGCTAGAGAAGCCAAAACGCAGACGCTAAAGTAGCTAAAGAAGCCAAAACGCAGACGCTAAAGAAGTTAAAGAAGCCAAAACGCAGACGCTAAAGTAGCTAAAGAAGCCAAAACGCAGACGCTAAAGAAGCTAAAGAAGCCAAAGGAGCTAAAACGCTGACGTCAAAGTAGCTAAAGAAGCCAAAACGCTGACGCTAATGCCCCTAAAGTAGCTTAAGAAGCCAAAACGCTGACGCTAAAGAAGTTAAAGAAGCCAAAACGCAGACGCTAAAGTAGCTAAAGAAGCCAAAACGCAGACGCTAAAGTAGCTAAAGAAGCCAAAACGCAGACGCTAAAGTAGCTAAAGAAGCCAAAACGCAGACGCTAAAGAAGTTAAAGAAGCCAAAGGAGCTAAAACGCCGACGTCAAAGTAGCTAAAGAAGCCAAAACGCTGACGCTAATGTCCCTAAAGTAGCTTAAGAAGCCAAAACGCTGACGCTAAAGAAGTTAAAGAAGCCAAAACGCAGACG
Organism: Ditula angustiorana; assembly: GCA_963691745.1. Taxonomy (NCBI): domain Eukaryota; kingdom Metazoa; phylum Arthropoda; class Insecta; order Lepidoptera; family Tortricidae; genus Ditula; species Ditula angustiorana. Next base: position 1,875,267 of record OY829490.1, read on the forward strand.
CTAAAGTAGCTAAAGAAGCCAAAACGCAGACGCTAAAGTAGCTAAAGAAGCCAAAACGCAGACGCTAAAGTAGCTAACGAAGCCAAAACGCAGACGCTAAAGAAGTTAAAGAAGCCAAAGGAGCTAAAACGCCGACGTCAAAGTAGCTAAAGAAGCCAAAACGCTGACGCTAATGTCCCTAAAGTAGCTAAAGAAGCCAAAACGCAGACGCTAAAGAAGTTAAAGAAGCCAAAACGCTGACGCTAAAGAAGTTAAAGAAGCCAAAACGCAGACGCTAAAGAAGTTAAAGAAGCCAAAACGCAGACGCTAAAGAAGTTAAAGAAGCCAAAACGCAGACGCTAAAGTAGCTAAAGAAGCCAAAACGCAGACGCTAAAGAAGTTAAAGAAGCCAAAGGAGCTAAAACGCCGACGTCAAAGTAGCCAATGAAGCTAAAACGCTCTTCTGAGACTATATATAGACCTCAAAAGGGGGAGTAAAGGGATTGATTGGGCATTGATAGTTTGGTATTCACGCCGAAAGGACGTGCGGGGTCTGTTACTTACGTACTAAAGAGTCGTGTGGCTGGGCTTTTTACTGTTGTCTGGCGTACTGAGTAGACGTGCAGAGGATCTTTGATTGATTATTCATTATTTGGCATTCAAGCCGTGTGGACGTGTGTTACGTTATATACCATATTGAAGTACCATTATTATATTCATACCCGAATCGAACGAAACTGCGCTACGGTATTGGTGAGATCTTTCCTATTTAACTGTATTATTTGCTAAAACTAAAGTGTATTGTGTGTATTTCAGCGATCCTACAATTTGTTTCACTTGTTTGAATTTAACTTCAATTAGTGTTAAAGTAAATGTCTTGGCAAGATGAAACTTGCATTTTGCTGTTGCATTAGTGTTAACTTCATGGCTCGACCGGAGCGATCCTTTGGACGGATACCTAACATGGTGACAACGAAGTCCTCTGGATTTAGAATCCAAACGGTTGGATGCCCCAAAATGTGGCCTCTTTTGGGCATGGGTTTTCATTCATGATAAACTTTATTGATTATCATGTTTAATTTCCTGTGTGAGCTCGCCACACACGGGAATGTTGGTCCACTATGAGGATGTCTAGACAGTGAGGTTCTCATGTGGTCCAGCTTGCTGTGGACCGTACTGATCTATATATGTATATATTCACTCGTTTGTGTAGGGGTATCCAGGGGCCCTTCTTCTCTCCCAACCCTCTCGGTTGTGTGGGGGCCCAACCCAGACGTAACACCGGGATTTAGGTATAGGTCTATAGAGGTAGTCCCGAACCTCGCATCTTATAGGGTTTTAGAATAGATAGTAATCCATTCCTTGCATCGAGGATGGGTTAGAGTTAGGGGTTTATTCATTGCACTGAGAATAAACAACATTACACACACACACTAAATTTAAATGTGAGGCCAGTCCTCTAGATTTGTTAACACCTTAGCTTAATTTAGGGAAATAGGAACCTTCTCTAAGTGTAGGCATAGGGCGTAGGTTCGTCATTAAGCGGATGGAAATCCTAATTTCTTTTAGACATTTATTTCAGGTCTTAACTGTAATTACTTACCATAATTACCTTCAACTATTTACCATAATATATTTTATCTTGTGTGAGCAATTCTAGCCTAAGATGGGATTTTATTGGTTGATTCTGTAGCATGAACAATGTGCTATTTTACAGTAAAAATACCTTATACTACATTTGGTTGGAATTGTTAAGAAATAAAACAAAACCATCCCATATATTTGTTCTTTCCTAGCGAAGCAAAGCAAGCTTAGTATTCCTACTACCAAACGGAGGGGAGTCCTATATTAAGGTCTGACCAAATACATTCATTATCAATCAGATATCCTTCACTACTGTCAAAATATGACTTTGTTCAAGCTATAGAAAACATAGACTTGATGTATACTGTTTTTGGTAGATGAAAACCCTACCTTGGCTAGAAAACTTATACTTTACCTAGTGAAAGTAATATTATGGTTTAAATAACATAAACTATTTAATGTCTACAGGACTAAACTTTATTATAAAGTACTTATAATCAAATGAAGTATCAACAGCATACTTACTTTCATCGTACTTACTGTTTCAATAATACTATTGACTTTAACCTAGAACTTGATATTATAATGTTAATTCACTATAAGAACAAAGATTCTTATTATACTTGCTTTAGATTGATAAAGTCAAATCTATTGAGTTTCTTGCGGCATTTCTTCTCAATAGACTCCCTTATGAAGTGCTGGTAATATTTGCTAACTACAGAGAGAGAAGCTAAATTACCTTATCCTATTTGAAATAATCAAGAATAAAATCTATGAAAGAAATACTTTTGCTTTATGCATTTCTATGAAATAATAATATTCTATAACTTTGTAATCAATACTGGGTTATAAAACTGTTCCATAAATATGGCAGAACCCAAGTCTCTCTCTCTTTAAATAATAATAAAAGTGGAGGAGAGACGAAGTAATGTGACGGTCTCACTGGAAGGTGCGGGGAGTGGGCACTTCCTTTACCACAAAAACATATTTGCTAATAAAATCACTAGAATTCATCATTATGATTATCAAACATCTAATCAGCCTATTTCTATAATCTTTATAAATCAACCTCTAACTACGTATCTATCGACTGATGTTATTATTGAATCTATTTCACGCTCAACGCTTGTAAGCCTCAGCAATATTTAGACGTTACTTAAATAGGTAGATCATAAGATATTCTAAGATGTAGGATGTTCATCTGTAGCTTAATAGGTACCATTTTTACGCACTAAAAGGACCGAGGTTATTTACGGATCACAACGAAGGGTTATCACCACTAGACGAATCACTGGCCAAATCTTCAATCATCAATCTTCAATTAAATCTTCAGTTAATTTTAAGTACTAGTTTTAAGCGATTAAATCAAACAAACTCCCCATACAAAATCTCCCAATTAGAATCTCCATATAAATTAAATAGTAAAACTAATTCAAATAAAATAAAAATAATTCCAAAAATAAAACAAGTCAAAAACAAAAAAAATAATATTTAAAAAAGAACGATTTAGGTTCCGGTACAAGTTCTCTTCCCGAAAAACTGGAAGCCGGGTGGGAAAAGCTATCAGAAATGTATTCGTATTTACGTGAGCGATAAAGGTAGTTTGGGCCCTGGGGAAATGCCCTGAAATAAACGTAAATAGACACCGTTAAAACGGAAAGGAGAAGTTTAGTTCAATCAATAGGATTTCTAGCGCAGAACAAATGAGTAAGGTTAGAATGGCCTTTCGCAGCTATTTTTATCGAACGGCTATCATCGATAAATCGGGTTCATAAACATCAAAGCTCGCGCGTATAGAGTCGAGTTAAAAACCTGAAAAAAAAAACTATGATTTAAAACCTGTAGTTTATTTCCAAGTTGGGGGTTTAACTTGATAAATTATAATGTTACATAGGATAGATTTTTGATTAGGAAAAAAAAAACGTAAAATACTCTTTTTTTTCGGGAATTTTTAAGCGCAACTCGCACGCGACTTATGCGTATTAAGTGTCAGCGGGACTATATGAACAGTTGCTCATAATTGCCCCCGATATGGTCCTTCTAACTTTAATCATATGTTCTGTTCCTAATCCTAGTAGTTGTAATTCACCTTTCATTGACTTCTCAAAAGGCATCTGCAAGCTCGCAACGCGCGCGTGTTACTTCTTTGTTCCAAACATCCATAGGTAGCGGAAATTGCTTACCATCAGCGAAGGAGCAAGCCTGTTTACCTCTGAAGCTTTGTTGCAAAATAAAAGCCGTCAGAGATTTATAGGCAATCATGTATAACCAGTTTGAATAACAACCTCATTATTTTTACAATTTACAGTCTAGATTCTAGACTCCAGAATATCGTGCTAGCCTAAATTCCAGGTGCCCTACGAAAAGTTGTTAAACGCGGAATTCTCCATGCACCGTCGAGCAATGGCCAGATTGAGCCATTTCCTTATGAATTTAAAGCTTTCAGATAGGGAAGTGGTACCGTCGATACCGATTCCAATTGAGAATATGCATGGGTTTTATTTATTCCAAAAATGAAATATACCCGTAAAAAATCTGCCTTTTCGTATTTTTTGAAATATTATCAATAAAAATTAACAAGTCCGCATTTAACTTACATTTTTTTACTTTTTTATCTGGATTCGAATGAGCATACTTCGAAGCAATAAAAAATAACTTTTTTTTCTTTGTTTTTTTCGTAACTTTGTAACGCTATAACTTCTGAAATATTGGTTTTTTTAATGTACTTCTTTGGACATAAATATATGTTGATGATCTACAACAATTTGACAGGCTTATCCCATTTGATACATATTCCCTATTGTTCCATGCAGGAACAAGGAGAAGATTTCTAGTTGACTTTCTTATTAAAAATCAGTAATTTAGGTAAAGAAATTTAATACAATTATTGTTTTGTTACAAATCAGATTGTTGAGCGGTTAGAAGTTAGAAGGCAAGTGTTGAGTACGTGTCAGGAGTATCGAATGTACGGTGTATGCGTGGGCGTGTGTGTGATTGGATGAGAGGCGTATGTCGCGATATGTAAGTGTTTTGATTGGTGGAACGAAATATATGACGTGATATGTAGGTAATATGATTGGGTATGATTTTATACAATAAAAAATGAACTTAATTTATATAAACATAAAGTTTCTTAATACTAAAGTCTTGCTGTGAGACGTTTATGGCGTGAACATCATCCCGGCCCTTGAAAGCTCTAGCAGAAGCTTTCAAGACGTGCTCTCTGTTGGCAGCAGACATAGTCGATTGAGCGCCCTGCGTATAACGCCGTGGGCTGTGTTGATGTCTGCTACTCGAGGAACTCCGTCGGCCCCCGGGAATAGCTTGCTGACTCGCCCTAGACGCCAGTAGAGGGGCGGGGTCTCGTCCTTTATGAGCACCAGGTCATCCAGCCGCAAATCTCTGCTTTTGACGCGCCATTTCGTGCGCTGTTGAAGTTCCGCTACGTATTCGCGCGACCATCGCTTCCAAAAATGCTGACGGATATCCTCAAGGCGCTGGTAGCGGCTGAGACACGTAGATGTTGAGTCCCCGAAGCTCGGCGACGGCAACGAAGTAAGCTGCCTGCCAATTATAAAGTGAGCCGGGGTAAGGGGTTGAAAATCGTTGGGCGAAGGACTGAGAGGACAGAGGGGGCGGCTGTTGAGGATGGCTTCGACTTGTGCAAATAGGGAAGCTAGCTCCTCGAAAGTTAAATGAGTCTGCCCCAATATTCGACGAATGTGAAATTTGGCTGATTTGACTCCCGATTCAGCCAACCCGTTGAAGTTTGGAGCGTATACGGGTGAAAATTTAAATTGTATACCTCGTTGAGCTGCAAAATCGGTAATATAATCGTTGTTTGATTTAAAAAAATCTTTTATTTCTTTGGCTCCAGCCACTAGATTTCTACCATTGTCACAATAGATTAAATTTGGCATTCCTCTACGAGCAATAAACCGTTTTAAAGTTAGTATAAATGCGTCTTTGCTCAGCTCACTTACTGGTTCTAAATGGACGCATTTATATCTAAAACATACAAAAATACACAAATAACATTTGGTTATTTTACACCCTCGACCCTTGCGATCGGTGATCAAAAATGGACCAGCAAAGTCAGTGGCAACAGAACTAAAGGGAAAGTCTGGCTCTACCCGTTCAGCGGGCAAGTCGCCCATAATGTTAGTCATCGACTTTGCATTAAATCTGCGGCACCTGAAACAGTTATTAAAAATGTCTCTAGCTAGCTTGCGGCCTCCTAACGGCCAGTACTGGTCACGTATGGAAGTGAGCAATAGTTGGGGCGGGGCGTGCAATAGGCGATCATGTTCGCATTGGAAAATTAATTTCGTCAGATGATGTTTTCCTTTTAGTAAGATAGGGTGTTTTTTGTCATAGGGATGATTTGACTTGTCAATTCTGCCACCGACGCGAAGCAAATGTTCGTCATCAATAAAGGCATTTAGTGAAATTAAATTTGACTTAGAAGGCAGCGATTGCTTTCTTTTTAGGCATTCGATTTCTGTGGGAAAGGAATCTATTTGGGAGACTTTAATGAGAGCGATTAAAGCTTTTTTAAGTTCGTTGACTGTAAGAATTCCTGTCAGTTTATCGTTGGGGTTTTTACAGTTATGGGTAAATCTAAGTACTCTTGCGCACACTCTCTGAAGTCTAGTCAATTTTGAAAATTTAGTTACGTCAATGAATGCTACCGTAGGTGCAGGCTCCACCACCAAAGCGGGGAACGCTTTTAACTCGGGTAATTCGATGACTGTAGAGTCTGAGGTGGGCCAAGACGCTTCAGGTTGCGCAAGAAATAAAGGGCCGCGCCACCATAGATCGGACTGCATAACCTGTTGGGGCTCTACGCCACGAGAACATAGATCGGCTGGGTTCTCAGCTGTTGGCACATATCGCCAATGACTAGGATCAGAGAGCTCGTGAATAGCGGCTACCCTGTTGGCAACAAATGTTTTAGTTCTATTAGCTGATTTTAACCACCCGAGAACGACTTGCGAATCGGACCAATATACGTGACGATCAATCTTGCAACGTAGAGCTTGAGTAGCGGCAGAGCTTAATTGAGCACCCAAAAGCGCAGCACAAAGCTCAAGTCGTGGGATTGTAGTGGCTTTTAGGGGCGCGACGCGGGATTTAGCACACAATAATTTAGTTTGCACATTTCCTTCCGCGTCCTCGGACCTGAGATAAATGCAAGAGCCGAAAGCAAGAGAAGATGCATCATTAAAAGAATGCATTTCAATGGAAGTGGGATTATTTATTAACACTCTTCTTGGTATCTCAAGCGAAGAAAGTGAATTTATGTTTTGAGTGAATTTTAGCCAACTCTTTTTGGTGGTTTCGGGAACTTCTTCGTCCCAGTCTAATTGTAGCGACCATAATGTTTGAATTAAAATTTTGGGCTTAATTGTGCATAGAGCTAGTAGTCCAAGAGGGTCAAAAATTTTAAAAGTAGAGGACAGAATAGATCTTTTAGTTATGGTGGAGTTGGGGGAGTAATCAATTTGAAATTGTAGATTGTCAGACGAGGGGGACCAACCTATTCCTAGAGTACTCGCAGAGTTACTGATTATGAGGTCACCTTCCTCGGGTAACGAACAATCGTCAAGTAAAGTCGGTAGATTTGACCTATACTTTCTGAGGTGAAAACATCCTTTAGCTAGTTCACCTGAAACCTGACGTTGAATGTATTTTAATTCTGCCTCAGTATCGGCTCCGGAGAGTAAGTCGTCGCAATAAAAATCATTTTGAATAATGGTTTTTATCGCGGGGTCAGAACATTCATCGCCTAGCTGCCAGATGCATCTTGTGGACAGAAAGCTGGCGCTTGAAAACCCATATGTTACTGTATTAAGTCGTAAAGTACGTAAAGGATCAGTCTCATTGTCGCGCCACAATATAAGTTGCATGTCTCGGTCTGACTCCCTTATAAGGACCTGGCGGTACATTTTTTCAATGTCCCCTGAAATAATATATTTATGTTGGCGCCACCGTAGAAGTATACTAAAAAGAGAGTCTTGAATGACGGGTCCAACCATTTGTAAGTCGTTGACAGAGAAACCGGAAGTGCTGCGAGCCGAAGCATCGTACACGACCCTTAGCTTAGTCGATTCGCTTTTAGTCCTAATTACAGGATGGTGGGGAAGAAAATAGGCATTAGGGGGTCTGTGGATAGGGGATTCTTCGAGATGACCGAGTTCTTCGTACTCATTAATGAATCGGTGAAAAGAATGAAAAGAATGAAATCGGTGTAAAGATTTTTTAATTCAGGTTGCTTTCGAAAGCGAGCTTCCAGACTTAGAAATCTCTTTCTCGCCAATGAGTATGAGTCACCCAAGCAATCTTTTGTTTCGCGCAGAGGAAGACCTACACAAAAACGTCCAGTTTCAAGTCGGTAGGTATTAGTCAAATAGTGTTGCTCGCATTGCTTTTCTTCTTGGGTATATGTATAAAGAAATAAGATTCCTTTAAATGGTCTACAGTGCATAGCTCTGTTGGTAAAGTAGAAATAATACTTAGAAGGACAACAGATGGCGCTGCCACCTTCATTGCTTGTCTGTCAGTATAACAGAATTTGTTTTACTAAAGATGGCGAATGTGCTGTAGTGAGGTTATAAAACCGAAAGTTGTATTACGACAAAATTAAATAGTTGAAGTGTAAAGTGGGAATCGACATGCCAATAAATAAACTTTAAATGTCGTTTCTTTGTTTTTCAGGTATGTAATTAGTGTATAAGGCTAAATAAGTTTAGTTTGAGATGTAAACTTTTGGGTAAATAAAAAACTTTGTTTTTCAGAGCAACACATTACGTTTATTTCCGGCGGATTCCTAACAATCCTTAAGAATTGTCTTATAAAACGACATTTCTAGTAAAATAAACCATGGAAAAGTTAAGATTTACGTTCGCAATATTAGGGACGGGCACGGAAGGAAAAACAAATACAATATGCATAACCTCAATCGAGGTACCCGATGGCCGTGTTTTTGAAGTTCCTGACGACCTGAAATTTGCTAGTAAACATACTGCTATCACGGCTACGGATGTATTCGGGAAAGTAAAAAACTCATTAAAGAAAAGACACGAAACAAGGAAATTATGGATCCCATTAACTACGGAGTTAAGAAAAATATACTTGGACGGAGGTGAAAATGTTCAGTTTGATGATAAATATTTGGACGAGATTATAAATGAAACGAAAATCTCAGAAAATAACAAGGATAATAAAGAATCTGGAAATCAAAACTTAGGAAAAATAGCAGAACGGTTTTTACTGGAGAAATTTTCTGGAAAAACAACAAATGTTGAGCAATGGATTAAGGAATTTGAGAATGAATGTAAAAGATTTGAAATGATACAGGACAATAAAAAAATTGAAATGTTAAAACATCTATTGGATAAACAATGCTTGGACTGGTACAACAGCATGGTAATAAAGTTTAGCATTGATTCGGACTGGACAATTTGGAAAAATAGTCTGTGTGAGTCATATGGAAATAAAGGTTGGTCCCAGATAAAATACGCATTCGCATTTAAATATCAAGCGGGTTCTCTAATAGAATATGCCACCAAAAAAGAAAGGCTACTCCTAGAGGTAAATAAACAAACTGACTCACAGACAATGATCCATCTCATTGTAATGGGTTTACCAGATTTCATAATGGACAAGATTGATAAAGGAAAAATAACTTCCACCACAAGTCTTTACAATGAACTTGGAAAATATGAGCATACATTGAATAAAAAAACTTACTATAAAACAAAAAGAAACACGTTTGACACAAAACCAGGAGCTGATAAAATCAAACCCTGCAAGATCTGTGAAAAATTAAGCAAAGGTGTTCGTTTTCATCCCGAAGAAAAATGTTGGTTTAAACAGACAGGTGACCATGAAAACAAGAAAAATTATAAAAACATAAACAATGTGTTGCTAGATGCAGAATTGAGTGATGATGATCAAAAAAACGCGTAGTTACACCATTGATTAAAGTCAAACTAATACTAAATGATAAATTAGAAATTTTGGGAATATATGACCCAGGTTCTAACGTGTCTCTAGTTAGTTCAAAATTATTAAAACTGAAGAAATCACAGAAGAAAAATAATACCAATGCTAAATTGGTAACAATTAATGGTGTAAAAAGAGCAAAAGGTTTGACAAATTTGAAAATAAAAATTATGGAAATAGAAAAAAATATGGATGTATACATAGTGGATGGAAAAGAATTTAAGTATGATTTCCTAATAGGACTAGACATAATAAAAGAATTCAAGTTAACTCAAGATGAAAACTTGGTAATCAGTCAAAAACCAGAAAAAATATCAATGGAAAAAGAAAACCAAAAAACTACTTACGCAACACCTGATAACAAAATAAATTCACTTTCTGTGAATTTTAATGAACACATGAAGACAGAATTTTACACAAATATAGGCCATTTAAATGAAAAACAAAAATGTGACATAAACAAACTTATTGAAAAGTATAAATCAAGCTTTGCAAAGGATAAATATGACATTGGGACAGTGAGTGACTATGAAGCCCGAATAGACTTACTTGTGGATAAATATTGTAGCAAACGACCTTACAAATGTTCTATACAAGATAAGAAAGAAATTGAAGAACAAATTGGAAAATTGCTTCAGAAGAATCTCATAGAGGAATCATACAGTCCCTTTGCTGCACCAGTGACCTTAGCTTTTAAAAAAGAGGAACAAAGAAGATCCAGATTATGCATTGACTTCAGAGATTTAAATAAAATAGTTATCCCACAAGCTCAGCCATTTCCGTTAATTGAGGACTTAGTAATAAAGACAAGAAATTGCAAATTTTTTTCAACCTTGGACATAAACTCAGCATTCTGGTCTATCCCGTTACGCATTGAAGACAGAAAGAAAACTGGCTTTGTCACACAAGAAGGCCATTATCAGTGGACCTGTTTACCATATGGATTAAAAACTTCATCAGCGATATTTCAAAGGATATTAAGTAACATACTAAAAAAACATGGATTAACTGAATTTACAGTTAACTATATTGATGACATCTTAGTCTTTTCGAATTCTTATACTGAACATATCAATCATTTGACGCAATTATTAGAGGCGATAAAAAAAGAAGGTTTCCGGCTTAAGTTCACTAAGTGTACATTTGCTTCAAGTTCAGTAAAGTACCTTGGCCATGTGATACAAAATAACACAGTGCGACCAGTGGCAGATAACTTAGTTTCTATAAGAGAGTTCCCAACACCAAAGACTCAAAAAAATATCAGACAGTTTTTGGGAAAAATAAATTTTTATCGCGAATACATACCAAACAGTCCATTATTTTAGAACCACTGCATAAGCTACTCAGAAAAAATCAAAAGTTTGTTTGGTCAGCAGATTGTCAAAATTCATTTGAAGAAATAAAGAAATTAATGTGTTCACACCCCATCCTGGAAATTTTTGATAAAGATTTGCCAATAAGAATATACACTGATGCGTCTTTGGAAGGAATTGGAGCTGTTTTAAAACAAATACAGCCAAACGGAGAAGAAAAGCCAGTAGCTTACTTTTCGAAAATGCTCAATGATGTACAAAAGAAAAAAAAGGCTATCTATTTAGAATGCTTGGCCATCAAAGAAGCCATACAATATTGGCAGTATTGGTTAATAGACAAGTCATTTATAGTTTATTCGGATCACAAGCCGTTGGAAAATTTAAATATAAAATCTAGGCCTGATGAAGACCTGGGAGAATTAACCTATTACTTGTCACAATACAATTTTAAAATAAAATATGCACCAGGTAAAGACAATTTAGAAGCCGATTGCTTAAGCAGGAACCCTGTATTAGATGCAAATGCATATTTAGAAGAACAATTAAAAATAGTAAATTTAATAAAACTACAGGAAGTACTTACAGACCAAGAAAAAAATAAGGACATTCAGAAACATAGAAACATTTTAATAAATAGACACAATATATATTATAAGAAAATAAAAAAAAGAGAAAAAATAATATTGTCAGAAGAATTTAGCCTAAAACTAATAAAAAAAGTGCATGAAAATATGTGTCACATAGGTATAAGACAATTACAGGTAAAAATTGGAAAACAATATACGGCAAAAAATATGTCAAGAAATATTATTAATATATGTAAAAACTGCGAGGTGTGTATAAAGAATAAAACACGAGGACAAGTCAAATATGGTTTAATGTCGCATTTAGGACCTGCAACTAAGCCCTTCGAAATCGTTTCGATTGACACCATTGGCGGATTTGGTGGATCACGATCCACAAAAAGATACCTTCACCTCCTAGTGGATCATTTTACAAGATACGCATATATAGTAACCTCGAAGACGCAGAATGCAAAGGACTTCATAAAACTAATAAATAATGTAGTAAAAGATTTTGAAATTGGCATAGTTTTGTCTGATCAATACCCGGGAATAAACTCCAAGGAGTTTAAAGACTTTTTAAATGCAAAATCAATACAGCTGGTTTTCACAGCCGTAAATGCACCATTCTCAAATGGTTTGAATGAGAGACTTAATCAAACTTTGGTGAATAAAATCAGATGTAAAATGAATGAAAAAGGGAGTACTATGGCTTGGACAACAATTGCACATGATTGTGTGAACAAATATAACAATACTGAACACACAGTCACTGGTTTCACACCAGGATACCTTCTGAATGGCTCAGATGATTCATTGCTTCCAAACGAATTAAAACTAGAAAAAGCAGTAGATGATTGGATTAAAGACAAAAAACTTGCACATGAAAATTCAATTAAGTCACATAATTATAATAAAATGATAAATGATAAAACTAGAACATATCATAGATTCAATACAGGTGATATGGTATATGTGGAAAATGGACACAAGTTAAACAGAAAAAAACTAGACGAATTAAAGATTGGACCTTTTGAAATTAAAGAAAAAATTTCAAATTCTATATATAGAATCAATACAGGTCACAAGAAGCTGGAGTCAAATCTTTTTCACGTTACAAAGCTCGTTCCAGCACCTGCATAAACATGAAAATAATACTACTGATCGCAGACAGTTTAAAAATTTTCTACTGTGGTGAGAAAACTTTCTTCTCAGGGAGGGGAGATATAAAGAAATAAGATTCCTTTAAATGGTCTACAGTGCATAGCTCTGTTGGTAAAGTAGAAATAATACTTAGAAGGACAACAGATGGCGCTGCCACCTTCATTGCTTGTCTGTCAGTATAACAGAATTTGTTTTACTAAAGATGGCGAATGTGCTGTAGTGAGGTTATAAAACCGAAAGTTGTATTACGACAAAATTAAATAGTTGAAGTGTAAAGTGGGAATCGACATGCCAATAAATAAACTTTAAATGTCGTTTCTTTGTTTTTCAGGTATGTAATTAGTGTATAAGGCTAAATAAGTTTAGTTTGAGATGTAAACTTTTGGGTAAATAAAAAACTTTGTTTTTCAGAGCAACACATTACGTTTATTTCCGGCGGATTCCTAACAATCCTTAAGAATTGTCTTATATATGTATGAGTTTGTGGGATGTTTTCTAGTTCCCAGAATTTCTCTAGTTCGTAATTAATTGTAGATAGGTTAGGGTCTTTAGTTAGGAAATTACATTTTATTATTTTGTTATTTTTGTTAGTATTAGGTAAGTAGGTTTTAAGTATAGGTAGGGGACCGGTTATGAGGTATCCTAATCTAGAGCTGCGAAGAATAGGATTGTTTGCTCCTAGTGAATGCTGAGTGGAACCGATTAGGTCCCAAAATAGATCAGCACCGATGAGCATGTCAATAGGGGATGCCTCATAAAAGTTGGGGTCCGCTAGTTGGAACTTCGATAAATCATAGCAACTAACATCAAGGGAAGCCTTAGGCAATTTATCGGCAATTTTGGGTATGACTAAACATGACATGTTGACTTCAAAATAATCGACTAGTGACTGTAAGTGTAGTGCACAACGCTTCGTATTAATAGTTACAGGAACATCTGAAAGTCCAGCTATGTTAACATTTGACGGCTGGCAAGGCAGATTTAAACGTCGTTGAACCGTTTCGGTAATAAGCGACGACTGGCTCCCGCTGTCTAGCAATGCACGCACCGTTAGAGTCTCGTTTGTGTTAGGATTCGTCAGTTTGACCTGGGCAGTGCACAACAAAACATCGGAGTCAGTCATAGCCGCCAAGCTATGGAATTGAGCTGAGCTTGTACTAGGTACCTCGGGTTGAGTTAGGACTGGGACATGCAACAAAGTATTGTGCTTTCGTTTACACGAACGACATGACCCTGGCAACCTACAAGTTTGAACCTTATGGCCCACCCTTAAACAATTTTCACATAAATTTAAACTCGATGCTAAGGTAATCCTGTCTTCTGGTGTCTTGGCTTTAAATGTCGCGCATTCGTAGAGGCGGTGAGGGCCATGGCAGACTAAACATTGAAAAGGTGATGCAGGAGAAGACGGAGTAGTCGGCTTAGTCGTCAGAGCAAATGACTTGCTTTGTGTCTTGGGGAGGGGGGTTGGTGGTAGATGTCTAGTCTTGTCTTGTCTTTGTCTGTTTACTGTTTCTAAAACGTCGGCACGGTTCTTAAGAAAATCGAAAAAATTATCTAATGATGGAATTTCAGGTAACGGATTTCTATGTTCCTCCCATTTATAACAAGTACTGTTGTCCAACTTTGCTGTTACCATATAAATGATAAGGGTGTCCCATTGCTGAGTGGGTAACCCTAACGTGCGGAGAGCCCGCAAGTTTTTTGTGACATGGTCCACTATAAAACGTAGGGACTTGTCAGTCTCTCGCACGCTTTCAATGCCAAACAGAGCCTTTAAATGGTTATTGATTAACTGACGTTTATTGTCGTAGCGTTTGATAAGGAGTTGCCAAGCTTCGGAATAATTAGCATCCGTAACTTCTAAGTTACATAAAACACGAGCAGCTTCACCTTCTAAATAAGAGAGAAGATAGTGGAATTTGTGAATATTTTTAATTTTGCTATTCTCGTGAACCAAAGAAATATAAGTTTCCTTAAACTCGAGCCATTTAAAACAAGTGCCATCAAAATTAGGAATCTTAATTACTGGCAATCGAAAACTGACCGCGTCACAGTTATCGTGACTACACTGTGAAGAGGAGCTGCTTGCATGACTAGGCAGAGGACTCGCCTTCACAGGAGAATTAGTCTCGATGAAAACTTGAGCGATAGAAATACAAGTGTCAAATTCTTGCTCAATTAAATCGCGAATCGTTAATTCGTCAGCTTGGTTAGACTCTTCTAAAATCTCTAGTTGGCTTTGCACCTCATCGAATTCACAATATAATGCTTGCAATCTCGACAATTTCATCGATAGTTTATTTATTTCTAGAAGAGAAACATTCTCTAATAAGGTTACTGTGTCTAAATAGTTTTTAAATTTTGTTAATCGTCCTTTAATTGAACTACGCTTAACCCTTAGTTTCGCGTCTAGTTTACCGTCAGTCATGGCGATAAAATTACCGAGATTAAATCAAGCAAAGAAAATAGTAAACAAATGAATACAATACGCTCCTCGCTTCAATAGATCGGCTGATCGTCCCGGGGCAGCGGCGCCCGGGCGTCTAGAACCGGTTTCTTATCAGCTGGCGCGCGCGCACAGCTAGATGCGGCGAGTGCCCGGCGATAGGCACTTGACAACAAGCGCTTGACGACGCGCAGAAGTGTGATGCACGAAGTACTTTGGCCACTGGAATGGAGAAATGCAACCGGCTAAGCGACTAATTGAAACAATAGCAAGCGGGGCGTTAGGACTCACTTTAATTCTGGCTAATAAACCACAAATAGTGAAAAGGAAATAGTTTGAAGCTAAGTGTAACTTTAATTCGTTATAATAAAAAATATTTAGTTGCAACACAGATTAGGAAATATAGGCGTGTGCAAAATGCATAGGCGAAGATAAAAGCGGCTTATAGCTCACAATTACGATTAATTACGGGATGAATGTCTTGCATTTTTAAGTACCTATAGTTGATTTGTGATACCTCGCTTAAGTTTTACGTAGCTTATAGCTTTAGCGCAGTGTTAAGCAAGTGCATAGGGACTGGCTAGAGAAGAGAAAGACCAGAAAATTCGTGAAAGTAGAATCACTAATTGCACAAATCAAAGAGGAAAAGAAGGAAATAGCTAGGAACGGTCTCACTTGATAGGGCAGGCAGGCAAAGATAGGCGCTTAGGCAGTGCGCATTCGTGGCACTGGATGCTTCTGCTGCTGTCTGCGGCGTAGGCGTGGCCCGTCGGGGTAGGCGTCTCCGGGACGCACCGGAAGTTCCGGCTGGGAACGAGTAGATCCGGTGGCACGATGCACGATGTAGGCACAGCTGATTACTCTGGACGGCCTTTGTCCAGAAATCTTGGCGCTGTACGGCGTACACGTAGCTTTGATAGTCGCTCGGGAACAATGACTTGTAACTGCAAGACCTCAGAGTCCTTGATTATTAGCTGCAGGTCCTGTCACGGTCGCCACTTTGTTCCATGCAGGAACAAGGAGAAGATTTCTAGTTGACTTTCTTATTAAAAATCAGTAATTTAGGTAAAGAAATTTAATACAATTATTGTTTTGTTACAAATCAGATTGTTGAGCGGTTAGAAGTTAGAAGGCAAGTGTTGAGTACGTGTCAGGAGTATCGAATGTACGGTGTATGCGTGGGCGTGTGTGTGATTGGATGAGAGGCGTATGTCGCGATATGTAAGTGTTTTGATTGGTGGAACGAAATATATGACGTGATATGTAGGTAATATGATTGGGTATGATTTTATACAATAAAAAATGAACTTAATTTATATAAACATAAAGTTTCTTAATACTAAAGTCTTGCTGTGAGACGTTTATGGCGTGAACACCTATTTTGTACCTTTTTATACCAATGGATACCGATTTCAATAGAATCTTTGGTATTGGTGAAGTTCGTTCACTGGGAAACCCGATATTGTAATAAATTAAAAAAATATTTTGCAACTAGGCCGCATAGGCTCTTTTACTAGCCTGATTCTACCAGCGCTTTGAAATATGGAAGATTATTTCTTTTTCATATCTTTTACCTTCTCTCTCATACCTTTTCTCTCCATCGACACATCTGTCCTCCCCGAACCCTTATGAGTTTTGGCACGCAATAGCTAAAAAACAATACCGGTCGGGCGAATCAACTAGCGACAAACTGGTATAAGACCCATACCTGTTCCCAGCAACCCCGGCAGTGCGATAAAGAAACACAAGAGAAACCGGTATGGTACCGATACCTGTTCACAGCCCTATCAATCATAAACTATACACTGTTAGACTCGTTATAAGTTAGGCGGCAGTTAAACTCGAGGATCCTACAATGTCGCTGTCCTTATAAATTGTTTTACAGCCTATGAGTGCTTTGCTAGCGCGGGAAAAGTTTTGTCATTTTTTACAAAGTAGAAACTCGAACCAACGCGGCAACGGTAGGAATTTTTCACACCAGTTAGGCTGCTTTTCCACCAGAGATGTGCGAGGATGCGTAGCGAAGGATGTTTTTGTAAGAACCAATAGAATCGCTTCATTTACCTCGCCTCGGTCAGCACAGCTATGGTGGAAACGGCTCATTGGTTCTTTACAAACACATCCCTCGCGACGCATCCTCGCACATCTCTGGTGGAATCGCAGCCTTAGGCAATAAGGCATTGTTTGAGCCGATGTTTTATAGTCATGCCATTTGCCGGCAGATGTCGGTGTTATATTCAGGAGAAATGTAGAAAACAGGAAGAAAACTTTTTATAAATAGGTTTTCTAATTAATTTATTGTCTTTCTTCTTCAGTCCGGTGCCACCCAAAGACATTTATGTTTTCACTTGACAAGGTCCTCAGTGTCAAAAGTTTGTCACCTTTAGGGAGCCCGCTAGGTATTATATTAAGAAGCAAGTGGGTCCCTTGATGGTAAGTGATCACCACCGCCTATAGACACCCGCAACACCAAAGAGATTGCAGATGCGTTGCCAACCCAAAGGGGTAAGATGGAATACCTCTTGTGCCCGTAATTACAAAAATAGTTACTTACGTAAAACAAACCTCGGATGCAGTCTACTATGTGCGCATGCGACTATAAATCACTTTTATATATCATACCTAATCAAATGATGTGAAAGTTCTTTAACAACACAGCTTTCGTGAGTGGAAAGGACAGCGTCTGCTTTTTACATCCACTCGCTAAGTATAGTCAACCAATTAATTGCTTGACCACTTTTGAACTTTATCCCTTTGTAATACGGTCGAAAAGTGGTCAAGCAATTTGTTGGTCGACCATAAACATCTCATTATATCCTAGCGAAAACACCCGGCTTCACACTGGTACAGTAAGAATAAAATATACACAAACTTTCAATAAAAAATCTCCACTGAAAACCCCATCAAAATCCGTTGCGTGGTTAAGAAGGAGTAGCTGCCGAAGATATGATGAGGAGAGATGGGAATGGATAGCGACTCTGTTTTACTTATACTCGGTAAACATTAAGATAAATAAGAAGCTAAGAAAGGAGCAATAATTAGACGAAACTAGAGACGTTAAAAAGTGTTTTTTGCTTATTAAATCTCTATTTCACAAACTTTGCGTATGAACATTTTATAAGAAATCCATCAAAGACATCCACAAACGAACTAAAAAAAACTACTAACGAGCAGCAAGCTTGCATACTTATAAACCTTCTAAATTCAATGGAGCGCGCTCAAAAGCAAACTGCCTACGAACTTAGTATTACATAATTACGCTGGGTAATACGCGAGCTCCATACTTTTAAAACCCGGCTGATTTGAAAAGCGAGTAGTGCAAAGCGGCTAAGTACATTTCATGGGTTGCCCGATTTGGTAGAGTTATACTACGGTACGGGCTTGTTTGAAGAATTCGAGGTGAAAATTCAGTGCGCAATCGGTTGTCGTGAGGGGTGGTCGTGCGCTCGTCCGCGGTCTGAAAATACGTACGTAGAATTAACTTTTCGAGTGTTAAACTTTCGTGTGTTCAGTGCTTGGTTCACGGGATGTAGTTGACTGGCTATTGCATTTTGTAAGTATGCGTTTTTTAAGTGACTGTGGTGTTTTTTTTTGTAATTAAGTTCGTTTTTATGGTTCGGGAAAAAAAATCATAATTTTTTTCAGCTAAATTGTCCTAGATTGTAGTCTTCTTGGTCAATAATTTATATGGGTTTTTAAATATTTAAAATGTATGGATTTGTATTTTATAAAATGCTTTGTTGTTCAAGCTATTTTTGCTTATTCACTATGGATACTTATTTTAAAAATCAAATTAAATAACATACTTATGTAACTATGATAAATAAAGGCACTCTTAACTATGAAATCTAGTTCCAAAATTTTTGCGGGCTTTATGGAGACTGAAATTTTGGGATAACAAAACGTTTTCAAAAAAAACTATACTTACCATAAATTATAAAGAATCACAAAAATAATCATATAATCAATCCTTTTTTTATATTCTACAGACCCATATGCTTAGCTACCATAAATTTCAATGTTCATTTTCAGTCTAAAACCAAAAAACAGAATTATATGTTTTTTTAAATTTAAGTAATTTTAGTTCGTTCCCTTACACTTTTAATGACTAATGATTGGCTGACATTCTGTTGACCGATGCCGTGAAACATTTTCCCAATCTTTTTATTTATTTAGCCTAACTGGGTGTCTCAACGTTGGGCAAAGGAATCTCCTCTTGACTTCGAATCTTATTTTAAAAAACAGCCTGGATTTCTATTGTACATTATAAAAATAGCATTTCGTAGCGCGTACGCGCGTATCGTGCTACGAGACGCATTAACTGCTACGAATCGCTACGATCAGTTAAGGCCTTTGCTACGGATCCGTAGCGCTACGCTACGTTATCCCTTATCAGTCGCGAATTAAAATTACAGTAGCGAGTAAAGTAATTTGAGTATTTTTTTACCCTTGAAATAAAAACGGGGGTTTTAAGGTGACCTGGGGTCATTCTTACTATGGGGTTGTTGTAACTGATGAATCTTTCTTGTAGCCATAATTTTTATCGATGAATTTCCACGGAATTTTTCAGCAAAAGACATCAGTTTGTATTTAAGTATGTATTTATCTAAATGTAAGTATGTTTTTCCGTTGCTTAGTACCCATAACACAAGGTTTGCTTAGCTTGGGACTAGGGCAATTGGTGTAAATTGTCCCAAGATATATTTATATTTATTTAGTTTGTTGACGGTTTCGTGGCGATTTTTTAAAAGGAGGCAATCGATAAAGTGTGTTACCTGATAAGTGCCCATAAACACTCGTAACACTAAAGAGATAGCAGATGCGTTACCAACCCAAAGGGGTAAGACGAAATACTTATTGTGCCAGTAACTTCACCGGCTGTCTTGCTCTGCACGCCGGAACACAATGCAAGCATTGCTGCTTAGCGGCAGGATTAGCGAGCATGTTGGTGGTTCGTGTTTCGGGTGGTGATCACTTACCATCAGATGACCCATTTGCTCGTTTTCCTTCCTATGTTGTATAAAAAAAACTGACATTGTAGATTGGAGAATGAGGTGGCTTTGAAATGCAGGGGCGGTGTTAAAAAGGGAGCTTCAAGGCCACGGTAATATTTTTTTTTTATACAACATAGGAAGGCAAACAAGCAAGTGGGTCACCTGATGGTAAGTGATCACCACCGCCTATAGACACCTGCAACAACAAAGAGAGTGCAGATGCGTTGCCAACCCAGAGGGCTAAGATGGAATACCTCTTGTGCCAGTAATTACACCGGCTGTCTTGCTCTCCACGCCGGAACACAACAGTGCAAACACTGCTGCTTAGCGGCAGGATTAGCGAGCAAGATGGTGGTAGCGATCCGGACGGACCTTGCACAAGGTCCGTCCGGTAATTAGTTGATGTCTTTACCGGTTCTAGTCTTATTTTATTTATTTATTTTTAAGTACATTCACATCATATTTATTACAATCAAGAGCATATTAGCTAGTAATAGATACATTAGTCCGATGGTAATGACGGAGTACATAGCATTGACTATACAGCGAGTTAATAAAATTCTATTACAAAATGTCAATCAAAATTAGATGATAATAGTATTTTATGCAACTGCTATATAATGAGAGGCCTTAAAACACGAGTGTGGTTTTATGAAACGAGCGTCAGCGAGTTTCATAATAGGATCACACGAGTGTTTTAAGGCCTAATTATATACAGTTGCATACATTACTTTATCTACACACATATCATAACTGCAAAAAACCGTAACAGCAAAAAACTAAAAACGAATGACAACTAATGGCCGCCATGTATATTAAAAAGGTACTCTGTGATTCGATCTATTCGTCAAGACGAACGTTTTTTTTAAACCATAGACGAACGAATATAGTCCCTATTGTCATATCACTAGAGATCAAATGTCGTGCGTTTAAATTAAAAAAAACATACTGAGTAGACGTTTCGTATCGATAACTGTTTTAATATCTGTGGATACTAGAATAGAGACCAACTTGAATTTTGACAGCTGTTCCAAATTTAAATTCATAACGTCACGAGCAGTCACTAGATATCGGTAATGTGATGACCAATAAAGAACAGATTTACCTACTACCACAGACAAGAAAATTCTTATAATGACATTGGTTGTAATAATGCTGGTCATTTCCTAGGGTTTTTGAACGCGTTATTTAGCCTTTATGATATGTGTGTAGATAAAATATATATTAAAATAATTACAATTAAAAAAGTCGAATGCCCAATTAAAAACACTTTACAATAAAAAACTATAATTGTAATGTGGTATTCAATAAATCATATTGTATTGTATAAATAAGCCCTAAAATACATTTTATTGACTATAAATTTCAACAGTATTTAACCTTAATTTTACTTTTAAACTGTAGTGTTCTTTGCATAGTATAATTAAATTCGCTATCAGTTTCTATCTGTCCACATCTCTTCGGTCGGCTACTCCTTCTAAGCTCCGCAACGGATTTTGATGCGGTTTCCAATGTCATTTAGAGAATTTCTTTAGGAGTGTTTTTATGTTCTGTACCCGCGCGAAGCCGGGGCGGGTCGCTAGTTATATAACGGTAGGATTAAATTTAATCTGAAAAATAACTTTTTTGTTAATACCTAACTAATTGGCTAGGTCTGAAATAAACAATTTACCTTTATTATTTAAAAGTTTAGTGAATAATATTGCTTTCTTACCTACTAACTCCTCAAACTTATTTAAATTTTCGCGATTTTCACATATATTTATTGAAACATGGCCGAAACGTCAAGGTAAAATAAAAATATACTTTTATTGCGTTTAAGTCCCGATAACGTTACAAATATAGTAACTCCTCAACAGTTCTCATTATACGAGTATATGTTAATAAATAAATAAATATTTTGGGACAATTGACACCAATTGACCTAGTCCCAATTTAAGCAACTAAAGACGGATGTACGTTCATATGAAATCCAAGACTCGGGAAAAAAACATTCGTATTGATCATAAAACATTTGTCCCTACCGGGAATCGAACCGGGAATCTCAAGCTTTGTATGTCAGTGTCACTAAATAGGCTAGGACCTATCCGGCTATCGTCTAAATACTAAAACATGTAACATTATCTTATCAAAGCCAGGCGAACTAATCGCCCAAAAGCATCTCTTCCACTTAACGTTATTAGGCACTTTAAAGTGAACGTTCTAGAAAATTACCTAGGCAGAGGCGTATTTTTCTCCCCGCTAACGAGGTGTCGCGGAATAGGTAAATGTGTGTTTTCCTGCAGGGAACAGCGATAAGGCGCCGCCGTTAAGGATTCCCTTGCGTGCATGAGTACGCTGAAGTATACAAATTGGTTTATAAGGTTTATAAATAAAATAAAATAATAAATTAATCTTTTTTTTGTAACCGAAATTTCTTTCGATTTTTATTTTTTAAATGTTTTTAACATTCAAATTATTAAATTAAAATGCTATGTAATGACAACACAAAGAAAAATTAGGGTAATGGCAGGACTTGAACCTGCAACATAAGCATTCCGTGCCTTGCGTTTGTTTGTTTCGCTACATTACCGCTGCCATACCCTGCGAATTTTTCAATGTGCTTCGTCTTACGGTCATGTGGCGAAAGTGGCAAACGCAAGGCACGGAATGCTGATGTTGCAGAATCAAGTCCTGCCATTACCCTAATTTTTGTGTTGTCATTACATAGCATTTTAATTTAATAAATAAATCATTTATTATCAGGCTACAAAAGATCATTCATAAATACCTTACAGACTAACATACATAATGACATAAAACACAAAAATAAAACGATTTCGGTGACGATTCGGCGTGGCTCCGTCGCATCGTCGATTCTGGTGACAAATTCTCCAGTGTCAGGCTGCCCTGAACCGCCTGAACACGACACCCTTCGGCCAGACGTACGCACATAAGATGCTCTCCAGCGACGGCGGCGGCACGCGCACCACGAACGAAGCGAAGCGCACGTAGCGGCGTGGACGAAGCTGGAACACCCTCAGTGCACCTAGCACGAATCTTCTCGATACGCGTTAACTTGCTACGTAACTCAGTGCGTCTCTCTCCCACTGACCTATTTAGAAAGAGACGTACTGAGTTACGTAGCGAGTTAACGCGTATCGAGAAGATTCGTGCTAGATGCACAGTGCACCTAGCCGTAACCATACTCGCTAGCGACAGCGTAAAACGATTCGTATGGAAAATTGCACAGCGCCTTTAGCGCTCACTTAGATAACTAAACATCGCTAGTATGAGTCCAACGGTAAATTACCTATCGAAATCTGAACGTCAGTATCTAACGTTTTGTAGCTGTTGCCGTAGAATATTGGTACCATGAGTCACAAATTTGACACATGTCATCGAAAAATACCGTATCGACTATGGTTAACTCTTTCACTGACAAATGGGAGCATATTTAACCGCTATCGACTGTAGTAACGTAATACGAATTTTCGATAGAAACTCATGGTAATGGTACAGGTTGTAGTCGGACTTCCGGCGGACGTACTCCACGACGTCGTCAACTGTCATGGAGCACAGACACGTCTTGGGACAAATAACACCAATATAACATGCATCACCAAATAATGAATAGATTTAGGCGTTACTTGGCGGTCTATGTCAATTAACTTTTTTTTTATTGAACATAGGCAAGAGAGCAAGAGGGTCATCTGATGGTAAGTGATCACCACCGCCCATTGACACCTGCAACATCAAGGAGATTGCAGATACGATGCCAACCCAGAAGGCTAACGTGGAATACCTCTTGTGCCAGTCATGCTCCGGCTGTCGTTTGAATCGACGTACCTATATATATATATCATACGGACTCAACCATATAACCGTTCAGTACTTGAACGAACGGCAAAATCCCATTTTGTTAATCTATGGTTTGGTTTCTATAGGCAGCAGTGATTGCTTCCCATCAAGAGACCCGTATGTTCGTTTACCTCCGTAAACCAAAACTTCAACAAACGGTAATTTACGTATAGTTTAGTATCGGCAGATAAAAAGAAATCCCTCCTCCAAACAATGAATGGTTTTAAAAAAATACAAATCTGTAATTGTTTGAGTTCAACAGACGATGGTTTTCGTTGTTTATTTAAAAAAGTAACAAAATGGTCGGGCAATAAATATAAGCGAGGGCGTTTACATATAAAAATAAACGCTATAACGTGGAGTGAGGGATAGATACGCGTAAAGGCGTGGTGCCACTACTAGCGGGTTCAACAATTTAAGATTAGTGTGAATCCAGCACCAAAAAGGCGGCAAACGGCGATAACGTTTTCCACCCTCTAAACCTTAACCTATGGCAATGATTTTTTGGTATGTTGCCATTATGCCTTAGAACTAGGTTTGTATGTTTTGATTTTTTAAATATTCTTCATAGATTTGACAATATTTGCATTTTAGAAGTTTTATACAAAACAAAAAAGCGGCAAAATTTTTGAAACTATTAAGAATAATTAAGAAAAATAAAATATACAAACCTAGTTCTAGGGCAAAGTGACAACATACAAAAAAATATGGCTATGGGTTAAAGTTTAGAGGGTGGAAAGCGTTATCGCCGTTTGTATAGAGCGCTGGGTTCACACTCCTCTTACGCACGGTCAGCCTCAAAAGTAGCTGAACATTTTAGCACCTCGTCGCTGACAGTAATGTGACAAATTCGAGCAACTCTCATTTCATACGTTATGATGTTGTAGGTTCGAGTCCTGCCATTACCCTAATTTTTCTTGGAGATGTCATAATCATTTAAATTTATTTTAATGGTTTAAAAAAATTGGAAGTAAATTTCCATTACAAAAAAATAATAGAATTATTTCTTCAATTTTTAAAATTTTACAATTTTGGCATACATTACATAGATTTGTACATATGGTCACCGTACCTCACCGTGCATGCTTTGCTTAGTTTGGGGTTAGGTCATTGGCGCTAACTGTCACAAAATATTTTTATTTTTATCCTTAATGTGTCCGCTGTCACAGCCGCCACACATCGCCGCGAGCGTTTTCAATACCATGCAAATACCGCCCTGCCGGCCGACGATAGGCGTATTAACATACATTTGCGGGCCCCGCTAATCCGACACGTTAAAAATGTACCACTGCCTTTTGCTTGTTCCTGCGATTTAATTGCGAGTTTATTAAGCGATTACAGAATTTATTGCTCTCGAAGCAAATTAACCTTTATGGTGCTACCATTACCCTTCTAGTTTAATTTATCTCTCGGTGAGGTCTTTTTTTATTATTGTTATTCTTTGGTTTGGATGAGTCGAATTTATGTATGCGTTTGTAAGTAGGTAGAGTCGACCAAGAAATTGCTTGACCACTTTTCGACCGTATTACAAACGGATAAGGTTCAAAAGTGGTCAAGCAATTACTTGGTCGACTATACAAAAACTTAAAAAATACGGTTAGTAAACAGCAACGAGTACAACAACAACTGAATACCAATTTTTTTTAATAAAAAAAAAACTTATGTACTTTTGCGGGTAGTATGACAAGGTCCGTCCGGATCGCTACCACCGTCTTGCTCGCTAATCCAGTAGCTATACAGCAGTGCTTGCACTGTTGTGTTCAGGCATGGAGACCAAGACAGTTGGTGTAATTACTGGCACAAGAAGTATTCCATCTTAGCCCTCTGGGTTGGCAACGCATTTGCGATGTCCTTGATGTTGCGGGTAGTGTGATCACTAACCATAAGGTGACCTACTTACTCGTTTGTCTTCCTATGGCGTATAAAAAAAATCTATCTATTTGACCTATCTATCTATAACCCCTGGGGTTGTAAAACCCTAAGTCAGGCGCAGCTACAAGCCCTAGGCGAACCTCTGCACTGAGGCCGGCGCAACTGAGTTGCCGCGTGTGCGAATGAATGAGAGACTTCTATATTTGACCTATTATTTATGTATTTATGTTTTGAACCGAACTCAGGTATGGAACATAGTATGGAACTGAAACTTGAGTTCGATTTACAACTACGACCCTTAGACATTTGCACGTAATGATATAATAAACTTGGGCTTGAACCTTTGACTCTCTGCTTGGAAGGCGTAAGATTAAACTATTTTTATAATGAAAATGAGTTTAATCGCGCATAAAACATATTTTGGTTGCAACACCCGTGACACTAAGAATATTGCAGATGCGTTTGCAAACCATGATGGTTAAGATGTTATAGAATACTGTATTCTATAACATCTTAACCATCGTAGTTTTAAGCTGTATTCTGAATACATCTTTTCCTAGTAATTTCACCGACGGTCTTGCTCTCCACGCCGGAACACAACAGTGCAAGCACTGCTGCTTAGCGACTGGATTAGCTAGGATTATTTTGTCTTTAAATTATTGTTTTATTTCAATTGTTCTTAGATATTAGTTTACCTATTTACGTGAAACGATCCAACTGTTAAATTACTTCCTCCATTCCAGATTCATCTACAACCGCTTAAAATCCGCGAACGCGGTGCGTAATCAAAATGGCCGCCGAGTGACACAAAATGGCCGACGACTGCGGGAAAATGGCGTGGAGTGTGTTGCTATTCGCTGTGGTACTTGAAGCCGCGATTGGACAGACCGGGCTCGGGTTGGCTGAGGAAAGTGAGGATTTGGGTAAGTTTATATTATTATGTATATTTTAAATATTTACTCCTCTGCCGTAGGAAGGCAGTATGTTTTTAAGTGTATGTATACATTACATGTAAATATGTAGGTCTATTCCTTTGGCACTCTCTGCAGCCTAGACAGCTTGATAAATTCTAACATGCGAGCTGTCGTGGATTCTTCTTGACTGGAGGAGTAAAAGAGGGAGGGGGAGGGGATTTTTTTTTCTTTCTTCCAACAATATGGGTACCAAGTGAAAGCTAATGACCTTCGAATACTTACCGCCTTTTTCATATCATAAACGTTGCGTAAACCTATGTATGTTAACATGTGTTATGTCTTTATATGTCATTGTGATGTATACCCTGAAATGAAAGGGACAAAACATTTATTAGTATATGGTTACCTTCATTACCTTATATATTTGTAAACCATTAAACCAAAAGAGGTCATAAACACCTAGAATTCCTTAGAATAACAAACAAAATTGTTTACCCCGAGCGTGAACGATATAAAGCATCTATTGCGAAACTTAAATATTGAATAAAATATGCGAAAAGAAATCAACAGCTACGTCCTCCATAAATTACGTTTATTGTCCGTTTATAGCAACGACCAGACGTCCTTGTAGATAACTTTATATACTATAGAACTAGTGCGGTGTTATGGCTAGGGCAAGGTTTATTTTGACTACGAGCTGTCACATCACATAAACAAATAAATATATAAATATATCGAGACAATTCACACCAATTGACCTAGTCCCAAACTAAGCAAAGCTTGTGCTATGGGTAATAAGACAACGGATATACATATTTATACATACTTAAATACAAATACTATCCAATACTCAGCTGTAAAAAATCATATTTATCATACAAATATTTGCCCCCCACGAGAATCAAACCCGGGACCTCTAGCTTCGTAGTCACAGAGTCACTAACCATCAGGCTATCCGGGCATCTAAGCATGGAATAAATGTTCATTTTTTTATAAAGTATTAAGGTAAACGGGCGAATGGATCACCTGATGGTAAGAGATCACCACCGTCTATAGACACACGCAACACCACGGAGACTTTGCGTGGCGTATACAGCTAGGGAATACCTCTTGTGTCAGTAATTTCACCGGCTGGCACTATTGCTTAGTGGCTGGATTAGCGAGGCAAAGCAGTTGCAGCGACCGCGACCCCCAGTGCAGAGGTGGCCTGAGCAACTTGTAACTTCGTGAAATTTGCCGCACCTCACAGAAATATACATCAAATTAGTTTTTTTATTCAAATATAACTTTTTAAAATATTTATTTATTTATTTAAGCTTCATTGCACAGTTTACAAAACAAATACAATTGGAGGACATAATGCCAGTAGGCATTCACCAATATAAATATAAATATAAATATCTCCAATTTTCAAAAAAACTATACCTAGACTTCAGCAACGTCATGGTTTTAACTGACTTCAAATGAAAACATAACCCTTCCTTTTGGCTTTGCCTATGTCGGGTAAAAAAGGAGGTTTTATTGCTATTTTTTTTTATAATGAAATAGGAAGGTAAACAAGCAAGATGGTACCCTGATGGTAAGTAATCACCACCGCCTATAGACATCCGCAACACCAAAGAGATTGCAGATGCGTTGCCAACCCAGAGGGCTAAGATAGAATACCTCTTGTGCTAGTAATTACACCGGCTGTCTTGCTCTCTACACCGGAACACAATAGTGCAAGCACTGCTGCTTAGCGGCAGGATTAGCGAGCAAGATGGTGGTAGCGAGCCGGACGGACCTTGCACAAGGTCCTACCACCCGCAAAACAACATTATTAACAATAGTGGAAGCTGTGTGAACGGTTTATAATTTAACTACCGTCATATCGCACGCTTAGTATTAAAGTGACCCATTTCTGAATAATACACGTCCCAAAATATCACCTTAATTAAAAGACATAGGGTTTAATTTTGGGAAATATCCAATTCAGAATTGAGTCACTTTAATACTAAGCCTGCGATATGCATAGTTTATCCATAAAAAGCTACAAGGATTGAACGCATAATATAAAAAGTGACACACACAGGGGAAAAGTTGCAAACAGGTATATTGTAGGCATAACCATAGACCCGGGCGTCACTTTGCGGAGGTCCATATAAAGAAAAATGTTTTAGTTTGTCAGTACGCCATTCGTTCAAGTAGCGAACGGTCGTACGGGTCGATCTTGATGATGCCTCGTATAGGGGCGAAACGCGCGTCGATCGTGTAGTTTTAGTGTTAAGTGGTGGTGGTGTGTAGTTGAGTCTGTGTGATATATGTTGTTTCGTGTGGAAGCGGAGGAGGGAGGGTTTTTGCATGAACATATATGTGTCGCACAGACGCAGCTATTTTGCACGAGCCCGGCACTGGTTTCGCGGAGTAGCAAGGTAATTTGTTCTAGTTTGTTGAGGTCCATATCAACAAACTGGAACAAATTAGCTTGCTCCGCGAAACCATTGCTGTGCACGTGTAAAAACAACTGTGTCTGTGCGGTAAAACTCACCAAGGAAAGGAGGAGGTCGGGTTTTGCATGAAAAATATGTACGTACAGACGCACAGGTGTTTTGCACGTACATGACCCTGGTTTCGCGGAGTAGCAAGGTTTGTTCCAGTTGCTTTATACTGTATGGATGTATCTAAATTTTGTATGACTTGTTTAAGTCCTAAATTTTCTGACATTCATAAGTGCTTCCTGTAAGCCTAATTTGAATAAAAATATTTTGACTTTGACTTTGACTTTGAAGTCCATTTGCACTTCAAAGACAAAGTCAAAGTCGAAATATTAAGAGTTACACACATTTGTGTGTAAAGTTTATTAAATTTACTAAGTATATTTATTGTGAATAAATATTTTATTTAATTGCAACAAACTAAACCAATACAAACAATAGAAAATTAAACAAATGTAAAGAACAGATAAGGTAAAGGTAAAAAGTGTGTTATAAAATAACTCCTATAATGTACAGTAGGGGAAATACATTCACGTACCACCTTAGAACCCTGTCGCAATGACGCGACGCGTTAGTCGCCACGCTATGTCATACAAATGCTATGCGTATGTATCTTCAACTAGGTTCTACGGTGGTACAGTCAAGGAATTTAATTCCCTACCCATTTCGCTGAAATGTCGTCTGACATTCGCAATGCACTAAGGTCGATATGTCTAACTAACGTCTTGCTCTAGTTAGCTCTTATGGTGACAGTTTGCTATATGATATTGAACCTTAGGTGGGTTGGAAATTAAATTCCTTGACTGTACGAGTTTTGATTACCCTGCCTGTACCTACCATAACAAGCAAAAGTTGTATGTCAGGATCGTAGCAAATGAAAATTCGTGGTCTCTGTCTACCCCTCCGGGAAATAGACGTGACTTTATGTGAAGTCGACCAAGAAATTGCTTGACCACTTTTGAACCGTATTACAAACGGATAAGGTTCAAAAGTGGTCAAGCAATTACTTGGTCGACTATACCTATTATAATAAGTAATTGGGGTCTATACATCGATATTTTAGAGGGGAGTTGCTGCTAAAGCACTTCAGAATAACCTTTGCAAATGTACAAGGAAAATAAGAAGGATTTCCATTTGCAGAGTCCATATGTATCACTTTAAATATTCATATCATCTATATATCTATATAAATAAAAATGAATTGTTGTTCGTTAGTCTGATTAAAACTCGAGAACGGCTGGGCCGATTGAGCTGATTTTGGTTTTAAAATGTTTGTCGTAGTCCAGGGTAGGTCTAAACGGTGAGCAAATAAGGAAAAATTGCGAGTAAGATAGAGTAATAATTAGGCGGTACGAAGTTCGCCGGGTCAGCTAGTTTTTGAATATTAATAGGTCCAGCCAAACGCTTCGCAGGAAAGATAAAATCAGGAAGCGTTGCGATTTATTTATCTTCATTGTTATCTCAATTACACAGGAGGAAAAACGGCGTGGATAAAACAGAGTCAGTGCTAAAGCCATTTTCTGTCTTCATAATTTAGAGTATTTTTTTTAGCAAAACAAACAGATAATTTATTTAAATTATTGTTATAAGTTCACGCCTGTTTCCCTTTGAGATAGGCAGAGACAACAGAATGCTATTTGCTCTGGTCCAGGATTACGATTTTTGAATCTCACCGGGTGACAATAGCTAGCCAAATGCGGCCATTTTGGTGACCTGGTAAGATAAAAAAATTGCATTCGAATCTCACCGGGTAACTAAAAGCTCACCAAAATAGCAATTTTTCATAGAGATTCGGCCAATTTGGTGAGCTCTAGTCACCTGGTGAGATTCATAAATTGCACCCCTAGCATACTTCCTTCGCTTCCTCCTGACTTCATACATTTATGTATAATGAAACAAAAACAAAACAGTAATACTAAATAAACTAAACAATCAAATAAAAAAGAATCTTGGCCCTCTGGGTTGGCAACGCATCTGCAATCTCCTTGGTGTTGCGGGTGTCTATAGGCGGTGATCATCATCAGGTGACCCAAATGCTTGTTTTCCTTCCTATTTATTAAAAAAAACATTAAAACTCGATATAAACGAAACATTGATACTTAAATTATAATTAAAATTTATCAAAAAAATTGGCATGGTACCGAAGATACTGGCAGTATTACCTCTCTGTATAGCTAAGCTGATACGCTGTGCGAGGTAGCTGCCAGCTCTTCGGTCGCCTGTAACGTCGATCAGCCTCTTCGAGATCTCTTTGAAGAGGCCTAGTGCACTAGGACCCCACGGACCAAGGGTCTCGACTCCGAATGGAACAAAGTTATTCGGAGCCGAGACCCCTATAATTTTTGCTTTTAAACTTTTCGGCCGCTTCAGCTGCCGCGCCTGCTTTAATCGAAGTTCCATAGAGGTAAGTGACATTGAAAACCGTCGCAAAACTCATTGCGTGGTTTAGGAGTAAGTAGCTGAAGATATCAGGAGTATCAGGACGGACAGGAATGGATGGCGACCTTATTTTATACTTTGTAAAAAAAAACATAAAGACGATACATACTTAATATCTGTTACTTGCTGACTGAAAAAATTCACAATCTAAACGGCTGAAGTTAGAAATGTGAAATTTAGAATATGCGTTCGTTAGTGCATTTTTGAAAATTATAACATTAACTGACTTACGAGTAAAAGGGGGCGGAAACTAGTAGGTGGGTAATATTGCGGCGAATGTCGGGTCATACTTCTCGAATAACGCGGAAATCGTTATAACGTTAAAATTTGAGGCAACAATTCCAAAAGCAAGATCCAAACCAATTTATCCAAAACACCCGAATAACTCGCAAACTAATTGATGCGAGAATCCGAAAGATGGAGTTGTCGCTCCCCGAGCATTCTCGGGAATCTTCGGCTGTTTCCGGATGTTTCCGCGCATTCCGAAGTCCTTAGCAAGCCGAGCGTGTAATGCAGTTATGCTTGTTCGAATTTTGAAGAAGAGAGTTGTTTGAAATGCTCTGTTTTAACGGACAAAGGGGTGTAGGAGGGAGATGAAAGTATTTCTGTGCCACTATAAAGTCGTTTTATTAGGCAGCCGTTGCTTTCCCGTTGCTCATTTGGTAATAATACCTTCTCTATGCAAAAGTTATATCGGAAATGTGTGTCGTATATGCCGTGGAATAAAAAGCGTATTTCAACGTTAATTTCGGGCACAAGCGTGATTCTAAGCTGCAATGTTTTAACTGTATTTTTAAAAATAAATGTTTTTCATTCCATTTTGTTCAAACTTCGTAGTTGGAGTCACTTCATTTGATAATTTGACAGTTACCAACTGAAAAGAAAGAATATGCTTAAAAAAACGGTGATTTCGATTTTAAGCCGAGTTTTACTGTATCTAAATAATCTCATTTTCGTTAATCTAATTTGCAGACATTCCATTACAATTAAGACTTCATTTGTATCGTACATTTTCATTAATCATTCCCAGATTATTTCGAGTATCCTACAAAATCATAGTAACTCAAGCACATATTTCGAATTTTCTCAGAAATTTCGAATACAAAATTCTGTTTACAAATTTAATCTGGGAATTGATATTAAAATTTAATTGGAGTGTCCCCGAGTAGCTGGGGGCGGGGAGATTATTATTTGCGATGTTTTGACAGTAAGGGAACTTGGTCATTTAGTAACAACTTTATGGTTTGTTTGATTAATATTAATAAAAGGAAAAACATAAGCCTCCTTTCTGGCGCACCGGGTTATAAGGGCGGTGATGGCCTAATGCTAGGGGGGTAGACTCGTAATCGTGAGTACCGAGTTCGATCCGCAGCGATCGTCATGTACCAATGAGTTTTTCCAACGTATGCATGGTCGACCAAGTAATAGCTTGACCACTTTTAAACCTTATCCCTTTGTGATAGGTACGGTCGAAAAGTGATCAAGGAATTACTTGGTCGACTAGTTAAACAATATTCTAAGCACTGCAACATGGTTGATCCCTATGTTGATCCCAGATTTACCAGCTCTGGTTATAACTTGGTATAAATTAGTTACTTTGACTTTAACCTTGGATTAAGAACTAAAGCATGGATATAGCCTCAGTACATGTCACGCGTGAACACCCAAAATTGTCAAAAAGTTACCTTTGGTGTGCGTCATGTTAGTAAAAACCGTACATTAATAAGAAAAACGTAGATTGTACACCAAAGGTTTGACATTTTGACATTTCATCTGTGTACAGGGTGACAATTGAAGAGGAGGTATATGTAGAGTATGTAGTAGTCTCTTTTTGGCACATTGTATTGCCACTTAAAGTAAAGAGATTAGCTATTAAAGTATCGGTTTCACTTTTAAAACTATTTCTAGATGTAACACCTGAACTTAAGAACAGCGACATCCGCCATTTTGGTTGGGCCATGTTGGCCCTAACTCGACGTTTCCTCACATTATATTGCGAGTTTCTTCATCGCTTCGGTAAACAAGATCCGATCTTTTATGTAGATGACATTCGGCTTGTCGGTCGGTTACGGCGTTCAACGGGATGAAATGGCTACGGAAAATAAAATAAAATAGAAATACAATGAAATAGAACACGTTCGCTAGAACTACGCAAATTATATTGCCCTGTATGGTTTCACTCGTAACCGTTTTGCTTTTGAAAAATAATTGGATAGACTACCAAGAGGTCCTAGTGTAACAGACTATTTAAGAATGTTTATATTGATATTACAGGTAGAAAAGGGTAAAAGCGTAGGAGGATGATGATTTTTTTTAATAGTCCATATTTGTGTCCCACTGCTGGGCAAAGGTCTCTACACCAGACTTCCACATCTCCTGATTTGACGCAATGTCAGCCCAGTCCTTTAAACCCGTTCAAATCATCCCGCCATCTCCTTGGTCTGCATCGTCGTTGCTGATGATTTATTTTAAAAGTTAAACATCTGGAAGAGATCCCTTAAAGGAGTAAGTTCGCCTTTTTACATCTGTTTTGTACTATTATCTGTTATTTTATGTGTTTAGTACAACAAAACCCCCCTAAAGGTTCTTCACTTCATTAGTACTCCGCCTGTCGCACGGATATGAAGCAATACATCCTATTCTAAACAGTCGGCGGGTGCAAAAGGCATGGGAGGATGAATACTTTATGTAGTGTTACTAAATAAAAAAATGAAAATTTTGATTCATTAAAAATACTTAGGGGCTCTACTTGTGAACAGCTGTATAGTTGCAGGCAAACAACTTGAGCATAAATGGAGTGAAGTATGCGCATACACATTTGTACTAGAAACGACTACTGCGCAGTCAGGGTCAGTGCAGAAGATGTTTGCCGGGAACTGTACCTGTGGTACTCTAAATCTTTGAGCTATACTCTCTTATCATCCGAAAAAAAAATGTTTCTCTTTTCCTTGCCTTCAGGAGGTCAAAGAGAATCTCTATAAGATCCCTTATAAGTTCACCTTTGTACATCACTGTATTTTTTTGACATTTATGTTTATTCTAGAATGAAAAACTTACGTACATTCATTATTCATTCTATAATCAGATAAAAATAACCCGAACATACATCTCGACGTGCTCAAATAATTCATCCTCAGAATTATTCTATATTTCCTAGCTAACGGCTCAATTCGCATAAGTTATATTTCTACATTTACGTATTCAGAGCGGTTGGCTGGAACACCCTGTGAATATGTTAAACCTCTAGGGAGCTGTGGCCGATATTGTTTGAGATTCTAGAGGATCCTAGATACAGGGTGTGCTGTGCGCTCGGTCGTGGTATTCTGAGTTTCATTTAAAATTTTGGACGCGTTCCGGTTTAGTAGGATTATGGTTAAGCTAGTAGTCAACTAGGAACGGTTGCGTTTTGTCGGCAATTTAGGAAAGAAATAAGTTTAGAGAATTCGATTACGCTTGTGTAGATTTTACTCAACTGCTGCCTGAAAAGAGGGTTGCTTTCGTGGTTTACAAGTTTTTATTTACATTACAATGTCTTCCTATGTAACTGAGTAAGTTGTTCGTTTCAAAATTTGCAAGTCAATTTTGAGTCACTTTATGGTGGTCGAATTATTCAGTGTACTTTCAACAACAAAGCTTGTATTAAAACTATCATTTTCTTCATTAATCTTGTCCTTGATTAAAACATAGATACTTTTTATCCTATAGAAATCATAGGAAGTATTATTAAACGGGCGACGCCTAAAGGCTCTCTATACATTTAAAATTATGCACAGTTTATCAGGCAACGCGTTACTCACTGCGTATTCGGTTTTTTTAATATCTAATTAGTTACTAACCCGACCTCTATGATGAAAACGCAAAGCTTAAACTTGTTCAAAAGGACACGTCGTTCATTATACTCGTACTAATGAAACGAACGCTACTTTAAAATTTTGCCTTTTATTAAATAGGATTTAAAATACATTTTACTTATTCATAACGATTTAACCACTCTTTTCGGGACAAATCTACTTCTTTACGCGTCAAATCATCTAACCAAGTTCGATTGATAGCATTAACGCTTAACGATTCCAAAATGGCCGCCAACATAATTGTAAACACCGATCGCTTCCGACTACATCGTTTTCAATAGCAGGAAAACACATGAGTGCGCGAAACCACCACCAAATCGCTCTGGTAGGAGTTAGAGGATACGTATACACATATGGGCGAATGATTACGGCATATCAGGTTAAAGTATGAATTTTCCTCCAGGCTTAGCAAAGGAATATTTCGGCTTTTAAACGGTAACCGGGTTCAGCAGTTTATACAGACTTTCAGCAGTAAATTAAGAATGTATCCAGGTCATCCCGGCATCTCCACCGGTTTACCACGCGACCGACGGCCATCTTGTGGGCATCAACTCGAAATGGATGCCTGTCAAATGGTTTTTGTCACGAGAGAAAGACAGAGAGATAGAGATTTGACATAAATACAGCATGGTGTCATCGTTGTTGCTATGCACGATATAAAATCATACGTACTCGTACACACTGTTTATACTTGAAAAAGAAGTTTGACAGTAGTTTCTAACCCCATAATTCATAAAAAATTAACAATCTTTTTAAGCTAACAAATGCTTTGTCCCTTTCATTTGAGTGCAAACGTCACAATGACAAATAAAGACATACAACATTTTGACGGATGACGGTTGATGGGCAAATATTTGTGTGACGAACACGAATGTTTGTACCTGAGTCATGGATGTTATTTGTATTTAAGTATGTATTTATCTAAATATTAGTATGTTTATCCGTTGTCTAGTACCCATAACACAAGGTTTGCTTAGCTTGGGATTAGGGCAATTGGTGTAGATTGTCCCAAGATATTTATATTTATTATTTTAACTAACAAACCTTTATGAAGCGTTTATGAATAAGGGAGTAAGTCTCTATTGCGAGGTGTGTATAGGGTTCCATTTTTAGAACTACCTAACTACTCAGATTGGTCTTCATTGGGTGCATGTCAAGTTATTATTCAGTACATCCTATTAATATTATAAATCTGAAAGTTTGTATGTTTGGATGTTTGTTACTCAATCACGCAAAAACAACTGAATGGATTTGGATGAAATTTGGCACACATATAGTTTATAACCTGGATTAACATATAGGATACTTTTTATCCCATAAAAATGCATAGTTCCCACGGGATAGCGATAAGTAGGTATACGCCAACGTCATGAGCAGCAAAGAAACTAATTCACATTAATTTGTCCAGGAAATATTGCAGATTGCATGTTGGGTGCAAGTTTGCTTGATTCAATTAAACAAGTCTACGCGGACGAAGTCGCGGGTAAAAGCTAGTACTGAATAAATTTATGACCTCGTACGTTGACGTAGGTATATACACTATTATAGCCCCATTTGACCCAGTGGATAATGTCGATGTTATTTCCCAAGAATAGTTAAGTTACTAAGTATGAATTCTACGGAAAAGCGGTCTGAAGGTTCCAATTACTTTTTCCTGGTATTTTGACGAGCGTTTTCTAGGCACTCGGCTTACTCGGCACATTTTCTAAAAAGCATTGGAGCGCAGATATTTTTCTGCATATTATGGTGGGTCCCTTAAGATTAGGTTCACTTAGCGGATAGGCGAGTGAGGCGAGTCTCTAGTGCTAGCGGCTGCGTTTGTTGAACTATTTGAACTAATAGTTCACTCCGAAATGAGACTTGGCCATAATATATTGTCAGTTGCTGGTTGCAATACGAATTGTCCGGATGGACCTGATTAGTAATATAATCTAAGCTGCAGTAACTAACTAACACAATAAGATCAAAACTGCAGCAACTGACTACCACCCTAAGATCTAAGCTGCAGTAACTAACTACCACAGAGTCCTAGCCACATTGTAGTTACTTGCTTCTTGCAATACGAATTGGCCGGCTGGACCTGGTTAGTAATAAAATCTAAGCTGCAGTAACTAACTAACACAATAAGATCAAAACTGCAGTAACTAACAGTTACCCTAAGATCTAAGCTGCAGCAACTGACTACCACCCTAAGATCTAAGCTGCAGTAATTAACTACCACAGAGTCCTAGCCACATTGTAGTTACTTGCTTCTTGCAATACGAATTGGCCGGCTAGACCCGGTTAGTAATAAAATCTAAGCTGCAGTAACTAACAGTTACCCTAAGATCTAAGCTGCAGCAACTGACTACCACCCTAAGATCTAAGCTGTAGTAACTAACTACCACAGAGTCCTAGCCACATTGTAGTTACTTGCTTCTTGCAATACGAATTGGCCGGCTGGACCTGGTTAGTAATAAAATCTAAGCTGCAGTAACTAACTAACACGTTAAGATCTAAGTTGCAGTACCTAACTACCCCCTAAGATCTAAGCTGCAGTAACTAGCTACAACCCCGAGATCTAAACTGCAGTAACTAACTTCTACCCTAAGATCTAAGCTACAGTAACTAACTACCTCTTAAGATCTAAGCTGGAGTAACTAACTACCACGCCATGATCTAAGTTGCAGTAACTAATACTGTAACTAAAGTTACTATAGTCAGAGATTAGTAAGAATTTCTCTTATTCTGAGCTTCTTTGACTTCTATGCCCTTATGAAGTCAAGATGCTGATTATTATTATTATTATTACATCATTTATTTCAAGTAACTTTGAGCCATATAATTTGTGTTAGTTAAACAGGAATGCCTATAACTAGGGGTTACTTTTATATAAAAATAATATTATAACAAACATTGCTTCTTCACAAACTCAAATGACGTAGGGATGGGAAAACATAAGATACTAAATCGCTTCAAGTGTGCCATGTCCGAAACCTAGAAAAGGTATGAAAGCACCGCTGCTTGACAAATCGGCCCCGGCGGAGTAGGTATTTGTCAGCATTTCTAAACCGGGCCCTGACCGAGTGGGAATCGAGAATCACTTTAGAAGCCAGCTCTGATAAGGATTGTCTCGGGATGGGAAATCGGTTTTTATATGGGATAGAAATCCCAGTCGTAAGTTTAATTTTAAGCCCGTAAAGCTGACCAGAGCTGAACAGTTAGCACGGACATAAAGGAAACAATGACAATAGAATACAATACAAATAATGCTTTATTGAATACACTGCCTCGCAGAAATATAGGGAAATGTTTTATCAAAGTCCAATTCTGATACTGGGATCTTAAGTACATTTAGTTTTAAAAAAATAAAGAAAAAAAATGGTCGACACCTCTGGTTACCCAAGGGCTGGCGCGTATTGGCATTCCCATTCAGAGAGGTAACGCCGCCAGCCTTTTGGGCACCCTACCCAGAAACAGCGGCTTGGGTGACATTTTTAATTTTAATTAGATTTTGAACTTTTCTATTTTCTTTTTCTAAATAAAAATAATTTAGTATTTTTTTTGAATTGATGATAATTTTATCTTGAATGTGAAACAATAAATAGTAACAATGCGTTATATTTCAGACACTGTGCACAAATCGCGGCAAAGGAATCAACACCCATCCAACCATAACATAACCCAATTCTAAATAAAAGCAATCGCGAAAACGGTCTAGAGACCAAATTATTCCCCATGTTATACAAGCTAGCGAGCATAAATTATCTCAACGAAGAGAGCGTTTGAATTAAAATTTATGCAAAACCATAGTAACAGCGAACCGTGAAGATAATGCCAGTGTCCATCCTAACACCAAGTGGGCACAAAGAGGATTAGCATAACGCTTTGTTGCTGTGGAATCGCCGAAACCGATGCCGAAATTTCGGCGTTTGCAGGAAAGACGAAGCCAAAAAAGTAGGTTAACTTAAATATTAAATTTTTTGTAACCGAAATTTCTTTCGATTTTTTATTTTAAATGTTTTCAACATTCAAATTATTAAATTAAAATTCACGGAATGCTGATGTTGCAGGTTCAAGTCCTGC
The DNA here is from genome assembly GCA_963691745.1 of Ditula angustiorana. Taxonomy (NCBI): domain Eukaryota; kingdom Metazoa; phylum Arthropoda; class Insecta; order Lepidoptera; family Tortricidae; genus Ditula; species Ditula angustiorana. The sequence continues at coordinate 1,914,775 of OY829490.1, forward strand.
CATTGCCCTAATTTTTCTTTGTGTTGTCATTACAATTTTAATTTAATAATTTGAATGTTGAAAACATTTAAAATAAAAAATCGAAAGAAATTTAAATTACAAAAAAAAAAACGGCGCCATCTCTCGTCAGCTGACGGTAGCTGTAAAGGTACCCAGTTGAATATGATAGCTTGTTAAAAAAAGTTTCATATAGATGACACCGAGGGTAGTTGTACCCTTAAAATCAATAATGTAATGACCGTAAGACGAAGCACATTAAAAAATTCGCAGGGTAGGGCAGCGGCAGTGTGGCGAAACTGGAAAACGCAAGGCACGGAATGCTGATGTTGCAGGTTCAAGTCCTGCCATTGCCCTAATTTTTCTTTGTGTTGTCATTACAATTTTAATATAACTTAAATATTTTTTTGCTATTGTATACTACTGGTATGTCCCAGAGTTATAGAGGATTAAATATTAAATTAAATTTAATAATAAGATGCGTTTCTAAGCTTCTAAATGCATCTAACATGCAATCAGAGGATTATGCACAGCAAAGTTAAAATTCAAATAAAGTTTAATGATGTAGCTGTACCACGAGAGCAGGGGACGCACCTTCAGTCCCAACGGTGCCTTAGCTGCTTATGGGTGGGAGTGATCACTTAACATCATATGAGCCACTTGCTCGTTTGTCGCTTTTAAATTAAAATGACTAGATAACTAAAGGTGAAGAGAAGGAAAACTCAGGACACCAATCGTGGCGTGCTGCGTTTTTAACCCGACTACGGCAAACTATAAGGAAGGGTTATGTTTTTGGGTTAAATGTAAGTGTATCTCTGTCGTATTGGTCTTATTAGAAAGGAACGCAAGTAGCCAAGAAGCAAAGTTCACGTACTCACGCTGAGTTTTTGAAAATAATAGTCATTTTGAATATGTTCGGTCGCCTTGTATACTTTAGGGACTCCGCTAAGTCGCGCGGGTGTACGGACCAGTGCACGCATAATAATAGAGTTTGCGGACGCTCTCATACTTTTTTTTTCTATAGGCTTGCACCAGCTTCCTCCACCCGCTCCGAGCGCCCCGCGACTTAGCGGAGGCCCTAAATGTGTCTCGGCTCTTGCATACCAAACAGCCGAAACCAAGTTTTGATTAAGCACTGCCTTTGATCTAACATTTCATACCCTGTCCGTGCGATATATCATTGTTTCCTATTATTTAGACGTCCGTAACGGGTCGGTATCAAAACAGACTGAAAACGATATTTCCGTTCTGTTTTCGTTCGGCATGAGCGCTGAAAAATAAATGCTATGTTTATACGAGTAATTATTGTAGGGAATGTAACGGTTTTTCTTAGAGATTTTCTAAGATAACACAAGTTTAGCGTTTGTTTTTTAACTCAGTTTGTTCTACCGTTGAAAGAATCTTAGAGCTCAGAGTTTTTGCTTTTCTGAGACTGAGGGAGGTTAATTGAGGCAAATTAGATAAGAACCAACCACCCTACCATTTCTCGAGGGCGGGCGAAGTAGCAGCATTGAATAAAAATATAGAACACCTACAGAAGCTTTACTTCGAACAAAAACGGTGTTTTTCAGTTTCGCACAGTTACAATTGTAAAGTATCTAGAATCCATCCCTTAAAATCTCTAAATTACATCAAAATCCGTTGCGTGGTTTAGAAGGAATAATCGGCCGAAGATATCGTCAAGTGAGTCAATAATAATAATAAACTCTAGGTTAGGTTTTTATAATGTTTGTATATTTTGTATTGATATTGTTTTATTACTTTTTATAGAAATATTGTAAAAACTTGACCTAAGATTTTAAATAAATATAAAATCATAATAATAATAGTACGGAATAAATAATAGTACTAACGTACAGAAACTTCTCTTTTTCTACCACCATTAAACGAATTCCAACTTTATGATCAGGCTCAAAAAGTTCGTATCACTTCATAAACATTCGCCTGGCGGCATGCGTCAAAAGGAAGGAGCCGCCCGCGCCCGCCTTCCACCCGCAATGCCCTGGCGCACCGCTAGGGTTGGGCTGCTTACTGTAATCCTATCACAACGCGCGACACAGAGTGAGCGGGCGCGCGCGCGGCAAGTCGGCAACCTACTGCGATTAACCTATGCCATAGGTCATGCGGCAAGAGCACCTACAGTGCGGAGTGGATCCCCTCTGGCTTTAGTAGTTTTACCATCTAAGTGACGGATCATCATATCCGTTCCTGAACGGAAAGCGACTTTGTTTTATACTAAGGCAAATACACAAGTGGGTCCCCTGATGGTAAGTGATCACCACCGCCTATAGACACCCGTAACACCAAGAAGATTGCAGATGCGTTGCCAACCCAGAGGGCTATTCTCATCTGCAACTGTATTAAATTAGATATTTCGACTTTGATTTTAAGTGTGTAATAGGTAGTGTGGAGTCCTCGGTGATGGATTTGAGCAATACACCAATAGAATTCAATACAATGTGTCGATCCAGTTCGAAGATTTAGGATTTTTTTAATATAAAATAAGAAGTCAAACAGGCAAGTGGGTCACCTGGTGACGTGATGGTAAGTTATCACCACTGCCCTATATAAACACCCGCAACACAAAGGATTTCAAAATTTGTATGAAATACTGAGATATAAAGGCTCTTAAATAAAAACTCAAAGTTGTTAAAAGTTTAGTAAAATATTAGATTTTATGGTCGTGAACGAGTTACTCGCCGACGGTACAAAGGAAAATGTAACATTTTTCCAAGTAACAGTGTTCAAAATGGCTAAACTTGTTTCTATTAGTTATCTAGACATTCAACAGATACTAATTAGTAATTTACTATCCCCATAAAGCTTAAAAAAACAATGTAACAAACCATTACTTACTATGCGAAACTATTGCTTATTTAGTGTCATCCAAAGTTCACTTCGGCTTGTACTGGTACTGTGTTTTATAACGTTTTATTATTGTGCCAAATGTTCCAATTTAGTATTACCAACGCATACGGCAACGGATGAGAGTGGCCGAGGATCGTACTCAGTGGCGAGCCATGGGGGAGGCCTATGTCCAGCAGTGGACGAACATAGGCTGATGATGATGATGATGAACTTAAATTTTACGTTAAATTTTGCTTGTTTGAATTAGCTTCTTTTATATTTTTAGATCCGTCATAGTGGTAGAGCTATACTGTGGCCAGTTACTGCAGTACAAATAAGCTGGTTCGACCAGGGTTGTACCACACTCTCACAAAATACTGGCGCGAAGCTTGCAGTACAGTGCCTGAAAGATCCGGAGTCCTACAGGGCGGAGGGGACCTATAGGTCGGCAGCGGATCAGCGTTTCTCTTAGGATCACTTTTCGTCAGGTGACCGCTTGCTGGTTTGTCTCCCATTTCCATTAAAACCGGCCAAGTGCGAGTCGGACTCGAGCACCAAGGGTTCCGTACAAACTTAAAGCACCGAGCAATGCTCAGCTCTTTTCGTCAGTTTTTATTAAATTAATAATTTGAATGCTAAACATTTAAAAATAAAAATCGAAAAAGATTTCGGTTACAAAAAAAAAATAACAAAACGGCGCGGCGCCATCGTCAGCTGACGGTAGCTGTAAAGGTACGCAGTTGAATATGATAACTTGTTAAAAAGTTTCATATAGATGACACCGAGGGTAGTTGTACCCTTAAAATCAATAATGTAATGACCGTAAAAACGAAGCAAATTAAAAAAATCGCAGGGTATGGTAGCGGTAATGCGGCGAAACTGGCAAAGGCCAGGCACGGAATGCTGATGTTGCAGGTCGAATCCTGTCATTACTATATTTTTTCTTTGTGTTGTCTTTGCATAGCATTTTGAGTTCATAAAATTTTAATAACAGACTTTTATAAAATCATGTCCATTCTTTATACACACCGTTTAAACCGCTGCTGGCGAATACATTCACTGTAAACCTCAGCTGTAAATTCTTGGTAAGGGTACCACTGTTGGGTACGTACGTAGCGATAAAATTTAATATTCTGTGACAATGTTCTAGGATTTAATCTAAGGGTCTAACTTTGAGGGTCTGCTGTATGATAGTTTGATGTAGGTACCTGAGCTAGGAATTATTAACTTTGGGGTGTTTCTATGGAGTTTCGGACTCATCCCGTATCCTCTAAACAATGTAAATACAAAACAGTGTAGCTGTGGACGTTTGTTCGTGAAAACTGTTATTGCTACCCATTATATCTCCTGCAGTTATTTTCTAACCGCATCAATATCTTATTCATATTCACAACGGTAAATATGAATATGATCTAAACGGCTAGCCCGAGTGGTCGACACACGATTAGTCATACCAGGGGGGTTCCACTCCGCATTGTAGGTGCGCTCGCCGCATTACCTATGGCATTGGTTAATCGCAGTAGCTTGCCGGCTTGCCGTGCGCGCACCCGCTCACTCTGTCGCGTGTTGTGATAGTATTACAGTAAGCAGCCCAACCCTAGCAGTGTGCCAGGGCATTGCGGGTGGAAGGCGGGCGCGGGCGGCGCTTCCTTTTGACGCATGCCGCTAGTCGAATGTTTATGAAGTAATACGAACTTTTTGTGCCTGATCATAAAGTTGGAATTCGTTTAATGGTGGTCGAAAAAGAGAAGTTTCTGTACGTTAGTACTATATCAATAGCAAGCGATATATCTAAATGCTATCTTAAATTTTTAATCTAATTCTCATCATTTGCGGGTGGTAGGACCTTGTGCAAGGTCCGTCCGGATCGCTACCACCATCTTGCTCGCTATTCCAGCTGTTAAGCAGCAGTGTTTGCACTGTTGTATTCCAGCATGGAAAGCAAGACAGCCGGTGTAATTAATGGCACAAGAGGTATTCCATCTTAGCCCTCTGGGTTGGCAACGCATCTGCAATATCCTTGGTATAGCGAATGTCTATAGCCGGTGGTGATCACTTGCTTGCAGGTGACCCACTTGCTTGTTTAGTTCCTATGTGGTATAAAAAAAATCTGAGTTCCAAACCAACGCAAAGCCAATTCTAGTGCCAATTTGCGAATATCACCTTCGTCACTAATCTATAAAATTGTTACACCAAAATCAATATTACGAGGTATAAAAACGTTTCTATTAGATATGTTTTAATCTTTGCATGCTAGTATTTATTTATTTAATACTTATAGCTGAATAAGATGACCATAATGTAATTTAATATCTTTTTCACTGTATTATTCTGTGCAAATAAAGAAGTTTGAAGTTTGAAGTTTATATAACAAAACTTAAATTTAAAATGCTATATAATGAATGACAACACAAAGAAAAATTAGGGTAATGGCAGGGTTCGAACCTGCAACATCAGCATTCCGTGCCTTGTGTATTCCAGTTTCCGCCACATTACCGCTGCCATACCCTGCGAATTTTTCAATGTGTTTCGTCTTTACGGTCATTACATTATTGATATTTTTTCTTTGGGAAAACTACCCTCGGTGTCATCTATGAGAAACTACAAAAAGAAAAATCTAAAAAACTTAAAAATAAATAATTTCAATTACAATAATATAACAAAGCTTGTTCATAATAAAAACATTAGCTCAATGCGAGAATCAAACGCGCCATCTCTAGCTTGTAGCAACTCACAGAAGAGTGACCCTTATTGCAACAACAACAACAAACCTTTATTGCGTATACGAATATTTCCGGTCGTCCAAATAATAATGAGAATAACTTACTCCCATTTATAACTTGCTTTCCTGTTGGAGAGACTCGGCATTGCACTCCGTTGCTTCCCAAATGTGTGATTGCTGTGCTAATTGTGTACAGGTTTCCTCACTATGTCAGGCCCAGAGCACTGCGTGAACAAGTTCGTCGGCGCGCCCCGTCTACGGGGCAAACGCTGAAGGGTTGCCACGAGTTTTATGCAAGAGAGGAAAACGAGCATGAAGGCCACCCGATGAGAAGTAAATTGCCACCGCCCTTGGGAATTATTGGCCCTAAAAGATTTACCGATTCGTAAAGTTGTCTACCAAACAGACGCGCATACAAACCTGACCTTACTCATGTAGTATTAGTAACTACGGGTACAGTCAACTACAAAAAAGTGTGTTCATTTTACACCTTATTCCAATTCAAATTTCATATGTACATTTAAATGCATTTGTGCAAGGTCTGTCTGGATAGCTAACACCATCTTGCTCGCTAATCCTGCCGCTAAGCAGCGGTGCTTGAACTGTTGTGTTCCGGCGTGGAGAGCAAGACAGCCGGTGTAATTACTGGCACAAGAGGTATTCCATTTTAGCCCTCTGGGTTGGCAACGCATCTGCAATCCCTTTGATGTTGCGGGTGTCTATAGGCGGTGGTGATCAATTACCTTTAGGTGACTCACTTGCTTGTTTGCCTTCCTAATTCATAAAAAAATGTATTTTTTGTATATAAATAAATAAGGTAGATAAATCTTTGTGTAGTCGACTGTACTTTTCGGCATTCATTTATTGTATACAGTGTACTTATAATTTTCTGACCGTTTCCCTACAGCAAAACCCTTGAACTATCCTCGCTATGAACTCCCAAATTCCTCTTGCGACCTCCTTGTTTGTCCCTTAGTAATTTTTAGAAAAATCGAACTCGATATACCATCGCGGAATGCCAAGCGACTTCAAAGTCGAGGTACGACCGGAAAAATGAAAGTGGCTCGCAGGAAATTTTATTCGAAGCAATTTCCGAAGACTTTTTAAAGAATTTATCCCGATCCGGCTAGGGATGGGGCAATCTGATACCGATTCCGATATTGGTATTTGGCTATTTCGGCACACGGGGAGTATGAAGTAAAATGAGACCAAAGAGAGATCATTTACATTATTGAAAATTTTAAATACCGTTTATATTGATATCGCTTTTTCGAAGCTTTTTCGTAGTATGAGACCTGTAAAATTTGTAAGGTTCTTATTTGCCATTGCATTTTTTTATTAACGGGGAAAACTAGCAAACTGGTCACCAGCAATCACGCCCGCTAATAAACACTTGCAATAACAGACGAATCACAAGCACGTTGCTGGCGTTGAAGGGCCTTCGCTAATTCGCGTGGGTGCACGGAGCGGGTGCACGCCTATCGTATGAGCACCTGTGCGAGTTAGCGGACTCTCTCATACAATTTTTCTATAGGCGTGCACCTGCTCCGTGCACCCGGATGACTTAACGGAGGCCTTAAGAAAGGAATACACTTTTGCGGGTGGTAGGACCTTGTGCAAGGTCCGTTCAGATCGCTTACACCATCTTGCTCGCGAATCCCGGCGCTAAGCAGCAGTGCTTGCACTGCGTTCCGGCGTGGAGAGCAAGACAGCCGGTGTAATTACTGGCACAAGAGGTATTCCATCTTAGCCCTCTGGGTTGGCAACGCATCTGCAATCTCTTTCATGTTGCGGGTGTCTATAAGCGGTGGTGATCACTTACCATCAGGTGACCCACTTGCTTGTTTGCCTTCCTATTTTATATTTAAAAAAAAGATCTCGTAATTTCATAGAAAATTATATCACGCGCACACGAGCGAGGTCGCAGGTTTAAAAGCTTACAATTAGTAACTCAGGCACGAGTATCTACCCCATGTCAAAAACTGGTTTCCGTTATCTACAATTAAAACTAAATTTGGTCAGATATCCCAAAAGCTGTGATCCCTTTATCGTTGCCTTCAAAATTAACTTCATGAATTTCGGGCCGATAACATCTCATACCGGTACCGGACAATACCGACCGGTATTATTGCGGTACCGGTATCTACATCTCTACGGTCAGGCTATCTCCATTACGGTTGATGTTATCTGGACGAAAGAGTTGCTTTGACGATGTTCGTACATACCCACGCAATTTAAAAAAGGGTTTATTTACATTACTGTGGCTGTTTAAATTTAAATCTTATGTTTATGCACGTAGGGCGACGTTTGGAGCGTTGTGAAATAAGAGTAAGTCGTTTTGAAGTGATGGTTAAATAACGGAAAAAGATTGGCATTAGCAATATTGGTTTGAATGGTCTTATTGTAGTATTTAGTTTGCCAAAGTCCAGTCGGTCTAGAGCAGCGGTTCTCAAACTTATTTTGTCTACAGTCCACTTTGAGAACCATTTATTTTCTCGCGCCCCCTAATTGTTTTGCGGGTGCGACCTTGTGCTAGGTCCTACCGGATATCGCTAGCAACATCTTGCTCGCTAATCTAGCCGCTAAGCAGCAGTACTTAAAATGTTGTGTTCCGGCGTGGGGAGCAAATTGTGGAGGTGAAATTACTGGCACGAGAAGTATTCTATCTAAGCCCGTTGGATTGGCAACGCATCTGCAATCTCCTTGGTGTTGCGGGTGTCTATGGAAGATGGTGATCACTTACCATCACCTGATGGTAAGTGACCTGTTTGTTTTTGTTCTTATTTTTATACATATATAAAAAAAGATTCTGTCTCCAAAAATGTTTCGAACGAGTTAGCGTTAATTTTGTTGCAAAAACGCGCCGCAAGAGGCGCTGTCTTAACTTTCATAGTAATTGAGAAGTTAACTCTAACGCGTTCGTTGCGTTTATTCTTACAAAAACCTACACTAAACGCTCTGAAAGTCGCCAGTATCTAGATTACAGTATTTTTGGCGACCACAGCTTCTTTTTTTTATAAAATAGGAAAACAAAAAGCAAGTGGACAGGATGGTAAGTGATCATCACTGCCTATAGACACCGGCAACTCCAAGGAGATTGCAGGTGCGTTACCAACCTAGAGGGCTGAGATGGAATCCCTCTTGTACCAGTAATTGCACCGGCTGTCTTGCTCTCCACGCCGGAACACAACAGTGCAAGCACTGCTGCTTAGTAGCAGGATTAACGAGCAAGATGGTCGTAGCTATCCGGACGGATCTTGCACAAGGCCCTACCACCCGCAAGATTATGCATATACGTATAGTCGACCAAGAAATTGCTTGACCACTTTTCGACCTTATTACAAAGGTGTAAGGTTCAAAAGTGGTCAAGCAATTACTTGGTCGACTATACGTAAAAACACTTTTTTTACCTTTTTACCTAATAACGTCTTTTTAAGTTCGGTCATAGATCTGTAGGAAAATAGAGAAAAAAAAAACGGCTTTTTTAACGCAATGTAATACACAGACATACCCACATCACGGGTAGACATACAAATACAAATGTCACAAACAACCCAACCGGATAGCCTAGTGGTTAGTGACCTTGACTATGGAGCTAGAGGTTCCGGTTTTGATTCCCGGGAGGGGCGAATGTTTTTATGATGAATATGAATGTTTGTACCCGAATCTTGGACCCATAGTACAAGCTTTGCTTTGTTTGGGACTAGGTCAATTGGTGTCAACTAAATTTATTATTATGTACTGTCAAATTGTTATAAATTTTCAGGATTTTCATACATACATATATTTTAACGTCAAACGGGTCTTTAACGCAATAAAATCATTAACAATGTTTTATCTATAGAATTTCCGTTTTAAGAATAAATCCAGATTGTATTAGGCATGGTAAGGTTAGGCATGGAAGGGTATTCTTATGAGTTGTGCACCTATAACGGAATTTCATAAAGCAATGATAGAATTTCTCCAAGCAAAGCTCGAAGTCAAGCCGACGCGGCTTAATTCCCAGTATCTCAAATTGCATCGCCGACATCCTACGAAGGGCTCTCCGAGCTCTATTACAACATATTAGCTCCATTATTTCATTGCGAACACGATTATTTCAATAGGTATCTTTTATCACACTTAGCTAAGAGTAAGGCTATGGCCACACTGAGACAGGCGCGGTTTTTAATGCAACATAGGACACAAAGAAGCAAGTGGGTCACCTGATGATAAGTGGACACCACCGCCCAAAGACACCCGCAACATCAAAGATATTGCAGATGCATTGCCAACCCAGTGGGCTAAGATGGGATTTCTCTTGTGCCAGTAACTTTACCGGCTCTCTTGCTCTTCATGCCGGAAAACCACGGTGCAATTCTATGTCTATAGGCGATGGTGATCAGTAACCATCAGGTGACTTGCTTGTTTTCCTTCCTCTTTCAAAAAAAAAAACACAACACTACAAGCACTGCTGCTTAGCGGCTGGATTAGCAAACAAGATGGTGGTAGCGATTCGGATGGACCTTGCACAAGGTCCTACCACCCGCAAAATTTCACAAAGCTACAGGAATATCAGTGGACCACTGCACTAGTGCCGAAACAATTGAGTTGCTACGCGTCGAGAATGAATATAGGTACAAGTTATGCAATAGACAGAGAGGCATTGAGTGGGACACTTCTTATACCTAAGCGCCGTTTTTGTTCGAAGTAACACTTCTGTACTTGTACAATTATATATTCTGTGACCGGTTAACGTTAAGGTGGATTTCACGAAAATTTTAGAATTAAATTTTCAAACATAAATATCCCAAACCTCCCCAGTAAAGTGTCCTGAAATAGAATATTACGTAAGTTACGTCTGAAGCACCGTAATATTTAGCCGTCTGGGAAGTCTAGACTATTGTAATCGAATTTTTTTTTTTAGTCTAGACTAGAAACAATATTTCCTTGACAACGCGAGCTTTTCCCGTGCTGTCTACGTGAGTGGAATCATTCAGCGATCGCTAAAGTAGATATGCGTTGAATTCACACATTACTGACAGCTGCGTCTAGCGGGAAATAAAATAGAAGTTAGCTTTAAAGGCTTGTTCCTTTACACTTGTTCAGCTATAAGCAGTGGCCAAAGGTTCTGGCGGCAGCAATTGCTGGTTGTGCCAGCTCACATGGGCAACACCTCAGTAACCGTAGCATGACCGGCCTAGATTTAATTTATCTCTCCCTTTGTCTTTGTCAAACTAGTGTCAAAAAAAAGGAACATAAGTAGCGGTAAACTAAACAATACATGTTATAAAGGGCCACTGCGCTGGTCTTTAGCCAGACTTGATCCTGATTAGAATTTTTAAACAGGTCCAGTCGATCCTGTTGACTACTCAACTCGGATCAGTACTGATTTTTATTGAAAATAAATGCGTATGCGTATAATTAAGTATGAGCCTTTGCTTACCCCACAATGATGACCATTACGCAGGGCTGGCCAGACTCTCCCTTATGTCATGTACTATTTTCTTTTTATTTGACATGAATATTTTTATTCTTATTTTATTTTGACATGCGGAGACTATACATCTCCAAGTAATATTGCACAGTTTGACCGTGGAGGCGTTTTACACCTCTGCTAAGCATAGATTAAGTTAATTAATTTGTTTTTTGACCCTTAGAGACTATACATCTCTAAGTTATTTAGACTAAGTATTTGATTGTTATTATTTCAGGGACCATATACATCCCTATCTAATTTCTTTGATCTGGGGACCCTATACATCTCCTGATCATTCTTGACTACTGCCAGTACGTTCAATATGCTTAAAGCTTGCTGTGCTATTTACTGTTTTTTTTTAATTATTATTTTATGTAACTTGTGTATGCCATGTACTATTGTGATGGATTGCACTGTAATCTGTTTTGAAAAGAGAGGGAAAAAAAAAACTGCTGAGTTTCTTGCGGCGTTTCTTCTCAGTAGTATCTTCCATTTTCCGAAGCGCTAGTAGATTCAGACATGTAAAAGAGCCTATATATACGGCCTACTTGCAAAATAAATTTTTCATTTTAATTTTTCATTTTCAAGCAATGTAACCATAATCACTCATAAAATAATTCTCTTAAAATATTTAGTCCTGTTCTCTCAGTACTATCCCGCAGGTGAACTGTGTGCCATTGTCCCATCGGTCAAGTCACTCAGCCTCTGCCTACCCTCACAGTAATTACGCCGTGGACATAACACAAGCCCAGCTCTGGCCTATCTCGTCAGTGAATAATAGCGGGGTCCCCGCGTTATCGTCGCGTCCGCGATACGCATTTCCATATTTTATGCGACCGTCATTTTAAATATGAATTTAACCATATTTTTCTACACAGAGTGCGTTTGTATGTTCTCGAGCTATGCGTACATTTATGGGGAAGGGATTCATAAAGAACGGCCGTTGTTTCAATTTAGTCCTTTGACGTCGTTGATGTATGTTTATGACTAATTGAAGTTTGTGGTCAGAGTTGTTCATTTGACATAATTAAGACTGGTTATACTTCTGTATGTATTTCTACAGGCTTTTATTCAACTTGCCTTTTTGGTTCCCTGTACGTAGGTGATTCATTGCAAGGGTTTTTTTATTAATTTTCAGTGGTCATATTCGACCAAGTATTTTGAGGAACTTTCGATTATTTAATCGTAAACCAAATAGTTGTAAAATGTGTATATCTTTTTTTTTATTGTGTCAAGTGACAATTGACAATATTAGACAGAGGGGTTAAATGTTAGTTTCTTTTTGTATGGGCCTGGATACGAGACCCCCCCCCTTATTCATAAACGCTTCGTAAACGTTTGTTAGTTAACATTTTAAAACGTTTGCCCTCAAATGAAAGGGAAAAAACATTTGTTAGCTTAAAAAGATTGTTAACTTTTTATAAATAAGGGGGTTAGGGTTGTAGTTCTAAACCGCACTCAAATTCCAGACCCATACTATATTAGTATGAAATTGGAACTTGAACTCGGTTTAAAATTCTAGTAGGGGTGGAGCAGAATTAACTTGTGAATTGTAGTTAACAGTGGTGTGGTGGTCTTGTTCTAAATAGCCCAGTTGGAGAGAGACGCACTGTTTTACGTAGCTAGTTAACGGGTATCGAGAAGATTCGTGCTAGGTGCACAGTGATAGCCAAAAAAATATTTACAAATTGTTTACATATGAGAAGACGGGTGCGTTTTACGACGTGTTAATGGCAATAAATGATGAGGGAGACGCTATCTTGTTGATTTACCGTCGTATGCAGGTGTACGTGAGCCGCCGTCTCACACACGTCAGGCGTTAACAACATTTATAATTCTAGAATAATAAATGTCTAAATCTATGTGCTCCTTGAAGGAGCCTTGTTCCTGCATCTCGCGGAGCGCAGTCATAATAATAAATTAAATGTGTGTATCCCATAGTAACAATGTCCCAATATTTGGTATTCATCGCGCGCCACGGAGCTACGACGAGCGTGAAGAATGGACTGGATATTTATCGTCTTATTTATTTCACTGCGGCGACGCTCAGTATGAATATGTTACGAGGTGGCTTCCTAGCGCCGCGTTGCGGGTGCGGACGCGTCAATAATGCATGATGTATTAAGATTTGTAAGGCATTTTTTTTTATTCGATCGGATCGTTGGTAGACTTTTGTTCATCAGCCCCCTTCCGCGAAATATACCTGCTCAAGGGCAGTGAACCCAAACTCGATCAAGGATCACTTAGATTGTTCTACTGTTAGCAGGGACCATAAAGTTAAAGAGTCATAATCGTGTTAATCAGAAAATAAACTTTATTTACACATATATCATAAATGCTCTATAATGCGTTCAGAAACCGTAGGCGATGACCAGCATTATAACAACCAATATTATTATAAGAATTTTGCTAATTTGTTTCTATATTTGTTCAAATTCATTTTTATTACATTATTTTAATGTGTACAGTCTATAGATATTTAATAGGTACCTAGCAATAGTAGCTAGTAGCAATGCAGGTCATTGCCCTATGGCTTCTGAACCCATCATAGAGTACTTATGATATGTGTGTAGATAAAGTAATGTATGCAACTGTACATAATTAGGTCTTAAAACACTCGTGTGATCCTATTATGAAAGTCGCTGGCGCTTGTTTCATAAAACCACACTCGTGTTTTAAAACCCCTCATTATGCAACAGTTGCATAAAATACTATTACAAACGGGACTCCATATGAATGGAGTTCCAGTGTTTTCGACACGCGCGCGGATTTTATGGCGTTTTTGTGCTACTTAGGCTGTGTCAACTGTCATAACCGTCGTCGTCGACGGAGAGCATCTCATGTGCGGACTTCTGGCCGAAGGGTGTCATGTTCCGGCTCGGCTGTGCCAACTGTCATAGCCGTCGTCGTTGATGGAGAGCATCTCATTTGCGTACGTCTGGACGAAGGGTGTCATGTTCCGGCGGTTCAGGACAGCCTGCCACTGGAGAACTTGTCACCAGAATCCACGATGCTACGGACCCACTCCGAATCGTCACCGAAATAATTAAGTTTCATTTTTGTTTTATATGTATATCTTTATGTAATGTATGGGCGTTTTGTATCCTCATGATAAATGATTTATGATTAACATAACGAGAAAAAAAGTTAAGCTGCTGAGTTTCTTGCAGCGTTTCTTCTCAGCAGACTCTTCCATTTTCCGAAGCGCTAGCAGACACAGACATGCAAAAGAGCCTATATGGCCTACTAGCAAAATTTTTTTTTTCATTCTCATAATCTAAAATGGCTACTAACTGGAAACTAGATGGGATAATTACGAAAAAGTTTTTATCTTTGTATAATAGAAAGAAGCAAATCATAATAGTCGAAATAAAGGCGATACAATTAGGGTTGCCAGATGCCCGGTATTTAAGCGTACAGTCCGGTATTTCGAGGCCTGTCCGGTAAAAATTAAATGGTCATACCGGACAGAACAATGTCCGGTATTTTGAGAAAAGTCAGTACTACTGGTCACAGCGCCTACAATAGTATGAAAATGAAAATGAAAATGAAAATGAAAAATTTATTTTGCAAGTAGGCCATATAGGCTCTTTTACATGTCTGAATCTACTAGCGCTTCGGAAAATGGAAGAATCTGCTGAGAAGAAACGCCGCAAGAAACTCAGCAGTTTATCTTTTTTTTTCTTCTCTTTTGAAAACAAGATTACAGAGCAATATGGTAGGCATATGAAATCCCTCAAACGCAAAACTCGCGCGCGCTCCTCGCTCGCTGACCTCGCTGTCTGTATCTGCGTCTGTGGGCTCTCACTGTAGATTAAAAAATAAAAACAATTACTATAAAAAACCAGTGACTTGTTATTAATAGACAGGTTATACCCATACAAAAACTCCAAGAAAAATGATCCGAATGCAGTGGCGAAGACACACATGCAAAATGTTTCATTTTTACTTTTACGCACACATAGTGAACTGGAGAACAAAGAAAACAGCTAGTATTCAGCTGTTGCGAATATTTTTTTCCAACGGACCAACCATGGCCTTGCAGGGTTTTGGAATTGCCCGCAAACACACAATTTAGGTTAACATGCGCACCGTTCGCTTGTTGCTTTGCGACTGAGAACACTGGTGCTATTTAACTCCAATTTGGAGCTCGCTGCCGGAGCGCTTGTAACCTATCTACCTTTTTTAATATCATTGTAAAAAACTCGTATTTTTGCGACCAAGCTTATAACCCCCCCCCCCCCCCTGTTTGGGGTTGTCCGGTATTTTTTCGCGACTCACCGCCAACCAAGATACAATAATAGCAAACAGAGAAAGTTCGGCTTTAACAAATATTTACTTAGCTGAACAGCCGGGTGCTTCAGCGAACGCTTCCCGCTCAGTTGGGTTGCTACGAATGGATATATTTCAAAAGAGTATTCCTTTTATTTATTTGGCAGCGCACCCGAATTATTATATGTTTAGTTTAAATTTACTCTTAAGCGAGGTTTAAAACGGTTCAAAGAGTCCAACTTGAGCCTGGCTATTGCATTAAATAACCTTATGAGTAGTGGGTAGCCTAATAGGTTAATGGTTCTGACTATGAAGCTAGAGGTTCCGGTTTTGATTTCCGGGAGGGGCAAATATTTGTATGATGGATACGGACAATGATGATGGTGATATACAGGGTCGAAAGTTTGAATGCCACATGGATGGCAACTGTAAAAGAGACTATCCTTTAGTTTTAAAAATAATAAATTCTACATTCATGGATTTTTGAGAAATCGCATGTCTTAGTCGGGACTCGAACCGGTCAAATGTGTCAAAAAAATAAATGCTTAATTTTATGATGCAGATCGAAAGGGTTACTGATAAGGTTCATTTTTCTCAAAATGACATGCTTACACAATCAAAATAACGGAAATCCATGAAAACTAAGAATTACCTTTTAATTTTGTTTTCACCCTTCACGTGAAATACACCGCAACTACTTTAATTATTGGAAATAGCAAACTGTAGGCAATGTAGACTTACTTTTATTTTGATTTTGAGTTTGGTGTGATTTTTTATTTCGAAGCTTAATTTAGTAAGTTGTTTCTTAGACATGTACGAGTATGATTGCAAACAAGTCAGTATTTTTTTTTAATAATAAACTTTAAAATACTTAGCTATGTCAGAAGCGAAAACAAAGTTTTAACTTTATGTATAGTTGGGAGATTACCTTAAATTGCTAATGCCAAAGGAAACTCAAACGTATAACGCAGTAAATAGCGAAATTGACAGTGACCTTCCTTTCCATTCCCAACTGTAGTTGCTCGCGTTTAAGTCGAAAAGCCCTGAGCGAAAGCTAGAATGAAAAAACGCATGCATCACTGCAGTCGTTTTAAAAAAAATGCCCGGGCGCTGTTTAGTTCGCTATGAAGGCTGTTTAACATTCAAACTCCAAGCTATTCCGGTCGCAAAGGAATGTATCCAACGACAAAACTGGAACTAGACTGTCAGCAACACAAATGCTAAAAACCGTTAGATCAACATTTCTATGGCAATGTGTTGCCGGCAATCTTATGGCGGTATGGTCATATTGCTTATCAACATTTGACAAATTTTATCAATTTTTAATCCAAAAGTCTGTTGTTAGTCTTTGCGACTTTCATGCTTAAACGGTTTAGATGAAACAGACACAGGAGTACAAAGATAGTTTGAGAGTCGATGACGGACATTATAGCACAGAATAAATAATTATATATTAATGGTAAATAAGTATTAATGGTACTAACGTACAGAAACTCCTCTTTTACGACCGCGATTAATTGAATTGAACTTGATTGACAGGCACAAAAGTTAGTATTACTTCATACACGTTCGCCAGGCGGCTCGCGTCAAATGGAACGCGCCGCCCGCATCCGCCTTCCCCCGCTACTCCCGGCGAAACGTTAGGGTTGCGCTGCATTCGTTTTCAATTACACTGACACAGCGAGGTCGAGCGAGCGGACGCTCGGCGAGCCGACAACCTACTGCGATGTGCCTACTCTGTAGGCAAGGCGGCCGAGCATACCTATAGTGCGGATTATAGTGTAGAAGTGTACATGTAGATAAACTTTTTTTTTAAGTCCTGGGCATCAGCTGGCAGCTTGATAAACGAATATTTTTCTGACCTTTTTATATTTATAACAGCCGCAGGCGTAAAAAGTAACAGTCTTTTGACGTAATTCAGTGTTTTAATATTACCGACGTGTCTGCTGTCCGTATGTCTGTGTTGCTTAGGCCACGTGAAATAAGAGGCTTTAAAAAGCTTGCGGAAAGCCAAATCGCACGATAGAGCTTTTTGCTAAGCTCCAAGAAGGCCAACTTAAAAAGTTTTAGGTGTAGAATAAGGGGTATTCTTGTAGGTATACGCTACCCTACGGTTTTAACTGATTTTTATAAAGTATCTCTATATATATATAAAATTCAAAGTCCTGACTGACTGACTGACTGACTGACTGACTGATATATCAGCGCACAGCCCAAACCGCTGGACCTAGAGATTTGAAACTTTGCACATAGATACCTTATATAGTGTAGGCATCCACTAAGAAAGGATTTTTGGAAATTCCACCCCTAAGGGGGTAAATTAGGGGATGAAAGTTTGTATGAAAGTCCGTTAGTTTTGAAGTTAGGATCTTGAAATTTTGTTGTTAGGCTTACGTAAAAAAATAAATTTATATGGGTCTCAGTTTTTTTGATAATTTTACCCCTGAAGGGGTGAAGAGGGGGATAAAGTTGTTTATGGAAAGGCCTACATTTTCACAGCAAAAATCACTATATTTATTATTTAGGCTTATAACGCAACGTGTATATCGAGTGTTATTGGAATTACAACCCTTAAGGGGAGAAAGGGGAATAAAATTTTGTATTTGAGTTGTTCGTTCACAATTTTTTTGTATTGAAGTCAAAATAACGTGCGTGGTAACGTGTTATTACTAAGCCTCTATTGCCACCCGTCTATCCGTCTGTCTGTCTGTCTGCCACGCGCAAACATGTCCTGACTGATTTGCGATCATCGTCCAACCGAAACTATTGAATCAAGAAAGCTGAAATTTGGTAAATAGGTTTATTTTATAACGTAGCGGTAGGCATCCGCTAAGAAACCATTTTTGGTATTTTTTACCTTTAGGGGGAAAACGGGGGGTGGGGGTTGAACTTTGTATGAAAGTCTTTGATTGAAGTTATAAACATGAAAATTTGAATTAGAACTACTGATCATAAATAGCTTATAAGTATTATAACGTATTTCAGGATTTTTGCATTTTTACATTTAAAGGGGGAGAAGCGGGGGCGAAAGTTTGTAAGGACGCATTGATTTTTTTTAATAGGAGTTTGTAATTTTGAAATACAGCTACTTATCATAAATAAATAATGACGCGTCACAGGGTTTTTGGATATTCAAATTTGTAGGGGGAAACGGGGAGTAAAAGTTCGTATGGATAGAGGTAACGGGTTTTTAATAGGAACTTGAAATTTTGAATTTTAGATACTTATCATAAATAAATAATTATGTGTTTCAGGGTTTTATGACTATCGAATTTTAGAGGTGGGAAACGGGGGTGAAACTTTGTATGGAGGGGAGGTATCGGTTTAATCAAAAATAAGAACTTCAAAATGATTGTTTGTTTTAGGGTATTTGGATTTTTACATTGGAAGGGGGCAAAACGGACGGTGAAAAAATGAGAGGGAGTGAGAGCACTTATAAGTTTTTTGATTCTAAAAAAAAAGACATTTGTTTCTGTAGGCCACGCGGGCGAAGCCGCGGGCAGGAGATAGTTATAAATAAATTATGAGATATTTCAAAGATTTTAGATTTTTAATTTGAAGGGGTAACACGGGGAGGGGGGAGTTTGTATGGAGGTATCGGCGTTTTTTAAAGGTAGATACTTGAAAATTAGAACTATTGAGCATAAATGAATACCGCCGTGTTTAAGGGTATTTGGATTTTCACAATTAAAACGAGAGAAACGGGGTTAAAACTTTGTATGGAGGTATGGAGGCTTTTTCGAAGATATAAACTTGGAAGACTTTAAGGGATGACAGTTAATGTTACGAAAACGAAAGTAATGGTGTAAGAGAAGAATGAAGAGCTTTTTGAATGTGTAATAAAGATTGGTAATGAAAGAGTTAAACAAGTGAAAGAATTTGTGTACTAGGTAGTATGTTTACTAGGGATGGAAAGCACGATGAAGACATTGAAAAAAGAGTGAAAGCGGGAAATTGGGAGCTCGGTGTGCTTTTGTAGGCAGCCAGAATGTCGCATCCAGCAACGTGAACAGCCAAACGTGCCTTTTACGACGTTCGGCTGTTCACGATGCTGTGTTAGTTTCCACGTTGATGTATGGAAATGAAAGCTGGGTTTGCGAGAAGAAGCATAGGAGTAGAATAAATGCCGTAGAGATGCGTTCTCTGCGTAGTATGAGTTGGATCAAACTGACTGAGAGAGTGAGAAATGGTGTTATAAGAGAGAGGTGAGGTCTGAAAGAAGATGTAGTGACTAGAATAGAGAAACGAATGTAACGTTGGTTTGGGCATGTTGAACGAATGGATGAAAGGCAATTATGTTAGCAAATTCATGAAGGCGAGGTGACTAACAAATTTGTGATGTCCTAAAGACAGGTCAAACCAGAAGTACACGGAACCGCCGAGCATGCATGAAGAGAGGAATGTATGTGGAGGGAGCGAAGGAATATGCCAAGACCAGGGCAAATGACGTTCTGTGGTCTCTGCCTATCCCAAAGGGAAACAGGCGTGAGCTTATAATAATAAAAATAAACTTGAAAATTAGAATTGCAGCTGCTCATCATAAATAAATAACGATGTTTCGGGGTTTTCGGATTTAGATGTCATTTGTTTTCTGTAGGCCACGCGGGCGAAGCCGCGGGCAGAAGCTAGTACGAGATAAAATAAAACAATTGAAACGGTTCGTATTGCGTATATTGCAACGAATCAAAAAGGCGTCATTTTTAACAAGGTTTTTTTTTCAATGAAAGCCTCATTATCAATAGTTTTTAATGCAAGCATCATTATGGTACAGTTTTTAATGCAAGCATCATTATTGTATAGTTTTTAATGAAAGCATCATTATTGTATAGTTTTAAGAGCGTCGGTGGCCTAGTGGTTAAAGGGTGGAGACGCGATCGTGAAGTACCGAGTTCGATCCCAGTGGTCGCCATCTAGGTACCAATGAAGTTTCCTAACTGATGTAAATTACCTAAGTACTGTGATAACCAACCTTCTTACTGTGGGGGAAAACGTCGTGAGGTAACCTGTACATTCATGTAAATGAATGTGTAACCATGGTTCTATGGGTCTGGTTTCCCTGTAACAGGAGTTACGGAGGTCAGATGGCACTCGCTCCAATATAATAACCTGACCTGCGAAAATCTAGGATCATGGTCAAAGCATACCCGGATCTATGAAACAAGAAAAAGTGTTAGGGAAAAAAAAACATTACAGTATAGTTTTCTCAGCTATGTTTGGTGACAAACAGACTAGTGGCTGTTGGGATATTTTTTTCATAAAGTATGTCAGGGTGAATGCTAGGTTGGGTAATATAAAACAATTTAAAGACCCCACAATAATAAAATCGGGATACTTATGTCCCACGTTCCCGGATTGCCCGGCTCACCCGGATATTGGCCGCGCTTTGATGCCCCGGACAGTCTTTGACACGTTTGACTGTTCTATCGGAAGCAACGTATCGCCCAAACTATTTTACGGATTCAATCACACACGCCTCAGCTTTCACCTGTTATTCCCTAAGCGCCCAACAGCGACAAGCTCAGCGCTGAGGCAGCGCCGTTTCTCGCTCGTTGGAAGATGTTAGTGTGAGTAAGCGGGGCGACGGTTCGATTTCGAGCTCGTCGCTTTTGCTTTTCTAGCGACTCTAGCGCCATCTAGTGTAGAATAGAGAAAACCAACTGACATGCGCTACATCGCGCTAGCGAAGTTTCGTAACGCGGACGCATAAATACAACTACCAACTTTCATTCTTCAGATTTCGGTCCCCAGGCAATACCCGCCTGGAGAAAAATTTCTCCATTGACCTACCTCTGCATTGGTGACCTGCCCTGTGCGAGATCTCTCTATCGTGCCTTACTTCCAGAATTTAAAAAACCGGCCAAGTGCGAGGTGCACTCGCGCAGTGAAGGGTTCCTTAGTTGCCTGATTACTCGTAAACTTGTAAAGCGTACTTAGTGTTAAAGATGAGTGTTCACGCGCAAACTAATGGAAACAACCATAAGACGATTTATCATACACTTTACTAACACAAAGAAAACATTCGCAACAATATTATAATTTATACATATGTCAAAGTCTAAATCGAAAATCAACAAGAGTTGTAGCTTAGCAACCGTATTTCTTTTTTACTAGTTTATGGTCTGCTACAAACTCTAACACTTTCCCTCTTTGAATATGTTAAAAAGTTTCAACTAGTCCAAGTTGACTTCTTAGCTGGACAAGTCGTGGTCTTGGCATTGCTTTGGTTAGCATATCTGCCAACTGACTGGTTGTGCTAGTTCTCTCCACAATTATTTCACCTTCAAGAACCTTTTCTCTCACGAAGAAATGTCTAATCCGTATATGTTTAGTTCTCTTGTGGAATTCAGGATTGTGTGCCAGGCGAATTGCTGCTTCATTGTCTACTAAAAGCATTGGAACTTCCTTAATACTTGTTAGTTTGGTAAATATTCTCTGCAACCAAATTAACTCTCTTGTAGCTTCACTTGCTGCAACAATTTCGGCTTCTGTTGTTGAAATTGCCACTGATGCTTGTCTTTGGCTCAACCATGACACAGCTCCACCAGCATATAAACATGTTACACCAGTAGTTGATCGGCCGGTTTGCTGATCTCCTCCATGGTCAGCGTCACTATAGCCAACAATGCAATGACTGGAGTGGTCTGGCTTGTACTTTATACCAAAAGAAGTTGTTCCTTTCAAGTATCTGAAAATCTTCTTGACCATCTGCCAATCTGACTTGTCTGGTTTCTCAAGTTTTCTAGATGCCACGCCGACTGCATATGCAATATCAGGGCGAGTTCCCACCATAAGGTATGCCAAAGCACCTACTGCTTCTCGATATGGGAAATCCGTTCCTTCGCCATCATCCACTTTCCCTGTCTCAAAGGTCATCGATTCCTTTTGAATCGGAGTTGAAATGGGATTGCAGTCCGACATATGGAACCTCTCCAGAATCTTCTTCGTATAAGATTCTTGTTTTATGGTTATAGATCCATCTTTATCTCGCTCAATTTGTAAACCAAGGTAATAACTTGCCGGTTTCGTAGTTATTTTCAGTTTTTTCCTTAACTCATTTAGAAATGCCTCTGTAACTTCTGCGTCTGTAGCAGCTACTAATCCGTCATCTACATACAATGTGATTAGTAGTTTCTTTCCTTGGATTTCCTTGACAAACAAACAGCTGTCGGCATCACTCTGTTTGAAGTCTAAGTCCAGAAGAATCTCGGCGAAACAAGAATTCCAGCAACGTGGCGCTTGCTTCAGTCCATACAAGCTTCGTTTCAGTTTCCAAACTTTCGTTGAACCATCGTTAAAACCATCAGGTTGCTCCATATATATCTCCTCTTGAAGCTGTCCATATAAGAACGCTGTTGAAACATCAAACTGTGTGAGGATCAATCTTTCTTTAGCCGCAACACTTATTAGGGCTCTAATAGTCCCCATCCTTGCAACTGGACTAAATGTTTGGTCATAGTCGACACCTTTGCGCTGTTTGAACCCCTTCACCACTAGACGAGCTTTGTATTTGTCAGTTGAGCCATCAGGATTTCTTTTAATTCTGAAAACCCACTTCGAGGGAAGCGCCTTTCTCTTTGGTGGTAGTTCACTTAGCGTCCATACGTCGTTTTCTTTGAGTGAGTTAATTTCGCTCTTCATAGCTTGTAGCCAGTGCTCACTATCCTTAGCCTGAATAGCATCTTGGAAAGTATCAGGAAAAGAGTCAACTAGACAGACAAAATCCTGGTACTTGTTAGGAAGTCGCAGAGTGCTTCTGTCTCTCAAGTTGTATCTGTGCTCATCAACAACAATCATTTTTTCGGGATCTATCTCTTCAGCATCAAAGAAATTATCTCGTTCTTGCAGATCTTCGTTGACAAGGTTTTCAGGCAGGTCTCTGTCTTCCTCTAGAATTTTATCTTCGTCATCTAAATGTCGATCTTCAGCTCTTTCTTCCTGATAGATGATATTATCTCCCTCTAGCTCGGGAACCTCAGACTCTAAATCATGATCTCTGGCTTCTTCTCCCTCTAGATCATGAGTTGGCTTTTCATTTGCCTGCTGTAACACAATGGGCTGCTCATTTGGTTTATTCAATTGAATTCCTGTTGAAATCCTATATTCAACGTCTTTTTGGAAGGTTACGTCTCTCGATCTCTGAGTTTGGTGACCATCCCATATGCGGTAACCATCATCATTTTCATATCCAATGAGTATCCCTTTTACAGCTTTTTTGTTAAGTTTCTTTCTTTTCTGCTTCGGTACATGAGCGTAGCATTCACTACCAATGACTCTAAGGTGACTGATTTTGGGTTTCTTTCCGTGCCACAATTCGAAAGGCGCTTTGTTCTCCACTCGAGACGGGCCTGTTCGATTTAAAACGTATGTCGCGGTGTTTATGAGTTCCGCCCAAAGCTTTTGTGGCAGTTCTACTCTTGAGTGCATTATTGATCGAGCTGTTTCTACCAATGTACGATTCTCGCGTTCGCTAACACCATTTTGTTCGGGTGTGTACGGCATTGTTAACCTCTGTGTAATTCCATGTCTGTGTAAAATATCTCGAAAATCCTTGTTGTCAAATTCTCCGCCATTGTCTGACAGAATAGTTTTGATCGTGTGGCCATTCGCTTTCGTTTCTGCGATAAAGCGTATCAACATATTCTTTACCTCGGATTTCTGTCGAATAAAATACACCGATTTGTACCCAGAAAAATCATCTTTGAATAACACAAAGTACTTATATTTAGAAAAGCTCTCTTCAAATGGACCGCAGACATCTGTATGGATCAATTCACCTATGCTTGATGCTCTCTCTCTTTTACCGAATTTCAGACGGTGTGCCTTTCCATATATGCATCCTTCACATTTAAGACCATCACAATTGATGTCTATTCCTAGTTCTCGCTTTACTAGGTTCTTGACATGTCTTGGATTTTGGTGCCCAAACCTTTCATGGTATATTTGAAGTAGGTCTTCTTGTGACGTTATTGCATTCACTTGAATATGGTTGGCTGGGATTATAGCTTTTATATTTAACTTGTATAATCCTCCATTGGGTTTTCTGTTCCCAATTACGCGTGTGATTCCATTTATTACCAACTTGCATTCTGTTGCAGTAGAAGTAAAAACGCTATTTGGAATCATGTCTTGTGCAGCTAAACCCGAAAATAAGTTCCTTGTTAGTGATGGCACATACCAAACGTTGCTGAGTGTTATTAATTCATTTCTTCCATTTATTTTTGATTCAACTACCACCGATCCTTTCCCTTTCGCAGGAATGGTAGTGCCGTCTGCTGTGGTCACTGTGTGGTTCAAATCAAAATTCGCAAAGTCTTGAAATATGTCACTCCTGTTTGTTATGTGTACAGTCGCTCCGTTGTCCATGAACCAATTCTCCTTACTCTGAGTCTGTTCCGATGAACATGCATTGACGACCATCAACGTTATGTTTTGAACTTGCGGTGAAGAGCCTGTTCCTATTTTAGGTTTCGGTGGTCTTCCATCTCTGATCCACTTTGGACAGGTTTTAACCCAATGACCATTCTCTGAACAATAGTGACACTTTGTCAACGGCTTCTTCTTATTTTTCTGCACAGTCTTATTTATTACTAGGGCCTCTTGACTAGTCTCGCCATTTCCGCTCAGTGCTCTCTCGTAAGCACAGAGGTGACTTGTCAAACTCTCTATGGTTCTGTCTTTTTGATTGATCAGAAGCCAGCTTGACTTGAATGCGAAGTATTTGTCATCTAACGTGTCGAGAATCTTGCAGATTAAGAACAGCTCTGGTAGCTTAGTGCTTGTATCACTTTTGGTAATTTCAGCATTCAAATTATTCCAAATATTTTTAAGCTTGGACATGTGTGTAGACACGTCGTCGGTGTTATCACGCTTAAAGCCAAAAAACTCCATGCACAAATTGTAAGCTCTATCTTCAGATTGTCCATCAAAAAGTCGGTGAAGCTCCTCCCAAACTTCTTTTGCAGTCTCGAAACGCATGACCTTATTCAGTGTGTCGTCTGATAAACTCGTCGTGATAATAAGCAAAGCATTGCTGTCAGCTTTTCTATATTTTGCCATAGCGATATCATAGGCACTGACTTCTGCATCACCAGCTCCTTGGTTCGGTTGGGTTGGCTTTAGGAGTTTGCCTTCTGCTGCTTCTAAGGCACCTTCTGTACCACGTAGCATAATGGACACTTTGTACCTCCATTGAGCCCAATTACCCTTCCCTTCTAAATTTCCAATTTTTAATTTGGCAGTAAAACTTTCCATCTTAGTATACTCCCATAACCTGTTAAAGATGAGTGTTCACGCGCAAACTAATGGAAACAACCATAAGACGATTTATCATACACTTTACTAACACAAAGAAAACATTCGCAACAATATTATAATTTATACATATGTCAAAGTCTAAATCGAAAATCAACAAGAGTTGTAGCTTAGCAACCGTATTTCTTTTTTACTAGTTTATGGTCTGCTACAAACTCTAACACTTAGTTGGGATAGTTTTCCTCTTAATTTTGCTATGTATACTATTACAGTGTTTTTTTACTTTATTAACGACCGCTTAATCAACCTAGACAATCTAAGCTAGACAAAAATGTATGTTTAGGCCGCCCAGACGCCCTTTCGTTCTTTGCACGAGGGTTGAGTCACAGAATAAATAACGCACAGAAACTTCTCTTTTACGACCGCGATTAAACGAATCCCAACTTTATTCACACGCACAAAACATTCGTATTACTTCATACACCGTACTCCAGGCGGCGCGAGTCAAAAGGAACGCGCCGCTCGCGTCCTCTTCCCCCCGCTACTTCCGACGATACGCTAGGGTTGCGCGGCGTTCGTTTTCTATTACACTGATACGGTGGGGGCCAGCGAGCGGGCGCGCGGTAATCTGACAGCCTCCTGCGATTTGCCTATGCCATAGGCAAGGCGGTGGAGCGTACCTACAGTGCGGAGTGGAACCCCCCCTGGTCATACGACACTGGTTTCTAAGGCAAGGTAATCTGTTCCAGCTTATTAAAAAAACATTTATTTTTGTAAATTAGTAGGAGAGTGAATTAAAAATAACAAACAACAATAAAGCTGCTTGAGCTGTATTAGCCCTTAAGTCCCTGTTAATTTTATCCCTTTAATTGGTTAAATACCTAAAATAAATCGTTTATGCCAATCTTAATTTAGAAGATTATCGAGAATATTTCTGTTAATTGAATTTCGGAAACAATAATGGCCATTGGTTAAATATTTCGTCCCAGTACAAATTTGTCTGTTGTGATAAAATTAACGGATTTTGAACCAGATACGTTTTTATTAAGTTGTTTTGTTTTGAAAAAAGAAGGAAAAATAAGCTGCTGAGTGTCTTGCGGCGCTTCTTCTATCAGCAGAATCTTCCATTTTCCGAAGCGCCGGTAGACTCAGACATGAAAAAGACCCTTTATCTACACACATATCATAAGTGCTCAATAACGCGTTCAAAAACCATAGAAAATGACCAGCATTATTACAACCAATGTTTTTTTAAGAATTTTCTTGTCTGTGGTAGTAGATAAATCTGTTTTTTATTGTTCTTTTTGTTCTTTATTCTTTATTTATCTCTTAGTAGTCTGTGTTTATTGGTGATCACATTACCGATATCTCTGACGTTATGAATTTAAATTTGGAACAGCTGTCAAAATTCAAGTTAGTTTCTATTCTAGTATCCACAGATATTAAAACAGTTATCGATACGAAACGTCAACTCAGTATGTTTTTTTTAATTTAAACTCACGACATTTGATCTCGAGTGATATGACAATAGGGACTATATTCGTTTGTCTATGGTTTAAAAAAACGTTCGTCTTGGCGGATAGATCGAATGGCCGCCATGACTGTTTGTTGGTTTTTTGCTGTTACGGTTTTTTGCTGTTACGGCTTTTTGCAGTTATGATATGTGCGTAGATAAAGTAATGTATGGAACTGTATATAATTAGGCCTTAAAACACTCGTGTGATCCTATTATGAAACTCGCTGACGCTCGTTTCATAAAACCACACTCGTGTTTTAAGGCCTCTCATTAAATAGCAGTTGCATAAAATACTATTATAGCCTACTTGCAAAATATTTTTTTCATTTTTAGTTTTCATTTTCATAAGCTAATATCAAGCAAGGTCATTGGCACTTCTCAGCTTCTTAAGAAGACAGAGCTTCCAAAGGAACCCTAATTACTAAGATTCGGCTGTCCGTTCGTCCTTCCATCCATCCGGCCGTCACAGACAGAACTGTAAAAACCATAATAGGTTAACATTTAACATTTTCACAAACTGTATTTAATTTTCGCTAAAATAATTAATAATAAAAGAGCTTAAATTACAGGGGGTCAGCCAGAGGTAACCAATAAAAGAAACGTGTTTTTTTTATTATAGCGCCATCTTGCTCGCTAATCCTGCCGCTAAGCAGCAGTACTTGCACTGTTGTGTTCCGGCGTGGAGAGCAAGACAGCCGGTGCAATTACTGGCACAAGGGATATTCTCTGGGTTGGCAACGCATCTGCAATTTCTTTGGTGTTGCGGGTGTCTATAGGCGGTGGTGATCACTTACCATCAGGTGACCCACTTGCTTTTTAAGTTGTAGAAAAAAACTATTATCGTGTAGCTGTATTAATTTCGGCGTTGGATAATGATTGGCATATTGTAAAGTGGTAGAAAACCCATCGTGTGCCACTGTTTGTATGTCTATCTGTGGCATCGTAGCTCTTAAAGATATAAATAGATATGAATGCGGATTTTTAAAGCTGTTTTTATTCCTGTGATTTTTAGCCGTAGGTCTCGAGATACTTTAACCTTTAAATTGATTCAAAGTTTTCTTTGGCAATGTTATCAAGAGGAAGGAATAAAGTTTCTGTTGACTCTGAGTCAATATTATATTATTATAACAATTAGAGTTACTTCAAAGAGTTCACGGATGATCGGGTTTATTGGAGGTCATTGTAAACGCTGTACATCGGTTGAGAGGGTTACAAAATTGTCAATAATTAATGGACCTCGTTATACCTCTTGTACAGTCAAAAGGAGACATTTCTACAGAATTGATTAAGAGACCATAAACATTTACATATAACTCTATAGTCTCTTGAGTATACAGGGTGGCCCAAAACTCTTCAAAAAAACCTATACAGGGGGGTTGAGTAAGTGATTGCGAACAACCCTGTTTTTTTTTATTATTTTTATATTTGACGGTGTGGGATCAAAAAAACGAAAGTACTAAAACACGTTCGCTCCCGTTGCCTCCCAGTTTTACAATGATGTTGCAAGTACTTGTGTAGATTTGATTTCTAAAAAAAGGGTAACTCGAAGCATGCTAAAACGGTACCCTTTTAAAAACCCTCTTTAAGGGTTTCGAATACTCCTTCGAAAACCTTGTTAAAATCACAACCCTCTCGAAAAATCGATTCGAAATTTATTTGAAAAAAATAATTGCGAAAAGGTAACTCTCAACGGTATGTGATTTAACGACAGGATTTAAAAGGGCTATTAACTAATTGAGTTTGATATCAGTTGAATTAACCCCTCATGGGAGTTATTATGTCATAGATATGATTGACAAAATAGGCTATAAACGGATTTTACCGAGGAACGTACTGACTTGTTTCTGGCGTTAACGGTTCCATACGATCACCACTCAATAACTGCATTATCATCCCTTTAGCGCTTTAATCCGTTTTCAAAGTCAAAGTCAAAGTCAAAATATTTTATTCAGATTAGGCTTACAGGTAGCACTTATGAATGAAAAAAATTTACCACCGGTTCGGAAAAACCTCTGATGAGAAGATACCGGCAAGAAACTCAACGAGGTGTAGTTTTTTAAATAAATCAAAATTACAATGTTGTTTTACATCTCAAATATTAAAAAAAAAATTACAATTTAACAATTTAACACAGCAGGTGTACAATCTTTGGAGCCAGGCATCGCCAATACAGATCGGGATCATTTCCAAACATCCTTGTCCAAGATATAGTCATTTTATCATTTTAGCCATGCTCCCAGATTTAGCGGTTGACTCCTGTAACAAGAAAACCAGTCCAATAGGATCACGGTTACACATAAGATACGCAAGCCGTACAAACTGTAAACGTCTTTATACAATGTAAATTGTGTATTCAAAGTCATATATTTGACAAAAAATTACGCTTTCATTTATCATGTGCAGTTGATTCGATGTTTTCCCTCAATAACGTTGGTTTCTATTTATCAATAAGTACTTAGGTAGTCTTTGTGAGTTGGAAAACTCATGGTGACTGCTGGGAATCAAACTCGGCAACTACGATCACGTGTTCACTCTCCATGCACCAGTCAAGAACCAGTCAAGGTTTGCAAAAACCTTTGGTGTGTGTCAAGGTAGCAAAACCTGCAAATTAATAAGATAACCTGCAAATATAACCATTACCAAACCAGTACCAAAGGTAACCATTTTGTCTATTTCTGCGTGTACAGGGTGTCAATTGAAGGGTAGGTTTAGAATCGTCTCTTTTGGCACATAGTATTGCCATTGAAAGGGGCTGTTCAAGTATTACGTAAGCAGATTTACTACAATTATTTACCCCCCCTTCCCCCTTGTCATCAAAAGTAATCAAAGCTCTTACCCCCCCCCCCCTCATGCTTACGTAAACATTGGTATATGCATTTTTCTTTTAATTTATTGTTTTTTTATTGATTCATTAGCAGCAGATATAATTCTAGGAATAAGAAAATTAAAAAGTGCTCCTCAATGTTATATGTGTCTGCTCACTTTTATCCGATTTTGGAATGCCTACGTCGTTCTCATCTCATCGAACCATTCAACATCTTGGTGCTCTAAATTTTGAATAATGCACATCAGTTCCATATGTGTAAAAAAGTAAATAACTACTGCTGACGTAATCACCATCTAGACCCCCCCACCCCCCATGTCATCAAAAATAAGCACAGCAAAGACCCCCCCGCCCCCCTATACTGCTTACGTAATACTTGAACGGCCCCAAAGTAAAGAATACAGCTAATAAAATATCGCTTTCAATTTTGAAACTCTTTCTATGCTATATTATTTCTATGTGTTACACTAAACTTGGCCAGTCATGTGTCCAAAATTTGAGAACGAAGTCTATATTAATAAGACTTGAACTCTTTTTGAAGGCTCGAGTCTAATAAACAATATCCGGTGGTAGGACCTTGTGCAAGGTCCGTCCGGATCGCTACCACCATATTGCTCACTAATCCTGCCGCTAAGCAGCAGTGCTTGTGCACTGTTGTGTTCCGGCGTGGAGAGCAAGACAGCCGGTGTAATTACTGGCACAAGAGGTATTCCATCTTAGCCCTCTGGATTGGCAACGCATCTGCACTCTCTTTGTTGTTGCAGGTGTCTATAGGCGGTGGTGATCACTTACCATCAGGTGACCCACTTGCTTGTTTGCCTTCCTATGTTGTATAAAAAAAAAACAGAGCTCAAGTCTTTGAGTTTCTTATAGAAAGACGGTTCTTTTTAAAAAGGCACTCCATACTGAGTCGTTTTAAAAGGACTCAGGACTAAGCCGCTATGCAGCAGTGCTATATTTCTATGTAAATATGAAACACTGTTTTGAAAACAGTACGTTTTACGAGAGCGAATTGGGGTGTACAATGACACTGAAACACACGCAAAGCTACCACTAACCCAGTTTATACAATAATAAAAGCGAGATAAACGACGAATAAACCTTTTAATGACGACACTGACACGCCAGCGGAACAAAAAAGGAGAAAGGGCAAATAGGTAATAATTAAGGATTCCCCGATAGCTGGAGAATTAAGCAAAACTAGGTATTTGTAAAATCTATTGCTGCCTCCATCTATCAAGCTTCCCCCCGCAGAGCGCAATAGAGACAGCCGCAGCTTGGACTGAAAATACCTATTTAAAGTACACAAAATCAACGATTCGTAGACCCCTGATTCCTTCTCCAAAACTTAACCGATTTAACTACTTTTTTCATTAAAAGTTAAAGAAAGTCTTTGGCAGTGTTCCTATGTTTTTCTTTTTTTATATATTTGTTTTCTGAATGTATGAACGCAGCCGAAAATCTAGCCAATTTTTTAGGTTTTTGAATGTTCATATCTCTTTTAATAATTAATTTATGAAAAAAAGGAAAACATAGGGACATGCATAATAGTGGCCATCGATTTTTTGGAAAAAAAAATTGCTCTACTGGCATTATCCAGAGAGGAAACAGGGGACGACGTTTGTATGGAAAAACGGCCCCCCCCCTTAATAGATTCCGGTGTTACTTCGCGGTGGTCTATCATACCAAATTGAGTCCAGCAATAACGGTTTTTGTTTTAAAAAAATGCTCGTTATTTATAACGTTATCGGGACTTTAACGCGATAAAGTTAATTTACCTCGACGTTTCGGCCATGCTTCAACGGCCGTGGTCACGAGTAGACTGAGGCCGTGGTCACCAGTTATAAATATGTGTGAAAATCGCGAAAGTTTATAACAATTTAAAATGCTCTTTACTTTGTGCAGGTATAAATAAAATAGCTTCATCATGGCAATCACTGTCATCACTTGTGATGATCACCCATGGTCACCGTTTGACGAAGTCTTGTGAGATCCCCCAAGGGATTCAAATGACTGCCATATCCACCATGAACCACTTGTTGATTTAATGGCTAAAATATATCCAGTTGAATACCCCAGATAATAACGTGATACTCTAAGTCAGTGTTTCTTAACCTGTGGTCCGCGGACCCCTGGGGGTCCGCGTGCATATGTAAGGGGGTTCGCTGTCTTATCTATGGCCCATTCAACAATCATAAATAAATGCCACCAAAAGTCTCGTAATCGCAACGTACGCATATTTTTTGTAATTTGTAGTACTAAAATAAATGGTCCCGAGTCGTGGATGCTTGTGTCCGAGTCGTGGATGTTATATGTATTCAAGTATA
Source organism: Ditula angustiorana (assembly GCA_963691745.1). Classification (NCBI taxonomy): domain Eukaryota; kingdom Metazoa; phylum Arthropoda; class Insecta; order Lepidoptera; family Tortricidae; genus Ditula; species Ditula angustiorana. Next base: position 1,946,989 of record OY829490.1, read on the forward strand.
TATTTATCTATATAAGTATGTATATCCGTTGTCTAGTACCCATAACACAAGCAGCTTCAGTTGCTTACATTGGGACTAGGTCAATTGGTGTTATTGTCCCAAGATATTTATTTATTTCTTTCTTGGACGCCAGTTAAAAAATAAATAACTGAAAAGGGGAATACAAGTCCTATAATAAAAAAAATTGTATGTTTAGTCAATATATTAGCTAGAAACAACTTCATACCGTTTAAATTTTGCAAATTTATTCGACGACTACCAAGCATACTTTAGCTATTGGTTTTGTTTTTATGAATAATTTGGTTTATTTTAAACTGTTTTAGTTTTAATAATAAATGAGTCGGCCGGTTTATTATTTAAGTGAAACAAAGTTTTTTGTACTTTGTGCGAAAATGGTTGGATGGATGTTATAATGAAAATATACTTAGAATCGGCTATTTACTAGCTTTTATTTAAAGTATCTATATTGTTGAAATAGCGAAAAAAAGTATAAAAAAAGTCGTTATCTGCTTCTGATTATCTTCATATATTTGGCCGCTGACTCCTTCTAAACCATGCAACTGATTTTGATATGGTCTTCACTGTCATTTAGATATTTTTTTAAGAAAGGTTTTTTTATGTATATTTTATATCCTAGTGTATCCGTTTGAAGCCGGGACGTGTAGCTAGTAGTTAATAAACTTAAAACAAACATGGTTAACAACCAGCCGTTTAAGAGTTACGACGCCATAAGCAACACAGACGCACATAACACATTTTGCGGGTGGTAGGACTTTGTGCAAGGTCCGGATCGCTACCACCATCTTGCGCGCTAATCCTGTCGCTAGCAGCAGTGCTTGCACTGTTGTGTTCCGATGTGGAGAGCAAGACATCCTTTGCAATTACTGGCACAATAGGTATTGCATCTTAGCCCTCTGGGTTGGCAACGCTTCTGCCATCCCTTTGGTATTGCGAGTGTACAGTCAAGGAATTTAATTACCAACCCGCCTAAGGTTCAATATCGTATATCAAACTGTCACCATAAGAGTAAACTATAGGAAGACGTTAGTTTGACATATCGACCTTAATGCATTGCGAATGTCTGACGACATTTCAACGAAATGGGTAGGAAATTAAATTCTTTGACTGTACATGGGCGGTGGTGATCACGTACCATCAGGCGATCACTTGCTCGTTTATGTACAGTCAAGGAATTTAATTTCCAACCCACCTAAGGTTCAATACCGTATAGCAAACTGTCACCATAAGAGCTAACTAGAGCTAGACATTAGTTTGACATATCGACCTTAATGAATTGCGAATGTCTGACGACATTTCAGCGAAATGGGTAGGACATTAAATTCTTTGACTGTACATGGGCGGTGGTGATCACGTACCATCAGGCGATCACTTGCTCGTTTATGTACAGTCAAGGAATTTAATTTCCAACCCACCTAAGGTTCAACACCGTATAGCAAACTGTCACCATAAGAGCTAACTAGAGCAAGACGTTAGTTTGACATATCGACCTTAATGAATTGCGAATGTCTGACGACATTTCAGCGAAATGGGTAGGGAATTAAATTCTTTGACTGTACGTTCCTATGTAGTATACTTATATAAAAAAAACAAAGGCTGGGGGTTTAAAAAAAAAACAGTTTTTCCCTCGTGGTTAAAGCAGTTTGGTCACATCACTAGTGACTGCATATAAACAAAGTTTATACAGGTTCAACTTCTAAGGAAAGCAATTTTCTTAACAACACATTATATCGGGCTTTATTACGCCAACGATTTACCTTCGGGCTAACTTTGATTTATGTTCCTGCTGCACTCGATATCGCACGCTTTTTAATAGCACCGTCGATAGAGTTGCACTTATGGAAAATGTGTTCGTAATGTTATATATTTTTTTAATTTCTTATGTTTTGTGACATGTAGGCATTGGAATATAAAGCAATTTAAACGGTTATCGATAAATTGTTTTGAACTTTCGCGATATTACACATATTTGTAATGTCAATGCGACTTTAACGCGATAAAATCATAGTAATTTTTTTTGTTTGCTATAAATTTTCCCCGTTAAATCTAAGTCCGATTAGACACTTTTTTTTTAGGGTTCCTTATACAAAGGGTGCAATAAGACCGTATAGCTACTTAGCCTACGCCGACCGTCCTTCCATCCGACCTTTTAAAGAGCTCTAATCTTAGCTGCGTAATGACAACACAAAAGAAAAATTAGGGTAATGTCAGGACTCGAACCTGCAACCTCAGCAGTCCTGCCATTACCCTAATTGTTTCTTTGTATTCCCATTACATAGCAGTTAAATTTAATTTGAATTTTTGAAAAATATAATCATTAATCGATTTCGATATTTCAGTTACAAGAAACAGTTTAAAGTTACTCAATATGTGAGGGAAAGGTCCCAGTTGTTGACAGCGTTTCAGCAGTTGACGAGGAGATACGGAACCACAGAATAAATAATACTAACTTACAGAAACTTCTCTTTTACGACCGCGATTAAACGAATTCCAACTTTATTGACACGCTCAAAAAGTTCGTATTACTTCATACACCATGCGACAGGCGGCGCGAGTCAAAAGGAACGCTCCGCCCGCGCCCGCCTCCCCCCCACTACTCTCGGCGACATGCTAGGGTTGCGCGGCATTCGTTTTCAATTACACTGACACGGCGGGGGCGAGCGAGCGAGCGCGCGGCAATCTGACAGCCTCCTGCGACTTCCCTATGCCATAGAGAAGGCGGTCGAGCGTACTACAGCGCGGAATGGAACCTCCCTGATGGAACGTACGTGTGAAAAACAAGTGACAATCTGACAATGATGTCAAGTACTGATAAAAACAATGGACTACGCGTGTCGAGCACTGCTAAGTTACCTTACCTACCCTTTCAATAAATTCTCTTATAGCCAAGTACCTTCTAATTAAGCCACTTAACGTTTATAAAGATACAGTCCACATTAGGGCGCGTTTCCACAGTACGTTACGCCGAGTGTGCCGCAGTCATTTGCGTCGCTGGAAGTCGTTACATTTTACGACAAAATAAAACGGCAACTCATGAGTATTGCGCACTTTTTTTGACGACAAAATGAGTTGTTTTATGCATTAAATCGTAAAAACGGCTTTTTTTGGACAGCCAGTTTTATGAGCTGCAAGTTTTTGTACGTGGCTTGATTATTGAATGTTTTGGAAACTGTACTATGAAATGTATAAAATGTAAAATGTACGTGAAATTTATGTATGTCTCTTGTAGTAATAAGGTAGTTTGGTCCAGTTTGTTCATGTCGAAAGTATTATGAAATAAACGTCTTTCTTTAAATGAGATCAAAGACCAAAAGTTGAGGATTACAGATGACATTGTCTGATGCCTGGTGTGGTCGGGCCTTGATCTGTCCTGTCTTAGGAATGCAAACCCGGTTATTTCTCTAAGGGAAACCGGTTTTAACCGGTTATTTCTTAGAGATTTATAGGTGAGAATTCAGGCATCCACACATTATGATGTTGCTACTGATCTGACCGTAACATCCATCAGATCATGTCACTGTGGACAATTTGGATCTAGAATACTAGTTCAAAGTTTACTGATTATGCAATAGCAGCTTATGGCAATGGACATTGATTTACGTGTGCAAGGTCCGTTCGGATCGCTATCACCATATTGCTTGGTAATTCCGCCGCTAAGCGGCAGTGCTTGCACTGTTGTATTCCGGCGTGGAGAGCAAAACAGCTGGTGCAATTACTGGCACAAAGTATTCCATCTTAGACCTCTGGGTTGGCAACGCATTTGCAATATCCTTGGTGTTGAGGATGTCTGTAGGCAGTGGTGATCACTAACCACCAGGTGACCCACTTGCTTGTTTGCCCACTAGCTTGTTTGTTTATTTAATAAAAAAAATATATTCGTCTTCGATGCTATTACCAAGTTGCGTTCCCGCGATTTTGAAGTCATTTTATTTCATAAAATAGAAAAGCAAACGAGCTAGTAGGTCACCTGATGGTAAGTGATCACCATAACCCATATGCATCCGTGACACCAAAGACATTTCAGATACCTAATGTACTTTGAACTGTCATCGTCACGTAACATACGAGATGCTAGTTTGGTGACGTAGTGCCCTGGACTCCAACGTATTTAAGTACTATGGTTTTTTCAAGTTTTTAATAAAGGCACGGCACCCTCATTGTACGAATCCGACTAGAACTTGGTCGGTTTTTTATCTAAGTGCATACTTGCATTCGTGGTGTTGGACTCTTGAGACAATGGGGATTGAAGAACGAATTTGCAATTTTTAAAAGATCGTAGAACTCACCGGGAACTGTGGGGCGGGGTTTAATCTTCGGCCAAAGTGTTGGCGTATTGGAATATGTTGGTAAATTGGGCCAATACAATAGCTTATTGGTATAGCTATGCAACCAATGAAGTATCAGGGATTCTCTATAATTTATTCATCGGCCCATGAAATTTTGCACGTATAATAGAGAATAATTTACTTCGCTGGCTTTTGCATGTTTTATCAACTTTTTTGAATGATTAAAAGTTGATAGTATTAAAATAAACGCGATTTAGTGTTGCGTTGTAACTACGTTATTGCAATAGTTATCTTGCATAGCTCTGGATACTCAGCCTTAGTGTGCAGTCGCCATCAAATATATAGGAGCTGGCAAGTTACTCAAACCATCTAAACAGGACTCTATTACTAAATACATTCGATTGTTTTCAGATATTTTTGAACACCTTGGCCTCTCCAATATATTTAATGGCGACAGTACCAACGACACGTCAACCGGCCATAACCTCAAATAGGGTTATTTACATAAGTTTGAATAATAGGAGTTTTATGGAAAGGTGTCGAATGGCATGTGGAACAAATAGGACTTCGGTTCGATCGTGCGGCGCCGCCATTAAATTCGGTTCGGTGACTGATTGACCCACTGACTCGTCTTGCCGTGAATAAAAGAGCTTATTAAATAACTACATTTAAAGTCAAAGTCTTTATTCAGATTAGGTTTAGAAAAAGCACTGAATAATAAACCTCTGATGTAAAGCTTAACAAAAACAAAAAAATATTTTTTTTATCTCGTAATTATTTAATACAGCGGACCATAAACGAGTAACGATGCCAATTAGATTCGATACAACATACGCGGTATAGATCGTTAAAATTGCTTTATTTCAATATCAGGTATGAAAATAATATATATAAGCTCTAAAAACCTTCTCTACCATCAATAGAAAGTATAAATGGTTTTTTGAAGTCTTTTGCGGGTGGCAGGACCTTGTGCAAGGTCTGTCCGGATAGCTACCACCATCTCGCTCGCTAATCCTGCCGCCAAGCAGCAGTGCTTGCACTGTTGTGTTTCGGCGTGGAGAGCATGACAGCCGGTGAAATTACTGGCACAAGAGGTATTCCATCTTAGCCCTCTAGGTTGACAACGCATCTGCAATCTCCTTGGTGTTGCGGGTGTCTATAGGCGGTGGTGATCACTTAACATCAGGAGACCCACTTGCTTGTTTGCCTTCCTGTTTCATAAAAAAAGTATAGGTAACGCAACGAGATTTGAGGTCACTCACACAGCTGCATGTCACGTGTGTAACCGAGAGTTTCGTTCAAATTTAAAAAAAAATTTTTTGTTTTGTTTGACACTGTGAAGTCGTGTGTGTAAACATTCATCTCAACTCTCATTGCGTTACCAACCTACTTACTTATTTAATTTCAGTTCTTAGATGCAAAAGTAAAATATGAGCGTAGTGACATTGATATATAAGTTACAGTAGGACAGCACATTAGAACAATAATTGTGATCCTCGGGTCTAGACGCCCGCAACGAGGCGCAAGACGTTAGGGCCTGCGCTAAGTCGCGCGGGCGCACGGAGCGGGTGCATTCCTGTGGAAAAATTTTATAAGAGCGTCCGCAAACTCGCGCGAGGGCGGGTGCGAGCTCATACTATTTGTTCGATAGGCGTGCACCCGCTCCGTGCGCCCTCGCGATGTGGCGGACGCTCTTATGGCGCCTTCCGCAAGAAAAAGAGAGGCATAGCTAGTGTGGGTGAGGTGCCGGAACCGCAGTGGAATATATTCAGAGGATTGTTTAGAACGCTAAAAAAGTTGTTTGTTTCTAAATTTTTGAGTAGAGATAACATTAATGTTTAAAGCATGACAATACGTGTAAGTACTCACGTTACTGACAAATTTAATTATCTTTTTACTCCACGCAAAAACACAAAAGGGCTCAAAAGGGTTCTATAGATAATAAGGATTTGGTAACAAAACAACGACGTACCTACCTACACAAAAAACAAGCAAGAAATTCTACGCACTAACGCCAGCAAGGCTCGCAAAATTATAATAATAATTCATAATTTTTATTTATTTATTTATTGTATTCAATGATATTATAATGCCTTCGCCTAGTTCGCCTTTGTACATCTGTTTTGTCCTGTTATCTGTTATTTTATGTGTTTAGTACAATAAAGAGTCATACATACATACATACAATGCATGGATGTACAGTTTCATACTAAATGACAGCAGAAAAACGGCCCGACATAAGAATACAGGTTGACGCCAATGTTACAAATGCAAATTATTAGTTTACTATTTATAGTCATTGGATTTACAACTTTACGTCTAACTGCATAAAATAAGAATTCGTTACATATAGGTTTTTTTTACAAAATAATAGTATTGACAGCAGCGCCGTCGGTCCGACAGACTGACAGCGCGAGCGATTGTCGATTTAGTCTTCTTTTTATCCTACTTTGATACGCCATTTTTTAAACACTGACTAGAAGTCCATATTACTTATAGGTCAGTGATGTATTGAACCAAATAAAATTTTACAGTATTACAGTTAAACCCAACAGGTACCTACGCTAAAAAATTCAAGGAAAACAAATGAAAACTAATTAGGTACGCGCCGACACGGCGGGGTTCCGTTGAGTCATTAAAAAAAACTAGGAAACTTATTAAAAAAGGAAGTAAAAAAATGATTCAAATTATACTTGTTTGAACCCAGACAAAAATAAAACAAGTTTTGTTAGGAACTATATAAAACATATTTTTATTATGATAAACGCGACTTTAGTTCCACGCTCCATATATATATATACAGTCAAGGAATTTAATTCCCTACCCATTTCGTTGAAATGTCGTCTGACATTCGCAATGCATTAAGGTCGATATGCCAAACTAACGTCTTGCTCTATAGCTCTTATGGTGACAGTTTGCTATATGCTATTGAACCTTAGGTGGGTTGGAAATTTAATTCCTTGACTGTACTACCTTGCTAAAATAATAAAGCGTGACGTCACAATGTCGAGACGCAGATCGTTTTCGTTGGCTTGCGTTGCATCGTTTTTCTACTTGTGATAATTTATGAAGTAGTGGTCGACGAAAAAAACTAAAAACACAGTTTTTATTGTTCTAAGGAATTCTTTTTACGAAATGGAAGGCAAACAAGCAAGTGGGTCACCTGATGGTAAGTGATCACCACCGCCTATAGACACCTGCAACAACAAAGAGAGTGCAGATGCGTTGCCAACCCAGAGGGCTAAGATGGAATACCTCTTGTGCCAGTAATTACACCAGCTGTCTTGCTCTCCACGCCGGAACACAACAGTGCAAGCACTGCTGCTTAGCGGCAGGATTAGCGAGCAAGATGGTGGTAGCGATCCGGACGGACCTTGCACAAGGTCCTACCACCCGCAAAAGCTTATTGGAGTATACCTCTATGTACGTCCCTTTCTTATGATACTAGCTTGACGAAGACGCAGGGATAAATTAAACCTGATCCGGTCATGTTAAGGTCACAGCGGACCGCCTCATTCCCGAATTCAAATGTTGACCTTGAAACAAGCAAAACCTTCGCAAATGCGCAAAAATCTCAAAAGGCAGGCATTTAGGCGTAATCTTTGCACCTAGCACGAATCTTCTCGATCGGTGTTTACTCGCTACGTAACTCAGTGATTCTCTTTCTAACCAGCCCAGTAGGACAGAGACACACTGAGTTACGTAGCGAGTTAACGCGCGTCGAGAAGATTCGTGGTGCACTATACCCGTTTAGCTCGACGCCGCCATTTCGGCGATTATCGTCTTAATCGTAATATGACGATTAAGGCGTATCGCTGATTGCGCCCTCGGGGAGCCATTTGCAGACAGACGGAGGCAAGGAGGGTTTCCTTTAAAACATTGAGGGCTTCACCACCCTCAATAAGTTCCTTGTATTCAATCCAACAGATATCTGTTATGCCGTGTTTACTCTACGGACACGAACAGAGACAGTACCACAGATATCTGTTAGATTTGATATCGGGAAGTTACCTTAGAGTGGTATGAACGTAGCCGATGTAAAATGCCTTTGGGATCTACATATGCTTGTGACAAAACCACAATCCTTGTACCTACATTATCTAAGTGCTAGTAACACGCCTTAACGGCGAGGGAAAACTTCGTGATAAAACCTGCACTACACATGCAAGTAAATGAATGGTAGCCATAGCCTTGTCGGTCCGGTTTCCCTGTAACAGGGGTTAGGGGGGGTCAGATGGCAATCGCTCCAATGTAACCTGACCCATGGAGGTCAGTTAGCAATTGCTCCAATGTAACCAGACCCACGGAGGTTAGATGGCAATTGCTCCAATGTAACCTGACCCATGACGGTCAGATGGCAATCGCTCTAATGTAACCTGACCCATGGAGGTCAGATGGCAATTGCTCCAATGTAACCTGACCCATGACGGTCAGATGGCAATCGCTCTAATGTAACCTGACCCATGGAGGTCAGATGGCAATTGCTCCAATGTAACCTGACCCATGACGGTCAGATGGCAATCGCTCTAATGTAACCTGACCCATGACGGTCAGATGGCCATTGCTCTAGTGTAACCTGACCCATGAAGGTCAGATGGCAATCGGTCCAATGTAACTTGACTCATAGAGGTCAGATGGCCATTGTTCCAGTGTAACCTGACCCATGGAGGTCAGATGGCAATCGCTCTAATGTAATCTACTAACCTGACCTGCCAAATCTGAGATCATGGTCAAATGGAACTAAGAATTAAGAAATGGGTAAAAGCGGAAGAATGATGGGAATGTTGATGGTACACGGTGACCGCTGGGGATCCAACCTGGTACCTCATGATCACGAGTCCACCACCAATGTATGCCCAAGGTCTTCGACAAGGTATAGTGGGTTTAATGATCCCATTAAGGCCAAAGGTTCTGGGATATCGACCCCAGTACCTTCTGAACCGCAAAAGATTGCAACAAAATCTAGAATTGATTTCTAGAAATCTATTCCAGACCTACTGTGTTCGTTGAGGCGGAACAAATTTAATTCTACCACCAGGCTGAAGGAAAACGAGTCTTAAACTATAAGCGGTAAAGATTGAAAACGGTACAGACGCGTGCTTGCAAGATACTCCCGCCAATAAAAGAGAGGTTACAGGAATTTGTCTTGGTCGAGACATACGGGCGCTATGGTTGGCGAAATTGTTACTTTGTTTCTTTTATAATATTAAGTAGGAAGGCAAACGAGCAAGTGGGTCACCTGCTGGTAAGTGATCATCGCCACCCATAGACACTCGCAACCCAGATGCGTACCCAACCCAGATACCTAAGATGGGATACCTCTTGTTCCAGCAATTTCACCGGCTGTTTTGCTTAGCTGCTGGATTTGCGAACGAGATGGTAGTAGCGATCTGGACTGACCTTGCACAAGGCTTTGTCATAATAAACGCAACGAACGTGTTACAGTTGACTTGTTTATATGATGATTATTAGGTAATCTTTTCATCTGAGTCTTAGATGCTGTATGTCTTTAAGCATCAATGTATCTATTCAAACATTCTAAAATATGTACATCTTATTTCTAAATTGTATACTAAATAAATAATAAAACTATAAAAGCATGTATATCCGTTGTCTAGTACCCATTATACAAGAAAAAAAAATACAAAACAATTTAGTTTGGGACAAGGTCAATTGGTGTGAGTTTTTCCAAAGATATTTATTTATTTATTTACTACTAGTAAAGTAATGTCCGTCAGGGATAGTGTAGCTTCCTATTATTAGTGAAAGAATTTTTGGAATCGGTTCAGTAGTTCCAGAGAATACCCCCGACAAACAAACAAACAAATAAACAAAATTTACCTCTTTATTATATTAGTGTAGATGTAGATTTCTATGACGTTGTCTATCGTTGGACACAGTGTGTCCACTGCAGGTTATCTCAATCGCGCCACCCGCCGCCCGCGGCATCTGTCGGCGGCAATCAACGCGCGCTCGTTGGCCCCGACCTTACCTACGCTAAATTACTTTACAAATCTACACCTGAACGATACGATAGAACTTAAAAGTTACGGTTAAAGTTAAGTGCGTCGTTTATGAGAGCGACACAGTAACTGTAGTGAGGCGACACGAATCCGAACAACGGTTATGGCGAAACTCAACCACAGAATAAATAATAGTACTAACATACAGAAACTTATCTTTGACGACCGCATTTAAACGAATTTCTACTTTAATGACACGCGCAAAAAGTTCGTATTAGTTCATACATATTCGCCAGGCGGGTCGCGGCAACAGGAACGCGCCGCCCGCGTCTGGCTTCCCCCCGCAACTGGCTGGTGACACGTTAGGGTTGCGCTGCATTCGTTTTCAATTAAACTGACACAGCGAGGACCAGCGAGCGGGCGTGCAGCGAGCCGACAACCTACTCTGATTTGCCTACACTATAGGCAAGGCGGCCGAGCATACCTACAGTGTGGAGTGGAACCCCGCTGACCCAATTATAACGCACGTTACGCACGCATGCATAGAAACCAACACACACCAGTTTTGTTTTTGTGTGGATAGTAAATTATGTGCGCCTGAGTTTTGCCCTTAAGTAAGATCCAGCCAAACTTAGGGCGGTCTCAACGGCGGCAACGGATCAGACATTATTTTTTGGTTGCTTAATTCCTATGGTCCGCGGTGATCAATTTCCCACATGCTCGTTTTGCTCCGTTTTCCATATAAAAAAGCACATGTGTTAGCTAAAATAGGTTTAGTGAGCGCTTATGAGTGGGGGAATAAATAAATAAAATGCGATATAGTAATGTAGGTACAAATGTTTTCACTCGATATTTGGAAAGGCATTAGCAGTAAATTCAAGCATTTCCTTCGATTCCATGCATATGAAAGCTATTTGGTCGCTGCCGCTGTCGACGCCGCGCGCTATTTGCTCAAACTTTGCTGAAAAACATTTTGATTTCATATTGAAATGTGCAGATAAATATTAAAGAAAAAACTGCCTTTTAGCACCAAAATAATGTCTAGTTTTAGTATTTATAACCTTGAATGTTTTTGCTAAATTGAAACGGTCGTGGTCCCAAAAACGGAGCTGTATTAATTAAGATTTCTTGTGACAGCATTTTATTTAGGTAATATCCCGTGTCCAAATGTTATGTATTATTACCAAATAATATATAGTAGTGGTATTTTTTTATTCATTTGTTGGTACACATGTAAACTAGCATCATGCTTGCACGCGATGGAACGACGCAAGAAAGAAAATTAGGTTCAAACTTGTTAGTCCAGGAAAAAAGTCTACGGAGCCTCCTTTCGCGGGTTTCCTATTTTGCGCTGTAAGGCACAATAGGTACTTTGTTAACAAATCTAGGTTCTAACTTCCCTCGTTCACAATTTGACGGTTTGACCTGGATAGATTATAAAAACTATTGAAAAAGTAATATGTTGTTATTGTAAGCGGTATGGCACAGTTTAAAATGTATCGACAGATTTAGATTTTAAACTAACGGCAGGGGGGTTCCACTTCGCACGTAGGTACGCTCGGCCGGTTTGCCTACAGAGTAGACAAATCGCAGTAGGTTGTCAGCTTGCCGCGTGCCCGCTCGATTGCTCTCGCTGTGTCAGTGTAATTGAAAACGAATGCATCATAACCCTAACGTGTCGCCGGGAGTTGCGGTGGGAAGGCATGCGCGGGCGGCGCGTCCCTTTTGACGCGAGTCACCTGGCGAATTTGTATGAAGTAATACGAATTTTTTGCGCGTGTCAATAAAGTTGGAATTCGTTTAATCGCGGTCGATAAAAAGAAGTTTCTGTACTTTAGTATTTATTATGTGCTAACGGTGTTTAACTAGATAGTGTATTGGATAACCAGACTGTCCCTAAAAGAAAGGTTTAACCTTTTCAAGTAATTTTTTTCCCCTTTTTTATACCTACACTAATTTTCAATCACCGATTTCTTTACTTTCAAGTATTTGAATAGCTTCTGATTGGCGTTCAGATCGCAAATGAATAAGAAGTTCTTTACAAAACTAAAGGAGCTTTAAGCATGATATCTCTACAAAAGAATCGCAGCACTGATGGAGCTTTTATGATATTACTGTGGATAAAAGCTAAAAGAACTTGTGGAGTCATTGAAAAACGCAAGCTTTGGTATTAATATCGACTTTAAAGTTTCTGTAGCCAAATGAAACCAGCAGAAGCCTTATAATTCCGTGCTTTTTGTCTGTCTATCTGTTTGTTACAGACATTTCATTCGGAAACTTACGAATATATAGATAAGATATTTGATTGAAGCAGAATTTCACAACTTTAAAAAAGTTAATTGTTTTTTTTGGGATTATGTGCAAATTTTACTACATGTTCTTAAAATGCTATGTAATGACAACACAAAGAAAAATTAGGGTAATGGCAGGACTTGAACCTGCAACCTGTTTTACAGTTTCGCCACATTACCGCTACCATACCCTGAGATTTTTTCAATGTGCTCCGTCTTACGGTTATTACATTATTGATTTTATCTACACACATATCATAAAGGCTAAATAACGCGTTCAAAAACCCTAGGAAATGACCAGCATTATTACAACCAATGTTATTATAAGAATTTTCTTGTCTGTGGTAGTAGGTAAATCTGTTCTTTATTGGTCATCACATTACCGATATCTCGTGACTGCTCGTGACTTTATGAATTTAAATTTGGAACAGCTGTCAAAATTCAAGTTGGTCTCTATTCTAGTATCCACAGATATTAAAACAGTTATCGATACGAAACGTCAACTCAGTATGATTTCTTAATTTAAACGCACGACATTTGATCTCGAGTGACATGAAAATAGCAACTTCATCGTTCGTCTATGGTTTAAAAAAAATGTTAGTCCTGACGGATTGATCGAATCACAGAGTACTTTTTTAATATACATGGCCGCCATTAGTTGTCATTCTTTTTAGGTTTTTTGCTGTTACGATTTTTTGCAGTTATGATATGTGTGTAGATAAAGTAATGTATGTAACTGTATATAATTAGGCCTTAAAACACTCGTGTGATCCTATTATGAAACTCGCTGACGCTCGTTTCATAAAACCACACTCGTGTTTTAAGGCCTCTCATTATATAGCAGTTGCATAAAATACTATTAAGGGTACAACGTTCGGTTACAAAATTTACATGTTCTTAGTTTTCGGGAAAACATCGTGACCGGGCCACATGCAAAGAAAGAGTGTCTGTGAAGTGGATATACCGAAATAAATCCAAAGTCCTCCATTGTCATAAGACGAGTGCACTTAAATAGGCATATACATGCAAACGTATAAATGTATAACGTATATACGTGTCGCGCCTGCATCACAACGCCGCAGTCGCAGATGTGGTAGAGAATGTCCACCGGAAGACTGGTTACACGCTGAGGGTGTTCCAGCTACAGTCACGACACTACGTGCACTTCACCTCGTTTGTGGTGCGCGTACCGCGGCCGCTGCTGGGAACCGTCGCTTGCGCAGCCTTTTGGCCGAAGGATGTTGTGTTCCGGCGGTTCCGGGGCACCTTGCCGATGACGAGCGCGACATCGGAAGTGACAAAGCTTCGGAGCCACTCCGTTTTGTCGCCAAGTAGTTTAAATAGTTTTATTGCTTTTGTTTTATATGTATGTTAGTCTACAAGGTATTTACTGTAAGGGTCTTGTTACTTGAAGTAAAGATTTAATAATAATAGAGTTAAGTTGTTTAAGCCCGTGCCGTATAATAATCTCTTAGGAGAGAAAAACAAAGTTTTAAAAGTTAAATAATAATAATAATAAAAGCAAGGTTGTCCGTGAAGTTCCTTATATACCGAATTAATACCCAACTCCTCCATTGTGATAAAACCAGTGCACTTAGCACGAACCTTCTCGACACGCGTTAATGCGATCGTAACCTAGTATAGTCGACCAAGAAATTGCTTGACCACTTTTCGACCGTATTACAAAGGGATAAAGTTCAATAGTGGTCAAGCAATTACTTGGTCGACTATACATCTCTTCTATTGGGCTAGTTAGACCGAGACGATGAGTTACGTAGCGATTTAACACAGGTTGAGAAGGTTTGTGCTGCCTCTGGCCCCGCAGTAAGGTGTAAATAGGTTGCAAATGAAAGTGGCAAGCTAATTAAATCGCAGTTGACTTTGTTCCAGTGTCGACTGCCGGCGTGGAGGCGGTGGTGGGGCGCAGCGCCTCCCTCCCCTGCGACGTAGAGCCAGACTCCAACGAGGACCGAGTCTATATGGTACTGTGGTTCCGCCACTCTGGAGGGAAGCCGCTTTACAGGTGAGGTTTGCTATAGTATTAATCATCCGGTTCGAAGGACCTATCTGGTTCGAAGGGCTTATCCGGTTCGAAGGACCTATCCGGTTTGAAGGACCTATCCGGCTCGAAGGACCTATCCAATTCGAAAGACCAGTTAGGATGGAAGGGCCAAATTATGACTAGCAAATGTTTTGTCCCTTATATTTGAGGGCAAACGTCACAATGACAGATAAAGACATGACACAAGTTTACGCATCGTTTCTGAATAAGGGGGTTAATGTTTAAAAACGACACCAGTCATTTTGTTTTAAAATCGTGTTCTTAATCAAAAAGGACAATAAACATAAATGATCCACTTTCTTAAAAATAAAACGTCTGAGTAACGAGAGACGAAAACAGCGACAACCCTCCGTAAATTCCAATATAGGTGACACAATGTTACCAATACCTCCTACGAGGCAGCACTGTCTATACTAACATACAGCTTCACTACCAAGAATCGTAGCTTCCAAACTTTGCCACCAGCAAAGATAAGTTGGTATTTTCACCTTTGTGATCTAGGAATGTGGTGGACCGGTTAAATGATGTCGATTGAACAAGGGTTGTCTATGCTTGGATGAACCTGATCGTATCTATGGTTTTAATGCTTTCAAACGGATTACAAGGTCTGCGGTCTTTGATTTTAGTCGCCGTGACCTTTAAAAGTGGACCGGTTTTCTAATTAATGTCTATGAAGTTTATCTGATTTTTCTATTACCGTACATAGGGTTGCTAGGTCTAAACCCCGAATACCCGGACAGACCAGCCAGTTAAGCCGGACACTTGGGTTTAAAAGGCCGGACAAGCTATTAACTATTAAGGATTTTTGTATAAAGGCGCGTACAGATTATGCGCGGCAATCACTCGAACATTGGATCGCGCGGCGGTCGCGCGCAATTGAGACAGGGTTTCCGCGCGCGGCAGCTCGAACATTGCCGCGCTCGAACGTGCCGCGCGGCGATCCGAGCGTTGTCGGTTTTTGAGACCGCATCAATGAAGCTTCAGTCGCTGGCGCGCGCGCAGTTTGGACGGTTGTGTTGCGACGAACGTTTGCTTAAATACGCGCTGATCGAGCTGGATCGCTTGCCTCGCGCAGGCGCCGCTGTCTACCTAAATTCCATCGAACGTTTGCCGTACGAGCCAATGCTCACACGAACACTTTCCCGCGCGGCTGCCGCGCATAATCTGTACACACCTTTAGCAGTGATGCAACGCGCGCGGGGAAGGGAGAGCGGGACCGACCATGACACTGGTCAAATTCAAAAAGCCAGACAGGCCGGACACCGTCTAATTTGGCCGGACAAACATTCAATAAGCCTATGCCCGGGTTTATCCGGACGCCTGGCAACGCTAACCGTACTTTTTTTAATGTCGCTTTCAAAACATAAAGTTTCTAGATACCTTAGATCTAATTTTATGTAACACAATACTCATTCTCTCTTTAACTGGGCTAAGCACCGTCATACGAACAGAATAAACAAAAAACTCGACAGCTTCGTTAAACTGCCGACAACTTATTCACTTACAGCGACTTTGTAAGAAAAATAACCAAACTAGCTAACTTGGATTGGAAATTCAGAACAATTTCATCGCCAAATTCTAGATTGTACATTCATATATTTGAATGCCGTATCGGCTGAATTATTGCTCTGTAAGATTATATCTGTGAACACCACATTTAAAGCACACATTCATTCACGCAATACATATAATCCCACATGCTTTTTGTACCATACTTGGCCTGTTTTTCACGTTTATATTCTTGCTTGGATAAATATCTACGTCATCAAACTGATTACAGCCACGCCAACGACATAAACTGACAAGATTGAAATCACACACTGCTCTATTTACAAGAAACAAGCTAGAACAAATAATCGTCCTGTAATTAAATACAGACGCTATTTGCTACAGCAAATAACGTACGTTATACAGCAATTAAAGCTACGGTGAAAGTCTCGTAGACGCTCTACGCGGCAGCCGTAGCACGTCTACGCTATGACGCGGCACCGTAAATAATGCTTTGTACCTTTTTGACGCTATACCAGGGGGGTTCCACTCCGCACTGTAGGTGCGCTCGCCGCAGCACCTATGGCATAGGTTAATCGCAGTAGGTTGCCGGCTTGCCGTGCGCGCGCCCGCTCACTCTGTGTCGCGCGTTGTGATAGTATTATAGTAAGCAGCCCAACCCTAGCGGTGCGCCAGGGCAGGGCATTGCGGGTGGAAGGCGGGCGCGGGCGGCGCCTTCCTTTTGACGCATGCCGCCTGGCGAATGTTTATGAAGTAATACGAACTTTTTGTGCCTGATCATAAAGTTGGAATTCGTTTAATGGTGATCGAAAAAGAGAAGTTTCTGTACGTTAGGACTATCATCTCCTAGTTCAGGCAAACGTTGTACAACTAAAACTACAGTCGTACAGTTAATTGGTTTATTGGTTGGTTAGCTTTTCGAAGGACAATTGAACAATAATTTTACAAACACTTAACATTCGTAGGTATAACAAACGGTAACTAATTTATCTACATAACAACCCCATCTATTGGTGGCTAGTTAAACTTTATTTCAGTACAAAACTTATTATACGAAAACAGGACACGTCACACCATCTATTACAAATATATGAACTAAGTTATTTCTTGTCATTCTCTATTTAGGTACATGTCACGACATCTAGCTTCACAAAACCTAAACAAGTATTATAGTTAAATATGCGTTATACATTCCGCCCACCAAGGACAATATTTTTGTCCTTAACTAAGTATAATAAATATAGACCTACCGCCCACCATGAAAGAACATAAGAGACATTAGGATATAGTATAAATTAAACCAAATCAATTGTATCACAAACATAACAAAACTTAAACTTTACAAATTAAACACACATTTGTTCTACTCGGTAATCGGAAGAACACAAAGTTTGCACGTGGGTCTCTTAATTAAAGAATTTTTAACTCGCAGAGTGACTACACGCGTAATTCCGTCCTTGCCGGGATGTTTTGCGATCACTCGACCGAGCAACCATCGACTAGGAGGCAAGTCATCCTCCTTAACTAGAACAATTTCATCAATGTTTGGGCTGACCCATTAAATAAGTTCTTCACGGTAAGTACTCCATTCCTAAAATAATTTGCATGGAATCTCCTCATCGCAACCTAAGCCCGTTAACCAAAGCTTCTGTATCATCACCTTGGCTATGATTTATATTTATGTTTATATTTATATTTATTGATTATACTAGGTGAAACCCATCCTAGGTGATCAAATAGCCTTGAAATATCTGATATTATAGTTCTTTTTATTGCAGGTTTCTTCATCGGCGGCAGTTTCACCGAGTATTGAAAATCGTCGTGGTTCCGGTTCCAGGTAAGTCTCAATATCTTTATCACTTCATCTTGCTTCATTTTTAATCCATCTCCTATTTCCTTTCCAGTGCTTTCCAATTTCATTGCTTTTAATATCTGATTGCTGTTGCTTGTCCATTTCTGTAAATCAAAACCAGCCCTGCCTAGTAATTCATTAGTTTCCCTGTAAATTTGTACCCCTTCCTCAACTGTCTGGCACCCTGTCATGAGATCATCCATATAAAACTCTTTTAGTACTCTTTCAGATGCCATAGGATAATCGTTTCCATAATCATGCGCAACTTGCTGCAGAGCCTTGACAGCTAAGTATGGAGCACATGCTGTTTCAAATGTGACTCTCAGCATCTTAAAGTCTTTTAATGCTGAATTTGAATTTTCCCTCCACAGGATCCTTTGGAAATCAGCATCATCTTCTGCGACCTTCACTTGTCTGTACATTTTGACAATTTCAGAAACCAAACATATAGGATATGTTCTCCATTTCATCACCAGATGCCGTAAGACCGGTTGTAGTCTTGGTCCAATCATTAAATCATCATTCAACGAAGTTCCATTTTTTCCTTTACAAGAAGCGTCAAACACAACCCGAACCTTGGTTGTTTTTCGATCTGGTTTGACCACTGCATGGTGAGGTAAGTACACCGCCAGTTCATTTTTATCATTTTTAGGTACCTCCACCATATGACCAAGATGAAGATATTCATCGATCACTTCTGTATATTTCGATTTTAACTCAGTGTCTCTGTTTAACCTGTTTTCTAATGAGTAAAATCTTTTTGCAGATATTTCCCGCGACTGTCCATATTTGCAGCTTGGATTTTCTTCTCGAAAGGGAAGTTTCACCACATATCTTCCGTCACTATCTCGAGTTGTGCTAGCGGAAAATATGGCTTCACAACGCTTTTCTTCCTCAGACAACAATTTTTGCTGGGTAGATGGATCGGCTTCTAATTCCCAAAACCTTTTGAGAATAACATCTTCATTGACTTGGGAATGCAACACCGTCATCTCAGAAGACATTCTGCTGGATGACCCAACAGTCCCGGACAGTATCCACCCCAATGTTGTTGCTTGAGCTAGTAATGTTCCTTGGATATTTTTCTTGACGCCATCCTGAATTACCTGACTATATACCTCAGCACCTAGCAAAACATCGATTTTGTTAGGCGTGTGATAATTCGGATCCGCCAACCGTAATCCCACTATGTTCACACCTTCCAGATCAACAACCTTTTTCGCTGGAAGAAATGCCGTAACTGTTTTCAACACGTAAGCCTTCACAGAAATATTTATCTCCGGATATACCAAAGACTGTAGGTTTAGTACAACCATAGCCTTTGATGTCAGGTTATTGTCTCCACCGAGACCCGAAATGTTTCCCTTAATTGTCTCCTTTTTAAGCCCTAGGTATTGAGTGGTAGCCTCCGTTATGAAGGAAGCTTGTGATCCTTGGTCTAACAGTGCTCGAACTGCCACGTACTCTCCATTTTTAGCCTTAGCATTAACAATTGCAGTCGCCAATAAAACCTGACCAGTTCCCTTTGCAAAACAGTTCATAACAGGTGTAGGTGCTGCTTCGACTGTACCCATATTACTAACCTTAGCGCCAGATGTAGTTGCTGGTGTACCATCGTTAGGATGTAACAAGGTATGGTGACGGCGCTTGCAGATCCTACATGTCGTCGGATTTTGACAAAACTTGGCGGAATGATTGCCACCCAAGCAATTGAAGCACAACCCTTTCTCCTGAACGAAATTACGACGCGTGTTCACGTCGAAGGTAGCGAACTGTTTGCAGAATATAACTTTGTGTACTTCCGAGCAACAGGGACATTGAGTGTTTTGGACGGCATGGAGTACACGAGGCTTCGCAGGTATCAAATATTGAGCGCTAGTTGTTGGCTTTTTAGTCTCGACAAACTCTAATGCTCTGAAACGTTTGGTGATAAAATCTCTAAATTCCTGAAAGGTTGGTAAACTAGTCGAATCCTCACCTCCAGTTGCACTCAATTCCCACTGTTTGCGAGTTTCCTGGTCCAGCTTAAGAGTGAGCAAATGTATGACAATTGCATCCCATGTGCTCACGTCTATGCCAATATTTGCTAGAGCACTCATACAGTCCGAGCTTGTGTCAATAAGCTCCTTTAGAAACACTGATGATTCAACGGTCGCATTTTTTTGACTTAAGAATCGCTTTAGAATTGTGTTGCATATAAACCTTTTGTTATCATAACGTTTTTTAAGCAGTTCCCAACATTTGGTGTAATTTGAGTTCGAAATTGGAATCTGACGAAGTAACAATTCCGCTTCGCCAGTCAGATACCCCTTTAAATAATGTAACTTTTCTACATCCGTAATTGAACCATTATTGTGAACCAACGATTTAAATAAATCCTTAAAGGTGACCCATTCCGAATATTTCCCCGAGAAATTTGGAATTATAATTTTTGGAAGCTTTATACAAAACTGTTTAGAATCGGTGCCCCTCAAATTTTCACTCTTTGCTTCTTTAGTCAGACTACCTAATCTATCTACTACAGTCAGTAATGCTACCTTATAGTCCATATAAATTTCGCGTGTCACATCATACACATTTTTTTCCGCATAAACACTACTTTCAAAATCTGCCGAATGAAGTTCCATTAGTCGATCATGACCTGCACAGAACTTTTTCCATACTTCTTCCAAATCTTGAAGTCTTACTTCAACATAAATTTTTGTGTTACGCTCCTTAGGCGACTTTTTGTAATTAATGAAGTCTTTAGAAATCTGGTCGTAAAGTCGTACTTGTATTTTAATTAAAGTCTCCATTTTGACAGCTCGATGACCAAATTAATTGAAATTCTACGTAACCACTTTCGAAATGTTCAAAAAGCCAAAAACTTAAAAGTCCATAAAATTCAAAATTTTTCTAAGTCCACAAATATTTTCAAAATTTCACAAGTGTTTAAGACTTAGACGAAATTGGGCATAGGTTCCCCGTGTGAACCACTTTTGCCTTAAATTATTCTAAGTCTAAGTTCTAACTAAATATTCTAAGTTTTTCTAGTCTCTAGAATAAGGTTCAATTTTGAATGTTTTTTACTTCTACACTGATACACTGAATTTTGACTCTTCTGACCGAAACATTAAAGTTCAAAGTTAAATAGCTCGTAACTCACAGTTTATCCGCTGAGTACACAATACCTCGCGCACCACTTTTCCTCTGCGCGCGCACTCTCTCCTCTCTCCTCCTCCTTTCCACTTCTCGGAAGGAAATGGCCGCTGCCACCTCGGGGTTTCCTACGGTGCCGTTTCCCGTGGCTCCGTCTGCAGTCCAGCTTCTTCAGCCGACAACTGCCGCTTGATGGCCCCGAGCAGCGGTCCACTGGTTGCTCCAGGTCACTGGAGGATCCGGTTCATAGGACCAAAAATGTACAACTAAAACTCCAGTCGTACAGTTAATTGGTTTATTGGTTGGTTAGCTTTTCGAAGGACAATTGAACAATAATTTTACAAACACTTAACATTCGTAGGTATAACAAACGGTAACTAATTTATCTACATAACAACCCCATCTATTGGTGGCTAGTTAAACTTTATTTCAGTACAAAACTTATTATACGAAAACAGGACACGTCACACCATCTATTACAAATATATGAACTAAGTTATTTCTTGTCATTCTCTATTTAGGTACATGTCACGACATCTAGCTTCACAAAACCTAAACAAGTATTATAGTTAAATATGCGTTATACAAACGTGTTACATAGATTGTAAGTAAGTTTCTGTATTAATTATGTTTTCATGTAATTTAAAGTTTTTATGTATTAATTATCTTATCTATCTTATCTATCTATTACTGACAACGACAAGGTACTAATGTTCAGCTACTTCTGAGGCGACCGTACCATCCTCGTATCATATTTATCTCAATCCCTTACAAATATTGTTTACCATTATTCATATATTTAGCAACTTGTTTAGCGCATCAATATTTGCTTAAACAATGACTCCCTATTTGCTTAGCGACGACAAACATTTTAAATGTCACGACAACGACAATCTGCGAAATAAAAATATTTAGCTCCACAAACTGGCGCAAATTACCTTTCCAGTTTGTTGATATGGACCTCCGCAAAATAACGCCTGAATCTATTCATTATATTTAGCTCCATTAATTACGTGTAAGCAAAGCATCCTGTACATA
This sequence comes from Ditula angustiorana, assembly GCA_963691745.1. Classification (NCBI taxonomy): domain Eukaryota; kingdom Metazoa; phylum Arthropoda; class Insecta; order Lepidoptera; family Tortricidae; genus Ditula; species Ditula angustiorana. The sequence continues at coordinate 1,969,146 of OY829490.1, forward strand.
AAAATATGATATGTTTGTCATTTGACAATAGATACAGAAACTTCTCTTTTTCGACCACCATTAAACGAATTCCAATTTTATGATTAGGCACAAAAATTTCGTATTACTTCATAAACATTCGCCAGGCGGCATGCGTCAAAAGGAAGGCGCCGCCCGCGCCCGCCTTCCACTCGCAATGCCCTGGCGCACCGCTAGGGTTGGGCTGCTTACTGTAATACTATCACAACGCGCGACACAGTGAGAGGGGCGCGCGCGCGGCAAGCCGGCAGCCTACTGCAATTAACCTATGCCATAGGTAATGCGGCGAGCGCACCTACAGTGCGGAGTGGAACCTCCTGACCATACGTCAAGTTCATACAAGTCGTTTCTACTACCGTTGACGCTTTAATATCACTTTATGTCGACACCCAGCGAAGTTGCACATGTGCCTCTCAGTTCGTTAGTTCGTAAGTAACGAAGCGACGCCTTGTGCTATGCATAGCGCATTCTGGTAGGTGTAGGTTTGCGCCTGTATTTGGTCCAACGAGAGGCAGACGTCTAAGCCAAGACGAGATCAAACCTACTGTGTGAAAGTTAAAAATACTTCGATATGGGATTTCGCTTGTTACCCAAGTGACTTCGCCTGGTTTTGGAAAAGCCTAGTAAATAAAAGTAAACGAAGGAAAATAACTGCCTTTAGATAAAAGTCAAGAATCATGTAACGGTCCAAAGGAAGAGAAGCATGGTAATTTGTTCCGGTTTGTTGTTAATGCAAATCCAAAACGAGCATTGCCGATTAACGCCAAGATGCAGAACATTAAGTATGGTACAAATACTATTTAAAACCACAAGAAGTATTCCATCTCAGCCCTCTGAGTTGCATAGGCGGCGGTGATCACTTACCATCAGGTAATCCCCTTGCTTGTTTTCCTTCCTATTTCATAAAAAAAAACATCTCCACATTACAGACGTTTAAAGCACCGCCTCGTTTCAAATAGATTTTCTCTTTGATGCGCTACATCCCGCAATAAACGACAAACAAACATAGCCTTTAAATAAAATGAAATCGTTGTAAAAGAGACATAATATCATCACAGGTATCGCAAAGCTGCATTAAGTACGTAATACAATTATCAATTTCCTCATGAAGTTTAAGGCATCTTATTTATCCTCCGTGCTCGCGAGGATTATCTCAAATCGGCTCAGTAAGAGACGGGTGAACGCTTATGGTGGCGTTCAAGTCATAAGCGGTAGCCGGAGCGGAAGTAAAAGCTGCTAGCGGTTTTAATAAGGACACTTTTTGTGAGTCAGTGCCAGTCTGGAATGGTGTATCTGGAATATGTGATTTAAGGTGGTTTAAACCAAAACAACCAATTGCTAAATTTGTGTAAAATGCGTAATTGCGGAATGGTTTAAAAATTGTCTGTTATCCCAAAATTTCCGGTAAAATATGATTTTTTTAAATAGTGGAATGGCGTTATTTAAAGATTACAGACATGAATTTGAATAAATATGAGAGAAAATGGTTAAGTTGGCTCGCAAACTAACTGGTTAGTCAAATAGAGTTCAATTTGTTTTTATATTAGGTGTATAGAGGTGTCATGGAACATGCCAGTTATAGAATATATATATGCCGAAACCTCTACGGAAAATATCAAACGTCGCAAGTATCGCCTTGGTGACAGCTATATATTTGAGGCGTTTGGGATCGAAACTCTCGGGGGCCCTGGGAGCCAAGTGCGTGCCGTCTACACAAAGACCTATCGGCGCGCAATTTAGAGGCCTCCCGTGACCAGAAGGCTGGGCAATACTTTCCTCAAACAATCAGCATTGCCATCCAACGTAGCAATGCTGCCAGCCTCCTGGGCACTCTCCCTATTGGTGGCGATTTGGGACAATTTTTAAATAAAATACATTTTTAAATTAAAAACAAAATGTAAAGGTTTATAAAATCTTTTATATTGTAGCGAATCTAATTCTTGACGTTCCGAACCCTAGTCAGGTGTTATGTTCACAGTCAGATTGACTGTTATTTTATTCAGTGATGACCGCTTTATACTTGTACAGCGGAATAGGCTGTTTGACTACTATCAAAATTTAATTTTATATTGTTTCTTATTACATTTTGTACTTATCAAACAAATACTTTTCGTATATTATTTACAAACAAACAAACATCCGGGTGCTGTCTGATAGGCTCGACTCACTGGCTCTACGGAGGGATGTCGCATCCTTTTGCATATTTTATCGCCTATATAATGGGGAGTGTTCCGAGGAATTGTTTGGATTAATACCAGCAGCTATTTCCATCACCGCACTACTCGAAACAAGCTTTCGTTTCATCCTCACCACCCGGATGGTTGGCGTTCAACCACTGTGCGTTTTAAACGTAACTTTTTACCACGTACGTCAGCTCTGTGGAATCAACTTTCGGCTTCAGTGTTTCCAAATGGATACGACTTAGGGACCTTCAAAAAACGAGCCTATTCCTTTCTTAAAGGCCGGCAACGCGCTTGCGATTCTCTTGATATTGCAGGTGTCTGTGGGCGGCGGTGATTGCTTACCATCACGTGACCCGTCTGCTCGTTGCCCCCTATACTATAAAAAAAACCCACTCTAAAAAGTCACGTGACCATAACTGACGTCAAAAACTAGTACCACTAAGTGACAGCTAAAAACAAGATTAAATTATCGATTATTTTATCGATGGTATTATTGCAAAATGAGTATATAAATGATGTGTAGTGAAACAATATATAGTCAACCAAGAAATTACTTGGCAAGTTTTAAACTTTAGCTCTTTTTAATACGATATTAAACTGGTCAAGGAATTTATTAGTCGACTATACAAGTAAATCTGTTGAAATTGACCTGTTAGAAGAAAATGCTTATGTTTTTAAATGAAAACATTAGTAATACGTTTTAATTGAAATAAAATTATTTGAATCCTTTTTATCGCATATATTGCAATGAACTTAATTCTCAACGTATCAAGCCCTTACCAAGAAGAAAGATGACTATAATTCGTAACATAATTTTAAATGTAGTTAAACAGTTATCTTTATACGTATGTATTATTAGTATCTTTCAAAGCTGTATGTAGAATGTATTTAATTTGAATTGCTGAACATATACTGTTTACATATATCTTTTTTTCAATCGAAGTAATGACTAAGAAATCACAGAAACTTATATCGCTGACGCTTATGACTTACGTAAATCGCTGTCGCGCCCGCCTGTGGCTCATGACGCGGTGTTAGTTAATGTCGCAGCCTAACGAGGCGGGCGTCATGTGAAGCTTTGTGCTTCTGATAAATACGAGAGGGATTTAGTCGGGCCGATAACGGCGTGTTTTAAAAAGGCTATGGTTTAAGGCGGTGCTCGGAGAAGAGCGGATTTTTTAATACTAAAATATCTTACTGAATACTTTGATGACCTGAAATTATTTAACTAAGGAATGATTAATAACAAATCATCTAGGTATGCATTGCCTCTTACTGATTTCATTAATTAGCATAAACTTTGTGATTTAAAATTGATATAAAATCAGGCCACTTAATTTTACATGGAATGTTGCTAGTCAATGTTGCATGTTTTGATAGAAACGTATATGAGTGGGTAGATTTTGATAATATAAGGTAAGGATTATACGCATGTTTTAGATTAAGGACAATTTGTGCGCCAGAAATGGCTGTATGGCTGTATATAATTTATTTTGTAACACCGGTTTATAACCCATGCAATACAAATAAATATTGATTCTGATTCTGATTCTGATTCTGAATAAATTAGTCTCAACTCGACCTGCCTTTCAATTACAACATGGTGACAGCGGTGGGATACGAACCCACGCCCTTTCGGACTGGTGCCTAAAACCAGAACTACCTCATTTTCTTAGGAATTTTTAATAAATCATAGATATTCGATTAGTTATTTTCTACTTAATTTGAATATGGTCACTATTTGTTGAAAAATTATCGAAATTAGTAAACAGGATTGAGTTATTTTTTAGTGCCGTAAACAATAAAAATAATAAAATACAACTTAATTTTTTTTTAATTTTTTTTTATACAACATAGGAAGGCAAACAAGCAAGTGGGTCACCTGATGGTAAGTGATCACCACCGCCTATAGACACCTGCAACAACAAAGAGAGTGCAGATGCGTTGCCAACCCAGAGGGCTAAGATGGAATACCTCTTATGCCAGTAATTACACCGGCTGTCTTGCTCTCCACGCCGGAACACAACAGTGCAAGCACTGCTGCTTAGCGGCAGGATTAGCGAGCAAGATGGTGGTAGCGATCCGGGCGGACCTTGCACAAGGTCCTACCACCGCGAATTATAATTTTGCCATGAACATTTAATACAAGTTTACACATTATCAATATAGTAGCTATGAAATTGCTGCATTGGTTTAAGACTTAAGATAGGTACTGTAACTTTGTCGACTTCTCAAACCGATGGTAATTTAATGACATTCTTAAGTGCTTCTTTTAAGTCTAGTCTGAATAATATACCTATTATGCCTTTGACTTTATTTAAAGCGGAATTTAATTCAGCGGGAAACTCGCTGCACGTAAAACCACATCCTAAACCAACCGATAGCGTATTAACGACGCTGTTTACGCTGAGCGCCTTTGAAAAATCGCTGCAACGACCTGCAACATATAGCCTTACGTATAGCCCCACTAATTGGCCGTTCGGTTTCACTCAAATCGATACTTTCAAAGGGCTATTTGAATTCGTCGGCGTTGTCTTATATAGAGTTGAAGTTTTGTAACATATTTAATTTTGTAAAGCGTTTCATAAATTTTGATTTGAAAATTATAGAAACTATGTTAAGGTAAAGGCCCCAGTCCTTGACGGTAGCCCAATAGTTGATGAGACAATGATGTCAACCACTGGTGAAAATAATGTCCTACGTGTTTCAAGCACTGGTACAGTTACTTTACACAGACTTTGATTATAATGATCTTTTTTAATGTGATTTTCTTATTAATTTGTGAAAACTTTGCGCCATCTTCTTTTATACAACAGAGGACGGAAAACGAGCAAGTGGGTCATCTGATGGTAAGTGATCATCACCGCTCATAGACACCCGCAACACCAAAGGGTTTGCAGATGCGTTGCCAACCCAGAGGGCTAAGATGGAATACCTCTTGTGTCAGTAATTGCACCGGCTTTCTTGCTCTCCACACCGGAACACAACAATGCAAGCGCTGCTGCTTAGCGGCAGGACTAGCGAGCGAATTGGTGGTAGCGATCAGGACGGACTTTGCACAAGTTTGTGTTGTACCATCCGCAAAACACACAACACACACACACACACATTAAAACACTAAAGTGAAATCTGTAAGTAGGGTTCTTTAAAATGATAGGGTACTCCATTTGTCCTAAGCCTTACTACTTCAGACTATGTGTGACGCTCAGAGTTTTCACAAACAATGGCAAACTCGAGACTTTATTTTTTTATAAATAAATTCATGTTTATCACAGTTTCGACGTGCGCGGGCGCAGCTTCAACAAGGCCCTGCACTGGTCTGACCCGCTCGCGTTCGGCCGGCGAGCGTACTTTGTGACGATGTCGCGACCGGCGGCGCTAGTGGTCGACGCTGTCCAGCTCGACGACGAGGGCGTGTACCGCTGTCGGGTCGACTTTAAGAACTCGCCCACCAGGAACTTTCAGATACGGCTCAGTGTCGTTGGTGAGTGGATTTATTTTGTTACCCTTTTCTCCATCATCAGGAACGTCGTCAGCGTTATCATAAATTATCACAGCATTACTTTGCTTACTATCATTAAAACCATCCTTCTTTATCATCACCATCCCTATATCATCATCTACATCATATCACCCAATAAAAGTTCACTCTTGGACAATGACCGGGCCTGCTCTGCTCGCATCCGGCTAGTTCCCGCAACCATCACCAAGTCGTCGGTTTTATCATAGTCATTTTTGTTATGACCATCTATACCATTGCCATGCCATTGGCGCTTTTATTCGTGGAGCTACTGTTCAAAATAACCGTCTCTGATAAATATACCTCTTTTCTTGAGACGACCGGATAGCCTAGTGGTTAGTGACCCTGACTATGAAGCTAGAGGTTCCGGGTTCAATTCCCGGGAAGGGCAAAGGTTTCTATGATGAATATGAATATTTGTACCCGAGTCTTGGATGTTATTTGTATCTATCTATTTAAGTATGTATATCCGTAGTCTAGTACCCATAACACAAGGTTTCCTTAGGTTGGGACTAGGTCAGTGGTGTGAATTGTCCTGAGATATTTATTTTATTAATTTATAGTCAACTTTTATTCTAAGTCAGTTTTGTCCACAGTACCACCACACAAGCTCCTGTTATATGACGAGGCAGGTCGCGACGTAGCAGGAGTCGTCGGACCTTTAGAAGAAGGAGGGAACTTCACGCTTCTCTGCGAACTTAGAGGGGGTGAGTAGAGTCGTCTAATCAAGGCAAGGTCCGTCTGGATCGCTACTACCATCTTGTTCCGTAATTCAGTCGTTAAAACAGCAGTGTCTTTGTTTTCCGGCGTGTAGAACAAGACAGTCGGTGAAATTACTAGCATAATACGTATTACACTTTATAGCCCTCTTGTTACAATGCGCGGTTTCCCGTCGCAGTTTGTGACGTCTGATGTTTTGAGCGGTTAGTAAAACACAGAAGTCAATCACAATTAATTTATTTAGGAAAAAAAAGAAGTTCTATGCCCGTCTGGTTGCACTGCCGTAGTTCGGTACTCCCCTGACAGTGGTGCTAGCCGCGGAAGGTGGTATAGTGCGGGGCAGCGGTCCTGGTGCTGGAGCAACCCGGGGTACGCCGAGGGCAGTCAGGTGTTGCCAAGCTCCTTCTTCTTTGCCCGCAAGAAAGTTGCGTTAAGGTAGCACCCTGTAGAGAACGTCTACAGTTAGGATTTATTCCATTTAACTCCTCCGCTGATTATGAACACCCTGTATGCTGCTAAGCGAAGAAAGGGAGCAACAATAAGCAGTTGGTGTGGGTGTTCATTATCAGAACGGAGTTTCTTTTTTTTTTTAATACGTAAAGATGGAAGGCAATGTGAAGTTTACAAGGAAGAAAGCATTTTAAACTTTACGAGCTTTGCTAAATGATTGTTAAAAGAACAGTTTCTACCTTACAATTAATTTTTTGTACTGATATAAATTCGCCAAGGTGAATTTAAGCGATAATGACAGTGGTAATGCGGTTAAAATACACATGGGCATAGCACAAATAAACTAGGCTAATGAAATAAGCACACTTTAAAACTCGGCATTAATTAAAAACGTTCAACACTTACCCTATCGGGGTGCGAGATGACACTTAGTAACTTATTCCGTTAAAGTTGCCTTGCAAGGGAATATAATATAAATAAGGTGTCCACTGCCGACCAGTATCAAGTACTATTTTGTGCAAGCGCGTGAGACGACACGTAGCGGAGCTAGTGAACGCACTGACATAGATGTGTCGCGAGGGACGCTGTGGCGGGGACTGCCGGAGCGGCGCGCGCGCCGATGGAATGTTTCGCCGGGAGACCGGCCGAGCGCGTAATCATCGTGTTCAGAAGTGTTAAACGTATTGTTTCATTATTTTAGTTTATTTGATTTAGATTATTATTAATACTATTTTAACCATTATTATTATTGTTATTATTTATTGTTATTATTAATATTCTTAATTATTTATAATGTACATATACATTTCGATGATTTCCGAAATATACTGCAATTTATTAAAATTAATAAATATAGATATAAATACGTGCAACGTTACAATACCCCCGGGACCACAGAAGGATTTTATTACACTAAGAATTAAAATAAAATCCGCACTTTTAAGCAACGCATTCGTATTATTCTTTTAAAACCAATCTGTCATACTTCACGCAAATAAATTAGCAACAATAACCATTATAGAGGCTACTGACGCATCCTGTCATTTAATAAGGTATCCAGTCATTCAAAGTAACTGGTGACCTAAACGAATACTTTGTAAGTGTAAGGTGGAAAAAAAAATGGCGGCGGGTAAGGTAACAACCGAGAATATAATATTATTAAAAAAAAGATTTATTATCCTATGACCTTTAAGTCTTTGATGTGCCAGGTGCCTAAATTCTTTCCGGACATATCTGCTAAGATGTAAACTAACGGGGATTTCTTATCTATGATACGACATTTAATGAATTTTGGCGCTAGTTTCTTACTGAAGTATTTATCCCTGTCGCTCAAGACAAACGCGCGTTTCATTACAACGTCGCCTACGTTGAATTCCGCAGATTTACGACGAAGGTTGTAATGCGACGTATTTTTTACGTGCGCGTGAAAAAGTTTCGCTTGAACACTATTAAATAATTCGGAAAGGCAACCCAAGTTTTCAGCATAAATATCACGAGGAAGAAACAAGACTTCGTCGCCTAAGTCTGTGTCCAAATAATGCGAACCACAAGTGACGAGTTCCCTGCCGAATACCAGGAATGAAGGGGTAAAACCAGTCGCCTCATTCACCGAATTGTTGATGGCAAACTGCACCTTTGGAATAAATGTGTCCCAACACCGATGATCGTCTTCCACGAAGGTTGAGATACATGTTATGATTGTTCGATTGTATCTTTCGACAGTGTTCACTTGTGGCGTGTATTTGGGCGAAAAGAAAACGTTAGGGATCTTATATCGCTGGAAAAGGGATTCTGTGATTCTACTCACAAACTGGCTACCATTGTCCAGAAATACGGTCTGAGGAACTCCGTGGACAAGGAAAACTGAGTCCTCTAATATCCTTGTGACCGTATTGGAAGTAGCAGTTCGCAAGGGAAATACTAGGCAAAATTTAGAGAAGCAACAAGTGACAACGAAAATGTAGCAGTTTTGCTTCCGGGTGACAGGTAGGGGGCCCATAAGGTCAATAGAGACCATCTGAAAGGGTCTAGAGCATTGTTTTGGGCGACCCATTTCACCCAAAGTTAAGTGGTTTTGAGCTTTATACGCCAAGCACTTAGCACAGGAACCAACGAATTTCACTACGCTTTGGTGCATCCCCGGCCAATAATAGCGGAGAGCAAGGCGACGGTATGTTTTAAAAACGCCAAGATGACCGGCCGTAGGCTCGGCGTGATTTTCGTTAATTATGCCATCCCGTAGCTCACTAGGCACAACCTCCTTCCACAAAAACTCTGTAGTAAGTATATGTTTATTTTTCGATGCTCTAAATAATTTGCCGTCTTTAATGATGAAATTTGGAAAAGTTTGCGGTTTAGTTTTACAGGAATTAAAAATATTCTTATACCAAGCATCATTTGTGGTCAAATTGGAGTTAGACGTGCTTATTGAGGATACCGGGAGTGCTCTAGAAAGGGCATCCGGGATTACATTATCCACGCCGCGACGATGCTTAAATTCCAGGTTGAATGCGGACAATCGTACACCCCAACGAGCCAACCTGCCTGTTGGGTTCTTTAAAGACAGGAACCATTTCAAAGCACTGTGGTCTGTATATACAGTGAATGTTTTCCCGTTCTCCAAGTAACACCTCCAATGCTCCAATGCTATAACTACTGCCAAGGTTTCGCGCTCTGTGATGCTGTAGTTCTTCTCTGCCGCTGACAGCGACTTGCTCATGTAAGCTATGGGGTGCTCTTTACCGTCTACGATTTGCGTCAACATCGCGCCCACGCCGTAGTTGCTGGCATCGGTGTGCACCTCAAATGGCTTATCGTAGTCAGGGCAGGAAAGAACAGGAGCGGAAACTAAACATTCCTTGAGCTTTTGGAATGCAGCGTCAGCCTCCGGAGTCCAAGAAAACGGTGTTCCACCTTTCCTGTTAGAAGTAAGCTTGTTCAGTGGGCCTGCTATAGTGCTGAAGTTGGGGACGAAACGACGATACCAGATAGCTGTCCCGAGAAAGCGTTTAATATCCTTTCGACAGGAAGGTGTCGGATAATTGAGGATGGCTTGTACTTTCTCTGGATCGGTACGTAGTCCACAACTATCAACAACATAGCCCAAGTACTTTAGCTGGCTCCGAAAGAATTGACACTTCTCCAAGTTAATGGTAAGGTTGGCCTGTTTCAACTTATCCAGTACTCGTAACAAAAGGGAGACATGGGAATTGAAGTCATTCGTGATGATTATTATGTCATCAAGGTATGCGAAGACTTTGAGGTCAAATTCCCTGAACAACAGGTCTACCAACCTTTGCTGAGTTGCAGGCGCATTGGTCAGTCCAAATGCAGTCCTTTTAAAACGGTAAGTACCACGGTTTGGAACATAAAATGCAGTTTTATCTCGATCTTCTAAAGCTATTGGAATCTGCCAAAAAGCCTTGGATAAATCGATACTGGATAAGTAGCGAGCATCGCGAAGATTATCCAAGATCTCTGAGATGTAAGGCAGATTGTAAGCGTCCCGCTTTGTAACCGAGTTAAGCTTGCGGCTATCCAGGCAAAACCTGGGTTGACCGTTCTTTTTAGTGACAATAAGGACTGGGGATGACCAAGCGCTCTCGCACGGCTCGACGACATCGAGAGCCAACATCTCGTCCACCTGTTCGGCAAGAATGCGCTGTTTTTCCGGGGACAGTCGATAATAGCGCTGACGAACTGGCTCAGCATCTCCGGTGTCAATGCGGTGAGTGACCAACCTCGTCTCACCCAATCCCTTGCGTTCGGCAGAGATGTCGCTAAATTGACCGATAATATTGTCGGCTACTGATTTTTCCGAACTATTCAAATGGTCGTATGCTTGAATGTAGGATTTACGATCTTTATCAAGGCTAGCGTTTAAAATTGCGGAATTAGAGAAAGTAATGCTCGCAAGGTGATCGGGGAGAATGTGAAACTTGCGCCAAAAATCTACCCCTAGCACAAGGTCAATGTTTATGTCTGGCACAACAAAGGCTTTAATAATATGAAAATTATTTTCAAAATTGATTGGTAGGTCCATGTAGCCAATACTGGTCATTGATTGACCGCCTGCAGCTGTGACCGTAATGAAATGGTCTTTATGCAATGTGAGTCCTTGCTCTTCGAACTTTTTATAAATTAAGTTGCCAACAATGGTTACAGCAGAGCCAGAGTCTAAAAGACCATATATTTTTAAGTTATTTATTAGTATTGAAGCGTAAGGCCTCGGATCATTTAATGGTTTGTTTAGCAGGATTGTGTCAATTTTGTACGAATTGAAATAAATATTAATTGTTTGCAGCCATTTCTGCCAATCTGCAGTATCGAATTTTATTAATTGATGACTGGGTTCACAATTCTGCTGACAAACTAGTTTTTTGAAGTGCTCGGCCTGTTCTTTTGGCAATTAGGGCATTCGGGAGTCTTAACTCCATCATGTCCACAAACAAAACAAACTATTTTGTCTTTGTTTGCTTTGCATTGACGCAAATTATGTGTGTTATTACGACACCTTGGGCAATATAATGTTTTATGTCCGGAACTTTGCATAGCATGTATGTAATTTCTGTTATTATTATTATTTGTATTAGTGGTTAATTTGTTATATGATTTGTCTCTGTTGTTATTGAAATAATTATTATTTGATTTTTGACTATTAAATGGATTTGAATTATAATTTATTTTATTTGATGACTGGCTTACATAAGCAAATTCGGGTGCCATGGTGTCCGCGGTCTTTTTTGGAGGTTCATGAAAACCAGCAAGACGTGACTGGATATTTTCATAATTGCGGCAGAGAGTTCTCAAAGTGTCTATATCGGCAATTTTCGGAGCTGATGCCAGAATGTTTGCGTAACATGGACGCACGTTGTGAAGTAAGATATCCAGCTTATCTTCATCGGGAAGGCTTTTGGACAAGCGTGAGAACATTCCTGTCATGATGGATATATAAACAATGATATTCTCCGATTCACCCTGAGTTCTAGCTCGTATCTCGGAGAGAAGTCTATAATCATAGTCCGCTTGATCGAATTCTAGTTTAAGTAGCGTAACCAGTTCGTCCCAATCCGAAACTCGGTCCTGTACAGCACGGAACCAATGCAACGCATCGCCGGTAAAAATCTCTGTTGCATACGATAACAACTTATCCCCAGAAATGTTTCTAGCTCTCCTAAACTCTGTTATGCGCTGGATGAACGCACGGACACAGGACTTGCCATCAAATTTTATCCTAGTAATCTCTCCAGCAACACCACGGTCACAAGAGACATTGATATTCAATGGCGGAGCGGCTGGCTGAGGGTTACCTGAAGAGGACGGAACGAGACTATCCGTGCCCTTATCTTTAACGGCATTAAATCGTTCCGAGAGTATTTTAAATTCGGACACACATTTGTCGAAAGCCTGCTGCGTCGAACTATCAAAAATTATCCGATTAAGTCGGTGATACAAATGATTCAAGAGGTTCTGGGCTCGCAGCAATGTGTTTCTGTCCAGTGATGACTCTAAGTATGCTTCAAGCTTAGTAAGGACATCGCTGACCCCCTTTAAATCATCTTCGACAGGAAACAGACTCTCGAGGATGTCCTCGGAAGGAAACAGTGGTCCTAATTTGGAAATCTGCTCCCGTAGTTTTTGAACGGTGTTTCCGGGAGTAGAACCTCGTATCATAACCTCGTACTCCAATTCAGACTTTTGCAAGGAAAGAAATTTGACATGAAAAGCCATTTTTATTAATTTTTCGTTTGCGAGAAAAAAAAAATAATAAAATACATGCGCGAAGGTATATAAAAAACGAATGGGGAAGTGTTGAACGCTACGCCTAAATACTCTACTCCGTTCTGTTACAAAATCAACAATTAAGAACGTTATGGTTGACTAAAATAATTAATTAGCTTAATAAGCGCAACTGAAAAAAAACATGCACCAAAAATAATAATAAAAGCGCAAAATAAAGAAAACAATCGCAACTAATGTGTACCGATAAAAGTACAAAAAAATAGACCCAATAAATCATTAAGTTAACACTTGTGTGACTCGACTGTACTGGAACCTATAACAAGTAAACAACTACAGGTACAGAGTGGTCTAAAAAAAAGTTAAATCAATGCTAAAAAAAAAAATTACATTATTATTTGTGTAATAAATAAAATTTATTGTATTTTAATAATAATAAGTTCAGGTTGGTCTAAAAATATTAAAGTTAATATTTTTTTTGTAATAAAAATAATTATTATCAATCGGGTACACCTTAGTTGCTGCAACCAAAAAATAAAAAGCAAAAGCAACGTTTTACAAAAATAAAACACCTAAAAAAAACAACTCAACACCAGCTACTTCTACGGAGTGCAACCAGACCTTTAAAATACCACGTTGGAGGCGCCAGTGTGACGTCTGATGTTTTGAGCGGTTAGTAAAACACAGAAGTCAATCACAATTAATTTATTTAGGAAAAAAAAGAAGTTCTATGCCCGTCTGGTTGCACTGCCGTAGTTCGGTACTCCCCTGACAGTGGTGCTAGCCGCGGAAGGTGGTATAGTGCGGGGCAGCGGTCCTGGTGCTGGAGCAACCCGGGGTACGCCGAGGGCAGTCAGGTGTTGCCAAGCTCCTTCTTCTTTGCCCGCAAGAAAGTTGCGTTAAGGTAGCACCCTGTAGAGAACGTCTACAGTTAGGATTTATTCCATTTAACTCCTCCGCTGATTATGAACACCCTGTATGCTGCTAAGCGAAGAAAGGGAGCAACAATAAGCAGTTGGTGTGGGTGTTCATTATCAGAACGGAGTTTCTTTTTTTTTTTAATACGTAAAGATGGAAGGCAATGTGAAGTTTACAAGGAAGAAAGCATTTTAAACTTTACGAGCTTTGCTAAATGATTGTTAAAAGAACAGTTTCTACCTTACAATTAATTTTTTGTACTGATATAAATTCGCCAAGGTGAATTTAAGCGATAATGACAGTGGTAATGCGGTTAAAATACACATGGGCATAGCACAAATAAACTAGGCTAATGAAATAAGCACACTTTAAAACTCGGCATTAATTAAAAACGTTCAACACTTACCCTATCGGGGTGCGAGATGACACTTAGTAACTTATTCCGTTAAAGTTGCCTTGCAAGGGAATATAATATAAATAAGGTGTCCACTGCCGACCAGTATCAAGTACTATTTTGTGCAAGCGCGTGAGACGACACGTAGCGGAGCTAGTGAACGCACTGACATAGATGTGTCGCGAGGGACGCTGTGGCGGGGACTGCCGGAGCGGCGCGCGCGCCGATGGAATGTTTCGCCGGGAGACCGGCCGAGCGCGTAATCATCGTGTTCAGAAGTGTTAAACGTATTGTTTCATTATTTTAGTTTATTTGATTTAGATTATTATTAATACTATTTTAACCATTATTATTATTGTTATTATTTATTGTTATTATTAATATTCTTAATTATTTATAATGTACATATACATTTCGATGATTTCCGAAATATACTGCAATTTATTAAAATTAATAAATATAGATATAAATACGTGCAACGTTACAATACCCCCGGGACCACAGAAGGATTTTATTACACTAAGAATTAAAATAAAATCCGCACTTTTAAGCAACGCATTCGTATTATTCTTTTAAAACCAATCTGTCATACTTCACGCAAATAAATTAGCAACAATAACCATTATAGAGGCTACTGACGCATCCTGTCATTTAATAAGGTATCCAGTCATTCAAAGTAACTGGTGACCTAAACGAATACTTTGTAAGTGTAAGGTGGAAAAAAAAATGGCGGCGGGTAAGGTAACAACCGAGAATATAATATTATTAAAAAAAAGATTTATTATCCTATGACCTTTAAGTCTTTGATGTGCCAGGTGCCTAAATTCTTTCCGGACATATCTGCTAAGATGTAAACTAACGGGGATTTCTTATCTATGATACGACATTTAATGAATTTTGGCGCTAGTTTCTTACTGAAGTATTTATCCCTGTCGCTCAAGACAAACGCGCGTTTCATTACAACGTCGCCTACGTTGAATTCCGCAGATTTACGACGAAGGTTGTAATGCGACGTATTTTTTACGTGCGCGTGAAAAAGTTTCGCTTGAACACTATTAAATAATTCGGAAAGGCAACCCAAGTTTTCAGCATAAATATCACGAGGAAGAAACAAGACTTCGTCGCCTAAGTCTGTGTCCAAATAATGCGAACCACAAGTGACGAGTTCCCTGCCGAATACCAGGAATGAAGGGGTAAAACCAGTCGCCTCATTCACCGAATTGTTGATGGCAAACTGCACCTTTGGAATAAATGTGTCCCAACACCGATGATCGTCTTCCACGAAGGTTGAGATACATGTTATGATTGTTCGATTGTATCTTTCGACAGTGTTCACTTGTGGCGTGTATTTGGGCGAAAAGAAAACGTTAGGGATCTTATATCGCTGGAAAAGGGATTCTGTGATTCTACTCACAAACTGGCTACCATTGTCCAGAAATACGGTCTGAGGAACTCCGTGGACAAGGAAAACTGAGTCCTCTAATATCCTTGTGACCGTATTGGAAGTAGCAGTTCGCAAGGGAAATACTAGGCAAAATTTAGAGAAGCAACAAGTGACAACGAAAATGTAGCAGTTTTGCTTCCGGGTGACAGGTAGGGGGCCCATAAGGTCAATAGAGACCATCTGAAAGGGTCTAGAGCATTGTTTTGGGCGACCCATTTCACCCAAAGTTAAGTGGTTTTGAGCTTTATACGCCAAGCACTTAGCACAGGAACCAACGAATTTCACTACGCTTTGGTGCATCCCCGGCCAATAATAGCGGAGAGCAAGGCGACGGTATGTTTTAAAAACGCCAAGATGACCGGCCGTAGGCTCGGCGTGATTTTCGTTAATTATGCCATCCCGTAGCTCACTAGGCACAACCTCCTTCCACAAAAACTCTGTAGTAAGTATATGTTTATTTTTCGATGCTCTAAATAATTTGCCGTCTTTAATGATGAAATTTGGAAAAGTTTGCGGTTTAGTTTTACAGGAATTAAAAATATTCTTATACCAAGCATCATTTGTGGTCAAATTGGAGTTAGACGTGCTTATTGAGGATACCGGGAGTGCTCTAGAAAGGGCATCCGGGATTACATTATCCACGCCGCGACGATGCTTAAATTCCAGGTTGAATGCGGACAATCGTACACCCCAACGAGCCAACCTGCCTGTTGGGTTCTTTAAAGACAGGAACCATTTCAAAGCACTGTGGTCTGTATATACAGTGAATGTTTTCCCGTTCTCCAAGTAACACCTCCAATGCTCCAATGCTATAACTACTGCCAAGGTTTCGCGCTCTGTGATGCTGTAGTTCTTCTCTGCCGCTGACAGCGACTTGCTCATGTAAGCTATGGGGTGCTCTTTACCGTCTACGATTTGCGTCAACATCGCGCCCACGCCGTAGTTGCTGGCATCGGTGTGCACCTCAAATGGCTTATCGTAGTCAGGGCAGGAAAGAACAGGAGCGGAAACTAAACATTCCTTGAGCTTTTGGAATGCAGCGTCAGCCTCCGGAGTCCAAGAAAACGGTGTTCCACCTTTCCTGTTAGAAGTAAGCTTGTTCAGTGGGCCTGCTATAGTGCTGAAGTTGGGGACGAAACGACGATACCAGATAGCTGTCCCGAGAAAGCGTTTAATATCCTTTCGACAGGAAGGTGTCGGATAATTGAGGATGGCTTGTACTTTCTCTGGATCGGTACGTAGTCCACAACTATCAACAACATAGCCCAAGTACTTTAGCTGGCTCCGAAAGAATTGACACTTCTCCAAGTTAATGGTAAGGTTGGCCTGTTTCAACTTATCCAGTACTCGTAACAAAAGGGAGACATGGGAATTGAAGTCATTCGTGATGATTATTATGTCATCAAGGTATGCGAAGACTTTGAGGTCAAATTCCCTGAACAACAGGTCTACCAACCTTTGCTGAGTTGCAGGCGCATTGGTCAGTCCAAATGCAGTCCTTTTAAAACGGTAAGTACCACGGTTTGGAACATAAAATGCAGTTTTATCTCGATCTTCTAAAGCTATTGGAATCTGCCAAAAAGCCTTGGATAAATCGATACTGGATAAGTAGCGAGCATCGCGAAGATTATCCAAGATCTCTGAGATGTAAGGCAGATTGTAAGCGTCCCGCTTTGTAACCGAGTTAAGCTTGCGGCTATCCAGGCAAAACCTGGGTTGACCGTTCTTTTTAGTGACAATAAGGACTGGGGATGACCAAGCGCTCTCGCACGGCTCGACGACATCGAGAGCCAACATCTCGTCCACCTGTTCGGCAAGAATGCGCTGTTTTTCCGGGGACAGTCGATAATAGCGCTGACGAACTGGCTCAGCATCTCCGGTGTCAATGCGGTGAGTGACCAACCTCGTCTCACCCAATCCCTTGCGTTCGGCAGAGATGTCGCTAAATTGACCGATAATATTGTCGGCTACTGATTTTTCCGAACTATTCAAATGGTCGTATGCTTGAATGTAGGATTTACGATCTTTATCAAGGCTAGCGTTTAAAATTGCGGAATTAGAGAAAGTAATGCTCGCAAGGTGATCGGGGAGAATGTGAAACTTGCGCCAAAAATCTACCCCTAGCACAAGGTCAATGTTTATGTCTGGCACAACAAAGGCTTTAATAATATGAAAATTATTTTCAAAATTGATTGGTAGGTCCATGTAGCCAATACTGGTCATTGATTGACCGCCTGCAGCTGTGACCGTAATGAAATGGTCTTTATGCAATGTGAGTCCTTGCTCTTCGAACTTTTTATAAATTAAGTTGCCAACAATGGTTACAGCAGAGCCAGAGTCTAAAAGACCATATATTTTTAAGTTATTTATTAGTATTGAAGCGTAAGGCCTCGGATCATTTAATGGTTTGTTTAGCAGGATTGTGTCAATTTTGTACGAATTGAAATAAATATTAATTGTTTGCAGCCATTTCTGCCAATCTGCAGTATCGAATTTTATTAATTGATGACTGGGTTCACAATTCTGCTGACAAACTAGTTTTTTGAAGTGCTCGGCCTGTTCTTTTGGCAATTAGGGCATTCGGGAGTCTTAACTCCATCATGTCCACAAACAAAACAAACTATTTTGTCTTTGTTTGCTTTGCATTGACGCAAATTATGTGTGTTATTACGACACCTTGGGCAATATAATGTTTTATGTCCGGAACTTTGCATAGCATGTATGTAATTTCTGTTATTATTATTATTTGTATTAGTGGTTAATTTGTTATATGATTTGTCTCTGTTGTTATTGAAATAATTATTATTTGATTTTTGACTATTAAATGGATTTGAATTATAATTTATTTTATTTGATGACTGGCTTACATAAGCAAATTCGGGTGCCATGGTGTCCGCGGTCTTTTTTGGAGGTTCATGAAAACCAGCAAGACGTGACTGGATATTTTCATAATTGCGGCAGAGAGTTCTCAAAGTGTCTATATCGGCAATTTTCGGAGCTGATGCCAGAATGTTTGCGTAACATGGACGCACGTTGTGAAGTAAGATATCCAGCTTATCTTCATCGGGAAGGCTTTTGGACAAGCGTGAGAACATTCCTGTCATGATGGATATATAAACAATGATATTCTCCGATTCACCCTGAGTTCTAGCTCGTATCTCGGAGAGAAGTCTATAATCATAGTCCGCTTGATCGAATTCTAGTTTAAGTAGCGTAACCAGTTCGTCCCAATCCGAAACTCGGTCCTGTACAGCACGGAACCAATGCAACGCATCGCCGGTAAAAATCTCTGTTGCATACGATAACAACTTATCCCCAGAAATGTTTCTAGCTCTCCTAAACTCTGTTATGCGCTGGATGAACGCACGGACACAGGACTTGCCATCAAATTTTATCCTAGTAATCTCTCCAGCAACACCACGGTCACAAGAGACATTGATATTCAATGGCGGAGCGGCTGGCTGAGGGTTACCTGAAGAGGACGGAACGAGACTATCCGTGCCCTTATCTTTAACGGCATTAAATCGTTCCGAGAGTATTTTAAATTCGGACACACATTTGTCGAAAGCCTGCTGCGTCGAACTATCAAAAATTATCCGATTAAGTCGGTGATACAAATGATTCAAGAGGTTCTGGGCTCGCAGCAATGTGTTTCTGTCCAGTGATGACTCTAAGTATGCTTCAAGCTTAGTAAGGACATCGCTGACCCCCTTTAAATCATCTTCGACAGGAAACAGACTCTCGAGGATGTCCTCGGAAGGAAACAGTGGTCCTAATTTGGAAATCTGCTCCCGTAGTTTTTGAACGGTGTTTCCGGGAGTAGAACCTCGTATCATAACCTCGTACTCCAATTCAGACTTTTGCAAGGAAAGAAATTTGACATGAAAAGCCATTTTTATTAATTTTTCGTTTGCGAGAAAAAAAAAATAATAAAATACATGCGCGAAGGTATATAAAAAACGAATGGGGAAGTGTTGAACGCTACGCCTAAATACTCTACTCCGTTCTGTTACAAAATCAACAATTAAGAACGTTATGGTTGACTAAAATAATTAATTAGCTTAATAAGCGCAACTGAAAAAAAACATGCACCAAAAATAATAATAAAAGCGCAAAATAAAGAAAACAATCGCAACTAATGTGTACCGATAAAAGTACAAAAAAATAGACCCAATAAATCATTAAGTTAACACTTGTGTGACTCGACTGTACTGGAACCTATAACAAGTAAACAACTACAGGTACAGAGTGGTCTAAAAAAAAGTTAAATCAATGCTAAAAAAAAAAATTACATTATTATTTGTGTAATAAATAAAATTTATTGTATTTTAATAATAATAAGTTCAGGTTGGTCTAAAAATATTAAAGTTAATATTTTTTTTGTAATAAAAATAATTATTATCAATCGGGTACACCTTAGTTGCTGCAACCAAAAAATAAAAAGCAAAAGCAACGTTTTACAAAAATAAAACACCTAAAAAAAACAACTCAACACCAGCTACTTCTACGGAGTGCAACCAGACCTTTAAAATACCACGTTGGAGGCGCCAGTGTGACGTCTGATGTTTTGAGCGGTTAGTAAAACACAGAAGTCAATCACAATTAATTTATTTAGGAAAAAAAAGAAGTTCTATGCCCGTCTGGTTGCACTGCCGTAGTTCGGTACTCCCCTGACAGTGGTGCTAGCCGCGGAAGGTGGTATAGTGCGGGGCAGCGGTCCTGGTGCTGGAGCAACCCGGGGTACGCCGAGGGCAGTCAGGTGTTGCCAAGCTCCTTCTTCTTTGCCCGCAAGAAAGTTGCGTTAAGGTAGCACCCTGTAGAGAACGTCTACAGTTAGGATTTATTCCATTTAACTCCTCCGCTGATTATGAACACCCTGTATGCTGCTAAGCGAAGAAAGGGAGCAACAATAAGCAGTTGGTGTGGGTGTTCATTATCAGAACGGAGTTTCTTTTTTTTTTTAATACGTAAAGATGGAAGGCAATGTGAAGTTTACAAGGAAGAAAGCATTTTAAACTTTACGAGCTTTGCTAAATGATTGTTAAAAGAACAGTTTCTACCTTACAATTAATTTTTTGTACTGATATAAATTCGCCAAGGTGAATTTAAGCGATAATGACAGTGGTAATGCGGTTAAAATACACATGGGCATAGCACAAATAAACTAGGCTAATGAAATAAGCACACTTTAAAACTCGGCATTAATTAAAAACGTTCAACACTTACCCTATCGGGGTGCGAGATGACACTTAGTAACTTATTCCGTTAAAGTTGCCTTGCAAGGGAATATAATATAAATAAGGTGTCCACTGCCGACCAGTATCAAGTACTATTTTGTGCAAGCGCGTGAGACGACACGTAGCGGAGCTAGTGAACGCACTGACATAGATGTGTCGCGAGGGACGCTGTGGCGGGGACTGCCGGAGCGGCGCGCGCGCCGATGGAATGTTTCGCCGGGAGACCGGCCGAGCGCGTAATCATCGTGTTCAGAAGTGTTAAACGTATTGTTTCATTATTTTAGTTTATTTGATTTAGATTATTATTAATACTATTTTAACCATTATTATTATTGTTATTATTTATTGTTATTATTAATATTCTTAATTATTTATAATGTACATATACATTTCGATGATTTCCGAAATATACTGCAATTTATTAAAATTAATAAATATAGATATAAATACGTGCAACGTTACAAGTTCATAGACGGGAGATCGACCGCCGCATGCAAGTTCAAACCGCAGCTGATAACCGCCCGTCAACACGACAACACGGCGGTGGTTTTCCAACATTGGCGGATCCATTTTGGAGAATCGCTTTACAATACAACAACCTGTTATCGATCACCACTAAATGACTTCTTATAATAGACAGGTTACAACCATACAAAAACCCCAAAAAAATTACGCAAATGCTAGCTTAGGTTAACAAACGCACCGTTCGCTTGTTTAGTTTAGTTAAATTTATTCAGCAGTTGTTGCTTAGCAAGCTATTCAGCACCATTTTCACGGATTAACGGTAACCTATCTAATTTTTATTTTATTTATATTGTTATTGAATACAACGCAAAAAAGGCACCAAAAGACAGCATTTGATAGTCATTGACAGCTCTCTCGAGCGGTTCCCCGCCGCGGGAGACCCGCCCGCGTTTCTAGGCCCTTAGTGTCACAATGCATAAATGTCATACTAACCGAAATTAATAGTCGCGGGTTCGTAGTCACAGTGATAAAGAGAAGTAGGGCAGAACACAAACACAAAGCGCTTATTGGACGAAGTTACACAAAACTATTTGACATTCCCTACTCAAATCTCGTATTGTTGCAAGCGGGATGAGACCTTGTCAGTCTTGTCACACACTTATGTATTAGTTGAATGTTGAACGGGATACGCGTGTAATGATTCCACGTCAAAGTTTTTAATTCTCTTCTAAAAATGTTCTTATTGATAATTTAATAATTATTGTCGTAAGTTATAAGAAATGTACTTATTGAAACTTAACATCTATCATTTTTTCCTTAATATTTTTTAATGTGGCTCTTTTTTGGCGACAGTTCATATTCATTAAAACTTTATGTTTTTATGTCTTTGTGTTTCAAATATCACAATAATTTTAAGAATTACACAATAATGTTAAAATAAAAAACTGCTTCTGGTTGTTTTTTCTATGATACTTATTTTTCAAGAGCAAGACTCGCGACATCGCTCCATCGCGCCCTAGTGACATTAATCGAATAATGTATGAAACGCAACAATAAATGGCGTTTATTTACTTTTTGATGCACAAAACATACTTACCTACTTTCCCACCTTCCACGTTAACGATACGACTGGCCCCCAATTCTGGCGCTCATCGAGATTCGACTCACATTCGAGATATATCAAAAACGATAGATTTTGAACGGATTCGAGACGTCTTTTTGTCACATTTTGAATGTGGCTTTATCTCAACCGACGCGAGAATTGCCAAGCTGATCCGTTCCCGAACTCAGCCGAACTTGACAGATAGAAAAATGCCTCATACACAAACGCCATTTGTAACACTAATAGTTATTCGGTAGTAGTTATTTGCCGCCAGAGTGCGCCTTTGTGCGGCTGTCGTCGTGAGCGATGTGGCAATACGCGAAGAATTTGTTTCTCCTATTATACCGCTCGGCCGGGTGTATTGGAGGTGCGAAAGAAAAATAGGCCGTCTAGATTTCGTGCGCTGCTTTTTCGTGTAGACATGTTAGTTGCACCTGTGTCGTGGATGTTTACATGTATTCAAGTATGATATGTTGATAATGTTATTCTCTAGGAATTTTACGTGATAAAAATTGTCCTATGTTTTAATACAGGACGATCTGTCGGCCAAATTTTATCTAAATCTATCCTGTCGCTTACTTTCGCATTGCTCAAATATTTGTTAATCACACAACAAGTCACATACAAGACCTGGCTACAAACTAGTCAACAAACCAGTAGTGTGAACATTCTGAACCTTTACATCACCGTACTACAGCAACATCCTCCCTCTTAAGATTATTGTGAAGCCAGCGCTCTTCATATTATAAACGGAAATAACGTTTTCCACCCTCTAAACCTTAACCTATATTCGTGTTTTTTTTTACTATGCTTTAGAACTAGGAGCGTATGTTTTGATTTTTTTTTATATTCCTTATATCACTGTAGGTACGCCTTGCCTGCGGAGTAGGCAAATAGCAGGAGGTTGTCCAATTGCCACGCGCCCGCTCGCTCGCTCTCGCTGTGTCAGTGTTACTGAAAACGAATGCATTGCAACTTTAATGTTTCGGCAGGGAGTTGCGGGAGGAAGGCGGACGTGGGTGGTGCGTTCCTTTTGACGCGAGCCGCCTGGCGAATGTATATAAAGTAATACGAACATTTTGTGCGTGTCAATAAAGTTGGAATTCGTTTGATCGCGGTCGTAAAACAGAAGTTTCTATACGTTAGTACTATTATTTCTTCTGTGCCCTTATCACATGAAGATGTTTCTTACATCACACAGCGGAACGTTGGCATTATAATAAATCAACATGAAAATAGCCTGTAATCACAGGCAAGGCGCAATCACTAGATTTCTTCGTGAAAAAATTTATTTGTAACTTCATCGTGTACAGTGCGCTACTAAAATCGCCTTTTATTTATTTAATTTTAAAATAAAGCACAACTATGCGTAGCATATCAATATTGACAAGAGCTTCATTATTATTCAGGGAAGTCATCGATATAAGAAGGCAATAGATCTGCTTACTTGTTCGGATTGTTACAAGTCTAGCGTCACCACTTTACGACGGGGTGAAGCAGGTGAAGAGGGGCTCTCAATATTTAGCCATTGGTTCAACTTTGAATTTTATCGTAAGTGAATAAAGTGCTTCTAAGTTTTCTAACTAGCAGCGACACGGGCGTCGAATAGCAGAACTAAAAATATGATGCCAATGTAAAACATACAAAACGCAAAGTTGTTTACTTGACAATAGGCACAGACAGTTTTATTCAGGCTATCCAACATAGTCTACCAAATAGGCTGTGGTCGGCTACTCTGCCACTGCGTTGAACACGGTTCTATAGTTTTCTCATTTCGATGAGGGAAGTTTAGAGGACTCATGTAAACGAACAGACTCTCTTTGGTGTTTACGTCATTAACTAGCTGACCTATTGACGTCTTGCCCAAACAGTTACAATCGTAAGTTATGGTTTTGAGTTCATACAAATATCCCAAAGAAAAAAATAATATTCAGTTTAATTAAGTTTAAAAATTACCATCCAGTCAGAAAAAAGCAATGAAAAGCTCAGGACAGGGATGATGGAAGAAGGGGAGGGAGGTTTTTGCCCAGCAGTGGGACAGAACAGGTTAATAATAAATAAAAAAATACTGAGATTTTTTTTCTTTCTACAAACACTAATCGAACTTTTAAATTATCTTTGCTTTTAAGTGATAAGTTTACTAACCAGCAAAAGAGGAGCAAAAAGGACCATAACATAATACAATAATAAACAAATTTTAACTCTTTACGGATCACAAAAAAACACTTAAAATAAAATAAATAAAATTACGTCGCTGGAACATTTTCGCTGTGTTCACGTTTAAGAATCTTTATTCGAGTAGCTTCTTTGTAACACTGATCCATAGCCGTGGCTAAAAGCTAGTATTTCTTCATTCGACGTTTCAAAAAATCCCAGCCCGCCTGTACTTCCGCATTAAGCCAATCGCCGAATATTTACGAGCTCTCGTTAAAATTTATTCCCCCTGTTTGTCGCGCTCAACTTTGCCGCTAACGAATGTGACTTCGGCTTTCGCTTGAATTAGAAAGAATACAAATTGAGAGCAGTCATACAGGGTGTTCATTTGATTTGTTAATAAAAATTACAAGATGTTATTTTTTACAAGCTTAACCCGCTTCGCCCGCCTGATATTATTTTCTATCCATTTGTGCGGCAAATAGTTTTCTATTATTTAATCCAGTACATAAGATATCCTTCTGCCAACATCTAAATCCGTCCAATCGTTAATTGAGGAACAAACATCCAAACATAATTACTTTCAATTTTATTATATCACAGTAAGATTATGAGAGCAGGCAAATCTTGCTCGCTAATCCAGCCGCTAAGCAGCAGCGCTTGCACTATTGTGTTCTGACGTGCGTCGAGAGCCAGACAACCGGTGAAATTACTGGCACCTGTAGTCTCCTTGGTGTTGCGAATGTTTGTCGGCGGTGGTGATCACTTACCGTCAGGTGACCCACTTGCTCGTTTGCGACCTCTTCCAGACAACCTTCCAGAAAACTAAATAAAAGCTTATAAAAAGGGATCACGAAGGTTCTGATCCCCGCGTGGACCCCTAAAGCCATCAGCGTCACGATAGACGTCAATCCGGGAATAATCAATCTAAGTTAAAACGCTTTTTACCTATAGTCTTAAAACCCGGTAAAAATCCACTTGATTTATGTCAAATTTGGGACGCAGCGGAAGGTAAAGATTAAGAGAGAAGGTAGATAGTAATTCATTATTCAATCACAATGATCAATCAACTTTTTGCTGTGAGATCTAAGGGGTAACAGTGTTTTTTTTATTTTTAAAATTGAAAGACTTCCTTTAAAAAAGTATGTTTTTAAGTGTTTTTCTGCGATCACCGCTTTTTGAAATATCACTGGTATTAAAATTACAGAGGACAAGCTTTCATAAAAGCACTTTATTCCACTTCGTATTTCACTACAAGTAGCAACTTCACCATAGTAATTATTTAAAAAAATGGTTTTAAAGTCTGAATCAATTTCATATAAGAATTCCTCACTATTGCCTCAACAACCACTGACTCGTTTTTAAAATAATTTATCGCTATCATTTTCTTTCGCTTTTTGGTAGCCTAATCCAGTCGTGTCCGCCTGTCTCAGTATTGAAATTGGAGCTTTTAATTAGATTCTAACAAACATATAAAAAAAAGCCACCCTGTAGCTTAACTACAATTTGAATTTGATTTGCTCGACTGAGAAAGGACCTCCACTGTACAGAAAACCATATCGGAATAGTATTGCTTTTGCAAAGTTATGTACCTACTTGCTGGTAGAGTCGTCGTAAAGACAGAAAGTGAACTCTTTTGCTACTTACACACTCGTCCCGTAGGATTGGCAACGCCAGTACATATAATTGCATTGCTTACCACCGACAGCCGGAACACAACAGTGCAAACTGATGCTCAGCGGTTAGATTAGCGAGCAAGATTGTGGTAGCGACCCGGATGGACTTTGCACGAGATCTTACTACTCGCTTAAGGCCGGTCTTTCTTGGGCCACTGAATTGAGTATAAAGTCTTTAAATTCGTGCTTGCTTGTATGTTTTTACTATTTATACATGACGATTTCGTGGCCTTAAAGTTTAATTTGAACATAACCGCCATTTAAATCTTCTCAGGACAAAAAAAGTTAGCTTAAACGTCATCGTCATCAGTTCTAATTATGTTAGTGCATCCCCCTTAAGATAATCCATCAGGATTACTGCGAAGAGCGTTAAATTGTTTAATGGAGCGCGGCCTTTACGGCGGTTCCATATATTTTCATTTGCGGGCGTTGTCGCTGCTATTTTTCAAAGATATTGTTGAGGTACTGCTACACTGCAAGCGGTTTTATCCTGTTTTTCTATATTAGATTGGTAAAACGAGCAAACGGTTATGTCTTGGCGAACAATCACCTCCAATATCAGAAGAATTGGTCCCACAATTCAAGAAAGGAATTAATCGTTTCTTGAAGGCAGCTTAGTCGCATCTATTTGGAAACACCGGAAAGTTGATTCCACAGTGCTGACGTGCGTAGTAAAAAAATAAGCTTAAAACGCGCAGTGGTGGACTGCCAAGCACCAGGATGGTGAAAAACAAAACCTTGTTCCTTCATCATGAAACTTCATCATCTCAGTCTACAGCAGTCCACTGTTAGACATAGGCCTCTCCCAAGAGGCGCCAAAGAACCCTAACCATCGCCTTACGCACCCAGTCGCCTCTCGCCTGCCGGTATACGGTTATCTCACCATCTGGCTGGAAGGCGACACACGCTAAATTTGCAAAGACATGGTCTATTCGATCTATGAGGAACGTGGCCAGTCCACTGTCACTTCAAACGGCTAACTTTAAAAGCAATGTCGGTAACTTTTAGGGCATGGATCCCGGAATTCCGAGATTTCGTAACTCCGGAATTTCGGATGATTTTTTACAATATTACAATTCCGGAACTGAAGTAAATATCGCAATCCGATACTCATATAATTATTTGTAAGATAAGTTACCACAATAATAAAATTTGCATAATTGTACTCTCTTGCGAAATGTACCGTACCGCGCGCGAAGTTTGAATTCAAATCGCCGCCATCGACGCTTGCGTTTCGTTCGTTCGCCATTTTGCCAACCAGTCAGCGGCGACGTTATATTTACTAAGAAAAACCTAATAGAAGGCTGTTTAATTGATCTCAGTCAAGAGTTTTGTCGATTTATTTAGTTTTTATATTAAAGATTTGATTTAACAAAACAATTTAATGCCTATTTATTGTTTTTTTTAATTTCCTATACTTTTTCTAATTCCGGAACCCGTTCCGGAATTCCGGAATCGAACCAGTAGTATCGTAACTCAGTTCCGTAATCGAAAATCATCCGATGTAACATGCCCTAGTAACTTTTGGTCTCTGAAGAATCACTTCGTCACGGAACTTAGTTGCCGGTAAACAATTCATCACTTCAACACGCTTCGTGATATAGGCGATAAAAGATACCCATAAGACAGCATCTGGTCGCTGATGATTCGAGCAGCTCTTCATTGTATTCAGTTAGAAAGAGGAAGTTGATATTACTATGGTGCATCCGCTAATTTACTTTTTGGTGACGGAGTCGAAGCATGAGGACCTTCTCGACTGATGGTAACCAAATACTGCAGCCTTTAAACTCTTGCAACACCAGTGGTCTGTACAACAAAATTTACAAGTGCTGCAGTGTTTGCACTGTTGTGTTCCGGCGTGGACAGCAAGACAGCCGGTGTAATTACTGGCACAAGAGGTATTCCATCTTAGCCCTCTGGGTTGGCAACGCATCTGCAATCACTTTAGTGTTGCGGGTGGTGATCACTTACTATCAGGTGACCCACTGACTTGTTTGCCTGCCTATTTCATAAACAAAAATTGTAGCACTTGTAATTTTTAGTGGTACAGGGGGCTGAAGTCGGTACGTATCACTGGCGGTTTGCCGATCCTTTTTTTACATCTTTAGAAGACCCCGTGCTCTCTCTGTAGCCCTGCCTTATAATGAGCAATTCCATTTTTCGTCTTCGATTCGTTACAGCGACATCTTTCTTTGTGGAATTTTTATATTGTTTCGCTTCATTAGCTCCGCTCGCTCACACCGTGTCCATCCCGTCGGAAATTCTGTTTCCCAGTATTACTTATTTAATCCCGCCTCCTGCTTTATTCAGGCAGCCCAACTCGGTTTATTGGACGTAATTTTATAAATTAATTCACCATTTTGAACTGAGTTCATGTTTATGAAGGAATTGAAATATTGGACGGGGAAAAAGTGGCAATGTTTCAAATGTACTGAAGGGGCGAGGGTTTAGGCGAGCATTGAAATGTAGACTTTATTTGTTGCTAGGCAACGTTCTAGACGACAAGGTGCTCAAAAACATGCATGCAAATTGTGAGCGAGATGCCATAAGAAAATCAAGGCTTGTGTGAGCAGGGCAGTGAAGACGCAATTGACACAAAAATTACCACATTACAATTTGACAGAATTACAGATGAATCTTAAATAGAGGTATCCAGAAGGCGGTCTTATCGCTTTAGAACGATCCCTTCCAGACAACTTTTGGATAGAGATAGGAATTAAAACTAAGATGACAAGATGGTAGATGGTGATGGTGGTAAATACTTATGTAACTCTTTTAAATAAATCAGTGTCTCGGTATGTTTATGGTTACACATAGTATAAAACAAAGTCTCTATCCGTTCCTATCTGTCTTCTTATCTTCAGCCAATTACTCCTTCTAAACCTTGCATTGGTTTTTGATCCGGTCTTCACTGTCATTTAAGGCATTTTATACAATTATTTTATACGACCAAGGAAGGCAAACGAGCAAGTGGGTCACCTGATGCCAAGTGATCACCACCGCCCATAGACACCCGCAACACCAAAGGGATTGCAGATATGTTGCCAAGCCAGAGGGCTAAGATGGAATACCTCTTGTGCCAGTAATTGCACCGGCTGTCTTGCTCTCCACGCCGGAACACAACAGTGTAAGCATTGATTAGCAGCAGGATTAGCGAGCAAGATGGTGGTACCTTGCACAAGGTTCTACCGCCCGCAATTTTGTAAGAAAGGTTTTTATGAACATTACAAAAACGTACCCCGGCAAAGTCAGAGCGACTTGGTAGTTGAGTTGATATTACTGACGTAATTCTGATCTATTCAGCTAGATCTACATAAAATCCAGCCTGTATAAATTGCAAGCGTTTAATCAGCATTATGCACATGACTGCTTATAGTGCATAATCATTTGCAGACCGGTATTCTCTAAGCTCAACGGCGTCGAGATCAACGTCGAGGCATTCCTGTCTCGCCTACTCGTGGCGACCTAGCACATTAACTGCCACGGAGTGGAACGTGCTATGCTCGTAGCTCATAGCTCTTAGCATGGGTTTCCCGCTACGAAGCGAAAATCCTCTACGAACACTCTCTTAGATCTAAATTATTGTAATAACTAGGCGCATGCATTTATTTAATCAGAACAGATAAAATTATGAGATTGCCAAATTGCAATGTCTATAATAAGTATATTTTGAAACGTACAACGGGAATATTAATTGTATTTTATCTACACACATATCATAAGTGCTCAATAACGCGTTCAAAAACCATAGAAAATGACCAGCATTATTACAACCAATGTTATTATAAGAATTTTCTTGTCTGTGGTAGTAGGTAAATCTGTTCTTTATTGGTCATCACATTACCGATACCTCTGACGTCATGAATTTAAATTTGGAACAGCTGTCAAAATTCAAGTTGGTCTCTAAGTATCCATAGAAATTAAAACAGTTATTGATACGAAACGTCACCTCAGTATGTTTTTTTTTAAATTTTAAACACGACATTTGATCTTGAGTGCCATGACAATAGGGACTTCATTCGTTTGTCTATGATTTAAAAAACGTTTGTCTTGACGGATAGATCGAATTGCCGCCGATGGCGTTGTTGACAATTTATTGTCATGTGTTTATTGGTTTTTTGCTGTTACGGTTTTTTGCAGTTATGATATGCGTGTAGATAAAGTAATGTATGCAACTGTACATAATTAGGTCTCAAAACACGAGTGTGGTTTTATGAACCGAGCGTCAGCGAGTTTCATAACAGGAACACACGAGTGTTTTAAGACCTAATTATGTACAGTTGCATACATTACTTTATCTACACACATATCATAAGTACTCTATGATGGGTTCAGAAGCCATAGTGTAATGACTTGCATTGCTACTAGCTACCAGCGCTAGGTACCTATTAAATATCTATAGACTGTATACATTAAAATAATGTACTTTATAAAAAATGAATTTGGACAAACATAGAAACAAATTTGAAAATTCTCATAATAATATTGGTTGTTATAATGCTGGTCATTGCCTACGGTTTCTGAACGCATTATAGAGCATTTATGATATAGTATGTGTAGCTAAAGTAAATTAAACCAAATATACAGGGTGTAATCGTTAAGTGTAACCAAGCGATTATCCTGTAAATATAACAGATATCAGAAAAGTTCAAACTGATATCGAAAGTACGTTACCCAATGAGAATAATCGCCTGGCTTCGCTTAACGATTACACCCTGTATATAGATGTCAGTTTTCTTACAATTTTGTTGTATAAATTAGCAGTTAACATTCATTTTCATTTTCATTAGGAACAATCTATTTCATAGGTGCTGTGTTAAAAAAACAGTTACAGCGTAGTACGCTCTATTAATTAATTAATTAATTATTTGATTGTTTTCTTTGAGAAAGCTTTCATCTTCGAACTCGACAATGTAGAGCTTTGAAATTCGCCCCTCTGAAATTAGATTGTCAGAATATCGGAGTGTCACGATTTCTGCTTAGGTTTCGATATCGTATGTTGCAATTTCTGATATTCCCGCTATGCAAAAATAATGTTTGGTGGACTTTGACTGTTTCAGCTGCAAATGCTGAGTAAATTTCGAAAATATTGATTGCTCTGGCGTGTTTTTGTCAGTCATCTACACATTATGTTTCGTAAATATTATGTTTTGCGGGTGGTAGGACCTCGCGCAAGGTCCGTCCAGATCGCTATCACCATCTTGCTCGCTAATCCTGCCGCTAAGCAGCGGTGCTTGCACTTTTGTGTTCCGGTGTGGAGAACCAGACAGCCGGTACAATTACTGGCACAAGAAGTATTCCATCTTAGCTCTCTAGGTTGGCAACGCATTTGCAATCTCCTTGGTGTTGCGGGTGTCACTGGGCGGTAGCGATCACTTACCATCAGATGACCCACTTGCTTGTTTGCTTTCCTATTTTACATAAAAAACATCATAGCCAAAAGCTAGAATGTAAAAAATTTACCAAATATCACTTTTTATAAAACTTACATTTTTTTCTCTTTTAGACCACCTAGTCAATATACCTATTGCTATTTCTTTTCTGTACCTAATTAGATTTCCTATATTTTTTATTATTATTTAATTACAAAATTAAATTACAAACACTGAATTACAAAGATATGAAAGTTTAATATTATTTCTTACTAGGGGACGCGAGCTACTGCGTTCGCGTGAAATTAGTAGCCTATGTCCATCAAGGATAGTGTAGCTTTCTATTAGTGAAATAATTTTTGGAATCGGTTCAGTAGTTCCAGAGATTACCCCCTACATACAAACAAAGTTTACCTCTTTATTATTTTCCTGTAGAAGTGTAGATGTAGATGAGGGTTCAAAATAACCAGGATTTATTGTTGTTAAGATATTAAAATAAGTATCTACACTTTAGACTTTACATTTTTATCGTCCCATGAATATCCAACATTTACTTTCTCGGTCACAGTACCTCTTTGTAAATAAAAACTTTATGTTGGAAATGGAAATACTTCTCGATGTCAAGCAGATACTCTGGCCAATACGAATCGAACTTCCGAACTATCTGTTACATTCCATTTTGTATTTAT
This sequence comes from Ditula angustiorana, assembly GCA_963691745.1. NCBI lineage: Eukaryota > Metazoa > Arthropoda > Insecta > Lepidoptera > Tortricidae > Ditula > Ditula angustiorana. The sequence continues at coordinate 2,001,227 of OY829490.1, forward strand.
AGAATTCCACGATCCTTGGACATACTATCCTCGCGAGAAATGTATGTTTGAAACATATTACACTTGTTAGGTGCAGTCATCTTCTGTTCATATGTACGGTCGACGTCAAAGAGCTGTTTATACTTTTTCACCTTATTAATAGCTAGCGGACGCGTGCAACTTCATTCACGTAAAATTAGTAGCCTATGTCCGTCAGGAATAGTGTAGCTTTCTATCTGTGACAGAATTTTTGAAATCGGTTCACTAGTTCCAGAGATTACCCCCTACATACAAACAAACAAAGTTTACCTCTTTATTATATTAGTGTAGATTAGTGTAGATTAGTGTAGATAAATAATAATAAAATCGTTTATTGCAGACAGAGTCCAAATGTGCTATCAATACCAGTAACTAGTAGTCTAAAGAAACTTACATAAAACTGTTAGTAACCACAAAAGAACAAGGGTTTTAAAAATATCTGGGGGCACGGCAGTGCTCCCGCCAAGTCAAGCGAAATAAAGCGGCACGGCCGTACCATACTAATAGTCGCAATGGATTCTGAAATACTGTATAACACCTACAAAAATAAGAAAAGCTCATAAGACAGAGAGGGAGCTTGAAGAAAGCCGAAAAGAAAAAAGAAGGACTATCTACAAAAAGAAATGAGATGCCATCAAAAACAAAACTTGTAAAAAAACCAAGTCTCGCAACTCAGTTCTTCTACCGTAAAAAGTTGTGAGATCCATGTAATACCAAGTCGGTTGGTTTATTCAGTCCCCACTTAAGGCACCTTCTGTCTTAAGTTATTACGTATTCAGCTAATCTAACAACATCTTATAGTGACCACATTAATATTAAAAATCTTTTAAGTTTAAATAAAATAGATTGACTTGGCCATCGCATGAAAACACAATGTAACTCAAAAGCAATACATATTATGGTAAATGTAAAAAAATAAATCTAAACAATCTTATTTATTTTATATGAATTGGGTGTATCTATTTGTGTAAAGATTTATTAAGCAAAAAAATTAGATTCCAGGGTTTATGAACAGCCTTAATACAGCCAAGGTCAGCACTGTTATTCCACAAGATGCCAAAAATTACCTATACACCAAGAAGAATCAATTGACATCAAAATCATATTTTATTTGAATAATCAGTATCTAGACGATATTCCAAGAAGTGCTCTGGTACGCTCCTAGACTCAATCAAAACACATTTTTATGTATAATGTTGTTCGCAACTTCATGCGCGTGGAATTTGGAAGTAGGTATCTAACTCGGCTTCTAGGCGGCGTATCAAAATAAAACGTACACCAGTACCACTACCATGAGATTCTATCGAAAATCCATGTCACGTCACTACAGTCAAAAAGTTGAAAGAGTTAACCATAGTCGATACGACGACCTGTATGGCACAGTGGCACATGTGTCTGCTTCCTGTGCAAGAGGTCCCGGGTTCAAATCCTGGTATGGGCAAATATTTGTGTGACGAACACGAATGTTTGTACCTGAGTCATGGATGTTATTTGTATTTAAGTATACATATATTTATCTATATATAAGTATGTTTATCCGTTGTCTAGTACACATAACACAAGGTTCGCTTAGCTTGGGACTAGGGCAATTGGTGTAAATTGTCCTAAGATATTTATTTATTTATTTATACAATGTTTTTCGATGACATGTGTCAAATTTGTGACTCATAGTGCCGATGTTCTACGACAACAGCTACAAAACGATAGTCTAGTGACTATCATCTTGTATCTGTTGTCGTCGCTTAGATTTCGATAGGTAATTTACCGTTGAACTCGTACTAGCGATCTGTAGTTCTCTAAGTGAGCGCTAGAGGCGCTGTACAATTCCCCATACAAATCGTTTACGCCGTCGCTAGCGAGTACGGGTACAGCTAGATGCACGGTACTCATGGTAAGGGTACAGATTTAAAGTTAAACCGCATACAATTTCGTACGGTATAGTTGATGTGTGATGTCTACTAATTGCATTCATAGGCCACTTTAGAACGTTGTCGCAATGTGTCATCGCTAAGATATTGTGACATTTGTTGAGAAGTCATTATGACGTTTTGTGAAAAGTGGTCCATGAATCAAATTGGTTGACTGTACATAGGATTGAAAAGTTTTAGCAATCGTATAGAACGTAAATATTACTTACATTTACATATAAGGTTATTATTACATTCAACGAATGAATATGAATGTAAACAAACTGGAACAAATTAACTTACTACTCCGCGAAACCAGTGCCGTGCTCGTGCAAGTTAGCTGCGTCTGTGCGACATACTATATATGTTTATACAAAAACCAACCCTCCTCTACTCCCACACGAAACAACATATATCACACAGACTCAACTACACACCACCACCATTAAACATTAAACAACACGATCGACGCGCGATTCGCCTCTGTACGAGGCATCTCTTGGATCTAACAGTACCACCGTTCGCTACGAATATGAATGTGTAAAATTTGATCAAAATTTGCCATCCGGCTTCATACAGCCCCTTAAATAATGTTCCATCGAAAATGCCCTTGACACATTTTGTTCAAAAGCTATGATTTGATAGGTAATGCCCCAAAACTTTAGCCGTGGGGAATTGATACGGAACAGAACACTTTAGTCGATTCCAATTACAATATTACGGTACAGTACAGCCACTAGCATTGATGTAGTTTGGTGCTGGTCAGGCGCAAGTACCTACACCGGCGCACCTCTACACTGGGGCACAGAATAAATAACGTACAGAAACTTCTCTTAACGACCGTGATTAAACGAATTCCAACTTTTTTCTATGCGCCAGGCGGCGCGAGTCATAAGGTACGCGCCGTCCGCGTCCGCCTTCCCCCCGCTACTCCCGGCGACACGCTAGGGTTGCGCGGCATTCGTTTTCAATTACACTGACACGGCGGGGGCGAGCGAGCGAGCGCCCGGTAAGTCGATAGCCAACTCCGATTTGTCTATGCCATAGGCAAGGCGGTCAAGCGTACCTACAGTGCGGAGTGGAACCCCCGACTGGGGCCGCCGCAATTGAGTTGCCGCGTGTGAATGAATACGAGTTATACGATAAACAGAGAGACATTCAGTAGGACGTTGTGATACTGTAATGCGTAAACGCCGTTTTTGTGCGATGATAGTATTCTGTAAATGTACTATTGTTTATTCTGTGGTACGGTCAGCCTCAGATGTACCTTAACATTCTAGTACCTTCAAACTGGAACAAATTACCTTGCTACTCCGCGAAACCAGTGCCGGGCTCGTGCAAAATAGCTGCGTCTGTGCGACACATATATGTTCATGCAAAAACCCACCCTCCTCCGCTTCCACACGAAACAACGTATATCACACAAACTCAACTACACACCAACACCACTAAACACTAAAACTACACGATCGACGAGCGTTTTGCCTCTATACGAGGCATCATCAAGATCACCAACCTAGGATCAGGATCATCACGTGTCGAGAGGTATATTTGGTGGCGGTGGTTGGGCTATATTCTAGTACCTTGTCACTGTCAGTAATGTGACAAATTCGAACAACTCTCATATCATACGTTACTACGCCAAGATGCTTAAGTATCCTATTTCTGAGGCTGACTGTACTGGGTCATTTCGAAAGTGCTTGTAGGGCTTTATCACCATTCTGATTGCCATGAGAATCGAAAATCTAAAAGGGTCAGGATTCCATAGCCCACGACGACCTAATGTTTCCCGGTTCCTTAGGCTTCTGAATCTTATCACTTACCGTAAAGTGCATAAACAATATCCTACTATCCTACTAATCCTACTAATATTATAAATGTGAAAGTTTGTATGTTTGGATGTTTGTATGTTTGGATGTTTGGATGTTTGTTACTCGATCACGCAAAAACAACTGAATGGATTTGAATGAAATTTGGCACACATATAGTTTATAACCTAGAATAACATATAGGATACTTTTTATCCCGTAAAAATGCATAGTTCCCACGGGACACTGATAAGTGAGTTATACGCCGCCGTGACGTCATGAACAGCAAAGCAACTAATTCTCATTAATTTGTCCAGGAAATATTGCAGATTGCATGTTTCAATTAAACAAGTCTACGCGGACGAAGTCGCGGGCAAAAGCTAGTTTTCTATAATTTCCTACATAATATAGACAGTAGTGTTTATGCTCGTTGTTGCCTTACGAACCGTGTTTATAACAAAAACTTTTGTCTCAGGTCGGCCCCAACCCACGTTAACCTGGCTGATCAACAACAAGCCGGTCGAAGACCACACTTTGCTGAAGAACGACGGCAAAGTGGTGGTCAGTCGGATAAGCGTTGGCGGCGCTGAGCGCAGCTGGCTCAACAACACCGTCCGCTGCCAGGCCACCAACACGCCGCTGCTGAGTCCGCACGAACGCACCGCCAGGGTCGAGATGCATCGTGAGTACCTACCATCATTTTAAGTACAGTGTGGCTAGCACGAATCTTCTCGATACGCGTTAATTCGCTACGTAACTCAGTGCATCTCTCCTATTGGCCTAGTTAGAACGAGACGCCAGTGCGTTCTCCTCGTGCTAGGTGCACCGGTAATAGGCTGGTCAACTTTTCTGTATTTTACAGGACATCCCGTTTTTTAGCTATCATTTTTGCCGTGCCCTTTATTTTTTAATAAGACAAATACATGACCATATTACGATAAAGGCGTTGGCCTGTATTTTTGTCCATGAATTCTGTAACTTTAAGTCACATGTCCTGTAAATTGAGCATACAAAGTTGGTCACCCTAACCGGTAACGCAACGAAAGTTGATTTGAATTTTCATCGCCAAAGTTGTGACCGTTGTGAACTGTTTATTAGTTCTCATTGGGGATTGAACTTGATACCTCGCGAGCACGAGTCCAACCCCCATAGCCACTAAGCCAACGCTTTGCATTTTAACTACAATACAATCAACTCATATTCCATGTGAGTATTTTAAAATTTAAGCAGTCACAACGTTAAAATAAGTAGTGCTGGTAAAGGTATAGATAGGGCAGACCATTCTTAACGACTTCATTTGTCGACCTAGCGTCGAGAAGTCAACAGCTCCTGATGATGCCTCATGGAGAGGTAAAACGCGTGTCGTGAGGTAATTTTGGTGGCGTTTGTTGGGTTATAGTCGCGTTTGTGTTGTTTATTTTATTTTTGAATTTAAATATTCCATACGAGCGATGCTATTTTTCACGATTGCTGCCAGAGTAACTGATTCCATTAATATGAACTCATGTTCCAGTTTTTTTGTTTTGTGTATTAGATTAAAATTCTCTTTGGTTCGCGGCAACAAGCCATGAATAATAGAATTAGTCTGAAGTCGTGATTAAATATGATACAAAATAACAATGAATTATGCATTGATTGATAAGTTATTGCGAGTTAACTTATGTCAGAACATGCTCTAATAATTTTGTAACTCTGTTTTATCTATCTAAATTTGTATCAAATCTCCGGGGTTTATTCTTTTGTCTATTAGGTTTTTGCATTCTATTAAGTGCTAATATTTCGTGATTCCGCCAGGTCTTAAACCAACTGAACCACGAATGACTCTGATTCCGTGACGAAGAATACAAATGTAATTCTTGGTTTTTCCATGTACATCTACACTGATCTACATCTACATATACATTATCTACATTAATATAATAAAGAGGTAAACTCTGTTTGTTTGTTTGTCATCATCATCATCAGCCTATATTCGTCCACTGCTGGACATAGGCCTCTCCCATGGCACGCCACTGAGCACGATCCTCGGCCACTCTCATCCAGCTCTTGCCAGCCGCCTTGCGAAGATCATCGCTCTACCGAGTCTGAGGACGTCCCACGCTACGTTTGCCGATCCGTGGTCTCCACTCAAGAACTCGTTACCCCAACGGTTATCGGTTCTTCGGGTTATATGGCCGGCCCACTGCCACTTCAGCGTGCTAATGCGGTGGGCTATGTCGATAACTTTGGTTCTCTGTCGGATCACTTCGTTTCTAATTCGATCTTTTAGAGAAACTCCGAGCATAGCCCTTTCCATAGCACGTTGAGCAACTTTAAATTTGTGGACCAGCCCTACAGTGAGTGTCCACGTTTCGGCACCGTATGTCATGACGGGCAGGACGCACTGATTGAAGACTTTCGTCTTTAGACTCTGTGGAATTGGCGATGTGAAGACTCGACGCAGTTTCCCATACGCTGCCCATCCCAACTGTATTCTTCTGTTGGCCTCTTTCTCGAAGTTGTTTTTACCCAATTGCATAGTTTGCCCGAGGTAAACATACTCCTTAACAACCTCGAGAATATTGCCCTGAACTGCAATTGGTTCCGGACTTACATGTTCATTGAACATAACCTTGGTTTTATCCAGGTTCATCCGAAGACCAATGCGTTGAGAAGAATCAGCTAGGCCATTCAACATATGTTGCAAATCTTGCAGCGTTTCCGCCACGATGACGATATCATCTGCAAATCGTAAGTGTGAGAGGTACTCGCCATTTATGTTAATGCCCCGCCCCTTCCAGTCCAGCGTCTTGAACATATCCTCCAATGCATTTGTGAACAATTTGGGGGATATAACGTCCCCTTGTCTCACACCACGATGCAAGAGGATAGGTTCAGACTGCCGATTCTGGACTTGGACGGCCATAGTAGCGGCGTTGAGATGCATGCGTAGCGTACAACTGGCTGTAGAAGTTTTCAACTTCCGAAAGAATCCCAGACCTGGAAGAAACAACTACTCCATCCGTAGTGGTCAGCTTCGTCAGATGACTCCTCCCAAGAGACTTGACAAAAACCTTTGATCCCCGATTTTGCTCGATCGCTCGTTCTATTGAACGGGTGTTGGAGCATCGGAGATCGTATCGTACGAGTTTGCCAATTCTCCTGTTTAGAGCATGTCGTTCTGACGAAGTAGCTGGTGGGTGTTCACGTCGTTCTTCCATGAGTCTAAGTGTTTCTTCCGAAAGCTTCGACTTTCTGCCTTTACGCCGCAATTCGCAAAATCTCACACCTTCCTCCCTGAGGATTCCGACTACATTCTCGAGGGCCCGGTCAATGTCAACGCTATTTGTGGTTTCCAAGGCAGCGAATCGGTTCTCCAGATTAGACTGGAACTTTTCAGATCCGACTATAGTTTGGAGCAGAGTTGGTCGGAGCCTGGATTTCATCAAACGAACACGTTCAAGCTTAAAATCGATATTCAGAGAGCCTCGCACGAGTCGATGATCGCTTCCGGTATTAAACCTATTGATCACTGAGACGTCCCTGAATATGCGCTTCTTGTCCGTTATGATGAAATCGATCTCGTTTTTAGTCATAGTGTCGGGGCTACGCCATGTCCACTTCCTTTGGAGCTGTTTCTTGAAAAATGAATTCATCAAGAATAGCCCCTCCTTTTCGAGGAAGTTGACAAGCATTTGCCCCCTATGATTCCTGCTACCATAGCCATGGGATCCTACTACCGATTCGCCGCAACTCTGTACTCCCACTTTGGCGTTGAAGTCTCCCATGACAACGTTGTAGTGGGCCTTGGTGGTGAAGTGTAGGGCCTTCGATATGTCATCGAACATATTTTCCACCTCATCATCAGAGTGCGCCGAGGTCGGTGCGTAAACCTGCACAACCTTGAGGCTATACCTCTCGGTTAGCTTAATTACGAGGTACGCAACCCTGTTCGACACACTCGACACTTCTACAACGTTGTCACAGAGAGCTTTATTCACCAGGAACCCTACGCCGCCCTGGGACAGCTGGTCTCCCTCTCGATAATATAAAAGGTGGCCTGATTCAAGAGTTACCGTGTCCTCCCCCTCTCTTCGGACTTCGCTTAACCCAAGAACGTGCCACCTTATTTTCTCGAGTTCGACTTCGAGTTGTGCCAGATGCTCGTCGAGCCGTAACGTGCGTCCGTTGTACGTTGCCAAGGTCAATTGTTTTCGGCGGCATTCCGTAACCCGGGGATTCTTCGCACCCCCTGCCCTGCCGTTACCGTGACCGCCGCCTTGATCAGGAATAGCAGGGCGGCCGGGAACTGGGGGCCGTGGTTTGTGTTGACTTGCCATTGGTCAGGGTTTGCTCTAATTGCCACGCTGAGCAGGCGGGTTGGCAATCGCAGTATATTCACACCGGTATCGCTGCTGCCCGACACCGGTGGGACCGATGTGTACGTGGTCATAAGTCTCTTAGTCGCCTTTTACGACACCCACGAGAAGAATTGGGGGAGTGCTATTCTTAAGCCGGCACTCTACGGCCATGTTTGTTTGTATGTAGGGGGTAATCTCTGAAACAACTGAACCGATTTCAAAAATTCTTTCACCAATAGACAGCTACACTATCCCTGACGAACATAGGCTACTAATTTCACGCGGACGAAATTGCGCGCGTCCGCTAGTAAAATATATTTTACAAGTCGATCTCAAGTAAAAGCTCTGGTGGTCAAGCTGTCATATCAGCTGAAGGTCCTTCACTGCCTGACGTAGGCATACCTCAAGGATCTTCGGAACACTCGACGGTCGATCTTTCGAAAGTTTCTCGTGCTCCTTACTTTAAATTTTTCGTTAAAAATATGCTATCTAGACTATCCTTAAAACAGAGCTTCGTAGAGCAATTCTCGCGGTAGTAGAGTTGAAGTTAGATTCGAGATATTTCAAAAAGACACTTACGTTCGTCATCTCACGCTCCTTTACACTCAGTCCTACAATCGGCTGTCCTGAAATTAGTCTGTCCCCAGACCAGACACAATACTGAACTAAAAGTAACAACCAAAAATGTCAGATCCCTTTCAAAATCTATCATTTATTGATATATCTTGAATAATTAATAGATTCAGGCGTTACTTTGCGGAGGTCCGCTCGGAGGAGGCTCGTGCAAAATAGCTGCGTCTGTGCGACACATATATGTTCATACAATATCTTTAATGTGAGATTAATCTCGATGAACGCCAGTCTCTAGAATTCGGAAACTTAAAGTTTCGTATCTATTCCGACAGCATCTTCTTGCGTCCCAACATCCAGTGTAGTCATTTGCACGAAGTAAACAACAAATTCAGGCCAAGGTACAAAAACACCCAAAAGGTTCGATGGAGCGGAAATACACACATAAACAAACAAAAAGAGCATTATTCTCGATATATGGGAGTTTTAAATCTCTTAAGTGGTTGGAGCGTACGTCTTACAATCTCAAGGAATATATAGGGCGCTTAGAGGCGGTTTTAACTGGATTTTGGAGCGTGTTTTAAAACAGGTTTGACTTGGAATGTTCTGGAATGGTAAACACGGGGACATTTATGCCATTGTACTATTTATTTATTGGTTTAATAGGCTCACAAAACAAAATATAGTCTTTAATACAATATTAGGGTAAAGCTTATTGACTAGATCTACTATTTTGATGTGTTAAATGGCGTCCAATAGGACATGCCGACCGGATACGTGCTAGTGCCCTGACTATGCTAGAGGTCCCGGGTTTTATTCCCGTGAGAGGCAAATGTTTGCTGGTGACTAGATAGTTTGGTGGCCTTGACTATGAAGCCATAAGTTTCGGGTTCGGATCCCGATAGGGGCAAACATCTGATGATATTTATGAATATTTGAACCTGAGTCTTGGATGTGATACGTGTTAAGTATATTATATGTATAAGTAAATTGATATAACTAGATTGAGATTAAATACGTGACTGATCCGTTTATTTCATTACTAGCGGACGCACGTGACTTTGTTCCCATGAAATTAGTAGCCCATGTCCATCAGGGATAATATAGCTTTCTATTAGCGAAAGATTTTTTGGAATAGTTCAGAAGTTCCAGAAAGTACCCCCCTTACAAAACAAACAAACAAGAAAACAAATTTTACCTCTTTATTTTATTAGTGTCGATGAGAGTAGATATCTGAATCTTACGGTAGTTATATGTTAAAAATAAGGATGTACCTATGTAAATTGTGGTACAGTCAAGGAATTTAATTTCCAACCCACCTAAGGTTCAATATCAAATAGCAAACTGTCACCATAAGAGCTATAGAGCAAGACGTTAGTTTGACATATCGACCTTAATGCATTGCTAATGTCAGACGACATTTCAACGAAATGGGTAGGGAATTAAATTCCTTGACTGTACCCTATGGCACATGCAACGTTAATTGCCTAATTTAGGACTATTGTCAGTTGTATTAATTGTCTCAAGACACATATTTACTCTTATTTAAGTATATCTTCTATACCTACAGGTATCACGTATGATTTCGACCTAGTTTTCCAGTTGCTGAAACGCCTCACAAACGCGATATTTATGACTCTCTCAGAATACGGTCTTAACTCGATTTGTGCTGTCTCGGCGCTCTCGTATTTTAAGTTGCGTCCGGGCTTACATAACAGATGGCGCTGCTCGCACTGTAATTGTGCAGCTACGTAACAATACGGTACCGGTAGAGGCACTACTACTGATGGGTAATGGAAAAATTACGTTCGGAAAGAAAAGAAAAATATTTTTTTTTCAGTTAGTTTTCCAATATTTTTCTGGTATTTTTCAAATTTATGGTTTAAATTAGGACAGTTAAACTGAAATAAAACTGTCAGTTATTCTTTAAAAATTAAAAATACTATACAATAGAAATAATGAAATCGGAACAAAATACTACTCTTGTCATTTTGGTTTAGTTTTTTTTTCAGTAAAATGTATTTTTATTTGTTTTTGGCTAAATTTTACACTAATCAATGTTTTACCATTATTTTCCCATTTATTTATTTTTCGGAAAAATAAACTGAAAAATTTCGGAAAATTACCCATCACTAGGTACCACTTAACATTTTTAAAAGCCGGTCCACACGACACTAACTTATGCTTGCGGGACGTGTTTGCACAAATCAAGTTTGTGCAAAACGGAACGTGTTGACGTCAAGTTTGCAGTTGGCGCGAAAGTTTGCGCTTATTTGGGTTTCGTATCAAAATATCGACGCAAACATTATCTGTTTGGCGCCAACTGCAACTGCAACAAACGTCTACACGTTCCGTTTGGCACAAACTTGGTTTGTGCAAACACGGTGCGCAAGCATAAGTGGCGTCGTGTGGAATGGCTTTTACGCCAAATACCGATATATCCGCTCTATAAGTTTAACACCAATGACCGATATATCTGTCAATTTGCACAATATAAAAGTGACCTACGTGCATTCGCATAAGATTCAACTTCTTTAATTATAAAAATACCAGTGGATGCGAGCAGCCCAGCGGTGGGCGTCTTCCGGCTGATTATTATGATGATGATGATGAATTACAAATTAAGTTGTGTATTTTTTATTAGGTTAAATTATTCATACATCACTTGAATTCTAATAATTATATTTCCACTTTGAGTCATATAAAAAAAATAAAAAGAAATAGATTGGCGTATAAATGACAAACTTTTGTCATTTATACGCCAAGAAAATTAAGTTTTACGGTGTATTCTATACATTTCTTGTCTATAGGATAGACGAGAAAAACTTTACTTATAAAGGAGATGACCTAAAAAATTATTTTTAAGATTTATCCCAAATGTCAATAATTACTAGACTTCCGAACCTGTGGGCTTAAATTATCACAAATTTAATATGCTTTCAGAATTATTGTAATAACTAATGTCGATGGGGTGGAAAAGTTCTCGAATGGCGGTCGCATATTGGCAAGCGCAGCGTAGGACGACCAGCCACAAGATGGTCCGATGACCTCTTATAGGTGGCAGGAAGGCGCTGGTTGCATGCCGCTTCCAACCGGTCACTTTGAAAATCTATGGAGGAGGCCTATGTTTAACAGTGGACTTCTAGTGGCTGAGATGATGAATATGATGATGATGATGATGAACTAATGTCAAAAACACATAGTTGCTGAGTTGTGCAGCTAAAATGAAAAAAAAACCGAAAATTTTGCAGTTTTTCACGTATTACGCAGGTAGCAGAACTTTTTTGCTTGCAAATCGTAGTTTCACGCTCCCCTAAGGGGTTCAAATAACATACTTAACTAAAATGCAGCTTTACCTCGTGCTTTGCGCTTTTAGACCTTTGATTGGTAAGTTATGAGTGACCGATAGGTGTAATAGTGTAAGTCAACAAATCAAGGAATTATATCTATGTAAAAGATAATGCATAAAAAGTAGGTCCTGTATAGTCCACTACGAAACTGCTTGACCACTTTTAGATCTTATTACAAAGGGATAAGGTTTAAAAAGGGTGAAGTTCTTGGTTGACTATACAGTAGGGGAAATACACTTACGTACCATCTTAGAACCCTGACGCAATGACGCGTCGCGTTAAACGCCACGCTATGTCATACAAATGTCATGCGTATGTCCAATCTTCGACTAGATTCTACGGTGGTACGTGTTTGGATGTAAAAGATCGCAAACTGTTTAAAACAACATTAAATAAGTATTTACTGCCAAAGTCCTATTACCCGCTACAAGAATTTTTTGAAGATAAATAGTATTTGTAGCACTTAGGGATACCTAGGTAAGTTTGCCTGCAATAGAAATGTATAGATATTTATTGTTACCTTAGTTTAAGCATATGTCTATTAAACAAAAATAAAAAGTATATCCTGTTACAAATAAAAACACAACAGCTAATGTTCCGTCCTAATGTTTCGGTTAAGTTTTACTTTACTTAATAATGTATATTTTTGCAGTGCCCTTACAGGGTTTCGAAATGTTTGAAATGTTTATGAAAGCAAATAAACATTTTTGAGTTTGAGTTTGAGTTTGGATTTCCTCGACTGTACATACATAAAGACCATTAAATTAAAAATACTTGTAGCAAAATAAAAATGTGACATTCCCTCAACTATACCTGATAGTGATTGGGGTCACAGCCCAAAAACAAATAAAAAAGTTTGTTCGAATTCGGGGTAAATGCACAACAAAAGTAGGTCATTCTACTACTGTTCCGTATACATGTATACTACGTTACGTTTAACTGTATTCAGTAATGTAAAATGAATGAATTCAATGAATAGAACATTTTATTTTACAAATAATACTTAATAGATTCAGGCGTTACTTTGCGGAGGTCCATGTCCATATCAACAAACTGGAACAAATTACCTTGCTACTCCGCGAAACCAGTGCCGGGCTCGTGCAAAATAGCTGCGTCTGTGCGACACATATATGTTCATGCAAAAACCCACCCTCCTCCGCTTCCACACGAAACAACATATATCACACAGACTCAACTACACACCACCACCACTAAACACTAAAACTACACGATCGACGCGCGTTTCGCCTCTATACGAGGCATCATCAAGATCGACCCGTACGACCGTTCGCTACTTGAACGAATGGCGTACTGACAAAATAAATCATTTTTCTTTAATCCCACCTACCGCAAACATTTTTGCACTACTACCCTTATTATTTTTCTCAAAGCCTACCCTCTAAATTTAAAAATAAAACAAAAGTACCCTCTTATATTATCACAAACTACCCACTTAATTTATCTCAATCTCAGCTACCCCCATTGTTAAAGACAGAATTTAAGCATACCCGTAATAAAGGAGAAATCCTTTAAGCAAGGTAATTTGTTCCAGTTTGTTGTACAAATAATACAACAAATACACCATTAACTCCGATATTCAATACCTAAAAGTATGGTTAAAAAGTTTGTTAAAAAATATTTTTAATAAAAGCTTTTTACTGACGGCATTTTATTATTGCATTGTCGCCGGAACTACATACACATACTGGAAACAATCTGACCACTGGAAGTGTGATAAAATTGACTTGCATATTTTAAAACGGACGACTTAGCTGCAGTTTTAACAATAAATGATTATGATTATTATTACATAATGACATTGCATGATTTGCATGTTAAATAAAATAAAAGCATGTAAAGCCTATTTTTTGAACTAAAGTAATTTTAGTGAGCGTTTATAAAGAAGTCTTTAATCCAATCATAAAAATAATTTAACAAGGAGCGCTGAATCTAATTATTCGATACTAGAAAGTTTTGTTCCTGAAAAGGTCACCTCATTTCTAGTTGGCTGATGAAACTTAAGCCTCTTTCTAATTATTAATCCAAATATTAAGAGGAGCGTGAACCCAGCCCCAAAAAACGCTCCCCATACAAACGTCGATAACGTTTTCCACCCTCTAAACCTTTAATATTCTTCATAAATTTGACAATATTTGCATTTTAGGAGTTTCATAAAAAACAAAAAAGCGTCAATATTTTTTAAACTATTAAAATTATTTAAAAAATCAAACCATACAAACCTAGTTCTAGGGTCTAATGACAACATACAAAAAAAATCATGGCCATAGGTCAAGGTTTAGATTTAGAGGGTGGAAAACGTTATCGCCTTTTGTATGAAGAGCGGTGGGTTCACACTCCTCTTAATGAAGTAATTATATCGAGGTTATATAAGCTTATTAACCATAGAAATGGGTTGTATTACTTATATTCTCTGAATACCTTTGTAAATTGCCAGGCTGACACCTAATTAATCTTGGCTAGTTATTTCAGAAGATATTATAACCAGTAAGCAAATAAATTAGATTTCCTCAGTATGAGCCTAACAGACGCGATTAATGCTTGGTCCTAAAATTTCGTGAAATCTGGTAACTTTGAAATAATTTTTTACAGTAATCATAGAACTTTTTTATCAGAAAAAAATACATATAAATTTGGCATTTATAAAATTTACTTTGGCTAAATAATTGGATTTTTTAACAATTAAGGACTATCTGTTACGCAATTGTGTTTTAAACCCACTTCAAAAAAAGGAGGAGGTTCTCAATTCGTCGGGATCTTTTTTTTATGTATGTTCTCCGTTTATAGTTCGAGTTAATCATTTAAAATTAAACGACTTTCACGCGTTTAATGAAATTTTATAAAATTAAAATAAAAATTTATTTATTTTGCATAAAGATGTAACAAAATTTGTTAGGGGTCCAGTTACAATTGTACCTACACATGTTCGTAATATTAAATAGTTGAGCAACATAGGTACACTTATCAGGTAAACAATGTACAATTATTTAAAACTAGCTGACCCGGCGAACTTTGTTCCGCCTTAGACGCCATAAATGAGCAGATTTTTGATTTTTTCTTTCATAAGAACCTTCTCCTGATAATAACGAACAGAACAAAAAAAGAATTACCGAAATCGGTCCAGCCGTTCAGGCGTGATGTCGTGACCAAGGGAAATAGGGATTCATTTTTATATATATAGAATAGATTAGCTGGTTTAACTTTCAAAAGCAAAACACAGTATTTTCAGAAATAGTGTTTTACTGCCGCAAGACTCCTCGAATTGATAAAAAGTCTTACAAATTAGTCACAATTAATAAAAAACTGCCAAATATTCTAAATTTTCGCCTCATAACAATATTAAGTAATCCACCCTAACAGTAAATTACTACGGTATCACTTAAAGGGTGAAATTATTTACAACTTATATCGACGACTTACTTTTTCAACCTCATATCTTCCCGAAATATGTAGTTGGAAAAACAACCTTATATTAAACAGTACAGTATTGGGTTTCTCACTACATAATGGGGGTAGTTAAAAGGTTGCGTAAGTATATTTCGAATCATACATTTGTATATTTCTAAATCGGTCGTGCCCATTTCCTTTCTCATAATATCAATTCTCAGAACACTTTATATTAGGGAACAAATTTTATACACGCGACAGGCGGTCGCCAGACAGTGACAATTCGCCGTACATCACGGTGTCGATAAGTAAAGCTACAGACTTAACATCATAGTGGGCAAGCAATTGGTCCTACCTAATATTTGTACGCCCAAAGTGGCAAAAAGTGGAGAAACTTATTACTTTTTTACGCCATCCCTCTGTAAACCTACTTTTGACAAATAAACGATTGATTGATTGATTGATTGATTGATTGAATGTATACTGAATTGTCACGCTCACCAGTCACCTGTCGCGTTTATGAAATTGGGCCTAGATCGTCTACATAGATGGCGGACGGAAACCACGAATTTATCCTTGACTTTTTCCCAGGGACTTTTTCCGCAATGAAACCATTAATTTAATCATATTTGACACCATCAAGTTGAAATTTGTAATCTTGGAATGACATAAACCTAGTAATTATTAAAATAAATAAATTACTAACTACCTATTAAAAAAATACAATTCAAATTCGTATACATGGCCAAATAAGTCTTTTGAGGATCATTTAATCTTTATTGTAGATATATTTATTCCAGACGGGGACATATTTGTGGTATTTTGTTTGTTTTACATACATTACATTACAAAATTAGTAAAAAAAAAGTGTAGGTATCTGTTTTGAAAATAATTTACAAAGGGAAAGGGGCGCAGTTTGGATGCGAGCACTGTGGCCCGTTTCACTAAGCTACAAATTACAATTTTACAAGTCTAAACCGGCAACATTGGTCTATAATGACCAATGGCAATGGGCATAATGACCAATGTTGCCGGTTTAGACTTGTAAAACTGTAACTTGTAGCTTCGTGAAACGGGCTACAGGGCGCCATTTTACGTCGCTACGCCCCTGGGCGACAGGTTACAATGACAATTCGGTACATTGCTTGCCCACTATGATGTGAAGTCTATAGCGTTACTTGTCGACACAGTATTGTACAGCTAATTGTCACTGTCACCTGTCGCGTTTACGAAATTTGTCCCTGTCCTTACTCATGAGCCACCGCGGCCATGGCTCAACGATGACTGTGACCCCGAGCTCTGACAGGCTGTTGCTGCCTTCAAGATGTCTGAATCTTACGGTGGTTTTATCTTAAGACCTTGTAGTTTGTAAGTATTTTAGCTAACTCAAAATTATTTTCACAGTGCGGCCAACGTCTGTGGTGATCACAGACAAGCCCGGACAGATGTCTGCAGACAGCGAAGTCACTTTGGTCTGCGTGACACACGGCAGCAGACCGCCTGCGCAAGTCACATGGTTTAGAGAGAACAGGAGATATACCAGAGGAAAGGTGAGTCTGAAATTATTTCTGCAGTAATCATAGATAAAATTAGGTTGTCTGTAAGTATAGTATAAAAAAAAAATGTCAGGTTAGCTACCAATAAAATGCAGTTAATTTAGTTTAATTATAATATGACTTCTAAGTATTAAAATTTTGCGAGTGGTAGGACCTAGTGTAAGGTCCGTCCGGATAGCTTCCACCATCTTGCTCGCTAATCCTGCCGCTAAGTAGCAGTGCTTGCACTGTTGTGTTCCGGCGTGGAGAGCAAGACAGCCGGTGTAACTGCTGGCACGAGAGGTATTCCATCTTAACCCTCTAGGTTATTGACAACGCATCTGCAATCTCCTTGGTATTGCGGGTGTCTATAGGCGATGGTGATCACTTACCAACAGGTAACCCAGTTGCTTGTTTGCCTTCCTATTCTATATACATATTTAAAAAAAGTATTAACGTTAGTTATTACAAATTGATGTCTATTTAGTAACAATAATGAGATCCTGTTAACAAAATTGAATACGAGTAAATTACATTGCTACTCCGCGAAACCAGAGTACCAATTTGTTGCGGACCTCCGCAAAGTAACGCCTAAATATATCCTGTTATTTCGAATTTTACTAAATGAGTATAAATATGTACAGCACAGCGAGTACTCGAACGACACGACGACGGTCAGTCGTCTGACTGTCGTGCCGCAGCCGGAGGACGACGGGGCCATGATGCGGTGTCGCGCCGACAACGCCATCCTGCGGACAGCGCTGGAGGACTCCTTTAGGATGAGTGTCGTTTGTAAGTCCTTATCATATTCATGATAATATTAATACAAACGCATCACTAACGTATTTTTAAGTCGAGTAATTGCCCGACATGTTTCGAAGCAGTGGGGCCGTTCAAGTATTACGTAAGCAGTATAGGGGGGCGGGGGGGTCTTTAATGTGCTTATTTTTGATGACATGGGGGGTGGGGGGGGGGGTCTAGATGGTGATTACGTCAGCAGTAGTTATTTACTTTTTTACACATTTGGAAATGATGTGCATTATTCAAAAATTAGAGCACCAAGATGTTGAATGGTTCGATGAGATGAGAAAGAGGCATTCCAAAATCGGATAAAAGTGAGCGTCTATACAACATTGAGGACCACTTTTAAATTTTCTTATTTCTACAATTATATCTGCTGCTCATGAATCAATAACAAAACAATACATTAAAAGAAAAATGCATATACCAATGTTTACGTAAGCATGGGGGGGGGAGTAAGAGCTTTGATTACTTTTGCTGACAAGGGGGAAGGGGGGGGGGGGGGTAAATAATTGTAGTAAATCTGCTTACGTAATACTTGAACGGCCCCAGTCCGTGGTTCTTAAGGACTTATTACACTATTCAATTTTTAAGAAATTTAAATAGGAGCACTCTAATTAGAAAGTAAGAAGCTAGTGATCACACTAGATTAAATAGAATCCTAAATTGGACAGACGACTCGCATCCGCGAAGAAGAATTACAATGGATTGCACGTTTCGATAGCGCCGTATCTCTCAAAACAACAAAAGATAGGGCTTGCCCTAGCTGTAACGGTGGCGACAATGGGCATTAGAGCAAGGACTGGGTTAAAGAATACTTACTGTTAATAAA
The DNA here is from genome assembly GCA_963691745.1 of Ditula angustiorana. NCBI lineage: Eukaryota > Metazoa > Arthropoda > Insecta > Lepidoptera > Tortricidae > Ditula > Ditula angustiorana. The sequence continues at coordinate 2,019,793 of OY829490.1, forward strand.
TAACTGTCTCATATGAAAATTGAGCATATTTTGGAACCAGAAAATTTAAGATTTTTTTTAATAACAGTTAATTCTAACCAGTTCGATTATATATTCAGTTTTTGGTATCTAATTATATTTAAAAAAAAGATGCCAAGCGGGCGTCAACTGCCAACTAGTCGTTCTAAATCGTAGCGATGCGATTACACTTACCTAAATAGTAAACAATTTAGGAAGTAGTGCGGTCGAGCCCTTCCTGTCGCACTAAATTGGAATCTAACTGTTCTAACTTCGATTACATCTTTCGATTTTCTAATTAGGTTTCCTAAAAATTGGATAGTGTAATAAGCCTTTAAATCATGAGCCCACGCGGCGGAGGCGCGACGACGACTGCGTACCGAAGCCCTGACAGCTCAGCTGCTCGGTGCAGGCGGCAATTCATCATCATCATCATCTCAGCCACAAGAAGTCCACTGTTGGACATAGGCCTCCTCCATGGATTTACAAAGTGACTGGTTGGAAGCAGCATGCAACCAGCGCCTTCCTGCCACCTGTATGAGGTCATCGGACCATCTTGTGGCTGGTCGTCCTACGCTGCGCTTGCCAATACGCGGCCGCCGTTCGAGAACTTTTCGACCCCATCGGCCATCAGTTCTCCGTGCTATGTGCCCTGCCCACTGCCACTTCAACTTGCTAATCCGCTGGGCTATGTCGGTTACTTTCGTTCGTCTGCGGATCTCCTCATTTCTGATTCGATCACGCAGAGAAACTCCAAGCATAGCCCTCTCCATAGCTCGTTGCGTGACTTTGAGCTGAGCTGAGGCGGCAATTATTCGACTTCAAATACGTGAGGGATCCGTTTGTATTTATATGTCCGAGTCTCACGGTAGTTTTATGTTAAAAATTCATGATCATGTTTGTGCTCATTTTCATTACCGTTCCCGTTATCATTTCAATCCCCGTTCCCGTGATCGTAGAGCAACTAAAATCAGAGTTTTTCTTCTTTAAACAGTTTCCTGCAATTTTGGAAATAAAAAACGTCATTATAATGCTTTGCTTGCCATGTTATTGCACCACCTTCTTTAAACTAGTAATTCTGTCCTTCATCTCTTTGTAACGGTGGTCTGGAAGAGATCGCTTAAAGCGATAAGACCACCTGTGTGCCTTATGTATTTCGCTTAATTGCACTTTTCCATGCTGTTTTTGGTGACCAATACAATACAATACAATACAACATGCTTTTATTGAATACCACATGACATTTCACAGAATTACAGATAAATCTTAAATATGTGTCCAAAAGGCGGTCGTATCGCTTGAGAGCGATCTCTTAACCACCTTTGGATAGAGATAAAAATAAAATCACTAAAGAGTTATTTGTATAAAATATCGTATTGTATTATACCGTGTTGTTTTTGAAAAATAATGCTATAATTACCAAATGCTTACTTATCTAGTTTCTTATTATAATAAACATGACTAAAGGGCTTCAATATTCAGGCTGAAGCAATTCCGAACATATATTAAACCCGTGTACATCTCGAGGAAACATGGGTACGCCATGAAACAAACAATAAAAGATACTAAACATCAGCTTAGGGACTACAATAAAACCTTAAGTACATATAAACGCCTTGAAAAATCCCCAAACAAATATAAACCTTATTTCATAAACGGCAGAAGCTTTTATCCACTGTCAATTCTGAACTGGACGACGACTTAAGTTAGCTTTAATCAATTTTAAACTTTCCCGCGTTCGTAACAAGATCTCAATTGCATAAGTTGGCGAGTCAGTAGTTTTTATCAGCTCCTTTTCTTTGCAATTTGAACTTTAAGTCAGTCTTTAATCAGTCGTTTTTTAAAAAGCAACCGCAAGCCTTGCAGCTAGCTGGGGGTCAATTCTTAGTATCTCGAGATATGATATTTTCGTTTTTATTTAATTTAATTTGTTAACATAAAAAATAACAATATTGTACAATAATGTGTTAGGAAGAAATTTAGACCCAGTTAATATTTAGTATTATTATAAATATTGCGAAATGATCTCGAGTTGGCATAATGAGATATGACAGTCTGTATGTCAAACACTACGAGTAGACTCAATTAACATCTTGATCGTGAGGGTGTCACTTTGTGTTATGGTCCGGTCAAGGCTTCCAATACCGGTATTGCTACTGACCTCTCCCGGGATCCCGGTATTGTGCATCTTAAAATACCGGTATTGGAAACCATCCTGTTTTAATCATGTCACCTCCATAGATCACATGAAAAAAGATATAACACATCCCTTTTGGAAAAAAATTAAGTTTAGATAAAATGTAGTGTAAGTTTTAATATTTACGTCGATTATGTTAACTATCAGGTTTTACTTTGTCCTCCCTACGTCTCTGTCTAACTATTTTCTTAAGAATGGGCGCACAGAGAAATAAATTAAACTTGACCGGTAATTTTAGGGTCACACGGAGTAACTAGGTACCCTAGTTCAATTCACGAGAGCTGGCACCGAATGTCAATGAAATTAATGACAATTTATGAATCGACTTATATAAGTAAGACTACGTACTCGTATTTGACATTGTCTTACAATTTTTCGACACATCTCGCCTACGACTTCATCTCACTGACTTAAAAATCGACGTGCTTGGTATGCCGCAACTTTCTGTCCCGCAACTTACCCTAACGACTTTGACGTCTTACTAATAAGGTTACTTTTTGCAGATAAGCCGGTCCTGGCCATGTCGCTGGGGAGCACACTGAACGCGAACGACATAAAGGAAGGGGACGACGTTTATTTCGAGTGCAACATCAGGGCCAACCCGAAGGAGTATCGCATTTCTTGGTACCATAACGTGAGTGAGTCACGAACGTTTTGGAACGTATAAAAACCACAGAATAAATAATAGTATCTAAACGTACAGAAACTTCTCTTTTACGACCGCGATTAAGCGAATTCCAACTTTATTAACAAGGTCAAAAAGTTCGTTTTACTTCATACACCATGCGCCAGGCGGCGCGAATCAAGAGGAACGCGCCGCCCGCGACCCCCTTCCTCCCGCCACTCCCGGCGACACGCTATGGTTACGCGGCATTCGTTTTCAATTGCACAGACAGACACGGTGGGGGCGAGTGAGCCGACAGTCTACTTCAATTTGCCTATGCCGTAGGCAAGATGGTCGAGCGTACCTACAGTGCGGAATGGAACCCCCTTATAAAACCACGCGCACACACACAAGCGCAACCACTGACGCACTCACACATACAGTCGATTTATTCATCCACACTTGTCTTATCACTAGTTCGACAGACAGGCAGGCAACGTGGGTTAAAAAAAGAATAATTGCAAAATGGCGTCCTTATCTATTTATCTGGTGGGATACGATAGGAATAAACATCCTTATAGCGCGGACGAAAATATAATTAGGTAATTAATGTTTCCTAATCACAACCACCCCTGTGATTGCTATTTATTTTGCAGACGATGCACAAGCAGAGGCATCTTCAAAACAATGGTGTCTAGGACACAGTACCTGAAGCTAACCTTAGCCTTTAGCATTTTTCGCGTGACATGACAACTTCTTTCAGCTTAAAGGAAGTTGTCATGTGAGACAAGGGGTATACTTTTTTCTGTCATTTGGTCCTCCCAAAATCCCCATCACCCCGATGAAAACGTTTCCAGGGGGAATAAATTAAACCTAGGCCGGAGATGATAGGACCATTAGTGAAGTTACATAAAAGCTAGTTGTTGCTAACAAACTAAATTCAACTTAGTAAGGACTCTTATTTATTCTTCTCTACGACTTGTAGCGAAAACAGTGTATCATTATGGTAGGGTCCTGTAACACAGGGTATCCTAGCACAGGGCCCTCGGTTGAAATCTTTCTGTAAAGTTTTATTGGAATAAACCCTTTTCATTTCATTTCATTTCATTTCACTCTGTTCATCAGATTTCATACTTAAACCTGCTTTTTTTAAATAAAATAGCAAGGCAAACAAGTAAGTGGGTCACCTGATGGTAAGTGATCACCACCGCCTATAGACACCCGCAACGCCAAGAAGATTGCAGATTGTTGCCGACTTTAGAGGGCTGAGATGGCATACCTCTTTTACCAGTAATTACACCGGCTGTCTTGCTCTCCACGCCGGAACACAACAGGGCAAGCACTGCTGCTAGCGGCAGGATTAATAAGCTAGATGGTGGTAGCTACGCGGACGGACCTTGCATAAGGTCCTACAACCCGCAAAACCTGCTTCAACTAAACAAATGAAAAAAAAAACAAAATGACATCTTTAAAGTTTAAAAAAACGTTGCTGCCAGCGTTGTCGACACTTGTACTTAACGCTTAAAGTTTATGTTTCACAAAAAGCGCTGTAACAACTAGCTAGAAGCTGCAATTTGTCGTTCGAACAATTTAAACCCCTTTCGCGAGAGCAATTTGCATATTTTATTTTGCGCGAAACTATCACGACTTAAAATTGGACATCGAGTATTTTTTAGCTTTTTACGAGTATAATGATGTGAAAATTAGCCGTTATAATTGGAAAGTGTGAGAGAAATATGAGTGAGCACATACATGAAGTCGCGCCCTATTTCCCGAAGGGGTAGGCAGAGACCACGGATTTCCACTTGCTACGATACTGATTTACTCGTACAACATTTGCTTCACTTACTCTTGTAACATTCTTGTTGCTCGTCGGTTTTGAGTACTCCTGAACTGGTCTTTCTCTAGAAAATCTCTGATTTGATCACGCGTGGGCATCTAGTTTAAATATGTACAATACGGCTATAATTTCTAAAACAAGCGCCACGAGTGTTAAATATATCAGTTTTTTTCCTAGATCTTAGCTACTGTTCCTAAGCTCTTAGTTACTGCCGCTAAAATCCTGGTTACTGCAGCTAAGATTGTAGTTACTGCAATTTAAGATCTTAGTTACTGCAGCTAAAATCTTACTTACCTACTGCAACTAAGATCTTAGTTGGTGCAGCAAAGATCCTAGTTACTGCAGTGCAGTGTAGTCTTAGTTACTGTAGCTAAGATCAAAGTTTCTACAGCTAAGATCTTAGTTACTGCAGCTAAAATCGTAGTTACCTACTGCGGCTATGATCCTAGTAGCTGCAGCAAATATCTTAGTTAATGCAATCTAAGATCTTAGTTACTTCAGCTAATAATCTTAGTTATTGCAGTTAGGATCTTTGTTACTGCAGCTAAGTTACTGCCATCTAAGTTACTAATCTCAGTTACTTCGGCTAATAATCTTAGTTACTGCAGTTAAGATCTTAGTTACTGCAGCTAAGTTACTGCAATCTAAGTTACTAATCTCAGTTACTTCGGCTAATAATCTTAGTTACTGCAGTTAAGATCTTAGTTACTGCAGCTAAGTTACTGCAATCTAAGTAACTAATCTTAGTTACTTCGGCTAATAAACTTAGTTACTGCAGTTAAGATCTTAGTTACTGCAGCTAAGTTACTGCAATCTAAGTAACTAATCTTAGTTACTTCGGCTAATAAACTTAGTTACTGCAGTTAAGATCTTAGTTACTGCAGCTAAGTTACTGCAATCTAAGTTACTAATCTCAGTTACTTCGGCTAATAATCTTAGTTACTGCAGTTAAGATCTTAGTTACTGCAGCTAAGTTACTGCAATCTAAGTAACTAATCTTAGTTACTTCGGCTAATAAACTTAGTTACTGCAGTTAAGATCTTAGTTACTGCAGCTAAGTTACTGCAATCTAAGTTACTAATCTCAGTTACTTCGGCTAATAATCTTAGTTACTGCAGTTAAGATCTTAGTTACTGCAGCTAAGTTACTGCAATCTAAGTAACTAATCTTAGTTACTTCGGCTAATAAACTTAGTTACTGCAGTTAAGATCTTAGTTACTGCAGCTAAGTTACTGCAATCTAAGTAACTAATCTTAGTTACTTCGGCTAATAAACTTAGTTACTGCAGTTAAGATCTCAGTTACTGCAGTTAAGATCTTGTTAGATTCACAGGATTCAAGATCTTTAATAAGTCATAACATTATTCTTCTCAGCGTACAAATACGCCGTATCCTCCCTCACCTCATCATTTGTACCAAACCCAGCTTGTTCTGTAACCTCATTTAAACAAACTTGTATCCAGGACCAACAAGTGAACCAGAATATGTCTTCCGGAGTGATCTTCAGCACCAAGTCTCTGGTGCTTCAGGGTGTGACGAGAAGAGATGGCGGCCTGTACACTTGCAGTGCTGCCAACCAGATAGGCGAGGCGACCAGCCAGGCCGTGTATTTGCGGGTGCAATGTAGGTGTATCATTAATCAAATAAAATGTTTTTGTTTTGATATAAGCCTCAGAGAGTTTTTTGGCGAGGTTAAGAGTTTCTTACGAACGATGTTAATAACTTGTCTTAAAATCATGTTGTTTGTAGTCATTCATCTAATTTGAATGCTGATATTTTCACTTTTAGCTTAATTGTCATTGATTTTTAATGCTCGATGCTTTGTGGTTTTCTTCTGTGTAGTGTTTTAGTAAAACTTTAAATGCAGTGAAGTGACGAATGCTTGGTGTGAACTATATAATGCTCCAAATAAGTAATATAGATAGATTAAACATTAACGAAGGCCTACTCATTTTCGGCCTCGCAGAGGTTATTCCTGGTTTTCGAGTGCCTATGATTGGACATCGCTCAATTCAGCAATAATGACGTCCTCTGATTGGTAGATACGCCTGTCTGCGCGCAGCCATCCCCGCTGCTGATTGGCGCGCGGCTGGACGAGCCGCTGCGCGTGCGATGCACTGTCAGCGCGGATCCCGCTGACGTCACCTTCTCGTGGCAGTTTAATAACAGCGGCGAGAGCTTTCAGGTCTCGCCTGCCAGATACGGTAAGTGTTTGTAAATAAAAACGATGGGTGGGATGGTTTAGATCTTAGCATTCACATTCCGTGTATTTAAAAAATATATATGAAGGCAAACAATCACAATCATGGATCACCTCATGATAAGTGATCACCACCGCATATAGACATCCGCAACATCAAGGAGATTGCAGATGCGTTGCCAACCTAGAGTGCTAGGATGGACTACTCTTGTGCCTGTAATTGCTCCGGCTGTTTTGACCTCCAGGCCAGACCACAACAGTGCAAGCACTGCTGCTTCGCGGCAGGATTAACGAGCAAGATGGTGGTAGCTATCCGGACGGACCTTACACAAGGTCCTACCACCCGTAATTTTATATAAAATAAAAAACTTACTTGTTACAGTACTTGGTTACGTAATTGAAAATAAAACCCGTTAATATGTTAAAAGTTAATTATAGTAATGCCTGCCTGTAAATGCAGTGTATGTGGTTTTTTTTTTCAAAGAATGCTTTACCTAATGGGTTAAATTGTATTGAGACATCTTCTACTAATTGTATAAGTAAGAAATAAGACCTCCATGTATAGTCGACCAAGTAATTGCTTGACCATTTTTGTACTCTATTCCTTTATAATACGGTCGAAAAGTGGTCAAGCAATTTCTTGGTCGACTATACAAACATACAATTATTTCTACCTTCGTAAAAGCATTGTAATCGCGCAGTCCATCTACATTATTTACTTACTATATCTATATCCATTCATACCTATTTTAAACTCTTATCTTACCCAAGGAGGGCCTGACTTTTTGACTGGCGACTCCTTGATCACCACCATGGACTCTACGTATTGATGAAATTCATTGTAATATATGGTATAAGATTCGTCTAACTTACCCCCTACCCACCTATCTACCTATCTTACTTAACGCCTGAATCTATTAATTATTCACCTAACTTGCTGATTTTGGCGCAGTATCGACGGGCGGTACCGCGAGCGAGCTCCGCTACCGCGCCGCCAGCGAGCGCGACTACGGCGCACTGCTGTGTCGCGCCACCAACGCCGTCGGCCGCCAGAAAAGGCCCTGCGTCTTCCAAATTGTACCCGCTGGTATGTAAATTTCCCCGTATTTTAAAAAGCTTAGACTCAGTTTCCCCCAATTTTAAAGAGCTTATACTCAATTTCCCCTAATTTTTAAGAGCTTAAACTCAATTTCTCTAAATTGTAAAGATTTCTGGAAAACGTTTTCATTTTGAATTACCGTTTGGGATCTAAAACAATTGAAAGTTGATTAGCAACCATTCTCACTTAATCCGAACTAAAAAGTGTAAAATACAAAAAGTAAAAAAAAAAATCACAAAAACCAACTGCGTAAAAAATAAAGCAAACTGAAAAGACTAAAACAAGTCCAGTAGTCTGAAATTCTGTTAAGTAATGTTGAGTAACTACAACATTTCATTGCAACAGTCCGGCCCCATTAAAAAACGTAGACCGGTTAAATCTTCCCAATAATGGGTCCCGACTGTTGAAGTCCATGAAACTACTGCAATTTTGTAGTTATTCAACGTTACTTAACAGGATTGCGGACTACTGGACTTGCTTTAGTCTTTTCAGTCCTGATTTACTTTTTACGCAGTTGGGTTTTTAAGATTTTTAAATTTACTTTTTAATGGTTCATGGAAATTATGTTAATCAATGTAAGATTGATTGAAATGTCACAAGTTTTATCTATACAGTAAATTATAGTTAAGTTTAATTAGTTTCGTTTATTTATTCAGCGCCTTTGAATTATCAGCAGTATCTATCATTGAAAATTTCAATCCCAGTTTTCAATTTCACAAAATGTTTCCGCAATATTTAATTTTCACACAAACTAAACTACGAAATGAGAGCAATAAACATCGCAGCTTATTTTAAAATTTTAAATTCAAATCGGACACTTTTAACGCGTTTTTAAACATTAAACGGCCTATAAAATTTTATTCACGTTAAAACCTTCATAAAAAATGCCATAATCATTATGCCCTTGGAACTTTTACGTGAACTTGTTTCATTTGGGTTTGTTTTTCAAAAATAAATTAATTTTACAAGTAAATAGACATGCCAGCTCAGTCAAATTCAAAATATTTTTATTGAGATTAGGCTTACAGGTAGCACTTATGAATGGATAAATTTTCCACCGGTTCGAAAAACCTCTTGATGAGAAGATACCGCTCTACCAGCTCTACCTATAATAGTTAATTTGTTTTAAAAATCAAGCATCTTCTAGTTCAAATTTCGTAAAGTATTAAGTAGACAGCGCTGCAGAAATGCAAGATGCAATCAATCAAAATACATACTTCCCACTAATCTACGTCTACATCTACACATCTACATCTACACAGCTATCTCCATCTACATCTATACAACTATATAAGAGGCAAACTTTGTGTGTTTGTATGTAGGGAGTAATCTCTGGACCTACTGAACCGATTTCAAAAATTCTTTCACAGATAGAAAGCTACACTATCCCTGATGGACATAGTCTACTAATTAGATGCGAACAAAGTCGCGGGCTATCGCTAGTGGTATATAAAGCTGAAAGTTTGTGTGTGATATACATTTTTGATACATCTTTACGCTGAAACTTGGCCGGTCATGTAAGGGCCACACACATGGCATGGTGCAGTGTGCGTGAGTGACCACAACCTGTGCTAGCACGAACCTTTTCCGCACGCGTTAATTCGCTTCGTAACTCAGGACGTCTTTCTCCTACTTGCCCTGTTAAAACGAGACTCACTGAGTTACGTAGTGAGTTAAGAGGACTGTGAACCCAAACCGAGAAGCGTCCTCCATACAAACGGGCGTTAATGTTTTCACCTTATAAAACTTAACATAGGTTCAATCATGGATATAGTCCATGATTTTTTGTATGTTGTCATTATGCCCTAGAACTAGCTTTGTATGTTTTGATTTTTTTAATATTCTTAATGGTTTCAAAAATTTTGAGGCTTTTTTGTTTTTTATGAAACTCCTAAAATGCAAATATTGTCAAATCTATGAAGAATATTAAAAAAATCAAAACAAACAAACCTATAGTTCCAAAAAATCATTTCTTTGGTGGAAAATGTTATCGTTTGTATGGGGAGCGCTTCTCGGTCTGGGTTCACATTCCTCTTAACGCGTATCGAGAAGATTCGTGCTAGGGGCGCTGACGGTATACTTATAAGCAAAATTGTTATTTCCAGTTTTGATGATGCGTGTTTCATCCCCATTCGTACTGTGTGTATTTACCGATACCCCAAACAAATCATCAATCAGAACGACATCAGACACGTCCGGAAATCAGATAAGCTGTAAATTAATATTCCGAAGCTAATTAAAACATTCCCTGGTACCGAACATTCGAGAATATTTGAAGGTTTAAAATACGAGCGAAGTTTCAGAACGTCGCAATCACGACGCCAGCCAATATGGAGCTGGTAACGAGAAAACTTATATCGTGGAACTTCGTACTTACCCATTCGGTTTTTGAACGTACGGCCACTTTTTTAGTGGGAGCGTTTTTGAAATTCCCGCGCGAACGCCTCTCGGTAAAATGGAGGTGTGTTTTAGGGTTGCGTAGTGAAAGGGAACAAAAATGTTGGCGGAGTAATTTATTGGCAGTTCGTACGGGTTTGCGAAATATAGAACTTTCGGGCTCTGTTGTACCTTCTAGCGCTTTTTCCTGATTCTTCCTTCAAACGTTTTTGACGATGTCGCAGATTTGGCTGGTCAGGTTATTGCATTGGAACCACTGCCATCTGACGTCCGTAATAACAGGGAAACTAGACCGATAGGGTTGTGGTTACACTTTCAGTAACATGAATGTGCCTTTCTTGCGCTGTTTACCTTCGCCGTAAAGGGGAGAGGGTCATCCATCAGATAATTATGTACATATTCACAAATTGCAATAAAGTGACACCAAAATTATGAAATTGATTATACATAAATTAGAAAAGCTCATTAGCTAAAGTGACCGTTTTCAATCCAATTCGATATTTTGCGGTCACAAAATGTTCACCAAAATATTCTACCGTTCTATAGTTTAATTTTCACGTAGCATGCACTATAATGGTAATATAAAATCGCATTGCAGAGTTTCATGTACAGTCAACTAATTTGAAGAATTATTTCTAGATAAATGCCATAATAATGACATCTGAATAAATTTCGTAATAATTTAGACTAAGTATTTGATTATTTCAGGGGCCATTTACATCCCTATCTCATTTATTCGACCTGGGGCCCTCTATATCTCCTGGTCAATCGTAACTAGTGCTAGTCGTTCAAAATGCTTAAAGCTTGTTGTGCTATTTGTTATCTATTTTTTTTTGCATTTCTTTATCTTAAGTACTTACTATTGCAATGATTATGTACAATGCTCTGTAATTTGTTTTGAAAAGATAAGAAAAAAAAATAACCTGCTGAGTTTCTAGCGGCGCTTTTTCTCATCAGAATCTTCCACTTTCCGATGCGCTAGCAGATTCAGACACGTAAAAGAGCCTATTTGGCCTACTTGCAAAATATGTTTTTAATTTTCAAATTTCCAGCAATGGCACATAGCGACAACAGTGGCCTATGAATCAAATTGGTTGACTGTACCTACCAACTACTAACCACAACAGTCTTCTATAATGAATATGATAGCAATAAATGAATATGCATCCATTCTCTTAACCTTAAGGCTACTAACGCTCTCGCATGCGCCACAGACCTGCACGATTGAACACGGCTATACGGAACCTTGGTTGTGTAGAATAATCTCTCGCTTACAGCGTTTTTTAGCTTTTTTTGCTTACCATCGGCGGCCTGTTTTCGTCGGCGTTCCGTCCGATCGCTAACGATTGGAGCGCAGTTCCAATAATGAATTCGTATGAACTAAATTTCGCCTCTATCGCAAACTGTGCACCTAGCACGAATCTTATCTCACGCACGTCTCTCTCCCACTGGGCTAGATAGAACGAGACGCACTGAGTTACGTAGCGAGTTAACGCGTATCGAGAAGATTCGTGCTAGCCACTGCACATTAATGGCCGGTTGAATTCCGCGTGAATGGATTAAATCTTCGATGTTGTATTTTCCCATTTTTTGTCAGGGATGCCCAATAAATTTTAAAAGTAGGTTGATATTATGAGTACGATTCGAATATGACTGGCCTGATTTGCTGCAGAATATAATAATTGGTAGCCCTAGCTATGATTAAGTATATTCTGTAGCAAATATGAGGTAGATAGAATTTTTTTTTCTAAAAACTGGAGAGGGGCTTCAGAGCGTGTAGTACATGTTTTAGTCATAAGAAACTCATGAACACGTTTTAAGAATAAGAATAAGAATCGTTTATTTGTAAAACATAGGTAAGTGTACAAAGGTCGTATAATTGTAAAAGTTTCACTATGTTTTGCCTAGTGGCATACAAATAGGGTGGAGTATGGCATGCAGCATGCTAATTAGGTCCAATAATATAATGTCACTGATAAGAAAATTACAATAAAAATAAATTAGATGTCAATATTAATATTACCTACGAATTACATTCTCTAATCGTCAATCCATAATCATCATTTTGTCATAAAGAAATACAAATATTAATAAGATTAAAGCGTATCATGCATGTATTCTTGGATTGAATAATAAGCCTTAGATGCTAAAAACCTATATAATACATTTTTAAATTCATTTATGTTTTCCAACCTTAAAATTGCTGCCGGTAATTTATTGAAGATCTTAGGAGCCATTCCAAATATACTTTTTGCAAGAAGGGCTGTCTTACATCGTCTATAGTTTATTTTGCCTTGGTGCCGTAGACTATTGAGTTTTGAGAATTCGTTCGTGTTGCGTTTTACATAAATTGCGGTTTCATATATATAGAGAGATGGAAACGTCAGAATATTAAATTTGATGAAATAAGGTTTACATGACTCTCTCGGTCCCAAACCGCAGACTGATCGAATGCATTTCTTTTGTGCTCTAAAAACTAGATCTCTGTCTGTGGCATTACCCCAGAACATTATGCCGTATCTCAAAGTGGACGTGACATACGCATGGTAGGAAGTTAAAACAGCAGATTGGTTAACTTTTTTACTAAGTTGATGTAAAGCATATGAAAATTTATTAAGTTTTTTACATATTATGTCTATTTGATTCTTCCATGTCAACTTATTATCTAAACTTAATCCTAAAAATTTCGTAATGTCCGCTTCTTCAATACTATGTCCCTTATAAATTACACTTAAGTTTCTAATTTTGTCAATTCTTTGTTTGAAATTCATGATTTTGGTCTTGACTAAATTAATGTGGAGATTGTTGCTGTTAAGCCAATTGATCACTAATTCTAATGATTTGTTGATTTTAGCCTCATAGGTGTGTAGATCTTCTCCAGTGAATAGCCACGTTAGCGTTAACTTCTCAAATACTATAGAAATAAAGACAGCGCCTCTAGCGGTGCATATTTAGAAGTTAACGCTTAAGCGGTCGAGACGCTTTTTGTGATAAAAAACTTATACCATTTTATTTATTTTTTATTTATTAAACAATAACGTTTAGCAGCATTACAGTACATTACCAAATGCGCTGGTAAACTTAATTAATTCTTAACTATTTTACATACAGTGGTAAACTAAACAATAAAAATAAAAGAATCAATATAAAAGCAATACAGAGTTGAGTATTGAATAAAAAATAAATAAGTACCTATTAAATAGGTACCTATTAGTTAAGTTAAAAATAAATTTCGCAGTATTATGATAATGGCTTAGTGGCAGGCATATTTTATTAGGTTTATCATTGGAATGGCCCCCCAACAGTAATAAAACATTATAGGGTTGTGTTTTTCTAATCTAGTATGTCTATCTAAGTAATAGGGAATACATTATGCATCGCCATCCAAGCAAATGGGAGAATTGTATCTACAGAAATTATTGCGATTTCATTTCAAATTAAAAATTTAAGAAGAAAAAGTTTTCTTTTTATTAGGAAACATGCTCAATCGAACCCAGATAAAAATATAGAAAAAAATTGTATGAGAGTAATACCCGCTACGTAACTCAGTCCGTCTCTCTCTACCCCTGTAGCTCGAGCACGAATATTTTCCTTCTATCGAGTAGTTACGTTATCGTATCGCCATCGAGAAACTTTGTATGAAGATTGGAGCAGCGCCCCCGTGGGCGTAATTAGAACTAAAATTTGGTAGCACGAACTTTGAAGTTCACTTTCGTATCGTCATCGAATAGTAAACGTGAAGTTTGCGTGAAGTATTCGTCACAGAATGTATGGAAGTGGTAGCACGAATATTTTTTCCTTCTATCGAGTAGTTACGTTAACGTATCGCCATCGAGAAGATTTGTATGAGGTTTGGAGCAGCGCCCCCATGGGCGTTTTTGGAACTAAAATTTGATAGCACTAACTTTGACATTCACTTTCGTATCGTCATCGAGTAGTAAACGTGAAGTTTGCGTAAAGTATTTGTCAAAAAGTGGTAGCACGAATATTTTTTTGACGTAAGGTAAAGTAAACTTACGAAGGCTGGCTATCGAGAAACACGCAAACTTTCTCACTGTACTTTTGATGGTGACACAATTTGCGAGAACAAGTTGCGGTTAGTTTTTGGTGTTATTCTTTCAAAATATCACCGGAAAAAATCATAACATTGCGTAAAAAATCGCATACTAGTGCCTTGCGCTATTATTTTACCTGGGTTTAATCAAATAATCCAGAAATGAAGAACGAGAAACGAGGTAACTAATCTAAGAACATTACTTCTACTTTTTATTTTTTTGAAAGTAAAATAAGTAAAATACATTTATAAATAGGTATCTTTCTTTAAAGGGGAATGAGTCAACGAGTTACGATGAGAAAAACAACACATCCTCTGGATATATCAGATGCCAGTGAAATTGCATTTTGTCAGATGCAAATAAAGAGGCATTTGCGTTCCTGTGCGAAGAACTCCGCAACGAAACAAGTTTAAAGTCGAGTAATAGAATTCTCAAGGTATTTTATTTAATAGGTCGGTACCTAGTTTTCAATTTGAATAAGGTATGAATATTGAAACAAATTATTTTATGTTATTTGTCTTTATATTGGGTTTTATGTTCCTTGTCGTTCTTGGCTACTAGCTCATACCAGAACAATGTGGGCAGGCATATAATAGAATAGAATAGAATATTTCAAGCTGCATAGGCCCATAGATAAATACCTTAAAGACTAACAATCACATTAGCGTTACTAGTGTCAGCAAATGTTAGAGAAGTGATGGATGTTCTCTGCAGCTCACCCATTGCTGAAAC
The DNA here is from genome assembly GCA_963691745.1 of Ditula angustiorana. Lineage (NCBI taxonomy): Eukaryota > Metazoa > Arthropoda > Insecta > Lepidoptera > Tortricidae > Ditula > Ditula angustiorana. The sequence continues at coordinate 2,034,913 of OY829490.1, forward strand.
TTTCATAAAGTTCCCTAATACAAGGGCAGAAAGGGATTTGATTAAGCAAGGAAAAGTGTTCCAAGTTGTCTTAGGAGGAGTGTGAACCCAAGCCAAAAAAAGCGCTCCCCATACAAACAGTGAAAATGGTTCCCACCGTCTAAACCCTAACCTATGGCAATGGTTTTTGGTATGTTGTCATAATGCCTTAGAACTAGGTTTATTTGCATTGGTGCTGAAAATATTGCAATATTTGGTTTGGTGTTTTATACAAAACACAAATGCGTTAATATTTTTGAAACTATTAAGAATATTTAAAAAATCAAAACATACGAACCTAGTTCTAGGGCATAATAATAACATACAAAAAAATCATGGCTATAGGTTAAGGTTTAGAGGGTGGAAAACGTTATCGCAGTTTGTATGGACAGCGCTGGGTTCACACTCCTCTTAAGATTAATTATTTGTAAACTGTGTTCAGTACAAATATTATCTTTTGTGGTAAAAGCATCAACAGTTGCCCATCTCGAGCGCACTTTTTTTCCTAAAAAATATATTTCTCATCTAAATTACTAAGTACCATTGAGCACACTGCTGAAGATTTCATTTAACTTTAACTTATATATTATAGATTAAATTTTCTTAGCTTATTCTACCATTATTATTGGTACTACTTATTGCTTGTCTTAATATCAATATTATCTTATCATATTTTACGCAAAATATGGAATATCGGGTGTTTGTGTCTGTATAGATGAATCACACTTCCAAATAAAGGTGTTAAACATTAACTCCTGCTTACTATTGTAGAAAACACTTTCACTCATTGAATATGTAAAAATTGTAAGGACTCCATGTAGTTAATTTATTTTACTTACTAATAGGCACTATCTTAATTGTAAAATAATTGCTTAATTATTAATTTATTAAAAGATTGTGATTTCAGTTTTATTTTTTGTTTTATGCAATATTATTTATTTATTAGGTAGGCAATGCGGGACACAAGAGAACCACTAATGTGTTGTAAGCCCTTAGGCCTCCGGATCGATCACCCACTGTACGAAACGCAGTAGCAAGCTACTACATCACGCTGATGTACTGCGAGTGTGGTACTACCCTGGTCGAACCCGTTCATTCGTACTGCAAATATATACTGGCTTCACAGTGCGCCTCTACCACTACAAAAACTAACCCCCTGATTCATAAACGTGTGTTGTCTACACAATTGCCCTCGAATGAAAGAGACGAAACATAAGTTACGTTATGTAGTTAAGAGAGGTTGGCAAACTTGTATGGATAAGGTTAATCTTATTTATTACTTAAAAACCTTCCTTAAAAAAGCTCTAAATGAGAGTGATAACCATATCAAAATCAGATATGTGGTTTAGAAGTAAGGGGTAGGTAAGTTAAAAGGAGCACCTATGTTGGTAAATAAATAAAGGCTTTGTTATTTTATATTTATTCGTTGTTTTTTTTATTTAAAATAACTACATATATAATTTTGTATAGTGTTTGCATGGGGCGATATTTCACCCAATAGTGATAGTAGACAATAACTAAAAATACAATTTTTCTTCTTTACTAGTCATCATGCTATTTCTAATCTACTCGCGATCTAACCTAAGCGCTCATCTCACATACAGACTTACATTTTGCGTTCATTCATAATCTCAATTATTCACATCTAAGAAACTCGTAATAACATACATCGCCTCTTTCATTAATTCAAGCCATCGATCGAACTCAAAGCTGGAGCTCCATGTCTCTCTGCCGAATCCTCGCTCTTTCCAGCACGACGAACATTTAATCCCTCTCTGAGACTCCTCGCATTCTTCTCAGGTCTTAAAAATTGTTCTTCTGCAGTCAGTCTCCTTCTCACAGTGCCGGATTAGCCACATAGCAAGAGTAGCTAATGCTACGGGCGCCGCTTCTACGCCTGTCTGACCGCAATAAAAAAATATTTAATACCCTAAACTTGAGAACCTAAAGCAAACTAAGGGCCTCTTGACAGAATTTGCTACAGGCCCCGCGCTGGCTTAATCCGGCACTGCCTCATAGCCGGGCTGCTCGGTCCGACAGCGGGCTGCTCGGCGCGGCGGCCCGCGGCGGCGCTCGGCGCGGGGCCGGGGGTGCGCAGCCCGGCAGCTGGCTGCTCGGTCTAGCGGCGAGCTGATCGGCGCGGCGGCCCGCGGCGCCGCTCGGCGCGGGGCCGGGGGTGCGCAGCCCGGCAGCTGGCTGCTCGGTCTAGCGGCGAGCTGATCGGCGCGGCGGCCCGCGGCGCCGCTCGGCGCGGGGCCGGGGGTGCGCAGCCCGGCAGCTGGCTGCTCGGTCTAGCGGCGAGCTGATCGGCGCGGCGGCCCGCGGCGCCGCTCGGCGCGGGGCCGGGGGTGCGCAGCCCGGCAGCTGGCTGCTCGGTCTAGCGGCGAGCTGCTCGGCGCGGCGGCCCGCGGCGCCGCTCGGCGCGGGGCCCGGGGGTGCGCAGCCCGGCAGCTGGCTGCTCGGTCTAGCGGCGAGCTGCTCGGCGCGGCGGCCCGCGGCGCCGTTCGGCGCGGGGCCGGGGGTGCGCAGCCCGGCAGCTGGCTGCTCGGTCTAGCGGCGAGCTGCTCGGCGCGGCGGCCCGCGGCGCCGCTCGGCGCGGGGCCGGGGGTGCGCAGCCCGGCAGCTGGCTGCTCGGTCTAGCGGCGAGCTGATCGGCGCGGCGGCCCGCGGCGCCGCTCGGCGCGGGGCCGGGGGTGCGCAGCCCGGCAGCTGGCTGCTCGGTCTAGCGGCGAGCTGCTCGGCGCGGCGGCCCGCGGCGCCGCTCGGCGCGGGGCCGGGGGTGCGCAGCCCGGCAGCTGGCTGCTCGGTCTAGCGGCGAGCTGCTCGGCGCGGCGGCCCGCGGCGCCGCTCGGCGCGGGGCCGGGGGTGCGCAGCCCGGCAGCGGGCTGCTCGGCCCCGCGGCGGTCTGCTCGGTCCGGCGGCTGCAGTCAGAAGTGTTCCATGTATCTGCATCTAAAATTTATAGAAATAATTTATTATCGTTACATAGTATAAAATGTCTGTTCTCATATTTGCGGCCGCTTACTCCTTCTAGACCACGCGACGGATTTTGATACGGTTTTCACTGTTTCCTTTTTAAAAAAAATTTTACAAAAAGTTTTTATGTGCATTGAATCCAAATTGTACCGAGTCGAGCCGCTAGTTATTTCATAAAACCTTTCAAATTTTAAAAATGATAATGATCACCCTATTACCGTCAGCCTCAGAAGTAGCACTTAAGAACCTTGTCGGGGTAACGTATGAAATGAGAGTTGCTCGAATTTGTCACATCACTGACAGCGACAAGGTACTAAAATGTTCAGCTACTTCTGAGACTGACCGTAAATGCTAGGGTAACATAAAATAATAATATTTCATAGTATGCCCTGCATAAAATTTAATTTGTAAATCAGTATTCAGCTTTGAGTAGAAATTTTAAACAAAATATACAAAATTCCGTTCACAAGCTAGTGACCCGTGCGTGAGTCACAGACAGACAGCAGGGTGACAGAAATGTGGTTTTGTGCTTAGAATATAGAAACGTAAAGACTACAAATTTTAATTTCATACCTAAGCCACTCGATCCAACTTTAAAAATGCTTACCAAGTGATGTCTTGCTTCTCCATTTCTTGTGGCTGTGTGTCGTTGTCTTCAGACATAGCTGGTGGCATTCTTCAATCTGTATATAACAATGGCAAGTAATTAAAATATGATTAAAAATTAATTATAACCATGTTTTTTCCATTATAGGTACAGTCAACTAAATTGATTTCTGACTACGGAGATTCTTTTCACAATAAATTTCATTTTGACTCTTCAGATAGGTAGACAGATAAAACGTTTATTTGTTACTACAAGCACACACAATCAAATTTACAAACAATTGAGAAGAAAAAAAACGAAAGGTAACAAATTAGATGAGTACTTATTGTCTGTGTGCGCTGCAGCAGTACAAAATGCCATCTCACAACAATAACTCAATGTGACATGGTTCTAAGTGACCAAGAATCCAAATCCGTTAGCCATAATGCATGATGGAGATAACTTGTCCTTCTTTTAGGATAAATATAAGCTACATTTTACCCCAAAAATCTAACACCCTGCAGCAAAATTGAGATTTAGCGAAAGACTTGTAAAATGCACAATAATTATTCTCAATCTACACTAATATAATAAAGAGGTAAACTTTGTGTGTTTTTTGTTTGTTAGTTTGTTTGTATGTAGGGGGTAATCTCTAGTAATAAATAAATATCTTGGGACGATGTACACAAATTGAACTAATCTGTGCTTCTGTGAGTGTACTAACCAATATGTCAAAGTTAACACAAACAACACAAAAATATGGTGTGGATACATACTTAAATACATATCTGGGGCCCTAGTGAAAAGGGTGTTAAGTCTGAAATAGTCATTTTTCACTAGAGCCAAAAAACAAATAATTTTCGAAAAAAAAATATAACTTTGCAATGGGAAATGATAAACAAGTACCAAAACTACCGTTGTAAATATGAGCGTTTCCCGCTAATAAGTATATATGTAACATTGCCCTAATGTTGATAGTTTCTGAAATTAGACCAATAAAGAAGGGTACAAGTACTAAAAAGGAATAAATCGTTCATGTATAAGGTTATGACTCCGAAACATACCTTTTTACACAGTGTATTGTCTTTGTGTAAGGAGGCACCTCACTAATTTGATCGGCGAATATTTCTAAAAGTCGTGAAAAGTTTGGAACTTTGTCCATATAAACAATATTTTTTATGTAAATGAGAAAACATTTAAACAAAGAAATATGTAGTTATATGTAAATTTAGGACTTACACCATTATTCACGTTCTTGTTCACTACGTTGTAATAGATAAAGTATTCTTGTATCCTTGCTAAATTGCCGATTATTCTACTTATACCTTTTAGACTCGTAAACATAGTAAAGCAAATACAACTGATACATTTTATTCATGTTGCGATCTGAAGAAAGATACTTCAATGATGTTTGCGAACGACAGTAATGGCTTTCATAGGCAGGAAAACTCAAAATATGCTGTTTAACTTCTTCAAATCTTGGCTCGCTTATTGATTTATATCTTGTTTTTTTTGCCACGGCCTTGCTTAAGTTCTTGATTGAGACGACAAGCAACTAATTTACCGCACAAAATTTAAATAAATTTATTTGTTTCGTTCAATGTCTTCATCAGAGAATCTTGGCAAAATTTTTAATAATTTCACCTCTTAATTTTAAATTACAGTAGTTAGAATGAAAACTTTCTTAATCTCTTGCCTTTAGGATTGTTTTTTTTTCAGTTTTTTTTATCTTCTACTACTATTAGAGACTTCATGTATTCCGCTCTTTTAATTTTATCCCTAATCCCCAATAGTAATCAAACACCTTTTTCCTAAAATCTTCTGAGATCCGATCAACGCATTTTAGTCTGCATTGTTTTAATGATTTTGGAGACCTAGCGTCATTTGTTTTCCTTTTAATATTTCATAACTTTTTCCTATATTCCTGCAGCGTTTTTTATTTTCTCTATATATTCTTCTCTCTTTTGTATTCGTTTTTGTTTTTCCTTTTTTTCCACCTATAACTCCTTCTCTTTCCCAAAAGCTTCATTCATTTTGTTCGTCATCTAAAGCTGCAATTATTTTATTTTCTTTATTACTACTTTTCTTTTTCTTTGGATAATCACTTGAACAGGATTAATCTGTAATGGTATAAATTTGTCACTACTTCCATAACTAAAATCAATCATAGATTGATCAGAATTACTATCATCGGTTACATCAATATTACGTGATGTTGTTGGCACTGGCTCATCGTTACAGGTTGGAGTAAGATATGCAGCACTGGTACCATCAATACCGTATTTAGGTTCCAACAGGGGTGGTTTATCTTCTATTTATGATACCTATACGTATGGAACAAAAATTTACAAAGCTACTACTATGACTATTTAGTCTGTCTATGTACTGTGAATAACAAATAAGTCACGTAAATAGACACGTTATGTGATGAACCAATAACAAGTATAATTATAAATTTGTAAAATTTAATAGTTGTACCAAGTAAACGTTATAGCCTGGCCTGTGATAAGTTTCGTAGACTTTAGTGATAAATAAACAATTATTTACTCTTGCAAATTGAATCTTCACGGTCCTTTTTTGTAAATTTTACCCGTGTAGGTATAGAAAACGTAATTCTACAATACTTTGTGCGTAAGGATATAATAACCTATAAACTACTTTAAAAGTACATCAGTTCAAATTCAAATTATGGGATAAAATTGTGTGAAAGGGTATTACTCGTCGCTTTGGTAGCCAACTTCACCACTCCGCAGCACGACGTCCATTGTCGACCGGCGAAGCGGGAAGCGGCCTAGAGCGTTTCCCTCTCCCCTGTGTCTCTATTACGTGTAAATCATAATTGTACCCTATTTTACGAAACTAAAACCCTACACGCTTTTTATAATTACACCTGAACCCAGATACACTAACTAAACTTCGTTTTAATAGAGTGTATAACAACATAACATCAGTTAAAAACAAAAATATATAAAAAAATATTGTGTAAAAAGTTGCCACTCAACTAACAACTTATTGCACGTTGTGAAAATGAAATTTTTTCAAAAGTGAAAAACGTCATGTCACCACTTCTAGCGGTTATCACTTTTTTCTTTAAAATTAATGGTATTTTAACTCGTTTTACCTACTATAAATAGGAAAATAGCGACGTGAAAAAAAAATACATCAAGTGTTATAACCTTCCGATGTGGTTTTTAGCTCTGACTTATATCCTTTTAACAAACGAAGGTCCATGTTTTAAGAGGATTATGTTATACCGTTGTACACCAACATATGCAGTTTTTTTTTCTGATTTCAACCATATATATAACTTAAAAACCGCCTATTTACACTTAACCCCCTTTTCACTAGGGCCCCAGATATAACATCCATGTCACTGGTACAAACATTTATATTGAACATTCAAAAAAGTACATTTAATGGTACTAGGCATCCTGATAAAGCCGGGCATAATTAGGCTTTATGGAGGTGTCTTCAGGCAAGTTAGATGGTGTTCCGCCTGTCCAGCTTTTTACATTTGACCAGTCAAATCACTAAATAATACAGTGAAAAGTATAAAAAGGCTGGTTTTACAATTCGTTTTGTCATATTAAACTAAGGCATAAGATCCTTAAAAAGGTGGTAACCTGGTATATCTGGACAGATATTTACTCAAAAAACAGTGTAAATCAAACAGGACCTTGTCAAGTAATGCAGACATTCAAACTTTAATCGAACTGTACAGTAAGTAGGCACTAAGTAGGTATATTTTTATGACATTAATATGTGGTACGTTATAAAAAGGTTGGGCGCATTTACTATACATATAGTGCTTAGCTTTTGCTTGTTTTCATCAGTTCGGATATCGCCTGTCGGCTAGCTACAGTTGGTGATGTGCACCAGTGGCGTCTCTGCAGCCCCGGGAGGATTTAGATAAATTTTCGTGTCTTAAACAAATATTCACAATATGGATATCCGTAAGTAGAAAGTCTAGGAAAATAAAGCCAAATCACAATGAATGTTTACTGAGGGACTAAGGAACTACATTAATTTCTATATTGTAAAGTATGAAAATGGATGTTAAATTAATAAGGACCTAGTCCTTGAGTGTAGTTCTATCAAAGTTGTAAGAATGAATTTAACCGCTTACCTCGCCATAAAATCTGCCAACTGCGAGAAACTGTTTCTTGATTTCATTTTCCAACACAAATTATTCACTTTTCATCCTTACTTTAATTTTAATTATGAAAACTGATACATTTCGATCGAACAGTTCGATCTTTATAATTTAAGTACAAGTGTCAAAATACAACGTTCGAAAATTTAAACTCTTTCGGCCCAATGATTAAATATTAACATATTTATTATTTTCTTGCCATATTTCAACATTTCCTTTTATTGTATAAATAAATATACAAATTACATAGGTTTCCGTAATATTCATGCTGTTTCCTGTATTTCTAACATATTTAAAATGATCCATAGTAACTTACTATGATTAGTGTTAGGTTTCTGAACATACCTAGCTTGTAGATTCATGACTTTATTTGACTATCGTCGCGTTGTATATTAAAAAGGTACTCTGTGGTCGCGTTTACGTATCGAGCTAACGTGAGTGAGGTTTTAAGATTCGTGCTACCGATAGCTTTCGTAAAAGTAAAGTAAACGTTAGGTTATCGAGTAGTCGATACTAAAAAGTTACTTAGGTATGACTCCAATATTCTTGCTCGGGCTTCTGTTTGTGTATCGAGATTGTAAATGTTTTGTGATTAAAAATTATTAATCCTTCGTATTACAAGTACTGTATGCTGCCCCAGTGTGAAAGCACAAGCATTTAAACACCAAACAAATTATTTATATTTGTCCCAAGTAAACAAGAAATACGGAAAAACACTTGCAAGAAAAATGATGCACATTGTTTATCAACATATTCAAGAATGTATTTATGTAAAGGTCATTTCTATGTAAGTATTTAACAAAATGTAATTTAGGAAATACATCATTATAACAAAACTGATGAATTTTATTTGACTATTGTAAATATTGTTTGAGGTTAGGTTTTTGTTTCTTTTTAGTTACCAAATGATATGCTCAATTATACCGCTCAAGTATCAATATGATACTATATTATGGGAAAAGTATCAGAAGTGCGCTTGAAACCAGGATGTAGGTACTCGAAGTAAATTTGAATGTCCAGAAGACAGAAGAAAACGGACATGCAGCAGCTCAGAACGACCATACATGATAAAAAAAACAAAGACTGGAGATAATAGCAGTCATCATCATCATCGTCATGTCAGCCACAAGTAGTCCACTGTTGAACATAGGCCTCCTCCATGGATTTCCAAAGTGACCGGTTGGAAGCAGCATGCAACCAGCGCCTTCCTTCCACCTGTATGAGGTCATCCGATAATAGCAATGCCTTAATAAAATAAAACTAGTATGTAATTTCAAATAGGTTTTTTATTTAAATAAACACTCATTTACACATAAGCACACTCACTCTACACTTTGATATAATAATAATATATAATGATATAATAAAGGGTATATATTTGTTTTCCAAAAGTTTAATAACTTATGGTTAACTAAATCTTCAACATATGCAAGGTTGAATGATACATTTATTATATTCACTTTTTTATTTTTGGGATAGTCTGGGTCAGCTACACAATAATAAGTTTTTCTTTTGTGATAAAAACATTTGAAGCTGCACTTGGGGATTGTATTTTCCTGTAGGCTTTCCATTCTTTACATAGGTAATTATTGTAGGTCTTTTCATTCACTCAACAAAAGTGCAGGAAGGTTCCTCACTTCTGTGATGCAACGGCATGTTTACATCCCCCTGTAAAGCTACACAGTCTTCGCACCTCACAGAGAAAATCTTTTCTTCCTCTTCGTCTAAAATGAGTGCGCATCTATTTAACTGAGCATGAACTTAATGCTCCGGGCATATTTTACACTTCACAGTACACAATTTTGAACTTGTATGTAGGTGACAGCATTATCTCCGTAGGAATCACGTGAGGACCTGAAATAAAGTTTATTCATTTATATATATATTTTTTTATACAACATAGAAAGGCGAACACGCAAGTGGGCCACCTGATGGTAAGTGATCACCACGGCCTATAGACACCTGCAACAACAAAGAGAGTGCAGATGCGTTGCCAACCCAGAGGGCTAAGTTGGAATACCTCTTATGCCAGTAATTACACCGGCTGTCTTGCTCTCCACGCCGGAACACAACAGTGCAAGCACTGCTGCTTAGCGGCAGGATTAGCGAGCAAAATGGTGGTAGCGATCCGGACAGACCTTGCACAAGGTCCTACCACCCGCAAATTAATCACGTTTTTAACATTTACAGAGTAAAGGTAACGAAAACCCACATTAGTCATATTATTAGGTGTCAATGGCATTTAAGATTGGCTAGTATTACTGCCTATGACATGATTTCTAAGAAATTTGTCCATGCCTGGGGTTGGCTTTTACGATCTGTGCAATAAGTGAAGCAGCTGGTACATTCTATTATTTTATTATATTTATTGTTTGTTACTAGACGAGAATGGAAGTTAATTAAAGTATCGTTCATAAAACTCAAATTACAATGAATGTTTACTGAGAGACTGATGAACTACTTACTTACATCAATTTCTATATTGTAAAGTATGAACGTATCAACAAATATTTAATTAATTAGAAGATTAGGAGCTAGTCCTTGATTGTAGTTCTATCATAGTTGTAAGAATTAATTTAACAGCTTACCTCTCCATGAAATCTGCCATTATGGCCAACTGCGAGAAAATGTTTCTTGGTTTTATTTTCCAATACAAATTATTCACTTTTACTTTTTATTTACTATCTAAATAACGACAACTAATAAATTCCGTTCGAACTTTATTTATATTTTGAGTACAAGAGTACAAGTGTCAAAATACAACGTTCGAAAATTTCAACTCTTTCGTCCCAATGATTATTATATTAACATATTTAATTATTTTCTTACTGTATATATATTTTTCGTATAATTTCATAAATAAATATACAAATTACACAGATTTCTGTAATATTCAAGCCGTTTCCTGTATTTCTAACTTATTTAAAATGATTCTTAGTAATTGACTTCGCTCAGTGAGGTATCCGAACGTACCTATCCAGTAGATTCGTAGCTTTATTTAACTATCGCATAACTATCGTAGCGTGTACTCGATACGTTAACGTGAGTCAGATTTAGAGATTCGTGCTACCGACAGCTTGCGTTAAAGTAAAGTAAACGTAATCGAATAGTAAAGGCGATACGAAAACGTAACGCATGACTCCAATATTCGTGCTCGGGCTACTGGGCTAGTTAGAAGTTAGAACGAGACGCACTGAGTTACGTAGCGAGTTGCGTGCTTCGTGCTAGGTGTATAGCTATCTCTCTTTCCCACAAGCACACCTTAAAAGTGTAATATTTAATACATATAATAACGTAATAATTAAATAATTAAATATTGTACATTTTTCAAATCTGTTAAGCAAAAAACACTAATTTTTTTAAATTAATTTGGTGCTATCGAAATATTTCTTATTTTATTTTATTTTTATTATGTAATACTAGCGGGCGCCCGCGACTTTATTCGCGTGGGATTATTAGCCTATGTCCGTCAGGGATAGTGCAGCTCTCTATTCTATTAGTGACAGAATTTCTGGAATCGGTTCAGTGGTTCCAGAGATTACCCCTACATACAAACAAACTAACAAACAAACAAAGTTTACCTCTTTATTATATTAGTGTAGATAGTGTATAGGTATTAGTATAATATTATAATTATACTTTGTGGTGTAGGTAATGATGTTGACATGATAATTAATCGTAATTGTTTCAGCTAGAATTATTTTTAAATTTTGATTTTATATCTCAGTTACTTCAATAATTTATAACTAATTTAAATTAACTAACTAAACTAACTATAATGAATATGGTTACTGACGCTAATTTTTTTTAAACATAATTAACTTAATTGTAATTGCTATGCCCTACTAGGGTATCATGTACAGTCAAGGAATTAAATTTCCAACCCACCTAAGGTTCAATAGCATATAGCAAACTGTCACCATAAGAGCTATAGAGCAAGACGTTAGTTTGACATATCGACCTTAATGCATTGCGAATGTCAGACGACATTTCAACGAAATGGGTAGGGAATTAAGTTCCTTGACTGTACCTACTGACACTGTTTTTATATAACCTGTATTAAATGAACATGTTTTGCAATGAATAAATGAAATGAAATAAATAAATGAAATAAGGACACATAAATCTGTTAATTAAGAATGGACCCCCAAATAATATTTAGGTTAAGTGTGACATGTAATTTTATTCTGTTATTACCAATAAACATTTCAATGTCAAACAAGCCCGGCCGTCTCCGCCGCGCAACTGCTCCGCCACCAGGGTCCTCAGGAGCGGAGAGGTGTTTCTCTCCGTGCGGTGCCTCGCCGGCTACGACGGCGGCCTGAGTCAGCGGTTCACGCTTGACGCTTTAGGGGACAACGGGAGGGTGCTGGCCAATACTACAGCCTCACATTTTGGTAAGTAGGCTGTTCTTCTCGAGCGTTTGAACCGCTGCCCCTCTGTTACGATACTGGCTCCATGGAAGACGAAAAACGGAACATTCTGATTTGAGATGTTGATTCGTTGCAGATCTCTCATCTCTCATCAAAATAATTGATCGATTCAGGCGTTACATTGCGGAGGTCCACACGAAACAACATATATCACACAGACTCAACTACACACCACCACCACTTAACACTAAAACTACACGATCGACGCGAAACTATACGAGGCATCATCAAGAAAAGTACGCCATTCGTTCAAGTAGCGAACGCTCGTACCGTTCCTTTGATCTTGATGATGCCTCGTATAGAGGCGAAACGCGCGTCGATGGTGTAGTTTTAGTGTTTAGTGGTGGTGGTGTGTAGTTGAGTCTGTGTGATATATGTTGTTTCGTGTGGAAGCGGAGGAGGGTGGGTTTTTGCATGAACATATATATGTCGTACAGACGCAGCTATTTTGCACGAGCCCGGCACTGTTTTCGCGGAGTAGCAAGGTAATTTCGCACGCTTAGAATTAAAGTGACTCATTTCTGAATAATACACGTCCCAAAATATCACCTTAATTAAAAGACATAAGGTTTAATTTTGGGTAATATCATTTTCAGAATTGAGTCGCTTTAATTCTAAGGGTGCGATTTGTTCCAATTTGTCTCTCATCAAAAGTCGATTAATGTACACTACGAGTATTTTGTGAATAAATCCGTGACAAAGTGGTAGCGGTTGAAACGCTCGAGAAGAACAACCCAAGTATCTATTTGTCAAAGTCAAAGTCAAAATATCTTAATTCAGATTAGGCTTACAGCACTTATGGATGTCATAAAATTTACCACCGGTTCGGAAAAACCTCTGATGAGAAAATACTGGCAAGAAATTCAACGAGGTAAAAATTTTATGTGTTTGTGTGTGTACGTAACTGTGCGTATATAACCCGAAGAACCATAACCGTTGGGGTAGACGAGTTCTTGAGTGGAGACCACGGATCGGCAAACGTAGCGTGGGACGTCCTCAGACTCGGTGGAGCGATGATCTTCGCAAGGCGGCTGGCAAGAGCTGGATGAGAGTGGCCTAGGATCGTGCTCAGTGGCGTGCCATGGGAGAGGCCTATGTCCAGCAGTGGACGAATATAGGCTGATGATGATGATGATGATGTAACTGTGCGTAGCGTAGTGCTATAGCGCTGTTTCGTGTACGGAACAGAAAAATTGTTACACTGCAGTACGGTCCATGGTCGCAGCTCATGCGCGCAAGCTTAAGAAGTGACGCTTTTATCGCATTAAACCAAATATGTGAAAATTCTTCTACAACACAGCATTCCCGGGTTCACATCACAGGACAGCCGCTGTCCTTTGAACCAAATGCCGTGTTGAGCTACGGCTATGTATCGTAACTCAGTGTGACAATGTATCTGTTCCGTGCAGCGTGCCTATTCTGTACATAGACTTTTTTATTAAATAGGAAAGCAAACGAGCAAGTGTGTCACCTGATGATAAGTGATCACCATAGCCCATAGACAGCACCAAGGAGTTAGCAGTGCTAAGATGGTATAACTCTTGTGCCAGTAATTTCACCGGCTGTCTTGCTCTCCACGCCGAAACACAATAGTGCATGCGCTACTGCTTAGCGGCTGGATGAGCCAGCATGACGCGCGACGATGGTAGCAATCCGGACGGATGTTGCACAAATTCCTACCATGCGCCCCAATATGCCCAACATGCTTGGGGTGGCGCAAGTCTTTAACTCTACCATCTATTCTAGCTTATTTTTATTGACATTTGACTATCTGAATCCTAGTAATCTGATTTCATTGTTATACCTGTACATAATATGTTTATTTATTTTTTTATGAAATAGGAAGGCAAACAAGCAAGTGAGTCATCTGATGGTAAGTGATCACCGCCGCCTATAGACACCCGCAACACCAAAGGGATTGCAGATACGTTGCCAACCCAGAGGGCTAAGATGGAATACCTCTTGTGCCAGTAATTACACCGGCTGTCTTACTCTCCACGCCGGAACACAACAGTGCAAGCACAGTGCTTAGCGGCAGGATTAGCGAGCAAGATGGTGGTTGCGATCCGGACGGACCTTGCACAAGGTCCTACCACCCGCAAATTAATGTGTTTGTTTGTTATTATTTTAATCGCGATTTACCTACCATGTAAGTGTTTTGGTTTTGTACTGTAAACTTATGTGGGGATTATTCAATAAATATAAATATAAATATAAATCAATATTTGTATTGTAGAATGGAAACGAAATCCAGTCTTCATAGGAATTCCCAGCTCCTTATTGACCTTCATTCCTCCCAGACCTGGTGGTATGGCTGAACGTGAGCTGGTCAGAGCTGGAGACCCTCACCGAGGACGAGGTGCTGGGAGTCGTCGCGAGGAACAGCAAGGGGGCTTCGGAGCCAGCCTTGCTGAGAGAGCTGGTGTTCCGAGATGCTGCTAAAAGAACTGGTGGGTTTTTTGACAGGGGTATCGAGATTATTTGGGATATATATCACTCACGTATTTTTATGTCGAGAAATGCCCGACATGTTTCGGACCAGTCCGTGGTCCTTAACACCGTCGTGGTGCTATTTTGGGTGTTCAGAAAACTGTTAGGATGTTCCACGGTAGTGAAGTGTAGTTGTTCATGAATTTTTTGTTACGATGCATTGCGAATGTCAGACGACATTTCAACGAAATGGGTAAGAAATTAAATTCCTTGACTGTACAAACATTCATATAAGCTCGCTTTGTATTGTATTTGTATAATTGTAGATTGTTGCTAGCAGACCCATTCGAAGCGATTAGGATGGTCAAAAATACCTAGACATGCTCGTTGAAATAGAATCTAGCTCAGCTAATTTTAATCACAGCCGCTCGTAAATATGGCGACTGTACAGGGTTTAATTTCCTCAAATTTTCCTGAAAACCGACTAAAAGCAGTCACAACAAGGTTGTACAGTCAAGGAATTTAATTCCCTACCCATTTCGTTGAAATGTCGTCTGACTTTCGCAATGCATTAAGGTCGATATGCCAAACTAACGTCTTGCTCTATAGCTCTTATGGTGACAGTTTGCTATATGCTATTGAACCTTAGGTGGGTTGGAAAGTTAATTCCTTGACTGTACAATCAACCAATTTGGTTAATAAGCCACTGTAGAACGTTGTCGCATGTGCCATCGCCAGGATATTATGACATTAATTGAGAAATCATTATGAAATTCACTGTGAGAAGGTTCTACAGTGGCCAATGAATCAAATTGAGTGACTGTAAAACTATTCACAGTCATATTTTGTTTAAAGATGTGACTATCTTTCATGTTTACCGAAGCTGGTCAAAAATGTTATCTAACTTGCTCACATGGATAGATGTTAATTTAACTGTTTGTTCTATAAGAAGAGAACACAACTCGCATCGTGACACGCTTTCCCGCTGCCGCGGCGCTGGCTGCTCTGGCTGCGATCCTCACAGCAGCTGGAGCTATCATCGTTCTAATAATACGCAGGTGAGTCGTCCAAGTGGACATCCTTGGACCTCACTTTCACCTTACTTTCACCTCACCTTCACCTCACCTTCACCTCACCTTCACCTTACCTTCTTCTCACCTTCACCTTACCTTCTTCTCACCTTCACCTTACCTTCTTCTCACCTTCACCTTACCTTCTTCTCACCTTCACCTTACCTTCTTCTCACCTTCACCTTACTTTCACCTTATCTTCATCTTACCTTCGCCTTACTTTAACCTTCTTCTCACCTTCACCTTACTTTCACCTTATCTTCACTTTATCGTCACCTTACCTTCACCTTACCTTCACTTTACCTTCACCTCACCTTCACCTCATCTTCTCCTCACCTTCACATCAACTTCACCTCACCTTCACCTCACCTTCACCTCAACTTCACCTCAACTTCACCTCACCTTCACCTTACCTTCACCTTACCTTCACCTTACCTTCACCTCACCTTCACCTCACCTTCACCTTACCTTCACCTTACTTTCGCCTTACTTTCACCTTACCTTAACTTAACCTTACCTGTCGGGGAAAACGGGATTAAAAATACATCCTTGCAATTGAATGGACAGGCGCAGTGAGAACTCGTCAAGCAGTAAGCGTCCATCACAGTCCGTGGTGCAGGTGGACGCGCAGGGCAGGAGGTACCTCATCGCGTACCCGCCAGCCGACAAGCTGGAGACCAAACCGGATATCCTCAACCCAAAGCCAGGTAAACCCTCATCACGAGCTTAGTTTTCCACTGATCCAGATCTCGTAGCACGTTTATCGCGCACTACGGTTCTATCATTTACGCACACGCTCACCTACTTAAGTCACAGAATAAATAATAGTACTTACGTACAGAAAATTCTCTTTTACGACCGCGATTAAACGAATTACAACTTTATTCACACGCCCAAAAAGTTCGTATTACTTCATACACCATGCGCCAGGCGGCGCGCCCGCATTCCCCCCGCTACTTCCGGCGACACGCTAGGGTTGCGCGGCATTCGTTTTCAATTACACTGACACGGCGGGGGCGAGCGAGCGAGCGCACGGCAAGCCGACAGCCTACTGCGATTTGCCTATGCCATGGGCAAGGCGGTCGAGCGTACCTACAGTGCGGAGTGGAACCTCCCTGGTTAAGTTCTGGCTACTGAGCGTCTAGTGTAAGTTTTTGTCATTCATAACTTAGAATAAACGCAACGAACGCGTTAAAGTTAACTTCTCAAATACTATTAGGGTTGCCACCCGTACCTACTCTAAAATAGAGTATTGTCCTTTTTTTCATGTAGGCGTACTTTATAATCTAAACTGATTGTTAATGGCTCGTTACGGACAAAATAATGGAAAAAATTAATAAATACTCTTTTTTCATGATGTGTACTCTTTTTTTTGTTCTACAAAAATGAAAAATACTTTATTCGCCCTAAAAAAAGGTGGCAACCCTAATTACTATGGGAGCAAGGACAGCGCCCTCTTTCGGCGCGTACCTATTTGCAACAAAATATTTCCATACAATTTAGAAGTTAACGCTAACGCGTTCGAAACGTTTTTCGACATCTGGGGGCACGGCAGTGTCCCCGCCAAGTCGAGCTTTTTTGATTAGAGTGAATATAACAAAAGCAATCTAAACAATCTCATTTACTATAATATGTATTGCTTGTGAGTTACATTGTGTTTTCATGCGATGGCCAAGTCAATCTATTATATTTAAACATTTTTATATTAATGTGGTCACTACAAGATGTAGTTAGATTAACTAATTACGTAATAACTTAACACAGAACAGTCCCTTAAGTAGGGACTGAATAAGCCAACCTACTTGGTATTACATGGATCTCACAACTTTTTACGGTAGAAGAATTGATTTGCGAGACTTGGTTTTTTTTACAAGTTTTGTTTTTGATGGCTAAAACTTACACTAAAGGCTCTGGTCAGGTCATCCAAAGCGTACCGCTTATAAACCAGTTGCAAACCATATATGTACAAACACAGTATCAATGAAAATGAAAAGGTTTATCTTACATTGAAAGATCACTTTGATTACAAAGCGTGTAAAAGCCTACATCAGTTTCTAACCCTTTTCTGGCCTTATTTTAGACATATAAAATCACTAAGTTAGGCCAAAGTGAGAGCTTGAGTACTTGATACTTGGGCTAAGCCCCTCATATTGGGAGTGATGAATGCCTCACAGTAATGTTTAAGTTTACGCTTACTTGCCTTCCAAGGGCGGTGTTTCAGAAAATTACTTTCTATATATAGAAACACATTACTCGATATCTCCGTGTACTTGGCAGTCTTGGCATTGGTTTCGGATTCCTGAATAACTTGTATTTGGTTAAAAACAGTTGCCGATATTCTTAGTGTCCCATTTGTCGTTACCTGAGCGACATGTATTAAAATTATTAAAACGAGCAAGTGGGTCACCACTGCTTGACACCCGCAACACCAAGGAGTCAGCAGATGCGTTGCCAACCCAGAGGGCGGAATACCTCATCTACAATAATTTCACGCGCTCTCTTGGTCTCCACGCCGGAACACAATTAGTGCAAGCACTGCTGCTTAGCACCTAGAATAGTGGGCTAGATGGTGGTAGCTTTCCGGGAGTACCTATCGTAGAAATATAAATAAATAGATCGTAAAAGAAAACGAAAAAATCAGGTTTTCTTGTTTTAACCAATTCTATCAATTTTGGATGTAAAAAAATGATATTAGAATGTCAATGTCATATTGACGGAGATATTGTGTAACATACAAACTAAAAAACCCATTCACATTGGCAAACTTAATTGATTAAACCACATTCATGCTCACTTGTCTTCTGTAGTAAATGACATTGTAACTTAAAATTACAGTTTTTGTTACTATAATACTGCAAATTGTTCAAATGAAACATCCTAAAGCAACATATTACGAATCACCTCTTCTATTTACTGCCTCGATTTTTTTTTGCACAAGCAAGTGTGTCACCTGATCACTATCGCCTATAAATACCAAGGAGATTGCAGATGCGTTGCCAACCCAGAGGGATAAGATGGAATACATCTTGTGCCTGTAATTGCACCGGCTATCTTGCTTTCCACGCCGGAACACAACAGTGCAAGCGCTGCTGTGTAGCAGCAGGATTAGCGGTAGTATCGATCCGGATGGCCCTTGCACAAGGTCCTACCACTCGCTTATTTAGACGGTAAACAATATGCCTGCTTGGTTACTGAAAATACAGGCTTCTAGTTTAATCCACAACGAAGTTTTAGGGGGTCGAAAATGGCCTGAACTGCTTCGAGAAAATGATGGTACGGCCGTGTCGATTTTTTTTGCTCAACTTGGCAGGGGCACTGCCGTGCCCCCAGATTTTGATGCTGAAAGGATGTATGTGCTTTACATAGAGTCGTTTCTTGTGCCAGAGAGCGAGCCTCCGCGAGTAGTACTGGAGTCCAGCGACAGCAAGAGTTACACCATCAGGGAGAGTCAAGATGTCGCCTACGACCCGTCAGCGCCCGACGAACAAATGGTAAATCGTCGCCAATGTTTGCAGTACAAGGCGGTTAGCAATGGCGTCGCGGCTAGCTTATAATTCATACATATAGAAAATCGGCTCTAAAATTATGAGCCCGGTTAAACGTAGCCATGGATGTAGAAAGAACATTAGGAAAAGACAAGTGAAATCTCCTATTGCGCTCCAATATTTGGGCATATTTTTTTCCAATATTATCTAATTTAATTCGGCTCCTAGTGACGTCACTGTGCAGTCACAAACCATATACCCATAAAATAAACTATTCCAGCTAATTGCAAACAAAAATATAAGTCGAATTAATTCCCAAACCCAGGTGTTTCATAAAATTAAAACGATCAGAACCCGTGCAGAAACAAAACACATCCATTTACCCGTTCTACCTCAAGAGCCATTATTGCATTAATAATTTAAATTTATTCCCGTTTCAGATGCCGCCGAGATAGCAAAAGGAACAATTCCTGTAAATATAAAGTACCTTTGTAAATTCCAAATTGCCAACAATTGTTATTTAACAGCTCTTTGGCACGATACCGGAGTTATGACGATGTATCCCACCTGTACAGTATGTAACTCGGTATACCTTAGGCTTTAGGCGCACATTACATGGTCCCCAATTCTGGTGCTCATCGAGATAAATCTCGCATTTAAGATGTGTCAAAAAATGACAGATTTTGAAGGGATCTGACAGCTCTTTTTGACATATGTCGAGTGTGACTTCTCGCGAGAATTGCCCCGATGGTAGGCTTAAAAACGGTACCAAAAATACCGGTTTAGTACCGGTAAATACCGGTACTTGACTTGTCATTGTTTGAATACAAGAACCGGTTCTCCTTTATACAAAAACTAATACTTATTTAATACCGGTACTCGATAAATGTAATCGCTTGTATTTGTACCCGTGGAGGAAACCGGTACTAATATGTATAAATCGGTACCATACCAAGGTCAAAGAAACCTGTTATCTATATCAGTTATCAATATTTTAGCTACTGAAGCTCCCGAAAAAACCACAGTTTTGCTACTTTTGCATGACCCGTAAATTCTAGGCTACAACAGGCCGATTTTGACCTGCAGGCCATAGTTTATGTACTTCTGACCTAGAGCCATGGTATACCTAGTACAGGGAAAACATGGAGTTGTTCTGTTATTTCCTAAAAACTTGCTAACACATAAATTAACTCGAATGAATTGCACTGTGCAATATTATCGTGCCAAAAATGCTGATCCAGACCGACCAGTCCTTAAAATTCTGTGTGAAATCTTTTATTAATTGATTTATATCAATTGAAATGATGGCTTGTCCGTATAGTAAATAAAGTAGCTTTCGCTGTGATTTTGCGAATTTTTTTTATTAGCCTGCAGTCCACTGCTGGGCAAAGGCCTTCCTCTCTTTCTTCCTTCTTTGTCAAAGGCTTTAACTGACGAATCATCTCGAAAAGCATTAAGACAAATGTTGGAAAATTTTAAAGAAACCGGTTTTTGTTAATATCTGTGCCAAGTTTAATTTCATAAATTATTGTAATGTTTCGTTAAGGTAAATTTTCGTGTTATTAAGAAAAAAGCCTGAAAACCCGTTTTTTAACGAAACGACGTTAATAACTCTTGTTAACGGTGTTAATATCTCTTGTTTATTTCTAAGTTTTATTCGTCAAATGCACATTGCAAGTGCACTGCACACCATTACGTTTAAAATGTGTTTTTTTCTCGTTTTTAGCAGCTAATACCAGGTGATAAAACGCAGCGATTTGGCGTACGACGTCATCTTTTAGTTTCAACCTATCAGAGACAGCGACATGAGCGACATAATTCGCTTCATTGGTCGATAAATTGGTGCGTTTTATCGCTTGTCATTACGTATTGTGAAATTGTAAATCCACCTTAAGAGAAGTGTGAACCCAGCGATCTCCATACAAACGGCGATAACGTTTTCCACCCTCTAAACCTTAACCCAAAGCCATGTTTGTATGTTTTAATTTTTTAAATATAAATATTTAAATAGTTTCAAAAATATTGACGATTTTTTCTTTTGTATGCAACTCCTAAAATGCAAATATTGTCAAATCTATGAAGAATATTAATAAAATCAAAACATACAAACCTAGTTCTAAGGCATAATGCCAACATACCAAAAATCATTGCCATAGGTTAAGGTTTAGAGGGTGGAAAACGTTATCGCCGTTTGTATGTGGGGCGCTTTTTGGGGCTGGGTTCACACTCCTCTTAACAGGAAGACTACCAATATATTGTTAGGTTTTGCTCATACGCATCGGCTACACAAATATGTACTGTTCAGGTTGATTTTTAACTTTCGAGCGCTCCCTAAATTCGCCAGCCGCGCGTCGATTAGTACTGGCAAAAATATACGCTCGCGATTTCCATTGGTCAGCGGCTGACGCATATCGACTGCTCGAAAGTCAAAAATCAACGCGCAGCCTTATTTTTCACTTTTAAGCGCTCCTCATTGACCAGCTGCGGCCCAATCAAATGCGCGAGCGTATTTTTTTGTAATCGATTTTTTTTTATGTTTTCGACTTTCTTTTTGTATTTTTTTTAACGGTAATGTGGCGAAACTGGCAAACGCAAGGCACGGAATGCTGATGTTGCAGGCTCTAGTCCTACCATTACCCTAATTTTTCTTTGTGTTGTCATTCACTATATAGCATTTTAAATTTAATTTGAACGCGAGCGTATATTTTAACCAGCATTGATTGGCAGGCTGGGGAATGTGGAGCGCTCGAAAATCAAAAATTACCCACTGGCATGCCAATATCTGTCAAGGAAATCATGTTAGTAATTATTGAGAAAGGGTTCCATAGAGGGCTTTGAAAAACCTGGTCGGGCTGTTATAAAATACCTAAATCTTCCATATCATAGTTTTAGTAATTTCAACGAGCGGTCTTTTCGTTTCAGTAAACATAATAGTATTTTAATTAATAGATTCAGGCGTTACTTTGCGGAGGTCCATATCAACAAACTGGAACAAATTACCTTGCTACTCCGCGAAACCAAAATGTTGTGGTTTCGCGGAGTAGCAAGGTAATTTGTTCCAGTTTGTTAATAGTATTTTGTTAAGTAGGTAAATAAAATTTTTGTAATCGAAATTTTTTACTAACTACAAATGGCGTCATCTCTCGTCAGCTAACGGGCATTCATAAATGACCACGTTGAATGAGATAACTTGATTAAGTTTCTCATAGATGACACCGAGGGTAGTTTTCCGGATTAAAACTCAATAATGTAATGACCGTAAAGACGAAACACATTGAAAGATTCGCAGGGTATGATAGCGATAATGTGGCGAAACTGGCAAACGCAAGGCATGGATGCTGATGTTGCAGGTTCGAGTCCTGCCATTAACCTAATTTTTCTTTGTGTTGTCATTATATGTCTAGCTTTTTAAATTAAATTTTTAGGTAAATAAAATGGTTTGAATGTGAATCTTGTGTCTATGATGAACTGTTAAACAAAAAAGATCGCTGTCTTGAAATATGTACATAAATAGATATTGTTTAAGTCCGTCTTATTTGTCCTTATTATTTTTCTCTCTCTCGGATCTTTTAAATTTAAGAATATCGTTTAAAACAGAAATGTACTTAAAAGCTATAAGAAATTAGTTTTTTTACTCAAAAATTAAGATAGGCAAGTATATTAAGTCGGACGAATTCGGATGGACCCCACTATTAATATTAAAATTATATTTAATGAAAATAAACATAAAACTATAATGTTTAATGTAAATTATTGTAATTATAGAAATAAATGTTGACTCTTAAAGAAAAAACATAGTTTCATTACCCACTGCCATTTAACCATTTAACTTTAATTTTGTTTTAACCACTTTATCCACTCAAACTAATTGAACTTCAAAGAAATAAACCGACCAATCCAAACCACTTTGATCCGGTTCAATCCGGTATGTCCGTCTACCTTATTTGCTAACCTCTCTGTTTTATTCCATCGATGTTCCATAACATACGTAGGTCCGTTCCAATCATCCCCAAGTCCCAGAGGCCCACAATTCAATTCCGGGCAGGCACGTTAGAATGCCAACTACTGCCCGGTGGAATTATTTATTTGAACTCATGGACGGCTGAGATAAGTGAAAATGAGACGCGCCCGAAAAAATTGGGCGCCATTTTGAAAGTTACGTTGGCGTTAGTTTATTTACTTTGTATCGTTAACTTACTCCAACGGTTCGCTGTGATGGCTGACTTGACACAACAAACTACAATAGCGTCGAGAAGTATGTCAATTTCTAATGGGGCTGACATGTTCAATTCTGATCAAAGCCCCTAAATAAATAAAGTATGTAAGTACGTCGATTTGCTATGGACAAAAATTTAAGTGCGAGTCGCATCTATAGATTTTAAAGTCCATTCCTATGCCTACTTTCCAAAATTGAAATGAATGATATTGTCCAAGAACATTACTACATTTTTGAGAATTACCGGTAGTTTGTTCATCCTTTTATTATTTACTAGCTGACCCGGCGAACTTCGTACCGCCTAATAATTGGAGGCATATTTGCTCACCGTTTAGACCTACCCTGGACTACGACAAGCATTTTAAAACCAAAATCAGCTCAATCGGCCCAGCCGTTCTCGAGTTTTAATCAGACTAACGAACAACAATTCATTTTTATTTATATATATAATATAAATATATAATAATAGAAGATAGATAGATGTAGCTTACACTAGTGGCACGCTATGAAAAACGGTTTGACGTTTGTCAGCTCACAAAATTTCGTTTAAATTACGTTAATTATCAACTACGTCACAAATAGCATTATAAGTATACTTATTAGTATTATAAGTATAATAAAGGTGTCAATGTTTTCGGTTTATTGTCACATTTAAGAATCGCATTTTTCGATCATTTCCGTCTGCACATCAGTGGTCGCAACATGACCGTATGTTTAATTTATATGTACGTCTCTTTCTGATGACACTAGTAAGAGCAGAGGTACTTATACTCTAGAACCTTGTCGAAGTAACGTATGAAATGAGAGTTGCTGAAAGGAGAATGGGCAAATTGGCCCAAGTGCTGTATACAGTTGTGCTATATCTTCTTTGAAAGCTCTCTACAAGAGCTTAATTTTTTTATATGGCAGCAAAACCGAAATGTTTGCAGGGAAAAAGTTACAGCCCATTTTATACCTCACTTTGTACTAGCAGTTGTATGAAAAGTATGTGTAAAATCATGTTGGAGATATAGCCGAAAGATTTTAACCACGCATTACTGAGGCCACTAGGAGTAAAAAACGTAATGTGAGCATAGGTCTAATTAGCTGTTTTATTTTTCTCTTTTTTCGTACAAAAAAAATATTAATTACAATTCTTCAGGTAAACCACAGTCGAACAGTGCTTTAGGACGAGCTGGCAACGTACTACTTTAACTTTTGACACGTTAGGTCATAATGGTTATTTATTTTCGATCACGTTGATGACTTAAATGACAAAGGCTCATTTCAGTTTGACGTGACACATTTCGTTATGACTTTTTAGTCAAGAGAATGGCAACGTCGCATACATTAGGGTGTGTTTCACTTAAGTTTTATTAAAAAAATATTTTTTTTAATTTTTGCGTCCCACGCCGCCCCTGCAGACACCTGGTCTTCGAAACATAGCCTATGATGATCCTTACACCGAGTACTATACGTCCATACTACTCACTATTGTATACAAGGGTTGGGACAGCGCCCATACAAAAATGCCCATTCTCCTTTGTCACATTACTGACAGCGACGAGGTACTAAAATGTTGAGCTACTTTTGAAGCAAACTGTACCTGACATATATTATGTTTTGATAAGGCATTATCCAATTCGCCAGCTATCATCTGCAAAATGGAAGTCCATTACTTATTTTATTTCAGAATGAATTAATGTTCAAACTTAATTATTAACTTGAGCGCTCACCTTTAAATGTCAGTCATAATAAATAAGTAATTACTTAATCAGTTAATCCCATTAATTCAAGACCTAAATGATTAACTACTTATCCATTGACTGGGACCAATTATGTGACCAAAAGCAGACTAAGGATCCGGATACTATTCCATTCGTATTCGTATGCCATTTGTTCAAGTAGTGAACTACTATTTGGTCCAGAAGATGCCTCGTATAGAGGCGAAACTCGCGTCGATCGTGTTGTTTTATTGTTTGGTGGTGGTGGTGTATAGTTGAGTCTGTGTGATATGTTATTTCGTGTGGAACGGAGGAGGGAGGTTTTTGCATGAAAAATAAATATGTTGCACAGACGCAGCTCCCTTACACGTGCATGGCACTGGTTTCACGGAGTAGCAAGGTAACTTGTTCCAGTTTGTTTAGGAAGCATTAAAAAAATATTGATCATAATAGTATTTTATGCAACTGCTATATAATGAGAGGCCTTAAAACACGAGTGTGGTTTTATGAAACGAGCGTCAGCGAGTTTCATAATAGGATCACACGAGTGTTTTAAGGCCTAATTATATACAGTTGCATACATTACTTTATCTACACACATATCATAACTGCAAAAAACCGTAACAGCAAAAAACCAACAAACGTATGATAACTAATGGCGGCCATGTATATTAAAAAGGTACTCTGTGATTCGATCTATCCGTCAAGACGAACGTTTTTTTTAAACCATCGACGAACGAATGAAGTCTCTATTTTCATGTCACTTGAGATCAAATGTCGTGCGTTTAAATTAATAAACATACTGAGTTGACGTTTCGTATCGATAACTGTTTTAATATCTGTGCATACTAGAATAGAGACCAACTTGAATTTTGACAGCTGTTCCAAATTTAAATTCATAACGTCACGAGCCGTCACGAGATATCGGTAATGTGATGACCAATAAAGAACAGATTTACCTACTACCACAGACAAGAAAATTCTTATAATAACATTGGTTGTAATAATGCTGGTCATTGCCTACGGTTTCTGAACGCATTATAGAGCATTTATGATATATGTGTAGATAAAATAACATTATGGAAACGGAATTCTTATTGCACACGTAAAACAATTTACTATGGGAGTTATATAAGTACAACGCACCCTTTGCAGCTAAAAATCTGCATTAGGGCCTGCGCTAAGTCGCGCCTACTGAAAAATAGTATGAGAGCGTCCGCTAACTCGCGCGGATGCTTATACTATTGTTCGATAGGCGTGCACCCGCTTCATGCGCCCCGCGACTTAGCCAGCCCAGACCAGTTTTACCCTGAGGGTCGAGCGGTTGGAATCCCGCCAGAACGTCAACTTTACGTCCTTTGTGGTGCGGGTACCGACCGATCATCTGTCGACCTTCATGAAACAAGAATTCTGGCCGAAGGGAGTCGCTTTCCGTCGTCGTCGTCGGGCGGTTGTTGGGCACCCTGAAAGTAGGTCACACGTCGCCGCAGTAACGTGCTAATTTTAATGTTTTTAAATTATGTATGTTAGGCTTTAAGGTATTTTTTCTATCGGCCTATGCAGCCTGAAATAAATGGTTCTATTTATTTATTTATTTAGCGGAGACCCTTTATGCTATTTACTTAGACGAAATCGTTGTGCTATTTTTTTTATCCTTAATTTATGAGTTTTGATCAAAACTAAACATGTCAGCCTCATAGTGGTTTAGAAGGAGAAGGCGACCGGACATACACTATAAGAATTTAGGACAGATAGGAACAGATCGCGACTTCAATTTGTACTATGTAGAGGTAAATACATATAGCCTGCGCTAGGAAGGTGTCGATTTCCATGGGCGTACCCGGGGGGGGGGGGGGGCAGTTGCCCCCCCTTCTGGAAATCTCGCAGGATATGTATGAACTCGCCTAATTACTAATCAAAGTGTAAACGGGGCCATGTGCTCTAACTTTTAAATAAACCGCGTAGACACTGGCAAAATGCACGGTGCAATTGCCAAAAAACCGTGCGCGACGATGGCGGACGAAGATTACCGAATCTAGCATCTGACTTGCCCCCCCCTAGGCCAGAAGCTGGGTACGCCCATGTCGATTTCTATACGAAATCGTATCTATACTGTGGGTATTATGTAATATGTAAATTTTGCAGTCAGAATAGTCATAGTTACCTCTTTTCTAGTTTCTAGTAAAGTAGGCTAAAGAACGGCATAACTCGCCGGCAAAACTATTAAAGCAAGACTTATGCGACCCGGGAACTGCTAAGTGGCTTCAGATAATCTATTTACGACGGAATTCTAAGGCGCTGAATAAAACTTTTGATGAATTGCCTCGCTTGAGGCGACAGGCGTTAACGATCTCGAACTACCAGTTTATTATGTGAAAGTGTTTGGAAGAAATTTTAAGAATATATGCTTTTCGACTTTGCGAAAAGACTCCAAAGAATAAAGGCCTCACTGTTGCGTTGCGAGCATGACAGTCCTATCCTAACAGCCTCCTACTAATAATTAGTGCTAATCCTGCGGGCGCACTGGCACTAATTTTAGATGCACTGGAACTTCGTTCACATGGAGTTTAGGTTTTTTTTTAATAATAGAAAGGCAAACGAACAAGTTAGTCACTTGATGGTAAGTGATCACCACGTTCTATAGACACTCGCAACATCAAGACGATTACAAATGTGGTCTAAGATGGAGTCTTGTGCCAGTAATTTCACCGGTTGTCTTGCTCTCCACGCCGTAACACATTAGTGCAAGTCCTGCTGCTTAGCGGCCGGATGGTGGTAGCGATCCGGGCGGACCTTGCATAAGGTCCTACCAGGGATGGAAGGCGTGATGATTATAATGTTAAGTATTTAATGAAATGAAATGAAATGAAATTATTTATTTTCAGGCAACAAGGGTCCATAGATAAATACCTTACAAACTAACATACATAAAAACATATTGACTAAAATATGTTTTTATGTATTAATTTCAGACTTTTACTACTAACATAGCCTGTAACTTTTCACCTTGTAAAATGCTAATATTTATCTAAAAATATTTTTTTTTACATTTATAAGTAGTAGGAAATAGAATTAGTAAGATACATTTACAATTATATGTGTAAATATGTTTATGTGTATGTATTTTATATGTATGTGTAAATATTATTTTATCTACACATATATCATAAATGCTCTATAATGCGTTCAGAAACCGTAGGCAATGACCAGCATTATAACAACCAATATTATTATGACAATTTTTCTAATTTGTTTCTATATTTGTTCAAATTCATTTTTTATTACATTATTTTAATGTGTACAGTCTATAGATATTTAATAGGTACCTAGCAGCTAGTAGCAATGCAGGTTATTGCCTTATGGCTTCTGAACCCATCATAGAGTACTTATGATATGTGTGTAGATAAAGTAATGTATGCAACTGTACATAATTAGGTCTTAAAACACTCGTGTGATCCTATTATGAAACTCGCTAACGCTCGTTTCATAAAACCACACTCGTGTTTTAAGGCCCCTCATTATGCAACAGTTGCATAATAGTATTTTATGCAACTGCTATATAATGAGAGGCCTTAAAACACGAGTGTGGTTTTATGAAACGAGCGTCAGCGAGTTTCATAATAGGATCACACGAGTGTTTTAAGGCCTAATTATATACAGTTGCATACATTACTTTATCTACACACATATCATAACTGCAAAAAACCGTAACAGCAAAAAACCAACAAACGTATGACAACTAATGGCGGCCATGTATATTAAAAAGGTACTCTGTGATTCGATCTATCCGTCAAGACGAATGTTTTTTTTAAACCATAGACGAACGACTGAAGTCGCTATTTTCATGTCACTCGAGATCAAATGTCGTGCGTTTAAATTAAAAAAACATACTGAGTTG
The DNA here is from genome assembly GCA_963691745.1 of Ditula angustiorana. NCBI lineage: Eukaryota > Metazoa > Arthropoda > Insecta > Lepidoptera > Tortricidae > Ditula > Ditula angustiorana. Next base: position 2,063,881 of record OY829490.1, read on the forward strand.
ACGTTTCGTATCGATAACTGTTTTAATATCTGTGGATACTAGAATAGAGACCAACTTTAATTTTGACAGCTGTTCCAAATTTAAATTCATAACGTCACGAGCCGTCACGAGATATCGGTAATGTGATGACCAATAAAGAACAGATTTACCTACTACCACAGACAAGAAAATTCTTATAATAACATTGGTTGTAATAATGCTGGTCATTTCCTAGGGTTTTTGAACGCGTTATTTAGCCTTTATGATATGTGTGTAGATAAAATACTATTATTTATCTGTGTATGTTTATGATAGTATACGTTTGTTTTTCTAGATTTCTTTGTTGCCATGTTATCGCACCACCTGCTCTTATCTGTTCTTTTCTACGTCTCTTTTTCTAACGGTTGTCTGAAGAGATCGCTTTTAGCGATAAAACCGCCTATTGTGTGCCTTTTGTTATGTCTATATTGTACCTTTTTGTGTTTTGTGTTGTTCAATAAAAAGATATTGTATTGTATTGTATTGTATATTAGTAGAGTAGTAGGATTTCGAAAACAACCGTGGAAAGTTGCCGTAACACATCTACATTAGCTCACCTAGCTCGTAAATACTAAATAGCTACAGGGTGATTTATTCCCGCAGCGTCGCTACCAATTATTCGATTCGAGATAAATCGTCGGCTCACTCTGTCACTCGCGACTGTAATGTGAGCTTTAATGTGGTACCGGATACGAAGCACAGAGGTAATTTGCTATATTGAAAAATATTTGCACTGACCTGGAGTGTTGCTCTGATTAACTTGGCCCGTGATTACATTCATTGTATTACGAATTGCACAAAAGGCATGGCATTGGAAAAATCTTCCTAAAAAACGTTTTTTTCCTATGAAATAGTAAGGCAAACAAGCAAGTGGGTCACCTGATGGTAAGTGATCACCACCGCCTATAGACACCCGCAACACCAAAGAGATTGAAGATGAGTTGTCAATCCAGAGGGCTAAGATGGAACAACACTTGTGCCAGTAATTACACCGGCTGTCTTGCTCTTCACGCTGGAACACAACAGCACTGTTGTGTTCTCGCTAATCCTGCCGCTAAGCAGTAGTGCTTGCACAGCACTACTGCTTAGCGGCAGGATTAGCGAGCAAGATGGTGGTAGCGATCCGGACGGACCTTGCACAAGGTCCTACCACCCGCAAACTACAATATTGCGATATTACAAAACTGTGCAGGAACGACTGCCATCTGACTTCCGTAACCCCTGTTACAGGGAAACCAGACCGACATGATCAATGGTTACACATTTACATAAATGTCCATGTTCCCTCACGATGCTTTCCCTCAGTACGTTCGTTGGTAACTAAAGTAGGTACTAAGGTAATGTACAGTCGACCAAGTAATTGCTTGACCACTTTTGTACCTTATCGCTTATTAATACAGTCGAAAAGTGGTCAAGCAATTTCTTGGTTGACTATACATTATACCATTACCATCATATATACCACTCTTACCCGCATCGGTATCGGCTAAACTTACAAAGCGCTTACCTAGAATTTAGCTGTCTCCAGCAGGACTCGAACTTTCCGGCAAAAGTTCAAATTTGCGCTTACGTGACTGAAGCTCAAGTTTTTGCTATTGTGACAAGTTTTCAAATGCAAGTTTGGAGTTCAGGAAAAATATGGTAGCTGGCGCCAGTTAGGAGTTCGGGGATGGTTTTGAGTGAACCTTATGACTTACATTTGTAATTTTTTATTAAGTATGCACCTTCTTGTAGCTTTAATACTGTCAGTTTATTGTCTTTGGTAATCAGAGCTGGTTAATATAATGTATAGCATAATTTATAACGTCAAATTTCAACATAACTTTATTAGCAATTATAATTTTTAAGTAATAAAACTGCTAAAATTATAACGCATTTCACACATGCATTGCTCAATTTTATAACTTAAAACTCGAAAGTTACAGTCGATAATAAAAAGTTCACAAACACAAACAAACCATACATTATTATTTGTAACGCCAAACGCCTACTGTAGTACTTTAGCAAGCATTACACTAATATAATAAAGAGGTAAACTTTGTTTGTTTGTTTTTTTGTTAGTTTGTTTGTATGTAGGGGGTAATCTCTGGAACTACTGAACCGATTTCAAAAATTCTTTCACAGATAGAAAGCTACACTATTCCTGACGGACATAGGCTACTAATTTTACGTGAACGTAGTCGCGCGCGTCCGCTATAAATTATAACTTCGTAACGCAATTCCCATTTTAACGCGTTACCATTTTTCGAGTTTCTTGCCAATAGTTTCGTTATATTATAGCAATTAAAATAGCACGTTATAAAAATTTAGCACATAGCATTTAGCGTGCTATGTAAATATAGCCGTCATTCACACCTCTATTGGTAATACGTCGCTTAGCAACTATGCTATGCTTTTGCGGGTGGTAGGACCTTGTGCAAGGTCCGTCCGGATCGCTACCACCATCTTGTTCGCTAGGTCAATTGGTGTAAATTGTCCCGAGATATTTATTTTATTTTTTATTTATTTTTAATCCTGCCGCTAAGCAGCAGTGGTTGCACTGTTGTGTTCCGGCGTGGAGAGCAAGACAGCCGGTGTAATTACTGGCACAAGAGGTATTCCATCTTAGCCCTCTGGGTTGGCAACGCATCTGCACTCTATTTGTTGTTGCAGGTGTCTATAGGCGGTGGTGATCAGTTACCATCAGGTGACCCACTTGCTTGTTTGCCTTCCTATGTTGTTTAAAAAAAATGCTGTTTATAAAATGTTCACGACTGACACTGTCATTATAAATCCTTACTATTATATTTTGATCTCGTTAAATGTGTTTACTTTAGAGTTTATTGAAACTTAACAAGGACTGAACGCTTTAAGTACTTTTTATTTATTTGCTGCTCTCCACCGTTTTCCCATAAAATTAAATATCCTTAAAATAATTAATAGATTCAGGCGTTACTTTGCGGAGGTCCATATCAACAAACTGGAACAAATTATTTTGCTACTCCGCGAAACCAGTGCCGGCCTCGTGCAAAATAGCTTAAATATCCTTTTTTTTTCCAAGCCAACCTGTGTAACTCGCACGAATTTTCTTGATACGTGTTAATTTGTTTCGTTTGTGTCGTTCTAACCAGCCCAGTGGGAGTGAGACGCACTGAGATTCGTAGCGAGTTAACGCGTATCGAGAAGATTCTTGCTAAGTGGACTGTATTTATAACTTCTACGTAACTTAACGCGATAAAATTAGCCGGTGGTAGGACCCTGTGGAAGGTCCGTCCGGATCGCTACCACCATCTTGCTCGCTAATCCTGCCGCTAAGCAGCAGTGCTTGCACTGTTGTGTTCCGGCGTGGAAAGCAAGACAGCCGGTGTAATTACTGGCACAAGAGGTATTACATCGTAACCCTCTGGGTTGGCAACGCATCTGCAATCTCTTCGATGTTGCGGGTGTCTATAGACGGTGGTGTACACTTACCATCAGGTGATCCACTTGCTTGTTTGGCTTCCTATTTCATAAAAAAAAAGATATTTGCCTCGATGTTTCGATCATGTCACTACGTGTCACGACGTGTATCTTCTCTTGACCACGCCCCTTGTAACACACACGGTCATAACGTCGAGGTAAGTTATCAATTATTTTATCGCGTTAAGTTCCGTTGACGTTATAAAATATGGGTGAAAATTGCGAAAATTTAAAACAATCTAGTCATCCTGGTCAGCAATTTTCTCTTTCGATTTGTATAAACCCCATCGAAATTAATGCAGCTGAAAAACGGGTGACAATGTATTATGTTATGTTTAATTCATCATAACGTCACATTCACTTTTAATAATTATCATACATATAAAAATAATATATTAAGATAAGCTAAGCTAAGATGAAATACCTTACATTTATATCCTTACATTTATTTATAGTTAGGTATAAGAAGTTGCAGTACCACCCATTTTGATTTAGCACGGCAACACGACCCCCCCCCCCCCCCCCTGCGCACGTCGGGGGATAAATCACCGGCTGATAAGCCGACGCTATCGGCGCAAGAACGTAGGATCATTTGCTATTAATTAGGCCCTGTTTATATTCCACCACGTTTATCATAAACATTTCGTATATACTCGGATCGTACCGGTAAGTATGATATAATACCTTTTTAATCCAAAACCAATTTTGTACAGTCAAGGAAATTGAAACACGTACCACCGTAGAACCTAGTCAAAGAGACATACGCATGAGATTTGTATGACATAGCGTGGCGTTTAACGCGACGCGTCATTGCGATAGTTAAGTAATGTTGAATACCTACACCATTGCAATAGTTTCATGAATTTCAACAGTCGGGATCCATTACTGGGAAGATTTAAGTCAGTCTACATTTTTTATGAAACGATTGGTCACGCAAAAAACGTTACCCAACAAATCCGCGACTGCAAAAAAGGAGCTAGGTAAACAAGTACTAGATGAATGCTTAAACTGTTAAATCCCTACCCCTTGCCGAGCCATTTCGCTTTTATTACAAAAAAAAGGTGTCGGCCACACTTAAGCTAAACGGCCCCTCGGCTGCTCATAAAAGACAGTTTCCTTATAAACGCACTATCATAGGCCATAAATTGTAATCGGCCGGCTGCCGATTTATACGAGCCTAATACGCCGGAGGGATGGACGAAGGCCTTAATGCCTTAAGAGCCTTAAGACTGCGTCACAGTAAATGCGGATTTACACAACTCAGAACAAAATAAGGCCCAGTTGATCTTTCTCGGTAAAATTCAAACGTAAAAATAAATATGAAATTCTACTAATACATGTTTTGAAAGTGGGTTGTTTTTGATTATTTAATGTTTAAACAATTAATAAAACCCTATTTTAAATAAATGTTTTGTAACATACATTATCTACATCTACACTTCTACACTAATATAACAAAGACGTAAACTTTGTTTGTTAAGCCTTTATTGCAGGTCCTATAGAGATATAAGACCTGAAATAAAGGCTAAACAAACAAACTTCCCTTTAGATAGAGGGAAGTTTATTAGTTTCAGTAACTACAATTCTTCTTTCTTCTTTATTCTTTAATGGCGGCCACGAGGCTTGTGCCAATGTCAGTGAAAAATAAAACTGTACGGTTTGGGTCAAAAGACCCCCATCCCCCGTCGGGTTATTAGCCATCGGCCAATGATATCCCACCATAAAGGCAAGGAAATTATTGACCGATGCCCAGGGTGCACCGGCCCAAGCACTGCTCTTCCCCCCGGAGAAGACCATAAGGGAACCGCAGCACTTAGGCACACGAGGAGGAAACCCGACACGCACCCCCAGTAACTACAATCCATTCTCATATTTTATTGATTGACACAGCAGTCAGTCGTGACATCTAGGTAGCTTTTTCTATAATGTGGCAAAGACAATCTTAGGAAAAGCGCTCGTATAGGAGTGAAGAGGTTTTCTTCACATCTGTAAACTTTTTTTGTGCAACAAGATTAAATAAATAATAATATTGGAAAAGATGGCGCCCTCACAACGCATGCAGTGTGACAATACCTTTATTATCTATTGAGGAAAGTTTGTAAACACGTTTCAGGCAATCTAACGAATGGTTTAGACTGCGACAGTATTGATGCCTTTTACCGTACTGTATTTTTTTTGGCACATTACTTGCAGAACGGATGGCCGATGGGGCCATAGAGTTCTCGAGTGGCGACCGCGTACTGGAAGACGCAGCGTGGGCAGACCCGCCACAAGGTGGACCGATGACCTGGTGATCGTTGCGGGAACCCGCTGGATGCAAGCAGCACAAGACCGGTCGTTGTGGCGATCCTTGGGAGAGGCCTACGTCCAGCAGTGGACGTCTTTCGGCTGAAATGATGATGATGATGATGATTTTTTTTTTAGTTCACTATTTTGACCGTTCATGTGAGTACCAATGGGTCGGGCACTTGGTGAGTCAGGACGGCAGACTGAACCGACAAACTGTAACAAATTACCTTGCTACTCCGCGAAACCAGTGCCGTGCAAACTTTAGGAACAGTCTGACTACTGGAAGTGAGTCAAAAATTACTTTTTTTTTTGTATAAAATGGGAAGGCAAACGAACAAGTGGGTCAACTGATGGTAAGTGATCACCAGCGCCTATAGACACCCGCAACACCAAGGAAATTGCAGATGCGTTGCCAACCCAGAGGGCTAAGATAGAATACCTATTGTGCCCGTAATTGCGCCGGCCGTAAAAAAAGTAAAAGCAAATGTCACAATAACCAGAGATAATGCCTAGGTTTTCCCGTTGAGCTGCCCTGTTATCTCTGAGCACATCAGCGTCAGACTCGACGTCGAGGCATCGCCCTGTCTCGCTCACTTAAGCCAGCGCGCTAGAGAAAGACAGGGCGCTGCGCCAGCGCCGAGCTCGTCGCTGTTGCGATAAGAGAATCACTCTACTGATGTCAGGCCATTAGTTTACGTCATCCGATGTCGCAACCCGTAACATCTTATATCTTGTCTCTGAAATGGTCCAATAAGACAGCCCTGCGCTAATCGAGAGCTCGCGAAACCTTATTTTTTTTACAACAGTATTACAGCAATTAGTGATCTTAAACTTTGAAATTATTTTTGTTGATAATTATTTGGTAAAACGTTCGTTGACCAAATTGGCGACGTCCTAAAGACAAACAGAATTAGAAGTACCCGTAACCGCCGAGCATGTATGAAGAGAGGAATGTGTGTGGTGAAGCGAGGGAATTATGCCAGGACCAGAGCAAATGGCGTTCTGTTGTCTCTGCCTACCCCAAAGGGAAACAGGCGTGAGCTTATAATAATAATAATATATTTGGTAAAACCTCCAGAAAGGATAATCGTGGAACGACTCTACATTTAACATTATTATTATGATGATTTATTATGAGTTAAGTTATATAATAATGGTAAGTAATAAAGGCGTTAAAATTTGGCACCACACATGCAATTCGCGGTTTGCACAGGTCAGTCTTATCGGGCCACGCTCTCGGAGACGTCCGCACCTAAAGCCGACGTTCCGTGGATGTGACTTTCAAATGATTATTTTTATTTATTTGTATTGTTTTGGAGTTATAACATATTCAATATTGGAGTTATGAGCGTCCATTGGCGGCGGTAATTGTTTACCATCCGGCGACCTACATGCCTGTTTTCCAGCGACATGGTAATAAATAAAGAATTTAATGTTTTGGCGGGTAGTTCGACATGTTTTGTCTCAAATTAAACTACGGAACGAGCAGTCGGTTGCTGTCGCGCAATGTCAACTAGAGCTCCACAGAAAACCAGCGTTGCTGCACTCGTCTTGTGTAGCAACACGTGCTGAGTGGAGATCCCTTTTTTGGTGTCAAATTGTGTCACAATCGATAGTTAAGTTATAAATATTCAGTAAGTTTGTTTTTGTAAATGTGGTGGTACTTTATGAGACTAAATAAAAATATTTTCTTTCTTTCTTTCTTTCTTTCAGTCGTGTTTTAGTTGGTGCGCTTAAAGATTTCGGAGACTTGAAGCTCATTTGTTTTGGTTTGCAACCGCCGTTTGTAGAGAGCGCTGGGTTCACAATAGCCTTAAATAACATGTTATTAATAGTAGATTCTTCATTAAACGTATACCTGTGGGAGTGAATGTACTTGATGAATGATGATCGAACGAGAAGATGAAACATAGAGAATTGAGCGAATGGAAGAGTGGAGAAAGACGTACGACGTGAAAGGAGAAAGACGTGTGATATAATGTAAATTTAATTCGATTGTGTTTGCGGTGTTTTTTTATGTAAATATGCAGCAGTTTCGGCCATCAACTGGTTTTATTAAAGATCTACGCTACATACCTTTAAAGTTGCGAAGCCGCAAAACACTTGAAGTACTTAATTGTATCAAAATAATTCAACGCCCTCAACGTTTCAACTTAAAACAAACTTTAGCTTTGTGGGCGCGTTTATCGGCCTCAGGAGTAAAGAAACCTAAACTTAACTACTATAATGTACTGTAACTGAAACTAATATTTAACGGCACAACATTCAGAGCATCATATACACTACTATCGACCTGCTCCGGCGTCACACGGGGATGTAATGTACGTAAAAACCTTCTGTTAAAAAATCTCTAACAGTGAAAACAGTATCAAAATTCGTTGCGTGGTTTAGAAAGAGAAGGCGGCTGAATATACACTACTAGCTTTTGCCCGCGACTTCGTCCGCGTAGACTTGTTTAATTGAATCAAACAAACGTGCACCCAACATGCAATCTGCAATATTACCTGGACAAATTAATGAGAACCAGTTGCTTTGCTGCTCATGACGTCACGGCGGCGTATAACTCACTTATCGCTATCCCGTGGGAACTATGCATTTTTACAGGATAAAAAGTATCCTATGTGTTAATCCAGGTTATAAACTATGTGTGTGCTATTTCATCCAAATCCATTTACGTGAAAGAATAACAAACGTCAATCCATACTTACAAACCTTCGCGTTTATAATATTAGTAGGATAAGGATTTAAGGCAGATAGAAACGGTAGCGACTTTACTTATGTAGAAAATACAAAGATAAAGATAATTTAAAGTATTTAAACTAGAGATGTACCGACTAGTGGCCGACTAGTCGGTAAAGCCGACTATCCGGCCATATTTCTAGTCGGCGACTAGTCGGCGACTAGTCGGCAAAAAGCACCGACTAGTCGGCCATTATTTTTATTTTAAATACGACATAGGAACTCAAACGAGCCAGTCGGTGACCTAGCGGTCATATTACTATTTTTAAAACAGGGTGATTGAATTGAAATCATCGTCATGAACATGAATAAATTTCAATTAAATAGTACTTTCATCATCTGATCGAAGACTTTCGTCTTCAAACACTGCGGTATCTTCGACGAGAAGATGTTGCATTGCACGGCTTCCCGAGCGCTGCTTAACCGAGTCGAATTCGAAGACATACCAAAGACATTCCGGACGTTAGCATGTACGAGATTAGTATGGCTCTCATACAACTTAAAAATGACAAATTCCAGATGACGTCAAATTACAGCCAAACTCCTGAAGGCATTGGCATCCTGAGGGTAAACCGGTACTTAGTGCCTTTAAGACTTTGTTCAACTCCGTCAGTCACGAAGGGAGAACGCCGCATGCATGGAACAGAAGTATGGTGGTGCTCCTTTCCAAAAACGGCAATAATACTCTGCTGAAGAATTATAAGCCCATCTCACTTCTAAGCCATGTTTAAATATTATTTTATTTTCGAGAGTCATTACGAACCGTCTCATGCGCAAGCTCGACGACTTCCAGCCTCCCGAACAAGCCGGTTTCCGAAAAAGCTTCAGCACCGTGGACCAGTTACATGCGCTGCGGCAGGTTATACAGAAGACCAAAGAGTATCTCCTCCTTTGTTTAGCATTTGTGGACTACGAGAAACCCTTCGATTCAATCGCGACCTGAGCTGTACTGCAGTCTCTCCAGCGATGTACCGACATAGAAGTGCTAAAGAGTTTGTATGAATATGCCAATAAGTTCATCCAACTGCAGGACCAAACATTGAAGCCTATCTGCGGGGCAATTCTCGCGTCAGTAGAGATGAAGTCACACTCGACATAAGCCAAAAAGAGTTGTCAAATCCCTTTAAAATCTGTCATATTTTGACACATTTCGAACGTCAGATGAATCTCAATAAGCGCCAGAATTGGGGGCCTGGCTACAGCGAGGAGTTAAACAGGGAGATTTTATCTCTCGGAAGGACTTGACATCAATAAACTCGTAAGCGGTGAATATATCGCTCACCTTATTTTGTCCATGACATAGTAGTCATGGCTAAGACCATGGAGGACCTTAGTATAATGTTCGATGACCTTAGTAGAGCCTACGAGCAAGTTGGTCTTAAGATGAACGTGGGCAAGATGAAAATCATGTCAAACGCCCTCGTCCTGCCAACTCCCTTAAAGATTGGAGTCTCTACACTCGAGGTTGTTAAAGGATTAGGTATGTATAACTGGGATAGACTGTCCAGTAGTTAGATGGTAGAAACTTCGGCAAAGAAGTCAATCATCGAATCCGACTTGGTTGGGTAGCGTTCGGGAGGCTACGCAACATCTTCTCGTCTAAGATACCGCAGTGCCTCGGTGAATCAGTCGGAATGGTAATTTTACTACAATACAAACTTCTCAGCTAAGTAGTTCGCTGACCTTTGTTTAATTTAAAAAAACGTAGACAATATCATAAGAAAATGCAAAATGAAAAAAAAACCTGGTCCTTCATATCCGCCTATGCGGCGCGTGAACGTATGAGGCGCGTCGAACGTTACATATTCCGCTCGAACATTAGCGAAAGCAATGATCGGCCTGGCCGACTAGTCGGCTTTTTCCCAGCCGATTAGTCGGCTAGTCGGCTAGTCGGCCAAAGTCATAGTCGGCCCATCTCTAATTTAAACTAATATTTTAACGTCTAATGGGCAATGGATCAGTGATTATCTTAGAGTTGTTAGTTCCCATGGGCGATGGACGGCGGTGATCACTGTCACCAGGTCATGCTCATTTACCTTCATTTTTCCATAAAAAAGTGCTACCGTAGGGACACAATCAAATGCAGTCACCTTTAATCCTGAAGACCACATTAATATAGAAACTATACGGTAAAGGACTTTGTTTTACGAATATTAAAGTTTCACGATTTAGGGTGGTAGTAATAGATCTTACTCGAGTTCCAGTTTGATATAAATACCAAACTGGAACTTGAGGTACCATCTAGGTACGAGCAAAGAATAAATAACATACAGAAACTTCTCTTTTACGACCGCGATTAAACGAATTCCAACTTTATTCACACGTACAAAATGTTCGTATCACTTCATACACCATGCGCCAGGCGGCGCGAGTCAAAAGGAACGCGCCGCCCGCCTTCTCCCCGCTACCCCCGGCGTCACGCTAGGGTTGCGCGGCATTCGTTTTTGATTACACGGCGGGGGCGAGCGAGTGAGCGCACGGCGAGCCGACAGCCTACTGCGATTTGCCTATGCCATTGGCAAGGTGGTCGAGCGTACCTACAGTGCGGAGAGGAACCCCCCTGTTACGAGTATGACTACCACCGTTAGATTTCTCGCTGTATACTATGCAGCTTCGAACTATAAAGGATAAACTGCTCTACCTACGGACAGCTGTACCTGGACACTCTAAATCCTGAAGCTATACTATATGACTCCTGTGCAAGAGGTCCCGGGCTCAAATCCTGGCATGGGCAAATATTTGTGTGACAAACACAAATGTTTGTACCTGAGTCATGGATGTTATTTGTATTTAAGTATGTATTTATCTATATATAAGTATGTTTATCCGTTGTCTAGTACCCATAACACAAGGTGGGCTTAGCTTGGGACTAGGGCAATTGGTATAAATTGTCCCAAGATATTTATTTACTCTCTCAGCGTTGGAGCGATCGTATATGCATCTCTATTCCCTGCCTTTCCTTTGACCTCCTGAAGACAGGGGATACAGAAACATATGGGGACTGTTTGGATGATGAGGTTATAGGTCTAAGAACAGCTGTCTACAAGTAGAGCAGTTGCTCTTATGTCCGAAATTGATAGGCCTGTGAAGAGCTCATTAAGGTCGGCAGTGCATTTGCTATCTCTCTGGTTTTGCAAATGTCTCATAGGCGGTATTCACCTTCCATCAAGTGGACCGGCTGTCTTTCTGTTTCCTTAGTTTAAATAGACAGATAAACCTAAAACAGGTTTGGATTAGTTCATTGTTTAAATACATTAAATTGGTAACAATATGAAAAAAACGGGCATGTGCGAGTCGGACTTGCTCGTCGAGAGTTCCGTACAGACTTAATAAGCACCGAATATTTCTCTAAAGTAAAGGTAAACTGAATTGCGACAAACTTTACTGTTGGAAACCTCGACAGTCAAACAGACGGACAGAAAAAAGGTATTAAATAGGACTTTGAACTTAAACTTGAAATGAAAATCAACATTGCCGATTCAAATGAAATTTAATTCCAATTTATCAATACCTCCTATAGTTGGCATTGTTATTGTAGTCGGTGTTGTAGCCGGTGTTGTAGCCAGTGTTAGAGCCTGTATTATAGCCGCTATTGTAGCCAGGTCTTGGCACTTGAGGCGCGGCTGGTGTGTTAGGAACAACTGGTGGAGTGGGTGCTACAGGAGGCGTAGGCGCAACTGGCGCTCGTGGCGCAACTGGCGCTCTTGGCGCAACCGGTGGTGCTGGGCGATGCTGGAGCTGCACTCCTCCGCTGTGGTGAGTTCTGATGATCTTGGCGCCTGGGCACTTGTCGAGATGCACGCACTGGCCGGACTTCTGGTCCCTGACGGTTGGGTGGACGCAGTGGCAGGCGGAGTAGCCGCAGGACTGCTTAGTGTCTGGTTTGGGGCGAGAGTTGGCGCAGGTAGCCTCGCGAGTCACGTAGCCACAGCCGATGGAGTAGCTAAGCGTGCCTACTGGGCACTCTTGAACGCCTGCGGGAGTATTCAGAAAAGATGGTAAGTATAAGTTTGAAGTCTTCGTGTGATTAGCTAAGGCATGGTCAGTTAAATAAATGTAATGATAGAGAGGTCTTTTGTTTTATTATTGAGTGTCTTTTAGGGTACTTATAGATTAGGATCATGCTTTTTACAATAAACCTGGAAGATTAATTCTCAATAAGTAAAGATGAAGTTATTTTCGAAATATGTCGAAACGAACTGGCAGGTTCTTGCTAGAAAAAACTGCGTGAGGAACCTGTAATTTCTTGACTCATTTCGAACGTGATGACTAATTCTATAGGGCCTGGGTCTCTATGCAATTCAAATTTAAAAGAGTTCCGTTCTAACAAACTGACACGCACAGCCGAACCCGGTAAAAATAGACATATGAAATTTGCAACATGTGATTCTAAGGGGGCGTAGAGGTGAACTAAGGGTCCTAGTTTTAAACCGAGGTCAAGATCCAGTTACATACTACTTTAGTATGAAACCGGAGCTTGAGTTCGGCTTAAAACTACTACCCTTAATGATGTCCTCTTAGTATTAACCAGCAGGTAAACTGTGTGCCATTGTCCAATCGGTCAAGTCACTCAACCTCTGCCTACCCCACAGACCCTACAGTAATTACGCCGTGGACATAACACAAGCAAAATAGGAAGGCAAACAAGCAAATGGGTCACCTGATGGTAAGTGCACCACCGCCTATAGATACCCGCAATATCGAACAAATCTCAGATGCGTTGCCAACCTAGACGGCTAAGATGGAATACCTCTTCAAAGGGTAGTGGAAGTTGGTATGGAATTGTTGAAGCTATCTCAATTGTATTGCAAGTCTAAATTTACATTCAGTCTGGGGTAATGGTTGATTGTTTCGTTAGGTTATGAGCCCAGGATATTTCTACTGCGCATAGCATGGAGGAGTACAGTCAATGTACTTTTTTATTTCAATATGTCTGAATCTCACGATAGTTCTATTTTAATTTTATTGTTTGTTTGTTTATTGTAGTTTGGGTTAGAACATTATTTTGATAAGGGAATATGTTAAAGGTATCAAAATTGTATTGTAAGTTTGTAACTATATTCGGTCTGGGGTAACGGCTTAATGATTCATTAGAAATCAAAAATTTACGCGATTGATGGTGCGGGAAAAGACTTGTAGTTTTTTAAAGTTTATTTTTGGACGAAATGCGTTTAGACGAAGTGCGTTAGGGTGAAATGCGTGTCAGGCAAAATGCGCCCTGGACAAAATAAAAAAAAATACCATTTGGACGCGCAATAAATTGCTTAGTTTTTAGTGTACTCACAATCTTGCAAGAAAAAAAGAACTTTGACTTTGGCGAATTACGTATTGAACCTTCGGCCAACAAATTATTACTTACATCGTCCGTTTGCGTAGATACAACCTCTTGGGTAGGAGTAAGGCGTGGCCGCCGCCAGGCCCACGAAGGCCAAAAAGAAACAGGCAATAAATGATCTCATTTTTATTTCAGTTTCTATATTTTGGCAAATATCGATCGGCCAGATCGATATACTGAAGGAAATAGAAAAAAGGAAGACTATTTATGCATTTTTTTTCGCAAACACAAAAGAAAGGTTGCGAGAAATTTGTTTGTACAGCCTTCGATGAAGTCATTGTTTGCTGAGTAATAAATTATAATTAAGTTAGCAACAATATATAAATCGAAAGATGGGTATACGAAAAGACGTCATGTTATTGAAAAATACATAGAAATCGAATTAAATAACAAAATATGTGTAAATAATAACCGGGTAAATATAGTTTGTATGGTAAAGTATGTATTTAATTTTATGTAAACTTAAAATTAACAAGCAAATATCCAATTTTGTAACCGAAATTTCTTTCGATTTTTTTTTAAATGTTTTTAACATTCAAATTATTAAATTAAAATTGTAATGACAACACAAAGAAAAATTAGGGCAATGACAGGAAATGAACCTGCAACATCAGCATTCCGTGCCTTGCGTTTTCCAGTTTCGCCACACTGCTGCTGCCCTACCCTGCGAATTTTTCAATGTGCTTCGTCTTACGGTCATTACATTATTGATTTTAAGGGTACAACTACCCTCGCCATTGCCCTAATTTTTCTTTGTGTTGTCATTAAAATTTTAATTTTTTAAGCAAATATCCGTTTACAGCTGCCCCTCCCTGCCCCCTCTGGGTACGCTGGAGCCGAAGGAGGAGATTTGGAACTCGCAACATAGGTACTGCTGCTTTACACCTATGTTCTCTGGAGGTACTACCTAGGTCAAGCGGGCCTTACGTACTGCAACTAACGACTCATACCATCAAATCTGGTCGTGGCGACTGAAGTTTCTGTAACAAAATAATCTCCATCTGAATTCTGGCCGCAAATCAGCGGGTTGATTTTTGAATTTCGAGCTTTCGACATTAGCTAGGCTCTGGCCAATCAAAGACGCGAGCGCATATTTTAGCCAGCGTTCATTGGCACGCGGCTGGCAAGAGACCAGCACTCGAAAATCAAAAATCAACCCTGAGTATTCTTTAATTCCCTTTACAGCTGTATGTGGTTTCATTCCCAAATTGTAGTATTAAAGTGGGAATGCTAGCAACATTGAATGAACGACTGATGTAAGCGACCGAATGACGGGAAGAGATCTTTGTGAATGAACGGGTATGCCTGAGCGACTGGGAGTGCGTTGGATAGCTGCTTGTGTATTTTATTGTTTTTTCCGTAGTATTCTATTTTATTTATACTTTCATAATTCTTATAAATTTTGTTTTTCCGTCACACGATTCCACATTTATGTGTCGGAAATTTCCTACTTATTGTTGACGTAAAAAAACTAAGCGGTCTCGGCAACTAACAGATTTGTTATTAGTGTAAACACAAGGAAGTAACAGTTAGTACATGCATAACGACCAAAATGGTTGTATGGGAATGAGCTATACGCTGTGTGTGTGTGTGTGTGTGTGTGTTTACAGTGGTGTGTCACTTGTTGAAACACAATCATCCTTGAAAATTACAATAGCTATTTGTATCATAAAACACGTGGAAATATCGATAATTGATTGGTATTTTTTTCATTGTTTTATTTACTCTTATTATAATCCTCCTAGCGCCTCCTTTCTTGATTCGGGGTACGCTTTGACCATGATCCCAGATCTGGCAGGACAGGTTCAGGTTATACATTACAGCGTTTATCGTCTGACCTTCGTACTCGTAACCCCTGTTACAGGGAAACTGGACCAACAGGATTATGGTTACAGATTCAGCATCATCATAATCTCTGCCACAAGAAGTCCACTGTTGGACATAGACCTCCACCATGGAACGTAGATTGGTTGATTCATTGGTTGGTTACAGATTAATTTAAATGAATGTGCAGGTTTCATCGTTTAAGCCCTGGTTACTGTTGTACTTGGGTAATGTATATAACTTTTAAAAACTCATTATTACACAGCGACCGCGGGGATGGAACTCTATATCTAACAATCCGAGTGCATCCTAGCCGCTAAGGCACTAACGCTCTTTTGTTTTATTTGGTCTAAAAAGGTAATTTTTTTGTTTAAATTTTGTGTCCATCAATTGGTGAAAAAAACGCTTGCCATCAGGTCTGTTTTGTCAGAAGATGGCTGTTTAAAAAAAACTGTTTCAAATTACATCGTTTCAATATTATTACAAATGTTGCTAGCACAATTGGCCGCAACTCAGTTGCTGTATGCGTTCCTTTATAACAAGACCATTACGAGTATAAAGCGCAAAAAACAAACGAAAACCGGATTGTAATGCTAACCGTCCACAATTTGCGTTGATGACATAATAATGCCCTCGTTTTTGTGGTTTGAGGAAAAGAACCTCTTCTGATTGTATTAGGTAGCTGTTTAGAATACTCCCATACAACCACTATAGCAGTCCTAGCATTTCATTTCTTAATCCGGGATACGCTTTGACCATAATCTCAGATTTGGCAGATCAGGTGCAGGAACGGCCATCTGACTTCCGTAACCCCTGTTACAGGGAAACCAGACCGACATGATCAATGGTTACACATTTTCATAAATGTCTATGTTCTCTCACGATGCTTTCCTTCAGTGTATGTTCGTTAGTTACTAAATTACGGTAAGGTAATGTACTTATAAAAGTTAGAAAAACTCATTAGCATGCTGATCGCTGGAGATCAAACTTGTTACAGTTCCCGGCAAACATCTTGAGGTCTGACCTTGACTGCGCAGTAGCCGTTTCTAGTACAAATGTGTATGCGCAAACATACCCCCTCCACTCGATTTATGCTCAAGTTGTTTGCCTGTAATTGCAGGCAAGTGGACTTGTGGTCGTGAGGTATAACTATACCACTCCCTTAGCTACTAGGCAACCAACGCTCTTACAGCAACCACTATAACAATTAAGTAGCGAATTGGATATTTGACATTGGAATTTGTTCAGGTGGTTCAGTGGCAGCCACTGGAGTACATGTCACCAGAATCGACGCTGCAACGGACCCACGTCGAATATTCGCCGAAATAATTTAGTTCTGTTTTATTTCAATTACTTTTCAATTTATTCTGTACCCGGATTCGCATGGCTACAATCCGGACGTAATGTAAAAAAGATCTCTAAATGACAGTTAAAACTGGTTCAAAATCCGTCGCGTGGTTTAGGAGGAGAAGGCAGCCAAAGATACACTACAAAATTTAGGACAGACAGGAAAAAATAGCGACTTTAGTTTATCCTACTATTCCTACTATCCTACTAATATTATAAATGTTAAAGTTTGTATGTTTGGATGTTCGGATGTTTGTATGTTTGGATGTTCGGATGTTTGGATGTTTGGATGTTTGGATGTTTGTTACTCAATCACGCAAAAACAGCAGAATGGATTTGGATGAAATTTGGCAGACATATAGTTTATAACCTGGATTAACACACAGGATAGTTTTTATCCCGTAAAAATTCATAGTTCCCACGGGATAGCGATAAGTGAGTTATACGCCGCCGTGACGTCATGAGCAGCAAAGCAACTAATTCTCATTAATTTGTTGTAATCGAAATTATTTCTTTTTTAATTTTTTCGATTTTTCTTTTTGAAAAAATAAATAATTTCGATTAAAATAATTTAACAACAAATGGCGTCATCTCTCGTCAGCTAACGGGCATTCATAAATGACCAAGTTGAATGAGATAACTTGATTAAGTTTCTCATAGATGACACCGAGGGTAGTTTACCCAAAAGAAAAAATATCAATAATGTAATGACCGTAAAGACGAAACACATTGAAAAATTCGCAGGGTATGGCAGCGGTAATGTGGTGGAAACTGGAATACGCAAGACACGGAATGCTGATGTTGCAGGTTCGAATCCTGCCATTACCCTAATTTTTCTTTGTGTTATCATTCATTATATAGCATTCTCATTAATTTGTCCAGGAAATATTGCACGTTTGCTTGATTTAATTAAACAAGTCTACGCGGACGAAGTCGCGGGCAAAAGCTATAAATAAATAATTATGTGTTTCAGGGTTTCGCGGCTATCGAATTTTAGGGGTGGGAAACAGGGGTGAAACTTTGTATGGAGGGGAGGTATCGGTTTATTCAAAAATAGGAACTTCAAAATGTTTGTTTGTTTTAAGGTATTTGGATTTTTACATTAGAAGAGGGTAAAAAGGGCGGTGAAATGAGGGGGTAAAATGAGAGGGAGTGAGAGCACCTATAAGTTTTTGATTTAAAAAAAAAGTCATTTGTTTTCTGTAGGCCACGCCGCGAAGCCGCGGGCAGAAGCTAGTACTATGTAAAGAGAGGAAAAAATGACTGCTTCCGCTGAGTATACGTACGTGTGTTTAACATCAAAAGTAGATTAGAACTACACTTCAAAATAAATAAACAAACTGGAACAAATTACCTTGCTACTCCGCGAAACCAGTGCCGGGCTCGTGTAAAATAGCTGCGTCTGTGCGACACAAATATGTTCATGCAAAAATGTTGTTCATGTTTTTGCATGAACATATTATTATATGTGTCGCACAGACGCAGGTATTAATTATTCAAAATAAATATTTATAGCGTTGACGAGACTTTAGCGCGATAAAATCATTGTAAATTTACCGCGATGTTTCAGCCATGGCAGCCGTGGTCACGAGAAGACAATAACGTCAACGTTATAAATATGTATGAAAATCGCGAAAGACTAAAACAATTTATCAAAAACTGGTCCTCGCCTCCAGGGATCTCAGGGCTGGCTGCTACTTTGCCCAAAGGCTAAGCCTCGCTATCTAGCGGGGCAACGCAGCCAGCGTTCTAGGTTCATTTCCGCATGGCGCTACTGAAAACGCAGACGGCGTGCTAACTTTTTAGATATTTTTAATGTTTTGTATATATATTGTTTTAGTTTAGGTTTGTTTTTAATTGTTCTATATTCACGTTAATTTTAACTGTAAATACTTTGTTCAAATGTAAATAAATTCCCCATTTATCAAAATAAATAGTTTATGCGGAGCTCACTGGCAACTCATTCGAGCCAATTACTATAGCCATTAATACTTGTTTTCAGTTTAATTTCAAAATTTGTGAATTAATGCAATTGAGGATATAAAATATTAATTCATCTGTAGGTAAATACCTACTTATGCACCAAACCATTACTGGTACAACTAAAGGATTAATTAAAACACACATAAAGATACTTTTAATACGAATTATTTAATCGAATTTTACTTACCTATAAAATGCATTTTCAGTTACACAAACATAATCAACCATTATAATGTATAAGATATTAGAAAAATCTAAACATTTGATTGTGACACGCATTTGATGAACATCTAATCTGTACAAAAGATTATAGCGCTAGTGACACAATACAGGGATGAAAACGGGGCCATCGTTTGTATGAGTCATCAGTCGATACCATTATTAAGACTATTAATTGTGTGCCCTATTCAAACGGCGATAATGTTTTCCACCCTCTTAGTTTTAAACTATAGGTATAGTCGACCAAGAAATTGCTTGACCACTTTTCGACCGTATTACAAAGGGATAAAGTTCACTATGATTTTTAGGGTTCCGTACCTCAAAAGGAAAAACGGAACTCTAATAGGATCTTTTCGTTGTCCGTCTGTTTAGTATGATGATTCTATGCCGCAGAACTGGGTATTTTTAATCAATTTTTCGGAATTTCTTATAAAGTTTCAAAAATATTGACGATTGTTTGGTTTGTATGAAACTTTTAAAATCCATATATTGTAGAATTTTAAAGAAATCAAAACATACAACAACCTAGTTCTAAGGCATAACAACCGAAATCTAAATAAACATTACTATAGGTTAAGCAGGTTTAGTGGGTGGAAAACGATATCGTCTTTTGTATGGGGAGCGCTTCAGGTTAGGTACAGTCAGCCTTAGAAGTAGCTAAACACTTAAGAACCTTGTCGTAGTAACGTATGAAGAGAGTTACTCGAATTTGTCACATTACTGACAGCGACAAGGTACTAAAATGTTCAGCTACTTCAGATGTTCAGATCCTCTTAAGTGCATTTGTCGACAGGGACACACTGCTCGGTCTTCTCGTCTCTGACGGTAGGCTCGTCGCAGTAGCAGCTAGAATAGTCGCAGAGCTTGCCCCTGGTGTCCAGTTCTGGCTTAGGGTTCTTGCAGGTGGCTTCTGGCATCAGGTAATTGCACCCAGTGGTGTACGCATGCGTGCCTTCTGGACAAACTTCAACACCTGGGGATAAAAGAGTTAGATATTAATGGAACCAATTACTTTGCTACTCCGCGAACCTAGTGCCACTCAACACGTGTTTCCACCTCTCTACGATGCATCATCAGAGGGTGTTGAATTCTCGACGCGCGATTGAGCATGTGTTTTTGATGATGGGGATACAGTTGCGTTTGTGTTGTATGGTTTATTTTGAAGGAAATTAGCAAGACACCTACAACATCAAGGAGGTAGTAGATGCGTTGTCAATCTAGAGGGCTATGATAGAATAGATCTTATGTCAGTAATTTCAACAGCAGTCTAGCTATCACACACAATACAACAGAGCTTACACTGCTGTTAGCTGCTAGTAGCGATCCGGACGGACCTTTCACAAGGTCCTGTCCTACCACCCACAAATATCTCTATTGTAAAGTTACTTACACCTTCCATTTATATATCTACAGCCCCTTGAACTTGCAGCTGCGCTTGCGTCGTCTTCCACTGGATTTCCCAACGCCAAACCCAAAACAGCCAAACCGAAAATCACCACAAACTTCATCATAAAAACTTTGTCGTTACAATCAGATACAAGAATGTCAGTTGAGATCCGAACGGACACTGGTCAAGCGCAGGTTTCCGTGGTTATTTATACTTAAGTAAAAATAAACATAATTAACCACGACCGACAAATAGATAAAGTCAATGTTTGTTGCGAAACGGGTTTGACTCCGACAACTATAATTAAGTACGAGTAGGTTTAGATCAAACAGATAATGCGTTTGCCTGTACAGACAACACGTTAGGACACTAGAAGATGTCAAAAAGATACAATAGCACTTATTTTATCTACGATAGAGTCGTAGATTTTATTAAACTCATCAACTGTGTAGATATCTACTGCTGACTGTACTTATGCGGTCATTCATTCGAATAGAAGTCCTTTAGACAATTAAATGCAATGTGTATTTAGTTTTTATTAATTTTCAAACCATAAACAAACGTTATTTGAGATCTTAAACATAACCCGGGGTGTTCCACTCCGCACTGTAGGTGCGCTCGGTCGTTATACCTACAGAGTAGGCAAATCGCAGTAGGTTGTCGGCTTGCCGCGCGCCTTCGCTGTGTCAGTGTAATTGAAAACGAATGCAGCGCTACCCTGGCGTGTCCCCGTTTGTTGCGAGGGGAAGACGGGCGCGGGCGGCGTGTTCCTTTTGATGCGACCCGCCTGCCGAATGTGTATGAAGTAATACGAACTTTTTGAACGTGTCATTAAAGTTGGAATTCGTTTAATCGCGATCGTAAAAGAGAAGTTTCCCTACGTTGGAACTATTATTTATTCTGTGACATAGTGTAACAGACAGTAACAGTCATAAGGCAACTCTGGTAGGGACTGCAAATTAGAAAAAAAAATAGGCCTTTGTTATGGAAACACTGGGCGGATGCTGTCCCTACCCGCGTTATAGGGAACCAATCAGAGGCAGCCCTTGCCAATTTAATAGATACTATAGCAGCTGATGGCAGCAGTGGGAATGGGCCGGCTAGACCAATCCGTGCGGCACCGCTCTGACCGGACCGAACCACCTGCTGCGTCCCTCAACACCAACGACGCAGCTGTAGGTGTCCCGTCTGCATCACTCCATGTGCGAGTGAAGACCAAGCTCACTCTGAGGGTCGAACGGTTGGAGTCCCGCCATGACGTGAATTTTAATTCATTTGTGGTGCGAGTTCCGACTGACCAGCTGTCGACCTTCACAAGAGAAGAGTTTTGGCCGAAAGGCGTCGCATACCGGCGGTTCCGTGGCCGGTTAACTGACACCGCGAAAGTGCTCATGTTACAGACTTCACGTGCTAGTAATTAAGTTTTTATGTAAAATAATATGGATGTTAAGTCTTTAAGGTATTTACCTACCTACCTTTTGACGACCAGATAGCCTAGTGGTTAGTGACCCTGACCATGAAGCTTGAGGTACCGGGTTCGATTCCCGGGAGGGGCAAATGTTTGTATGATGAATACGAATGTTTGTGCCCGAGTCGTGGTTGTTATATGTATTTAAGTATATATTTATCTATATAAGTATGTATATCCGTTGTCTAGTACCCATAACACAAGCAGCTGTAGTTGCTTACTTTGGGACTAGGTCAATTGGTGTTAATTGTCCCAAGATATTTATTTATTTCTTTATTTATTTATTTACCTATGGGCCTATGCAGCCTGCAATAAACTTATTCTATTCTAGACCGGGGTAGAACTACGCTCTCCATGAGGGCTTGAAGTAGTTATTTTATTTTAATTATTTATTCACCAACTTACATTTACAGACATGCCACACATAAAAACAAGTAAAGTGAAAAGCATCAAAGAAAGTAGTGACAAATCAAAGAAATTAAAGATTTACTAAATGGTGCTATATGAATGAAAATCAGTATTGCTATACAACGAGAGAACCCTGCCGGCCTTTTGGGGGTCGTGCCACGGGGGCCCCATTTACAGAAAATTAAGTTTTTTGAAATCACTTTTTATAATAGCTTTATTTAGTTTTAATTGAAATGTTTAACGATTAACGATAATTCAACTTTATATTGAAACAAAAAAAAATTGTTCAACTACATCGCATTATGGCTGCTTAGTTTTTTGTAAATGTTTTTGACTTCAAGATTAAAGGAAAAACCTCCTAACACCTACATAAAGGAAAAACTTAACACTGTGTACACAAAAACACGTAAATGTACCGCAGTGTTTGTTACTAGGCGCTAGGTAACATTGAAATTGTTTACCTTTGTTACGAGGAAGTATTACAAACATTGACCTATACTTATTTGTTTCTAACCAAACTAGTTTTTAAATTTACCTACCAAAGTCATAGTCGAGATATTTTTACTTCGATTAGTTAAGTTACAAGCTTACATTTAAACATGAGCGTACCCAGCTTCTGGCCTGGGGGGGGGGGGGGGGGCAGTCAGATGCTTGATTCGGTGATCTTCGTCCGCCATCGTCGCGCACAGTTTTTTGACAATTGCACAGTGTATTTTGCCAGTGTCTACTGCGCGGTTTATTTAAAAGTTAGAGCATTTAGGCCCCGTTTACACTTTGATTAGTAATTAGGCGAGTTCATACATGTTCTGCGATATTTCCAGGGGGGGAAGCAGCTGCCCCCCCCCCTGGGGCCCCCCTGGGGCCCCCCTGGGTACGCCCATGCATTTAAATGTCAGCTAATATACCACCGGTTTGGAAAAACTTCTGATGAGAAGATACTAACAAACATGATGTATTTTTAAAAATCTGTAAATTAAGAGTCAGCCTCACACATGAAGGGTTAAGTACAGAAAATGTCGAAAGAAAAAAATGTACCTTTTATGGGGACCTCTTTAATTTTTACTTTTTAATATGTTTTTCCCATTCACGGGACAATTTCATTTCATTTCATTTATTTATCTGCGTAACACATTAAAAATGTATGCAAATATAATCCAATTACACAAGTAACAAGTAAAAATAAAGAAACTTAATAAATTAAATACAATAGTGCCCCGGACCTTCGGGAGGCGTGCGCGGAGCCGAAACCAACACGTAGAAGCCCTTTAGACAATTTAATGAAATGTGATGGGTACACCAGGCGGATGCTGTCCCTGCACGCATCATTATTATGTTTTTCCCATTCACGGGACAATAATTATTATGTTTATTATTAGTTGTTATTGCGGCTACAGTTATATAAATTTTGTAAACATTTCAAGTGTCTACATATTAGGGATTAAAAGATGCAGCTCTTTGACAGTAGGACAGATCACCAAACGGACGGATGAGCGAGAGCAATACGAGTAGAGTTTCTATCAATAAAGTTTGGACCTTTTAGGCACGGAAGCCTAAAACCAGTTACAAAACTATTTTTTCAATAAATATTTATAACGTTATTGAAACATGGGCCGAAACGTGGAGGTAAATCAACAATGTACTTTTATCGCGTTAAAGTCCCGATAACGTTATAAATACGCGTTATATTTTGCGGGTGATAGGACCTTGTGCAAGGTCCGTCCGGATCGCTACCAACATCTTGCTCGCGAATCCTGCCGCTAAGCAGCAGTGCTTGCACTGTTGTGTTCCGGCGTGGAGAGCAAGACAGCCGGTGTAATTACTGGCACAAGAGGTATTCCATCTTAGCCCTCTGGGTTGGCAACGCATCTGCACTCTCTTTGTTGTTGCAGGTGTCTATAGGCGGTGGTGATCACCTAGCATCAGGTGACCCACTTGCTTGTTTGCCTTCCTATGTTATATAAAAAAAATGTGTGAAAATCGCGAAAGTTTAAACCAATTTATTTTTTCAATATCTTAAGTATTTTGTTCCTGCCTATTATTATTAGTAATGAGTCAATGTCAATTCGAAATCAATAATTTTTAAATTTCTGACGACCAGATAGCCGACCCTACCAACACAGCTAGAGGTAATGGGTTCGATTACCACATGTGCAAATATTTGTATGATGAATATGAATGTTTGTACCTGAGTCGTGGATGTTATATTGCATATTGTGTATTCTTTACTTGGCTATTTTTTAAGCAATTCATCGCAATTCTTTAAGTGAAGTTTATTCAATTTTAAATGAAGCGCCTATATATTTTTTTAAGCAACACCTATTTATCACAAATTCTTGCTGTTTTATTACACCGGGCGCTCAAAAGCGCAGGTAATAAAAATCAATGCTCTCCTTGCAATCAGGTTAATTGGATCTCTGGTTCACTGACCTTCGGTAAACTAGTTTACGTTAAAGTTTATCGTTTTTATATCATTTCGTTAATTCTTCATATTAATATCATTTTGATGTCGCATTTTGCGGCTCGCTGCATTTTTTGTAAACTGAGCGTTTTTAAAAAAATACATTGATAAGTACTCTTTTTTCAGAAATAGTTATTTTTTGGTTTTTTATTAACACTACCGATTCCAAAAAAAAAATTGATTCAAGTATTTCTATGGATAAATATTGTCCAGTACTTAAGTACGTCACGGTACGCAAATGCTTCCATAAGTATTAAGTTTACAGGATTCCGAGTTAAAAACCCAAAAAAAATACTGAATCAATAAAAGAAGTCATGTACTTACTTAGATATTTTTTCTTGAAAAACGCTCAATTGAAAATGTACAATGATTAATTTGTACTTTTTCTCAGCGTACATGTTTTTTTATCACTTACGTTTCCTGTTTTATCAAAAAAAATTGCCAAAATTTTTTTTGGTCGCTGCGCAGTCGGTGTGCAGCTATGAGCACTGCATGCAGACTGCAAGCGGGGTGCACAGCTCGTTTGCAGTATCGGTGCAGTTACGCCAGCTACATAAAACTGCAACTTTGCAGTCAGCTGACAGTTCAATTGCAGTGTATCTATAATGGCCCTTATGCCATTTAGTATAGGCTGTGAAATCCGTACAATCCTTAGTAAACTCATAATATGTTAACCAAGTCATTATAACCTTATCATGATGCGGGCTGTATCTACTACTACAAAAATTTACTTACACTGTTTGTTTATCGATTTACATTCAACTAATTTAAATTCTGGGTCACTATAGAACCCTGTCGAATTACTATGATAGATAATTATAGCTTAATTGTGAAAACTCATGTTAAAATTTACAGCGACAAAGTTCGTGTCCGTTACTGGTTCGCTGTCAATGACTGCACTGCTGATGACGAGAAACGATCAACAAATTGGAACAAATTACCTTGCTACTCTGCGAAACCTATTAGCACAAATTACATAGCGCGGTTAAGAGGAGTGTGAATCCAGCTCCAAAGAGCGCTCCCCATACAAACGGCGATAACGTTTTCCACCCTCTAAACATTAACCTATGGCAATGATTTTTTGGTATGTTGTCGTTATGCCTTTAAACCAAGGTTTGTATGTTTTGATTTTTTAATATTCTTCATAGATTTGACAATATTTGCATTTTAGGACTTTCATAGAAAACAAAAAAGCGTGAATATTTTTGAAACAATTAAGAACATTTTAAAAAATCAGAACATACAAATCTAGTTCTAGGGCATAGTATAACTTATCTTATCAAAAAAGGGATGCACTGAGGGATAACTTGGTGTCTGGGTCTCATACTGTACTAGTTTAATTCATAGCTTTTAAGTCACCTCCGACAACCAGATTTTTCAAAATTTGCAAGTCAGTTTTGACTCACCTCGTGTGGTCGGATTGTTTTCGGTGCGTATATGTAGATCCGATGGCAATGCAATAATAAAGTAGCCTTAATAAAAAAAACTTGTATTAACAATTAAACTTTTAACAAAAACATATTTTGTCTAAGGAATCTTACTGAGTTGCAAACCTGTTTATTTTATGTGTCATATTCATATGATATCACTTTTGTTTGTGTTTGATTTGATTTAAAAAAAAATATGAATAATCGTATGTGTCAGTAGCGGAGTGACCAATCAACTGTTATATCCACACTTTGGGTGTCTTTAGCGTTACCGCAAAATCATGTTTCCAAAAAGATATTTCACGGATGAACGTAAGCATAAAGTAAATTAGAAAAAAATCATTCTCACTAATAAAAATCCGGAATTATTTTTAAAATATATCAGGCCGAATATATCTGAACAGTCGAGAATTGAAGATCTACACTCTATTGCCAGGAGGGTAAGAGATGTGTCAACATTTTTGTACCCTTCGATTGTTCAGCTACTAGTTCCTAGCTGTAATAATATACACGAAACGTTTTGAAGCTCGCAAAGATCGATTTATATCTTTAGGTATCGAGTACCATTTTTAATGTAATATTTCCACGAAATGTGCCTCTAAATTTGACCTGTGAAAATTTTTTAACTTTCGCAGCTGCTGTATTAACTAAAGAACATTTTTAATTTTAATAGCTCAAAGCAATGTTCCCTACCAAGTTTACTTTAAAAATTAAACCAACATTTTCAAGTTTCAAAACAATTAGCGCTTTGTGCAGGTAAAGGGGAATTAATTAAAACACACACAAACATTTTAGCATTTATGTTTCATTTTGCAGTCTCGAAACGTTAATATTTAAATTACAGTCATTTGCTTACGTGATAACTTACATTAGTCTTAGAGATACGATCACATACAGTTTTGGGAGTTCACGCCGCACTGTTTCCTAGGCCCATGTTCATTGCGTTTAGTAGGTCACCGTTGTCAGCGTCTATCTCCCACGCGAACAGCCCTCCTAGCTTGTTGGCTCTTACGTATTTACCTTTAGCGATGACAGATCTGGCATCATCATAAGTGATGAGGTCTCCTGTTGCTCGCCTGAACACATAAGGCGCTTGAGCCACATTGTCATAAGTGTACTCCCATTGGCCAGCGGCGATGCCATTGGCGATCTCTCTGTAATCCACCACTCCGTCCTGCCACGAACCTTTGACTGGACCGGTTGCGTTACCAGTGAACGGATTCTTTGGGTCCTCGTAGCCGTGTACGCCAGTCCATCCTCGTCCGTACATAGCGACGCCAACAACTATTTTCTTCGGATTCACACCTTGAGCTAACAAGAACTTTGTGCCGAAGTCGGTAGTGTAGGTTTCCTTTGGCCTCCATGCTGGAGCGTACAGTGGAGTCTGGTGTCCGAGGGTATCGTTGGACCAAGCACCTTTGAAGTCGTAGCTCATGAGGAAGATATGGTCCATGTACTTTTGAGCTTCGCTGTAGTCGACCACTTGGATCTTGTCCCATCCAGCGCTGATAGCCGATGTCAGTTCGTACTTCTTGCCAGTATCAGCGGACAGTTCGTTCAGCATGGCGCGTAATTCCTTCATAAGGGTGATGTAAACCGCGCCGTCATTCGGACCTCCGAGGTGAGGGTTGGCTCCCTTGCCACCAGGGAACTCCCAATCTATATCCACACCATCAAAGAACTTCCAGGTTTGGAGGAAGTCTTTCACTGAAGCGACGAAGCGGTCGCGCTTGACTTTGTCGTCGAAGAAGAAGAAAGGATCAGCGAGAGTCCATCCTCCGATTGAAGGCAGGATCTTTAAGTCGGGCTTAGCTTGTTTGAGGGACATCAATTGCCCGAAATTACCTTTGTAAGGCTCGTTCCAGGAAGACAGGCCTTTCTGCGGCTTTTGTAGAGCGGCCCAAGGATCATGGATGGAAACTTTGAAGTCTTCGCGTCCGCTGCAAGATCTCTGGAGCGCCTGGAAACTTCCCTCGATCTCCTTTAAACTGTCGTTGATGCCGTCGCCTCCGCAAATTGGAATGAAGCCGTACAAGAGATGGCTCAGGTTAGGCACTGGAACTCTGTCTACAGGAAACTTCCTTGGATACACGCCCCATTCAACAAAGTACGCGCCAACGACCTTACCAGAAGTCTGTTTGAAAGGCTTGTTCTTTTCTCCCATGTTGTAATCTAGTGGTGGTAAATGGCTGCCGTCAGTATCGGCGACAACAATTTCCGTAGGGTCGCTAGAGCTGCAGCCATCGGCATTGCATAGTTCGACCACCATTTGGTATCGGCCTCCCTTTTTGACTTTGAAGTTGGCGGCGCCTGACGCGCTGGCCGGTCCAGACCAGAACTCCTTCCCATTTAGAAGGACTTTGGCGGAGTTAGCGGCATCTCCTGACCAGCTGTTCCACGTGACTGCGACATCGGCGGCATCCTTTCGTTTGACGAGTTGGTTATACGCGGTTGCGGCTTGGTTGACTTCGACGATGGCGAAGGTGCGTTCCCCCCAGCCGAGGGAGGGCTTGCCGGGCGGCGCGGCCTGCGCGAGCGCAAGCAGCCCCGCTGCGAGTACGGCGACCGTCGAATATCCCATACCGGTCCAAAAGTTCAACGCGCGAACTTCGTTAAGCGTCGACACGACACTGAACCTGCATATCCGACGGATCTTTTATATACTCTGATTATAGTAGGCCAACCGCTAGTACGAGAGCCTGTATCAACATACGCTGGGGTGATTTTAGATACGCAATAAATATCATTAGCACAGTTTCGTGTCCCGGTTAAGTTTCGAGGGCGGTCAAGGTGACAAAAAATGATTTTATTGTTCCTTTTTCATTAACGATTTGTTTTGATTTTACTTCTAGGCTAATCGGTTTAGCCTGTGTGACTAACAGATGAGCAATCTATGTCTTTATCATTTCGAGTGTTTTGTTCGTGGAAATAAACCAATATAAGTTATTTAGTATCTTGGATGCCTAAAGAATGCCTTGATGTATTTTTATTAGAAATTTCCTCGAGCGAATTAATTTGTAATAATAAATTAGTATCCACATAAAAAATATTTGGATCGTCCGAAAGAGAGTTTTTGATTAATCGTTTGAAATTAATGTTAAGCTCAAAGCAACTTAGAGATAGACTAAAATAATTTGGCCAACCGATTCTAATTAACGTATATATTTCTTCTACTTTCCCAAACACGAAATATAATAAATAAGGACACTGTACCAGTGTTTGACACGAGTAGGGCATTGTTTGTCCCAGTAGTTGACATCATTGTCTCTCGTCAACTATCAGTCCAAGACTGGGACTCATACCTTATCTTGGGGCAACTTACACCAATTGGCCTAGTCCTAAATTACGCAACGAAATCTGCTTGTCCTATGAGTGCTAAATAACGGAGGAACATAAGTAGATAAATACACACTTAAATACACATATATCCATCATACAAACGTTCGCTGCTATCGAGATTCGAACCCGTAACTACTAGCTACACTAGGCTATCCGACCTAAGACTAAGGCATAATTAAATACAGTTTGATTTTAAAATTAAACCAAAACGTTTGTAATACAAATTTCTGCTATCGAGATTCGAACCCGTAACTACTAGCTACACTAGGCTATCCGACCTAAGACTAAGGCATAATTAAATACAGTTTGATTTTAAAATTAAACCAAAACGTTTGTAATACAAATTTCTGCTATCGAGATTCGAACCCGTAACTACTGGCTACGCTAAGCTATCCTACCTAATACTAATTAAGGCATAATTAAATACAGTATGATTTTAAAATTAAACCGAAACGTTTGTAATACAAATTTCTAATGCAAAAGTTTTATCATCACGCCCAAAATTATAAATGCACGAATTATTTTAATTAACATACCAAAACTAGATCTAACATAAATAGATTTCTACCAACTTTGTTAAACGAACCCGCAAAACTAACTAATAGAATAACCATTTTAATTTTAAACGCTTTGATTTGAAGTAAAGTTTCATAAAAAAGCAATTAAAAAAAAACATGTTTTACTTTAAGAACATTAAATTTATAATTAATAAAAACTAGTGAACCACCCCGGGTTCACACAGGTACAATTAGTACGTAATGTACAGTCAGCCTCAGAAAGTAGCTGAACATTTTAGTACCTTGTCGCTGTCAGTGATGTGACAAATTCGAGCAACTCTCATTTCATACGTTACTATGACAAGGTTCTTAAGTGTTAAGCTACTTCTAAGGCTGTACAATAGGGGAAATATATTCACCTACCATCTTAGAACCCTATCGCAATGACGCGACGCGTTAAACGCCAGGCTATGTCATACGAATGTCATGCGTATGTCCCTTCGACTAGGTTCTACGGTGGTACGTGTTTCAATTTCCTTGACTGTACATAAAAACCTATCTGAATAAATTGTCTAAATGACAGTGAAAACCATATCATCAGTTGCGTGGTTTAGAAGGAATAAGCTGTTAGTTAGAGACTTTATTTTAGGAAATTGAAACACGTACCACCGTAGAACCTAGTCGAAGAGACATACGCATGACATTTGTATGACATAGCCTGGCGTTTAACGCGTTGCGTCATTGCGATAGGATTCTAAGGTGGTACGTGAATATATTTCCCCTACTGTACATTACATTATAATAGAACCCGTGTGAACCCGGGGCGGGTTGCTAGTATAGCTATATATTTTTCAAAAGGGGTCGGAAAGTTCTCGAATGGCGGCCGCGTATTAACCATATCAAAATCCGTTGCGTGGTTTAGAGTAGACGGCCAAAGATACGATGTGGATTACAGACAGACAGGAACGGATAGCCACTTTACTTTATCTTTATGTTCTTTGTATAGTCGGCCAAGAAATTGCTTGATCACTTTTCGACCGTATTACAAACGGATAAGATTCAAAAGTGGTCAAGCAATTACTTGGTCGCTTATACATAGTATGAAGTAAAGTTGCTATTTTTTCCTGTATATCCAAT
Organism: Ditula angustiorana; assembly: GCA_963691745.1. Classification (NCBI taxonomy): domain Eukaryota; kingdom Metazoa; phylum Arthropoda; class Insecta; order Lepidoptera; family Tortricidae; genus Ditula; species Ditula angustiorana. The sequence continues at coordinate 2,095,194 of OY829490.1, forward strand.
AGTATTTTATGCAACTGCTATGTAATGAGAGGCCTTAAAACACGAGTGTGGTTTTATGAAACGAGCGTCAACGAGTTTCATAATAGGATCACACGAGTGTTTTAAGGCCTAATTATATACAGTTGCATACATTACTTTATCTACACACATATCATAACTGCAAAAAACCGTAACAGCAAAAAACCAACAAACGGCTGACCACTAGTAATGGCAGCCATTCGATTTATCCGCCAAGACAAACGAATGAAGTCCCTATTGTCAACTGTTTTAATATCTGTGGATACTAGAATAGAGACCAACTTGAATTTTGACAGCTGTTCCAAATTTAAATTCATAACGTCAGAGATATCGGTAATGTGATCACCAATAAACACAGACTACTAAGAGATACTACCCAATAAAGAACAGATTTACCTACTACCACAGACAAGAAAATTCTTATAATAACATTGGTTGTAATAATGCTGGTCATTTTCTATGGTTTTTGAACGCGTTATTGAGCACTTATGATATGTGTGTAGATAAAATTCTTATTGTATCTTCGGTCGCCTGCTTCTAAACCACGCAACAGATTTTAATGCAGTTTAGACTAGATATTTTTATTTAGGAAAAGCTTCAAGCTAATACTGTGTAAAAAAGCCTTTTCGGTATAGGTACGGGTATGAAGTTAACTTTTAATTTTATTAAGTTATTTTATTTTTATAAGCTCAAGCCTGTTCGCCTTTGGGGCAGGCAGAGACCACAGACCGCCATTTGCTCCGGTCCTGGCATACTTCCCTCGCGTCATCCACACACAATGAGTTATTTTATTCATGGAATAGACGGACACCGTCTTACTAATAGAATGACTGATACGTTGCCCGAAGTATTCTGTGACAGTGAGCTAGGCCATTCGTACTGTAACCCACAACTGGGTATATTTAACACTAGCTTTTGCCCGCGACTTCGTCCGCGTAGACTTGTTTAATTGAAACAAACAGACAAATTAATGAGAATTAGTTGCTTTGCTGCTCATGACGTCACGGCGGCGTATAACTCACGTATCGCTATCCCGTGGGAACTTTGCATTTTTACGGGATAAAAAGTATCATATGTGTTAATCCAGGTTATAAACTATATGTGTGCCAAATTTCACCCAAATCCATTCAGTATGTTTTTGCGTGATTGAGTAACAAACATCCAAACATCCAAACACACAAACTTTCACATTTATAATATTAGTAGGATGGCTCTACTATTATTAACCTGGTGGTAAGTGATCACCACCGCTCATAGACACCCGCAACACCAAGGAGATTGCAGATGCGGCAACCCAGAGGGCTAAGATAGAATACCTCTTGCGCCAGTAATTTCACCAACTGCTTTGCTCTCCACGCCCGGAACACAAGACTGCAAGCAAAACTGTTTAACGGCTGGATTAGCGAACAAGATGGTGGTAGCGATCCAAACAGACCCTACACAAGGTCCTATCAACTTTACTATCTCCTTAGTAGGAAATGACATACAGAATAATAACTCCTTGTGTTTTATCCCGTTAAAGTATTTTAAATTATTGACTCGAGTACATAACTTACTAATAAAGTGCGAAAGTGAATTTTGTTTGTATGTTCCGCTTTCACGGCTTAACTGCTCAACCTATTTACATGTAATTTTGCCCACGTGTTGTCTGTAAAGTAATATACATTAAATATTTTTACCTTGCAAAAAATGCGAATAATTGCACATTCAAAGTGGCTATGCACGCCGTCCGATCGGAATCGGAGTCCGAGAAAACACGGTCCGAAACGTCATAAATAGGATCGGACACAATACATAAATGCTCTGTTAGCCAATCCCTAAGGCACACTGTAGCTGTTGCTGGTTTTAGTTCGCATGGACCAGCTTGACCGTGGTAGTACCACATTTTTTAAGGACGTGCGCTGGTAGGACGGCTTTGTCAGCTTACCGGAGAGAGTGGTGGGCAACCAGAAAGGCGCTCAGCAAGGGGAGTATTACTCAGCAAGGAGCTCTCTTATTGAGCCGACCTCGGACTTTTGACGCTAAGGGAGAAATTCAAGCAAATTATTTTTATGGTACGGTCGCTTCGGGGTAGTATCACACTTCCACAGAACACCAGCGCGGAGTAGTAGCTACTATTGCGTTTTGTACAGCGAGTGTGAGATCCGAAAGCCCAAGGCGCAAAAACTAAAAATAAGTTTCATTTCAACTGAAAATTAAATAATATTCTGCGTGACGCGCGCCATTGTTGAATTTTAGAGCGGCCATTTTATGAAAGATACAAAATGGCGCGCGTTCTCGTATTTAAACTAAACTAAATTAAACAATAGGCCCCAAAAATCCATTTGGAGGCAAAATTACGCTTTTTAAAATAAATTCTATCGGGTTTTGTCGACTGCAAGCAAGTGGGATTTATTGGGCTAATGTTCATTGTACTGTATAATGGAAATAATAAGCTGTTTCAGTCGGGTTTTATAGTTTCAGTTAGCTGCATCTCTTTCATTAGTCTTGATAGAAAAAGACGCCTTACTTAAAGTAACCGAAATGTTAAGTTTATTTTTAATAAATACATTCACATTCATAATTATTAAATTTATATGATAGACGAAATCTTGGTAATATGGCAGGACTAGAAGCTGCATCCGCAGCATCCACGCATTGCTACAGTTGATCACGCCAGACAGACCGATTTTTTTAACGTGCTGTTTCTTCGGTCATTGCAGTAGGTACTACGGCAAAAAAAAAATTGTCCATTTGGTTTACAATTTGACTGTTGAACACAAAAATCAAAATGGCGTATTTGATTAATAGTAGATTGTTATTTTAACACAATAATGCTAATTTTATTACATGCCAGCGTGAACAGAGATATTTAAATGTGATCAGAAGTTTTTATTATTGAAAAAAATACGAATAATTAAAAGTTGATTAAAATATCTGTAATGTAAATGTATCTGTAACACATGAAACAGGTTATTTAACAGTAATCAGATCTCGATACCGACGCGCTTAACAGTCGATTAATATTCTTTTTAACTGAATTCTTTTTAATTAACATTTGTGGCTACACTGTAAGTGTTAATTATGAGATTATATAATAAATATAAACATAAGTAAATAAATAAAAAAAATGATTCATTAAAATTTTTAAAAACTATTCGTATTGATTAAAACTTTTCAAAAATCATGATTAGCCTAAAAATGTCCACTGCTGTGCTGGACTTATCCATTTTTCATTCTATTTTTCAGTCAAAATCGTATCAAAATCCGTTGCGTACCTAGTTTAGAGGGAGTTTGCGGCAGAAAATACGATGAAGACAGACAGGAATGGATAGCGACTTTTTTATATAACTTTTTTTTTATAATATGTTAAGATTATTAACTGAGTTCTAGTGAAGGAGTTCCAATTATTATCATTGGTTGAAACATAAAGTTTATCAACATTTACAACTAGTAACCCAAACTTCCAAAATGAAAACAGAATCGCGTTAGAAATAGTCCTTTATACCCGTTAACGGTTTGGATTTTAAAAAAGTTACATCATTTAGCCACAATAAATAAATAATTTTTGCGACTTTTATAAAATTCCCGTCTCAAATCAAGGGCAAAATTGTTTGTCTTTAAAACTTAAAATCAAGCTTTGAGAAAAATAATAGCATTTATCTTTTGATTCAATATGCATATTGCAAACAAAAAATAACTTTCTTTATTCAAATTCATTTCACCAAAATCCAGAAACAAGTAAACCAGGGCACGTCCATACCGAATTATGGGTGCAAATGTGTGAACTTGATTTCTGTTTGTGTGTCATTGAACTTTTGTTACGTAACTATCCGCGACGCTTTGTTTTTGTTTGTATTGTTTTTGCATACTGATTTAACTATAGGTACAGGGTGTCCCGGCAGGCACAAATTTTCAAAATGAGAACCCCCAATACATAGACGCAATTAGACTCAACTCGACTATGGCAGAAATAAAACAATTTAAAAAACGGTTTACGTCGCGTGTGCTGTAACGAATCTAACTCCCGACGTTTCGAGCCCTTTACAGGTCTCATGTTCACGGGCAGACTGACAAAAAACTTAAAATACAAACTACCCAATTTTGAAAAATAAATGAAAAAATTAAAAAAACTAAATATGAAATCGGTCCAATTAACGCAATAAGACTACATACTCTACCAGCGCTTCGGAAATAGCATCTGCTGAGAAGAATGCGCCGCAAGAATCTCAGCATTAAGCCTTTTTTTCAACCAAATAATTTAAACGATTTGTTTTCAATGTCTACAAGTCGCGAAAACGTAAGATAATACTACGATACTATGGTAGGTTTTTGCGTTCTTCACTTAGAAATGCCTTTTTTAGCTGTGGAACCCCTAAAATAATGGGTTTTAGCAAACGGAGCATTATTTTATGGAAAAGGTAGGTAAACCGGCACGCGAGTCACTCGATGGGAATTAATCACCGTCGCCCATGGGAACAAACGATCTCAAGAGAATAGCTGATATCCGTTGCCTGCCTTTATCCCCTTAACAACCCCCCCCCCCCCCCCCTGGATCTCCTACTCTCCGTACGCAACACAGTAGCCAGCCGGCATTCTGTGAGAGTGCGATACTACCCCGATCAAGCCGACCCATTCGTACTGCAACCAACTACTGGCTCTACTACAAATAGGTCAACGGGAAGTACCCCATAGGTTTTTGAGTACCTTGAGAATGAATGAAACATGCAGCATAAACGGCCGTATCTTTTGATTCTATTGACTTAGAAGTTTGATTTTTTCACGGCTCTAAGGGACTGCAGTATTTGATATTAATTTCAACTCAACACCTCCACGCGTTCTTGAGAAAAATGGTCTTGACAGACAGACAGACAGACAGACGGACGACAAAGTGATCCTATAAGGGTTCCGTTTTTCCTTTTGAGGTACGGAACCCTAAAAAGTGAAAAATGTTAGATAAAATAATACAAAACTTATTATACCTCAGAAAAAAATATTTTGTTAACAATGCAGTTTTCTCCATGAGTGTTCATAAAGCTCTTTTCTATCGTAATGCCATTAAGAAACAAAAGCAGACCGTGCTGTCAAAAACATAATGTCGCCGAACAATACGAGTGTAATAATAGAACAATTGAGGATCAGCAATATGACTTTAAGTGTATCAGTTGTTTGAGGGTTCCGTAAGGTGTAGTTTTCTTTTTTTTTTGGCAAATTGGCATTGGTATTAAAAAAAAACAAAATTTTATTTTACATTTTTTTCTCGTTAAATAGACGAATTTAAGACATCAATTTGAAGGATTTAGGGCTTAAGAGTGTTTTGAATTTTTTATCCTATTTATAAGTTATCGGAAAATTTTTGACAAATTTACTAGGCAAAGGCAAAAAATGCCTTTCTTCTTTTTTCTTTTCTTTTTTTTTCTTTTTTTTCTTTAATTTTTTTCTTTCTTTCCTTTTTTGTGCGGTTTGCCTGCCCCAAATTTAAAAGAAAAGAGTGTCAGGCCTGTCATCTGTCAGTGTCCTGTGTTAGTTATCTTTAAAATCTTACGCGTCCTAATTATTTGGCGATAATGTCAAACAAAGGTCAAACTTTATTTTGAAAAAAATATTAACAAATACAAATTATTTTTTTACCAGAATATCTGAAAACGGATTAATATCCCTATTCCTCGAAATGGTTTTGGAATTAGAGGACATTGTAAAAAAATGAACAATGCCAATTTACTGTCCCAACTTTTTTTACTGAATTATTTTCTTGGCTACCCCGACTGCTGTGGCGTTTGTCCGAGTCAAAAGATAAAGTTTTGATTTGGAGTAAAATTTCAAAAAATAAAAAACTTTTTACTATAGAATATTTAATTAATAAAAAACTAGCCACCCGCCTCGGCTTCGCTTGGGTACAATTTGTACATATTGTACATAAAAACCTTCCTTAATAAAATCTCTAAATGACAGTGAAAACGGTATCAAGATCCGTTGCGTGGTTTGGAAGGAGAAGGCGGCCGAACATACACTATAAGGATTTAGGACAGACAGGAACGGAGCGACTTTACTTCATACTATGTAATTATTTTAAGGCATTGAATCCCATACATATTTTGTAGGTAGTAGGATCGCTACCACCATCTTGTTCGCTAATACGCCCGCTAAGCAGCAGTGTTTGCACTGTTGTGCTCCGGCGTGGAGAGCAAGACAGCGGGTGCAATTACTGGCACAAGAGGTATTCTATCTTAGCCTTCTGGGTTGGCAACGCATCTGCAATCTTCTTGGTGTTGCTTGCTCGTTTGCCTTCCTATGTTTAAAAAAATACAAACGAAAACGCGGCCGCAGCTGATAAATAAAGTAATATTACAAGACTGTCTCACTAAATCCGACATAACCCTGCAAAATATGGATCTCTAAATACTAAAGTATCTGGGCTGTTGGCTTTTTGCACATTTGCATACAATACAAGAGGCTCACGTCCGCGGGTATAAAGGTCTTAAGTGCGCTCGCCGCGTGCGCAGATAAGCCTGTATCGTATTGATACAGTTTTTTCGTGTCAACGACCTCGCAATCAGGTTGTGTGCCCAAGTGCAAGGATATAAGACGCGTGCATAATGGTGTAAGATTGATCCACACGATCTACGTTTACATACTATACCAATCAAAAACTTTAAAAGGTTTTGGATATGAAATTTTATTTGGATTTAAATCCACTGGTGAGTTAGAGTCGAGTTGTTACGACTAATTACCGTAAGAATGCTCAATAGAAATATTTTTTTTTTGCAAAGTTCAATTTTTTTAATTACTATATAATTATTTATTATTATTAATCTTATTATCTTATCTTATCTTCCTAATGTTATAAAGGCGAAAGAAATGATGTTTGGATGTTTGAATGGTAAGATGTTTGTCTCTCAATCAGGCATTAACGGCTAGACGGATTTAGATGAAATTTGGCAGACAGACAGATTATTTTCTGGATAAAAACATAGGATACTATGATCCCGTACTTTTTCGTAAAATCCCGTAAAATTAAGCCGCTGGTAAAAACTCGTTATTAATAAGGATTACTTAAATTCTCCAAACAGAATATTTCAATATGTAATTTCAACAATTCGGAACATAGCTAATAGAAACAGACTCTCAAAAAATGCTGTTTCAAAAAAGAAAGATGTTTCCAATGCAACAAAAAAATATTTTTCATTTCCGTTATAGTGAAAACGCGTGAAGTTTTGCATTACGGAATATTTTAAAAAACAGTAGATGAGTTAAAATTATTAAAATTAGATTAGAATAATTAAAATCATGCATGACATGTAATAGTTTGCACACCTGATTGCGGGTTGAATACGAACGAGCTACAACTTTTATTTTTAAGATCCTGTGACCGTATTTTAGCAAATAAATAATTTCGTTTCTTTCTTCAATGTATGCATCGTCTGATCTATTGATAAACAATAGTACCAAACGCAATCGATTATCGTTCGATGACAAAGAGGATAACTCATTGTCTAATGATATTATAACATTATATCCCTTGCCTATAAGCAGATCCATTCTATGGTATTTGGCATTGACGCCTCAAATGCTATGCCTTATTTATTGTGAACAATTGTACAATTATTTCAAGAACTGACTTCGGCTGTCATTGGAAATGCCACAGTAAATAAAACTAAGCAAAGTACATTACTGCGTTTAGATAGAACATCAAGTACCACGCAATGGTCTAAAGACGCAATGTACATCAAAATCGATCTTCGTCGAATAATATCGAGAGGCAAATTGTATTCGTACTGTATGTGCCCTCTGCTCTGATCTAACATTTAAATGCACTTATTCGAAATCGCACCTTGTTTCAATAAATTTAGGATTGATATCTAGTTACCCTATAAATTAAACTCAAATCCTCGATTACTGACTGCGATATGTAATGTACATCCTACTAATAATATAAATGCGAGAATAACAATGTTTGAATATTTGGATGTTTGGATGTTTGTTTCCAAATAACATATCAACAGCCGTCCGGATTTGAAAGAAATGCGTCTCGATTATAAAGTACGCGATATTATCCGATTAAATTGTTTATTTTTAATAATTTGATACATTGTAGACGCGGTTTTATAAACTGTAGTCCAATGCATCACCAGTAATCGTATATGGGCCATCATAACGGCGAAGACATTGTAATGTCAACCATCCGTCATTGTACAGTTCCCAAAATAACTGCCTGCCCAACATACCTAACTCATGGTTAAGGTTATTGGTAAATAAATACATGATCACTACTAGTTTTTTTTATGAAATAGGAAGGAAAACAAGCAAGTGGGTCACCTGATAGTAAGTGATCACCACCGCCTATAGACATCCGCAACACCAAAGAGATTGCAGATGCGTTGCCAACCCAGAGGGCTATGATGGAAAACCTCTTGTGCCAGTAATTACACCGGCTGTCTTGCTCTCCACGCCGGAACACAACAGTGCAAGCACTGCTGCTTAGCGGCAGGATTAGCGAGCAAGATGGTGGTAGCGATCCGGACGGATCTTGCACAAGGTCCTACCACCCGCAAAACCTGATTGTTTTTTGAAATCTTGCATGTCAATTTTGATCCACTTCCAGTAATTCTAACATGACCGGTCCAGGTTTAACATATCCCTCCCTCTCTGTCAAACTAATGTCATAAAAAAGGGACACAGAGATAAACTTAGATAAACTAAACTCTCCCGGTGATGCTAGGGCTAATATGATCAAGTTGAGTGGAATGTTGATACGTAAGAATAAAAACCCTAAGACAATGCAGGAAGTCATAAACAATGTCAGCAAAAATCTTAGTTTTTTTTACAGAGACTAAAAGCGTGACAAATCTAGGGCAATAAACAAACTGGAACAAATTACCTTGCTACTCCGCGAAACCAACCTCCTCCTTCTTGCTCCTTGGTTTCGCAGAGTAGCAAGGTAATTTGTTCCAGTTTGTTTATATGGACCTCCGCAAAGTAACGCCTGAATCTATTAATTATCTAGGGCAATACCTAGTTAGAAATAAGAATCACCTGGATACCTAATTTTACTTCTAATATTTACGTTCATTACGAAATCACTTCACATTTCTTAATTAGGTTTTACGCGTTCAGATAAAATTTCGGGGTTAATTTAAGGTTTATCAACTGCGTTCGAGCTCGGCTTACAGCTACAACGAATGCCTAAACAATTTTTGCTCTTATCACCTTGACGCAAGACTCGAATTCAAACGGGTGCGGATCACAGGCTCCGTGCTCTCGATTTCCGAAGGGACAGTAACGGTAAAGCGTAACGGTTAAACAATAAAGTTCCAAATTTAAATTTCGATTCGTTCGAAATTCGAAACGGGTGCCGTGGATGCGGAGTCCGTATCGGCATTTTTTGAAATTCAATTGAGAAAATTCAAATTTAGAACTTTTACTTTTTTTTACAAGCTTTTAACATGCTAGTTTATAGATCTAGTCACACTTGTACACAAAACTACGCAGGATCGAGAGTTATCGTTTATCTTTTAACTTAATATTTATATATCACAAATAAGTCAGCTTCACAAATAAGTAGTTCCTGTGTAGTTTTCGCATCAATTACACTAGTCTTAAAAACTTGGCTTGTTCCACTGTTAACAAGATTTACTGATGTATTAAAAACTTGTAAAAAACTGTTTTTTTACCACTTTTTTTAGCGAATCGGCGCGCGCACGCGTTTGCGCAGGCTCTTTCCGACACTAAAGTTGCTAACACTAGCGTGGCATATAAAGTGGTCGTCCAGGAAAACCTGCATGGTATGAGCAAGGGCTGTTGGTACTGCATCGCTATGCCACACACGTCTAGTGGTCTGAGGGGCACACGAATGGTGGAGCGAAAACGATCGTTGGCCATAAAGGAATAAAGTGTCAAGTGGTGAAACTGAAGCATAAGTGTCACTTTGTAATGACACATGTGTTTTGACAATATGCGACTATTCCGATAATTTATGCGTTAACGCATAATTGGGTATTATTTTCACTTTTTTACTGAAACGCGTAGTCACTTATACGGTAATTGCGGTAGTTCCCAATTTCTATAGGAAAAAATTTAAAACATCTATTAAGCTCGTCACGTACACCACCTCAAGTCATTCTCTTGACGTTTTCAGAAACTGACAGTTATTGATATTGGTTTTAACGGAGTGAATTAAAAAAAAAAAACTTGTTCAATGGGAGTTGGGTCCGCGCAATAAAGGTTCCGTACCCATACATTTTACTTTTCCCTGTATATGCCTAATAAATTTATTTTCTTTAATTCAGTTACGGATCTCTAATTTTCATTTTTTTTCTAACAACATACAAACAATTTTGTATAAAAAGTATCTAAATATAGTGAGCAAAAATCGCGAGCATGTGACCGGTTTTCGTTATTTGTTGAGTAATTACACCAATTTTGTCGTAGATATTCTGAAATTCATAAATGCTACTTATATTGTAAGCCTAATCTGACAAAAAATATTTTGACCTTACTGGCGCTTGCATGTATGACAATTTCTTAAAAATCTAATTAAGTAATAAACATGTTTTTCAACTTTTTTTATTTATTGTTTATCAGGATATCTGTCATATCAAAACATCGTGCGAAAATTTCAATCGGCTACATCTTTATGTCGATTCTCAATTACATCCTTGGGGTACGGAACCCTAAAAATTAAGTAATCTAACCACCTTGACACTGTCAGCAACAATGTATTTTTTTAATTTCAAGTTTGCTATGAGAATCCGAAATGAACCATATCTCTTTTATCTAAGGTTTACTCTTAAGTACCAGGCTCTCAGGGGTTATTACGGTACTGCGGAATCCACTAAAGGTATAATTATTGCTATGTGTTCTTAATTTCTTTTCCACGGTTTCATGTTAAAATCATCCTTCCTAAAGTCCCTAATTATATCAATACAACCATTTACCCACGACTTTGCCCTTCTAGTATTATTTTCTATCCATATTTATAGGGTAAAAATGTACATTCTAGGTTTTTTTTTATTGAAATAGGAAGGCAAACAATCAAGTGGGTCACCTAATGGTAAGTAATCACTACCGCTTATAGACACCCGCAACACCAAAAAGATTGCAGATGCGTTGCCAACCTAGAGGGCTAAGATGGAATACCTCTTGTGCCAGTAATTGCACCGCCTGTCATGCTCTCCACGCCGGGACACAACAGTGCAAGCACTGCTGCTTAGCGGCAGGATTAGCGAGCAAGTTGGTGGTAGCGATCCGAATGGACCTTGCACACGGTCCTTACCACCCGCAAAATTCTATGTTTTAATCTGGACATAATTTACTTGTCTGCCTCATCTAAACCTAAACATCCAAACACCATTACTTTCACATTGATAATATTAGTAGTATTTATCTATATTTACATTAAAAACTATGCAAAATAAGCAAATTAAGAAACACGAACTGTTTCATAAACCTGGCTCAATTATGCGCGTAGTTACTAGGTTTATTATTTCTCAACTACTTAAATGCAATTTTATCCGTTCGATTAATTGTTACATCCATGTACACTTGAAAAAAAAAGGAAAATTATGAAAGATAATACTCTGGAGCTGGTCATTTATTATGCAATGGTTTCTAGGAAAAAGCACCATGATTGACACTAGCGCCTTAAGGCTTATTTAATTAAGTACCTAAGACACTAGTCGCCTTCACTGTTAGCTAACGCTATAATAGATATACATGATAATATAAACACTAAAATAAATTAACTACTCTAAACCTAAAAAGCTAAATCTACAAATATCTCCTAAGCCGTTGTCATTGGGCAGGGTGCCCATAAGGCTGGCTGCATTTCCTCGTTGTATCGCTAAGCCGATACGTTGGCCGAGGAATGAGCCACCTGTATTTGCGTAGTTTAATTTAATAAAAAACGGATAAATACAGATTCATTTATTTACTCATCACAGACCTGTCATTAAAATCATGTTCGTGGGAAAAGTCAGTTCTCGGGAACTGTGACATTTTGGGAGTGTAATGGTGTTTGTTAACGCCGATGGTTGAAATCAAATGATTAATTTACCCTAATTATGTACACTTATTAGAAACAGAACGCATCTGAAAACATTAATAAAATAAAAAACCTATGAGAAATTAAACAATACGTCGTAGAGTTTCTTGCCGGTGTCTAGTCATCAGAGGTTTTTTCTGAACCGGTGGTAAATTTTCCGACATTCATTAGCCTTAAGATGACCGGCCAAAGTTTAAGTTACCTATTTCTCCCTGCATCTCTGTCAAACTAGTGTCATAAGAAAGTGACACACATTATAAACTCAGATTAATAATCTTGGCCGGTCTTTTAAATTAAACAAAAAAAAAGCCACATACGCGATGCTCAAACTGACCAATCAGACGCCTTTCAACGGACTCCATTTTCTTTTCTCACGAAGGTAAAAAGATTTAAGTTAGCTTTTGTTGTCTATAAAAGCTGTAGTGGATTTTTATAATCATTGCACCGCCAGTTAGATAAAATTCTGATTAGTCAAAAGTTCATTGAACTTAGTCACGACAGGATTTAAAACCGGCCAAGTGCATCTCGGGTATGCATAAGGGCTCGACCATAAATGACGTCACACGATATTTAACATTTCAAGACCCCCCCTTCGTCACGCTTTTTCCTATCTCTTTGACACGGACTGTCACGTTTGCCCCCCCCCCCCCCTGCACGAGCGTGACGTCATTTATGGATAACCCCTAAGTTCAAAATCGTTTGTTTTCAACCTTATGGTACAGTAGGGGAAATATATTCACGTAACACCTTAGAACCCTATCGCAATGACGCGACGCGTTAAACGCCACGCTATGTTATACAAATGTCATGCGTATGTCTCTTCGACTAGGTTCGACGGTGGTACGTGTTTCAATTTTCTTGACTGTATATACTATTTGTACCCAAGCGACCCGGGGCCGGTCACTAGTATGATACATACTTGAAAAAAAAAAGATTAAAAAAATAATTGTCATTCTTAATTGCTACAGTAACGTTTGTAGTAAAATTTAATTAATAGGGAATTAAGCCACGTTTTCCTTAAGATTTATTCCTACTTTTACTTTGTACGCAACGAAAAGTAACCGGTGACCCCTTAATTAATAATTAATTACTCATACGGGGAAATTAATATTACGTTTGTTTAAACACAAAGCCATGTGTTAATGTTATTGTTGGTAAGTTGGTTAAAACTAAACTATTCGTTTTGGCGATTTATTTTATTACTGACGTCAATTTATAAGTTATTGTTCCTTATTTTGAATAATTTGGGATGCGTTTGTTTCTCTAAGCGCAAATATATATGCGAATAGATGTCCGTTCGTCCTGAAGAGTCCCCTACAGTACATAATAATAAAAACGTTATTTACATAAAATCTCTAAGTGACAGTGAAAACCGTGTCAAAATCCGTTACGTGGTTTAGAAGGAGTAAGCGGGCGAAGATATGGGACAGACAGGAAACTATAGCGACTATGTTTTATACTATGTCAAGAAAATAAAGATGGAGATAATAAAGACGAAGATTCGACTCCACAGTCGAATCTTCGTGATTCGCTACCACCATCAAAATCGACTGTGGGATTGAAACATATTTTGCTACCACCATCTTGCTCGCTAATCCTGCTGCTAAGCGGCAGTGCTTGCACTGTTGTATTCCGGCGTAGAGAGCAAGCCAGCCGGTGCAATTACTGGCACAAGAGGTATTCCATCTTAGTCATCTGGGTTGGCAACGCATCTGCAATCTCTTCGATGTTGCGGGTGTCTATAGGCGGTGGTGTACACTTAACATCAGACTACTTGCTTGTTTGCCTTCCTACTTCATAAAAAAAATCGACTATTACTGTAGTTAAAAAAACGAATCGTGATGTAAATATGTATTTAAAGTAAATTCGATGCGCTCTCAACCGCATTTTGTTTCGATTCAAAATCATTGCGTACACGCATTCACCACTTACTTTTTCTTTTCTTTTCCGCTATATCACGTACCAATGTTTTTACGTTCCTGTTCCATGTTTCCTAAAGAATATACGCGATGGAACACTTACTGAAAAAAAGTTTTTATTTTATTTTACAATACAGCACAGCGTGTTTACAAAGGAATTGCCAACTGGCCATCCTGTTAAATAAGGCGTGCACATCGCTCGGTCAGGGTTGCCACGAATACTGTTAAAACAATTTTTAAACTGTATTAAGATAAAGATAAGATAAGATAAATGTAATTTAATGTATTAAAGTAGGTATTTCGAAGTGGTTCAGTTAAAACAGTGCCATCACAGTCATTCCTTCGTTTTCTACATAACGCGATCCTTGTTATAAGATTGTTTGTTCAAATCAATAAATTGATTATTGGTGTCTCGGTGAGACTCCTAGGAAACCACAAGACCGTTTTTATTATGACTATTTTAAGCCGCATTAAACTATAAAAAAAATTGTTCGCAAAAGAACATGACGAGAACGGTTAATTACTAAATTAAAATAGTAATTTAACTTTGCACCTTCAAATAAAATATAAAACATCTTTAACGTACGTTTAGAATTAAAGTTTATTACTGTAAAACTAGTAGAGATAACGTACGTAACTGCGTTAATTCCAAATATTCACAGTTGTGAACCCTAATTACCCTAAATTTAATTTAAATCAATAATTAAGTTTAGGGTTGTCAACTGCGAATTCTTATGAACTCGTCCCGCTCTAATCCCATCCATTAGCAAGAGACAGGAACTGGCTAATCGACTAAACTAACTCGTTTAACAGACCGTTATCCAATTGTGCGTTTCAGTTCAGTTGCTAGCACGCACGTGAACTGTTGCATGAAATGCGGTATGCTCGCGATATTATGTCATCTTTTTTGTATGAAATAGGAAGGCAAACAAGCAAGTGGGTTACCTGATGGTAAGTGATCACCACAGCCTATAGACACCCGCAACACCAAGGAGATTGCAGATGCGTTGCCAACCCAGACGGCTAAGATGTAATACCTCTTGAGAAAGTAACTGCACCGGCTGTCTTGCTCTCCACGCCGGAACAAAACAGTGAAAGCATTGCTGCTTGGCGGCAGGATTAACGAGCAAGATAGTGGTAGCTATCCGGACGGACCTTGCACAAAGTCCTACCACCCGCAAAACTTATTAAAAAAAACCTTAAACCTAACCTAAACCTATCAGGTGACGCCACGCTCACTATGACCGTATAATCATAAATCCCTTTGCCATTCTGTGGGAATACATTTGAAAAATATATAGCTATACTAGCAGCCCCGGCTTCACACGGGTTCTATTATAATGTAATGTACAGTATAGGGGAAATATATTCACGTACCACCTTAGAACCCTATCGCAATGACGCAACGCGTTAAACGCCAGGCTATGTCATACAAATGTCATGCGTATGTCTCTTCGACTAGGTTCTATATACGGTGGTATATACGTGTTTCAATTTCCTAAAATAAAGTCTCTAACTAACAGCTTATTCTTTCTAAACCACGCAACGGATTTTGATACAGTTTTCGCTGTCATTTAGTAAAAAAATAAGGAAGGTTTTTATGTATTTTTTTTTGTGGCTTGAATGTCTCAAATCGTAGTCCTCGCAAGAGGTACGGGCGACTACGATCGCTTAGCAAGTAAAATGAACAGATGCATCGTAAGGGTTATAATGAAGATCGAAGGGACCATCGGCCCGTGCGACGACTCCGGTCGGCAGTTCGAACCACCACCAAAAGTCATCCAGAACGGTGCGCCCTTCGATCGGAATTTACTTTAATTATAATTATATGAATGTGAGTATGATCTAAAGGACTAGCCCTAGTGGTCGCCACAAACTTAGTCACTCGGTCTGTTTGGCTTAGTAAGCAAAATAGAGAAAGACAGACCGACTGACGAGCGAGAAAATAGAGACCTTTGCTAGCCGTGATGATATAATGCTTACTATCTTAATATCAGTACAGGGCTTTTCACAAGGGCTGGGGCCTAATTTCTACGAGATTAATGGCAGATTTTCAGAGGTTATTATGTATCCGCGTAAAGCCGAGATAATTCTCTAGTTAGGAATAAAAGAAATAGCTATCATTATTATACTAATGATATAATCACGTATCTCGTATAGAGGCGAAACGCGCGTCGATCGTATTGTTTTAGTGTCTGGTGGTGGTGTATAGTTGAGTCTGTGTGATATATGTTGTTTCGTGTGGAAGCGGAGGAGTGTAGGTTTCTGCATGAAAAATATATATGTCGCAGAGACGCAGTTATCTTGCACGAGCACGGCACTGGTTTCGCGAAGTAGCAAGGTAATTTGTTCCGGTTTTGTTAATATAATTATGAATGCAAAATTTAAATTGCGCCACCACAAACAAGTACCTATCTTAGTGACGGGATCCAGATAACAAATTACTGCTTGTAATAAATTCCAGTAATCAGGGCACAAGTTTTATTATTCCGTTAAAAATATCTCGGGTTTCTGGACCTCTTTAGAAAGCTGACAAAGGCAAGGCAAAATAAGAAGTAGTAGGTATTGGACACGGTGTCAGCCCTGGCGCACTTTGCCAGGGGGGTTCCATTCCACACTGTAGGCGCGCTCGCCGCATTACCTATGGCATAGGTTAATCGCAGTAGGTTGCCGGCTTGCCGCGAGCGCGCCCGCTCACTCTGTGTCGCACGAGATAGTATTATAGTAAGCAGCCCAATCCTAGCGGTGCGCCAGGGCATTGCGGGTGGAAGGCGGGCGCGCGCGGCGCCTTCCTTTTGACACATGCCGCCTGGCGAATGTTTATGAAGTAATACGAACTTTTTTAGCCTGATCATAAAGTTGGAATTCGTTTAATGGTGGTCGAAAAAGAGAAGTTTCTGTACGTTAGTACTATTATTTATTCTGTGACTTTGCGAAGCTACAAGTACATACATCGATGTACCCCTGCAATGGGGCCGCTGCAATTCAGTTGGAAGCGCTTGAATGATCATAAACAAGCATACAATAGGACGCTTCTTAAACTCATACGCCGTTTTTGTTCAAAAAACAGTTACATAAGAAAAAAAAACTTATCCACAAGAATCCACAACACTCGTACCCCATATTAGTGTCTTTGCCCCCACCACAAACTTAAATTTACCGTCCAAAAAATCAAAACGAACACTGCCGCATACAAATTACCTTACAACTTGACTCATGGTGCGTTCACCAAGTGAACGTGTAACTTTGTGCCTCATCCTTTGTCCAAGTGTCCATTTTCATTCCACACACGTGGCTCGACGGCTCGGAAGAATTTTATAATTTCCTTGATCGTTTGCTCACATTGTTGTTTGATGAGGAAGTAATTATTAATTACATTACATGTATCATCCATTGTGACGTAAAAGGAGCGATCTGATAGTATAATAACAATATCTCTTTCAAATCGCCATTATGTAATTTGACGCAAGTCCATGCAAATATTAGGTGCACTTGGGTTCTCTAACAGTCCCACTGCTTGCCACGCGAAGGACAGTTTTTACCAGTATTTGACATCATTGTCTCTGTCTTCTTCTGTCATCTTCTCGTCAATTACTGGGTCACTGTCAAAGGGCTGTTACCTTTTTTGGTCGTGACACGACACGACATACATCTTTATCTTCTTTAAATAGTATAAAGTAAAGTTTAACAGTAGTAAATGTTTAACATCCCCTAGTCAGATTTAAGATTAAATGTTATTTACTAAATTATATAAATTGTAAAACTATTATGATAGCCATGACATGAATAATTAATTAACTAAAAATAATAAGGTTAGGTTTTTATTATGTTTCTATACTTTGTATTGATATTTTCTTTTATTACTTTTTATAAAAATATTGTAAAATTCTAGCCTAAGATCCTACTAATATTATAAATGTGAAAGTTTGTATGTTTAGATGTTTGGATGTTTGTTACTCAATCACGCAAAAACAACTGAATGGATTTGGATGAAATTTGGCACATGTGTTAATCCAGGTTATAAACTATATTTATAACCTGGATTAACACATAGGATACTTTTTATCCCGTATAAATGCATAGTTCCCACGGGATAGCGATAAGTGAGTTATACGCCGCGGCGTAACGTCATGAGCAGCAAAGCAACTAATTCTCATTATTTCGTCCAGGAAATATTGAAGATTGCATGTTGGGTGTCCTTTTGTTTAATTCAATTTAATAAGTCTACGCGGACGAAGTCGCGGGCAAAAGCTAGTTTTAAATAAATATACAGAAATATAATGACATAGGTAATGAATTGCATGTTAATTTTAGGTTTTTCTTTGTTTTCCTTGTAATGCCCTACCAGGGTGCCATATAACTGTTACTTATATTTCAAATCTCAAATAATGTAATTTGTTTATGGTTCTATATAAATAAATAAATACTAAATACTAAAATCGCAATTTTTTCCTGTCTGTCCTAAATTTTTATAGTGTATCTTAGGCAGCCTTCTCCTCCTAAACCACGCAACGGATTTTGATACGAAGTTCACTGTCACTTAGAGGCTTTCTCAAACCGGGATAGGGTGCTAGTTACACTTATAAATAAATTAAGTTATAAAATAGTATTTTATGCAACTGTTGCATAATGAAGGGTCTTAAAACACGAGTGTGGTTTTATGAAACGAGCGTCAGCGAGTTTCATAATAGGATCATACGAGTGTTTTAAGACCCAATTATGGACAGTTGCATACATTAGTTTATCTACACACATATCATAAGTACTCTATGACGGGTTCAGAAGCCATAGGGCAATGACCTGCATTGCTACTTGCTACTAGTGCTAGGTATCTATTAAATATCTATAGACTACATATACATTAAAATAATGTAATAAAAATGAATTTGAACAAATATAGAAACAAATTAGAAAAATTCTCATAATTATTGGTTGTTATAATGCTGGTCATTGCCTACGGTTTCTGAACGCATTATAGAGCATTTATGATATATGTGTAGATAAACAAATGTTAAGTATTCACCTTAAACGCATTAGTCAAAATTCTCCAGTAAAGCAGGTGTCATTATGTGATACATAGGAGCACTAATGTACATAATGAAGTGGTGTAGGTGTCATCACTGGAGTACATAAGTGACATGTATGTAATAAAGTACAGGAAGACAATTTCACTTAGCTGAGAACATTTCGCGACACTTGAGGGAGGCGCGCAGTTCCATTGTGTCACGCGATTCGAATGCTGCATCTAAAAAATGCCGGCTCATTTCATTTCATTAATTTATCGCTTAACTCATAAAAATGTATGCAAATATAATCCAATTGCATAACTAAAAAGTAAAAAAAAATGACTTAATAAATTAAATACTAATTTCATTAAACTAGATGTCACTTAAACTGAGTATAAATAAATGTAAAACGCAACAAATAACTTAACACAAAATATTCCACACGTTGACCAAGTGTTGACAAACACAGGACGCAGTTATATATCAGAATGAGACAGAAATATCAATTTCCCACTCTAACATAAACGCGTCCAGGACTCCAATTCTCGGTTCATGCGAGATGCATCTCACGTGCGAGATCCGTCAAAAAGTGACAGATTTCCAAGGGAATTGACAGTTGTTTTCGTGCGAGATGCATCTCGCATAAAACGAGAATAGCCCCGCTGTGCGTTTACCAACGCTTAGACAACGTCGAGCCGTCGTGAAAAATAACATAATTTTAAATTTAATGTCGCAGTCCTTATTTTATTGTGTTGAATATTGTGTTAAATTATTTTATTATCATGTTGCTTATATGTAGTTTTCTTTAGGTACTAGAGAGAGTACTTCCACTTGACCTAGAACAGCCATATACAACCTTTTTTTTTATTGGGGCCATAAACACGTTACAGTCATGGTGTCGAGGGCCGCAAACAAAACTATTTACAATGGTGCGAAAATTAAAATGGTTATCATTTTATAACTTCAGGTGGGCCAATAACAAAAGCGGGCCCCAGGTTGAATATAGCTGACCTAGAACCATGAAATTTGGCAAGAAACATGCTCTTACAGCTAGGGAATGCAAACCCGGCTCACATTTCGCCCCTCCCTATTAAAAATGTCGGATCTGCAAATTTGCCATTTTCTGTTTATGTCATTAATAGACCTTGAATTACGGTAACTTTCACCCCCCCCCCCCGCCGCAAATAAATATTCAATTTAATGTATAATTTATGAAATACGTAGATTAAAAACGTCTGATCTTGCTTAAGTATTCGTTAATAATGTCGGTAAAAATACCGACCGATTTGCAGATCCGACATTTTTAATAGGGATGAGCGATTTCTCATTGGGCACCATGTGCGACAGCTATTTAGATAATTAATAATTTAGTTTTTATTTACCTTTTATTTGGTTTAGTCTAGTATTTTTAACATAAAACTACCGTGAGACTCGGACATATTAATAAAACGGATTACTCACGTATTTTTACGTCGAAAAATTCCCGACATGTTTTCGGACCTTAATCATGACCCCCGCGGCGGTGGCAGTCGTCGTCGCGCCACATGATTAAGGACCACGGACTGGTCCGAAACATGTCGGGCATTTCTCGATGTAAAAATACGTGAGTGATCCGTTTTATTAATATAGTCTAGTATTTATTAACATTAATATTTTCTGTGACACTTAACGTGTCTCGTGAGACAATGGGAACGCTGATCCTCACAGAATAGTAAACAACATATCGGATGTAACAGCTCCAACAACCGAATTACGCTTTAATCACTTCTCGGTACACGGTACATGGTACATGGTACCGCTCGATACTGTCATTATTTGCTTTATGTTATTAAACAGCTAGTTTACTGTTCGAAATGTTTTATGGTACGGGTAGATTCAAGGTCACATAGCATAGTAACACCTAAGTAACACCACGATTTTACGGATGGTTAGGACCTTGTGCAAGGTCCGTCCGGATCGCTACCACCATCTTGCTCGCTAATCCTGCCGATAAGAAGCAGTGCTTGCACTGTTGTTTTCCGGCGTGGAGAGCAAGACAGCCGGTGTAATTACTGTCACAAAAGGTTACCATCTTAGCACTCTGGGTTGGCAACGTATCTGCAATGTTCTTGGTGTTACGGGTGTCTATAGGCGGTGGTGATCACTTACCATCAGGTGACCCACTTGCTTGTTTGTCTTCCTATTTCATAAAAAAAAACGAGATAATAAACAGAGTAAGCTCACGAGTGAAACGCAAAAAGAAAAGCAGGATAATTAAGGTAGTTAATATATGCTATAGGTATTAAACTGTTATAGGTGTATAGGTATTAGCTTTAAATTAAAATATATTCATTGCAAATTTTGTCAGTTTCAATTGAAATTATTTCGACTCAGGTTTTACTTCTAAATAAACATGCTTTATTTTTTGCTTAGGTTAATAATTCAAAAACAAATTAAATTCTAGGAAGTAATATAATAATTCTTCAAATTATGAATTAGCTGTAGAGAAATGTTTCCGCCTCGCTTGGGATGTACGAAAAGCTTTGTTATTGAACTTTAGAGTGTGAAAAAATCGCATTCTGCGAGATCTACAAAGTCAAGGCGTACAGACGATTGTCAAAAAAGATTTTAAAGAGCAACAAACGGATGTACAACCTTCACTGTTTAGTGAATATATTTACCAGACTGAAGATAATCTATCTGATCATAATCCACGAAAAAGGCAACTAACAAATTCGGATCATGCTGTTAGTAAATAGGAAGGAGATATCACTCGCGATCAGTTCTTGAAAGGATGTGATCAGATTTTTAAGCCCTGAATTTTGTGCGTTAGTTAAAGCTCAGGTCAATTTGATACAGATCTAGCAGACGAAGGCTGTTTAACGTTTCGCATAACATTTTTAAACATAAATTCACGAATGATTTAATTAGTATAATAATATAACCCGTTTATACTAGTGATGTAACGAATGTCATTTTTGAACATTCGCGGATGCGAATGCGAATGCAAATATCTGCTACCGACATGCGCGAATGCGAATGCGAATGCGAACATTCAGTTTTTGTTCAAATCTGGCTCCAATTGTCTATGGCTTGGAGGCAGTCTCGTTCGAAGGAGATGCGTTCCATTTGTATTTATAAGTTCCAATGAAAATGTATTTGTTAAGCTTCATTGCAAAAAAAATCAAGTAAATAAATAATACCAAATGATAAAGTGAAAACTGATATTGTGATAACGAGGTTAGTTACTTTTTCTTGCATTAAAAAACATAAGAAATGAATGGATTTTGATTTAATGTATCTACTATTGTCTTCAAATTGGTTTTTTCTGCTATTCATATTCGCAAAACATTCGCATAAATTTTGGCGAATGCGAATAATGCAATGAATATGCGAATATTCGCGAATGCGAATATGTGTTACATCACTAGTTTATACTAAACTAGCAACCCGCTCTGGCATCGCACAGTTGTAAAAAAATCTCTAAATAATAGTCAAACCGTATCAAAATCCATAGCAAGGCTTAAAAGGAGTAAGCGGCCGAAGATATGGGGACAAACAGAAACAAATAGCGACTTTGCTGTATAAATGTTGAGATCTTCTTAGCGGGTATCAACTTTGTTTAATACTACGTAATGATTTTCGTTTCTGTTACAATAAACTATAATATATAACTGTGATAATGACTATTCCATATAAATTCCATTTTATTCTTTATTTTTAACTTTCGTCATTACTCATTTAAGTTTCTATATTTGCAACATGTCTTAGAGCTCACTGTGGCTTTTGGGAAATGCCTCCTCTAACGACTTCATTCATTCAAATGCATCCTGTCTCTTCCAATTCTTCTCTACTTAGAGGCTGCTGTAAATTTGAGATTGTCTTCCTACCTTTAACATTGTGTTACTCTTTCCCTTTTACCAACAGTTGGGTATCAATCATCATCATCATCATCATTGGCAGTCGTGGTAGGTCCAGTATTGGACATAGGCCTCCCCTAATTCTCGCCATCTTGTTCTGCTGCTAGTCTCTCGACTCCACTGTTTGCCAACGACTTCGTGGACATCGTCAGACCAGCGCGCTCTAGGTCTGCCAGGCTTTCTGCATCCACCACAGTAATACTCTGGGTATCAATGTGTTATGATTTTGCACCACATTTTCTTTGGGTTCGTACTGCGGCAAAACCCTAATGCCTTGAAAGTATTTGAAGGTGTTTCTATGTATCTATATTATCCAAACTTTTTGGGTTATTGACCTTGTTTTTCTCTCATCATTACCAATTGAAAACAAAATAGAAAAGTTAAAAATGTAATTAAAATTACTGTTTCTGGGTAGAGTGCCCAAAATGCTGGCGGCGTTACCTCTCTGAATGGCAATGCCAATGGGCGAGGAACGCGCCAGGTCTTGGGTTACCAGAGGTGACCACTATTTTTTTAAACAACATGTGGGCGTCGGGTCCCCTTGGGCCCAGGCCCGGCAAAGGCAGCAAAAAATAAAATTGTCACCAAGACACGCATATTTGCGATGTTTTGCTGCCTCCGCCGTAGCAGCCGCTCTACCTGCCTTTAATGCCGTTGCGCCAAGGTAGGCCGGCGCTAGAGTATCGATGCATGTTGCGTCCCAAACTATTTCTATTTTATTTACTATTTGATTTTACGGAGGTCGTTTTTTTTATGAATATTTTAGTGTTTCTAATAACTTATTACGTCATCCTCAGTACGTGTAAATCTTCGTTGATTCTTAGTTCAGCAACACCCAGTTAATTCTAACCTTGCCAGTTCGATAAGGGTAAAGATAACTCGATTTCACCAACTTATGATTAGCAGTAACTGTTCGGGTCTGATCAAAAAACTTTTCTCGTTAATGTGGCACCGAGTTACCGGACCAGTTTTTTTGGGTTTCGGAGACGATGTGAGTTATGAGTGCGAGTTACTTCATGTTTGGTTAGCGAATGAAATTGTCGCGCATAATAAATGAACGTAAGTAAATGCGACTAGCGGGCGCCCGCGCTTTGTTCGTGTGAATTTCAGGGGTGCAATTTTTGAATCTCACCAGGTGACTAGAGCTCACCAAAATGGCCGAAGCTCTATGAAAAACGGCTATTTTGGTGAGCTTTACTTACCCGGTGAGATTCAAATGCAATTTTTGAATCTCACTAGGTGACTAAAGCTTACCAAAATGGCCGCATTTCTATTAAAAAGGCCATTTTGGCGAGCTTTAGTCACCCGGTGAGATTCAAAAATCGCACTCCAGAAATGCCGTGGAAATGAGTTAAAGCATGATGTTGTTATGATGTACTTTTAAGCTATATTATTGTAAAGTTCCAACAAAACGCAATGTAGTTTTTGCGTGAAAGAGTAACAGACATTCAATTATTTCTCAAATATATCAGCGATACTTAAATAAATACAAACACCCACAGTCGTGTCCCACTTGCTTTTTTCCTTCATATTTCATAAGAAAAATTATAGTTGCTGGCAAACAACTTGAGCATAAATCGAGTGGAAGAGGTATGTTTGCGCATACAGATTTATACTAGAAACGGCTACTGCGCAGTCAAGGTCAGTTCTCAAGTTGTTTGCCGGGAACTGTACCAATATTTTGAGGAGTTAAAAATAAATTTTTCATTAATCCCAGCATCATAATTAGACTTTTCATAAAAGCAAAAGGAATGAAAAAAATATTCCAAATCGGTATTTCTGAGGAGTAAAAGAGAATATACTTGACAACTGAAAACATTAAAAAAAAAAAGAATTGAGAACCTCCTATTTTTTTTAAGGCAGTTAAAAATAGTTAGAACTGAGAAAAATAGGAGTGACCTGAGTTATTTCAAATAGAATAATTTCGAAAATATCCACGTTATTTCTCATGAAGATTTATTAAATTCTGATAATGCTATAAAATACAGTCAAAAATGGTAACAAAGTTACCGAATTTTACAGTGAAAAAGCCGACTAATTAGTTGCTTGATCAAGTGATTAAAACTTACCTTGCAATTCGTTCGAAATGTGGTCAAACAATTTCTCTGGGACTGTACCTGCGTTTAAGGGATTTGATGAATTTTTAATCGTCTAGACGGATTATAAAAAAAGGAAAAGTTTAGGTCTAAGTAATCTAATGTTAAATTCAGTCATTTTCCAGATAATTTACTAAGTCGGGAAAACTCTTACTAAGTTGGGTTTAGTACTCAAACCTTTTTTTGTTTTTATACCTACTACCCTAGTGGGAAGCTAAGAAAACCTTGTACAGTCAAGGAAGTTAATTCCCTACCCATTTCGTTGAAATGTCGTCTGACATTCGCAATGCATTAAGGTCGATATGTCAAACTAACGTCTTGCTCTATAGCTCTTATGGTGACAGTTTGGTATATGCTATTGAACCATAGGTGGGTTGGAAATTTAATTCTTTGACTGTACATAGGCAACGGATAAACATACAAAATTGTAAAAGATGAATATATATACTTAGATACATAATAATATGACATTCACGACTCAGGAATAGACATTCATTCAGATTCGGATCGGATTCAGATTAATTTATTCGCGTTAAGTGTGGATTGCAATGGCCTTATTTTAAGGGCTACTACACACTTAGCCAGTTCTAACATTCAAATATTATCATTATTATTTAATATATTAATTACATGTCCAATATGTCTACAATGTGTCCAATTTTCAATATTGATATCCATCATATTTGCCCCTTGTGGGACAGTGACCGTAAAAGCGAAGGAAATTGAAAAATTCGCAGCATCTTACAGGTCTTCTGTGGCTTGGCTGGGATTAGCGTGGCACGAATGCAAAGGTTACAAGTTTCAGTCCTGCCAGATGGCCAAGAATATTTCTTTGTGTAGTCATTGCTTAAAAAGAAAAAATAATTTCGGTTATCTATTTATCGATCGAAATCTTAAACAAGCAAGAAAATCGTTTTGATCGGTAGTAGTGTAACGGCTACGAAACCCTACAAAAAGCATGGCGGGACATGCTCTTGGCAAGTTTTAATAATTAACTAGCGGACGCGCGCGACTTCGTTCACGTAAAATAAGTAGCCTATGTCCGTCAGGAATAGTGTAGCTTTCCATCTGTGAAAGAATTTTTGAAATCGGTTCAGTAGTTCCAGAGATTACCCCCTACATACAAACAAACTAACAAACAAACAAAGTTTTTCTCTTTATTATATTAGTGTATACAAGATTAGTATTTGATTGCTCTAAAAACACTTAGAACAGTTGATTTATAATAATGGAACTTTTATCGGTTCATTGTTAGGTCTAGACTGTTTACGTCCGCTTGCCCATACAATGAATCTGAAGAGATCTGAAGGGCCACAGCCGGGACCTAAAGGCGTCCAACGGATCACTGGTTTCATGGGTAGGGGTGATCACGTCCCATTAGGTAAACCGCATGCTCGTTTGCAACCCTATTCCATAAAAAAAACTTTAACTGAACTGAACTTTAAACAGATTAACTGGATGAGATCCCTTAACGGGATACGATCGTTATATCTCTTTTTTTCCATACAATAAAGAGTTTGCATACATAATATACATAATAAACGGACGCGCGCGATTTCATTCGCGTGAAATTAGTGCCTATGTCCGTAAGGGCTATATATTAGCTGTATAAAGGTGGTCTCTGCTATACAGCTACTATACAGCTTTTATAACGCTTGTGTGCATCTTGGGATATATTACCCTCTACATACAAACAAACAAACAAAGTTTACCTCTTTATTACTCACTAGCGGACGCGCGCAACTTCGTTCATGTAAAATTAGTGCCTATGTCCGTCAGGGATAGTGTAGCTTTCTATTTAGTGAAAGAATTTTTGGAATCGGTTCAGTAGTTCCAGATATTACCCCCTACATACAAACAAACCCACAAAGTTTTCCTCTTTATTATATTAGTGTAAATTAGTGTAGATAATGTAGATAGAAGAAAAAGGCGTATTTGTCACCTATTTGTATGGTCGCCGGTTCAATTTGGAATTATTTAAGACGCAATAAATTCTTCGAGCAAAAGTCGTATCGTCGTTTAATGGATAACATATTTTAATTTTAAACCTATTTAGTTACATAAAAAATAAAAACAATTTAGACCCCAATCACCTAGTAGGTAATAGCAGGGTTGTTACCCTGACATAAGCTAAATAATGTCTTTATGTAGCAAAAGTAACATTAATAGCTCTGTTTATCTCCAGTATACAGCCCTAACATAATTACCACAAGGCATACTTATAGTGTCTACTCGTGACCACGGCCGTTGAAACATGGCCGAAACGTCGAGGTAAATTAACAATGTCTTTATCGCGTTAAAGTCCCGATAATAAATATGTGTGAAAATCGCGAAAGTTTAAAACAATTCATACAAACCTAGTTCTAAGGCATAATAATAATATATATCTTTATTCAGACAACAAACATCCACATTGTTAGTAAATCTTATTCCTATGTTAGTAATTAATTATAAGCACAGATTTAATTCTCTGACTGAGCCTCCACATCAGAGGACAGTCATGTTTGTTAGCTATAACCTTCAAGATGCTGTTGCTGCTCCCTCTCACTCTATGTGTTATTGAAGCAGTTTTCTTGCGCCAGACAGCGTCAAAACTGTCCGCACGCGCTTCGGCGAACATTGAGGAGGCACTGCAAAATCGAGGCAGCCGCAACAGCACCCTGAATGCGTAACATACCAAAAAAACATTGCCATAGGTTAAGGTTTAGAGGGTGGAAAACGTTATCGCCGTTTGTGTGGGGAGCGCTTTTTGGGGCTGGTTTACGTCTCTTAAAGACCAATTTCCAAGGTAAAGCGAACACTTAAAGCGAAAGCCTAATGTACTGCCGTTGTTTGGGCCGTACATCGTAACACGGTAACGAGAGCTGTACTAACAGTTTGTTTCCACCGAATTTATCGTTTCGGTAATTCTTTCTCTTCCTGTACCTATTATGTTGGGTTACTCGACTACTTCAATTTCGGTACACTGATTCTCTGGAGCGGTACAAACCTTATTTCACTTCATTTTTATCTAATTGCAGACAATATTGGATGTCCGGAAGAGATCGCTCCGCCGCCAATTATTTAACTTGTTAGTAATTTTAAGTTATTTGTTTTATTATTTCTTTTGTTGTCTGTAATAATGATTGCTACATTGTATTTCACGTGGCTTTGTTTTGTTATGTAATAATCCTATTTAATAAAGCTGACAGGAATCAACCCGATATGAACGTTCACATAATTTGTATAAAACTGACAATAATTATTACTTTATTGCTTATAGTTATTATTTTGGTATAGATCGCACCCTTAGAATTAAAGCGGCTCAATTCTGAATATGATATTTTCCAAAATTAAACCCTATGTCTTTTAATTAAGGTGATATTTTGGGACGTGTATTATTCAGAAATGGGTCACTTTAATACTAAGCGTGCGAGATGGTGGACTTAATTCTTATAGTCATTCTAATAACTAAATCGTTTTTTAAACGTCAATTTCACAAACATATTCCTTCAAAACCGTGTAACGGATATTTATAGGGTTTTCACTGTCATTTTAGAATTTTCCACGGAAGATTATCATGTACATTACATCTCGATTACACCCACGTAAAGCCGGCGCAGATCGCTAGTAATTATTTAAAGAAAAGATCAACAAACTTTTGTTTACATTTAGTTACAGTTTAGTTATTAAAATAATGAAGTGACCTGTATGGACATTACGTTATTTAGCGTCCGAAACTCATTTAACTCGTAACACAAAATAACAAGGAAGATAAATGGGTGCAAAGGCCCAACTTATCTCTGTAAGGGATATCTTCCAACTAACACTAAATACACAAATGCTCATGTTGTGTGTTTTTGTGTACATTACACCCTAATATCCCTGCGAAGCCGGCGCGAGTCACTAGTTTGATTTTAATCTTCAATTTTACTACCTCTAATTTCGGTCACTGACAGTTTTCAGCCAGATTTTTTACATAAGAAATGCCCATTCATTATTAAAAATATAGCATTAGTGATGAAAGTAAAGTGGTCATGTAATACGACACACATACAAACATATCTTAATAGAATCAGGCGCAGGATTACCTATCGCCGTTATTTACGGCGGCGCTGTTTAAAGCTCAGACATTCAATTAATGGCCCACGCGTGCCCAACAGTGGACTAACATACTTTGTACCTTAAAACGGAGTTAACGGAGTGACTTTGTAAATATTAGGGCTACGTTAATAGTTTTAGAATTTAGGCGATTAATAACTTTTGTGTTCAGGATAAAAAAAGCCTAGGTTTTTGAGGAAAACGAACATGTGAGGCACTTAACTATAGTCGCGGGAACTAGCGATCCCAAAAGAACCACTGATACATTGCCGGTCTTTAGGTGCTCCTCTCACAGGTCCCACGACGCCTGCTAAGCCGGTTTGAGGGTGATGCCGTGGTGGGTTTTAGTTAGGGTATGCCCCACACTTTGGGGGGAGAGTCCCACATATCCCTCGAGCCGCTCCGGGCATGGGGAAGATATAAAGCTTTCCCACCACGTCAAAAAAAAAGGTTCTCCTCCACCGTGGGCATTTGGATCTCTCACTGACTCTCCTGACTCTCATTCATCGGTGAAGAATGGTCATTCACCATTCTATTATTTCAGTTTTTAGATTTTTTACAACCAGGAAACTCTCGTTAATTAGACGAAAAAGAAATACAAATAAAGATTAATAAATAAACGTTGAAATTTAACTTCTTCAGTCGCCATTGACTGACGGCTTTCCATTCCTGAATTAATGACTTCCTGCTTCTAAGGGTCACCGAACTCAAGTTCTAGTTTTATACTTTTTTTTTTAATGACTTTTATTTTTGCTGGTCGTAGTCCTCGCGAAGGGTACGGGCGGCTACGATCGCTTAACAAATGACAATTTATTTCAACACAGATAGGTGATTTAACAATAGTCAAAAGGCATGCCTATTGTGGGTCTGAGAGAACTTTACGCGTACACAAGAGTGGTTCCGTAGACGCGTAAAGACCACCACCAAAAGCGGTTTGCCCTTTGACTATTGACGTCTTTATGTAAAAGATTGTGGGGGTGATTGTGATATGGTTACTAATGGAGTGAGCGGTTAGCACGAGTGACTATGATTCACTTTGTCGAGCGGTGCGTCTCTTTAAAACAATTTTGAATTGAAGGAGTCCAGAAGATAGTTTTATACTAACGTAGTGTATTGTAAGCATAGTGTTATGTAGTTTAATAGAACTTGAATTCGGTTTAAAACAGCGATCCTTAAGAGCAGTGCGGATCGCTACAACCATCTTGCTGCTAAGCAGTGCTTGCACTGTTGTGTTCCGGCGTGGAGAACAAGACAGCCGGTGCAATTACTGGCCCAAGAGGTATTCCATCTTAGCCCTCTGGGTTGGCAACACATCTGTAATCTCTTTGGTGTTGCGGGTGTCTATGGTCGGTGGTGATCACGTACCATCAGGTGACCTACTTGCTGGTTTTCCTTCATATGTTATATTAAAAATAACATTAAGTAAGGAGGCTTGTCACCTGATAAATTTCTAGGACAAAACAGATCTAACTCTAACCGCATTAAGTTTGTTTAATGTCCTTTTGGTAGTACGGTATTTATAACTATGAAATAAAACCCGAGATAAAAATTTGGGGTTTAAGGATGACATTATCTGATGCCTAATGTGTTCACGGCTTGATCTGTCTCGTCTTAAAGACTTATCAGGTGACGCCTCCTTACTTCATGACTTGGAGTACGATTTTTGAATCTCACCGGGTGACTAAAGCTCACCAAGATGGCCGTTTTTCATAGAGATTCGGCCATTTTGGTGAGCTTTAGTCAACTGGTGAGATTCAAAAATTACACCTCTGATCTCACCAATAACGAGATCCTGTCATCTGCAGACCAACTTTTGATCTCGGTTTTCGTTACATAGTATAAATAGGTACCCTACTTACCCCAAGGGCATCAAAGAAACCCAGGTTTAACGTATGCATCTAGAACAAACCTGTCAAATCCGAATCAGTGCACATTCCAGCCCGTATTACGATACGAACATTGTTTTGAGTCATACGGGCCATTAAAAGTATTCTTGTTTGCTAATATAGGCTATTTGACTCGGTTTAGTAAGGTGTCACAAAATAACAACATACAATACCATACAATACAATATGCTTTATTGAATACCACATTACAATTTGACAGAATTACAGATAAATCTTAATATAGGTATTCAAAAGGCGGTATTATCGCATAAAAGAGCGATCTCTTCCAGACAACCTTTGGAGAAAACTAAGATGACAAGATGGTAGGTAGGTTAACATAGTGGTAATCTCTAAATTGAATGTGTAATGATCCTTTCTCCTTTACTTTGCTTAAGTTAAGGAGAAAGTTCATGTCATGTCGTATCATGAAGTCTGGTCCTTGGCAAGGGACAGAGAAAAATGGTGGTTATTCCACCGATAAGAGCTAGCTCTTAAATTATATGACAATGATCCTATCGGTCTGGTTTTTCTTTCACAAGGATTCCGGAGGTTAGATGACTGTCGCTCCAATATAATCAACCCAATCTAAACCACCTGGTCATGAACATGGTCAAAGCGTATAGTGGAGAAACGGGATAAGCATTAGGAGGACTATCCTATTTAATCTATTAAAGTTGAATGAATATTTTTATTCGGGTCTATGACATCACTTTTGTGGGAAGCGACTTTTCCTATAAAAACACTCGCGCGCCGCGTATTCGGTTAATATTTGCAATACCGGTCAGAAGTCCTATTTATGTATGTATGTAAGTAAATTCTTTATTGTAAAAAAGACACAAATAACAAAAAGAGATAAAGTGATGTACAAAGGCGAACTTATCCCTTTAAGGGATCTCTTCCAGTTAACCTTTGAGTGGATGAAAGGAGTATCATAGCAGGGACAGACAAAGACCAAGAGTTTATCAAAAACAGTGGAGAATAACCATACAATTACTTATGTGAAATACTCTACTACATAATCTAAAATACACACTAGTATGTAAAATACGTGCCAAAATATTTACAGATTACCAGAAAAATGCATTCTGCGAAACGCTAATTCATTTTGTTTAAAATAAATTTAAAATACGAGTATATACCAAACCATTCCATATAAGACTGTCGTTTCGATATATTCCTATACTTTATTATTGATAATGTCAAATACCCTAGTGGCCTTTGCGTGTTAAGACGGCCTTGGTAGCAAGTGGTCAAGTTCGAATCGGTTTTAGCTTAATACAGAGTAGAACTAAAAAATAATATATTTGTTTAGAGAGGTTAGGACACTGCGAATGTTTTCACTAGAACATGCCTTACGGAAAAAAACTGCATTGAAATCGGTACACCACTTTTGAGAGTTAAGATGCCCTGGACCGCTAGGCACAAAACCCTCCGTTTTTCTGGGGGTTAAAAACACAACTAAATAACGTTGTTTAGACAATGTTGTATTAATAATTATGATTCAAGTAAGTCCTAGAATTAAATTATTCCATTATGAAAATCTCTCAGCATAATACGATTATGAAGTCAAACGAGCACTATACGAAGTCATATCTCGCAACCAATTAAATTTCGCATCTAGCGCCATTTCTGTTTTATAGCGCGAGGCACAATAACTTACCGTTTATAGTACCGGGCGCTCAGACTACGTAGCACCTTTGAAACGATTATTTAATAGAGCTTTAAAATTAAATTTTAATTTTTAAAGTATCCATAATAATAAGTACAATCAAGGTCATAATTATATATTACTAGCGGACGCGCGCGACTTCGTTCACGTAAAATTAGTAGCCTATGTCCGTCAGGAATAGTGTAGCTTTCCAACTGTGTAAGAATTTTTGAAATCGGTTCAGTAGTTCCAGAGATTAACCCCTACATACAAACAAACTAACAAAAAAACAAACAAACAAAGTTTTTCTCTTTATTATATTAGTGTAGATATGGATACAAGCGACCCGCACGCGTTCACATGGGTACAATAAAAATGTAATATAGGTTACCTATATATATAAAAAACTTTTCGTAGAAAATCTATCAATGGCATTGAAATCCTCATCAAAATACGGTGCGTGCTTTAGAAGGAGTAAGCGGTTGATGATTTGAAGACAGACAAGAACGAATAGCGACTTTACTTTATACTATGTAGTGATAGTGATAGTGATGATACTGATGATGATGCCCCCATCCCCGCTTTTGCTTTCTTAGTTAGCAGACGCCATTTTGAAATTTATATAGCTTAATGTCACTTCCACAAATCCAACGACACCCACATAACAAAATCGAGCAAGCCGTTAAAGCTGCAGAGCTTGCTAAAGATATAGATATACATACAGTCAACCAAATTAATTCTTAGGCCACTGTAACCTTATCACTATAATCGTCATAATGACTTCAGAATAAATTTCATCATATCTCAGCGATGACACATTGTGACAGAGTTCTATAGTGGCCTACGAATCGAATTGGTTGACTGTTTAGTCGACCAAGAAATTGCTTGGCCACTTTCGACCGTATCACAAAGGGATAAGGTTCAAAAGTAGTCAAGCAGTTACTTGGTCGACTATACATCAACTCAAAAAACATAACCTTAACGTGCCTGGTAGGGTTAAAAGATCTACAATTCTACATCCCTGGGTCGTGATCATCGATATAAGAAGACAATAGATCTGCTTACTTGTTCGGATTGTTACAAGCCTAGCGTCACCACTTTGCGACAGGGTGAAGCAGGTGAAGAGGGACTTTCAATATTTAGCCATTGGTTCAATTTTGAATCTTATCGTAAGTGAATACTTAAAATGCTTCTAAGTTTTCTAACTAGCAGCGACACAGGCGTTGGATACCAGAACTAAAAATATGACGCCAAAGTAAAACGTACAAAACGCAGAGTTGTTTACTTGACAATTGGCACATAAATAGTTTTATTCAGGCTATCCAACATAGTCTACCAAATAGACTATGGTCGGCTACTCTGCCACTGCGTTGTACACAGTTCTATAGTTTTCTCATTTCGATGATCGTGATCAAGGCCGTTTAAAAGATATTACTCTGAATTACAAGACAGCGCATTTTAAGCTGTATTCTATGGGTTGTTTGTTTTGATGAATAAAGATCCTGTGTTTATTGTCTTTGTAATTAGCCCTCCACTTACAAACTACTGATTATCCCGGCCAGGCTAAATGAGAGTAATAGTTATGCAGTCGTTAGGGAGCGCAAGCGCCGCTTAGTGCTCCGGGCGACGCGGAATTTTGTAGCGCCGAAAACATACGGGTCAATATTGTTGACGTGCCTGCCGCGGTTTATGAAAAGGGTAGAGTTCACCATGGTGCCAAGAATAGCAGCGGTCCTTATCTTTGACAGTAAGCCAATAATTAGAAAGAAAGAAAGAAAAGCATTTCTTTAAAACAATTCAACACATGCACACATAGCACAAAACACGGACAGGACACAAATACACAAGCTTTGTGTTGAATAGAATCAAATAGGACCCCACTCAGCACATGATCATATGTTAAAATTGTAATGACAACACAAAGAAAAATTAGGAAAATTGATCATATGATTTTCAATAGAACTTGAGACTCTTAAAACTACACTTATGCTGTTGGCAACTGACTGCCACACGGCCTCCTTTAAATCAGTATTCTTTAAAAATGTTAATACTTTTGAATTTATATGGTTTTGTTTTCCGCTCCGCCTGGCAGTGACACTGTCAGGTTCGCATAAGGCGGAGTGAATCGTGTTATTGTGCTGAATAAAAGCCTTAAAACTCTGTTAGCTAGTGTTTCCATCATAGCGTAGCACCAAGCGTATTTTCTACAGTCCACTCGCTAACATATGCTAAACTAAAAACTAGTGAACATTGACGATACGAACGAAAGAATAAAACACGGTTATGACAGCGATTACTGACATTGACTATTAATAATTGGCGAGAAAACACGGAAGCATACCAGTAAAAATTAGAGTCAGAGCAGTAGGTGGTCAGATGGAACGTAGAATTCATTCTTAAAGGGACTTAATTGGTCACGTAAAGATTAAAGCACGAAAAAGTAAACAGTTAGGGTAAAAATAAGTCTAGGCAAAATGTATGAAACACTAAAAATTCACGACAGGAAGGCGAGGAGTTGCATATAATGTAGAATGTCATTGATAACTCTATGAGCATTAAAGTAGGACTCACTCATTTAAACCGCAGCGTTTAAAATGAAATAAGAATCCGTATATTGTCCTGTATTCAGCCGTCCTTAGTTTAGGCGATATGGGCCATAAAAGACAACGACCTGTAGATCTGTACAAATTTAATAAAGAAATATAATTCAAACGCGAGGTTTAACTAAGTTAATATACAGCATGATTCTAACTAACAAATTACCTGTTGGATTAGATCCGAACCTATAGGAGATACTGGAAAACCGATTCTGCGTTCCTATATTCAAATAACGGATTGCCCAACAGCCGTTAAACTTTGACAGATGTCCTATAAAAAAATATTTTAAATTAATTTTGCGGGTGGAAGGACCTTCTGCAAGGTCCGTCCGGATCGCTACCACCATCTCGCTCGCTAATCCTGCCGCTAAGCAGCAGTGCTTGCACTGTTGTGTTCCGGCGTGGAGAGCAAGACAGCCGGTGTAATTACTGGCACAAGAGGTATTCCATCTTAGCCATCTGGGTTGGCAACGCATCTGCAATCTTCTTTGTGTTGCGGGTGTCTATAGGCGGTGGTGATCACTGACCATCAGGTGACCCACTTGCTTGTTTGCTTTAGTTTGTCGGCAAACCGATCCGTTGTTTGAATATAGGAAGTTTAGTTCCAATTGGAATTCGTTTCATTAATTACTTATACGCAAACTTATTTCTTTAAGGGATCTCTGCTAGAGAAGTTTTATCTCTATTACTGGAAGCAAAAGAACGTGTCATATATTTTACATTCTGAAATAGATAATAACACATTATTGCTGTTAACTGTACCTACCTCGGTCTAATAGCAGTTCAATAATTAATCTGTGTCTTTGTCTGTTCCAATAATGCCAGTGGAGACAAAACACAAATGCCTTCAAGACAAGACAATCGAAGCCCCGTAATTCAACAGGAAGCTCCTTTAAAACCAAACAGCTTAACGTCTATCCTAAATCACAGGAAATATGGCTGTAATATGAAAAGAGAAGGGTTCAGATTTGAACGAAGTTATATACTGACATAGGTATTGTCTGTGCATGTGAGGACTGTTCAATGGCTTTGAATGCTCTAATAGTTATAGGCCAAGAGGTAGGACTCATAAATAGTAATCTTTACATAGAATAATGTCACTATACGTACAGTAGGGGAAACATATTCACGTACCACCTTAGAACCCTATCGCAATGACGCGACGAGTTTAACGCCAGGCTATGTCATACAAATGTCATGCGTATGTCTCTTCGACTAGGTTCTACGGTGGTACGTGTTTCAATTTACTTGACTGTACCTGACTGTCCTAAATCCTTATTAATTTGTGAACCACTCAACGGATTTTGATACGGTTTTCACTGTCACTTAGACAATCTTTTACGGAAGATTTTTGTATATTACAACCCGATTGTACCCGGATTGTAAGGCCAGGACAGGTCGCTAGTTATTTTTATAGATTATTTACGGCCTGTGGCATTATTGCATCGCTTTCATAGCTAAGCGTTTGACGTCTTCAAAAGAATAACCCTGAATGACCCTGAAGCTAGAAGTTGCGGCTACTATATCTATTTAAACTTAACTTATCTCTTTAAGGGTTCTCTTCCAGTACATTTGTGTGGATGAAAGGATGTTAAATGTGAGTATAATGTATATGTGATTGATTAAGGATGTCATGAAAGTAAATATTTTTTAGTTATAATAAACATCAAAGTTCTGCACTCACCTCTTTGACTATTTTCAGTCTATGAGCGGGTGAAATGGCTAATGAGCGAAATCTCCTTACTACACAATGGTGGCTGGAAAATGATCTCGAATCTCTTTATGTATTCAAAGCCATACAGGATGATATATACGACGTATATTAACAGTATACAGGGTGTTAATAAATATGGCCACGTCTAAAGGGGAAACAGCTTAAATATTGAAAATAGCAAATAATAGAAGGGCTATTTTTATTTCTCTATTGAATAAAAAATACTTATTATTTTTGACCTTTTTAAGGACTTAATTGTAAGCAAAGGGAGACTTCAAATGAAGGTGGTCCAATAAAAACTTTAATAGGTTCTGTTATTAATTCTTATTAAAATTATATAAGACAACCTAAGAGGTATTTATCTAAAAAATAATATAGTTAGATCAACTTATAGGTTGGTTGGAATTCAGAGTTAACAATCATAAAAACATACCCAATGGCGGAAAAAAATCTTCTTTATCGAAGTCTGTTAAAAAACACTTTTCATGAAGAATTCTTTTGAGATCCTCAAAATATTTCATGAAACGCAAATTCTTCCCCTTTGCTTGATTATACTCAAGGATTAAGTGGAAGCTTTCTGAATATTGAGGATTGTCCATTCGTCACGTGTGTCCTGTCATTACAGGGCATACAAAAATAATGATAAAGCAAACTGAGATTAATGAGTTCGCTTCTGGACATTTGTTTTGCCCATACATGCGTGTATGACTCGGCATATGCTGAGTGGACTCCGTTTCCACGTTTTGTATACTTATAAGCACTTAGTGTTAACTTTAAGTCCTTCTTTTTGTGTATATGAATACTGTTATGTGGATTAAAGCTTTTCTATTCTATTCTATTCTATTCTACATACATAATGCCCGTTCCGTTCTTGCTACATACACAGCCAAAGCCGCATATAAAAATACTCGATTCTAAGTTCTATCGCCTCCACCTGTCCCTACGCCACTTAGTCGGCTACGACAAAAGCATTGTGTGGTCGAGTGCAGATGAGATGCGACGAGATCTTATTATAGATAGAAAGAGATGGGTAATCGATCCGCGATATCATTATTATGCGGACCAAGAACAGCTCTTTGTGCCTTTGAGCCTCTGGATTTGTTAAGAACCGAATGAATTTTGTTTGATATAAGCTCTTGAATGGGAGCCACTTACAGGCGACTCTGGCCAAAGATTGCGTATTTATCTACAAAGGCGTTTCCGTAAACTTAAATTTGGTGGCGTCAATAATTTAAAAACGGTTTCCGGGGTCGCTTGGTTTTGACACCCTGTATATAAATGCTGTATTGTGCAAGTATTGTGCTCACAAATCAAATGTAAGAAAGAAAGTGTTTAATTCAGCAAAGAATAAGAAACAATAAATAAATAAAACTACATAGACTGCTAATAACATAACCCTTCCTTTTGGCTTTACCGCAGTCGGGTAAAATGAATACAGATACAAAATAACACGGTTGATGCTGAAAAGGACCCCACTTAGCATATGCTGTTGCAAGCAGCAGCGCTGATTTAAAGTGGGGCCCTGAACTTAAAAAACAAAAAACAAAAAAAAAATTACCTTAAACCTAAACCTAACGGGTGACGCCACGCTCACCATGACCGTATGGTCCTGAATTGCTTCGCCTTTCTGACAGAATAATTAAAAAAGGCTAATGTCAAATGTGTTCGTGCTGTAGATCCTATTAATATTATTTAAGTCGAGAGAAGAAAATGAAAAACCAATATTTCGGAAATTATTATGACGTAACAAAAATAATGAAAAAAATGTTAGTCTGGTTTCAAAATAAATATCGAATTAAGCAAATTGTATTATGAGACTAATGATTGACTAGCTACTGTTGCACTCCATACATTACTACAATAGTGACGTCACTATTACGAGCTCTTGTATGAAGCGGTGATTTGAACGTTTTTCTAAAGCTTTCCACAGTAATTTTACTATTCGACATATTTATTTCAAAAAAGTAGAATCGTAGAAAAACTGAAACACTATATTTATGTTTTCTTTCGAGGAATTATTACAACTTTGAAATAAAAAATATAAGAATATCGTATTATACAGGGTGTGCAAATGTCAAGACACAAAAATAAGCTATGTTGTTATTATTTTAGGTCGTGGTTCACAACAGGGATGTTTACCCTATGTAATGTATGTATGACCCTTCTCTTGTGATCCGATTTGCATGAAATTCAGCAAACATTATGGAAACTAGGTACCTACTAATATTATTTAGCCGACCAACCATTCATAGAATGTTCGATTCGCAGAATGTTCGGTTCCTAGAATGCTATATTTTAGATGGCATTACTACTACGGAAAATTTACATAATAAACCTGACCTATCTTGTCCCATAATATATATTTACGTAAACAAACACACACACACACACACACACACACAAGACAACCTTGTCGAAAAAAGGGATTTTGAAAATCTTTTCAATACTTTTGCTGCTAAAAGGTAAAGTTCATCTTTTGTTTACTTGTCTGAATCAATTTGTTAATGCCTTTGTCAGCTTTGTAACCTATTTCTTCAGAACATATGTGACAAGCAATATAGAGGACACGAGACTCCGTGACCCGTAAGTATCAAAATAGGCCAATTAAAATAAATGAGAGGCAACCCCACAGACGCTCCTAAATAAATAACCTGGCATTGTTCAGGCAGTTAAGAGACCGATATGGCATCTTAAGTTTGACCATGGAGTACGGTGCAGGGAGAAGAAGAAAGTTTTTTCATTAACGCGTTCACCACCGGAGGCATGTAGGTACTTTGACTAGCTGCAGCAATTTTGATGTCATTTAAACCTTTGCGGCATCTGGATAAGTCTTGGAGGAAAGGGGCGTCGTGTCGAAACCTTTTATCAGTTTAGTAATTAAATCGTTACTAAAGTTATATTAATTATTACAAAAGTGATGTTAATTGTTTTAGTTATGGTACAACGTTTTTGATTTTGACCTGGCAACAAATATTGGTGGGTACCTACAGTTATTTGAAACGCTGGTAATTTCAAAAATTACGTTTTAAACGCCCGATAGATATCAATTTGTTACTCCTTTTTCAACCGATATCTTTTGTTTTACAAATACCAATTTGAATGTTTATTTGTTTCTTTGCTTTTTTCAGTATATTTATGTAGTGCACAATAAAGAATATTTGTTGTTGTATGTATGTAAAACTCTTTATGGTACATAATAATGTTGTTGTTGTTTGAATGTTGTGTAGTGTTGTTGTAAAATGTTACTGAATTTTCCGTGCTCCGCGCATTGATTTTTTACTTTTTACTATCGAGCGCTTGAAACTCGCCATCCACGCGCCTATCAGTATCGGCTCAAATAAACGCTAGCGTATTTGATTGCCCCGCGGCCGACGCATTTAGCGCACGAAAGTTAAAAACCGACTCGCTGGTGGCGCTGGTGTATCATTCGTCTCTGCTCCTTGTTTTTATTGGCATCTCCGCGACGTTCCTCGCCCCGTGCCCATCCCATACACGACGGTAAGTGGCCCCTTTTACATTTTAAGCAAATCGAAAAAGTTTGGAGCGTGCCCCTGATTGATGCTCCGGAGGACTACTCGATCCCAATATTTCTAAACAAACCGCTCTTCTCAGCGTCCCGGGATTATGAGAGCTCCTTTAGGTATATTGTGGCCTACCTTTTATTAGTAGAACGTTGGTGGTGCACAAGCTTGATAGAAAGTATACATTATATGAGTTATATGAGTAGCCTGTGCTGTCCCACTGCTTGGCAAAGGCCTCCCTACCTTCTTCCACGCATCCCTGCCCTGAGCTTTCTCCTGCCAGTCGGGCGAAAAAGCATCAACTCATCCCTCCATCTACTCTTGGGCCTGCCGCGACGCCGGATTCGGTAAAAAGTAATAGAAAGAAAGAAGAAGATAAGATGAGAAGAAAAAAAGAAGAGAAGATAGCTGATAGAAAGTAATTACAGCAAATAATGCTTGTAACACCTGGATATATCGACAAAGTGACAATCTGTTAGCGTTAACGCTAGTGGAAACGACAGTAGTATGGGTTTGATATTGACGATCAATCCATTTTGACGTTTGATTTCGCTCCCTTACGTCTTTGACGGGGACGTGTTAATAAGTTAATCCCATATCCTGTTTGGTGTTCCTATAAACAATTAGCCGAAATGAAATTCGTGAGCCAGCCGCGAATACTGAAATGAATTTTATAAGCCACCGTAATTGCGATGCGAATTAGTACGTCCGGTTGTTGCGAGTAACTCGATTAAAAACAGACCCCGTTATTGTATTGGAATACGGGGGCTAGCGGGGTTCCGATAGCGAAGTTTTTTTTTATGGAAAAGGACCAAAGGTGGATTTCTAGTCTCGGCCGCTCTAAGTTCCACGCGCCTACCGCTTCAGTGCATTTTTTGTCACGATTAGAAACCTCTAATACCTGATCGCCCTAGGCCCGGGCCTTAGGACAAATCCACCACTGAAAATGAGAGGGCTAAGATGGAATACCTCTTGTGCCAGTTATTGCACCGGCTGTCTTGCTCTCCGCGCTGGAACACAACAGTGCAAGCACTGCTGCTTAGCGGTAGGATTAGCGAGCAAGATGGTGGCAGCGATCGGACGGACCTTGCACAAGGTCCTACTACCGGCGTGGTATAAAAAAATATATAGAATAGAACCATTTCTTTCAGGCTGCATAGGACCATAGAAAAAATACCTTAAAGACTAAATATATTTCATCATCATCATCATCATCTCAGCCACAAGAAGTCCACTGTTGGACATAGGCCTCCTCCATGGATTTCCAAAGTGGCCGGTTGGAAGCAGCATGCAACCAGCGCCTTCCTGCCACCTGTATGAGATCATCGGACCATCTTGTGGCTGGTCGTCCTACGCTGCGCTTGCCAATACGCGGCCGCCATTCGAGAACTTTCCGACCCCATCGGCCATCAGTTCTCCGTGCTATGTGCCCTGCCCAGGGCAGGGCACATAAATATATTTAGCTAGATATATTTGCCACATAGTTACACACATAGTACAGATTACACATGACTACCACACTAGACTAAGCCTGTCTCGTGGGGTCCGGTGGTTACAGTTGTAATGTTCTTCAATAAAACATTGTAGCTGTTTTGGGGAAACACGTTTATTCTTGTATTATGAAATACATGTTCTTTTCAGTGATAGTTT
This sequence comes from Ditula angustiorana, assembly GCA_963691745.1. Classification (NCBI taxonomy): domain Eukaryota; kingdom Metazoa; phylum Arthropoda; class Insecta; order Lepidoptera; family Tortricidae; genus Ditula; species Ditula angustiorana. Next base: position 2,137,247 of record OY829490.1, read on the forward strand.
AACAGGAGCAAAGAGGGCGTACCCAATGAACCTAGCCTTATATATATTAAATGCATTCGGATACTACCGGTGTTCGGAAACACCTAACAACGGTTATTACATCTTTCCCCTTTCTTTAAAAAAATTAAACATAACATTTTTCTTCCCCTTTAAAAAAAAATTGAAAAAACTAAAGATCTACACACCCAACCAGACGCAGAGCGTTGGAAGAGTCAATCACCTAGGTCGAACATGATAAGAAGTCCTAGTATATCTTACATTGTTATTATCATCTACGATGTCATAAGACCTAAAGCCATTATCTTTTACAATTTTACCTTGCATCCATTTGTTCACATTGGCATCCTTTTTGAACCATACATTTTCGCCTATCTTAAAACTATTTTTACATTTAGTCCTCTTATTATAATTATCTTCATTTCTCAAAACATTCTTTTTAAATTCAGAATGAATATTAATATTAAGTTTAGGTTTTAGATACCTATGTGTCACAGGAAGTTTAGTCTTAATTTTTCTATTCATCATCAACTCTGAAGGAGAAAACTTAGTACCACACACTGGTGATGACCTGTACTGCAATAAAGCTACTCTAAAATCTGACCGGTCTTCATTACATTTAGTGAGCATTTTCTTAGCAATTTGAACAGCTCGTTCCGAGAAACCATTTGACTGCGGATATCTAGGGCTGGTGTAAGTAAATTTGAAGCCCCACTCATTAGCAAACTCTTTACATTCTCTAGAGTCAAATGGTACATGGTCAGAGACTATTTCCTTAGGTACTCCAAATATACAAAATATATCTGTTAATATACTTATTATGGATTTGGCACTTTTGTTGTTTACTAAATTTACATCCAGCCATTTGGAAAAGTAGTCATATAATACTAGATAGCTTTTATTCTTATACTCCATTATGTCTATTCCTATCTTTGAGAAAGGCAAGTCGGGAATGTTATGTGACATCAAGGGTTCTTTGGTATTGTTATTCTGATAAGTTTGACATACAAAGCATTGTCTGACATATTTATCTAAATGTTCATCTATGTTAGGCCAGTAATACATACTTCTAGCAAGTTGTTTCATTTTAGTCATTCCTAAATGGCCTTCATGTAATTTTTTAATTATATGTAAACGTAAAGATTGTGGTATTATTAATCTATGTTTCATGAATAACAGGTTATTATCTAAAGTAATATCGCATCTTAATTTATGATAATACTGTAAGTTATCTGGAATTTTATTGGGCCATCCATTTTTAGTAAATTCAATTAGCTTAGAAAGCTCATTATCTTTAATAGTTTCAGTTATCAACTCCTCTTTAAATGCATCTGAGCACTGCAAGTTATTACTAAGACCTATACAGTGAATGACATCATACATGTAAGGCTCGTCAGTGTCTTTATAAGTGATGTATGCTCGTGACAGAAGGTCAGCTATGTACATTAGTTTTCCTTTTAGATATTTGAATTCAATTTCATACTTCAGTAATTTTAATTTTAGTCTTTGAAGCCTGGGCGAAGGAACATCGTGTATGTGTTTCTTAAGTAATGATTCTAATGGCTTATGATCATTAAGAACAGTGCATTTATGCCCATATATGTAATAATGAAATTTTCTGGTCGACCATACAACACTTAATAATTCTTTCTCGATCTGTGAAAAATTTCTTTCGGAAGTTGTCAAACTTCTTGATGCAAAACAAACTGGTTTACCATTCTGTAAAAGGCAACAGCCAAGCCCATCCTTAGACGCATCACACTGAATTACAACAGGTTGCTTTGCATCAAAGTTTTGCAAGATAGGTGCCTCCATGATTAACAATTTTATTTTTTTAAATGATTTTTCATGTATGTCTGTCCATAACCAATCTACATTTTTCTTAAGCAATAACTGAAGCGGTGATGCAACTTTGGCCAAGTTAGAAACAAATTTTCTTAAATAATTTACCATGCCAAGAAAAATTTGCAGTTCTTTTTTATTTGTAGGACTTTTAATGCTATTTATAGCTTGGACCCTATCTGGGTCAATGTTCATGCCTTCCTGAGAGAAAATATGTCCAAAATATTTTACTTCTTTCAGTTTGTATTGAAATTTATTTTGATTAAATCTTACATTATGGAGCTTAGCTCTCATGAAAACTTTTGACAAAATTGCATCATGCTCGGATTCAGTTTCTGCACAAATTAACAAATCGTCACAATAAATGATGACTCCAGGGATGTCCCCAAAAGCTTTTTCATTATATTTTTGAAAAATTTCAGGTGCTACTGACAATCCAAAAGGAAGTCTATTAAATTTGTAACAGCCAAAGGGACTGTTAAAGGTACATAAATCACTGGACTTTTCATCTAGTTTAATATTGTAAAATCCTTCAGATAAATCTAGTACTGAAAAGAAATTTTTATTTGACAGCTTGGGGACAATCTCTTCAAGAGTTGGTATAAGATAGTATTCTCTGCGTAACACACTATTTAGATCTTTTGGATCAAGACAAATTCTTAAGGATTTATCTTTTTTCTCGATAATTACAAGATTACTTACAAAATTCTTAGGATGTTCGACCTTGGTAATTATTTGACGGTCTTCCAACGACTTCAGCTTCTCCGCTAACCGGGGCTTGATTGCATGAGGGACCCGGCGCGGCGGTCGCACCACGGGCTCGACATCCGGTTGGGTGTGGAGCTCCAGAGGTTCACGGAACTCACCCACTCCCTGAAACAGTTCACAGTGTCTTTTTATAATTGAGTTTTTATTGTCATCTGTCTTTGAAACAGTGTCAATGTTTTTTATTAAATTTAGTTTCATTAAAGACTCCAGACCCAAAATAGGTTTTACATTTTGTTTTACTATTATGAACTCAATATTTTTAAATTGGACATCATTAAGAGTCAGGTTTAGATTTATTTTTCCTTCAGGAATTATGCGTGTTCCCCCAAACACTTCTAAAACTATTGTTGTCTCAGACATATTAAGATTGTGTTCATCATTGACAACTTTTTTCAGATCCTTTAGCGACAAAACATTTACCTGGGCCCCTGTATCACACTTAAATTTTAAACAGGTTTTTTCATTAACTCTGAGGGACTTAGTCCACTCTCGAGTGCATTCATTAATTGAATGACACACCTTTACTAGTCATATGGATTCTTCCTCCCCAATACATTCTATTTGTTTAATATTTTTACACCCCACTGCAAAATGGTTAAAACGATTACAGTTTTCACAACGTTGACCATAAGCTGGGCATGCCTGAGGGCCATGCTCAGTGTTGCATTTTTTACAGACATACAGATACAATTTGTTTTTACGAGGGAAGGGTTTACTGTTTTGTTGTTTATCAATGTACTTAGCTTTGTCAGTGATGAACGGCGGCCTTGTGTAATGACTCGATGGTCCTCTCCGCTGTACTGCATCCACGGCTGGAACATTTTGCTTTCCTAGCACTCTGGCGTGCTCCCGGGACAGCTCTGCAGATCTGCAAATCTCGACGGCTCGATCCAGCGTCAAGTCCGTTACTTCAAGGAGCTTCTGCTGCACCCGCTGCTCGTTGATGCCCACTACAATTTTGTCTCGAAGCATTCTATCCATTTTATCGCCGAAATTACAGTTCTTCGCCATTTTTCTTAATTCAGTGTAGTAGCAATCAAAGTTCTCTCCGTCTTCTTGACATCTCTTGTTAAAGTGCCACGTGTTTATAACCTCGTTGGTTTTTGGTTTAAAATATTCTTCAAATACCGATAAGATTTCATCCAATTTCGATGCGTCCTCGCCTTTTTTTAGCGTATTTAAATACAATTCTTGTGCTGGTTGTCCGATGCAATTCAATAGAATTGACGCTTTTCTTGCACTGGACACTTTATCTAGACCGGCGGCCGAAATAAAAATATTGAAAGCTTGTTTAAATCTTAGCCATTGAGGAAACAGGTCCTCGATTACCTCAAGGTTTAATGGCGCCGGCATGCGGTATTCTATCGCACCCGCCATCTCGTCGTTTTCAGTTTTTTCAGTCTTCCTTGCAATTTTCTTGAACTTGGTTCTTCTGCGACTGCGCCATGTAATGTTCTTCAATAAAACATTGTAGCTGTTTTGGGGAAACACGTTTATTCTTGTATTATGAAATACATGTTCTTTTCAGTGATAGTTTAACAGGAGCAAAGAGGGCGTACCCAATGAACCTAGCCTTATATATATTAAATGCATTCGGATACTACCGGTGTTCGGAAACACCTAACAACGGTTATTACAACAGTTACCTACTTATGGTCTAAAATGTCTCACGTTGTACCCATAGAAGACGGCATCTTAAATAGTGCAACAAAACTAGGTAGTTTATGCTAACATAAATTATGACATCATGACGTAAATTATAATCTCTATCCTCCTTATTTATAAAAGTTAACAATCTTATTAAGTTTACAAATGTTTTGTCACTTTCATTTGAGAGTAAACGTCACAATGACAGATAAAGACATAAAACATGTTGACTAACAAACGTTTACGAAGCGTTTATTAATAAGGGAGTAAGTAGTTATTTTATGCTAACATAAATTATGACATCATACAGTTTTACCAAAAATATATTGAGCATCGGCAGTATTCGTTTGCGCAGAGAAGCGCAGACCGGTTTCGGACAGTAGCCGAACGTGTGAATAATCCATATTGTACTTTATTTGCAAGCGCAACTGGCAGAATATTGCTTGCTATGAATTCTTACCTTTGTCCCGCTTACACAATTCGTACACTGTGGCGCACGGGCTGCCGCCATGTTGCTCCGAAATCGATAGAGCAATAAAAGCGCAAGAGTTTAGCGCGCGTAAAATTCTACTTTATCATTGGTAGGTCGAAATTTCTCGCGCTACTAAAATTGGTCTACTGCGCACCTGCGATGTACCTACATCGTGGCACAGTATATTTTTGGTAATACTGTAACATAAATTATAATCTTTAGGTGTTTAGACCCAACTGTCATTCGGTTAGCGAAAACCCGGTGATTTTTCGAAAGGGAAGCATTTAGTATGCACTATGAAGTTGATATATCCTTTGGATATTTCTCTCGTTCCTTTTTTAACGGTTACTTAAGTTTGTTGCTGTCTGTGCTAAAACAAAATTGGTATTTGGCAAAATTGTTCCTCTAATTTTAGTTGAATACTACTTTCCCGCTGTCCTACTAATCATTGAAAAAACGATCTAAAAAGGCTCTTCCGCTGCTCCGGTAATTAACTTCGGCCGAGGAAATAATTACGGCTTTGACATGAAATTGAGTTGCTTCAGAATGTATTTATTGTGTTCTGTATTTCCTTGTGTTTTCGGGCGCCATCTGCAGTGGCCTGCGGGGCCATTCTCGCGTCAGTAGAGATGAAATCACACTCGAAATATGTCAAAACGAGCTGTCAGATCCCTTAAAAATCAATCATTTTTTGATACACCTCGAATGTGACATGAATCTCGATGAGCGCCAGAATTGGGGGCCTGGTCATTACCGGCCAAGTTTAGTGTTTCTGAGTTTATCTCTGTCTGTCCCTTTCTTATGATACTAGTTTGACATAGACGTAAGGGGGGATAAGTTAAACCTGAGTACCTAGTGAATGCAAACCTGGTTGTTTTCTTTAGGAAAAACCGGTTTTAACCGGTTATTTCTTAAACCTGACCCAGCTTCCGCGCGCACAAAGACCAAGAACGAATTTGACGTCTTCGTCTTTCGATTGAGATATTTCGGTTACACGCTGTTTTGACTTAAGCTAGGGCATAAATAACTTTGTTTTTCACAGTGTCCTTAACAAACATTGTCAAATACAAAATAATTTTTGCTGTTGGTAACACTTTTTACTGTAATGGCTAAATAACTCTATACTAAGCATGGCTCGACATGCGCTTGCCCGGTTTGTCAAGGTGGCTGCAAATCATCCCTTAAAATAATTAAATTCATATTTTTAGAAGGTAAAGTATCGATCTGTTTGTATGTATACAAAGAGTCGTTAGAGCGCGTAAAAAGTTGTGCTTTATTGCTCTATCATGTATTCAATCCAATATTTATTATTTCGGAGGCACGAGCAGATTTCGAACATTTGTATTTGGCAAACTTCGTTTCATGTAATAAAAAATTCCAATTTAGATCTCGAATTTCAAAACACAATTCAGTTCATCGGATACAGAACAACGACATTCAAATCTCAGGAGCGTTTTATCCAACGTAAATTCGAAAACCGTTCGTGAAGAAATTCCATTTTCAAATTGTTTCATAATTCGAACATCTTGCACAGATAGAGCAATGGCGCGAAAAAGTGCTACAGGCGGCCAGTCGTGCATTGAATAAATCAAAAGATCAAAAAAAAAAGAAACTTCTTTTTCTCTACGTACATCGTAAACTGGCGTTCGTCGTAAAACCGATACGTTTGAATTCATTCATTCTTTTGTTTCTATTCGTTCAAAGCTGTGAGCAACTTGAATGCTAAGGCAAGACACGTTGTATCTTTTAAAATTGCTAAAACGTTCGCATATTTCTCAAAGAGATATTGCGTTAAGTATCTGTAGATGCATCGATGCACGTCAAGGTGGATTGCTCCAAACGAGGCAGAAAGTTCGCTGATTTTTATTTGTTTTTTTTTACCTGATTATTTAACGACGACAAATTATGTGTTACAAATGATGAAGAAATTAACCTAACAAAACAGATATCTCCCAAATCTGTCCCTTGCGGTAAAGTGCCAATAAGGCTGCCAGTATTTACAATTTATTTATTATATATAATCGAAATTATTAATTTCTAAATTTTTTCGATTTTTCTTTTTGTATTTTTTTTTTGTGAAAAAGATATCAATAATGTAATGACCGTAAAGACGAAACACATTGAAAAATTCGCAGGGTATGGCAGCGGTAATGTGGCGGAAACTGGAATACGCAAGGCACGGAATGCTGATGTTGCAGGTTCGAATCCTGCCATTACCCTAATTTTTCTTTTCATTTGTAAAATAAAAAAAACACTTTCTCAAGTTTAAGTTATGAATATTTTTCAAATAAGTGAAGATTCGTTGGCTATCAATATTTTCATCAGACACTTGCATTCAAAGAATGTTTCATCATGCTCGCCCACGCTGTACCGTTATATCTAGGACAACTAAAAAACATCGATGCTTTATTAATAAAACCGTTTTTTTAATAGCCTCCTATATTGAATTTTTATGTAAACGCCGACTAAGGTTAACTCAGAATGGCGTGATGAAAAAAAAACATTTCTTTACAATCTTTTTACACAGTATAGTGCTTTTTATAAGTATAGTCGACCAAGAAAGTGCTTGACCACTTTTCGACCTTATTACAAAGGGATAAAGTTCAAAGGAGGGCAAGCAATTACTTGGTCGACTATACAAGGCTCTTAATCAAATGGACGAAAGTGGTCACTTGTAAAACGTTTCACCGAATAAATTGTATGTATATACGTATGTAAACTCTTTATTGCACATAATATAAAAAAAATAACAGTTTACAAGAAAATAATTAACATACATGTACATAGGAAAACTTATGCCTTTAAGGGATATCTTCCAGTTAACCTTTGAGCAATTGACAGGACATTTGAGTCGAGACTAGAGACACAAAATGAGTAGATAGGGCAAAAGAAAACAAACAAATATAATAAATAAATAATTATTTGGTTTAACAAATTTTCAATAAACAATTTCAATTTACAACAAAACCCGTTCACTTGTCAGGGTATACTCGTACTCTGAAAGAAATATTAGATCCAGTGCACCTAGCACGAATCTTCTCGACTCGTGTTAACTCGCTACGTAACTCAGTGCGCCTCTCTCCCACTGGGTTGGTTAGAACGAGACGCACTGAGTTACGTAGCGAGTTAACGCGTATCGAGAAGACTCGTGCTAGGTGCGCAGGTAAGATTCCTGACACATCCTGAAATATTAAGCGTCAGCGTGCAAATGCTTTAGCACGAAACAAGAATTGTGTAAAATACGTGAGTGATCCGCTTTATTAATATGTCTGAGTCTCACGGTAGTTTCATGTTAAAAATATAAGTTTGTAAAAATACGTTAGCGATAAGAAATTACCTTGTTGAATGAGATAACTTGATTAAGTTTCTCATAGATGACACCGCGGGTAGTTATACCCTAAAAAAACAACAATGTAATGACCGTAAAAACGAAACACATTGAAAAATTCGTAGGGTATGGTAGTTGGTAATGTGCAGCGAAACTGGCAAACGCAAGACACGGAATGCTGATGTTGCAGGTTCGATTCCTGCCATTACCCTAATTTTTCTTTGTGTTGTCATTATCATTTAAATTTATTTGAATGTTTAAGTTACGTAGTATAAGAAAACTAGGGCACTGGGGAGTGCTTGACATGCCTATAGGGCATTGTTTTTACCAATAGTTGCCAGCACTGTCTCTCGTTCTAACTTGCTAATAATTGCGTTTCCGTCTCTTTTTGACAGTACTATTGCACTATCAAAGATTGGGACGGTTAACTTAATCTGTTTAGAAATCTAATTATTAAAAAAGCTACGGCGAAAGGTCTATGGAAAGACATCAGTCAGTTAAAATTTTATTATGTATACCTACTCAACCAAGTAATTACTTAACCACTTTTGAACCTTATCTCTTTGCAATACGGTCGAAAAGTGGTCAAGCAATTTCTTGGTCGACTATACATAAGTACATAACGTACACCTACTGCGTTAAATATCTAAATATTTAAGATGTAAAAATAACATTGTAAAACTTTAGAACTCGTTGAGTTTCTTGCCGGTATATCTTCTCATCAGAGGTTTCTTACGAACCGGTGGTATTTCTGACATTCATAAGTGCTTCCTGTAAGCCTAATCTGCATATGTAAAGATATTTTGACTCTGACTTCGACTTGAACCAGCTATTTAAAACTAAAAAAACCCAAATCTGCATCGCGAACGGTTCAAAAGTTTCCATTATAAAACCATTGTGTTTTTTTCAACGTTAATTGGGAATATATTACACAAAAGGATAATTGAACATTGCATAAAAGTTAAATATGAACAACTTAACCTAATAAAAAATACAAAAACTTGATTATATGTACAGTAGGAAAAATATATTCACGTACCACCTTAGAACCCTAACGCAATGACGCGACGCGTTAAACGCCAGGCTATGTCATACAAATGTCATGCGTATGTCTCTTCGACTAGGTTTTACGGTGGTACGTGTTTCAATTTCCTTGACTGTACAAATATTATCTCCTAAGTCTGTCCCCTGCGGTAAAGTGCCCATAAGGCTGGCTGCATTTCCACGTCGGATAGCAATTCCATTTTTTTTTACTCATCACGTTTAAATTACTGACGAGTTTTCCATTTCGATTACTAACAAAGACAAGCATAACCCCCTCCCAGTCCATGGAGAATCGGTGTCCACGATTCTGCGTCTAAGTCCCGGACGGCTCTGGCAGTAAAACGTCGCCGGGACAGGGCCGGAATAGGCTATAAAGCTTAGACACACTACGTGCTCGCTAACGAAGTTAGTGTCAACGAAAATGCGGATTTTTTTTTAATACAGGACCCGAGCAACGAACGAAAATTGTGAATGGATTGTGAAGTTGGATTTTGGGAGCTTTTTCGGTAGAAGTGCACCGATCACGAATCTTCTCGTCACACGTTAATAGCCACGTAACTCAGTGTGTCTCTTTCTAACCAGTTCAGTTGGAGCGAGACGCACTGAGTTACGTAACGAGTTAACGCGTATCGAAAAGATTTGTGATAGGTCGATTCTAGTTTTGCTGGCTCGTGCAAAATCAATTCGCTTTGTTGGCTGAGCGAAAGGAAATCTTGGATTCGCATCCAACATCATCGGTACTATTTGACTGTAAGAGTTTTCTTTACGAATTAGGAAGACAAGCAAGTGGGTCACCTGATGGTAAGTGATCACCACCGCCTAAAGACACCCGCAACATCAAAGAGATTGCAGATGCGTTGCCAACCTAGAGGGCTAAGATGGAATACCTCTTGTGCCAGTAATTACACCGGCTGTCTTGCTCTCCACGCCGGAACACAATAGGGCAAGCACTGCTGCTTAGCGGCAGGATTGGCGAGCAAGATGGTGGTAGCGATCCGGACGGACCTTGCACATGGTCCTACCACCCGCAATGATGATGTAAAGCAGCAAATAGTTAAAAATCATAACATCGTTGCATGGAAAAGAAAAGGGTGGAAGAAAGAAAGGAGAATCTTTGCCCAACAGTACACTCCAGGTTAATAAAAAAAAATACCCGAATCGATGACCAAAGCCGAGTAACGCGCAACACCGTCCAATCAGACTGTGTGTATTTTGAAAATTCGTTGTCATTTTATTTTATTATAACATTTTATTTTTGTACTCTTCAAATACTATTCGCATTTAAAATCGCAAATAATCCGTCAGCTAAAACAACTAGTTGGTATTTAATTTAAATTTAATAATTGACACCCTATTTATCTTCTCGTATCTCTCTTCTCTTCTCTCTTTGTATTCTGTATACATACATCCCCATTTTTTTTTTGATCTGGGGACCCTATACGTCTCCCGATCAGTCTCTACAAATGCGTTTTAGTTCAATATATGCTTAAAGCTTGCTGTGCTATTTATTGTTATCTATTTTTGGTTAATTCTTAGTTTTAATATTAAGTACTAAGCAAAGCTTGTGCTATGGGTACTGGACAACGGATATACATACTTTAATAAATACCGCATCCAAAACTCGAGTACAAACATTCGTATTCATCATACAAACATTTGTCCCTCCCGGGTATCAAACCCGCAACCTCTAGCTTCATAGTCAGGGTCACTAACCACTAGGCTATCCGGTAGCCAATAGAGTATAGGTATAGTAGAGTAGATTAGAAAATAATAGTGATAGATTATTTTCGACTTGGTTCAGCTAATTCTGCAACGGACTGTACCAAATCGGTACATAGTAATGATACCTAGTGCTCAGCTAAGAGGATTCTTCTTAAACAGTAGGTCCCAAACGTGGTGCACTTTGTGTGAACACAGTGGGTACGTTCTGTATTGAGTGATTAAGGGCACGCCTTAACCAGAGCGAGTTACAAACTATACGCTTTCCAAAATGGAAGAACAAAACGCAGTACTTTATAGTTTTTTTTTTATACAACATAGGAAGGAAAACAAACAAGTGGGTCACCTGATGGTAAGTGAGCACCACCGCCTATAGACACCTGCAACAACAAAGAGAGTGCAGATGCGTTGCCAACCCAGAGGGCTAAGATGGAATACCTATTGTGCCAGTAATTACACCGGCTGTCTTGCTCTCCACGCCGGAACACAACAGTGCAAGCACTGCTGCTTAGCGGCAGGATTCGCGAACAAGATGGTGGTAGTTTATTTCTTTAGGTGCTTAACTTAAAATTAAGTAAACAAAATAGTCACGTGACTAGGCAAATCAACCAATCAAGTCAATGTTTTGGATCTATGGAGACCCATAAGTTTGATTTGACTGGTTGATTTGCCGAGTCACGTGACTTATTTTGTTTAACTTATTTTAAGTACCTGAAGAAATAAACTACAGCGACAGTGCTGCCAACGTCAACAAGACACAACTATTTCAACTTTCTACCACCTATGTGTATGCGCTCGTAACGGCTCTGCCTAAAATCAAATCCCAAAAGCTCTAAATCTTCATTATACCAGGGGGGTTTCACTCCGCAATGTAGGTGCGCGCGCCGCATGACCTATGGCATAGGTTAATCGCTGTAGGTTGCCGGCTTGCCGCGCGCGCGCCCGCTTACTCTTTGTCGCGCGTTGGTAGTATTACAGTAAGCAGCCCAACCCTAGCGGTGCGCCAGGGCATTGCGGGTGGAAGGCGGGCGCGGGCGGCGCCTTCCTACGAACTTTTTGTGCCTGATCATAAAGTTGAAATTCGTTTAATGTTGGTCGAAATAGAGAAGTTTCTGTACGTTAGTACTATTATTTATTCTGTGATTATACAAGCCAAAACCAGTGTAACACCATCACCAACCAAACAAGCTATAATCGCCTATGGAAGATTAGCATGGGGGCTCCTAGGAGCAGCTTTCCTGGAAGCAAGGTGAGTGTTTGTATTTCTCTATGATTATCTAAGGATTTCCCCAATAGTGCTGTTCACTCTTCTAACTTACTGTTCTGGCCCCGTGTGAATTCAGCATTACGTTAAAGAATAGGATAGGGCAGAACAGGACAGTACGGGACACGATATGAACTTGCGTTTATAAATTGCTTTTCCACCAGAGATGTGCAAGGATGCGTAGCGAGGGATGTGTTTGTAAGAACCAATGAGTCGCTTCATTTACCTCGCCTCGGTCAGCACAGCTCTGGTGGAAACTGCTCATTGGTTCTTTACAAACACATCCCTCGCTACGCATCCTCGCACATCTCTGGTGGAAACGCAGCCTAATGATGCGGTGTAGATACAGTGTGGGTCGCGGTCGGCTAATGCCTACCCGCTGTCAATTTTTGACAGATTTTCAATAGAAAACGTGTCAAAATATAACTGTGATGCTGTTCTTACGCCTTAGAATAGCTTTGTGTGTTTTGATTTTTCACATATTCTTTATAGATTTGTTAACATTTGCATTTTAAGAGTTTCATACAAAACAAAAAACCGTCTTTTTTCATAGGTATAAAAACATACCAACCTATTTCTAGTGGGTTACAAAACAACCAAATACAAAAAAATCATGACTATAAGTCAAGGTTAAGAGGGTGGAAAACTTTATCGCCGTTTGTACAAAGAGCGCTTTTTGAGGCTGGCCTGTGTACAGACCTCTTAAAAGGAGTGTGAACCCAGCCCCAAAAAGCGCTTCCCATACAAACGGCGATAACGTTTTCCACCCTCTATACCTGAATTAATCTAAAGTTGGCCAGGTTAGGTTAAGGCAATGATTTTTTGGTATGTAGTCGTTATGCTTTAAAACCTGGTTTTATGTTTCGTTTTTTTTAATATTCTTCAAAGATTTAACAATATTTGCTTTTTAGGAGTTTCATACAAAACAAATAAGCGTCAATATTTTCTAAATTATTGAGAATATTTAAAATATCAAAACATACAAACCTAGTTCTAGAGCATAATGATATCATACAAAAAAATCATGGCTATAGGTTAAGGTTTAGAGGGTGGAAAACGTTATCGCCGTTTGTATGAAGAACCCTAGGTACACACTCTTAACGCTAGTCGCGGGTGGCGTGTGATCGGGAAGTAAGACCGCAACCTCGCCGCACAAAGCCCGCCGATTAGCCGCGCTGACGCCGCAGCTTCTGTAATTGGCTAACAGCGAAACTTAATCGCCGCCACAAAGGTAAAAGCTTCCATTTTGTTACCGCAACGGCAAATGGTAGGCGGTTCCCCGCCGGCATTCTATTAAGGCTTGGACCCAAATCTTGGTTCACGCGAGTGCTATCTCATTTTCGAGATACGTCAAAAAATAACAGATTTTAAGAAAGTTTGACAGTTGTTTTCGTGGATGAGTTTATACAATGAGTCTCCAATCTATAGAAGAAAAAAAAAAGATAAACTGCTGAGTTTCTTGCGGCGTTTCTTCTCAGCAGATTCTTCCATTTTCCGAAGCGCTAGTAGATTCAGACATGTAAAAGAGCCTATATGGCCTACTTGCAAAATAAATTTTCATTTTCATTTTTTCATTTTCATTTAATCATAATATACAGTACAATAACTCGTAATTCTCGTAAAACTCGTAATTATTTAGGTCTGGTTATGTGATCTATTGCGGTTTTTAAATGTTAAAATGGATAATAGAACACTCGTTAACCATATTAAACTTCTGGCCTGGCTGTGCGGTTTAGTAGTAGTGAAACTGTTAAACTGCTAAGTGTTGCCATACAAACCTGGGGTATTTGACGCATATTGATGTAAATTGTTAAGTCCATTTTCCATTTTCGTTCGTGTCGTCATTGCCCATTAGTTTTTAGTTTAATATTAGTTTAGTAATAGGGATCCCAAGGGTCCCACTGAAAATCAGCGTCTCGGTTTACTGAGACAGTATGCTGAGTGGGGCCCTTTTTGATACTGTTTAACATAATGTTTTGTTTTTTTTTGTATTCTGTCTGTGTTGTGTGTATTTTGTTTGTTTTAGTTTTAAATAAATGTTTTTTCTTTCTTTCTTTCTTTCTTTCTAATTTAGTTTAACTTATGTTTGTACTATCTTGTCTACCCTTCTTTTATCTACACTAATATATTAAAGAAATAAACTTTGTTTGTTTGTTAGTTTGTATGTAGAGGGTTATCTCTGGAACTACTGAACCGATTTTAAAAATTCTTTCACAGATAGAAAGCTACACTATCCCTGACGGACATAGGCTACTAATTCCACACGAAGTCGCGGGCGTCCGCTAGTAAATTATGTAATGAATCTTTACGGATCACCACAAAACAGCATGACAGGGTACAATAGGACGTCTTATCGCTTTAAGAGATCTCTTCCAGACAACCGTTAGACAGAATAGATGTGTAACAGACCAGATAAGAGCAGATGATACAATAAAATGGCAACAAAGCGATCCAGAAAAACGGACAAATTAACAACACATATTTTATTTATTTATTCATATTGAAAATTAAAAAAATACTAGCTTTTGCCCGCGGCTTCGCACGCGTTAAATTCGTAGTAATACAATTCCCCTTTCCCTTTACTATAAAGATTCAACTTCACATTAGAAATCTTGAAATTATGAGTGGTTCTCTTATATATTAACACGTTCATGTGCGCTACGTGATAAGACGTAAAAAAATGGTATATACGGCGCAACAGAACGTAAATAGCCGTCGAAATAAAAAAATTAAAATCTCATACAACGTGACTGAACGCCGAGCGCCCATACTAAATTCTGTCAGCTACGTCATCGTGCTACATTATGTCAGAAATTGGAACCACTAGTGCCACGCTATATCCAACTTTACCCTCACTAAAGATGACTAGAGTGCACATACATGCAAAGACCTGTACAACGTCCTATGACGTCGCTGCTAGTTCCGCGAGTTGACGTTAAGAAACGTTCCTGTCAGATTGGCGTTATTTTTACCTACGTTGTATCACAAAGTCTATAGACGTCGTTGTATTTTGTATGGAGAAATACTGTGCGTAACAACGATATTCTATAAAATCGACTGCGCACGTGAACGTGTTAAGCATGTTATTATACATAAATAAACCTTCCTCTTCAATCACTCTATCTATTAAAAACCGCATCAAAATCCGTTGCGTAGTTTTAAAGATTTAAGCATACATCGCACGTTTAGAATTAAAGCTACCCATTTCTGAATTATACACGTCCCAAAATATCACCTTAACTAAAAGACATAGGGTTTAATTTTGAGAAATATCACATTCAGAATTGAGTCGCTTTAATTCTAAGCGGGCGACATAGGGACAGAGAAAGCGACTTTGTATTATACTATGTAGTGACTAGCGGACGCGCGCGACTTCGTTCGCGTGAAAAGTAGCCTATGTCCGTCAGGGATGTAGCTTTCTATATGTGAAAGAATTTTTGAAATCGGTTCAGTAGTTCCAGAGATTACCCTCTACATACAAACAAACAAACAAAGTTTACCTCTTTATTATATTAGTGTAGATAGTGTAGACTAGGGTAGATTAAATAAGCATTGAATTTTAACTTTAACTTTAAAAATATAAGATTATCTTCCGTACTCGTATATAGAAAAGGAATAGCGAATAATTTTAAAATGCTTTCATCCCTTTGATCCGCGCTGAAAGGGCCAACTTTAGATTAATTCATTAGAACTTACGGTATTGTACGGGATGGAAATACTTTAACTTCGCTTAAAAACTCTTTTTAAACCTCGGTAGAAAGATGTTAGTGAATTGGAAGCGTTCGGTGTCCCGGTGCTAAGCGCGGCTCACTTCAAACTACAAGAATATCGGCCTACCACTGTACTGGGGCCTGCGCATTAGGGTTGCCACGCGTGCAAATGAATACGAGCTAATAAAAGTAGAACCGTGTGTAGTCTTTGTTGTGGTGCAAACTGCCTAGAACTGACTGACAGCAAAAAGTACAAGGGTTGGCATAAAATTAGAAATACCCAATTATTATTTTTATTTATCAAGTCACCATCAATCTATTATAATGATGATCCAAAATATATAAACGGTCATTAAACTACCCCTCCGGAAAAAGAAAACGAAATTTTTATTCATACAATCGCATCATAATCGGAAGCCTATTAGACCTTTGGCTTTTAAGTTAAATCTACTGTTAAAAGTTTTAACAGTAGACTTGGCTGTATGGGCACAAATTTCTTTGCCTACTTTTCAATTTAAATAATGATTCTGTCAAATACTGCCATACCTATAGAACGTAGAAGTCTTTGGATTCAGTGCTGTTATTTATTATGAATGAAAGTTTCGAAGAACCTTTAAAAAGTATCTGATGTTAATTAATTTAATTACTGAACTTCCTATTCAGAATTATTTAACTTTTCAATGAACATCGATATTTACGTGCGAATAGATTTGATTTCAAAATCCTTGAATGTCTCGTTGCTTCAGTTAACATGAAAAAATCAGATCTCTGGAGGTTTGGTTCTTGAGATTGACCTGACATGTTGTTCTGAAGTCTGATAAAGTTTTTATATCATAAAACAGTGTTTATGCTTTTGCTAGGACTTTTTGGTAGGACCTTGTGCAAGGTCCTTCCGGATCGCTACCACCATTTTGCTCGCTAATCTTACCGCTAAGCGGCAGTGCTTGCACTGTTGTATTCCAGCGTGGAGAGCAAGACAGCCGGTGTAATTACTGGCACAAGAGGTATTCCATCTTAGCCTTCTGGGTTGGCAATCCATCAGCAAGCTCTTTGGTGTTGCAGGTGTTTATAGGCGGTGGTGATCACTTACCATCAGGTGACCCACTTGCTTGTTTGCCTTCCTATAAAAAAAAAACAGGTTGAGTCCATCATCCTGAAGAGAAATCTCTATACGTAACCCTTCGCCACACGGTTCGCAAACCGCGATGCATCGCAAATTCGAAACGAATTGAGGCGATTCGCAAAAACCCGAAACGCGGCCGTCCGGCCCGAGTGCGGGCTCATTAAAATTTCAGCCAGCCCGGTCCGAACAGGCTGAACAGGCGAATTATTAATTAACCGAAATACGGAGTTCATTTTTCTTAATCCGTACATAAATGCCGGTTTCATAAACGTTTGGCTGCATTGAAAATGTGTTACGAATATTGACATCCTAATTTAAGGTTTAATTCAGCCCTTGCTATTATCTTTAACCGACGAAAAAACTGGGAGGTTCTCAAGTCAACCGGACGGTAAAAAGTCGGACTGCCGGACAATGGAATTCCTTGTAGTGCACAATCGCCCTTAAAACTCATACAACTTTCATAATTTGTAATCAGTAACTAATTTATAATGTTAGTAAGGAATACTTAAAATAGGTATCTAATTAAATTAAATGTTACCTAACTAATCCAGCCTGCCACAAAACACCGCCGAACAACAAGCCCAAAACAACATTAATTCCTCGTGTGGTTTGATCCAAAACGAGCTGATACCCGCGGCTTTGTCCGCATTGAACTTTAAAAAGTCTCCTTTTTATATAATAGGAATACAAACAAGCAAGTGTGTCACCTTACACCTGATGGTAAGTGATCACCACCGCCTATAGACACAAACATCAAGGAGATTGCAAATGCGTTGCTAACTCGGAGGGCTAAGATAGAAAACCTCTGGTGCCAGTAATTGCACCGGCTGTCTTGCTCTCCACGCCTGAACATAACAGTGCAAGCACTGCTGCTTAGCAGCTTGATTAGCTAGCAAGGTTTTAATGCTCCGGGCTAAACTAAACTTGACGGAAATTTGGGGCCATTGGTCGATTGTGAGTGGGAACCAAATGTCCAAAGCATAAACTTAGTAAATATCGCTATCGTAAATAGCTTAAAGACCTTCCCAACCTTTTTTAAGGGCAGACCCTATGCAATAAAATAAATATGCTTATAATCATTATCATTTATTTATTTCCAGACATCTAAGCCCATAGCAATCACATTCATACATTTACAATTTATATAACTATGAAATAAAACCAATAATTATAATAATTCTGAAATAAAATGTCGAAGTTAAAATAGTATTTAAAAATAATAATTGACTGAATCATACTATAAATAAATATGACTCATTATATGTGTCCATTTAATATGTTCCATTGCTCTTTACATATAGCTACATGCAGTATGCATGCAGTCGCCAATTAATCCAATGAAACTAATGATGCCATAGTGAATTTCTACCCAAAAATCCGGAAGCTACAATTAAAAGAAATCTCAATGAACGATTATACCACTAGTTAGATAAACCCGCACAGAAGGACAAATTAAACTTAGGCCAATCGCATTAGTCGCTAATGAGTATTTCCTAACTGACAGACAGTTTAATTTACCTTGTATCTGTAGATAGCACTCGTTAGTGAATCATTTACGTAAATAGTACGCAAATATATTTTATTTGCAGCTTTAGAGGATTCCACGCAGCTAATCCGATTACCTGCCACAACCGGCCATCTAATTAGAAGTTAAGAGAATTTCAAATTTTATTACCTGCGCGATGCGTAGCTCATTAATTTTTAGGATACTGTTGGGAAATATTCTCATATTTGGGGATGAGAAATTGGTTTAACATGCGTTAATTACGTGACCGCGACTATTGCTTTTAATGGAAACTGGAGGCAAATGAGAGTGCCTGGCCCCTGTTCAACCAAACTAGTATGCAGGTAGATTGGCCAACTGTTCCGTATTTTACAGGATGTCCCGTTTTTCAGCTATTATTTTGGCCGTGTCCTGTATTTTAATATGAAAAACACAGAACCATACCATAAACACGTTGTCCCGTATTTTTTTCCATAAATCCTATAATGTTAGATCAATATCCTGTAAAAAGAGCACACAGGGTTGGTCACCCTAAATGCAGGTGACAACGACGGTTCAGAGTAGGTACATTACCAGGGGGGTTTCACTCCGCACTGTAGGTGCGCTCGCCGGATTACCTATGGCATAGGTTAATCGCAGTAGGTTGCCGGCTTGCCGCGCGCGCGCCCGCTCACTCTGTGTCGCACGTTGTGATAGTATTATAGTAAGCAGCCCAATCCTAGCGGTGCGCCAGGGCATTGCGGGTGGAAGGCGGGCGCGGGCGGCGCCTTCCTTTTGACGCATACCGCCTGGCGAATGTTTATGAAGTAATACGAACTTTTTGAGCTTGATCATAAAGTTGGAATTCGTTTAATGGTGGTCGAATAAGAGAAGTTACTGTACGTTAGTACTATTATTTATTCTGTGACATAACGTAGCCAGTATTTAAGGCCGGCAATACAAAAACTCTTCGAGTTCGTCTAGCCATGGTTAGATTTTGTGGGTGGTAGGACCTTGTACAAGCTCAGTCCGGACGCTACCACCATCTTGCACTCTAATCTATCCGCTACGCAGCAGTGCGTGCTCTGTTTTATTCCGGCGTGGAGAGCAAGACAGCTTGTACAATTACTAACACAAGAGGTATTCCATCTTAGCACTCTGCAACCTCCTTAGTGTTTCGGGTGTCTATGGGCAGTGGTAATCACTTGACATCAGGCCGTTTTACAGCTTCGATTGAATAAGCTTATTGTTAAAACCAGTTAAGTGGCATTCAAACTAGCAGGGAGAGCGTTTCTTATTATACGTACTAGCACAGAGGATAATAATATGTACTAGTATTGAAAATTGTCTTCGTACTTTAAAAATCATAGACTCCTTATAGGTTTTCCTGTAATTTACAGGTAAATAACTGTTTTCTGTATTTTTACAAAATTTTAGGAAATGTTTAATTTTGTTTGTCCTGTTTTCTTAAAATGCAAACTGTTTCTCTTAAAACTATAAAAAAAGTTAAATTTGTGATTCTCACAAAGAGCTCTTTCATTTGATATGTCACACAATATGTCTTGCAAAACTTTTTATTTCATTTTCTAATTTACCCCATAATCATAATCATAATCATAATATTTATTTGCGTAAAACATTGAAAATGCGTGCAAATACAATTGTAACTTAAACAGAATCTTAATTTATAATATTTTCATTGTTTAATTTTTCAATGATAATAATAATCAATGATGATAATGATAATGTGGCTCCCATGTTTATAATTCATTAATTAAAGAGAATTCATTAATTCATCAATTTGATAGAATTCATTAATTTAAGAGAATTCATTAATTACGTAATTCCTTTATATTCCAAATTCCAGCTCAATCCGTCCAGGAGTTAGCAAATTCACAGATAGACCCACGAGCAATACTACAGGGGTTCCCTTTTTCCTTTTGAGGTACGGAACCCTAAGGTTTGTTTTATGTAAAATTAAACACCGCAACCAACCTCACCAAGCCATGGTCCGGCGTTATCACGAACTGATCCAGCAAGGGATCGCATCATGAATGCCGCGGTCCCCTGGGCGGGTACTGCTACCCTTCTTGAGATTGCTCTCGGCTTTTTTGACATACGAACCCCTTGAATGACGAGCACAATTCTTTCTTCTGGGCCTTGCCTGACCTTGGGCTTTGGGGGCTCTCCCCGCACCCTCTGTTGAAGTACCTAATTAGATGCATTCTTAACGAATTTCCAAAAAAAAAATCTTGGAACAATTTCCACCATTTTAATTAGTAACAAACTAAGCAAAGCTTGTAATCTGGGTACTAGAGTACAAGGTTAAACATACGCATATAGATGAATTGTGGTTTACTTAAAATATTTACTACTTAGGTACAAACACTGGTATTCAACTTTCAGTAGTAGTTCTTATAGTAGCAGTAATAGTAATAATCAATAATAAATATCTCGGGACAATTTACACCAATTGACCAAGTCCCAAACTAGACAAAGCTTATACTATGGATACTAGACAACGGATAAACATACTTATATAGATAAATACATACTTAAATCACCGCCGCCAGGAAGGCCATACACGCCTCTTCCAACACCCTGCTCGTGGCGGTGAGGGAGTGGGACGCGAGCCCGCTTCACGAGCGCTGGACGGGCTACCATAAGCCGGTTATCGCGGGACTGGGGTGACTCGTGGCGAGTTTAGTTAGTAATAATTTTCAATATTGTTTATATGTAACTAGGTATTGTATTTTATTAATAATTATGTTACTAATATGGAACTAATTGTTCTGGATTAAATAATTTTCATTTCATTTCATTTTAAATACAAATAACATCCATGACTCAGGTACAAACATTCGTATTCGTCACACAAATATTTGTCCATACCGGGATTTGAACCCGGGACCTCTTGCACAGTAGGCAGACACATGTGCCACTGTGTTATACAGGTCGTCAATAGTAGCAGCAGTGATACTACTGTAGTAGTAATGAGTAGTAGTGGTAGTAGCAGACTAGCAGTGTAGTTAAAAATACTCTTACGTATGTTCGCCGTTTGCTAAGCCACAGTATTCCGAGCAGATAAGGCGCACAAGGAATCGCAGTAATATCCCGCTCGCCTGTTTGCGGCGGACTCATTGCATCAACTGCCCTCCCAGAGGGCTCATAGGCAGATAGAGGATTATGGATTCCTTACATGTCTTTTTTTATTATTTAACGCAGTATTTTTCAACGTGCGGGTCACGGGTCGCGAACGCCCCGAGGGTCGCGAACGCCCCGAGGGTCGCGAAGCATATCTAAGGAGACAGTTACATTTAATTTTTATTAAAAACTAGGTATTCCATCTTAGCCCTCTAGGTTTGCAACGCATCTGCAATCTCCTTGGAGTTGTGGGTGTCTATAGGCGGTGGTGGTCACTTACCATCATGTGACTCACTTGCTTGTTTGCCTTCCTATTGCTTAAAAAAGGACGATTTCCGATTGCCTCCTGCCATCATGTTTTTTATTCGGCAATAAATCGTCCACGAACTTTCTCAACCACCTATCTATGGAAGTTCTGTAGTTAGAAAATAGACTCTGTGAATTATTAACAAAAGGTCTTATTTCAAACTGAATTTTTCGTAAGATGCGAGGTCTCAAAAGTAAGGAGGCGAAATCGCCTTGTGTGATACGGTTTTATATCTGCCTTGTCTTGAATACTGGGCACTACCAATCCCTCTGGACCTAACTTCATAATGCTTGCCAACTTATAAAAACTTTACGAGAGCTAGTTTTTGTCTGTTGAACCGGTTTTTTCCGGATTAGGGTCTTAAGGCCCGTGTGCTCGTGAAACTTCATCTTTCGTCCTTATCAGACGCGGCTTACTTCGTGAAACTACAGTCAGCTGTAAAATATATACAGCCATAGCGTCAAAATATGTATACAAAACCTTATGTTTAGTGGCATAAAGGTGTGCCTATAGATATTTCGGACATCTTGGTAACGTACTTATTTATATTTATTATGCTGACCGTACAAGAGCGTGCGAGTGAATACGCGTTATACGATGAAGAGAGAGGCATGCCGTAGGACACTTCTTAAATACCTAAGCCCCACTTTTGTTCGGAGCGAGTCTTCTGTACTAGTAATATTATTAATTCTATGTCCGTATTTGAACGCCTGGAGGTTCTTGTTTTTAGAAATCAAATTACTTCAGTCAACGAAACGCAAGGTTTTTCGCTTAAGAAAATGTACGATCTGATCAAGAAACAAACTCCTAAAAGAAAAAAAAACCGTTGATGAAAGAAGGTTAGCTTGATTGAAAAGAATAACTTTAAAACTTTAAAAACATTATTCCCTTCAACTAATTATTATCTTTACCGTAAAACTACCGTGAGACTCGGACATATTAATAAAACGGATCACTCACGTGTTTTTACGTCGTCGTCGTTTTTTTCTCGACGTAAAAATACATGAGTGATCCGTTTTATTAATTTATCTACACACATATCATAAAGGCTAAATAACGCGTTTAAAAAGCCTAGGAAATGACCAGCATTATTACAACCAATGTTATTATAAGAATTTATCTACACACATATCATAAAGGCTAAATAACGCGTTCAAAAACCCTAGGAAATGACCAGCATTATTACAACCAATGTTATTATAAGAATTTTCCTGTCTGTGGTAGTAGGTAAATCTGTTCTTTATTGGTCATCACATTACCGATATCTCGTGACTGCTCGTGACATTACGAATTTAAATTTGGAACAGCTGTCAAAATTTAAGTTGGTCTCTATTCTAGTATCCACAGATATTAAAACAGTTGTCGATACGAAACGTCAACTCAGTATGTTTTTTAAATTTAAACGCACAACATTTGATCTCGAGTGACATGACAATAGGGACTTCATTCGTTCGTCTATGGTTTAAAAAAAAAACGTTCGTCTTGACGGATAGATCGAATCACAGAGTACCTTTTTAATATACATGGCCGCTATTAGTTGTCATTCGTTTTTGGTTTTTTGCTGTTACGGTTTTTTGCAGTTATGATATGTGTGTAGATAAAGTAATGTATGCAACTGTATATAATTAGGCCTTAAAACACGAGTGTGATCCTAGTAAAACCACACTCGTGTTTTAAGGCCTCTCATTATATAGCAGTTGCATAAAATACCTACTATTACAAATATAATTATTATCTTTATCGAAAATATCCTTTTTTTCCGTGTAGAAACTTAGAGATAAATTGAATTTCAGTGGTTTTTCTATAATATTATTTTATTAACCTTAGGTAGCCTGAAAATATATTTTTTGTAATTAATTGTAAAGAGAAAAATCGTGGTTGGTGATTCCCTGACTTAGAGACTCTTTACTGAATGCGCAAAAACGACTAATATGTATAATGTTCATTTTATTACATAGACAAGTAAAATAAGAACAGATAAGCGGAAAAAAACTTAAATTCGACACTTTACACTCTTCAAATTAAAATGCAAATATATAGGCATTAATTAAGAAACTTGAAATTAAATCCGCCACCGGAAAACTTCAACGGAACTTTCGTATCGAAATGTGAGTATATTGGACTAGTTCGGAGTTAGACGCTGCACTTGGTAACAGGCGGCTCCGGGTGAAGCAGTTACAGTAAATTTTCTAAAGAACCGAGTTAAAAAGAGCTCGATTCTTAATAAAATATAAAAATAAAATTAAAACACAGAAAAATTTGGGTAACGGCAGGAAGGGAACCTGCAACGACGTTCCGTGCCTTGCGTTTTGTCAGTTTCGCGTACTTAGCCTTCTCAATCATCAAATTGAATGGAATATAGGACAGAAGGTATGTTATTATTTTATTACACTTTTATTCAATGGATCCTGAAAACCTAGATAAATTGATAAGTGCAGGGTTTCAGTTACAGGCAAAACTTACGAGCATTCTCTGTAAAGTTTCAAGTAACTGAACGCTATAGTTTACACTAAGGCGGTGGTCTTTCATGCGCGTAGCGGGAGAACTTCTCAGTTTAATAAACAAGCTATATTTTAGATAAAGTCAAAATAAGGTTTTATCTAAAAAATTACCAGCGCCAATATTAACTTATAAGTAAGGTACCAGTGCCTAATACGCATAGGGCATTATTTTTTGTAAAAAAAATAAGTATGGAAAAATAAAATTGGGGAAATGTATATGTCATATTGATGCTTCTCTTTTACGTCCGTATTTACCGAAATAAACTGTGAATTGGTTCTTGTTAGCTTTTTTACACGTTCCAAGGCTAGTGGTGTGGTCCACACTGAAAATTCCTTTTGAATCCTGTTGTATACATACGTACTACCCTACAAAGTCATCTTAAGTGATCTACTATGTAACACGCGACAGCTTTCGGAATCACATTCCTACTCTAAACAATTTTGCCATACTGTATGCCTTATGTGTTTTCTCTAAATTGTCGTTTTGACGCTGTTTTGCGTTGATCAATAAATAGTCATTTATTGTATTGTATGATGTACTGATGTGATTTTTTTGTACAGTCAAGGAATTTAATTTCCAACCCACCTAAGGTTCAATATCGTATAGCAAACTGTCACCATAAGAGCTAACTAGAGCAAAGCGTTGGATTGACATATCAATCTTAATGCATTGCGAATGTCAGACGATATTTCAACGAAATGGGTAGAGAATTAAATTCTTTGACTGTACGTTTCTGCAGGACTATTGAGTTGATCGAAAAATAGTACGCGAGGACTGTCAGTGTGCGCGTAACATTTTGTGCGAAGCCTGCCAACGTGTTAAGGCGCCCTTAGCTCGCCTTTGTAGCCACAGCCTTACACTAACTATTGCCAAACCACTCATTTACAAGCTAGCCGATCCATCTGCCAACTTGCAGCGTCATTTTACATAGTTCCATGTACTTCACTTTCGCCCATCAATATCCATTAATGTTTAAAACACCTTTTCAGATTACAATTACTAACGTGAAACGCTTTTATCTTGGCTACTTGCAATAATCAGCAGAAAAATGGTCAGCAGAATTAATAGAATTAAAATCATTAGAATTATTAATAGAATTAGAATTATTTGCGGGTGGTAGGACCTTGTGCAAGGTCCGTCCGGATCGCTACCACCATCTTGCTCGCTAATCCTGCCGCTAAGCAGCAGTGCTTGCACTGTTGTGTTCCGGCGTGGAGAGCAAGACAGCCGGTGCAATTACTGGCACAAGAGGTATTCCATCTTAGCCCTCTGGGTTGGCAACGCATCTGCAATCTTCTTGGTGCTGCGGGTGTCTATAGGCGGTGGTAGTCACTTTCCATCAGGTGACCCACTTACTTGTTTTCCTTCCTATTTTATATTAAAAAAAAATAGAATAAGTTAAGAAAATAAATATTTAAAGGGGTTCCCATTCAACAAACGTGATTTTTTTGCTAATTTTTATAGATAATGGTATGGAACCCCTCATGGGCGAGTTCGATTCGCACTTGGCCGGTTTTTAGTTGTATTGTCAAAAATTGTGATATTTTTTAAGCATTCACCGCTTGGTTGGTTGGTCCCTGGGCTCGAATGACTGAAGCGAGATAAAAACAACCCCGAACCCGGCCAGTCTTACCCCTTCACGATAAAACAACTTGTTAGATAACGCTGGCAATGAACATGTCGAAAGCATTACCCTTTTACCCGACTGCGCAAGGGATGAAATAGTTCTTTGTTATTTACAGTCGTAATACTATACCAGAGAGTCTAGTTTACGTTTTTGTTACACTAACGCCTCAAACACGTTAAGATTCTTAAGTTATAAACAAACTGGAACAAATTACCTTGCTACTCCGTGAAACCAGTGCCGTGCTCATGCAAGTCAGCTGCGTGACAAAACCCACTCTTCTCCGCTCGACGATCGTTTAATGTTTAGTGATAGCTGTGTGTAGTTGAGTCTGTGTGATATATGTTGTTTCGTGTGGAAGCGGAGAAGGGTGGGTTTTTGCATGGATATATATATGACGCACAGACGTAGCTAACTGGCACGAGCACGGCACTGGTTTCAAAGGAGTAGCAAGGTAATTTATTTCAGCTTGTTGAAATGGACCTCCGCAAAGTAACGCCTGAATCTATCGTTGAGTTTCTTGCCGGTATCTTCTCATCAGAGGTTTTTCCGAACCGGTGGTAAATTTTTTGACATTCATAAGTGCTACCTGTAAGCCTAATCTGAATAAAATATTTTGACTTTGACTTTCACTTTGACTTTATTAATTATTATACAATATGTTTTGAAAAAAAAATGCTGTTTTTTTAATGCAACATATCGATAATAAATGTGTATAATATTTGGAGATTGAATTTGTTAACTCCTCTTACAATTTTAAGTTTTCTAAACAAACAAAAAAGCTATTTCAACAGTATGTACAGTAGGGGAAATATATTCACGTACCACCTTAGAAACATATCGCAAAGACGCGACGCGTTAAACGCCAGGCTATGTCATACAAATGTCATGCGTATGTCTCTTCGACAAGGTTCTACGGTGGTATGTGTTTCAATTTCCTTGACTGTATGTGCCTTAGAGTGTGTTATCGCACTTGAGTGTAGTGTATTAAACCGATTTTAAACCGTCTTGCCTGAACTTGTACAACTTGTTAACGTTCGTTTACAAGAAGTAAGATCTTGTTTATCTCTATATGAAGTTTCTCCTCTAAATGACAACCACCAAATTATAAACATGCAAAAATTTACCTTATTTTAAAACAGTCTGAGTTGAAGTTTAAAATACAACAATTGGTGCCTTCGGTCCTTTTTAAACAACACGTTTTATCTACCTGGGATGGAGCGAAGTAAAATCAGCCATGTGTTCGTCTGTTACGGTTGGTTTCAGATGGTTTCTAATTATACCTAAAGTGGATAAACTAATGTGAACACTAGCTTTAAGACGTAGGGTCTGTTTTCGATTGACGATATTGTTAGCGGATTCCTTAGCTGCAAGACGCTGAAATTTGTGCAAAGTCAAATAAATTCCGAAATAACTAATTAACTAGGGTTGCCAATTTTAGGGAATATCCCCCGAATTTAGGGGAAAAATATAAACATGGGAATATTTTTTGGGCCGTCATTGCCGCTGCTCGTCGAATTTTAAAACATTTTTGATGATTTTAAAATTATGGTTTTAGACGTTTGCAAACTATTCCTGTCTACACTGAAGACTCTGCCTTGAAATAAATCAGGTACATATATATACCAAAATTTATGAGTAGGTATAAGTGACCGAGTTTTTAACTCGCTCACAAACTGTTTATTACTTTAAAAAATCCCAAAACGTCTTTTTGGGTCTTCAGAGCAATTATTTTTCTTCTGTACAGTGGTGTGGTTCTCGTAGATTTTATGACCATCATAATTCAAAACGTAAATTACACTAGGAAGTCTCAGCATGAAATATTTTTTAATTTGACATTTTGTTTTTAAATACTGAAAATCGCCCCCAGCTTTCACAAAGGTACCAAATAAATCATTGATAAAATTGTGCGAAGTGCATCCGTCGATGCGTCGGCGCCGGTGCCGGAACTTCCAGCCATAACTCAACTAACAGAGAGATGGAAAAAAAAAACTGATTATTAAACTATACTTTTCCAATCACATTTCCAATGAGTTTTATGTCAAAATTGAGACCGTACCAACTTCTGGGTGCCTAAACATTCTTCATTAAAAATGATCTTCACGAATCGCAATTAAATATATATATCTTAAGTACGAAGACTGCTTTGACCATAAAAAAGCATGTTGAAAAAATTCGCCTGTGGCTCAATTGGTGTGACGTGTTGATCTTAGGTTGCTCTCGTCGAGAAAATCGTTGCTGTCAATTAATTTTACAGGTTGTGTAAATATCTCTTCCGAATACAGATTGGCTCTACAATTATAACTTGCACTGCATTATCTATCATATCTGGCGATTTTTTTTGTGAAATAGGAAGGCAAACAAGCAAATGGGTCACCTGATGGTAAGTGATCATCACCGCCTATAGACACCTGCAACAACAAAGAGAGTGCAGATGCGTTGCCAACCCAGAGGGCTAAGATGGAACACCTCTTGTGCCAGTAATTACACCGGCTGTCTTGCTCTCCACGCCGGAACACAACAGTACAAGCACTGCTGCTTAGCGGCAGGATTAGCGAGCAAGATGGTGGTAGCGACGGTGGTGATTGGTACGACTAAGGCACGAACGCTGAGGTTGCAGGTCAGAGGCAAGACGATCGAGATTTGTCTTTGTGTTGACATTGCGTCTATCATTTAAATTTAATAATATGAGTATTTTGTAGTAATTAAAATTATTTAAATCCGAAGCCCAGACTTCACAAATGTCATTTCTAATTATATTTAATTTATTAAAAGTCTACTGAGCCTTTTAAATATAAGTAGGTACCATATTTTTTTATCCTTTCTAACTAGCCAACAAGAAGATTAAATTTGAAATGCTATAAAGTTAATGACAACACAAAGAAAAATTAGGGTAATATTAGGACTCGAACCTGCAACAGCATTCCGTGCCTTGCGTTTGCCAGTTTCGCCACATTACCGCTACCATACCCTGCGAATTTTTCAATGTGTTTCGTCTTTACGGTCATTACATTATTGATTTTTGTTTGGGAAAACTACCCTCGGTGTCATCTATGAGAAACTTAATCAAGTTATCTCATTCAACTTGGTCATTTACGAATGCCCGTTAGCTGACGAGAGATGACGCCATTTGTTCATCTATGAGAAACTTAATCAAGTTATCAGATTCGATTATAAAAATTTAGCCAACAAGAAGAGTAGCTCGTATTCATAAACGTGCGGGCCGAAAGCCGCAATATACTATGAAACATCACAAGATAAGACCCGTTTAACTAAGCACTCTAACCATTCACAATCTGGCTGGATTGTGAATGCGCCCATAAAGGCGTTGCCTAAAGCGGGCTCCATACGCGGCGATTGACAGGGTTTAGTTGTGCCGACGAGATTGTCTGGTCGATTGCGCGCTTTATGCTTACTGCTGGATTGGATGGTTCTCCTAAGTGAGTAGGTCTTACTATCTACGTATGTATAATAAAATTGTAACCGTCCGATGTCTGTACAGTCTACAAAAAAGTTGACAATCACTTTTCCACATTGTTGCGAATGGATTGAGCTTGAAAAGTGGTAGAGCACTTTCTTAGCCGACTCTACATAGGAGATTTTTGTGTAATAATAATATTATGAAAGTGCTTAGAACTAAAAGCCGAAGCTGGTTCTTTTAGAATGTTTATCTGTCTGTCTTTCTTTATGTTTGTTCGCGCATCACGCAAAAACTGCTTCACAAAATTAGATGCGGTTCTTACAGTCGTTTAGCTGGAAGTTTAATTTAAAAGGTGTATGTTACAGCTTGATACGCATCCATCGATATAAAAAGACAATAGATATGCCTACTTGTTTGGATTGTTACAAGCCTAGCGTCACCACTTTGCGACGGGGTGAAGCAGGTGAAGAGGGGCTTTCAATATTTAGCCATTGGTTCAACTTTGAATCTTATCTTAAGTGAATAAAGTGCTTCTAAGTTTTCTAACTAGCAGCGACACACGGCGTCGGACAGCAGAACTAAAAATATGACGCCAATTTAAAACATACAAAACGCAGAGCTGTTTACTTGACAATTGGCACATACAGTTTTATTCAGGCTATCCAACATAGTCTACCAAATAGACTATGATCAGTGACCACTCTACCACTGCCTTGTACACAGTTCTATCGTTTTCTCATTTCGATGTACGCCTCCTAGAAGCAAAGTTATTTTTGACAAGAAAGAAAAATCGAGATACCTAATTCCAAATTCCGCGCGTACCTGGAGCGTACGAAGTCACGGACAAAAGCTAGCTTACTTATTTATATGATGCAGTGGTAGTATCAAAAACTCCGAAGAGCGGATTCACCTACTAAATATTTTGGAACGATAAAAATAATTGGTCGGATAAAATCTGCAATTTTTTTTCACTAATTTAAAAACCTACACGTACGTTTTTTTTAGTTAATCTTTTAATCTTTCTTAGTTAATGTAACTTGACCAATAAAAGAAATAGCGAGATGATAATTAGATGGTATGGAAGAGGACAAAGAACTGAATATATTTAAAAAAAGTTACTTTGGTAAATAAATTACATTCGTGGCGCGCCTTAGAAGAGACCTATGCCCAGCAGTGGACTGCTGTGGGTTGAGATGACGATATACATAAAAACCTTCTGTATACCTTATATATAATAGGACTAGCTTTTGCCCGCGACTTCGTCCGCGTAGACTTGTTTAATTGAATGAAGCAAACGTGCACCCAATATGCAATCTGCAATATTTCCTGGACAAATTAATGAGAATTAGTTGCTCTGCTGCTCATGACGTCACGGCGGCGTATAACTCACTTATCGCTATCCCGCGGGAATTATGCATTTTTACGGGATAAAAAGTATCCTATGTGTTAATCCAGGTTATAAACTATGTGTGTGCCAAATTTCATGCAAATCCATTCAGTTGTTTTAGCGTGATTGAGTAACAAACATCCAAACATACAAACTTTCACATTTATAATATTAGTAGGACTATATAAAGACAAAGGAGATTACTCATACAGCCATTGGGCTGGTAGGTGAATAGTTTCACATGACCTCATAGGCTGACCTTTATACTCCCACCACCTCCACAGATACGTCAGCCCGCTCGCGTCACATTTCACTTCCAAATCAGCCAGCAGTTAGGAGCTGATAAATTTAAACTCTCTCAAAGGGCAACTTTTGCAGATAAAGACCAACTTGCTATCGCCGTGTAGCCGGGGGGTATTGCGAACTGTGCGATATGTCGAGTGGGTATGCGATACAATGACGTCTTAAATTCTGAATGTAATCAATAGATACGCCGATGCGAACGCAGTTTCAACGTTTCAGTTAGTTTTGGAACGTCTAACGTCGCGTCTACATAAATGAAGAAAACGGTGTTTTTTGCATAATCCTATTTTATACACATATATAGAGTTGTAGAAAAACAATGCAACGTAAGCCCCGCGAAAACACTCCGTACAAAATGGCCTAACGTATGACGACGCACTTTATTATTTTTGCTAGTCTATACATACATATAATAAAATCGTTAAAAAAAGACAACAAAGTCTGTACATTGATGATTAAAAAAAAAGGAACCACCCAGGGCGACTTAAAATGAGTAACTGAACACGATAAGACCATTTAAAAAAAAATTGTTTGTTTGTTTGTACGCCAACCACGTAAAAACCGCCGAACGGATTTAGATGGAGTTTTCACAGATCTGTTTAAATAAGTCCAGAATAGATTTAAGGCTATAAAAAATTTGAAAAAAAGAGGAAGAAGGGGGGAAAGGGGGGGATTAAGTTTGTATGGAAAAAAATTTAAAGATTGTTCTAGAATCATGAAACTCAGAATTTATACTTATTATTTAAAATAAAGAAATACCTGTTTCAGCATTTTTTCCAAATCGCTTTCAGAAAAGCAAAAAAGTGGAATTAGGGTTTAAAAATACTTAACTTCATACAACTATATTTTAGAAACAAATGAAGCGTGACTTTTGAAACTTGCTACACATCAAACAACATCATCATCAACATCTAATAAAGATGAATACAAATTCTCAGTTTTCCAGAAATATGCTTTAAATGGCGATTTTGAACAAAAGAGTGCAACAGAAAACTTGCAGTACTATATCGCGATAATGGTACGGTCTAATCATCCTGGATTAACACAGGATCATTTTTATTCCGTAATTTAACTTTGCTCTAATAATTAAATAATTAATTATTTAATAGTGTTCAATAATTATTTGACGGATTTGGATGAAAAACGGAGATAGCCTCTACCCTGGATTAATACATAGCATACTTTTCTTCCGTAAATATGCATAGTTCTTGCAGGATAACGATTAATGAGTTGTGCGCGGTTCTTCTTCACCTTAAAACGGCTGGGCGGATTTAGACGAAATTTGGAATGGGTATAGCTGAAACCTTGGATCAATATCGGATTTTTCCGCAAAGATGCAAAATTCCTACGGGACAACGCTAAACGACTTCTACGCGTTATGAGCAGCAAATAATCTTGAAGTATTTTGGCAAAAAGATAGGTTGTATTTTGCTCCTTTAGGCTTTTTGGGCTCACTTGAGCAGGAACAAAGATAGGGGGACGCTTGCTAACGTTATAATACTGGTCGCCCTCGGGTCTCGCAAGTTACTCAAGAGTATTTATATCAGCGGGACGCATCATCGCACGCGCTTACATGGAGCCCGCACTTTAGGCCCGCTGGAGGGGGGTATAGGAGTTGTGTGCTAACGTCATACCGCCGCTCGCGATCCGGGCTCGCAAGATGCTCAGGATTATTTGCATCAATAATTTTTTATACCATATAGAAAGGAAAAGAAGCAAGTGGGTCACCTGTTGGTAAGTGATCACCACCGCTTTTAGACATTCGCAACACCAAGGATATTGCAGATGCGTTGCCAACCCAGAGGGCTAAGATGAAATACCTCTTTATATTCATTTCAGACTAGCGGACGATCGCGACTTCGTTCGCGTGGTCATAGTAGCCTATGTCTGTCACGGATAGTGTAGCTTTCTATGTGTGAAAGAATTTTAGAAATCGGCTTAGTAGTTCCAGAGATGACCCGCTACATACAAACAAAGTTTACCTCTTTATTACATTAGCGTAGAGTAGATAGTGTATATGTAGATTACTGTAGATTATTAACCCATATTGGATTAGTAACAAAAGGACGCTTCATCAAGGAATGCTACGTGGACGAAGTCGCGGGCAACAGCTAGTATTAAATAAATGTATGGAGCATAGAAGTAAAACTATTTATTTTCGTTATTATAACGAAAAAGTCTTTATATGGTTATTTCGATAGCAAAACTTATTTTGTATTAAGGCTCTAGTAAGTACCTATATTATGAAATGAAAAAAATAAACAGATTTTGATAAGAATGTTTTAAAAAAATGTCTTAAATAAAGGTACACTCGGCCGTCTTGCCCACAGAGTAGGCAAATCTCAGTTGGTTGTCGCTTACGGCTCGCCCACTCGCTCGTTCTCGCTCTGTCAGTGTAATTAAAAACGAATGCATCGGAACCTTAACATGTCGCCAGGAAGTCGCGGGGGGAAGACGGACGCAGGCAGCGCGTTCCTTTTGACGCGAGTCGCCTGGCGAATGTGTATAAAGTAATACGAAATTTTTGTACGTGTTAATAAAGTTGGAACTCGTTAAATCGCAGTCAAATAAGAGAAGTTTCTGTACGATAGTACTATTATTTATTCTGTGGTGCTGTGTAGTATTTAAACGAGAGAATATAAATTGAATAGGCTGTCAAAAGACGCAAATATGGCTTACGAATATACTAAGTGGGCAACTGTATAAAAACTATCGCGGCTTGTAGAATAGCCCCGCCCGCATGGTTCCGCGGCAATTAATTTAGACAAAGAGCTCTAAGACCTAACTTTCTTCGCTACGGGTCTAAAAACCTGGAGTTAGCCGCGCGATATTGATCGCTAAGGTTATAGGTATAAGTATAAGATTTTCATTGAAAGTATTTTTATTCTTTACAAAGTCGGTATCCGTCTCTGTCTGTCCAGGGGCGTAACAAGGGTGGGGCAGGCAGGGCATGTGCCCTGGGCGCCAAAAAAGGGGGGGCGCAAAAAACGAAATATACTAATTACCTATTAAAAAAAATACAACCCAAATTCGTATACATGGCCAAATAAAAGTTTTTTGATGATCATGTAATCCTTATTGTAGATACATTAATTCCAGACGGGGACATATTTGTGGTATTTTGGTTTTTTTACATACATTAC
This sequence comes from Ditula angustiorana, assembly GCA_963691745.1. Taxonomy (NCBI): domain Eukaryota; kingdom Metazoa; phylum Arthropoda; class Insecta; order Lepidoptera; family Tortricidae; genus Ditula; species Ditula angustiorana. The sequence continues at coordinate 2,171,475 of OY829490.1, forward strand.
ATTACAAAATTAGTTAAACAATAAAAAAAATGTGTAGGTATCTGTTTTTAAAATAATTTACAAAGGGAAAGGGGCGCAGTTTGGATGCGAGCCCTGGGCGCCATTTTACGTCGCTACGCCCCTGTGTCTGTCCTATTATTTTCGACCACCTATTCCTCCTGAACCACACCACGGAATTTGATACGAATTTCACTGTCAATAAAAGAATTTTCTTAGACGATTTTCATGTGCATTACATGCAAAGTGTACGCGTGCAAAACCGGGACGGGTCGATAGTGCGAGTCTAAAATAAAGTCGATATCTATTCCTATCTGTCCTCAAATGTATCTTCGGCCGTTTACTTCTTCTGAACCACGCAACGGACTTTGATACTGTTTTCACTGTCATTTACAGATATTTGGTAAAAGGTTTCAATCTCAGGTTTCAGGTTTCGCTAGTCATCATATAATTTAAGAGCTAAACTCTTGTCGGTAGAGTAACCGCCATTTTTCTCTTTCTCTTTCTTTTGCCAAAGACCTGACTTCGTTACGACATGAAATGAACTTTCTATTACTTGAACAAGTAGGTGTGTCTAGGTCTTTTTCTTGATGTTCTTCCTCTTTTGCCTTCGATCTTACCTTCGGTTGTATTTTCAATAAACTGTCATGTCGTATCAAGTAAGAGTACAAGTGCGCTATCATTTTCCCTCTTTTGTTTTCAATGATTCTTTATACACATTTTAGAAGTACCTACTACTTATTAATAAATAATTAGTTACATTTTAATCGCCACTGTCTGAAATATAAGACACAAAATGTCCTCACTTTTTATTCGTGTCATATAGATAAATCAATTCCTTTATACCATAGACAATTTGTCTGATTTCTGTCTTTAACTGTGATTAAAGTTATTTTTGACTGTACACATACAAATTACAGACACATTAGTAGAAGCGTTTATTTAGGGAAACTTCGCTAAACAGAGCTAAGTGAAAGGCAATCAATAAGTTGGACAATAGAAGCTATAACAACAATCCTTCCGCGTTTATCACGCGAGCCGCTGCCTAATCGGATTTTTATGGGAACAACGTGGTACACCCTGTATAACACTACCAGTGGGCCTAACACGGCCGGCCGTTATTACTTAGCCTAAGTGAGTGTCCCGCTGCTGGGCAAAAGCCTCTCCTCTTTATTTCCATATATCCCTGTCCTGGGCTATATCCGGCCAATCCTTCAATTCGGCGTCGAGATCGTCACGGCATCTTCGCTTGGACCTGCTTCGCCGCCGGTTACCGTCGTGCGGTACCCACCAGGTGGCAGAGTGTGCCCATCTTTGTGGGTGCATCCGGCAGACATATGCCCGGCCCAGTCCCATTTGAGCTTGGCGGTAGTTTTACCAACATCGGCTATTCGTGTTTTAGAGTGCAGTGTGGTGTTTCGGATACGATCGATCCTTTTGACACCCAATATGCTGCGCTCCGTAGATCGCTGGCAAAACTTGAATTTAGACTTCTGGTTCTCAGTCAAAGACCACGTTTGCGCTCCGTAGGTTAAAGTGAGTTTAGATTATCTGAGTTTATTATACACCTCTCTTTCTTATGACATTAGTTTGACAGAGACGCAGGGGTTAAATTAAACCAGGTCAAACTTCTCTACGCCTCATAAAGATTCTCCTGTAGTACGCAACAAAAAAAAATACAGAGAACAGAATAGTACTAATGTGCGAACTAGCAGTACAACTGACTGGCGGATCCAGGGGGGTTATGGGGTCATAACCCCAACCCCCCGACCCCCATGAGCTGAGTCAGGTCGACTAATGATACTTTTTCTACACCATTGATGAGCCTGACCTTTTTTAAAATATATTCAACATACGAAAGCAAACGAGCAAGTGGGTCACCTGATGGTCACCACCGCCCATAGACACTCGCAACACCAAGGATATTGCAGATGCGCCAACCCAGCGGGCTAAAGACGGAATACCGCTTGTGCCAGTAAATGCACCGGCTGTCTTTCACACACAAACACAACAGTGCAATCACTGCTGCTTAGTGGCTGGATAAGCGAGCAAGTCCTGACTAAACCTCAACTTTGTCACCCCCCCCCCCCGCCCCCGACTCGAAGACTGCACTGGTACTACTGGTAGTGTAATTGCGCTATTACCTAACTAAGGATGAACACAAAAGAAAGAATATTCCTATGCCGGTGAAGTTGAACGAAATGGGACTCGCGTGTGCGGCGGGCATTACGTCCCGAGATGTTCCGAGAGATATGTTTCGTGTGAATTGGTTTGTATTGGTTTAACTTAGTTTTGATGTGTATAAACATTCATTACAGTTCGAAATTCGTTTATTTCGGCAAATCAACGTTCCACCTTCAACGAAGAAAATAAATTCGAGTTAAAGTCAGATTCGGTTTTATTGCGGCTGAATTCCTACAGGACTACAATTTGACATTGTAATTTTTTTGTCTAACTTCATTAGGTACTGTAATTATTCAGCTAAAATAATCCACACAAAAACTAAATATAAACTAAACATAAATACTAAAACAATAAAAAAAGGCCTCCTTGGCGTCGTACCGGAGCTGTGCGAGCTAGCTACCAGCTCTTCAGTCGCCTGTGACGTCGACCAGCATCTTCGAGTTGAGGTTTACAGATGACAATATTATCTGATGCCTTAAGTCGTCGGGCCTTGATCTGTCTTGTCCTAGAGATTTATCAGGTGACAGCCTTCACACCACATGATAATACTCCTGATCTGAACATTCGCCGGGGCCCAATTTCATAAATGCGACAGGCGACAGTGAAGGTGACAATTTGCCGTACATTACTGTGTCGACAAGTAACGCTATAGACTGAACATCATAGTGGACAAGCAATGTATACCGATTATCACTGTCACCTGTCGCCTGCCATGTTTATGAATTGGGCCCAGACCTGACTCTAATTGATAATAACACTTTCCATTCGGTTAAAAATGTACTCTACAATTTACAGTCACCATCCTTTTTTCGTATAATTCTGGCATCGTAAGTTAAACACCCGAACTCTGTCGAAGTACAATTTCATACAAAATAGATACAAAACGTTTTCAAACAAGTTTTTCTGTCTCAGAAGCAAATGAACCGTTAAAAGTGGATTCTAATTAAGTTTTTAAAACCTCTTCAAATCCCTATGTCTCATTTTAAACCGAATTCTCCTAATAATAAAGTTCAAAACACCATGTAAAAGACACCCAGTTAATTTGTACAGTACGAGTGAACGCTGAAACTGCAAAACTAGCTATATTTTCAGAAACGTATCTAAAATTGTTACTTGTTTAATATTTAAGCTTTACTCTGTATCGTGGAAGGTTGTTTTTAGAACTGCACAACAGCGTGAGATAAGAGGCTGTGAAAGCTAGTCGTCAGAATCTTGGGATCCGCGTTCAATTATCTCCTAGACTCTTACTAGTTTTTTTAATGGACTAGAAATGTGCTAATTGTGCAATACTGTGAATGGAGATCATTCCATTACGAGACTATGTTTTTAATAGAGTTTAAATTAAATAAAAGCAATGTTACTGTTCAGTAATTTGAGCAGTGTTCAGTAGTTTCGTCGACTGACAGTCGAGAGGTCAATAGCTCTTGATAATGCCTCGTGGATAGGTGAAACACGTGTCGAGTGGTATTTTTGGGTTGTGGTCGCGTTTTATGTTGTTTGTTTTATTTCTTTATTAAAGTATTCAGGTTGTTTTGTCACGATTGCTGACACTGGGTTCGCGGATTAATAAAGAAATTGATCCCATTAATATCAATATGGACTTCCGCAAAGTGACGCCTGAATCTTTAAACTATTCCAGTAATTTAAGATTTTTTCTTTTGTGTTAGAAAATTAATCACGTTAAGGCGAGGGGAAACATCGTGAAAACACCTGCACCGTTATGTAAATGAATATGTAACCATGATCCTGTCGGTTTAGTTTCCCTGTAACAGTGTTAGGAGATTAATGATGTTGATTTTTTGCCTCCATTTGGACAATTTAATTTAATTGCTCATGGGAGTGGAGTTGAGTTAGGTTAGGTCAAAATAACCAATGATAAAAGAATAATGATAACATTTTGCGGGTGGTAGGACCTTGTGCAAGGTCCGTCCGGATCGCTACCACCATCTTGCTCGCTAATCTTGCCGCTAAACAGCAGTGCTCGCACTGTTGTGTTCCGGCGTGGAGAGCAAGACAGCCGGTGTAATTACTGGCACAAGAGGAATTCCATCTTAGCCCTCTGGGTTGGCAACGCATCTGCACTCTCTTTGTTGTGTCAGGTGTCTATAGGCGGTGGTGATCACTTACCATCAGGTGACCCACTTGCTTGTTTGCATTCCTATTTCATAAGATTTTTTTTTTGATAAACGAAACCTGAGGACTGTCAGTATAAACATAATCGCAGGGGCGTAGCTACACTACTGCCGTATCAGCTGTATCGATGATACGGGGCCCCCGAGCAGGGGCCCCGCCTTGTAGAACCATAAAATCGTTAGCGCCATTAGGGCTTTGCCGCAGTCGGGTATGGCCCCCGACCAATTTTAAATCAGGGCCAGTCCAGGGCATTTTGATGCAGGTTTTTCATACAAAAATGTGACAAATATGTTAAATTATAGCAGTTGACTTACCATCACCTATAGACACCCGCAACACCAAAGAGATTGCAGATGCATTGCCCACCCAGAGCCGTCCTACCACCCGCAAAATGTTATCATTATTCTCTTATCATTGGTTATTTAGACCTAAGCTAACTCAACTTCCCTCCCATGAGCAATTAACTTCGTTCCCAGCCTTCAGTAGTTGCTCAACAATACAAAGGATCAGAATACCAGTTTTCATTAGCTGCCTGGATGGTGGATAGGCTAACTCATCGCTGTAGAACTTCGCAAGCTGCCCGAAGTTTGTCGACAGGAGTTCTAGTAGAGTCGGTAAAAACCGGAATATTCAATCCTACAACTATAGCTTGTCTCAATCCAATGTAATAGACACTTCACTGAATGGTATTCAAACTAAAACATTTATATTTTGTATATCGTAGGTTCCACCACAGAATAAATAACGTACAGAAACTTCTCTTTTACGACCGCGATTAAACGAATTCCAACTTTATTCACACGCATAAAAAGTTCGCATTCAAAGTCAAAGTCAAAAGTCAAAATATTTTATTCAGATTAGGCTTATAGGTAGCACTTATGAATGTCATAAAATTTACCACCGGTTCGGAATAACCTCTGATGAGAAGATACCGGCAAGAAACTCAACGAGGTGTAATTTTTTTTAATAAATCAATATTACAATGTTATTTTACATCTTAAATATTTGAAAATTTAACAATTTAACACAGCAGGTGTACAATATTTGGAGCTAGGGATCGCTAATACAAATCGGGATCAATTCCAAACATCATACACCATACGCCAGGCGACGCGAGTTAAAAGGAACGCGCCGCCCGCGCCCGTCTTACCCCCGCTACTCCCGGCGACACGCTAGGGTTGCGTGGCATTCGTTTTCAATTACACTGACACGGCGAGAGCGAGCGCGCGAGCGCGTAGCAAGCCGACAACCTTCTGCGATTTGCCTATGCCATAGGCAAGGCGGTCGAGCGTACCTACAGTGCGGAGTGGAATCCTCCTGGTTTCACTCAAAAAGCGACCCATCCCGAGTTCACACGGGTTAATTAGGATGTATTATCAAACCGCGATTTGAATACAATTGCAGGGTAACGTCAGCATACTGTCATTTCATAGACTTGCATCAAGGTTCATTTCTGTATGTATGAAATGACAGTGTGCTGACGTAACTCTCCAATTGAATTGTAATCACGGCTTGATAATAACAAATAGTATAAAAAAGGCTTAACCTAATTTTGATTGTGTGTGAGTATGTGTGTGTGCTTGTATATTGGATGGCCCACAACAACCCTTAGAAAAACCTATGTAGGGCGGTAGGGCTAGTGAATACGAACAACCCTAATTTAAGAATTTCAATTAAAATTAATAAATACTTGCAACTAGTGGCTCCCCTGCTCAATATAACATACATGTAAAATGTTGTCATTCAGTTATAACCTTGCCAACCAAAATAATTATTGCTTTTTGGAAAAGGTTGGCCATCTTTACCAAAAAATCGTTTTGTATATCTATCCTCATAAATACAGATATAAGAGCATTTTGTTCTTACTGTAAACTCCGTACGTTTTTCTCGAGCGATGCTCGTCTACATACGAGAATCGTTGCCATCATATTACAGGATAAATAAATTGAAAGGCATTCCCCGTTATTTCCCGAAGAATGGGCACAATCCGATTCGTTTAAGGGTATTTGCTAAAACAATTTACTCGAGCATCCTATTTCGCAAATAAGTGAGTTTATGTACTTAGCTCCTGGACTATATGTGTACGAGTATATACTATATACTCGTCTCATTTGCTTAGCTTAGTTATTCGCGCCTATTATTATAAATTATTTACGATATGAAGTGGCTTGGTGACGGCGAACAGAATATTAAATATTTTAGATGTGTCGGCACTCCAATGCTAGTACGTTCAATCTGGCGTTGCTAACTGTCGATAGTTGACGTCGAAAAATAGTCCGTCGATACTATCGAAAAGCAATAGTATTGATGCCTATCGATAGTATAGGATTTCAATGTTGTCGATAGTATCGGTACTATCGATATTATGACTATTTTCAAGGTCACGATACTATTAACAATAGTATCGATAGTTTGATTTATTGCCGCAACGCTAGTTCAATCTTATTCTAAAGCAATTAGTCAAACTAGATTGGTAGTTAGTAGCATTTTTCAAAAACGTACGTGTGACGGGTGGGATGAAGTGAATGATGAATAACAAGGAGATAATGAGAATGTTGGGAGGTTTATAATTTAAATTGAAGGCACCTGAAGACAGTAGAAAAAGTATGTACAGTCGACTTTAAATATATGCTTACACTTTTTTATCTTATTGCATTGCAATAAAGTGAAAAAGTGTAAACATGTCTTTGACGTCGACCGAACAAAGAAACTGGTAAAACTTACGAAACTGAGCCATCAGCGGCCTTAACATGACAGCCCAGGTTCAGTTTAAGCCCTCCCTGTGTCTCTCTCTAACGAATGTTATAAGAAAAAGACGCAGATAGAGATAAACTAAACTTAGCCAGTCATGTTAGGGCCACTAGTAATGATGTAGCAGGAGGATGAAATTTCACTTTAACTGAAAAGCAGGACTTAACACGTATACATTTTTAAGCACCAACAAGGGCTGATCCAGGATTGTCATGAAGGGCATGATCCCCCCCTGGGCTCGGTCCAGGCCGACCACTGGTAATTTTTCTAATCTCATTGATGACCCTATCCTGACTGCCTGATGACCACCCCCGTTTACCTCGAAGGCTGGAACACCAAAAACAATACTGCGAGATCAAAAGTAATATCAAAGAAAGAAAGAATTTGAAATTTGGAAGTACAACTATAATATTTTTAATAAAAAGAAAAAATTAAGCAAAACAGGTTTGTAAACGAGGGATTGCTGCCTCGTTACACGTAGTTATACGGTAGAATAAGCTCGCACCGGGCGCATAAACAGCCAGATACGACGCAGTGAAAAAGTAACAGTCAGACAAACTGTTGGTTTTAGATCTTCTTTTCTTTTATCTTTAACTTTACATCTATATCTATACTAATATTATAAAGAGGAAAGATTTGTACCTATTTTTGTATGTTTGTATGTTTGTAATGAATAGGCTCAAGAAGTACTGGGCCGATTTAAAAAATTCTTTCACCAATAGAATGCTACATTCTTCCAATTTGACATAGGCTACATTTCATTTTGAAAAAAATTAGGGATCCTTGGTAAAATTTGAACAATGTAACCGAAGGTGTAGAAAAATGAGTCTTAAAATTGATTGTACCCGTGCGAAGCCGGGGCGGGTCGCTAGTAGTATATAAAACAAAGTTGCTAGCCATTTCTGTATGTCTTCTTATCTTCCACCGCCTATTCCTTCAGAACCACGCAACGGATTTTACTGACATTTCAAGGATTTTTACTCATGGTTGTTTATGTACTTACATGACAATTGTATCTGTGCGAAGCCGGGACGGGTCGCTAGTCTAGTATCAAACAATGTCACTATACATTCCTGTCTGTCCCCCTTTTCTTCGGCGGCCTACACCTTCTAAACGACGCAACGAATTTTGGTACGGTTTTAACTGTCATGTAGATGATTTTTTACTGAATGTATTTATGTACCTATATTAAACCCTAATAAAGGTAAACTTTGTTTGTTTGTTTGTAATGTAGGGGGTAATTCCTGGAACTACTGAACCGATTTCAAAACATTGTTTCGCAAATAGAAAGCTACACTATTCCTGACGCACATAGGCTACTAATTACACGCGAACGAAGTCGCGGGCGCCCGCTAGTACCATGTAAAGATTAAGATATTTACTAGTAAATACCTACCATCTTACCATCATATGGGTCGTATGTATGTGATGCTAATACTAAAGTAAAGGGAATCGAACCCAGAATGCATTGTCCCGCGAACGCGTTGTTCAACGGAGTTGGGTATTCAACGTCTAAGTTTGCTACTAACTGGATTATTCCAAATGCATAGACGCGGGTTAACCACCTAGGTTGTAATGCATTGCTATTAAATTGAAATCCATTAATTAATACTGTGAGACAGGGAAGAGCATCCATCTAAGGCAGCGCAGCATTAGAGTACTCGTAATGCATTCAGGCTTTTCGCATCTTGCACCACAATATACTATATGATGTGCTCTACTTTTATTTTTAACTAGAGGCGTTTTTAAGTTCAAATCATTAAAAATAAAATTTAGAAAACGAATAGATAAGCAACGAAAATACAAAAATTTATAGTTGAATTGAGTAGTTTAGATTTGTAATCATTGTTTTTTTTTTGTTTAGTATGAAACTTCTAAATTACAAAACTGTTAATAGGGTGGAAAAAGTTACCACCTTTTATTTGGAGAGCGCTTTTGAGGCTTAGCACACAATTCTCTTAAAATAAGTTGAGTGCCAAGAAAATAAGAGTGACCCCTTTCGCTGGCAGAAACGGAACTGACGTTGGAATAAAGTTCAAACTGCTTGGTCACCGCCGCGGGAGACGTGTCTGATTGCGCGGGAATTCGGCGGGAATTTCCCGAAAATTTCGTCGGGATTTTCCAGGATCCCGGCCGCGGGACGCTCGCGCCGCGCGCCGCTGACTCGGCGATATATGTGCGCTGGTGTAGGTTACGAACGGACGGCGATTATAATAGAAAAAATAATATTGGCCTACCATCCTGTCAGCTTAATTTCATTTTTTATCTCTATCTAAAGGTCGTCGGGAAGACATCGCTCTCAGGTTAATGACGATTTAATACGAACTGTTGCCTTTAAATGATATACAATGACAGCGCAGAGAAAATTCTAGGGCATTGCCAGGACCCTAATCTACAATCTCAGCTTTCCGTGCCGTGCGTTAACCAGTTCCGCCATAGAGCCACTGCCAGACCCTGCGAAATTTTGTGTCGAATTTATGTATTTCGTTTTGACGGTCATTACATTATTGATTGTAAGGTGTCATCTAAGAGAAACTTTTTTAGTTATCTCATTCAGCTACTTTGCAGTGACGTCTAGCTAACGAGAGATGTGTAATGTCCAGGTATGGTCCAGGTCTACCTAACTGACAATAACGTTTGGCTTAGCTATTTAAATGAATAATGTGCCATATGTGCTGTTTGACTGACATTGAATTTTCTTTTAACGATCCAACTGTGATTAAAAAAAAATCTTTCTTGAATATATCAACGAACTAAAACAAATTACATTGCTATTTCGCGAAATTACGTAGCAAGGAGTTACGGAGTAACAAGGTAATTTATCCAGTTTGTTGGAATGAACCTCCGCATAGTAACGCCTGAATCTATTATGTTATCATAGTATAAAGTAAATACGCAATTTCTTCCTGTCTGACCGACAGTTTTATAGGGTATCTTCGGCCACCTTCTCCTCCTAAACCACGCAACGGATTTTGATACGGTTTTCACTGTTATTTAGAGATTTTCTTACGGAAGGTTTTTATATACATTACATCCGGATTGTACCTGTGCAAAGGCGAGGCGGATCGCTTCTTGATTAAATGACATTTCATCCTGGTCTATAGGGCATCGGTTTAGAATGACTTCCCGCTGCCGCCTGTGACTTGACTCATCAAACTACCCGACAATAGCGCTGTGTTTACTTTGACAAGTTCCCATCTGTAGTAATAATGGTAAATTTATAACGCTTACAAAATGGAAAGTTTTGCCCCGAATAATTGTTGTTTCTAACTTTATATTACGAATTTTACGCGTCATGAGTTAGGGCTTTGAGACTGCCTTTATTGCAATAGCTTTTGGTTTTATAAAACATATTGAATTTTTGGTCATGTGCACTTTAGGCCTATTTGGGTCAAATTAAAGCTAGATTATTTGGCTACCTTATAGGTAACTCATTATATAACTGCTTAGGACTTAAGCTCTTGAAGCTAGTAAGTACGATATTTTTTTATATATTTTTTTATACAACATAGGAAGGCAAACAAGCAAGTGGGTCACCTGATGGTAAATGATTACCACCGCCTATAGACACCTGCAACAACAAAGAGAGTGCAGATGCGTTGCCAACCCAGAGGGCTAAGATGGAATTCAAATTCAAATTCAATTACATTTATTTGCTAGAAATCAAGTACAAAATAAGATGGTAGGTACATTTATAAAGAACATATGAATTCTGCCGTTTGTCGGCGTGCAAATCATAAATAAATTTACATTAAATTGAAATAAGTAGGTAAGTATAATTAAGTAGGTATGTCAATTTCATATAATATGTCAAACAAGAGTAAATTGGAATCTTAAAATTATATAGTCAAATTATCTTCTAAAAATTCATTGATTGAATAATAACATTTTTCCATTAGCCATTCATGGATCTTACGTCTAAACATACAATCTGTCAACATTTTTATGTCATCTGTGGCCCGTTTCACGAAGCTACAAGTTACAATTTTACAAGTCTAAACCGGCAACATTGGACATTATGCCCATTGCCATTGGTCATTATTGACCAATGTTGCCGGTTTAGACTTGTAAAATTGTAACTTGTAGCTTAGTGAAACGGGCCACAGGCAACTTATTATATATTTTTATTGTCATAAAATAGGCGTTCTTTTTCACCATACCAAGTTTGTATAGCGGAGCTCGTAATCTGTGTTCTGATCTTTGGGGTACTTTTCTCTGCCTTGTCGACTATACCTCTACAGGGTGTCCCAAAACCCTTCAAAAAAACATATACAGCGTGATAGAGTGAGTGATTGCGAACAACCCTGTGTTTTTCTTTTTTGATTATTTTAATTTTTGACGACGTAGGATCAAAAAAACGAAAGTATTAAAACACGTTTGCTCCCGGTACCTCCCAGCTTTACAATGGATTCCCTCTGACGTCATTTTTACAGTTCTTAGATATCGGTCACAATTTTAGGCCATCAACTTTCAACACTAATCATAATTGCAATAGGATTCTAAAATGAATGTCATTAAATCTAAATCATTCGTTCATTCAAACGACAGTAACCAGAAACAACAACAATCAACTAAAACTTCTTGTTGCCAAACTCTTGTCTGCATGACTAGCACACGTAATTAATATACAATAAGTTTGCATCTCTTTCTGATTAGACCAATATGAAAGAGGGCATAAACGATGACGGCGGAGAAATTTTAAGGCGCATGCTTGCCTTTCTGATTCAGATAACTATTTTGTTATCCCTCTCTAACTTTAATGTGTCCTTTTCCATCGGCTAGGTAATATAAACAGTAAAAAGAGTCTTATGAGCGAAGCAACTTAAAAAAGGAGCCATTAAAACATATTGAGTACAAACGTAATTGGACAAAAAGTACCTATCCATTTCGCAAACGTAAACTGGTTAGAAAAGCGGAAATAAAGATATACGCTTTCTGTTCACGAAGTGCTTTTTAACGCGTACAGCCACGTAGTCACCGGATATATTCCCGCGTATTGTAACAGCTCGGATTCGAGCAGTGCACCTGGCACGACTCTTCTCGATACGCGTTAACTCCCTACGTAACTCAGTGCGTCTCTCTCCTACTAGACTGGTTAGAATGAGACGCACTGAGTTACGTAGCGAGTTAACGCGTGTCGAGAAGATTCGTGCTAGGTGCACAGGTTACAAGCCGCGCAAATGCTTGAGGTGATTACGTGGCTTGCCTACCCCAAACACAAATGTGCGTTTTAGGCGCTGCCCGAGGTTTGATTAAAAAGTTGAGTCAACAAACGGGCACGCCTCCAAAGCAATAACCAATTGCACATATGTGTTTGAGGCCGTGAATGCGTTTACCAGAAATAACAAACAAAAACATTTTTGAAACTGTTTATTCCTATTCTCAAAAAGTAGTCCCATAGTGCGCTAGTTAGTCTTATAATGATTGTGGTTGTATGAAATTGGTTTATTTAACAAACGTATCAATTTTTACTTCAAAACGACAATACATGTTTTGACGTACTTTCGCACTGTGCGGTTACATAAGGTAATTTGTTGAAATAGTACATTGCAGCGCATGTAAAACCCTCTATAGGATGAGCAGGGCTTCGACGACATCGGTACTGTTGCTGCATCAGTGAGCGCAGAACTGGGATGCTCGGTTTTTTGCGGTGTTGACCGCGTAGTAAGCGTTGCAGCTCGTTGCAGAGATGCGAGTTATTACAGACGGCACAAACCTACCCACAACGTACCTTCACAGGCAAATGGCCAAGGGTGTAGCCAGGATTCTGTTATGGGAAGGCAGGCGAAGAAAAATGTACCTCCCTAATATATCTGCTTTAAAGTTCGTGAGCATTCCTGCTAATTAACTGCATCTTCTAGGGGGGGGCGCGTGTATCCTGCCCGTACCTCGCTACGCCCCTGCAAATACCGTGCGCACATGCACTAAGATGGCTTCGGCGGATGGCAGTTGCAGACGAGATTCAAACGGCATCGCCACATATGACGACGATAAACTATAACAAAGTAGCCTAGAACTCTCTTCCGTGATGAATGTGAGCACAGTGGTGCCCGACAGCCCTATTGGTTTGTGGTTTAAGTATGTCGCGTGACTGCGTGACAGAAAGTGAGGACCACAGGACCGCAAGCGTCTGCATCACCGCTGCACGAGTTCTTAACACAGCGGGGTCGGTGACGAACGCGACGACGACGCGATGGTAGTCGTCGTCGCGTTCGTTCGCCTAGCACTATGTCCAAGAATGCTAACGTGATACGCACCTTCTCGACCGACACTGTTGACCTGTACATTAGGATGCGGGTGTCGAGTTGCGTGATCCATGTCGCCAGCGTAGGAGATGATGCTAACGGTAGTAAGGCAGCGACTAAGACAGGTTGGCCTAACAGCGAGCGTGGGCTACAATTGTGTCTCGCAGCTATCCTAGCCATCGCTCGCAAGATGGCGCGAGCATAGCCGCTTGACGAGGTACTATACAACCTTATGCGAGCTATACACGATCACTATTAACTGACAGTCAAAACTGATTCTGTGCAACATAAGATTCTCCTACTTTCACTGTCAGTTAAAACTGAACTAACACTGAACAGTGATAACTGACGGTTAAAAGTTTTTTTAGTTAGTTAATAAAGGAATCCCAAACAAAGTCATTACATATCGGCATTTGCGAGTAGCGTGACGTTCGCCGGTCGCTGCAGTCTTAAAGCAGAAGTGGTGACTAGTAGCGGTGCGGCGATGGTTGTGTGCTGCATACGGAGACAAGTACTATGTGCACTAAATAAACGATAACATTGTGATGCTAGGTTTAGGTTTTGCAGGTGGTTGGATCTTGTGCAAGGTCCGTCTGGATGACCACCATCATTTTGCTTGCTAATCCAGCTGCTAAGCAGCAGTGCTTGCAGTGTTGAGTTCTGGCGTGGAGAGCAAGAAAGCCGGTGAAAATACTGGCACAAGAGGTATTCCATCTTCGATGTTAGCCTTCCTGTATTAAAAAAAAATCATTAACTTCACCACCATACCATAATATGTAGTGGATTTGTGTCGGAGAATTAAGAGAACCCTTTATTGTCTAGTATGTGCGTTTTATTAATGTAACACAATGTCTTATCAATAGCAAAACTTTGGTAATGGCGTAGGGTAATGGAATTTCGAAAATTAGTTCAGGACTTTAGACAGATTGATAGACAGACAAACAAACGGACGGACGGACGGACGGAAGTGCAATCGAACGGCGGCCATTAGGTCAGTCAAACAGACGGACGGACGAACGAATTGGTAGGCGGACGGACTGACGCCAGATGGACGCATGAACGGACGCGCGGACAGGCCATTATGACGGTCGGTCTGTCGAGCGGGCGGACGGATGAATGGGCAGCGGGTGTGACGACAGACGGGCTCGGACTGGCCGGCTGGCAGGTTACCAGTCGGTCGGTCGGACGGTCGGTCGGTCGATCGGACGGACGGACGGACGGACGGCAGCCGGATGGGCGGACGAATGGACGGGTGGACGGACTGATGGATGGACGAATGGATAGGCGGACGGACTGACAGACAGACGGACGGATGAGTGGGGCCTGAGGACGGACGGCCGTACAGACGGACAGACTGACAGAAGTGCAATCGGACGGCGGCCATTAGGTCAGTCGGTCTGTCGGACAGACGTGCGGACGGACGGACGAACGAATGGGTGGGCGGATGGGCTAACGCCAGATGGTCGGATGGGCGGACACGCCATTATGACGGTCGGTCTGTCGAGCGATCGGAGGGATGGATGGGCAGCGGGTGTATCGACAGACGGGCTCGGTTGGCCGGCGGCCGGTGGACTCGTCAGTCGGCCGGTCGATCGGACGGACGGACGGACGAATGGCAGCCGGATAGGCGGACGGACGGACGGACGAATGGATAGGCGGACGGACTGACGGACAGACGGACGGAAGAACGGATGAGCGGCGGTCTGCGGACGGACGGACGGACAGACGGACAGACGGACGGACGTACGGACGGAAGAACGGACGGAATGACGACCAGACAGACGGACGGACGGACAAAATAGGGATGAACATGGTCGCTTTTTTAATTATGTTCTTTAATGCATTCGCATATGCATAAAAAATGCCATAATAAACATAAACACGAGTTTAATGTATGACTCTTATAAATTATAATAATATTTGGCACTATGGATGATTATCCATAGTGCCAAATATTATTTACAATTTATTAACTTTTTAATTATTTACAATTATGGCCTAAAATCTTTATGAATAGGTATCGATTACTTTGAACATAAACAACATGAATATCAATGTCTGACTTTGAATAATATGTAAAATAAGTTATGGGAATGAAAGGGATGTCCTTTTTTAGATGCTTGATCTTATCCTGCAGGATGCAGCAAAAGGACAAGAGCATATCTTTATCTTTCCATCCAGTTCCATCTTAGTTCCTGTTTGAGCTCATATCTCCGGCTTCTTACTTCTTCTAAACCACGCAACGGTATGGATACGGTTTTGACTGTCACTTAGGCAATTTTGTACAGAGAGTTTTTATGTACGATACATTTTAATTAAGTTTTCGGTGGTAAATTACATCCGTGCAAAGTCAGGGGGGGTCGCTAGTAGACTAGTAAGATTGGGTCTAACTTTGAATTTACTAAAACTCTTTTTTAATCCCTTCCCGGGGGTTAGAATGTGCAAGGAAGGATTCGAACCTCAACCAGCCGCCATGACTAATAAGTTTTTCTAACTTTTGTTATTGCTGTAGTAACGAACGCTTTTACGGTGAGGGAAAGTGTCGTAAGGAAACATGCACATTCATGATAATGAATATGTAACTATCATCCTGTCGGTACGTTTTGCTGCAACAGGGGTTATGGTGGTTAGTTGCATAGGGGTATTGCTAGAATACTTACCACATCAGTTCTGATATTGCTAAGCGCATCAGCGTTGAGCTCGACGTCATAAGGAATTAACGTTAACAATGTGGGTCTAGTACTCCAATTATGTAAAAAAAAGAACAGTCATGAAATGATATTTTGACCAATCAATTATAAAGTAAAGTTATCTGAAGATGTCATTAAAGTATTGATCGGTTTTACACTAATTTTTTTTCAATAGAATTTAAACTAAAATAAAAATTATACTATTTTAAACAATCTTCTTCGTTTTGCATTAGCCCATTTGCTTACTCTGATTGACGTACAATTTAAAGTGTAACTGTCATTCTGTCATGGCCAGGTACAAGTTCCTTGTCGATCGACCAAAGAAGATAGTGACATAAAAGAGGATTTATTTAAAATGTTCAACCTTTTCTATCCATTCACCACATACAGTGGAGTGGTATTAGGCCGACCCATGGGCCGACCAAAGTATGAAAACTCCCCTGTGAAACTTTTTACAGTATTCATCATCCCATTAAAATAATAAATATGTTAATAAAAAGATCCCGACGAATTGAGAACCACCATTCTTATTTTAAGTCGATTAATGGTGGTGATAAATATAACCTTGCTAAGCAGTGCAGGTGGTTGAAGACCGGGTGCGGCGACTTTGATTAGCACACAGTTTCGGACGTGGATGACAATTAAGGCCAGTGCATGGGTATGGGGGCACGCAAAAGAAGTGTAAACGATTGCGAGGCTTGGCCAACCTGCGTTCAGCAACGGACACGCGACCCCCTGGGTCATGTGGCTTGCGTCGTGCGGTTGTTAAGTGCGGTGACAAAAGGCCCGCGTGCATCGATGGGGCTAAGGTGGCGAAGGGGCTTGCACCATCGCCGCTATGTTAGTAAAAGATAACTACTATACAATTCTAGTCAAAAATCCTGTTTTTACCACTAAAGCTGTGGCAAATTATTGCCATTGCACCTTATTGGTGAAGTCATTGAAAATGAGCATGAAAAGAACAGTTACACCTTAAGCGGTAAATTATGTTTATTAAATGGTGCAGATCGAAGTTTCAGTGTTTCGTTTTGCCTCCTCTAAAACTTAAACAGTTTTGATCATTCTTTCTGAAATAAAAATACAAGGAAAGGATCAGTGTTCGTGTGTTTTAATTTTTATAAAATATACGCAGATTTTACTCAGTAAATGTATTTTCCGGAGAAAGAAAGATTTGATATTTAGTATTTTGGAGAGTCGTAATTAATAAATCATATAAATTATTCTCACAATAAACAAACATAGCATTTGATAAACATCTCTAACATAGGTAACTACCTAAATCTCATTGCACCAGTGACAAAATGCTGGGAGAATTAAGGCAATTTTTAAAGATAGATCACATAATATTCTCTTATGTATCCTCAGATATTGTAGTTATTAAACTTTGTTAGTATGTTATAAGCTAGCGTTAACATAAAATAACAGCATTAAAATTTACTAATTTCATTGGGCCTTGCGAAGCTACTCTCAACGGCAGACGAACAAATACACAGTAAACGGGTCTTTTTCTTACGACACTCGTCGTCAATTGTCTGCTAATTATTTGCGAATAAAACTGAAACGTAGACTTTATTCATTTAATTAAATGCGAAAATAACTTTCATCTGAAACTAGTAGAACTGTTAAGATATTTCCTGATAATGACTTCTTTCTACCCATCTTCCCATAGTGGCATCAGTCCTGCCCAGGAACAAGTTGCTCGAGGCTTCCCCTATGCACCCTTTCTTCACTCCCTAGAATGTTCATTTCTATCCCTTCCAACTGTGTCTGCAGGTATGATCACGCGATTTTAGTTTTGGTTTCTGTGTAGTCGCTATCGAAAGCAAACGCGACCTTTTCTTGCCACTGACTAAAGAAGGATGGACTTATCCTCTCATCTTCGTTTTAAAATAGTCCTGAACAAGACACATCTAGATTGCCAGGTGTCTCTCGCCAGCACAGGTAAAATCTGTGGTGTTGGCATTTCTAAACGGTTTCCTTATCAGCATAAATATGATACTAAAGCCCATGTCTGAGACATCAAGAGGGTATTTTCTAGTGCGCACTTGTAGATAGATACAATAACGCTGATTATCATAGGGCCGCAACAAAGGTCAGAATCGCCACGCACGTTCAACATAACACGAATATTATACTTATAATAAGGCCTTGGATAAAAGCCTACTGATGAGACATCTTATTAACACCCGCGCTCGCTTTCTCGCCATTTAATGGTAACCCATCGAGTTTCACCGAAGTCAGCAATTCGTAAATCAGTAATTATTCACGCAATATGCAACTCAACAATAATAGAAAAAAATTTTGATGTTGATCCGCTTGACAGAGGCTTGACAAGAAACGACAAGACTCGGTCTTGGTTATCATTCGTTCGCTCTATGTTTAAAACATTTTGTTCTGAATGACTGTATGATGACATTTTACATGCATCTTTTATATTGAGTTGGAGAGGCACTTGGCGCAAGTAAAATGTTTTATTTTTTATTAAAATTTTCAAACACAACCAAATTTAAAAAAAAATACATAGGGTTGTTCGCAATCACTTGCACTACCCCCCTGTATATGTTTTTTTGAAGGGTTTTGGGACACCCTGTATATATGGATATGTTTTGTACTATACAATAAACACAATTGATTGAATTGGGTTTAGATTAATGTTAGCATTCTGTTTTTATATGCCTTTTTAATGTATTTTTACTATTATTTGTACACCTAATGTGGGGTTCAATGGTATTTCTTTTGTTATTGATATTTGTATTTTTAACCGACTTAAAAAAAGAAGGAGGTTGTCAATCGAGAACCGATGAATTTATATCGGGACCTTGTTTTTTTCCTTGTTTTAAGCACACCTACATATATCCATAAAGCTGTCATAGCTAGCCAACATGTGACTAAGAGCCGCTGTATGAGAAGATTCGTGCTAGTTGCACAGTTTTTTCCTCGCAGTCTGGACCTCAATTCCGGTGTTTATCGAGATTTAGTGTTTTTAAGGGATACTACTGACACAAAAACAACTCCGCTTGGCTCCCGCGCACAGTTCTGGGACCAATTTCATAAACGCAACAGGCGACAGGTGACTGAGACAATTCGCCGTACATTACTGTGTCGAATAGTAACGCTACAGACTACAGCCTTAACATCATAGTGTGCAAGCAATGTATACCGAATTGTCACTTCCACCCGTCGCCTGTCGCGTTTATGAAATTGCGCCCGAAGCCACCCTAAGTCGACATATCTCTATAATTTATGATAATATGACTCCTATAGAAAATTAGAGTTCCCCAGCCACGATAAGAACATGATGAGCAAACAAGGGCGAATCGAAACCGTGACTTATCAGGCCCGGGGCTTCGTTAATCAGCGCTAAATACCGGGAACCGGATACAGCCGGGTAAACCGGTTCGAAGAAAGACGGCCCTATAATTGTTGCTATAGTACAATCTAAGTAAAACAAATAACTTGCGGGTGGTAGGGCCCTGTGCAAGGTCCATCCGGAGCGTTATCACCATTTGGCTTGCTAATCCAGCCGCTAAGCAGCAGTGCTTGCACTATTGTGTTTCGGCATGATGAGCAAGACAGCCGGTGAAATTACTGGCACAAGAGGTAATTCCATCTTAGCCCTCTGGGTTGGCAACGCATCAGCAATATCCTTGGTGTTGCGGGTGTCTACGGGCGGTGGTGATCACTTACCATCCGGTGACCCACCTGCTTGTTTGCCTTCCTGTTGTATATAAAAACAGATAACTATTACTAAAAGGAAAAACTTGTGTACAAAGCACAGCCCAAACCGCTGGTTTTGGAAACATGATATTATTAATGTAGTGTTCTTTTTAAGTGTAAAGTGCTAAAGTTTTTTCGAAAATCCACTCCTCAAAGATATCGTAAGTTTTCGTTTCATATTTGCACTTTAGGAGTTGCATACGAAACTAAAACGTGTTAAAATGTCAATAAAAACATTTAAAACTAGTTTTACGGCACAATAGTAACATGCTTAAAACTGTACTATAGGTTATTTATTTTCTCTAAGGAATAACCGGTTTTAACCGGTTTTTTTCTTAGAAGAAATAACCGGGTTTGCATTTCCTAGTTAAGGTTAAGAGGGTGGTTTGTATGGAGATCGTAAACAGTTGTTTTAAAAAAAGCTGGGAAACCTTACACTTGTCTAACATTCACAAAGTTTATGGTTCCAAGGCGGATACACTATGTTAAACACTTAAATAAAGCGTCGGCCATCTTGCTTTTTTAATGACGTCACAGACGCAATAGTCTGCAATGCGTACTCAACTATCGCAGCCTCAGTCGTGGCAATTATAATAAATTCAGAATACACGTAATCGCACGGTACGCCGGCTCAAAGACTTGCATCCCTTGGGCGTGCTAGTGCTGAGCTTCAAGGTACAACCGGGGAGTAAAGTGTTTAACTCAACTTTATTAAAAAGTAGTTTCTATCCGTGATTTCATAAGCGTAGGTTTTGGATTACATATTTACTTAACTTCCATTGCAGTTGCCGTCCATGGGGCATTCGTTTTTTTTCAACCTATATGTATAGATTTAGAGGGAAAAAAATCGATACCCTTTGTTGTATTTAACCATAACTGTGTTTTTAAAAGTCCAATCGAACAGCGATGTCTTGTTATACTTATTACCTGTTACTGCGTCTGCGTAGAATTATTATGTCTCGCAAGAAGTTTGTATTAATTTGGGATAAATGTATCCTTTTGCTGTTCTCGATATGCAAACTTCTCTCCGCCTTATTTTATGTTGCTGGCAACTTCTTCCATCCCAAAAATCAGCAGTTTAGCATTTTTTTTACAACAGGAGAGCAAACGAGCAAGTGGGTCATATGATAGACACCCGCAACACTAAGGCGATTGGAGATGCGTTGCCAACCCAGAGGGCTAAGATGGAATACCTCTTGTGTCAGTAATTGCACCGGCTGTCTTGCTCTCCATGCCGGAACATAAAAAGTGCAAGCACTGCTGCTTAGCGGTAGGATTAGCGAGCAAGATTTCCTAAACATAATTTCAACCCCATTCCAGCCGATTTGTATGAAATACACCCCTAAGGGGGTGGCTCAGCCGTTAAAGTGTGAAACACGGACAGACAGACAGACAGTCACATTTAAAATATTAGTTTGGATTGGTTTGTTTCCCTGTAAACCAACAACCTTTGCCAGTGACTTGTAATTAAATATCATTGACCTTCACTAGTTTTTCTAGAAACACTAACAAAGATTTTTTTTTTCAGTGCAAGAATCTTCAATCTCTCAACATAACATAAAATAACACTACAAAGCCCGTAAAAATACTAAAATACTCTCACGACAAAACTTTACTGCTAGCTGTACCTTATTTTTCTTACCAGAAATAAGTCTTAACAGAATGCCTCCGATAGCTGTATTTTCTCGCGAGCCAATCGGAAATGTGAACACGTATATTGTTAGCTTCAGGGTTGCCTGTTGTCAAAGCTGACTTCGCATTTAATGTCGACAAATAGAAAATTACTCTTAGGGGTGATCGTAACATAGTATCTTTCGATCATAGTTTCTTTCCAATTTGTAATTATACTACTCAAAATAATATAGGGCCCATTTGAATTTTCATCAACATAAAAATATGTACAAACTGGAACAAATTACCTTGCTACTCCGCGAAACCAGTGCCGGGAGCGTGCATAATAGCTGCGTCTCTGCGACACATATATGTTCATGCAAAAACCCACCCTCCTCCGCTTCCACACGAAACAACATATATCACACAAACTCAACTACACACCACCGCCACTAAACACTAAAACTACACTATCGACGCGCGTTTCGCCTCTATACGAGGCATCATCAAGATCGAACAGTACGACCAGTAATTTGTTCCAGTTTGTTGATATGGACCTCCGCAAAGTAACGCCTGAATCTATTAATTATTTATAAAAATATGTATGTGACAAAGCATATTTATGAAGTAGGATTTTATTAATTGTTTATACATTAAATTATTTAAATAAAAACCTACTTTCAAAACATATACCAAGGAGATTGTAGATGCGTGGCCAACCCAGAGGGTTAAGATGGAATACCTCTTGTGCCAGTAATTGCACCGGCTGTCTTGCTCTCCACGCCGGAACACAACAGTGCAAGCACTGCTGCTTAGCGGCTGGATTAATGAGCAAGCTATGAGTACAGACAGGCGGATAGCGACTTTGTCTACTATGTATAGATAAAAAAAGAAGATGTAGATACTTACAAGTACACCACCTGAGGCTCTGTCAATTTCTTCTCCCGGTTATTTCCGCTTCCCGGTTCAACCCTGCTGTAATTACGTATTACGGTTAACCACCGCCGCGTTCGACAGTACAGTCACGCGCGCGGTGAATTAACCCGCGCAGGTCATCCGTTCAGCATCTACATACGGGAAGGAATCGGTCTGTTTTTATGTTGAAACGGGCTTTAGATACAGCCAAGGTTTTTATGTGAATTAAATACAGATTATTCCCGGCTCTGCACACGTGTACGAGGGTTTTTACGAGCTTTTGTTTAGCCAAAGACCGGAAAGCCTAGTGGTTAGTGGCTGTGACTACCAAGCTAGAGGATTCGGGTTCGAATCTCGATAGAGGCAAAAAAATGACTGTAATGAATGTTTGGACGTTAAATATGTATTTATCTATGTAAGTGGGTACGTATGTCGTTTACCCGTTGTCCAGTACGTATAGCAAAAGCACTTTTAGTTGTTTAGTTTGAGATTACGGCAATTCAGGACAATTGGTGTAAATCGTCGCACGATGTATATTTATTTAACTCCACATGTACTAGTTCAAATTTTGTAAGTCAATTTTGACTCACTCCTAGAGTTCGGAATGTTTCCAAATTTGGTATGTGTATGCTATCCAATGATAAGGCGATAACAAAGTACCATCACTAACAAAACATGTATTAAAAATGTCATTTTTAACAAAATAAACTTATTCTATTATTCCATTCAACGCCGTTCTAGGTTGGTCAGTGGAACTTTAAAGTGCAAACCCGTGGTTTGTCAGCGGTTTGTAGCACACAGTATTGTGGGCATTGGAAGACTGATGGATTGTGTCAGAAACACGGGCATGCGCTCCAAAACACTTATTGTGGTACATGCTAAAACCGACAAGCTAAACTGGAAAAGGGCTGGACGTGTACCGGAGTCTTTGAAGTTTTATGTATTTTAGTAGTACTACTAGCGCCGGCTCCGGCTTCGCACAGGCGCAATTTACTATACGCAACTTAATTAGAAGTTATTGTACTGTACAGTCAAGGAAATTGAAACACGTACCACCGTAGAACCTAGTCGAAGAGACGTACGCATGGCATTTGTATGACATAGCCTGGCGTTTAACGCGTCGCGTCATTGCAATAGGGTTCTAAGGTAGTACGTGAATATATTTCCCTTACTGTACATAGAAACCTTCCATATATTAGAATCCGTTGCGTTGCTCAGAAAGACTAGGAAAGAGAATTTGTATAGATTGTATATTATATGTATATTATATCCGCTGTCTGTCTAGTACCCAAAGTGCAAGCGTTGCTTAGGTTGGGATGATTTTTTTTTGTGTTAACTATCCCAATATACTTGTTTTATACCTGCCGTAAGTGCATATGCTAATGAATAAGGACCACGTTGAAGAAATAGGCTTCCCGGTTTTGAACAAGAAGTTATTAAATTTACCTATATAACCCGGTTTTGTAAAAGGAATTACCGGTAATGTAACTTGGCTGTTGTAGTATCTGCGTACATTGAATGACAAAACAAAGGCAACATATAACACCACTTTTGTCACAGGTTACAGAGGGGTTAAAGGATGTGATTACAAGCTGCACGGTTGTAAGACATTAAACGATCTCAAGTTCGTGTAAGGTACTTAAAAGTTTAATTAAGTTACCGTTGCGGTCGCGAGTTATGGTGCTTCGCAAGATAAAGAGGGACGATGGGTTTACCAATTTGAGTTTAGCAGAATGAATATCAAAACCCGTTGCCTGGTTTACGAGAAAGCGGCCGAACATACACTATAAGGATTTTGGACAGAGAGAATGATGAAATTAAGCGGATGCGCCGAAAAAAAAATGTCCCAAGTTTAGCTATGGAAAAATATTTTATCTACACACATATCATAAGTGCTCAATAACGCGTTCAAAAACCATAGAAAATGACCAGCATTATTACAACCAATGTTATTATAAGAATTTTCTTGTCTGTGGTAGTAGGTAAATCTGTTCTTTATTGGGTAGTATCTTCTTAGTAGTCTGTGTTTATTGGTGATCACATTACCGATATCTCGTGACGTTATGAATTTAAATTTGGAACAGGTGTCAAAATTCAAGTTGGTCTCTATTCTAGTATCCACAGATATTAAACGAAACGTCAACTCAGTATGTTTTTTTAATTTAAACGCATGACATTTGATCTCGAGTGACATGACAGTAGGGACTTCATTCGTTTGTCTATGGTTTAAAAAAAAAGGTTCGTCTTGGCGGATAGATCGAATGTTCGCCATGACTAGTTGTCATTCGTTTGTTGGTTTTTTGCTGTTACGTTTTTTTGCAGTTGTGATATGTGTGTAGATAAAGTAATGTATGCAACTGTATATAATGAGGCCTTAAAACACTCGTGTGATCCTATTATGAAACTAGCTAACGCTCGTTTCATAAAACCACACTCGTGTTTTAAGGCCTCTCATTATATAGCAGTTGCATAAAATACTATTCCAATACATCACGACAGTTGCTGCCATATAAAACGGGACGTAACAGAACTCAAAGAATGGGACAGATTTTTTTTCGGTGAATCCCGGTAATCTAAACCATTCCGAGCATGAAAATACAAATAAAATACTTTTTCTGAAAAAAAAAGGGTCTGTCGGGCTTTTTTTGGAAAACGCTCAGTCGCGGGCAACAGCTAGTTTAAGTATAATTTCCCAGTCTGTTGGTCCTGTTAACGTTTACATTACTGCTGGGGCGATATATCGCGTACAGGTAGGTACTTATTCCGGGAAAGCGTTCAGTTTCCATTCCGCGTCTTTCAGTGTTGCCGTGTATTTTAATACCCGACGAGAGGTGGGGTTCCCTGGAGACATTGAACGGTTAACTCAAAGGTAATTTGTCAGATTTGATTTTAAAGTAATTTGTGCGGGTGGTAGGACCTTGTGCAAGGTTCGTCCGGATCGCTACCACCATCTTGCTCGCTAATCCTGCCGGTAAGCAGCAGTGCTTGCACTTTGTGTTCCAGCGTGGAGAGCAAGAAGGTGTAATTACTGGCACAAGAGGTATTCCATCTTAGCCCTCTGGGTTGGCAGCGCATCTGCAATCTCTTTGGTGTTGCGGGTGTCTATGGGCGGTGGTGATCACTTACCATCAGGTGACCCACTTGCTCGTTTGTTTTCGTATTTCATAAAAATAAAGTCAAAACCAGGTTTAAAAATCCTTATGGGAATATAGGTACCAACCAGAGACATTCGTTCGAATTTTAAAATTTTAACTTTTTAATATGCAATACACGTTCTTACGGTAAATACGACCTTAAAAATTTTCAAAAATTCAAATCGAAAGCATCGAAATCGTTTCTGATAAACTCTACTGTGACAGACAGAAAGAGACGGGTGGACGAAATCGCGCATAAGGGTTGCGTTTCTACCTTTTTGGTACAAACTCTAAAAACGGAGGGAAAAGCTTTTCAAAAATTATGAATTGAAATCAGTCTTTAAATAGTTTGAATTACGATGCCATAGGACAGACAAACCAAACCTAAACACTATTTCTATTTCTGCCAGAGTTTAAACATAACAAACCCCCAGCTTACAGGCAAAGCAATTAAAAAACGCATCAGAACATTCAGAACCCAGCAATTTAAGAAAAATAAGCCCTCCGAATTCCGGGGTTTAGGGGAATTTCCCAGAGCGGGCAACACTGAGCGTCTTCGTTACATGTTCGAGGTAAGCAGCTTACGTTTCCTCGGGGACGTCGCGAAGAATTATTATAATGGGAGGAATTCGGGGAAAACATCGCTCATTCCGCCGTGACAATGTGGACTAAGTGACACAGAGGAAATAGTGGCGAATGATGATGCGTGGCTGTGTTTATTGTTTAGATTTTATCGAAGTGAGTGCGCCCAAAAATATTTCACCTTTTTATGGAAAAGCGAAGCAAACGAGCATGGGGATCGCCTAATAGGAAGCGATCAATGCAGCTCATGAGAACTGCAGTCCTAAGAATCAATGATCCATTGACCGTTGTTTTTCGGATATGTCTCGCTCACCATACGAAATGCATTAGTTAGTATGCTTTTACTTCAAGCCGGTATGCTGTAATATTCATCCGGATAGACTGCACTTTTATGCAATTTTTGAAAACCTACGCATAAGAAATGCGAAGTACGATTATTTTAGCAGGGAATTAATCTTCTTTGCATTCCTTTGATTGTTAACTAACTATCAACATTACTTTTTTCCTTTCTCAAATTTAAAATTCTACGCCGTGCTGAGACGAAAGGACAAACTTTTTAAATTGCATCGATTCACCTAAAAGTTTACAGACTATACAACAATTCTGCCGCCCTTTATTGCCACAGATAACTTTATAGTGCACAATCGAATTCAATTTTAGAAAGAATCCGGTCGTCATAAAACGCGACGCGAGCGCCCCTGCCGGCCTTTCCCCGCACTAGTGGTGCTCTCAACCGCATAATACGGATAGCTAGGGCTGTCAACTACTTTTTCAAAGCTTTTGTTTCAGGCGAGGGTTCCGAGTGTAATCGATGGACCCCCTGCTGACCATGTCACATGGCAAAGCGAGCGAGATCTTGACAAAACGTATATGTTTAACGAAACTTGAAAAAATAGATTTTAAATATGACTTCCGAACTCTCGTCCCTTTTATTTTCCTTGTCAGTTAAAACATTTATTAAAAGCTTAGAGCATTAAGTACTTGATGCTCTAAGAGAAAAAGAAACAAACTTATTACAGAAAAGGTTTTTTTTAATTTAATTAAATTTAATCACTTTAATATACATTTGTTTTAGTACAATTGTCAGAAATAACGCTAGGAAATTTAGATGAATGCTTGATGACTACCAAATATGACTGTGTATTCTATTCTAAGCATTTATACCGCATATGTGAAACAAGAGTACTTAGAAGAAATTTTACTTCATTGTGACATTAAATTTCAGCTATTACGTAAGTAGCATAGCATAGTACAGCTAGCGCTACGCAATACGCAGTGACGTTGAATCCAAGCAGCCACTAAGAGTCTGGAATATTTTTGCTGTAACACACTGACATTTAGGTAGCATGTTAATTAAAAAATAACCGCCATTTATTTAAAGTGAAAAGTGTCAACCCTAAAAAACAACTCAACAATTCGATACAGTACACGAAAACATTAACGCGTCCGAATAAAGTTCAATTTACATCAGATCGACTTAAAAATTACCAAAAGGCACTAGAGATAGGTTTACTTTTTAAAAAGGATTTTGGACGTTGAGAACGCAAGAAATCTTTGCACAGAGTTTATTCAAGTACTTAAATACACAATCGAGTGGTCTTGCTAGTCAGAAATGCACTTCTTGTGCAAATTTGTAATTTTTATTTTTATTTTTAAGATTTAAGATTGTTACCACAGATAATATAATCCCTACATTTAAGACTTGCGTAACCGAAGTGTTGACTGGTGTTGTATCATTGTCCTGAATATTGTTTGCAGCTTGCAGTGATGTTTTTAGAGTTAAAGTGGTATGTATATCTTTCTCTATAAATGTCCGTGTAAAGTGAAAATTTACTGGGAAAGTGATATAATGTCCAATTAGGCTTGGTAAAGCGATTAGTAATAACCCAGGTCCTCCCGCCTTACCTCGACCATTATTCCAGGTCTTTCGTCAGGGATGCGTAGTTTTGGTTGAACAGGGAGGCTTCCCAGACATTGAAATATCTACCATCAACATTTCATTTCATAATCCTTCGTCCATTCTTTGTCATCAAATTCATTCATCATTAAAAAATACTGATGGCATGGCTTAGACCTCCATTATTAAAAAAAAAACTTAAAACTTGGCTGTATGGTTTTAGACCTTTGCCGGTCCTTAATAGGCAAGCAACTAAAAAGAAAACTATTGGTATTGTGTGCCCAGCGCTGTCCATACAACAGCGATAATGTATTTTGAACAGAATGACGCAGTGGAAGCTTGCTAGGCCCATAATCTAATGAAACAAGAAACTGTACACACCACACCACAGACTAAATAATTAATTCGAATTTGGAACAATGATTGTGATAGCTCCAACAGTATTCCCCCGTCTAAACCTTGACTTATATCCTTGCCTACAGTCATATTTTTTTACCCTTGTCTCTGCAAATGGGGCGGGGATGAGGACTACTAGTTTAAAAGCGGTAGTATCATCCACCAGTCAAGGCTTTATTTACAAATTTCGGAATAAATTTAAGTGTCTCTTTGTGTTAGAGTACGCACGATCGAACCCGCTACCTTGCGATCACGAGTCCTCGACCGTGGCCACTGACCACCAACGCTTTAAAGTAAACCAAAAAAAACGGCCAAGCATGAGCCGGTCTTGCGCTGGCCATCCCAATACATTCAGTAATAAAGCCAGGTAAAGGTGCCCACGGAAGACCAGCGTCGTGGTACGTAGCCGTGCCTCGACATATCGCACGCTTAGTATTAAAGTGACTCAATTCTGAATTTGATATTTCCCAAAATTAGACCCTATGTCTTTTAATTAAGGTGATATTTTGGGACGTGTATTATTCAGAAATGGGTCACTTTAATACTAAGCGTGCTGCTGAGTGGGTACCCTTACGGTGTTCTAGTTCTAAGTTCATCCTGTTTAGTATATCTTAGCACCGAATAAACTGTTTTCTTTCTTTCTTTCTAATATTTTTTTTGTATGAAAAAGGGAGGAAGATTACCATGCGGGTCTCCTGATGGAAAGTAATCACCACTGTCCATAAAACCCATCGACCCCTAGAGAATCTCTGATCCTTTGCCGACGTATAGACTTCGGACTCAGTGGCGTATTAACCTAGGGCCATCCAGGCCATGGCCCGGGGCGCCAGGCTGCGAGGGGTGGCAGCCGCCCCTAAAACGAAATACTTTAGCGTCATTTAATGGGGCGCCAAATCTTTAAATACGCCCCTGCTTGGACTCACCGTACAAAACGCAGTCACAAGCTACTACTTCACGCCGGTATGTTATGTGTGGTACTACCCGTGAGCAGACCCATTTGTACCGCAACCAACAACTAGCGTAGTAAAACGTGTCTCTACTACTATAAAATCTGACGCCTTACAACACATCTTAGCAGATGTTTTCCTTCATCGCTGATTGCCACTGGTACATTTTAAGTGCAATTTTTTAAACTTATAGGGTTGGTATCTCTTTTTATAATTTTTTGTACAATATAGTATTTTATGCAACTGTTGCATAATGAGGGGTCTTAAAACACGAGTGTGGTTTTATGAAACGAGCGTCAGCGAGTTCCATAATAGGATCACACGAGTGTTTTAAGACCTAATTATGTACAGTTGCATACATTACTTTATCTACACACATATCATAAGTACTCTATGGTGGGTTCAGAAGCCATAGGGCAATGACCTGCGTTGCCACTAGCTACTAGTGCTAGGTACCTATTAAATATCTATAGACTGTACACATTAAAATAATGTAATAAAAAAATAATTTGAACAAATATAGAAACAAATTAGAAAAAATCTCATAATAATATTGGTTGTTATAATGCTGGTCATTGCCTACGGTTTCTGAACGCATTATAGAGCATTTATGATATATGTGTAGATAAAAGAATTTACATACATACTAAGGAAACGCTTATACCTATAGGTGGGTTTATATATCTATCATCTTTACATACATAGTATGAACAAAGTCGCTATCCGTTCCTGTCTGTTCTACGGGGCAGTTCTCGCGTCAATAGAGATAAAGTCACACTCGAGATAAGCCGAAGTGGGTCGGTAGTCTACACTATCTACACTAATCTATACTAATATAATAAAGAGGTAAACTTTGTTTGTTTGTATGTAGGGGATAATCTCTGGAACTACTGAACCGATTTCAAACATTCTTACACAGGTAGAAAGCTACACTATCCCTGACGGACATAGGCTACTTATTCCACACGAACGAAGTCGCGGACGTCCGCTAGTACTAAATAAAAAGTTAAAGGAGTTTCAAGCGCATAGGCCTCCATAGGGGCGGTATACTCAGAGTGTAGAGTCAGCCTCAGAAGTAGCTAAACAGTTAAGAACCTTGTCCTAGTAACGTATGAAATGAGAGTTGCTCGAATTGTATACATTACTGACAGCGACAAGGTACTAAAATGTTCAGCTACTTCTAAGGCCACCGTACTTCCGCCTTATCATGGCGGTAGCGAAATGTACGTTGATTGAAAGAAATTAATGAAAAGTAATCTCGAAATCGTCAAGAACCTTTGTTCTGGAAGTTTTTTAAATATCAGCGCTAAAAAAACAATGAAAAGATAAAGTAAGCATTAATCATTATTTATTTTCGGTTTTTACACAAACGTCAATCATAGGTCCGGGTGTGAGGCCAATCAGTTCGGAGATATCCTCCCAGGTTTTCGCATCCACGGTTGTTATCAGGTCAGATTCTAAGTACGCGACCTCCACTGCAATAGGTACATAAAGTTTTTTTTTTTATACAACATAGGAAGGCAAACAAGCAAGTGGGTCACCTGATGGTAAGTGATCACCACCGCCTATAGACACCTGCAACAACAAAGAGAGTGCAGATGCGTTGCCAACCCAGAGGGCTAAGATGGAATACCTCTTGTGCCAGTAATTACACCGGCTGTCTTACTCTCCACGCGGGAACACAACAGTGCAAGCACTGCTGCTTAGCGGCAGGATTAGCGAGCAAGATGGTGGTAGCGATCCGGACGGACCTTGCACAAGGTCCTACCACCCGCAAAAGTATAGTCATCATCACCATCATCTCAGCCACAAGAAGTCCACTGTTGAACATTGGTCTCCTCCATGGATTTCCAACCTTATTTTTAGATTAATAATTATTATTGACTGACATCCTTGAAATTATCAATCAAAACCGGATCAGAATGAAAAATATCGAAAACATAATCACCTTTAATTAAATGTATGTCCCTACTCGCCTAAATATTTATTTGTAACAAATCTTTAAAAAAATCCAAGGGTCTATCTACAATAACAATTTATTGTTAACCTAAATAAGAGCATTTATTTGCATTGGATTTTGTAGCTGTTTAAACTCTCGGAGCCTATTTTAGCATAAAAAGTTACAATTACATATTAATTGCATTAAATAAAAAACCACCAACACTAACCTCTCATTTGGTTCAATTTATCTACAATCTTCTTCATATTAGACAAATAGTTATCTATTGACGCTTTGGCGCTATCAAAGCAGTCGGAATCATTGGAAAAATCCGTCAATTTACTCAACTTTTCCATTTCCTCTATTTACCTCCAAATATCACAAAGGATTACTTTTCCGCTACAAATGAACTGACAACAACAATGTTTACAATGTACTTTTCTAAAAAACGTGAAACGAAATAATTAATTGGCTACGAGCTACGAATTTAAAGACAAGTTAATTAATGTATTTGTGTTTTTTCAACAATTAGACCAAATGGTTGACAGTCCGCGCGCCCAAAATGATAAAGGCGGGAGCGCATAATTTTTTAAATAAACAGAATTAGGTCAACCGTCCCATTCAGCCAGTCGACAAACAGCCATCGCGTCGCACGTGGAAAATATGCGCTCCGAATACGTTTTATTCTCGAATAATTAGTGCAAACAGTCGAACAATGATGCCAATCATCGAGGCGCCCGTACTAAATCTGTTTTTGGATGGGTTTTGGTATGTGAGACGCGTCACTGACTGAATGTCATTGGATTTATAAATACTATCAGCTCCAGAAATAGGTGGCTACAGGTTTTCCAGGCGTACCGACTAAAATAAAGTAGCCTGGATTCGGTTAACAATATTATTGTCTTGAGCGTACGCGGCGACCGACAATAGTGAGTCTCCCAGCTTTCGCTTTTGCTTTCCTGGTGCTTTATTTTGTGTCACTATGGATGACGATGAAATGCAACAGTTTTCTTTGCGCTGGCATAACCACCAGGTAGGTAAGTAGTTTTTATATTCAGGACACTCCACAGCGAGCACGGACACATAGGTATACAAACATTTTGATATAACACGAACAATATAATATCTAGCACACGCAGGCTGTACGCCACACGCTTTGGCTTTTTGCGTATTTTAAATTTTAAAAAGTAACAAGTTTGAATTTGGAACATCGTCACGTGTTTTTTAATTTAGGCAATCAATTATAACATCGAACTTTTTTAGCAAGTAGTTTAACTGTCGGAGTATTTAATTGAATTTAAATACGTTCTAGACAAATTTTAGTGTTCTTAATTAAGCTAGCAAATTACTTTAAAGTAATTTATTAATAGTTAAAACCATCTGGGTCGTAGCGTATTATCTAATCTGTTTTATTTTTATTTTATGTCAACGTCAGTATTGTATTTAAAGATGCAATGCTTTTTAATTAATTGTACATAGTACTTTTCTGCTTTGTCCTAGTGTTTCCTTCATTATAACTTCACAACCCTACACTTTGCTTTCGCCACGCATTTGACACGACTAAACGCTGTTATAGCATAAACTGAAAATGCTTATAGAAAACCAACTTATTTGTTCCGGTGAGCAGAAATGGAACTAATGTTTCGACAAAATAATTACACGAGTTTTAAAAGACAGTGGCGCCTTTCCGAGAATTATCACAGGAACAAAATAAGTTTGTAATATGTGTGACTGAAATAAACTGATTAGAAAGATTTAGATGTCGATGTATTGTGTGGTCTTATTAATGTGAACACCATCCATTGTCGCGGAAATTGATAATTAGGTACCTATTTAAGGGAGTAGGCCAAGCTGAAGTTCTTTTTTTCAAATTACTTGTCATTTTGACGGGGGTTTTGAGTTGTTGCGAAACAAAATCAAAACACGCATTCTTATGCAAGCAGCAACGCTCTTAATTGACCACTAAAGAGGGAACTAAGAGAATTGCCTATCTTCAAAAGGTTCAATTACACGGTGCGGGTGCATGACATGCCTCCCTTTTTAAAAATTACACTTTCCCTCAAGCCCCCAATTCTGGCGCTCATCGAGATTCATCTGACGTTCGAGATGTGTCAAAATATGACAGATTTTGAAGAGATATGACAGCTCTTGTTGGCTTATCTCGAGTGTGACTTCATCTCTACTGACGCGAGAATTGCCGCACAGTTCCTACTTTAATGGTCACACTGTGTGACTGTAAGTAGTTCAGTAAAATTGACTCAGTGACTCACTGAAATTACTACACAAGCAAAAAATTCTTTCGGTTACGGTAGAGACTCGACCTTAGGAGAAAAAGCGTTTGCCCCGGTTTAGCCGACTACATATTCAAAACCCCGCCAAAGTGATATAAAAACTAAGCTATAGACAACCACACAAAATATCTTATTTATCACATAAAGTATAAATCTATAGAATTAGACAATGTAGAGCAATAAGAACAGCATTTGTTTTACATTATCCGTCCTTTGTTACAGCTACTAGTTGATTAGTTTTAATTTCTAAAGGTTGTCTGGAAAAGATCGCTCTCAAGCGATAAGACCGCCTTTTGGATACCTATATTTGAGATTTATCTCTAATTCTGTCAAATTGTAATGTGGTATTCAATAAAGCATATTGTATTGTATTGTATTGTTACTGCCTAAATAATTCTGTAACAATTCTGCGAATACTACCGCCTGCCGTCACTGTCCTCTGCGAGATTCTGGCGACACGAATAACGGTCTATCCACGTTCCCGACATTGATTTGTGCTAATAACAAGCTGTGTTTCAAACAATAACTGCTTTTATCAAAAGTTGATTTTTTAATCGCCTCTTCGATCGATCGATATCCCTTAGAGAACAATGACGGCGGTTGAAACGCCTAAGTATCCGCCTGGGTGAATATTGGGCGTTTTTAACCGCCGTCATTACGAACAACAACTTGTTGATATAATTTTGAATTGATGGTGGCATGTATCAATCATTCGCGAAATCAAACCAGGAACTGCTTCCGGCAAAGCTTCGGTTTATGTAAGATGTGGATGCTAATTGCCAAGCCTTTCTACAAAATTCTTGTAACAACTGTTGCCGACAATGACAGCGGTTAAAACGCTCGAATATTCACCATAGAGAGTAAAACAAGCAAATGAGTCACCTGATGGTAAGTGATCAGGTGATCACCGTCGCTCATGAACACCCGCAACACCAGGGAGATCGCAGATGCGTTGCCAACCTAAAGGACTACGATGGAATACCTCTTGTGCCAGTAATTGCACCGACTGTCTTGCTCTTCACGTCGGAACACAACAGCGCAGGCACTGCTGCTTAGCGGCAGGATGGTGGTACGGTGGTAGCGGTCCTGACGAACCTTGCACAAGGTCCTACCACCTACCTGGTATTTGTTATTTCAAATTAATTTATTCACTAACTGTACCAAAGGACGTATAATACATACAAATTCTGTTATAATTGCTCTACAACATAGAGAAGTAATGTAGAATGTCATTATTCAATTAATCATTTCTATTTATACTTATACTTTAGACTGAGTTGAATAAAAGTTTTAACAAGCGAGAAAGTAAATCAAATTGTCGACGCCATTTTCAAACCATTTTTATCGGCGCGGCTTTTTAGAACATTTTATACTTACACGATGCAAATGATTTCTAACAGAGCAGCGTGATTGGAGCCCTAGGGCGTATGCTGAGTACTGGAGCCCTGACAGACGTCACTTTGAACGCCAGCGGGACTTCAGTGAAGGCCCACAGACTGGTGCTGGCGTCATGCAGCCAATACTTCGCACAGCTGTTCAAGGTCAGTGCTAATGAAAAAAAAACTGTTATTTTTTATACAGTCAAACTCGCACGCCAAGGGTTCCGTTCGAACCACCGTACAGTCAGCATAATAATATAAATAACAACACTTTCTTTTTGGGCGCCCGAACGTATTTGACAATAGGGTCAAGTTCAGATATTTTTGGCCACCTTACCTGCTCCGATAAATTTGATGCTGACTCTACAATTACTTACTACAACAAAATATGCCGAAATTAATAGCTACTCTACAACAGATGGCGTTATAATCAATAACACGTTGTATACGGGTATTCTACAACAGATGGCGTTAAACGCAAAAATACGTCTGTACGTTATATGGGGACCCTTTTTATTTTATTTTTATTATTTTTTGATACAGAGAGTAAAGAAATTAATACACACACTGCAAAAAATTCGGAGTCTGCCTGTTACGTTTCAAAATATACAGACCTGTGATAGACGGACGGACTTACGGACTGCCGAAGCTTAGTGAGGATCCCGTTGGCACCCTTTGGACACGGAACCCTAAAAAGCATGTGACTCGCATTTCTATAACTGTTAATTAAAATTTACAGGAAGTGGAGGCTGAAAATACACTAGTAGTCGTCCTGAGTTGCGAAGCTGCGGAACTGCGGCTGCTGCTTACCTTCATGTACACGGGGGAGGTGACGGCTTCCAAGGAAGTCCTGCCGTCGCTCCTGCGGCTGGCTCAGACCTTGAAGGTGTCAGGACTCACTGACGCTGACACGGTAAGTTGTACTTCAAAGCACCGTGCAAATAAATTATATCTTACATCAGTGTTTCTTGGGGTCTCTTGGGGACACGTCGTTGTGCATCGGCCGAGCCGATGACATCTACTTCGCTCTTATTGCGTAGACTTAAAGCGTTTTTTGATCGGCTAAAGCCGATTCCGCGTCGATTGGTTTGGGGAGACCCTAAAGGACCGGATAGCCTAGTGGTTAGTGGCCCTCTGACTATGAAGCTTGAGGTTCCGGTTCGATTCCCGAGAGGGGCAAATGTTTGTATGATGAATATGAATATTTGTACCCGAGTCTTAGATGTTACATGTATTTAAGTATGTATTTATCTATATTAAGCATCTATAAGTATGTAAATCCGTTGTCAAGCACCCATAGCACAAGCTTTACTTAGTTTGGGACTAGGTAAATTGGTGTGAATTGTCCAGGGATATTTATTTATCCTGAGGACTCCTGAGTCCTTTATTTCATCTGCGGACTCGCGGACTCGCAGATGAAATAAAAACTTAAAACTATGAGACATAACTATGAGCGTTTGATGGGCGTTGGATTTTTCGTTGAGTCAAATAGACCTATATGATTGCATTTAAAAGTATCAAAGCGGTTTTCTGTTTGGTTTTGAGGGTCCATTGGTCATGGTAAGGTTGCACTTGGAGTCCGCCTTTGGAAAAGTTTGGGAAACAGCGAAAGACTGTCCTAAATATATGTATAGCTTTGGACAGCTCTACATGTGGACACTCTAAATCTAAAAGCTATACCCTCTCATCGTTAGAGCAATCGCTAGGCTTCTCTATTC
Source organism: Ditula angustiorana (assembly GCA_963691745.1). Classification (NCBI taxonomy): domain Eukaryota; kingdom Metazoa; phylum Arthropoda; class Insecta; order Lepidoptera; family Tortricidae; genus Ditula; species Ditula angustiorana. The sequence goes on from OY829490.1 coordinate 2,208,001, forward strand.
CCTGCCTTCTCTTTGACCTCCTGAAGGCAGAGAATAGAGAAACATGGGGATTGCTCGGACGACGAGAGAGCATAGCTCTATGATTTAGAGTGTCCACGAGCACAGCTGTACACAGGGAGAGCCATTGCCTTTATCATTATAATGTAGCTCAAAATCCATTCAGTAAGGCTATTGATGTATATTTAAATACTTATTTTAATATAGGTACTGTAAGGGCTACGCACGTTCATAATTATTGCAAACTCATCGCCCCATTAATTAGCACGCTTTACTTCAGTCCGCAATCGTACATCACGGAAAACGCGCGTGCTCATTTTAATTATAATTTTATCAAGTTTCATTATTATATCAATAAATTTGGTATCAAGTTGAAATCTATCATTTTCTAACAAGTATTTCGGGGTCAAACTCGAACAGGTACCTTAGTTTAAATCATACTAGAACGATCCGACTACTAGTAACACAGCAACTAGTAAATTATTTTAAAAGTTCAATCTTTCACTATTATTTATGCAATAGTAAAGCACTGTCGCAAAACTTATATATGTATATGTAAATGGGTTAAGCTAGGAACTTATGCTTTATATTTTATTGTGCGCAACCCAACTCAACCCTAACCTAAGTCCATATTATTTTTAATAACCAGAAACACATGTCAAATTGTTTAGGTTGTTGGGTGCCTTTTCGGACAATTATTCCGATTTAACTCGCCTCTACTTTCGAACTTTTCTATGCGAGCTGTATAACCATGCAGAAAAAAATAAGTAAGGCTGTGTTTAAACGAAGGTCTGTAAGGTCAAATTTTAATTAGCTTCATCAACAATTGTACTCTATTTAATTTTTGTAACCCATCTGTCTAAATGAATTATTATTTGTTAAGCGATCGTAGCCACCCGTACACTCCGCGAGGAAAATATAGAATAAAAAAAAAACTATTTTATTTTTAAATTTTTGATTTTGTTTTTATAAAGTCTGTAGGATTAAATGTGAGATCAAATCAGTAACTTCTAACTAGTCCAATAGGAGAGAGAGCACTGAGTTACAACAAGGACTTTCGGCGAGACGCAAGGCTCTTGCTGGGTATAGTTTTAATTTATCCCTCCCTGCGTCTTTGTTTAACTAGTGTCATATGAAAGGGACGCACATAGAGATGAACTGAACTTAGCCGGTCATTATAAAATGTATTCCAGAACCCGACACAGCAACCGACGGAGCCCGAATCTCAAGAACCCGACCGCCAGCAGTCCCCGGTGTACGAGCAGAAAAACGACCACGACCTCAGCCAGAGCACTTCCAAAATATTCGACGATCTAGCAAATGACAAGGTACCTACAAAGCTCGCTTTGCTGCTTCCCTAAGGTTTATTCATTGCCTTTATTAACAGACTAGCCTAGTGCGACGAGCTTCGTAAGTTGCAGTTTGTTAACGAAAACTGAATTTAAATGTATTGTACATAAAAACCTTCTGTAATAAAATCTCTAAATGACAGTGTTAACTGTATCAAAATCCGTTGCGTGGTTTAGAAGAGTAAGCGCCGTCGATAGCGGCGGCGAACAAACGAAGCGGATATCGAGTTTATTTTATACTATGTAAAGATAAAGATAAATCCACAATGGTACATACAATTGACTACACATAGATGTAAATTGTATGTATGTATGTATGTATGTATGACTCTTTATTGTACTAAACACATAAAATAACAGATAACAGGACAAAACAGATGTACAAAGGCGAACTAGATGTAAATTGTTTTAAACTTTCGCGATTTTCACACATATTTATAACGTTATCGGGACTTTAACGCGATAAAAGTATATTGTTGATTTACCTCGACGTTTCGGCCATGTTACAACGGCCGTGGTCACGAGTAGTAGTAGTATTTGATCATGTCTAGTCAGTAGAAATGTCGAAAAAAGTCTCGATAACGTTATAAATATACACATAGATATATCTACTTTTGCGCGTGTCTGCATTTAAATAAGGTAAGTACAAAAATTGATAGGTACACCTTTTTGTTGTCGACTGTGCCCCGCCTATATTTTACGCATTTAGTTTTTTTTTTTATATGTTTAATTGATTTCAGGACTATGGAATAAGCGACGTGGTGCGGAGCGAGAAGGACAGACTGAGCAAACTGGACCAAATCGTGCAGAATCTGTACAGCACGCATAAGATCGGGAGTCCAGTGGCGGGACCTGTGACGCCTCCGATCATGCCTAACTTAGGAGGTGAAATGAAATGAAATATATTTATTCAAAAGTAATACAAATAATCATGGCTTGTCTCTGTTACAGGTCTAATACACAACTTAAGTTATGTTTATTATTTTTTATGTTCACTAGCTCTAATGAGATCTTGGGAAAGAGATTTCTTAATTGGAAGCGAAACACGCGTGGATCGTGTTGTTTTAGTGTTTGGTGGTGGTGGTGTACCTATAGTTGTCTGTGTGATGTATTTTGTTTGTGTTGACGAGAGGCAGCAATGTAGGTACTTCGTTTAATTTTACTTACTACTGCATTCTCTAAGACACCCGCAGTCAATCCTAATCAGGGTTCGCTGATAAGCATCAACGGATATAAATCATGATATATTATATTGATTAATAATACATACGTTGGTATTTACTCGTATCTTCTCATAAGACTGGTTGTTAACTATTATTAACCTCGAAGATTGTTTTTTAATTAATTTTATAGTAAATAAATAGATATTAAATAAATCAAACTCAATCTTTATACATATTACACTTTTGACTTAAACTTAAATAAAGCCACTAGCATCCTAAAAATCGCGTCTTTTCATATGCATGTTATATCGGATAAATATCGGAAATTTTGATATTTACTATAAATATCGGATTTTTGCAAACCCAGCTATAGTAACACGCTAGCGTTTATCGCACAAATAAACACTTTGGTCCCTCTCGCACACGCATACTGGTTAGAACAAGATAACTGCTTTATGTCATCGACAAAAGCTAGCGTGCTAGACCCCCTGTGGCCCGTTTCACGAAGCTACAAGTTACAATTTTACAAGTCTAAACCGGCAACATTGGTCATTATGCCCATTGCCATTGGTCGTTATTGAGCAATGTTGCCGGTTTAGACTTGTAAAATTGTAACTTGTAGCTTAGTGAAACGGGCCACTGGTTCTAATAAAACCCCAACTGCCTTCCAGACCCAGAGCTCGACCGAAAGTGGCGCATGAACAGCTCCGTGTGCACCATCTGCAACAAGCGGCTCAGCAACCAGTACAACCTGCGCGTGCACATGGAGACGCACGCGGGGCGGCGGCACGCGTGCCGCGCGTGCAGCCACGTGTCGCGCTCGCGGGACGCGCTGCGCAAGCACGTCGCCTACCGCCACGCGCCCGCGCGCCGGGACGCGCACTGAGGGGGGGGGGGGGGGTGAAGTCTACAGGCAGATTAATGAGGCGAGGTAAACAATGAACAGTCGCCTAAAATACCCTATTCATCCTTACTTGTGTTGTACGCAACATTATAACCTACAGTTTCAGTTTCTGCCATCAAAGTAACAAAGTAAAAAACACGCACAAAGAAATTGAAAAAAGTGCACTATGTTGTTTATTGTTTAAATAAAACATCCTAAAAAGCAAAGCAACAAGTTATCATCACATTTACGTATTTACAGCCTCGAATAGTTTTATTTAGGCAATAAACAATGTTTGGATAACAAAAAGTTAAAGTTTAGGTTAGAATTTTTTTACATGATAGGACAAGTAAATTATATGAATAAACTTTATAGTTACATATCGGAGCGGTGAAATGGCGTGACGTACGGACGCTTTTACTGCATGTTAAGCAAAAGCACAGCATTTTGAACAACTTCATAGTTCCGATATATTACCTTTATGTCGACTGTAAATTGCCAAATTTTTTCTTATTTCTTTTAATATTTACGCTCTTTATTTCGTCCAGTTGATCTAGAATTAGGTCACTTTATGTAATACACCTTTTTTGAAAATTAGTCTCACTGGCGATAATTCAATAGCGTATTTTGTGGCGATTAGAGAACTGTGGAGTCTAAATTCTGTTGAAAATTATAAAAATTGGAATTTAACATGAATTCACTGAAGAATGGAACACAAGGAATCTTAGAGCGTCTGCTACTTCGCGCGGATGCACGGAGCGGGTGCATGCTCATCGAACAAATAGTATGAGCACCCGCGCGAGTTAGCGGACGCTCTCATACTATTTTTCTATAGGCGTGCACCCGCTCCGTGCGCCCGCGCGATATAGCGGAGACCCTTATTGGGCATTTCTCTCATTTCGTGCAAATCACCCTATGTATCTCAGCAAAAATATAAAAAATATTTAGTAGTTTGGAAGTGCGTAGTTTCGTTTATATGTTGATGAACATGTGCTTTGCACGAAATGAGAGAATCACCCTATTGTTTTTAAAAATATTAGAATTTGTAATAAGACAGTTTATTTATTTATTTGTTAGAGATGAACAATTTATTCTATTCTTTTTCTAGGATAGTTTGTTAAATATTACCTCACTTATAAGTCTCCAAAGCTATACCAATGTTTTAAAACGATTAATGCCTATGCAGGCAGCTGCAGCCCTAACAAGACTGATACAAATTGAAGTTATCCCTCAGTGTATCTTTCTTATGGTACTAGTTAGATAATGTCGCACCTTTGTGAATTGGTTTTAGGCTACGTTTCCACCAGATATTATATGCGAGGATGCGTAGCGAGGGATGTGTTTGTAAAGAACCAATGAGCCGTTTCCACCAGAGCGGTGCTGACCGAGGCGAGGTAAATGAAGCGATTCTATTGGTTCTTACAAACACATCTCTCGCTACGCATTCTCGCACATCTCTGGTGGAAAAGCAGCCTAATTGTCTAAGTGTCGCACTAAAGAACAATTCTCTTTGTATTAGTCCTTAGGGCCACTGAGTGGACAGTATTCGACAGCGTTTTTGTTCGTAATAAAAAGCAAGTGTATTCCAGTGTGCACAGTCGGTATGGCTACAATATATTACAAAAAACGCTAAACGCTAATCAGTGATCAAATGTACCAAACTTCTGTCTGGGTACTTACTCTTCTCCCCACCGAACCGACACACTTAAAAGACACTGTAACGAGGATAGTTAAAATAACCTTAAAGAAATTACACTTATTAAGGTATTTTTTTATCTAGTACACAATTTTTAATGGCTACTTTTTGACAGCGTTTACACTAAGGGCTGGTCCAGCCTTCGAGTCACGGAGGTTCAATCGAAGTCCAGTCATTACAGGGTCATCAAGGCAGTAGAAGCTTCATCATTGGCTGACCTAGACTCAGCCTGGGTGGAGGGGGTACTGGACCCCCCCCCCCCCCCCTTACCCAGATCCGCCATTGACCTACACAATAAAGTCTATCATATTTCAGAATGGGCTTTACGGCAGAGAAAATAAGTCTTTGAGGTGTTTTAAAACTGTTGCAAAAATGTTTTCTTCCGCTCCAAAAGCTGTTTATAATTTAAATCTACTTTAAGAACGATGTAATTTGACAAAAAGCAGCTGTTAAAAATTGTGTGCACCTACAGACAACAGCAGCGGCCCTCACATGACAGCCCAGGTTTAGTTTAACCCCTCCCTGCGTCTCTGTCTAACTAGTGTCATAAGAAAGGGAGGCAGATAGAGATAAACTAAACTTGGCCAATCATGTTGGGCCACAGATGGCAGATGTAAGCCAGGGTTTCCCAACCTTTTCCGTTGAGAACCCTAGTGGACCTTTAGGTTTACCACCGTTTCACAAAAAAACTTTTCACAAAGTGATTATTTGGCAAAGCTATTTTCTTTCTGAAACTTTAAATATTTCAGGATTTTTATAAAACACTACTATCAATACACACACATACTTTGAGTTTATTGTTACTAATTCTAATTTGACTCATTTAATTTGTATTATGGAATATATTTTTGGTTCCATAATAAACTACATACATACACACATACATAGAACAAATCTAACTTAACTTTTCGTGGGTTCTACTCTACACGATGGTCCTGAAATAAATTCTGAATAGTTTACAATTTCCCAGATAATAGCATTTCGCCAATTGATCACTTCGAGAAAGGTTTTTGGGAAATAATTGGAAACTGGCACCTTACCATATTCCGTAGACTCCTATAAATTAACACGAGTCTATTTTACTTACACTAAAAACGCTTGACCGTGCCATTATGCTTCGTAATTTTTAATTTTGCCGCGGATCCCCGGGAATCCCCGGACCTCAGGTTCGAAAACCCTGATCTACACTCTGATGCAGGGATAGGCAAACTTTTTCCTACGTTGGCCAATACTTATAGATAATTCATGGATGGGACAAGTTTTAGTACGTTTGACTGCATTTTTTTGTTATTTACGTTATTTTATTAAATCGCTGGCCATGAGCCAGATTACAACCGTCTACAGTCCCCTAGATGGCCCACGAACCAAAGTTTGCCCATCTCTACTCTAAGAGGTGAAAAAGTTGTATATTCTAATAAGAAAGTGAAAGCTCGCGTATCTCGTTTTCAGCTTTTCTAGTATCCAGCTACTTCTGCTAATGTCAATAGTCTATACGAAACTTAATTTCCATGTTTTCACCTTTTATACTGTGATATCAATCACTACAACCTGTTATTGCTCAAATGTCAACGTTTCACTATGAAAAATAAATATTTTATTAGATAATGTTATCTACTGTTACAAATTTGAAGCTATTTTAATTATTTTGTATTTAACGTTATTTCTAGTCATGTTAATTTTTGTTTTTATTGGGTTTTATTTAGTTCTAGTATTACAAAAAGACAAGTGAAAAGACAATATTTGTAATAAACGTTTTTCTAAGACAACTGTTTTTTTATGCCTACTGGTACTAACATGGTGTAATCCTAGTGATATAATGAATGTGAAAGTAATGTTTGGATTTTTGGATGCAAGAGCTTGGTAACATAAGAAAAAATATTTTTTATCTTTTTATTTTAATTATTTGTTGTTATAGTAGCTATAGCCACACACGAAATACAGCTTTGTGACAGACGAACAGATAGCGGAGGCTTAGAATCTGGTTCCGTGGCGATATTAAGATACGGAGCACTAAAAACGCAACAGTGACAACCTTTAGTAACTTGTGACTAAAATTATGGCGGATGTGTTGTGAAGAAAAACCAGTTAAATACAAGTGTATACAATTTATTTCTTATCCTAGTTACATACTTCATTTTAGTAGTAGAAATCACGTAAAAAATCGAGAAAAAATACTTTCCAAATTAGTATAAAAATACTGTTCAGACACAATTATATTTTTGTTCACAAAATTGATATAAATGCTGATCCACACTTAGTTAGTATGCGATTTACGATCTCTTAGATCTAGATGTATAAATATGCAGGACTGACTGTTAACAAATGCTTGACTGCTTAAACAAATGCGTTATTATTAAAAGCTAATTAAATACAACTTTGTAAAACAATGTGTACTTGGGCACAAACTTTTTCAATAAAAAGTTGTTCAAGAAACTATTTTACTAACGGAACATAAAATTAGCCATTGCCGCGTCTCTTGAATCAATTATCCAATCAGAGACGATGGCAAACAAAATGGCGGATCAATTGCCCAATGACCAAAAAATCTAAGATGTAGCTAAAATCTTCCACTGCTCTGATCTGAAACACTAAGCTAAAAAAACGCTTAGTTGGAGTGTTGCCATCTTAGTTTAGTCGCTAGAAATATTAAAAGTCACTATTTCATGTAAAATTGCGCCAAAATGTCGCTAAATGTATGCAGCACCGGCTATAAGTCGCTAAAAAATGCTATACACTCGCCAAAATAGCAGTTGATGTCGCCACCGGATCTAAAATCACAAAAGTGGCAACACTGCTTCTTTGGCACGGGGAATACCTGATGATACATATTTCCATTTAAATATTGACTTATGGGAAGTATTTTATAATGACAATGTCATGGAGGGAACACATTAGTATAAGCTTATAATTTTAATGCTGATTTTTCGTTGAGATCAATTTATGATGTCATTAAAAGCCAGCCCCTTAAAATTTAATAGATAACACTCTGTTGGCAATGGCATTGTAAGAAAATAATTACATACACCTAGGACACGACCTAAAGTGTCTCTTACATCTCTTTATAATAAACTAGGTCAGTATTCGTCTGTCTGTCCCCATATCTTTGGACCTTCTAAACCATGCAACGGATTTTGATACGGTTTTCGCTGTTATTTAGAGATTTTTATGGAAGGTTTTTATGTACAATACATCCTAATTGTAGCCGTATGAAGCCGAGTCGAGTAGCTACTGTATTACAAGCCGTAGAAGCAGCAGAATTAACTTAACACTCGAAAAATCAAAAGAATTACAAGCTCTTACTTAAAAATACTTAGATTCATTTTGGCGTGGCGTAGTGTCAATAAGCTTGTACTTATGCAGCTTTGACTTGCGTGGCAGTGACGCGGCAGCCGTCGTCCGAGTAACACACAAGTCAACACTACATATTTACAAGCTTTACAACGACGCCGCGCACCAATATGAGTCGAAGTATCTATCAATGCTCTTTTGACATTAGTCGTGTGTTCTTTTGATGCGTTCGACTGTAGCTTATTTGGGTTAATCAACTTATTCTTGTTGTTTTTCTGTCCCGTCACACAAGAACAACTATGATATAGTTTGTTTTAAGTTCTATTATGGAAATAAAATAACTATTTTTTTTTAATATTATCAATGTTGTCCCAGAAAATATAGCTTTTAGAAAGCCACTTAAGAGACGTGACCAACGAGTGACAAGAAAAAGTTGACCCATTTAATAGTATATTTTGTAACTCCTCTTACAAGACCATTGCCTGTTAGTAACAAATAAATTATATCATAAAACTGAGCATCTGATTAAGTTCACAACTTAACATAAGCGAAATAAATATGTTAGTTCATAATAGTAGGTAGAAAATCTGCTGTAAGTTTTGCTTAGGCCTTCGGGACGTTCCAGACGCGAGTGTTAGCGTCCTGCCCGACGGACACTAGAGTCTCGTCGTCGAGCCACGTGAGACCCGTGATCTGGGACTGCGGGTGCGCATCTGTTGAAGCAAGGTGAGGTCAGTTATAACGTCGATTGGAAAATTACACATTTTCAAAATATTACTTTTTTATACTACGTCGGTGGAAAACAAGCGTGCGGCTCGCCTGGTGTTAAGTAATTACCGTCGCCTATGGACGCTTGCAAGTCTAACGTAATTAGGCGCGCGTTGCCGACCCTGCAAAAACCTCTTGATACCACTTTTAAAGACCCATGTTGCTTCAGTGTAATCTATTTGAAAAAAGGTAATTATATATCTTATCGCAGCACTTTTGCAAAAAAAGTTACCAAGCTTGTTTAGAACGTTTCTCATCTTTAAAAAGGGAGGAATTGTAAATTGCGCCAGTGCAAAGACGGGACGGGTCACGGTCACGAGTGGTAGGTTCTTGTACAAGGTCCGGCCGGATCGCTACCATCGTCTTGCTCGCTAATCCAGCCGCTAAGCAGCAGCGTTTGCCCTGTTGAGTTCCGGCATGGAGAGCAAGACAGCCGGTGAAATTACTGGCACAATAGGTATTCCATCTTAGTCCTCTGCGTTGCAATGTCCTTTGTGTTGCGGGTGTCTATGAGCGGTGGTGATCACTTACCATCAGGTGACCCTCTTGCTCGTTTTCCTTCCTATGTTGTATTAAAAAAGTGGGTTAATTTTGATAGTGATGTTGCCTAGTGTATCTATAAGAAAAGTCTGTTACTTTTGATAGTGATGTGCTTGGCGGGCTGGTCGGCGCTCCACACGATGATGCTGGTGTCGAGCGAGCCGGACGCGAGCCGCCGCGCGTCCGGGCTGAACGCCACGCAGTTCACCTTGGCCGTGTGGAAGCCCCACTCCTTGTTGTGCGCCAGCTGGAATAATGGTTCAAAGTCAAAGTCATAATATGTTTATTCAGCGGCCGTAACATGACAGCCCAGGTATAGTTTAACCCCTCCCTGTGTCTCTGTCTAACTAGTGTCATAAGAAAGGGACGCAGACAGAGATAAACTAAACTTGGCCAGTGATGTTGGGGCCACAGATTAGGCTTACAGGAAGCACTAATGAATGTCATAAAATTTAGCACCGTTATTGAGGTACATTATCTATGGCTGCGGTCCGAATCATGCTTCCAACGCTCACAGCGATTGCAGCGAGTTTTGGATTTGGACCGATCGTGAGCGAGTTAAAATCGCTAAATATTTCAAATTCATGATCTAACATATTGAACTGATTTTACCGCCAAATGTCAACTGACTAAGGGGTCGTAGTTTTAAACCGATCTTAAGTATTCCAAATCGCGAACCAACCACAGAGGGCTAAGAAGCCCTCTAGGTTGGCACTGCATCTGCAATCTCCTTGGTGTTGCGGGTGTCTTTAGGCGGTCGTGATCACTCAACATCAGGTGACCCACTTGCTTGTTTGCCTTCCTATTTTATATTTTTTAAAGTTCGAGATTCATAGTAACTTAGTATAGAACTGAAACTTGAATTCGGTTCAAATCTACGACCCTAAAGTGTAAAGCATTTTTCGAACACTACGGTTGAGTTTATTTTATTTATTCAGACAATATAAAGTTACATTACAAATTGCATAAAATGTCAAGTTACATAAATTTGTTTTGAAATCTTTAACATGAAACTACCGTGAGACTCAGACATATTAATAAAACGGATCACTCACGTATTTTTGCGTCGGGAAATGCCCGACATGTTTCGGACCAGTCCGTGGTCCTTAATCATGAGCCCCCGCGGCGATTAAGGACCACGGACTGGTCCGAAACATGTCGGGCATTTCCCGACGCAAAAATACGTGAGTGATCCGTTTTATTAATATGTATTGAAATCGTCAAAATATAGAAAAAAATGGCGTCACACAAAATCGAACGCATAATAAACAAATCTCAGTAACTATGACACGTATAGAAATAAAGAAAGGAACGTCAAGACAAAAACTAACATACAATGAAACAGGATCAAAAGGTAAATTTCGAGAAAAACTAATTATTAGAATCAGGCGTTACTTTGCGGAGGTCCATTTCAACAAATTGGAACAAATTACCTCGCTAAACCGCGAAACCAGTACCGTGCTCGTGCAAGTTAGCTGCGTTTGTGCGACATATATATGTTCATGCAAAAACCCACCCTCTTCCGCTTCCACACGAAACAACATATATCACACAGACTCAACTACACACCACAACACACAAGGCACATAACAGACTCCGCATAACACTACCTTGTACTCCTCGGTGCTGTACAGCATGACCTTCCGGTTGGCGTCGCTGGCGGCGAGGAAGGCCGAGTCCGAGCTGTACTGCACGGCGGTCACCGGCCCGAGGTGCTCCAGTACCACGCCGGCCGTCAGGGTGCGCACGTCCAGCGTGTAGATGTGGACCTTGTTGTCCGCTCCTGCCGACACACAACTGGTGAAACGTCTGCCAAATGTTTCAAAAGGTATCTGACGCAAATCTAGTAGGAGCCTATAGGATGTCATCTATAAATTCACGATTTTTAATTCAAAGTCAAAGTATTTTATTTGTTGAACATAGGTAAATAATAACATAATTGGTTTTAAACATGAACTTGTCTCACTATGTTTTGCCCGTCAGGCGTACAATTTTTGTGTTTCCACTTTATGTTGAAATGATTATAGTACATTATTAATTGTATTTTTAAACTTACAAATTAAACATTTTATAACAATGCCGTAACAAATTTATTCAATCTTATTCTTTCCATGCCATTCAAAATTATGATAAATATTTTTATAAATTGCATTTGTATGTCATTAAAATTTACAAACTACATTTAAACTTACATATTGTCACACGATTCGAGCGAGCTAAGTCACGTGCAAAACCTAATGTACATTAAAGAGGTGAAACTAGTTTTTTGTTTGTTTCTTCGTAGGTACGAGGTAATCTCTAGAACTGCTGAACCGATTCCGAGAATTCTTTCACTAAAAGAACGCTACACTATCCCGGACGGACATAGACTACGCGCGTCTGCTAAGTTACATATAAAGGTTCGAATATGCAATGAAGCATATTTGCTTGGTACGCCCGCTCGGGAAATTTAAAAAGCGGGCAACGGATCAGCGATTTTCTTGTGAGCGCCGGTTTCCTTTGTTTGGCGGTGATCACCTTTCAACAGGGACCTGTACCAGATAAATGAGAAGTGCTACAATTTAACATATTTGTCACAATTTTTGTATTAATAATTTACAATTATGTCAAATTGTAGCTCAAATCAGTTTTATGGTATAGAAGCTAGGTGACATGCCAGCTCGTTTGCCTTTTTTTACGAAATAGGAAGGCAAACAAGCAAGTAGGTCACCTGATGGTAAGTGATCACTACCGCCTATAGACACCCGCAACACCACGGAGATTGCAGGTGCATTGCTAAGCTAGAGGGCTAAGATAGAATATCTCTTGTGCCAGTAATTGCACCGGCTATCTTGCTCTCCACGCCAGAACACATTGCAAACATTGCAACCCCTGCTTCTTAGCGGCAGGATTAACGAGCAAGATGGTGGTAGCTATCCGGACGGATCTGGCAAAAGGTCCTACCACCCACCCGTTTGCCTTCTACCATACAAACCAATTATACATACCCCCAACCGCGACGTGCCTCGACTTGGGGTCAATCGCGACGCAAGTCGGTTCGAAGTCGAGTGGCAAAGTCGACTGCTTGCTGCCCCCAATTATCACAGCCAACTGGAAGACAAACACAAAGCTGTAATTATAAATACCTACGCTGTTTTAGTAGGAGAGCTACTATTTCCCGTCTATTCAGTGATAGTCTGATACTAACCCGGTCGGAGCCGGCGCATTCGTACAAAAAGGGTGGAAGGAGTGTTGCTGCATTAATCGAATTGGAGAGTGAATTTCAGAGCAGAATGCTCTACATCTTGTATTTCTACTAGAGTTAGCGTAAAGTCTTTACAAGTCGTCGTTCCTACTAACGTTGACGCTAACAGCGTGACGCATTTCACGTCAAGTCTTTATAAGTCGTCGTCCCTATTAACGTTGACGCTAACAGCGTGACGCATTTGGCGTCAAATCCTTTCATGTCGTCGTTCCTACTAACGTTGACGCTAATAGCGTGACGCATTTCACGTCAAGTCTTTACTAGCCGTCGTTCTTACTAGCGTTGACGCTAACAGCGTGACGTATTTGACGTCAAGTCTTTACAAGTCGTAGTTCCTATTAACGTTCACAAGAACAACGTGACGCAATTGACATCAAGCCATGCACGTCGTTGTTCTTACTGGCGTTGACGCTAACAGCGTGACGCATTTGACGTCAAGTCTTTACAAGTCAAGCGTGTTGTCATTGCTAGAAGCGTTGACGGTAGCCCAGCGACATGCTGTAGTTTCTACTAGCGGTTACGACAACAGAATACCACCTTGTCTAAACAGCCTGCTGTTTAGTTACTCACCTCTTTGACGGTGGCTATGATGGTAGTATCGTCTTCCAAGATGTGGTCCATGCCGCGTGGCTGGGATCCCAGCGGGACCGCTTCGTCCGTGTACGTCGGCACTTCTCCTGCAAACAATAATATACTAAGTTATAACTAAATCATTTTAGGTTAGACTTGCGCCTGCTTCGGTGTGTAATCAAAGCATATGCTGATTGTACAGTCTGCCTCAGAAGTTGCTTAACACTTAAGAACCTTGTCGTAGTAAAGTATGTCATGAGAGTTGCTCGAATTTGTCACGATAGTGTTAGCGAGAAGGTACCAAAACGTTCAGCTACTTTTGAGGCTGACCAGACATTCAACCAAACTGGATTCTGGGCCACTGTAAACCACATTCATCAGTTATTTAATACTTAAGACAAAAATGGTTTGCTGTAAGTCAGTGTTTTCCTTGTAAATCTTTACATAGTATAGATAGATAAGATAAGATAAGATAATTTATTCATAAAAAGTATAAAGTAAAGTCGCTATTATCTCCTGTCTGTTTTAAATTTTTATATGTATGTCGGAGACATGACGGTCATGAGTACAGACACTCAACGATAGCGCAGCGCGCGGTTGATTATTACTGGCCGATCCCTCTGTGACGTCACACCGGACCGGTTGACCTGGCATCGCGCTAGGACGGAGCTGAGTGGACCAAGACCCGGGCATTCTCTTGCTGGCTGCGCTAGAGGCTCGACGTATTGGTTCGACATCGGAACTGTCCACGCTACCCTGTACCTAATGATTGAAACTGTTCGCTGATTATAAGGTTGACTTAATTAACTTCGTTGTCTTACTCGATCTCCTTAGCTCGCCCATCACGATGTCTGATAACCAAGCCATCCCTATGCCCTTCTACACGTATTTTCGGCCGCCTTTTCTTAAACCACGAAACGGATTTTGAATTCAACGGTTTTTAAATTCAAATTCATTTATTGTATGAAAACGTGTACAGAAGGAAAGATGGTAAAATATAAATTAAGTAAACATGACCGTAATCTACCATAATGTCATGGTGTACAATATTTTATGGTCAATTTAAGTCATTTTTATTAAGTTCAATACTAAGTTACAATGAATGTCAGAAACAATAAAATAGATATGATTGACGGATAATGTCAAGAGGTTATAATTTACTGTTATTTAGTGTTTTTTAGGGAAGGCTTTTATACACATTACATCCAACTTGTTCCCGTGTGACGCCGGGGTGGGACGCTAACATCGAAATGAGAAAACTATAGAACTGTGTACAACGCAGTGGCAGAGTCACCGACCATAGTCTATTTGCTTGGTAGACTATGTTGGATAGCCTGAATAACACTGTATGTGCCAATTGTCAAGTAAACAGCTCTGCGTTTTGTACGTTTTAAATTGGCGTCATATTTTTAGTTCTGCTATCCGAGGCCGTGTGTCGCTGCTAGTTAGAAAACTTAGAAGCACTTTATTCACTTACGATAAGATCAATGGCTAAATATTGAAAGCCCCTCTTCACCTGCTTCTCCCCGTCGCAAAGTGGTGACGCTAGGCTTGTAACAATCCGAACAATTAGGCATATCTATTGTCTTCTTATATCGATGGTCGCTAATTATTTACGAGTAGATTTTTTGTCAACTATTTGCCGTGTGGTTTTCAATAAAGAGTATTTGTCTTGTGTTGTCTTAAGTAGTAATACGACCACTGGGGGTGATTCCAAATTGATTAACAAATTTTGAAACGTATACCCTACTTCTGTATAAACATTGCAAGTTAAATTAAAGCTTGTATACCTACGTATCATATTATAACCTTTCGATTTCTTAAGTGTTAATGTTGACCTTGCCGTGTTGACCTTGACCTACCTTCGGCCTTCGGCACGGCGCGCCGGAGCGTGTCATCGATGCCGCATGTCAGAAGCGATCCATCCTTGCCGGCTCGCATGCCGTTGATCTGGTTGCCGTGACCTTGACCTTGGATGTGTTGACCTTCACCTGGAATACAAAATGAAAACATGACACTAATGAAACGTTTGCCAGTTTTTTTATAAGTTTAAAAACAAAAGTAACCCAAACAGAACTTGTTTTTGTTTTTGCGAAATAGCAGATCAAATAGTACGACCGTTCGCTACTTGAACAAATGGCATACAACAACACACACAGCACAGACGCAGCTATCTTGCACGTGCACGGCACTGGTTTCGCGGAGTAGCGAGGTAATTTGTCCCAGTTTGACGATTTATATTTTTAATGGAATAAATGACCTTTGTTTTATAAAATAGGAAGGCAAACAAGCAAATGGGTCACCTGATGGTAAGTGATCAGCACCGCCTATAGACACCCGCAACACCAAAGAGATTGCAGATGCGTTGCCAACCCAGAGGGCTAAGATGGAATACCTCTTGTGCCAGTAATTACACCGGCTGTCTTGCTCTCCACGCCGGAACACAACATTGCAAGTACTGCTGCTTAGTGTTTAATTAGCGAGCAAGATGGTAGTAGCGATCCGGACGGACCTTGCACAAGGTCCTACCACCCGCCAAACTAACTAACTAGCTACTTGAACGAATGGCATACAACAACACGCAAACAGCACCAGGGGCGTATTTACCCTAGGGCCATCCAGGCCATGCCGCCCCGGGCGCCAGGCTGCGAGGGGCGGCAGCCGCCCCTAAAATGAAATACTTTATCGTCCTTTAATGAGGCGCCAAATCTTTAAATACGCCTCTGCACAGCAGTCGCAGCTATCTTGCACGTGCAAGGCACTGGTTTAGCGGAGTAGCAAGGTAATTTGTTCCAGTTTATATTGCTAATGGAATAAATGAGCTATGATGTATTGCGTTACCGGTGGCGACGTTCCAGGCGGTCACGTTCCCGTCGTGGCTGGCCGTGTAGACGGTGTGGCGCGCCGGGTGCAGCGCGAGGCACGTGACCGGCTTGTTGTGTCCGGTCAGCACGCGCAGCGGCCGGTCAGGGTTGTCCACGTCCAGGTAGTTGATCTCCCCGGACAGCGAGACAGACAGCAGGTGCTTGCCTTGCCAGAGGCACGACACCTGGGCACAGATTAAATAATAGTACTAACGTACAGAAACTTCTCTTTTTCGACAACCATTAAATGAATTCCAACTTTATGATCAGGCACAAAAAGTTCGTATTGCTTCATAAACATTCGCCAGGCGGCATGCGTCAAAAGGAAGGCGCCGCGCGCGCCCGCCTTCCACCCGCAATGCCCTGGTACACCGCTAGAGTTGGGCTGCTTACTATAATACTATCTCGCGCGACACAGAGTGAGCGGGCGCGCGCGCGGCAAGCCGGCAACCTACTGCGATTAACCTATGCCATAGGTCATGCGGCGAGCGCACCTACAGTGCGGACTAGAACCCCCCTGACCTGGGGACGTACAATACAATAACCGACGGTCAAGAAGACATTAATTTCTCGGGAGTATTATAAAATCAATGAGTATATCTCGGACAGGGATGTCTGGAAATGATACCGACTTGTATTATATTACTTTTTATTTTTATATGGAAAAGGACGAAACTTTAATGAGCGAAGATTGGGAAAGTGTGTGGATATAACAGTACGTTTTAGATTTCCCTAACTTTAAAGGTGATCCCCTGGCTGAGCCCTGACTTTTCCCTGACTTTCCAGAAAGTGGACATCCTGGACTAAATGAAATCTATTTTCTTCCTTCCAGCTGACCTGTTGGTTCTCGACATTTTCCATACTTTCCAGGTCATCCCCTCGATTTCATCGGCTTTCCCTGACCTCCTAGAGCCCTGACTTTTCCCCAACTCTCCTTGACTTTCCAAAATATAGACATCCTGGACTAAACGAAACTTTTTTCCTTTGTTTCTTAAAGCTGACCTGTTGGT
Organism: Ditula angustiorana; assembly: GCA_963691745.1. NCBI lineage: Eukaryota > Metazoa > Arthropoda > Insecta > Lepidoptera > Tortricidae > Ditula > Ditula angustiorana. The sequence goes on from OY829490.1 coordinate 2,225,373, forward strand.
TCTCGACAGCGTTGCCCATGTTGAACAGCACACTGCGCTCCCTGGTCTCGACGTCCCACAGGGCGCAGGTCTTGTCCCCCGAGCAGGAGAGCAGCCGCTTGCCGTCCGGCGACCACGCAATGCCGTACACGCCGCCCTTGTGCGCCGGGGAACCGAACTGAAACATATGGCATACAATAAATAATAGTATTAACATACTTTACTTTCTACGACAACTTTATTGACACACACAAAAAGTTCATTTTATTTCATAAACGTTCGTCAAACCGGAAAAACAACCAACGGTTTGGAACGGCACCTCTCTGCATATGATGGCTAAGAACCAGTGATCGGATTAGGCATTGAAATTTGGGGTGAATGACCCTAAATGCTTATATCGACATGCTGCAGGATTCCGCGATTCATGATGTTGTTTGAAGATATTGTTCCGCATGAATTTTCGCATTTTAGTAATAAAATCCAAAATCTATAGCAAAGAAAGAAAGAAAACAGTTTATTCGGTGCTAAGATAGCACCAAAAACAAAGAACTTTGTTTTCAACAAACTGAAACAAATTACCTTGCTACTCCGCGAAACCAGTGCCGGGCTCGTGCAAAATAGCTGCGTCTGTGCGACACATATATGTTCATGCAAAAACCCACCCTCCTCCGCTTCCACACGAAACAACATATATCACACAGACTCAACTACACACCACCACCACCACTAAACACTAAAACTACACCATCGACGCGCGTTTCGCCTCTATACGAGGCATCATCAAGATCGAACAGTACGACCGTTCGCTACTTGAACGAAACGTTGTTTTCTTCCATCCGTTCTTTTCCCCATCTGTTCCGGTCTGCCCTCATATCTTCGGCCGCAACTCCTGAACCACGCAACGAATTTGCATTTAGGGATATTTACAGATTTTTATGTGCAATACATTCTAGTTAAGTCTCCATTAAAAAATTGCCCCCGTGCGAAGGGCGGGTCGATAGTAGTTAAATATTTTCTTTATTGTCTACTCACCTCTCCCTTAAGCTCGGACGTGACGCCGTCGAACAGATATATCTTGCCGTCGAAGCCCGCCGAAGCGAACAGACTGCCATCAGGGCTGTAGCGGACAGCCTGCGCGAAACGAGTGTGCTCCTGAAAAAAAAACAACAAAACAAATGTTAACACCTTTTTTTGGCACAGTGAGTTAGAGATCCTGAGGCGCACGGATAGACCTAATGCGCAGAATAAATAAGAGTATAAGTAGAAAAGTCTGTATTCGATCAAAAACTGCATTTAGGTATAACGGCCTCCCCTAAGTCGCGCGGGTGCACGAAGCGGGTGCACGCCTATAGCAAAATAGTATGAGGGCGTCCGGTAACTCGCGCGGGTGCTGATACCGTTGTTCGATAGGCGTGCACCCGCTCCGTGCACCCGCGCGACGTAGTGGACGCTCATAGGGTCGCTGGGTCCCATGGCAGCGATCACTTCCTTGTGGCCCCTCTGCTCGTTTCCCTCCCTGTCCCATATAGAGCATGAAGTGAAAACTAGCGCTACCTGCTTGGTGCACTTGAACTTGAACGGCGGCCCCTCAAAGACAGCCAGGGTGTTGTCTTCCGACGCCGTCACGATCCGGAAGGGGCGCGCCGGCCGGAAGTCCACCGAGTTGATCGGCTTGGACTGCCCGCTGATCTCGCCGACAGACGTACCGGTCTCGGCCATGAATACGTGGCCGAATCTTAAAAAAAACACATTTTTATTCACGATGACTTTTGGAAAAAACTTCGTCTCGTACTTATGGAATTTGAATACAAATAAAAATAATAATTATTTCATCATCACAGGTATAAAGTTAAAGACGGTCACTGGTCAGGTGGTGAAGTGGCGACATGTGTCGCAAGGCGTATGAACTTACAGTTGTTTACCAAGTAACTAGCATATAATTTGTAGTTAAAGTGAAAGTAGGTATTAACTCGGTTTCTCGGCAGTGTATGAAGATAACATGCACTCGATATATTTTAGAAACCTGATTAAAATTCTGGATAACAGCTAGAGTGGTAAACCCTTTAATTCATTGCAATGACCTTGAAACAGAGCACACTGAAAATTTTCCAGTGTCTGGAAGACTCATCTGTAACTTATTGGTAACCCAGACACGAAATGCCGAGATTGCAGGTTAAGTCCTGCCATATCATGATCAATATTTTTCTCTATGTTGCCATTGCGTATTTGATTTAGATCCATGTTTTTAAATTCTTTTGAATTAGCAACTCCTTTATTAGTAGAATAATTCTAGCGACGCCCTTGGACGATCATGGTTACTTTGCTCTGGCCATTTTTTTTGCATTTCCAACCCCCTTTTAAGATTTCGGAAACCCTTGGGGGTCTCAACCTACACATTGAAATAAAATGACTTAGGTTATATATTAACTAGCAAACGCCCACGACTTCGTTCGTGTGGGATCATTAGCCTATGACCGTCATGGATAGTGTAGCTTTCTATTAGTGAAAGAATTTTAGGAACCGGTTCAGTAATTCCAGAGATTACCCCCTACATACAAACAAACAAAGTTTACCTCTTTATTATATTAGTGTAGATTAATGTACATGTAGATTAGTGTTGATGTAGATTAGTGTAGATGTAGATTAGTGTAGATTACCTTTCCCTGCCCTCGCCAACAGCGACCATCCTTTGGCTGTCGCCGCTCCAAGCGATGTCCTTGATCGGTCCGCCGATTGGCTGAAACTCATTTTTGAGAATGTGCTCCTTGTTGACTGTGTCCCAGATACGGATCTTGCCAGAGGCGTCTGCAGCAAACAAAAACATTTAGATCAATTTTTTAGCGGAAGATTTTTTTTTAAATTGTGTGACATAATTTATGGATGACCCCAACGACAGAGACTGATATATCAGTCATTGTAGTTTCAACACCAATGTTGGATATATCTGTAAACACATACATTATTAAAGTAATCTATGTGCATATGAAAGACGACTTTTGTATGAGGCGTGGCATTGAAAAGGTTAAGAATTTCGTTTGTTTCGTTATTTCTGATACACATCTCTATTTTTATTACCAATTGTATTAAATAAAGTAAACTTTTACTGCCGTTTCGAGGTCCTTATTCATAGAAATTAATTGCTTAAATTTATCAAACCAAATCCCAATTTGCGGAAATTCACTTGCTTTGATTAGACATTAAGGATATTGCATTTAAAATGACCTCTACTTAAAGACGGTATTATCCTGGTGCTTATTTTAACAACTCGGCTTATATGACTAACTCGAAGAGTTGGTGTATCGGCCAGACTTAAATATTAAATATGTAACGTACTTTAAATTGTCGTTATCACCTGACATATGCTAGTTTGGCGTAGTAGATACCTCGTTTTTTTAACTACTACACAATGCTTTCATACTTTCCTTAAGTGTAGGCCACCCAGACTGCTGCCCTATCCATCCTTATAATATCTAAACGTAAAGCGAGCGAGTGCCATCTGTAATGCCGCCCCTATAGGGCTGAACCCAGAAAAATCCAGCACTGCTACTACTATAAAATTCTAAATGGACTTTTTGAGGCACTGAAGGTTCAAATATCAAGACTTTAACATGCTGCGTGAAGGACATACTCTATGGAATGCTCCATTATTACAAACATAGATAATAATATCAGTTATTCCACAGTCCCTACATAAACTGGGTTTAATTCTGGAACGTTTGGCTGCCATCCAAGTTTCTGAGCCATATATCTGCCACTAATGTAACATTTGTAATTAAGTAGAATGTCTATGATCTACTAGATTCTAGTGCTTTGACAATCAGCTAAAAGGCTTAGCTGTCGTAGGGATAGCCACCTGTCGTTTTTATTCAGTCAAATATTCAATCAAAGTCATTAAAATAAATATGCCTTATACTATGTTCCTAAATTCAAACAAGAGATTTTTTTACCTACAAAATTTTAACAGATCTCCAATAGACAAAGTGTAAAAGTTTTGCTGTTGGTAGGTTGTTTGAGTAGAATAGATGACCTGATAGCCTAGTGGTTAGTGACCCTGACTACAAAGCTTGAGGTTCTGGGTATGATTCCTGGGAGTGGCAAATGTTTGTATGATGAATACGATTTTTTGTACCCAAGTCTTGGATTTTATATGTGATTAAGCTTTATAAATATGTATATTTACTGTCTAGTACCAATAACACAAGCAGCTTCAGTTGCTTAGTTTGGAACTAGGTCAATTGGCGTTAATTATTCTGAAATATTTATTCATTTTTATTTTATTTAATAAATAATGCAGCTTTAAACTGTCAAGCATGTTTGTCGACAGTGTTTGTCAAATGTAACGTTTTGTCATCAAAACTTGGGTACTGACCAATTTGTTTTAATGTGATAAGCTCCCAGAAGGTCACATAAAATATGTTTATTGAACATGTAAAGTTTGGCAAACATTGTATGTTTGACACAGTGTGGTCTTCCTAAATCCGAGCATGTCTGATCCACTAAGTAATCATGTGACATATTAAGGAAAAGGAGTAGTCAGGGGTTAGTGACTTGTCATAGCCACAAACATGCATAAATGATAGATTTCAATGGTCATAACTGTGACCAAGGATTCCGAAATTGCATGAACATCAATGATATTATAATACAGGGATGTACAGTGTCATACTAAATGTCAGCAGAAAAACAGACTGACAAAAGAATACAGGTTGCCGCCAATGTTACAAATGCAAATTATTAGTTTACCATTTATAGTCATTGGATTTACAACTTTACGTCTAACTGCATAAAATAATAATTAATTAAGTTTCGTTGTAAATAGGTTTTTTTACGAAATAATAGTATTGACAGCAGCGCAGTCGGACCGACAGACTGAAAGGGCGAGCGATTGTCGATTTGTTGTACTTTTGTTCGACTTTTGATTATAGGTCAGTGATGATCATATTTAGGAAAAGGATTAGTAGGGGAAGTGGTGATAGTCAATGTGATGAACCATTGTCACATACAGTGCATGAAATTGATGACTATGGTTAATCTGTGACAAAAAAGATGATTTTAAATATGCAAAAAATTTCCTGACTTAACTTAAAAGTAAAATTAGATATGCACTCAATTTGCAGATGTATCAGTGCTTTTTAAACATACTGCACCATTTAATTTATGTATATAGTATAATGGTATCGATCAACAAGTTTATTCACAGGCAATTTAACTCTAGTGAGGGAAAAGTGTGTCACAATTATCATACTGTTAGTGAAAGCAGATAAACAAGAGTGTTAATCTGCAGATTAAGAAGCACATGAATTAATACTGTACAAAATGTTTCATTAATTATGGAACTTTGGGTAAATATACCGTGTTTACCTTTTCATTGGAGATTTAGATAACGAAAATTTTTTGACAGGTTTTATTTTGTTTCATGACTTTTCTGCTGCTAAAACTTAACTGTGAATTGTTGATTGTCTACCCTGTGAGATAATTTTAAATTGTATCTTTGTAAATAGTTTTATTTTCTTTTCATAGCCATCTTTGGATCTCAATTTTCTCACTTATAGGTGCAAAAAAACTTTTAAAATCATATAGTTAGGAACATAGAATTTCTGGAATACATTTGAGATTCGAACAAGTCTTTGTGCCATTTATAAGTTCAAAATGTGATATTTCAATTCTGTTTCAATTTACATACAGGAAAAATGGTTTAAATGTAAGTTGTTTACAAATATTCTGACAGAGCCCAGTCTATTTTAATTTATGGGAAGTTTTTTCAAGTTTAGGGATACGAACAGCAACAAACTTAGCTGACCATTAAAGAGTGAACTGAGAGAAATTGTCTATGCTTGGAAGGGATAGATATATAAACTTCATAATGCATACTATAGGCCTCCCTTTAGAAAAACGACACTTTCTCACAGTTCCGTCTTTAATAATGACTTATATGTGTCTTCGATTGTACCCTTCTGATAACTTTGATAGCTCAACATTTTGTTAAATGAGTTTTAAACTTCATCAACTTTAAACTGACACATCCATTTAAGGATTTAAAGGTAAATGGCCCTTGGCAGGCTTTAATACTGCACAACAAACTATATCTCCATATATGGGCATATTTACATTATGATTCAAAAGTACATTAAGTTGTCAAGCAAATAAACATTGGCAATAAGATAAACAATGATTCACAAGCTAATCAAAGTGATAAAAAGATAACCTTACCTCCTGACGCGATGTAGAAGCCGCTTGGGGAGTACTTGGCCACGTTAACTTGGCAAGAATGCTCAGTATAAACGTCCGCAATCGCTGGGTTCTCGATATCCCGGATTATAACGGAATTCCCGTTCGTATACAGGAAATTGCGGCCTTTAGGGTCACCACCCAAAACTAGCGGCGTACCGCGCTGAGTCCTCGGCAGCGCCGCAAACACATATTCTGCGAACACATCACCATCAAATTACACTTTTAAAACTGTTAAAGGACTACGAATATTACATAAAACCACAGAAAGTCTCAAACATAATCGACACTGCCCATGCTTCCGGCAACTGTGGAAAGCCTAATTGGAACTTACTATTTGAATACGACATCTTTCGCTTACAATTTAATAGTTTATAACTACAAGTGCTTGGCTAAAGCTCTAAAACTAGAATAAAATAAATAGTTTTCAATCTATTTTGGAAAACACTATCAGCCGCTAATCCATAGCCTTCTAATAAAAAGTGACGTACAATTATTTTTTGGTATGTTGGCAAAATTGCCGCTAATTTTTTTGCCCATATATGGGCAGGGGCTAGTGATGTACGAACTTGAGATACGAATCGAAACTACTAAACAGAAAATTTAAATCGTCCTTTATTGAGCAGGATGTGGAAGATCGGCTTTAGAGTGGTTTTGGGCTTTCGCCATTTGTCTAGTGTTTTTAGAATTCCGTAGTCAAACTATTTGAAGTTAAAAATTATTGAAAGATATGCACGGAAAATCAAGATTTCTGAACGAAATTCTGGATCCCAGAGTCATTTGTAATAATAAAATTCACCATTTACTTCAGCAGTCATTATGGAAAAAATGTTTAGGCCTTTTTCACATAAAATAAAGCTGTATCGTTTTAGTACTTTTGCCAGTTCGTTATTGGACAAAATACTTGTGTCAAATTGTCATTTGTGGCATCTGTCCTGTCCTGCCTGTCTTTGTCTTGTCAGTGTCAGTTTTCATTTCGCCCTGTGTCATGTCCTAAAACGAGTTCTCTGCATCATGTGACGGAAAAATCACTAAAAACACTGCATTGCTCGTGTTTTTATTCAACAATTGTGCTCTGCTGGAACAATAGAGAGTTATGTTTGTGGATGAAATACTAGGCAATAGCAGTAAAAGTTAAATTGTGGCATTTTTCAAGGATATTATTTGACACTTGTTTCCACGTGGTGATTGTCACGGATCAGTCGACGTGTAAAAAGTTATCGCAGATTTTGTTCTTCATTTCACGTTCTCGTCCTGAAAATTAGATTATGGTGTCTTTAAATATGTCCAACTTGAACTTATCCAGCGTGAGGAGCCAGGCTCCTCAAGAAAACGGAACAAAGAGCGTTTCTGAAGCGGAGGCCAAACTCGACGCGATCGTAAGTTGCATACTTTCAAACTTTTATACACACGTTTACCCGTTAAACCGAGAATTAATTTGAAAGAAACTTGTCCTAAAATTAACTTAAAAGTGTGTGCTTATAAAACATGTACAAAAACATGCTGCATTTTTCTTTTGTTACACAATGTTGAATCATTTTTTTTCTAGACCATTCAAGACCCGGAAGATGAATACCACTGCGAGTACCGAGAAGATATTTGGAAGCATCTGCTGGAGCAGGAGGCCCAAAAGCCTGTGATACACCTGCAGTCCCCACAGGTAAGAGCAAATTTTGTTGCATCATGGTGCATTTGATAACAAACAATAAATATGGCTGTAGAATGGTTCCAGCATGAGTTGTTTTGTTTGTGATGCTACATAAACATTCCTTTAACAATGCCCCTGAGTATATATATCCTATATTATTATAAAAGTAATATTTACATATTTGCTCATACTCACAATTGTAAAACAGCTGTTATGATTTCCATAAAATTCACATTATAGGGGGTTACAAAAAGCAAGAGATCTATCTTGCCAGGTTTAGTTTCAGGGAAAATTCGATTACTCCACATTTATTTAGATCTGTTTGGAGCAGAGCTTGGGCACCAAGGCTAATTTTAAATTACAAAACACTTGATAAAAAACAATTATTGCAAATTGTAATTTTTAGTTCATATTTTGATTAATTGTTATAAACCATGCTACACCATGTTCAGTTTTGTCCTTTTGATTTAATTTTGAAGGTTTTGTATGTTGTAGCATTTACATCATTTTTTTACAATTATATAAGTTAATTTTAGTACTACAAGTTGTTTTAAAACAATGTTACCTCATCTAGGCTCTAGAGCAGAATTCTAAGTTTTTCCTAATAGTACTTTATTATTACATTGTCATTCATCTGAACTCAAAAGTCGTTCAAAGACGATCCAACTTTCAGTGAGAAGTGCGTCAAAATGGAATTGCAATATTTGAATATAAAACAGGCTGCCATACCATACAAACAGAACAAAAAGCTTGTAAAAACTGTGCAAGGGTTAAACAAAACCAATAACCTGTGCAAATATCATCTATATCAACATCATTACTACTAATAAAACATGGAATAAACGTAACATCATTGCATATCATATTATTAAACCTCATAAATTATAATGATGCAATTTGCATTGAACCACATACATGTTTAGTTCATCACAAAGTTATAGTTATTTAGTAACCAGTAACCACATTACAATGATAAAACATTACATTATATTACTTCAATGATTTTTATTGATAACACATTGTAGGCATATTACCTACTAGCTGATGCCCGCGACTTCGTTCACATGGAATTAGTAGCCTATGTCCGTCAGGAATAGTGTAGCTTTCTATCTGTGAAAGAATTTTTAAAATCGATTCAGTAGTTCCAGAGATTACCCCCTACATACAAACAAACAAAGTTTACCTCTTTATTATATTAGTGTAATGTACACGCCCGCCGTAAACGGGCGTGCAAGGCGTGCACCGCACGCGGGCGGCACGTCTAGGGAGGCGGCAATTCTTTTCTTTTATCACACCTTTATGAGACAACAATAAACAGCCTTTCTGGCAAGCTCAGCGTGGGTAGTCGTAGATAAACAGGGGCAGCATAATCGGTATTGCACAAGGACGTTCAAATAGCTAGCTAGGCAGGCCTGTCGTATTAAATAGTCAATAATTAATAGTAATTGTATGTTTGTCATTTCTTAACTATTCATTACGACCTGCTTCAACTTCATACAGGGATAATAAATCTCTATTATAACAGTGAAAACTATATCAAAATCTGTTGCTTAGTATAGAAGGAGTATGCGACCAAAGATATGAGGATATCTAATACTATGTAAAGATGAAGATAAATAGTAAATAAATAAACCTATGTGGCGGTGGCCACTGTAAATACTTTGCCTTTAACACACCTCCGCGCTGCAGCAGATGAAGAACCTCTTCGTTGCAGAGGCTGACAAGGAGCTGTCTTAGCAACCGCCGTAACAGCGTTGTCAATTTATTATAGAGCAACTGATTTCTTTTCTGATCGTCTTTCTAACACCTTCTGTATTTATTAATATATTAAAGCCGCTAAAATAAAGAAGCCTTATTAATTTGGAGTGAGAATCGTAGATTCCACACTGGTGACGCCCTACTTCGAACAAATAACGCAGCCTTTCTGAAATATAATTAAGGTGATCTGTAAACGAACCGTGAGTCTTTCGAACGTTTTATAAGATGCTTCCGGACAAAGGCGAACCTCCGAAGGACAAAGAAGTATTCAGCGATGCGAGTTCTTCCAGCGAGAAGGCAAATAACGGCCTTACGCATTTGCCCACTGGTGCCGACACGTTCCGAGTGGGAGTGAAAATACCACCGTTTTGGCCGCAGGAGCCCGCCGTATGGTTTGCGCAAGTAGAAGGACAATTCGCACTGTCAGGTATCACAGCCGACGCTACGAAATTTTATTACGTGCTATCGCAACTTGAGCACCAATATGCAGCGGAAATCAAAGATATTATTGTTTCTCCGCCGGCAACCAATAAATATGATAAATTAAAAAGCGAGCTTATAAAACGCCTGTCAGCTTCCAGAGAAAAAGAATTGAAGAACATGCTTATAAATGAAGAGTTGGGCGATAGAAAGCCGTCGCAGTTCCTCAGACATCTTCAACATGTCGCCGGCCCTGACGTTCCTGAAGACATTCTGAAAGCTATATGGACCAACCGCCTGCCACTGAGTATTCAAGTGCTTATTACTTCTCAGCCAACCTCAACACTCGACGCACTTGCAGAAGCTGCAGACCGGGTATGGGATGTTTCTCCTGGGATCCCGCAAATAGCAAGTACTTCAGCTAATCCTGCAATGGACTACATGGCTAATCAGATTGCTGAACTTACCAGGCAAGTGCACGCTTTGACGACTGAAATGCATTCGAGGTCGCGCCCTAAGTACAGACGCGGTGACAAGCAGCAGCAACGCGGACGCAGCAGCAGCCAACATCCCGGACGCAGTCATAGCCGCTCGCAGTCGAGCTACCGTAAATACCCCGTGTGTTGGTATCATGCGAAATTCCAGTCCCAAGCTACAAAATGCGTGAAGCCGTGCGACTTCGGTTCGGGAAACGCACCGGGCAATCGATAATGGCGGCCGACGATTGCCATAGCTCCGGTCGCTTATTTGTCACAGATCAACGATCAAAAATGCAATTTCTCGTAGATACAGGAAGCGATCTTTGTGTTTTTCCACGATCTGCATTACGCGAATACCGACCTAAAACAAAATATCAACTCTTTGCCGCAAATGGATCTATTATAAACACATATGGCCATGCGCAACTCAACCTGGATCTAGGTCTCCGACGAGAATTAAGATGGCAATTCGTCGTGGCTGACGTCACAAAAGCAATCATCGGAGTCGACTTCCTATCTTTCTACAATTTAGTTGTCGACTGTCGAAACAAGCGCTTATTGGACAATACGACGGCACTCTCAATAACAGCCATATCTACTACCACGGCGGATACTATATCTTCTGTCAAGACACTCTTTGGAGATTCAAGATATAATGACATCTTACGAGACTTTCCGGAAATAACACGTCCTCCTGGCATTCATCGGGAAATCAAGCACAGTACGGTACACTTCATCACGACCACTGATGGACCACCGATTCACTGCACTCCTAGAAGACTAGCACCAGATAAGCTCAAAATAGCTAAGGACGAATTTGAATCCATGATCAGATGTGGAACGGCAAGACCATCATCGAGCCCCTGGTCATCGCCGCTACACCTAGCACCAAAGAAGGATAATAGCTGGAGACCTTGTGGTGATTACCGGCAACTGAACTCACGAACAATTCCAGACCGGTACCCAATACGTCACATCCATGACTTCGCACACAATCTGGCTGGTAGTAAATGCTTTTCCACAATTGATCTCGTGAAAGCTTATAACCAAATTCCAGTCAACGCTGAAGATATAGCGAAAACAGCCATAGTTACTCCATTTGGTTTATTCGAATTTCCGTTTATGACGTTTGGTCTTAGAAACGCAGGCCAAACATTTCAACGTTTCGTCGACGAAGTCACAAGAGGCATGGAATTCGTGTATGTCTACCTGGATGATTTTCTCATATTCTCTCAGGACGAAGAAGCACACGAAGATCACTTACGGCAATTGTTCACCAAGCTGAAAGAATATGGTATGGTCATAAACCCATCTAAATGCCTATTCGGAGTATCAGAAGTGAAATTTCTGGGTTATCACATCTCGGCAGAAGGTACGAAGCCATTGGAAAACAAAGTCGAAGCCATCAAGTCATTCCCAGCTCCAAAAACTGTCAAGGAGCTGAGGCGATTCTTGGGCATGATAAACTTTTATCGCCGTTTTATCCCACGAGCCGCCCAGACTCAAGCCCCACTGCATGAATTACTGACTGGCTCCGTCAAAGGATCGCATCCTATCGACTTGAAGGACGATGCTCTGAAAGCTTTCCTGGAATGCAAATCAAGTCTATGTGACGCCGCTCTCCTAGCGCATCCAGACTGCGACGCTAACCTCGCTCTAGTCACGGACGCCTCGGACACAGCTCTGGGCGCAGTCATCCAACAGAGAAAAGGAGACTCATGGCAACCACTTGCATTCTATTCTAAAAAACTTAGTCCAGCGCAGCAGAAATATTCGCCCTATGATCGGGAATTGCTCGCAATTTATAACGCCATCAAATATTTCAGGCATATGCTCGAAGCACGAGTATTTACGGTCTTCACTGACCATAAGCCGTTATGCTTCGCGTTCACATCAAACAAGTCAAACTGCTCACCGAGACAATTCCGACACTTGGATCTAATTTCACAATTTACGACTGATATAAGACATATATCTGGTAAAGACAATGTCGTCGCAGATACTTTATCCAGAATAGAGGAACTCGAGAAACCAGTTGACCTGATACAACTCGCCGAGTCACAAGCTGAAGACAAGGAGTTGAAGCTAATTTTGAACGGTGACACAACCTACAGCATTACACTAAAGAAGATGACGATACCTGATTCCCTCACAGAACTGTATTGCGACAACAGCACTTCAATCCTCAGACCTTACGTAACCCCGAGATTTCGACAGCAAGTCTTCAATAGTCTTCACTCACTTAGTCATCCAGGAGTTAAAGCATCCACAAGATTCGTTTCAGAACGATTTATATGGCCGAATATGAAAAAAGACTGTCGTGAATGGGCACGTGCGTGCGCAGCCTGTCAACGCTCAAAAATTACAAGGCATATTCAAGCACCTTTAGGAACCTATATTTTACCTAAAGCGAGATTTACACATGTACATATCGACATAATCGGACCGATGCCACCATCTCAAGGTTACCGCTATTGCCTTACCGCCATTGACCGCTTTACACGCTGGCCTGAAGCAATACCAATGATGGATATTACTGCTGAAACAGTAGCAAAATCCCTTCTTACCGCATGGATATCCAGATTTGGCTGCCCAGAAGATATCGTCACGGACCGTGGAGCTCAATTTCAGTCGGCACTCTTCAATCACTTGTCGAAGATAGCAGGTTTCAAACATCGACGAACAACTGCATATCATCCCGCCTGTAACGGGCTTATTGAGCGATTCCACCGGCAGTTAAAGGCAGCCATAGTGTGTCACGCGCAAGACAACTGGACAGAAGCATTACCGTTAGTTATGCTTGGCATACGAAGTGCGTTTAAGGAAGACCTACAAACGTCGTCCGCGGAACTGGTGTATGGAGAAACACTGAGGCTACCTGGGGAATTCTTTCAACCCAACACAGAAGCCACTACAGATGTTACCGATTTTACCGCAAGGCTTCGTAATATAGCCCGTCAGCTTCAGCCTGTACCTACATCAAGGCACGGTCAGAAGAAAACATTTGTATATAAGGACTTACCATCAGCCACTCATGTTTTCTTAAGAGAGGATGCCGTACGTGGCGCACTCAAACCGGCGTACACGGGACCACACGCAGTCCTAGAACGAGGCGAAAAGATCTACAAGATAAAAGTAAACGGCAAGACAGTCACAGTATCGGTCGACCGGTTAAAGCCAGCGTACGTGCTCGGTTTAGGAAACACCCCTTCTACGCCGCAACCTGAAAGTAAGCAAACGCTACCAGAACAGCAGGTCAAAGAACAGAAGAAAGAGACAGGAAAGCAAGTTAAGCTAACTAGATCGGGCCGAAGGGTTAACTTCCCGATTTATTATCGCCCGTAAGACGGTCTCTGGGGGGGAGAGATGTGGCGGTGGCCACTGTAAATACTTTGCCTTTAACACACCTCCGCGCTGCAGCAGATGAAGAACCTCTTCGTTGCAGAGGCTGACAAGGAGCTGTCTTAGCAACCGCCGTAACAGCGTTGTCAATTTATTATAGAGCAACTGATTTCTTTTCTGATCGTCTTTCTAACACCTTCTGTATTTATTAATATATTAAAGCCGCTAAAATAAAGAAGCCTTATTAATTTGGAGTGAGAATCGTAGATTCCACACCTACATATAGAGAATCAAATAAATTATAATAAGCCTCATTCAAACTGCAGAGGCTGAAATTTCAATTTGCAAATATTATTCAACGTCCATGTTTTTATCAAAATAAGTTATTTTTAATTTATTCATGACATAAGATTGTGCTTGCTCAATTAGCGTAATAAAACATTAAAAATATTCTAAGTTTGACTCGGCTAATGTTAATGCAGTTGTGTGAAATGTTTTGAAACAGAATGCACGAATGTATGACGCAATTTAAGTGTCGTGTTCCAATTACTTTATCATTGACGAGCGGTTTATTCAACGCTCGTGCACGGCCACTGTGTAGAGCGGGACGTCATCTCCCTCTATCCTCTCTTTGGGACCTCTCCTTCATAATGAATATATAAAAAAACCGGCCACGTGCGAGTTGAATTCGCGCACGAAGGGTTCCTTACTATTATCTACATAAACGAGCATATTTATTTTATTCTGTTTTTTGTATATGTTATGTTGTTATCATCTGTGAAAATTTCAACTGTCTAACTATCACGGTTCATGAGATACAGGCAGGTGACAGACTGACTGACAGGACAGCGGAGTCATAGTAATAGGGTCCCGTTATACACCTTGGGCATGGAACCCTAAAAACTAGCCCCTTTCCGGCCCTTTCACTAGTTATCGCGGAGATAAAGCTTGCTGCATCCCTTTCGCACACGCTGACTGGTTAGAAAGGGATACTTGCTTTATATCTACGACAAAAGCTAGCGTGCTGAGACCTGGACCCCAATTCATTCATGCGAGATGCATCTCACGTGTGAGATACGTCAAAAAATTAATCTCTGAGATGATTACGTAGCGAGTTAACGCGTATCGAGAAGATTCGTGCTAGGTGCACTGGCAACGTTTTTAGGGCAAGGTCAAACTCAATGAATATACAATTAATGAAGTAAAGAAAATAATGTGAAGTAAATTGTCATTGAATTAAATGACGTTTGTATAGTCGACCAAGTAATTGCTTGCCCACTTGTGAACTTTATCCCTTTGTAATACGGTCTAAAAGTGATCAAGCGATTTCTTGGTCGACTATATGTATATTTTGTATATCTTAACATCCATAGATTGCTCTTATTTTTTTTTAATTACAATGAAATAGTCTAATGCGGTGTTTTTCAACATTTTTCATGACGCGTTCCCCTTACTATGGAAAAATATTCCATGACCCTCCACTGTTTCTAATTTGTGTTTTTTAATGTTACAAACCTTGAATCCGCACATAATTTTTAATCTAAAAAAAATCTGGTACGTACGACCCCATTGCAGTGGCTTCGCGCGCCCTTATAGGGTCCACTACATCCTTGTACATTACATCATTACTTTTTTATGAAATAGGAATTTAAACAAGCAAGTAGGTCACCTGATGGTACGTGATCACCACTGCCTATAGACATCCGCAACACCAAGGATGCAGATGCGTTGCCATCCCAGAGGGTTAAGATACCCCTTGTGCCAGTATTTGCACAGGCTGTCTTGCTCTCCACGCCGGAACACAACAGCGCAAGCACTGCTGCTTAGCGGCAGGATTAGCGAGCAAGATGTAGCGCTCCGGACGGACCTTGCACAAGGTCCTACCAACCGCAAACTTCCTTATTGTCCCCTTGTGAACCTGGTGCGAGTCGCGAGTCGAGTTAGAATTGTTTCTAACAAAGTATGGGACAAGTTACTGAAATAAATTATTTAATTCATTCATTCTGATCTGCAGCTCGAATTCCGCGGCGCCCTTATCCAGCAACTCCGGGACATAAACAAGAAGCTCGGCCTGTCCATAGCAACTCTACACTCCGCGGCCGCTCTACTGGACTTGTTCATGGATGCCCACCGGCTGAGGGCTGACCGGCTGACCCACGTCGCGTTAGCTTGCTTGAGTCTTGCGGGTAAGCATCACTAGAGTGGTTCCTTTCTGCATTTTAGGTGCACTCGACCGCCTTGCCAACCGGGTTGGCAAATCGCTGTAGGTTGTCACTCTCTCGCTGTGTCAGTGTAATTGAAAACGGATGTAACGCAACCCTAACACTTTGCCAGGCGTCGCGGGCCCTTTGAGGCGAGCTGCCTGGCGAATGTGTATACGTACTTTCTGTGCGAGTTTTTAAAAATAGAATTCATTTAATCGTGGTCGAAAAGTTAATTCTGGTAGCAACGCTGATCATTCGAGTCAAAATCTCAGTAAGAACTAAATTTGTCTCTCCTATGATCAGATTAAGTGTAGCAAAGATCGTATAGAAGCAGTGGAAACGTGCTGAGCCCATAACCTGATAGGAATGGGATTTAAAGGCAGGTAAACAGTGGAATTAACTAGATTTATTCTTTAAGCACACACACGACACACACCATCAGTAAGAAGCAAGCGACAGCTATGTCAGACGGAAAAATAAATTAAATAGGCATAGTTTATAACTAGGTATACGAAAGAGTTCCAACAGTATATGTCAGGATCGTAGCAAGTGGAAATCCGTGGTCTCTACCTACCCCACCGGGAAACATGCGTAACTTTATGTATGTATGTCAATCATCAAAGTTAACGACATGGGTACAGGGCCGTATCTAGGGGGTGGCATAGCGGGGCATTGGCTACCTCAAAATACCAATGCCCTACTTTAAAAACTTGGGCAAGTGCGAGTCGAACTCGTGTCGGGTTCCGTAGTTCTCAGCCGCCTTACTTGTATCCACCGCTGCCCTACCTTAAATAAAATTAAAATGCGCCTGGTTTGGTGGTTATCTAGCTACGCGGCACATACGATATAGAAGTATACACCTCCATAAAAAACGTCGTTGCGGTTTGCTTTATCTATCATGTATTCACTAATGATATTAATTTATTGTTGACTATCGTTGATAATAATATCTTATTATTAGTTATTATGTAATTGTAACGACGTTTTTACAATTGGACTATTATTGAGTGATAATTATATTGACGTCGTAATGAAGATTTGGAGGCGTGTCACGAGGCACCTTTAAATTAAATCAAAAGTCAACATATTTTTTTAGGTTAGGCTTACAAGAAGCACTAAATGAATGTCGGCCATACCACCGGTTAGGAAAGTTAAAATGCTACTTGAAAGAGAAACTAAGTTACAATGTATAAATGATTTCATCATCATCATCATCATCTCAGCCACAAGAAGTCCACTATTGAACATAGGCCTCCTCCATGGATTTCCAAAGTGACCGGTTGGAAGCGGCATGCAACCAGCGCCTTCCTGCCACCTGTATGAGGTCATCGGACCATCTTGTGATCTGATGGCCGATGGGGTCGAAAAGTTCTCGAATGGTGGCCGCGTATTGGCAAGCGCAGCGTAGGACTGAAATTAATGATTTTATTATAATTCCAGCTAAAAGCGAAGAGAAATTCAGCCGGGCGCCAACCTTGAAAACTTTATCCAAAATCAGCAACATCCAACTGTGCGGCAAAACGTTCCGACAGCTAGAATGGATGGTGGGACAGCACGTCCGGTGGAGGCTGCTGGCCCCCACCCCGGTTACCTTCGCAGCCCTACTGGCCCAGTATGTGGTCACTGATGGAGACCTGACAACCAGACACCCCAAGTTTGTGAGGCGGTTCAAGAGGGATGGCGCCAAACTGCTGGATACCTATTTGGATTTGACTCTGTCGGGTAAGATTTTCTTTAGTTTGTTATGTAAAGTCAGGGGGGTTCCACTCCGCACTGTAGGTACGCTCGATTGACTTGCCTACGGCGTAGGTAAATCGCAGTAGAGTGTCGACTCGCTGCGCGCTCGCTCGCGCACCCCCCGCCGTGTCAGTGTAGTTGAAAACGAATGCCGCGCAACCCTAGCATGTCGCCGGGAGTAGCGGGGAGAAGGCAGGCGCGGGCGGCGCGTTCCTTTGGACTCGCACCGCCTGGCGCATGATGTATGAAGTAATACTAACTTTTTGAGCGTGTGAATAAAGTTGGGATTCGTTTAATCGCGGTCGTAAACAGAAGTTTCTGTACGTTATTTATTCTGTGGTAAAGTAATGAGGTCACTAACCGCGGTTTGGACCACGTTGATAACCAAGTTAGATAACCATGATAAATGTCAATGTTAAGTAAGGTGGTTAGAACAGAGAAGGCGTCAATATATAGTTGGATATAATACCTACCAGCGAGGCGATTCTGTCATTTTCTAACGTATCTCGCATCGCACGTGCGATGCATCTCGCATGAACCGAGAATTGAGGTCCAGGAACTTATCAGAGAGTAGCAAAACTTGCCCTAAGGCCTTCCGCTAAGTCGCGCGGATACACGCCTATCGAACAGTAGTATGAATGCGTCCGCTAACTCGCGCGGGTGCTCATACTGTTCGATAGGCGTGCCCCCGTGTGACCTAACGGTGGTCATAGACGAAACACCAAGGCCTAGAGAATTGAAAAATAGGTATTTGTAAAGTCTATTGCTGCCTCCATCTACCAAGCCTCCCCTCGCAGAGCGCAATTGAGACAGCCGCAGCTTTTACTGAAAATACCTATTTAAAGTACACAAAATCAACGATTCATAGACCCCTGATTCCTTCTTCACAACTTAACCGATTTTTTTCATTAAAAATTTAAAAAAGGCTCTGGCAGCGTCCCTATGTTTTTCTTTTTTTATATAATCTAGTAAAATTCGTTTTCTGAATGCATGAACGCAGCCGAAAATCTGGCCAATTTTTTAGGTTTTTGAATGTTCATATCTCTTTGAATAATTAATTTATGAAAAAAAGGGAAACATAGGGACATACATAATAGTGGCCGTCGATTTTTTGGAAAAAGAAATATTGCTCCACTGGCATTATCCAGAGAGGAAACCGGGGACGACGTCTGTATGGAAAAACGGCCCTTATATTTCTTAAGACGCGGTTGATTCCAGACGTGCGTCTCAAAGTGGTGGAGTCCGTGGAGGTGGGTTGCGCTTGCGTGGCGTGCGCGCGCGCCGACCTCGGGCTGGCGGCGTGGCCCGCGTGGCTCGCGCAAGCTGCCGCGCGCCCCGCCGCGCGCGTCGCGCCCGTCGCCAGGCTACTACACCGGTCAGCCTTCTATTTTCTACTAACCCATGTTATTTTCTGTTCCGCTCAACGATATTATAATGCATGGATGTACAGTGTCATATTAAATGACAGCAGAAAAACGGACCGACATGAGAATATAGGTTGGCGCCAATGTACGATTGGCGATACAAATTATTAGTTGACCATTTATAGTATGTGAATGTATGTAAATTCTTTATTGTACAAAAAACATAAAAAACAAAAAGAGATACAGTGATGTACAAAGGCGAACTTCGTGACTTCGCTTCGTTTGTGAAGTCATTGGATTTACAACTTTACGTCTAACTGATTAAAATTATAAATTAATTAAGTTTCGTTGCAAATAGGTTTTTATTACGAAATAATAACATTGACAGCAGCGCCGTCCGTCCGACAGACTGACAGCGCGAGCGATCATCGATTTAGTGTACTTTTCTTACTTTTCTCCTACTTTTGATGCGGCCATTTTTTAAACGCTGTCTAGAAGTCCATTACTTATAGGTCAATGGCCCCACTGCTTTTTTTTATTGATAAAATAGAAAGGCGAACTAGCAAATGGGTCACCTGATAGTGATCATGATCGCCCGTAACAACAAGGGGAATGCGGATGCGCAACCAACCCAGAGAACTAAGATGGAATACCTTTTGTGCCAGTAATCGCACCGGCTGTCTTGCTCTCCACGCCGAAATGTACAGTGCAAACACTGCTGCTTAGTGGCTGGATTAGCGAGCAAGATGATAGTGGCGATCCAGACGGACTTTGTGCAAGGTTCTATTACCCGCTAGGCCAGTGTTTCGTAACCTGTGGTCCGCGGACCCCTGGGGGCCCGAGTGCATATGTATGGGGGTCCGCAGTCTTATCTATGGACCATTTAATAATCATAAATAAATGCCACCAAGTCTTGTAATCGCTACGCACGCATATTTTTTTGTAATTTGTAGTACTAAATTAAATGGTCCGAAATTTATAGCTGCATTTTTTATTAATCCATAAAATTGTGCTTGATTTCCTGAGGGGTCCGTAGACAAAAAAGGTTAAGAAACGCTGCGCTAGGCAAAAGCCTCTCCATTAGACTTCCACAACTCCCCACTTGGCACAATTTCAGGTCAGTCCGTATCAAACCGAGCAATTTGATCTCTTGCACCCTCTGAACCAATCACAACTTTGATATTCTACGTTCAAATAAACCTATTTCCATGATGAAACAAAGGCCGAAAAGACCATATAAAAAAAGGTTGACATCCCAAGCGGTTGATATCCTGCACAGTCGATATCCCAACTGGTGATTCCCACATAATGGTTATAACAATGAAGCGTTTAACTGAACAGCTAACCCCAAAAACATGATCAATTTAATAAAAAACTATAATCTAATTACCATCGCTTTGTCTACAGGATGATGCAGATCCTAAAGTCACGGGATGCTCCAACCGAATCCGAGACCGACCAAGGGTACAGTAGCGCGAAGACTTCCCCGAACCAAACGCCTTCCACATCCCCCCTCCAAGTGTCCCCTGCATCCTCTACCTGCAGCACATCAACCCGAAGCTATGTCAATGTTGACACGTCCTACCGCCAACAGCCAGTGCAGGCAAGTGTGTATTCCGTGCTAGACTTCAACGCGGCGAGCCTAGCCAATGTACGAGACTGCTACCTACCAGCGGTGGACATGACTCTAAGAGTCGACAACCCTAATGATTACAAGTATTTTAAATCGCGAAGGCTTATAGAAGCTAGTTTAGAGGGCCAACCGTCGACAAGCAAGGCTGTGAAACGTGGCTTAGAGACCAGCGTAGATTTAGATAGGAAAAGGTATCGATTGACGCAGGTCGTTCAATGATTTCATTCTAGTCTGTCCATATTTGTGAATGTTGCTACAAAATTCAAGATATGCTTACGATTTTATCACCAAATGTAATGTTAATATATTATAACGTGAACAATATTTATATATTTGTTTGTAATCGCGTGCGCGTAAAAGGAATAAACGATGAAATTTAGGTTTTACAAAGACGATTACTGGCACAAGAGGTGTTCCATCTTAGCCCTCTCGCTTGGCAACGCATCTGCGATCTTCTTGGTGTTGCGGGTGTCTATAGGCGGTGATGATCACTTACCATCAGGTGACCCACTTGCTTGTTTGCCTTTCTATTTCATAAAAAAAAATTGACCTATATCTGATGTCTGGGAAATGTTGTTTTGCTTCTCCTCTCCATTTTTGAGAACAAAAATAAACAGTTAACTACTGGAGTGTTCCTGCATTGCGATTATAGCAAATCGATATTACATATAATATCCCTTGTGATTTAAAGTATGTCATTGTAATGTATACTGCCAGAACTTCACAAATATGGACGTTTATGATTTGCACATGCTTATGTCGCATTTGATATGCAATTGTATTTGTAAAAGCGTATGCAATCAGTTAGTCTAACTTATTTTTATGCTAAAATTTGTATACCCATCCTAGCACTGATATTTTATGCTTAGCAAGTTTATAACTAGAAGGAATAAGGTGTTAGGTCCAGTGCCTCGTAGGAATATGTCTAAGGAATATTTAGAGTACTAAATTATTGGTAAACTCAGCGTCAACATTAGCTATACGCTGTTTTTAGGTTACTAAATGCAGTGTATGTTTGTTTAATTATTACTCTTTAGAAAATGCTGAGACTTCCTCATCATCATCATCATCAGCCTATATTCGTCCACTGCTGGACATAGGCCTCTCCCATGGCACGCCACTGAGCACGATCCTCGGCCACTCTCATCCAGCTCTTGCGAGCCGCCCTGCGAAGATCATCGCTCCACCGAGTCTAAGGACGTCCCACGCTACGTTTGCCGATCCGTGGTCTCCACTCAAGAACTCGTCTACCCCAACGGTTATCGGTTCTTCGGGTTATATGGCCGGCCCACTGCCACTTCAGCGTGCTAATGCGGTGGGCTATGTCGATAACTTTGGTTCTCTGTCGGATCACTTCGTTTCTAATTCGATCTTTTAGAGAAACTCCGAGCATAGCCCTTTCCATAGCATGTTGAGCAACTTTAAATTTGTGGACCAGCCCTACAGTGAGTGTCCACGTTTCGGCACCGTATGTCATGACGGGCAGGACGCACTGATTGAAGACTTTCGTCTTTAGACTTTGTGGAATTGGCGATGTGAAGACACGACGCAGTTTCCCATACGCTGCCCATCCCAACTGTATTCTTCTGTTGGCCTCTTCCGAGACTTCCTCACTTTTGAATAAATAAAAATATAGTGGATAATATTTTTAAAGATGCTTTCAATAATTTACATATGGAGGGTATCACGAGTCATAGACGTATTTTAGTCGGAAAAAGTGTATAGTTGGATCCGCAAAAATCGTTTTTTGCAGAAAAGGACCCCTTGAAGTCGAAATTAAATCCCTATGGGTCGATATATACTACTTTGGGAACTGCTTAAATAGTCGTTGATGACTTTTACCCTAAAAATCACAATTGCTATAATCACTTTACCCCCCCCCCCCCCCACATTTCTCTGGGTCGGCTAACAACCCTCTTTAGTGCCCACAGGGGGCCTTTATCACCCACTTTGATGATGTTATGCAAAAGTGCATAGCTAAGTTTGACGCTGACTATAAAATATCAAAGCATGTAAACTCTGTTCAACCTGTAAACAAAATTCTAACCTAAAATTTCACTTTTTGTCACCTAAACATCGTTTTTCGCCAAAATAAAACAAATCAAGGCTGCAAGTAGAACGGATGATTCATTATAACTTTCTTTAGGCTATTTTATTTGAACTATAAACGATATTATTATGACAAAAACTTAATTTTAGGTTAGAATATTGTTTAGTAATCAAGACAAGTAAGGGTGGATATGTTTACTTAGTATATAGAGGACTTATTCATGCATATAAATAACCAATAAAAAATTACTTAGTAAAAATTTTGTATTTTTGCTATGAAACTAAATAAGCCACAAATATTCATTGGAATCTTTTAGGTTACCCTTATTCCTTCGTATATCATAATAACTTGAAAGTGTGGTATTGTATACGAATGAAACATTGTAAAGTGCAGCTAATGCAAATATTGTGAGCCTAGAGAATTTACTCGTCAAACTAAATTCATAATAAAATTAACGTTATTTTCCGTTTACGCTTTGTTTATATTAACAATTTAGAGAAAATTTACACCACTACTTAATAATTGACCTTTACGCAACGCGGATTTAATAAAATTTAAAACGAGCAATGTTATTATTTTCAACTGGTTACTATTTTTTCAGGATCGCTATGTTCGATCGAGTTTAAATTCTCTAAAGGCGTTTTGACTGTAGGTATAGATTGAAACGAAATGTGATATAGGGTAAATCATAGTTATTGGCCATGTAAACGTTAAAATTTCCTTATTTTTATATTTTTTCACACATTTTTATGATAAGTCTGTATCTTATGTGGTCAAGTAATTTTTATAGTTACCCTATGTTTAGCCCTTTGACTATGCTAAAACAGTTTTTGAGATGAATTTTGATATTAGTAAATTAGGCGGTTTTAATGCGCGGATTAAAATAATTTATTTTGGTTACGTATTGCATTATGTCTGCCATTTTGTTTTAAGACTGCCAATCAGAAAGGACCGAAAACAAAATGGCGGGACACATGACCAATCAGAAGCGTTTGTTTGACGTTAGTTCAAAGGGTTGGCTTTCATGTTACTTTGTATCTATGTCCTTGTAACGAAGTCCAAAGTCGACATTATTTATGTTAGTTCAAGTTTGTAAAACGTTGAGGTGTTTGGGGATTTTATCAACGTACATTTCTTCAGATTTTAATCCACAATTGAATCAAATCATGAACTTTTAACGAAATTCTTAAGTTTTTCGGCTGCTATTTTATTGTCTAACTTTAATCTAAAATGTGTCAGTAATCAGGACTCAAAACAAATTAATTAGAATAAACTGATTAACCACCATATTCATAAAAGTGACCAATTTTACCAAAAAAATTTTTTGTTCCTTTTATTTGCGGGCAAACTTCACAATGCAATGACGACACGCGTCTTAACTAATGTAGGTTTACTGGACGTTTATGAATTCAGCATCATCATCATTTCAGCCACAAGAAGTCCACTGTTGAACATAGTTTATGAATTAGGGGATGAAATTCTAAAAATTTAGAGAGCAGTAATCTGACTCCATGACTATAAACTACTACTTTCTGGAACGTAATTAATTTTAATATAATAAAAAACCCGAAACAAAAACCCGAATAATCCGTAATATTCTGGAATGACCGAACCCACGGTTTTTTCCCCACATTTTACAAACACCCTGTACCAATCACCTTAACGTTTGTCTTAGTTAATTTTAATGTAGTAAAAAAATCCGAAACTGTAGTATTTGATTGATTAATTTATTAATGCTGTTTTTGGACTGAGGTTGTGATTGAAGAATGTTTTGTTTTAAATTATTTATAACGTATAAAATTCCAAAACGTGACGTGGAATAGAATTTTTGAGCTCAATCTCTACTCGAACTAATCGAAGTCGTTTTTATTTATTTTCTACATGTTAGCAAATATTCCGTTCCATGGTCACTTTTTTAAATTGATTTGTAAAGTTTTCTGAACTTGCGAATGGCTTTTTACTATGTGAAATATGAAATTTGCATCCAATCAATGATTGGTTTTGTAAGTACTTTTTGCTGACCATCTTAATTAGTGTTTCAGCCATTTTCCAGTCAGTGACTTAGTTGAAAAATGAAATGTTTAAGCGGGTATTTCTAAATACATTATTTTCCTACTTTTTATAAAAACCTGTGTTAGTTATACGTTGATTTATATCAATTAATGTTTTTTTGTAGTAGTCTGAAATGGAAGAAAATTTTATGGCTGTTTTTTGTCATTTTCTATACATTACAATTTAAATTCTTTTTTGGACTATTATAGTTTCAATATATATTTTTAACCTTTGGATTGCCAAGCGTCAAAAAATGCGAATTATATACGATTAGAATGAAATAATGCATTTTGATTATAGGTAGTCAAAAAGTTAAAATATTTTAACCATCTTTGTCTGTTTTTGTTGTCCATTTAACGGATATTTTTAAAGCCATGCTACGTTTTTATGTCATTTTATTTGTATTTTTTTTAACTAAAATTTTAGATACTATTTGTTTGAGCTGCTTTCTAATTTTTGATCAAACCAAATACTTGAAATTGGTGGAAGTTTTTATTAGCTTTCTTTGTGTTTTATCAATTATAATAAACATCCGTGTTTATCGTAATATTAAGGCCTAATGTTGATTGAGAATTGTAATACCTATTTTGTTTATTTTCATATAAAACACTAAATTGAACATATTATAACTATTAGAAGTATGTAAATCAATTATTTTGGCCTTTAAATGTCTCAAGAGATGCACAGCCTTATCTAAAATATTCAAACATATAGTTAGAAGTTATAACAACTTGCAATAAATCAGTTATTAATGTATGTTTACAGGTATGAGCAGATATGTACATACTCCAAGAGGTAAAATATATCTACAATCTCTTTTCTTGCATAATTGCAAATTTCTTGCAGAAAACTCTTGTAAAAAATTGTGTTTTTGACTTCTTCTATTGTTCAGCCACTTCTACCGTTACGTAACTGTACTTATAACCATTTACAAGATCGTCCCGTAAAATACATGCAGTTTTCATTACTTTACATTGCCCATTTAGATTGATTTATACTACTATAATAGCGGTCGAAAAAGAGAAGTTTCTGTACGTTAGTAATGTTATTTATTCTGTGACCATACTGAATGTCAACTTACAAGTTACGAGTTAGATACTTGGTTATCTAATTGGTTCCCTACACGGCATGAACGAAACGAAACTGCACATTACATTCACTCGGAAATATTCGTTGCATTCGTGGTCAAATGACCTGACAGTTATACTCCTTATGAAGTCAAAATATCTAACATTACAAGTGCTTCCCTGTTTAATGTGATTTAGTAGGTCTGTTCTTAGGTAAGAGCTTTCATGTTCTCTGCTTAAAATCCTTAAAAAGGAACGCTGTTAAGCGGTCGTCTATTAATCCCGTGATGTTTAATATAATTTTTAAGGCCCCCCTCTCTCCATACCTGGTAACGTTTAAGAATCCCCCCCCCCCCCCCCCCTACCCAAAATCACGGATATTCTCGGTTTATGCGAGATGCATTTCGCACGGAAACAACTGTAAAATCCCTTGGAAATCTGTCATTTTTAGACGTATCTCGCACGTGAGATGCATCTCGCATGAACCGAGAATTGGGCTCCAGTATTCATACGGAGCTCCCACAGAGGCTTTGCACGTTTTGAGTATCGCTGCGCTAGGAGAAGATGATTTTGATTTGTATTAACCCCCTGCTGCTGTCTGCAGCAAACACCAGTACCGTCAAATGGGGTGGCTTTGAAATGTAGGGGCGACTTTGAAAAAGTAGCTCCAAGGTCACGTTAATCGTTCTAAATCGTATTTTTCTAATCCAATTGATGTCTTCAAGGGTGGTCTAGTTGTTTTTATGACAAAATCATGCTTAATAACGACTGCATTGATGTTATGATTATTTCGAAATTATCGATATAGCCCCATTTTTTATCAAAGTCACCCCGTTTCACGGTAGCTTCAGTTATCGAACTGAAATGTGACTTATTTGTACTTATATGAGGTTGATAATAGCTTGCACTAAGCTAGCATAGTATAAAATTATATGTGTTACAATATAAAACACTTAACTTTAATAAAAATGATGTAAAAACGTATAAGGACTTGAAGACTGAGAACTATCGTGCGTGGCGTTGTACTGATACAATATATTTTGTACCATTAAATTGATAATGAGAACGAAGACATTAACCTTGAAATAAATATATACTTCCGTAAAAGTGGTTTACGTTTTATTTCCGTTTTTGTTGTACCTTTTTATTCTTCTTTTACTTGAAACCTTGAAACTCGATATTACTTTAAAAAAGCAGTCCTAACATGACCGCCTAATAACAGGGAGGGATAAATAAAACTAAACGGTTAGTTATGCTAGGGCCACTAGATTGATTAAGAACGAAACAGATATAAGACTGGGTTCACAATCGGAGTTTACGAGCGATAAAAACGCGGTCATGGCTGTCTCTGATTGGTCAATGGCCGTGTTTTTGCGTTTTTATCGCTCGTAAATGCTTATTGTGATTAATACGCTGATCGTTGCAAACTTTTCAAATTTCGCGCATTTTACAGCACCCATAGTGATGTGACGCTGTGTTGTGTACGAGATTATCGATTTTAGTTTTGTTACATAAAATGCATATTTTGAAGAGGTGTTGAGCAGCGTGACGATTATGGCATTGCGCTGATAGGCAAGTTGTCATGATGCAACGCGGATTGCTTAAAAAACTTGAAAAAAATGCGGAAAACGATTTTATTACTTAAATTAGTTTTAATTAAGGTAGTAAAACGACAACACGTTGGTATAATAATAATTGTATTTACAAATCTTATTTACAAACCTAAAAATTAAACACTATGATTGTGCCAGTTTTCGTTTTGTTCCTAAAGAATATCTAGGCAAGCCGGTAGACCGATGCATCATCAGGGGACAGGGGCGGCAGGCGTGGAGGGCGGCGCGGAGGGCGACGACGGCGCCGCGGACGACACTCGCAGTGCAGAGCGCAGAGGCCAATCCCAGCACAGCCGGACAGGAACAGAGGAAGGGCCAGGGTCCTCGTCACCGTTGCCACTTGCTCCCCTCTCGACCAGCGAGGAATCACCACACTCGTATCGGCTCTCGACCAGTAGCAGCTGTATCTC
Source organism: Ditula angustiorana (assembly GCA_963691745.1). Taxonomy (NCBI): domain Eukaryota; kingdom Metazoa; phylum Arthropoda; class Insecta; order Lepidoptera; family Tortricidae; genus Ditula; species Ditula angustiorana. The sequence goes on from OY829490.1 coordinate 2,253,357, forward strand.
GCCCCAACGTAACCGTAGCTGATGGTGAAGTTTTCGCAATCCACGACAGGAGGATAACCGCAGCCTTTTATGTTCACGAAGAGTACAGCAGGATGCCATTCGTCGCCGCGCGCCTTGTATTTAACATGCAATTGCGTGCACTTGTATGCGTCACTTGTGCAGCCTTCCCTGCAGGAAGCCCATGTGCAGTTATCTAAGCCTAGACGGTCATCTCGACGTTCCGTTACGCACTCGGCTGGTACAGGATCGAAGTCGGCCGCCAGGGCACTCAAAGCTGGGTCCGCGTACAATGGCACAAGAAATAGAAGAGCTGAAGTTCCGCCGCCGAGCAAAGCGGCGAGCATAACAGTTATATACCGCGTTAATTTAGCGCGCGTGTCTCCCCTGCGACGGGTAGGCCGCACGACCAAACGTTCGGAGCTCCCACCCCTCATTTTCCTGGCACTGGATCACTGCGTCAACCCATGTTGAACTGAATACCTGGTGTCCTAAATGCAGTTGTTGGGGTGTACGCATGCGTCGATCCTGGGCATGCGCCGTGCGAGCTAATCGAGCATTCATTGCGAGGCTTTTAATTCGTTATAAAGTCGGTTGTTGAATGAGGCTAAATTATTAAATGCTGTGGGTTACTCGTGACCTAATAATTAAGTAGGTATATGCGGGAGTAGATACTCGTTAAGGGCTTATTGTCACATTTAGTTATTATTTCAAAACAACAGCTTTGATTGCCAATTATGTAATATATTTACAAAAAAATACTAGCCCCACGAACCTAATAGCATGCAAATAGAAGCAATTTTGTTAAAAGACATGCCTTACTTTATGGGACAATGATAATAATCAATCAAAACTTATTTTTTACTTTTTAGTTTTTTCCGTAGTCGGGTAACAGTTTTTAAACTTTTATTTTATTAAAGCCATATTTGACTAAAAAAGAGTTACTTTGAAAACACCGGATTCATTTTTCTATCAAAAGTACCCATTTTTATAAGTAAGTATGTAGCAATTCTTTAAACAATTTGATTTTACATTATAATTATATTCGGAGGCGCTGTTTTCACAGACTCAATGATAACATAAAGCAAGATCTCAGTCGTCTCGCAGGATTGAAACATGCAACCTCGGTATTCCATGCTTTGATCTTACCAATTGAGTTACAGATAGCCCTGCTAGACCTCGGTTATTGCTTTTTTATTTTAAAAGGTTTACTACCTTAGGTGCTGACAATAAGAAACTTTCTCAAATTCTTTCGTTCAACTGAGTAAAGTTGCCGTGACTTCAAGCTTATGAAGAGATGGTAAATAACCTACGAGTTTTTAATATTTGTAACCAAAGTTTTTTTTCACTGTTTATTTTTTCCTATATAGAACGTTAGTGTTAATTTAAATAAATAAATAAATTGGTATAATTTACCCTATCTGCTGCTCTAAGCTCTAATCCGAAATTAAGCAACTAAAGTTGCTTTTGTTAAGAGTCCTGAACAACGGATTTTCATACTTAAGTACATATACAATAAACATAGGTAATTAAAATAGGTGTCCATGATTCGAGTACAAATAGTCACATTCATCATACAAATGTTTGTCCCTATCGGGATTCAAACCCGATACCTTTGCTTTGTAGTCAGGTTCACTGACCATTAGGATTTCTGGTTGTCAGATTAATTATCGTAATTTAATAAAATGCAAATGACATACTCAATGATGATGCAATGGAAAATCTTGGGCATCGCAGAAATTTAACCTAGCTACAACAAGCCTACGCTCTCGGTAATTTGATTATTTCGTGCCGTGCTATCACCAATTAAAATATTATTAATTTTGCTATAAAGGTATCAAACCTTTATCTAACAATAGTTTTAGTTATAAATTATTAGCCCAGCCAGTGTCAACGTTACCATTTAACCTTCAATCATAATTTCATTATGCTACGCGGAAATATCATAGGGACAATCGATAGTAGGAACCAAAGGAACAAAATCGATATTACTATATATAAAGCTTAATTACCACTCACTCACTCACTCACTCACTCACTCACTCACTCACTTGGTCATTGACATGCTGTTTTGGAGAGATGTGAAGGGGTGGGGAGCAACTGGAAACACTTTTGTATAGAGGGTGCTCCAACGAGTAGACAAAAAATACGAAACCGACCTGAACGTGGAAAAGGACTTGATGTGAGGTGCGGATCTCGGAAACCGTTATAGGTACGGCCAAGTTCCAAAACAAAAGTCATAGGGAACCGCTGGCCAATGGGTGAGCCGGTCGAAAAATTTTCAAAATGGCCGAAACAAGATGGCCGCCATACAAACTTTAAACGGGAATATCTCGAAAACCGTATGACTTGGTGGGAGGGTGCTCGACCAAATGTCACTCAGAGGGAGGGGGGAAATGTGGTAGAGTTGAAAAAAATTCAAGATGGCGGATCCAAAATGGCGGCCGAAATTTTTTTTTGTCCGATCGGGATGAAATTTTGCACCCGGGGGCTCCTAAGGCCGCTGGTTCCGATTCCGGGAAAAGTTTTTCGATTCCGCCATTTTCCAAGATGGCCGCCATACAAGGGACTTTTGGAAGCGAGCCCGCAGGGCGAGCTCCGCGTAGGCGCTTGCGCCGGAGCGTCCCATCGGTGCTCTCGAGTTGCTTGCGAGCCCGAAGGGCGAGCTAGGGTGTGGAGTTGGAATTCTTACCCCCCCCCCCCCCTCCCAGCGAGCCCGAAGGGCGAGCTCCGCGTAGGCGCGTGCGCCGAAGCGTCCACCGGACGCGAAATACTCTCGAGTCACTTGCGAGCCCAGAGGGCGAGCTGCAGTGTGAAGTTGGAACTCATCCCCCCCCCTTCCTCCCCCCTCCTTAGGCAGCCCGACTTTTTTTTGTTTCTATCTCGGAAACCGAAAATGCTAGACCCCTCGTGTTGGTACTCTTTCGATTCGTCTCGATGCCATCTTTACGACTGTATGTGAAGTTGGGCCCCCAGACCTGAGGGCACGACAGCAAGTTGGAATATCCCCCCCACCTCCCCCCAGCGAGCCCGAAGGGCGAGCTCCGCGTAGGCGCGTGCGCCGTAGCGTCCCTTCTGAGGCAGTTCTCCCGAGTAACTTGCGAGCCCGCAGGGCGAGCTGCAGTGTGAAGTTGGAACTCATCCCCCCCTTCCTCCCCCCTCCTAAGGCAGCCCGATTTTCTCTTGGCTCTATCTCGGAAACCAAAAATGCTAGACCCCTCTTGCTGGTAATCTTTCGATTCGTCTCGATGCCATCTTTACGACTGAATGTGAAGTTGGGCCCCCAGACCTGAGGGCACGACACCCTCCGCGGGCCCCATGGGGCCCGCGGCCCCCACGCGACATCTAGTCTATATATATAAAATTCAAAGTCCTGACTGACTGACTGAATGATATATCAGCGCACAGCCCAAACCGCTGGACCTAGAGACTTGAAATTTTGCACATAGATACCTTATATAGTGTAGGCATCCACTAAGAAAGGATTTTTGGAAATTCCACCCCTAAGGGGGTAAATTAGGGGATGACAGTTTGTATGAAAGTCCATCAGTTTTGAAGTTAGGATTTTGAAATTTTGTTGTTAGGCTTACGTAAAAAAATAAATTCATACGGGTCTCAGTGTTTTTGATAATTCCACCCCTGAAGGGGTGAAAAGGGGGATAAAGTTGTGTATGGAAAGACCTTCATTTTCACAGCAAAAATCACTACATTTCTTATTTAGGCTTATAACGCAACGGGTATATCGGGTTTTATTGGAATTATGTACAACCTTCAAGGGGGTGAAAAGGGGGATGAAAATTTGTATTTGAGTTGTTCGTTCAGAACTTTTTTGTATTGAAGTGAAGATAACGTACGTGGTAATGTTTTTATTTATGAAATCGGAAGGCAAACAAGCAAGTGGGTCACGTGATGGTAAGTGATCACCACCGCCTATAGACACCCGCAACACCCAAAAGATTTCAGATGCGTTGCCAACCCAGAGGGCTAAGATGGAATACCTCTTGTGCCAGTAATTACACCGGCTGTCTTGCTCTCCACGCCGAAACACAGCAGTGCAACCACTGCTGCTTAGCGGCAAGATAAGCTAAGCCTCTATTGCCACCCGTCTATCCATCTGTCTGACTGTCTGCCACGCGCAAACGTCTCCTGACTGATTTGCGATCATCGTCCAACCGAAACTATTGAAACAAGAAAGCTGAAATTAGGAATATAGGTTATTTTATAACGTAGGCATCCGCGAAGAAACCATTTTTGGTATTTTTACCTTCAGGGGGAAAACGGGGAGTGAGGGTTGAACTTTGTATGAAAGTCTTTGTTGTTTGAAGTTATAAACATGAAAATTTGAATTAGAACTACTGATCATAAATAGATTATAAGTATTATAACGTGTTTCAGGATTTTTGCATTTTTACATTTAATATGGGAGAAGGGGGGTGAAAGTTTGTAAGGACGTATTGGTTTTTTTTAATAGGAGCTTGTAATTTTGAAATACAGCTACTTATTGTAAATAAATAATGACGTGGCACGGGGTTTTGAATTTTCAAATTTGGGGGGGGGGGGGGGAACGGGGAGTAAAAGTTTGTATGGAAGTATCGGGTTTTTAATAGGAACTTGAAAATTTGATTTTAGATACTTATCATAAATAAATAATTATGTGTTTCAGTGTTTTACGACTATTGTATTTTAGGGGTGGAAAACGGGGGTGAAACTTTGTATGGAGGGGAGGTATCGGTTTGTTCAAAAATAGGAACTTAAAAATGTTCGTTTGTTTAAGGCTGTTTGGATTTGGATGCGCGGTGAAAATATGAGAGGGAGTGAGAGCACTTATAAGTTTTTGATAAAAAAAAAAAGAATTGTCATTTGTTTTCTGTAGGCCACGCGTGCGAAGCCGCGGGCAGAAGCTAGTATTGTATAATATAAATTAGATACGCCACTAAAAACCGGAACGTGCACGTAGCATCACTGCTAGAGCCTCAGAACAAGAACAGACACTGTCTGTACTTGCTCTGAGGCAAGAGCATTACTATACTACTATACTCTTTGTGCTGAACTGATATCTACATATATCGATTTTTTTTGGTCATGCGATTTACGTTTTGTCATCTATGATTACTATTGCTGCAGACGCATTATGATAGAAAAGAAGGTAAAAATATTTTCTTAAAGTATTAATTAATTTAATTATGGGATTGTATAAAAAGGGTCTAATAAATAAATTACAAATTAAAAAATAAGTGGCTGTATGGACTCAGATTGCTTTGCTTTTCACGGACTGGATTTTCCATTGTTTGTTTTCGTTCATTCTTCTTGCCAAGATTCCAAGTTTCCAAGTCAATTGACAATTGAAGAAAATTAAAAAAAGTTAAAAAGAAAAGAAAGATGGCCGCCGTAAACCGTAACCGGTAGATTTCTGTATGAAACTATCCATTTAATTAAGTTTTATTTGATTCAAATCAGTGTAGGTATGTCAGTCACATTACTCAACTTATTTGTTAATACTCTAAGACAAAACTTACCACGACTGCCTAAAAAACCAGGTACAACTTTACAAATTTCGTTTAAGTTTAGTTTCGTAGCACATGGCATCTCTTGCTTTTAACTGTTTTGTTATGTTATTTATATGTTAATATTAAAATTTTATCTTAAATTACGTAACCTACTTGTATACATCAGGTAATTTAGTTTCCTATATTGTTTGCCAATATATGGTTTGTTGACCGTATTTTGAAAGCAACCTAAATAATTTTGGATTTTTCTTACGTTTCCCCATCTTTGTTTTTGTTCCATTTCTTTGTTAATCATACGTGTGCGATCTGCAGTGCCTGTTTCTATTTATTTGTTATCAACATTCAATTATTAGTCGCCATCAAATATATTGGAGTGGGCAAGTTGCTCAAAAACTTATAAGCTCAAAAACAATTGAAAATGAGTCTAATGCCAAATGCGTTGTTGTGTTTGATATTTTTGAATACCTTGACCGCTCTGATATGTTTGATACAACTGTACCTAATGCAAGTAAACTGGGGTGACTGAATTGCAGACTATTCTAAAAGGGTTTTTAAAACTGTCAAAGTCCCAATTTCCACCTCGTTTTGTATTTGTTAACTTTGAATTATTAACTATTAAAAAAATCTTCAGGCTTCCAATTTCGACATATAACAGCCATGGACACCGTCCCCGACACAACGGTAACCGAGGAGATTGTCCCAAACAAGAACCAAACTCGCTTCAGGAAAAGACAATGGGAAGATAATGTTAGAGCGAATGGAGAAACAGAAGAGAAGAGAGACAAGCCTTTTGAAAGAATAAAGAAGAAGAAAATGGCTATGCTTTTGGGTTACTGCGGTGTTGACTATTATGGTATGCAGAGGTAATGTTATGTGCATTGATTTATGCTGCATTCCTATAGTCAAACAATACAATGGATCATTTTATGAACCAGGGGTCAAATTTTGAAAAATTTCTTGTAGAAAATAGAAAACTAATCTGCTTGAATATGGGAACTATCCACAATGGTAGACTTGTCTTTAGAATTGGTAAAAATCTGATCAAGTGAAATAAGCCAGGGGTATCTCTCAAAGATTTAACCTACCGCCTCTTAAGTTAAGAATTGTGGACTCCACCTGTTTCCTGTTTAACTATAAACTTTTCTGAGAAACAAATAATGAGACTACTTTGAAATTTGAACTTTTATTTGCAATTGTGTTGTCGTTTTACAACCTAAATCTTGTCCTAACAGTCGATTATTGCTGTAGTAAATAAAGAAGTTATTATTCAGGTAAAAGGCTTGTTTATTACGATAGCAACAACGCGCTTTGCAGCTTATGTGAACACACTGAGTGGACCGACGTCAATACTAGGGGGTGTACGTGTAGACAGCACAGCATTCCGGTTTATGCAGCTGGTGGGTTTATGTACAGTCAAGGAAATTAATTTCCAACCCACCTAAGGTTCAATAGCATATAGCAAACTGTCACCATAAGGGCTATAGAGCAAGACGTTGGTTTGACTTATCGACCTTAATGCATTCGGAATGTCAGACGACATTTCAACGAAATGGGTGGGGAATTAAATTCCTTGACTGTACATATTCCAACAATTGCATCCCACTCACATTTTCTGGCATTCTATTAAGCTTTAAAAGGCTAGCCTAATGAATTTTACTCTATTTCTAATCTAGATAATATAAAGCTACTAGCTTTTTCCCGCGACTTCGTTCGCGTAGACTTGTTTAATTGAATCAAGCAAATGTGCAGCCAACATGCAATCTGCATTATTATTTTTATTATGCGTTAATGAGAATTAGTTGCTTTGCTGCTCATGACGTCATAGCGGCGTATAACTCACTTATCGCTATCGCGTGGAAACTATGCATTTTTACAGGATAAAAAGTATCCTATGTGTTATTCCAGGTTATAAACTATGTGTGCCAAATTTCATCCAAATTCATTCAGTTGTTTTTGCGTGATTGAGTAACAAACATCCAAACATACAAACTTTCACATTTATAATATTATATATAGTAGGATTAATGTTTTGCAGGAATCCTGGTGTGAGAACCATAGAAGAAGACCTACTCAAGGCTTTGTTGGAAGCAAAATACATAAATGAAGAGGATTTCAACAGCCAACAGAACACACAGTTCCAACGCAGCTCCAGGACGGACAAGGGCGTGTCGGCCGCCCGACAGGTTGTGTCCCTTAAGTTGCGTTAGTATTTTCATTTATTTTGGAGATATGAGATTAAATTAAATTGAAATATAGCCAATCTCGGTAATTATAAAAAATAAAATAAATAAATAAAAATTAAAAATAATATTAAGATGTAAATAAAATATCAGATGCTTCCTTAGTTTGTATATTCTGTCTGAGGTATTGTCAGCAACCAAAGTCCATGAACAAATACTGTATGTAATTTTATACTAAATTACATCATCATCTCAGCCACAAGAAGTCCACTGTTGAACATAGGCCTCCTCCATGGATTTCCAAAGTGACCGGTTGGAAGCGGCATGCAACCATCGCCTTCTGCCATCTGTATGAGATCATCGGACCATCTTGTGGCTGGTCGGCCTACGCTCCGCTTGCCAATACGCGGCCGCCATTCGGGAACTTTTCGACCCCATCGGCCATCATACTAATAGACATAAATATAGACAATAGTATTCATGGACTTTCGTGGCTGACTGTAAGGGCCAGGGTCAAACAGGCGGACATGCACGTAAAGCAGCTCTACGACAGCGACTTCTATGTATACACTAGACATGCTGTACAGAACAGAAACATTGTCACACTGAGTTACGGTACATGGCCGCAACTCATCACGGCATTTGCGGCTTCAAAAGACACCGGCTGTCTTTTGAACCCGAAAATGCTGTTGTTGTTGAAGAATTTTCATATATTTGGTTAAGTGTGATACATAAAAAACGTCTGCTTCTGACCTTTGCGCACATGAGTTGCGGTACATGGCCGACATGGGACAATTTCTGTTCCTTACAGTGTGTCTAATGTACACATAGAAATGTTTGCTCTTCGAAGCAAGCATGGCCAATCCCTTTTTGACCTTATTCCATTGCATTAAGGTGAAAGAGAGTAGATTTAGATTTAGCTTTATTTATTTCATAGTATTACATTGAATTATAAATTACAGTGATGTCAATTTATACGAATTAATATTATGATCGTCAAAAAATAATTATAATAATACAACAAAATTAAAAAAATATATAAGCATCCCAAAAAAAAACTAGACTATAAAAATAAAGAAACTAAGAACATCTAAATAATAACAATGTCACAATAATACAAATAAAATAATTAAAATTAAAATAAAAAGTCAAGAATACACAGTCAATATCAATTTAAATTAATACAATATGTCAAAAACTATCAAAATTTCTTATCAATAAATTGCGTAACTGAGTAAAATGCGTTATCAAATAAAAGGTTTTTTTAGTATACATATCTTTGATCCTACGATTATGAAGCAATTCCTGCTTAATTAATTAAATATTGCCCTTCTTTACAGCTCTAGAAGTAAGCATAGAAGAGATCAATAAGAGATTACCAGAGTGCATCAGAGTCTTTGACGTGAAAAGGGTGACAAACAAGTTTAATTCCAAATGCAAGTGCAACGCACGGACGTACAGCTACACTATTCCTACGTACACATTTGAACCTACCCTCAGTATAGAAAGTGGGGAAGACAGGAAAAAATACAGAATAACACCCGAGAAACTGGAGCAAGTCAATAAAGTTCTAGGTTTTTATAAGGGGACCAAGTGTTACCACAATTTTACGGAGAAAAAGTGAGTTCTTTTTTTTTATTACACACTAGCGGACGCGCGCGACTTTGTTCACGTAAAATTAGTAGCCTATGTCCGTCAGGAATAGTTTAGCTTTCTATCTGTGAAATAATTTTTGAAATCGGTTCAGTAGTTCCAGAGATTACCCCCTACATACAAACAAACAAAAAAACAAACCAACAAAGTCTTCCTCTTTATTATATTAGTGTAGATAAATATTTTAACAATTTAGTACTTACCTAATTTAAAGATTCAAGCGTTACTTCTTGTTCATATCAATAAATAACAATAAATTACCTTGCTCTTCCGCGAAACCAGTGTTGTGTATTCACGGGTGGTAGGACCTTGTGCAAGGTCTGTCCGGTTCGCTACCACCATCTTGCTCGCTAATCCTGCCGCTAAGCAGTAGTGCTTGCACTGTTGTGTTCCGGCGTCGAGAGCAAGACAGCCGTGTAATTACTGGCACGAGGTATTCCATCTTAGCCCTCTAGGTTGGCAACGCATCTGCAATCTCTTTGGTGTGGCGGGTGTCTAAAGGCGGTGGTGATCACTTACCATCAGGTGACCCACTTGCTTGTTTTCCTTCCTATTTCTTATAAAAAAAACGTGCACGCAAACAGAGGCTTTTGTTGCGACATATATTTTTAATGCAGAAGCCAACCCTCCTCAGCTTCCAAATGAAACAACATATCACACAGACTCAACTATTACCACCACCGCTATGCCTTTAGTATGTCATTTGTTCTAGTAGCAGATGGTCATACCCTTTACTACTGGTCCAGATGCTGCCTCATACAGAGGCGAAACACGTGTAGATCGCGTGAAATAAGTGTTTAGTGGTGGTGGTTATTAGTTCAGTCTGAGTGATGTACCTACATAAGTTGTTTCTTGTGGAAGTGGAGGAGGGTGTGTTTTTGCCTAAAAATGTATGTTTCACAGACGCAGCTGTTTCAGACCTACGCACACAACACTATGTCTGTTTTTAGTTCTAGCACTTTTAATTCTATGTTGAGCTAAGTTTTCAACTTGTTAAAAACCAAGATTTTTCTGTTGCTTTCAGGCATTTCCACGATCCTTCAGCATCAAGATACATGATGGGCTTTAGTGTAGACAAGGTGTTTGTCGAATCTGATATGGAATTCGCTGTTTTATCAGTTAAGGTGAGAGTTTTAAGTTATTTGTTACTAAGTTTACAATTAAACAATAGTTTTCTTGTTTCGCTATAATCTGGTAAAGTTGATTTCTTTGTCGCGCCGACCAGCTCTGTCAACTAGGCGATAGTAAGAGAGCGGGGTCCGCTAGTAACTATGTAGCTCTTTCATATCGCACCCTTTCGGTGCTCCGATGAGTTGCTGAGTCTGTCAATGCCAATGTTCCGTCCTTAAGGTGGAACAAGACGGGAATCAAGCAATTTTCGCCGTTTTTTCCCAAGGGAGAGTTATGTTTTTTTTTATTTATTGTGGCCAAATCAATCAACTTCAATCAACTTTTCTTCAGGTAGTTTTCCTATGGTGAAACACTATTTCTTAACGGTTTGTTTTTGGAAGTTCAAGTTGCTGATTGTTAATAATTGTACGTACATTAAATGCGTAAAAGTTTGAACATAAAATACACAAACGTTTTGTATGCAAGATGGTGGTAGCGATATGAACAGACCTTGCATAAGGTAGGTCCTACCACTTGCAATTGCAAATGTTCGTTTTTTTTTTCAGGGCCAAAGTTTCATGTTGCATCAGATCCGCAAAATGATCGGCCTGACGATAGCGGTGTGCCGCGGGTACGTGGACGTTTCTATTATGGACAAGGTGTTCGGGAAAGACAAGGTCATGGTACCCACCGCCCCTGGGCTCGGGCTTGTTCTGGATAAGGTTAGTGAAGTTTGATGGGGGGGGGGGGGGGATTGGTGGAGTGCAATCTAAGACTTTGAAGGAATTAAATAACAGGAATTATTATGACTAGACCAATATTATTCTTAATTTCTAACCATTGGCTTAAAAACGTGTGTATTTTTTGGAATAATGAACAAAGTCGAAGCAAAGGTATATCTCAATACTTGTTGCAGGTTCATTATGACAGGTACGATACCAAGTTCAAGGACAGCCACGACAGCCTCACATGGACAGAGGTAGAGGAAACCGTCCAGAAGTTCACGCACGACCACATTTACCCTAACATAGTGAAGGGTGAAGTGCAAGATGACTCCATGGCCCTGTGGTTGGAGAAACTGAAAAGGCATTCCTACGAGCCCTCAGAGGATGAACCTGTTGAGAAAGATGACGAGAAAGGTGATGACAGTGATGATGAGAATGAGCATGATGAGAAAGCGGTTGAAAAGAAAGGTAATGAACGCAGTGATAACAAAGTTAGCGAAGAAAAAAGTATCAAAGTTAGTGAAGAAAAGGGTGAACATGGGGACAGCAAAGATCAAAGTGAGGTTGTAAAAACTGTATAGGTAACAAATGTTGCTGTTTAACCTTTTCAACGCCAAGGACGCCTAAAGGCGTCGTGAGTGGTGCCTAACACGCCACCGACTATTTAGTCTCCAACTACACGGTGTCACAGCGTCCTACGTGCATATACTTAAGGTTTCACTTTGCGCTTGATATGTTGACGTGGCGTGTGACGATTTTTTTATGAGTCTTTTGGAGTTGAAAAGGTTAATAGATCATCGAGGAAATGGAGGAGGAAATTTAGATTGCTCTACTGTAGTTAGATATTTACTATTGCTGCTGGCGGCGGTCAATTTTTCCACGGAAACCATCACGCAGAACAAACTTACTGCAGCTTTCATAAACCTAATTTAAGTGAAGGACGTTTGCGCCCTGTGGCCTTAACATGACCAGCCCAGGTTTTTTGTGTTTGGCTTCTGTCCAATGGGACAACTTTGCCAACGTCAAGGTTTGAAGCTACAGGGTGATTGGCCATTATGGCATATTGGCTTCCAACGAAGAAACTGCATGAATGATCGGTTGAGAGATCTATAACAGGAGGACGGCACATGTTTAGTAGTCAGACTGATACACTAAGTACAGGTATTAGTAAGTTAAAACTACACACAATATTACTATTTCCACAGGTTTACTTTACCTCCCTGCGTCTCTGTCAAACTAGTGTCATAAGAAAGAGACGTCAATTGAGATTGACCGGTCATGTTAGCACCACTGTTGATGGCTTGATCAGATAACCAACATCGTTCAAGTGAACTTTTAGTACGGTAGTTATCTAATTTGGTTATCTACACGGCGCAAACGATAAATTAAGGCGTATGAAATGGTTGGTCTACTGCTCCGGCTACACGCGCCGTCTTGCCTTGCCTGCCCAAACCAGTTTGCTCAGGTATGAGCGTGTGTGTGGACGGTAATTAATTAATAATTCAGAGATTTGGGTGTTACTTTGCGGAGGTCAATCAAACTGGAACAAATTACTTCGCTACTCCGCGAAACCAGTGCCGTGCACGTGAAAGATAGCTACGATATCTTCAAGTAAAAACCCACCCGCCTGTCTCTGTGAGTTATGTTGTTTCGTGTGGAAGCGGAGGAGGATGGGTTTTATCTTGCACGACCACGCCACTGGTTTCGCGGAGTAGCAAGGTAATTTGTTCCATTTTGTTGGTAATGTAACTAATTTATTACGCTCTTACCTACGCAAACGGGTTTGTAGGCATGCTTTCGGGCAATACGGGGCGTGTAGCCGGAGCATTGTATAAATCTAAGGGTTGTGGGAACGCTGACATAGATCGATAGATCGACGTCGATTGATCTCGTTATTCAATCGATCGATGATATTGATCGAAGGTTTCAATTGCTAATAAGTAATAAGAGAACTGAAATCACTAGAATTGACGCTGTATCTGCGATGGTTGATGATAATGTACTGTCAACAAAACGGAGTCCTGATCCACAATAGAACCGTGACATATTGACATAGTAAGAGCTGACATAGTTACATAGTGTGTCCAGGATTCAATTTTGTTGATTGTACTTTACACTTCACTTACTGTAAGTTCATAGTTTCCAATTTTTTTTAATTATAAACAATACGAAGGTATGGTACTTAGTTTTAAGATATAGTTATAGATATATACATTAAATATATATTAATAAAATTTAATCCCTCTTGGGAACTGTGAATTAAAATGATCTATATCTACAAATTTTGTTTATTTATTCCACAAAACATTGACTTCGGTTATTAATTTTAATTTAAAACAAATAACAATTTAAGACGTTTATTTCTGGCTGCATATTCCTATTGACCAATACCTTAAAGACATACATACTACATCTAACATACATACTTATATATGCCTACTGGCATTAAGTCCGCCAATTGTATTTGTTATGTAAACTGTGCAATAAAGCTTAAATAAATAAATAAATACTTGTTAACTATAAATTAAAAATATACAACTGTTTCGCCGTTGTTCCGATGCGTCGTCACAGCCTCCGAAAGGCAAGGTGCCCCGAATCCGCCGGAACAAGACACCCTTCGACCCAAAGTCTGCGGAAATAATTTAAAACAGTAATAAGTAAAACGCCTCATCAGTGTTCAATGATTTAATTAGAACTTTCGACATTTCGTTTGTCTTCAATGGGAAAGTGATTCGATTCGTCGGTTAGGTTTTGTTTGGCGGGCCGTCTTAATAAAATAGCAAAGATTAATGTTTCAAATGACAAACCTAAACAGTAACTCAACACAATTTTACTAAATGAAATTTTATCTAACAGAGTTTCTCTTGTTATTCAGTTACTTGTTCTAGCTACCTTTCATCCCTAAAGTTAACTCTTGTATTGAAAAAAAAAGCTTGAGACTTCAAGTTTATCCTTTACAATATGTAAACTGTAAAAGTGTCGCATTTGAATGTACTTTTGCGGTGTTCAATATGCGTTCCTGTAAACGTAGATATGACACCTTTTAGCCAGAATTTCTAGGCTTATTTCGTTCAATTTTAATTTAGTATTTAAACTCTGAAAATTTCTTAAGGACATTACACTTACATCAGCTCCTGTGTCAAGTCTGCATTTCATTTCCTTTCTTTCAATTGTTATTTCTTCTGTCCAGTCTGCTTTGACGTTTTTTACTCTACCGCAGTATAATATGGAGTCTGACGAGTCGGAGTCATTTACGTTTTGCCTTTTCTCCACCTTTATATTCTGGATCTGTCGGCGTACTCTACAAGCTACCGCAAAGTGGTTTAACAATCCACATCGTTTACATTTCTCACCATAGGCTTTGCATTGAAGTGCACCATGAATTTCCTTGCAGCGACGGCACAAGAATTGATCACTTTTTTTTATCCATATTCCCATTCATTTTCTTCTTATTGAAATTTGTTACATTTGAACTCCTACTTTTCTTTACATCTCTCTGAACCACTCGGTCCACCTCAACAGGATTCATCTCGCTGGCCTGAATTTTGCTTTGTTCGCTGGTTCGCACATAATTCGCTGCCTTTTGCAGTGTAAGTTCTTCGACGCGCAATATTTGTGCGTGGTAAAATTGTGTATTGGGAAAATCTGCGAATGGATAAATCATGTTAGGAATAAATACGGCTGGTGTAAATGAAGAATAGGAAAAAACGCTACTGTGAAAATAAACTTCCGTAAAAAAGCATATTGGAAAAAAAAGCATTTAGGAAAATCTGCGAACGGAAATTTTGCTACAAGGAAATTACGATTTTGGTGAAATGATCTAACCTGTCGTAAAAGTGCTTCTACTTAATTATTTTCTGAACTAGTGCTATCTGAATCGTCATCAGAGTCCGAATCCGTTACTTGAATAAAATTACGCTGGTATGATTGTAACTACGAGCCATATCTTTTTCTCTTTTAATTACATGCTCACAGCAGTTCTTCCAGTGATTATTTGATTTGTTGACAGAATGCCTTATAATATTTAGTACTCCTTCGCTAAACTTCGGATTGTTGTTTTGTTTTCTTATATTTCTCTTTAACTCGCTCCACATTAAACCCGATAGAACTATCGGTTTTAATGTGGAGGTGTAACGTCTACATAGTATGTCTTTGAAAAAGAACGATTCTTTAACTGATCTAACATTTGTTTTTTTGTTGCTTTTAGACTATGCAATATTATGTTTTTTCAAAAAATCGGCAATTTTTTCCTCTCTCGTGTTCATGTTTGGAATCAATTGTGTCTGCCGCGAATGGTATGAAGCGTTATCCATCACTATAATACTGCCGGGCATTATATTAGGCAGCAGTTTATCTTCGAACCATGATTCAAACAGGCTAGCATCCATGTTCTGGTGGTAATCTGCACTGCAGTTGGCCATATTCTTTACTGATAGTAGTAAAACTCCGGATACCTTGTAGTTCTAGTTCCAAAAGACGTCTCCGCATGGTTTCCATCTCCAAGTTTTGTGACTGGCGTCGTATTTTTTCTTCCTTTAGCGTGTCCATAGTTCCTACTTTTATTTTTTGGTCGTTGTCCTCTATTAATCGTTGTATTAATTCGCCTTTGTTGCCAGACACCGGCCACCTCGCTGCACGGCCAGAAAAGACCCGGCCCTCGGGCCACCAGAGAGAGACGCCGACCAGTTTGACCGACACCTTATGCACAAAGTTTTTGGTGTCGGATGACCATGGCCCCAAAGTTTCTATTGCTAATTTCTAATTCTATCGTTTGTATATTCATTTATTGAGTAGGAAGCTTTGTCAATTAATATTTGTTTTAATCTTTTTGTAAACTGTTTCTCGGTTAACACGTTGAATGCGGGAACTAGATTTTATAATCTACTTTCAGTGCTACACATACCATTTTTGAATTGTAGCATAGTTTTTCACTGGTGCGGTACAAGACTATTTTGGCTTGTGACTAGAGGATTAAAATTTGGCAAATATATCCTTGTTGGTTTTATATACTGATGATTTACTGATAACAACAGAAAGTTAAACAATTGAATGATCTAAAGTTATGGTCGTTACAGACTGTCGACCTTGGTTTAGGAATTATACGACAATTAATTAACGATACAAAATTGTCTTGTACCGCATCATGGAGACAGGGCTGGTGCTCTCTTGTCGATATTTTGGTAGGGAGGGGAAATATAAGGAAACAAAGTATCGACATCGATTGTTGTAATTATTAAAAAACTAACTAAATTTACAAATTCGAATGAGACTTATTGAAACATTCTAAACATGTTGATTGTTCACATTCTTGGCAGTAGGTATTAACTCTTCTCACTTTTTTGTCAGCTTCTCGACTCGTCAGTGTTTTTCTTAATTCCTTGTAGCATTGCGTACATCTTATTTTTGCTCCTTTTTCAAATGTATGTACTTTCTTTTTTTCTGCGTCGTTTTCATTTTTTAGGGTCTTCCCTGTCAGTGATTCTACAATCGCTTCAGGGAAATTTAATAACCGCATCTTTTTATTGTGCAACCTATTGTATAAAATCCATGAATTTACTATACATGTTCCGAAAAAAAAAACTCATTAGTTTTCGGTACCACTTTTAATCCTCGTTTTAATGATGAATAATAGGATGTCATCTGGTCGCTATAGTCGACACCTTTCTTAGTGTTATTGTACATTGTAATACATTTAGGCTTTTATATTGATTCTCTAGTAGCTTTTCGTTTTTTCCCAGTATCTATTACTTTATCTTCATGGTTCTTACACGTTGTTATCATAGTTACCGCTCTTTTATCACACCATTTTATAATATTATTAACTCCTACTTTGTTCATATTTCCAGTTATCTGTCCCTTTTTTAGTTTCTTGCTTATTACGGTTTTAGGAAGTCCTTTTCTATTAACTCGTATAGTACCACACTCGTATAGTTCTGCCAGATCAATGGATGTATAAAAATTGTCGGCTATTACAACCCTCCCCTTATGCTCAAGGCCGTTAATGTTTTTTTTTTACGATTTCAGTTCCATGCAATTTACCAGGTTCAGTTACCCCTAGACCAGTATAAACTACTATTGCGCAAGTTTATAGAGTTTTATGCCATATTTATGAGATTTTTTTTTATATATTGTCGGAATGCTAACTTGCCTCGCCATGGAACCATTATTTTTAAAGCTTCTTTCATACTGTTGGAAAGCATTGTAAATATTTCCCGAATTTTGCTCAATTTATCGCCATTTCCCTCTAAGTCATCGCAAGAGTGCCAGAATTTTAATAATAAAAAACATCTGTCTCGTGTTATTAAAGTAAGGTCTGCAGCTGCTTGTTGTATGTTCACTAATATTCTGACTAGTTTTTCTGTAGAATGAAGGCCCCTTCCTGACTTGGCGGTGTGGTATCGGTATACGGTATTTTATACGTCACCGCGTGCTTACTAATGTCGGCCAGATCGCCTCACTAGGCGATATACTGTCTGTATGCATTCGGTATAAAACCGTAGAATCATTCAGAATCGTTTGTGCCATCGCGAGATAATGTCGTCGTCAGATGAAGATATTTTAACATGTTATATATATTTGCGATTGCGTAAAAAAAGGAAGAAGTATTGGGTACATCCCTACATTACCAAAAATGTTAATTACTATATATAAATGTTAAATAAATGTTACTTTTTGTAGTTTCGGTTCTGGAGTTTCATTTGGATAATTTGTACCGGAGTGCCAACGGATGATATTGGAGAATATACATTATAAAAAGATTCTCTTGATGTTGAGGGCATGGAGTCTCTTGAAGAACTTAAAGTTGTTGACGGTGCTGCGGTCTTAATGTCATCTGTAAGTTGTGAAACTTTAATTTTGAAAGATCGGATTTGTTGGGCATGATCGGATATGAACAATAGTGCAAATTCTACATATATAGTATGCAGAATTTGCACTATTGTTCATTGTTTAAAATACAGAGTAAGCGCCTTTGCACTATCTAGTCACTAGATAGTGCAAAGGCGCTAAATTCTAGTGAGATGTCGGTAAGAGGGCGGTCGTTTACCAAAGCTTCGGCTTCCGCCAGCAAGGTGTTCAGTACTTCTTCGCTAGGGCCGCGTTCTCTGAGAGTGACTTTGAGCGCCTGTTTAATGCTACGCACCAGACTGTAATGTATTTTTCAATTATTATAAATAATTATTAGTGATGTGTTTTTTATAATAGTAACTGGAAGTAAATTTTTAAATAAAAGAAATGGGCAAATAACACTCCCACTAAACGGAAGCTGAGGGGTAAGTCGGCCGTCAGACTATTTCTATTAAGTATCTGGAATAGCCAAACCGGAAGGAGATGGTGAAGGACTTTTTGAATGTAGGGCGGGGACTCTGAAAAAAAAACTATATTAAATTAAAAAACATGCTCACCTTAAAAAGGCGGTCGAAAGCGGGTTCGAAGCAAAAAAGACTTCCCTAGACTTGCTAGCAGAGTATGGGGATAAGCAGACCAAGCAAAACAATTCATCCTCTTCGTCGTCGTCGTCATTACCAGATGACTTTTTTTTTGGTCTTCTTTCTCTCCCCGCACACGTTTTTAATCTTTCTTTTTCTTAGTGTCTTGTTCCGTTTTTTTCTCTTCTAAATATGTTTTTTCCGGTGTATCTGTTAGAATTGCTGATTTACATTTTCTTCTATCCACTCTCTGCGACTTACGCGGAGGAGATTTTGGCAGAGGTTTCAAAATTAAAGCACTGAAACTGCCAACGTTGATCCGCTTGGGCCAGGCCAGGTGAATAGTCATAACGCACGTCCCTGTCCCAATCATCGATTAGTCTTTTGTATGTTTAACAACATTGCCCCAGACATCAGCTGTCACTTTGGAAACCCTTTCTCTAAGAGGCCTATCATTTTATTAGATGTGAAAGGTGGTGCTGTATTATGGTCTGGCAGCATGGCCTGTGAATAAAAGAAACGCTGTGCAAAGATTTTAGTTTATTTTGAAAAAGTAAAAATTGTGGCATTTTAATATAATTTATACAAATCTTTAATTTGGTTCCTTATAATTTCTGTGGCGTTATACTGGCAATGGTACGGCGGGAGTCTAATGACTGTAATGTACAACTTTTCGCCAAGTCGTCTAGTTCATAAGTTTTTTGGGTGGGTTTATGGTCATTCAATAAACCCACAAGTTGTACTTTTAACATATTCATATTCGCTTCGACGGCTTGCTTCTGCAGCCACTCTACAATAACACTTTTGCGGTCATTTGTTGTCGAAGGTTTATTTATTTGGACTGAGTGGTATGGTGCGTTATCCATAATTATAAAATGAGGTTCAGTCAAATTGGTAAGGAGCGACGCAGTACACCGCTCTTTAAATTTTACGCTATTCATCTCCTCCTGTTGTTTTATTTGACTTAAATGCTAGCAAGCATTTCGGCACAAATCTCTGGCTGTCCCTGCGTGTCATATAATAAGCAGGGTTGTAAAAAAAAACCAGTTTTTTAAAATAATAAAACATGTTTAATTCGAAAAACAAAACAAACATGTTTTAAATCAATTTTTCATAAATGTTTTAATTGATTTTTTTTAAAACATGTTTTAAACACGTTTCAAACGTGTTTTAAACATTTTTCAAATACTTTTAACAATTGAATTGTTTTGTGATTGGGGAAAGTAAGGGGAACGTAGAAATTAAAACAAATGATAAAGAAAAAACGAAGATTTTTATTGTAAAACAACAGAACAAACACAGTATTTACCTACTTGTACAAAATCACACAAATTCAGTATTAATACAAAAGCTCGATTAATAATTAATAGTAATTTTTACCAGTCTACAAGAAAAACAAAAAACAATAACAAACAACCAACCAATCAACCCCGCCTGCTGACTGACATAGATATACACGAGTACCTACCTACCTATCATATTAATTACGTATTGAGTATATTGTGTAGTATATTGTACTGTACTATACAATTTGTATGATAGTGATTGATAAAGATAATGATAAATAAAACTGATCAGTCCTCGTCCTCAAACTCATCCAAGTATGTTGATGAGCCGCTGCCCGGATTGAGCGCCCTCATTGCAACCAACTTTGCTGCTTTTTCGGTGCCAAGTCCGTTGCGTAATTTAGAATACACCAACCCAAAAGTCGAAAATAATCTTTCAATTCCGGCAGAAGATGCAGTGGCTGTAAATAACTGATTTGTGAGTTCTATCTTCTGTGGATCTATTTTACTCCCCAGCGACCTCCACCACACGGACACATGAGTTATTTTTAAAAGATTTTCCTTAAACATGTAGTCCTTAAATGGAAAACTCATCGCAAGGTACGTGAGGACATCTTTCGTCGCCTATGGACGGCTCAAATCTATGAACTCCATATCCATTGTGTCTTCTTCTGATAGTCCTTCACCTTTATATTTGGGGTCTAATATAAGAGCTGCGAAACGTGCAGGTGTCATTGCAGCATCAAATCTTGGTTTTAACTTCGGCTTCTTCTGGCAACCAGTCCGATGAGAGAAGGCCCTTCCATATTTGTGTACACATTTCTGTATAATAAAAAAACAGACACCCAAACAAAAAAAAATAACTTCAACATAATGAAATAATATATATCAAACGAAACAATATTTTTCTGAAATTATTTTCTTAAGAAAGTCGGGCAACAACTTGTGTTTAGTAAAATACTAAAAATCTTCGTCTTCTATTGTTGTTCCAACTGTAAATTTTTCGTAAAATTCGTGGTATTGCTATGGAATGATACCCTGTCTGAATAATTCTTGTAGATCATTATATTTTTCAACTGAAATAGACTCAGGTTTATGTTAGCCATTTTTCAATACAAATCGTTCACTAGCTATTTTAGCTATGGTATATTCTATGAATGTTCGTAAGCTGGAACTTTAAACTTTCTCGTATTTCTATTAGCCTTAGTCTTACCGACGAGGGGAGAGAATTTGAAGTTAGTAGGAAAGGCACGCAGGCAATTTTCGAAAAATAACAGTTTTACCTTCATGTACTTATCATCTGCCTTACATTTCTCCTCTAAAACACGTTGCAAAATGTTAAATAACGTCGATAATGTAGATAGCCTTGCATCAGCCAACGCTTTAGACGCTTTATGCCAGAAAGGCAACATGTCAGATTAGCGAAATGCCAGATTTGATTTCACACTACGCATCACATTGACCTATACACCGACATACTGACTGACTGGCTGACAGATTGACTGACAAACATAATAAAACGCATATGATTACGGTACATAACTGATTATTTATTATTTTCATCTTATTCGATATTAGCAGTTAGTAATGTTCTTACAGACAAAATATAACGAAGTGATTACCACACTCTCTGGATCTAGGAAAACATGTCGAATAAGCACATAAATATTGTCTGCATGACGGAACCAAGTCCCACGAAAAATGTCTTAATCTCTAATGGGCACTCTTCTACAGTCAGAAGACTAAATAATACAAAATCTTTTTCTTTGAAAATAAACACTCTAAGAAAACGCACTCTTATTAAACGCAAAAGAAATAAATGTTTTAACACATCATTAAATATTAATAATTGTCCTTAAAAACTTATTTTCTTTAAACTTCATTCTTTTCGAGTTAGTAGAAGGGATATTTTTAAACTATGATCTTTTTCAAGAAATTTGGGCGTAATAATATTTGTTTAGCCCGGTAATCAAAAAAAGTTGCTTCTTTTTTGATCTTGTTAAAAAAATTGTAAAAGTTTGGTTTTTTTGGTATTTTTACATTTAACCTGGGGTGAAATCTTTCTAACGGGTTGTTGGTTCGATGACGATGTTCAGCGTGTACAACACTTAATATATTTGTGTCAAACTGCCGTAACCACTGTTTTTCGAAGTGACTGACAAACTTTTGCATTTCTCCAGTCAATGTATACAATTGCAAAAGTTGCGTCCAACATTCTTCAATACGATTTGGCGGCAACAGAGGTAAATTTGTGGTTATTCTGGTAAATTTTTTACCGTCTTTTGTCGTATCACACAGAAATTTTGAAGAATTCTTCCAGATGGCTTTACTGAAGTGATATTGACAGCCGGTTAATTTCACGTTAGGAAATATGCCACTTACGGCATTCATCACCGCGAGCTCATAATCGCACTGAAATGTTGAAATCGATATTTTCAACTTGTCTTCGACCAGTTGAAAGAACCTCGTGTAGGTTTCCTGACTCTTATTTGGTAACAAACCATATACCACGGGAACGACATTCGTGGAGTCGAAGGCGAGACTTGGTGCCGGAAAAGCTATACACTCGCGTAATAACGTCCGACGGTCACAGAGCCGCGGCTAGCACCGTTCCACAGGTTCTGACACGGACGCAGATCCATCCCACCTCAAGGACCGCCCCGCTATCGCTTTTGTTTCGTAGTTATTGCACTTGTTTCTATTGACCCCAGTCTCCCCTACTCCCGCAGCCACCGTGCCTAAAAATGATCAGCAAGGCGTAGTTATCCCCGCCAATCACATATTCGCATTAGGTCCGAGTCCGCTAGCGAGCAGGTCCATGAAGCGACTGATGAGGTGTCCAGTATAAAGTGGAAAGGCGTTATTGCTTCTGGTGCGCCAGGAGCAGGTGAGATGTATGTGAGCGGCCTGGAGTTGACTATTGCTTCCGCCTCGAGTAGGAGCGTTGTCAACACATCTTCTTTTATGAACTCAGTCAGGCAGGATCTTAAAGCTGCCTTAACGGAACGGACTAGTCTTGCCCAGTCCGCACTTGTAAAAGGAATGCAGGTGGGATAAAACGCCATTCGATTTCGCTGTTTGTGCTACGAACCCATTGTGTAATGAACCTATTTTCTCGTCGTGTCCTCTGAAGGGCAAACCACGTGATGCAAGCGCTTTCACATATGCAACTACTCTTTTCAGAATGTTTTTCCAGTAATTTATTTCTTCATCTAATCTAATCTAATCTTCATCTTCTATCATTCATGTGCAGAACAGATAATTAATGTGTAGGTGAATTGTCATGAGTTGATACTCAATAATAGGAATTTTTCCAGTCATTGAAACCTTCCTTATTGGCAAACTGACTCTCTTCGCCATTAAAAAGAAGACAAGGTTCAGTACTTTCGAAATAAATTGGTCACTTTTGCGGAACTTTTTCGCCATTTAAAAGGTGACGTTCCGAATGAGTGTTTTGATACAACACAAATTAGAAACTCAATAAAATCAATAACTATATATCAAGCAAAGTTATTTAATTATAAATAACTCAAACATAATCAGCCTGATAATTACATCAGTCTCAGATCTAGGAAATAATTTAAACATTCAAATTTAACACTTAAGTTTAGAAAAGTAAAACATAACTATCTCGGTTTGTAACCATAATAAAGACTCATAATCTAGAAAAGATAGTTTAAAATGCTCAAAGCATTTCTATTTGGCACTTATCAGTCTTCAAAAGTATACTGTTACATTTTTTTTTCAATTATCTAAAATCCCGTACAGTTACTATTGACCCCTGGCACAATCAACCCCGTAACGTAAAATCAACTTACTAAAAATAAAATAAATAATGGAAACGTGAGAAGTGTGATTATCCAAAAAGGAGCAAAATGTTGCTGTCACGGGATGATTCTGTATGATGGTGGAAGTTGTGACGGGCCACTGCGTCCACTAGGGTAACGCACACTCGTCAACAATAAAACTCAAGTATAAGATTTGTCAAGGGATATCTCATACATTGGCTGAAAAGACAAAAGGTGTAAGTCCGCGCTCAAAAAAATAGGTAAGTTAAATTAAAAAGAATCGGGCGCCATGAGCACGGCCGAGGCTAAAAAGAAAAAAAGTAGTGTCCAGATGCTAATAGTCGGTAGTAATCGAACCTTTAATCTCAAGCCAAGGCAATTGATTAAATAGAATTAATAAATGAAAATGCTGTTTTCGGGCCAGACCGTTTAATTCGAGCTATAGGTAAACAGGTGGTAACAATACTAGCATAAGACTAGTATTAAACTATGGCAATCTAAATTTTCTTACATTTTATTAAAGAAAAAAACAGTAATTCTCGAGTCGGGTTGTCCGTAACTGAAGGACAGAAAACGAACTTAGTTAGAAGCCGGAAGTACACAGATACAAAAATTTTCACAATTTACTAAAATGGTCTCAAGTTACTAATTTGGTCTCAAGTAGTTTTTTGATCCTAAAAGTGTTTATACGTATTAACTAAGTAGTTGGCACATCATCTGACGCATTTAGACAGTTAAGAAAGAAGTCACTGACCTTAGGATAGGCGATACACTAAATTAAGTTAAATTTTTACAACGCTCGGAGCAGGAACGTCGATGCAAGGCGATGAGGCATCGGGAGCCGGGGAACGACACGCAGGCAGCGGTCCATCAGCGTCCGTAGTGGATGGTGAATCAGGTTCCAGGTGGAAAATGGTTCTCCGGTAAGCGAAGGCTTGCTCCGGGGAGCATTCAAAGTAAAAGGAAATAAACCCGTAGGCAGGAAATATATGGTTTAAAACCGTAGAACGGAATGTAAAGAAATTAAGCCATTCCGAGGGAATTTACAATGAGTTTTAAATTTATAAATGAAAGCATAAGGTTATACTCGGGATTACCCGAAGGTAGGCAAAAAAATGCAGGATAAGTATCCTTGGCAAAGCAGAAAATAAGCTTTATAAAGAAAGCAGCGAAAAATCTTGTTTGAGGAGAACAAGGGAAAGATTGGTTTAAAAAACATTGAAGTTTAACATCCCAGAAGGATTATTAAAGGTTATAAACCAAAGGAAAAATTAACTCATGATAAAAGGCTAACGCATTTGGTAAATTAGAAAAAAAAGGAAAGAAAGGCAAATAGTGGAAAGGTAAAGAAAAAAAACTAATCAAGAGTGAAGAAAAAGGCGCGACGGGAGCTGTAACAACACACATTGGCTGTATTAGCTAGGCGTCGTAAAGGTTATAAGTTTATATTTCCTACAATTCACTTTTTCACGTTTAAACAAGGGCAAAGACTTACCGCCTTGTCAAGTAGAATCTATAACATTACGCCGGTGACCGTCGCGAAAGCATCAGGTACACACACGGCTGGAAATAATAAAAAGGAGTCAAAATATGGCGCGTGGAAACACGACATGTAAAATTAAAATTTAGAAAAATAATTTTATATTTACCGTAATGGGAAATGGTGGCGTCATCCCGCGGGGCGGCGCACCCACGCATAGTAGAAAAGAATCATCTTTCGCTTTTTGCTCGACAAGCTTAGATGGAAACAGATGAAAAAAGTCCTCTCGAAATCGACCTCAACGGAACAAGGAAAAGAATAAAAAAAAAAACCTTTTTTTTTAAAGTCATCTGTCAGATGAAATTATTGCCAGTTTAGGGAACTTCCACACCAAAACCATTCGAGACATGGTGAAAATGTCAAAAATCGAATCCAAACGGCGCATAGGAACCCGACGGGGGGTGGGGGGTCTTCTGACCCAAACCGTACAATTTTATTTTACACTGACATTGGCACAAGCCTCGTGGCCGCCATTAAAGAAAAAAAAAAAGAAAAAGAAACTGTCAGATGACAGCTAAGTGACAGCTATCAAATATAATATTGAAGTAAACAAATGGCGGGGTGCGTGTCGGGTTTCCTCCTCGTGTGCCTAAGTGCTGCGGTTCCCTTATGGTCTTCTCCGGGGGAAGAGCAGTGCTTGGGCCGGTGCACCCTGGGCATCGGTCAATAATTTCCTTGCCTTTATGGTGGGATATCATTGGCCGATGGCTAATAACCCGACGGGGGATGGGGGGGGGGGGGTCTTTTGACCCAAACCGTACAGTTTTATTTTTCACTGACATTGGCACAAGCCTCGTGGCCGCCATTAAAGAATAAAGAATAAAGAAGAAGAATAAACAAATGGCGAGAATAAAAAGTATGAATAGTCCTGTATGCGATTGTAGAGATGAGTTTTGTGATTTGAATCATATTTTCTTTTCTTGCAGCAGGTATGACCATCTTCCTTTGTTCGATGATCTGATCTCCCTTAAAGTCCCTCTCCCTACAAGTATAAATGTCCTCCTCTCCTCGCTTGACCCCTCCATCTATCACTCTTTAGCATCTTTTATCAATAGTAACGATATTAAAGTCTAAGATACATATTTACATTCTCCTTTTACTTTATGTTCCATTTATATTAACAATTATTTATATTTCTATCCTGTCACTTATCCTACTGATCTTTGTTTTCATTACCTCGCTCCTAAACCTGATTTTCCCGTGAATATGTTTCCCTAATTTTTTATTAAAAAAAACAAATTTAACGAAAAACTTGACGAATGGCAATGCATAAGTCGTGCGGTGCCAGAAAAAAAAAAAAAAAAAGTAAACAAACATCATGTAAACGGGTTAAATTAACACGTTACAAAGTGTCGCAGAAATTCCAACAACTTCTTCCATCCATCCAAATGCATTACCGTGCCGACGTCGCAACTAGGTGGGCCGTCTCTGACAAAATGACTTTGGTATCTTTAACGTGGAAATACAAAAAATTGAGGGATCGCGTTCCCCAACGCATCTACAGCCGTAGCCACCGTTACGAGTGTTTCACGCTCACCAGACGTTGGCGCCCCAAGTTGGCGAGTTCCTTTTCTTGCTAAGCTGCTTGCTTCTTAGTTTCGTCTATATTATATATTTTATAAGGCTGAAGACTGTCTCTGGCCATGACTCTCTCTAAATTATTATTGTTAGTTGAAAATAGTAGCTCATGAAAGGCTGGTGGCCTGAGCACATCGGATTGATAGTTCCGGATTCCTTCTCATAAACGCTGAAAACCTAATAACATTGACGCGATCTAGTCGTTTCTCCTGGCGGCACAAATCCTTTTCAATTAAGTGTTAATCATAATAAGCTTTCAATATCTGTTTCAATCTGGCGGTGCGATACCGTAGGACAAACACGTTTCACACCTGTCCTTTTTGGCCTGAAAGAAACCTATGTTAAAATCCTTGTTAAATGTATTTAAATACATCTAGTAGGGACATTCGGGCAGATCTTTGATCTGTGTAATTGAATATTTTTAAAAGGACTTCCTATACTACAGGTTTTCAAAACGTTTCGCTTCTATACGAGGCATCATCAAGATCTAACAGTACGACCGTTCGCTACTTGAACGAATGGCGTACAAAAATGGCGTGCGTTGTATAGTAGCCAAATGTAGCTAGCTTGGGTTTTGTTTTTGAAAATCTTTTTTCCTTCTCTTTATGCATTTTAGTTTTCATGTGCTTTTCTAAATCAGGTTTGTGTGCACGGAGTGATGAAGCACACAATTTACAATATGCCTCACCTTTTCCACTATGGGTCAGTTCCACGGGTGCTCGAGTTAGCCAATCTGAAAAATAAAAGTGCGACGAAAAAGATAAAAGTGTGAGTGCTTCACAACAATTGGGTTGTGAAGCAAAAACCCGTTTGCAAACATTACTTTACAACGAACTTCCGGGCAGTTAGGTGGGTTTATAATTTTTTCTACGATATCCACCTTATTCGTCTTATACCACTCTCTAGTAATTTTGGAGTAATGACATGATGCCAAGTCTGGCCAAAATAAAGTAGGCATCTTATGCTTCTTGATAAAGGGCAGTAACTTTTTGTAAGCACTCGTCGCGGTATACTGTAGCGTTCAGAGTTTCCGTAGTGAAATAAGCTTTTGATTTCAGTCCACATTGACAATTTTTCCAAGTTAAATTTCTTCCACCAACAAGTTTCCATAAGGTTTTGCTTCTAATACGCTCTTATATGTACTGGAGTCCCCATCAGCAATTAACTTTGAGTAAATCAAGCCTTGATTTGGTAATGATTTTTTAAAGCCCTCTACTATTGCAACGGATTCCGTACCAGTTAATGATCTTTTGTAATTTTTAAAACACGTGATTGGGAGTTGGCGTATTTTTGTTCCCTGACCGTGCAATTATCGTACAATACTTGTTTTTTATTGCCATGTGAAGGATTGTTTTTGTTCTGTAACCAATAACTACTGCGGCGTTATAATTCTTTTCAAATTACCTGTTTGACCAACATACGTCAGCAACCACGGTAATTATAGGTACTCCATCTACATTAACATTACCATCTCGAACAGCTAAATCGTATTGTTCTTTTGCTGCTTCTTCTATACATTTATCTTTTACCGTTTCCCACAGTTCACATACTCTTGTACGACAATGATTCGACATAGGAGGTTTCAAGTGAAGCAGACACTTGTTCTAAACCCGCGTATCCGGCACCTATAGACATGAAACCACTTACCACGGTTGCTGAAATTTTCAGTAATTTTCAACAACTGCATCAATTCTGGATTTTTCGATGTAAAAAACTTCAGTTCATCCATGTAGAGAAGATGAGAGATAACTGCCCCGTTTCTACGAAGTTTATAGCCCAGTCCTGAATCCATTAAATGAGCACCAGGTGGGTTCAGAGCCAGACAAGACCAAAGTGGACTTAAACTGTCAAGAAGAGATATTAGTTCTGTGAGAAATAACTAATGGACTGTATGAATAAGAGAGATGGAAACTGAGAAAAACTAATTTAATTAAATAAAATAAGTTAAAAATATACAATAGGTATAGATGAACGGCGAACGATTAACTCATGATTTCCTCTTCGAGAATTGACACCAACGGCACCTACTTTAAAAGGTAAAAAAGTAAAAATTAAAAGTAAAGTAAAGAAGACGAAGAGGCAGGAATATAATTAAATTAAATCTATATACAGAGTAACGCGTAAACATGTACATCTGTGTTTAGGTGTGTGCGTGCGTGCTTGTGTGAAAATGTAGTGTATTTTTGTATAAACACAGGACTTATCCGGGTCTTGAGTGCACATGTGTGCGTGTGTGTGCGTGAAAATGTGCGTGTGTATGGACACAGTTTTGGGACTTGGCCGGGTCTTTGGGTACACACGTGTGCGGCCGGTGCCAACTACACCGACATCAACGACACCGAAACTGAAATTATCAATACATACAGTATGTCAACTTACTAAAACCATTTATTTAAATCCGGACATCTAGGTGATAAATAAGGCGGCTGTGGAACACGAATTATTTAAATCGTAACGCTTTTTTAGAATTATTACAATCAAAAATTTATAAACAGAGTAAACTACCGTGTAAACCTGTACGTGTTAGTATGGGTGTGTGCGTGCGTTTGAAAATGTGAGTTTATTTGTATGGACACACTTTTAGGACCTATCCGGGTGCACATGTGTGCGTGTGCGTGCGTGAAAATGTGTGTGTATGGACACAGTTTTGGGACTTGTCCGGGTCTTTAAGTATACATGTGTGCGGCCGGTGCCAAACGACACCGACATCAACGACACCGAAACTGAAATTGTCAATACATATAATACAATCAAAAATTTATATACAGAGTAAACGACCGTGTAAACATGTACATGTCTGTATGGGTGTGTGCGTGCATTTGAAAATGTGAGTTTATTTGTATGGACACAGTTTAAGGACCTATCCGGGTCTTGGGTGCACATGTGTGCGTGTGCGTGCGTGTCTGTTTGGGAGTGTGTGTGTATTCTGTATGGACCGTTTAATGGACGTTATCCAGGTCCTTTGGTGCCGCATGTATGCAAGCGTGTAGGTGAATGTATGTGTGCGTGTGTATGGACACAGTTTTGGGACTTGTCCGGGTCTCTGGGTACACATGTGTGCGGCCGGTGCCAAGCGACACCGAAAGTGAAGTTAAAGTAAAATAGAATAAGCAAAGTGGCAGGAACATAATCAGAAATGTATATACCGAGTAAAGTACCGTGAAAGTATGTACATGTGTGTATGGGTGTGTGTGTGTGTATTATTAGTCGTTATATTGTTAGAGACAACATTTGAAGATACAACATTAAATATTGATTGTGTAATTTATATTTATTTAACGAAATGTAAACATCAACAAAAACAAAACAAACACCCAAAACTTAACGTTAAAGTTATCGAAAATGTGTTTTTTGTGAAGTATCCGTTTTAAACTTTTACACAAAACAAATTTAATTTGTTCAGTATGCAATTGATGTTACTTTAGTGCAATGCTTTTTTGCACTGATTGTATACGTTATTTGATGCAATATTTTTTTATTCACTTTTGTGCTATTTGCTTTTTTTTCATCAATGCATTAACAATAATAATCTTGCTTCTTTACTTTGAAATCTTCGTCCATCAAGAGACAGGATCATTGACGACTTCTTAATTTATCGCACGTAAGTGTAAAGGTTGTTCTTCATGGGAAACGAATGTGCAGCAATTTTTAAGGGTTAATACAGCGAAAGTTTTATTTAATTTGTTCTTGTTTGTCCATTCTCTGTTAAATGAGCCTTTTTGTAGTTTATTTGTATTCGTTTTTTCTTTTGTTTTGCTTAAGATGGTCAACGACTTGGCAGCATAGATACATGCAATAAAAATTCGATAATTTCCTGTTTTGAAATGTCATGGCCCAAGTGAGTTCATCGGTAAAACAGGTGTACATGTGATAGTTTTGTATCTAGAATACTGCTCTTGACTTGACCGTTGACAGTTGTTGTCAACGGGTCGAATTTCTATTAGGTCAAATAAAAGACGCGAAAGGCATGTGGTGTTCATACTGGTTACATGAGAGAATGCTACCAGGAACTATAGTCTCGTGGATCAGAGCTGTATGCTCTCTGAAATTCATCAGCCATTAAAATTACAAGTTCAACAATTACTTTAGTTTGTTTATACAGTTCAGTCATTATAAAATTACATTATAAATTTGCAAAGAATATATAACACGGTTCTATATTGAGATCGTTAAAACTACATATTTATATGAAAGAACAGCCAAGTGTGTGTTGGGAAAAAGGCTACTTACTTGTTGCAGTTTTGTTCAAATTTACTAAAATATACGGACGATCATATAACAAAAACGGTAAAAGGAGGGAAAGAGAAAACACTGGTACAGACTCCAACTCCAAAAACTGATTAAAATCTATATTGTATGAATAAATTTAATTTTATGATTGGATCGGAAATCGGATGGTACTTGACGGATATTTTCTTGCTCTTTAGTTTTTTGGTTGTTTTGTTACCTTAGTGGCCGGAGCCCTAAAGGCAGCGTGGGGTAGGCAGAATCAAACAACTGTTTCACAGTAATGAGGTTTATATTTTCAAATTAAAACAAAGAAAAGTTGTCACGGCTAGCAATAGACGGTTACAGTTTAAGCTAAGTTACGGTTCGGTGAGCAAATTCCAGGGGTGGGCTTATCGGACTAGTCGGAGGAGACCGTTACAGCTATTTTTGGAAAAATATACCAATAGAGCGGTTTCGTATCTAGGTGCGGCATTCAAAAAAAGTTGAGTATTGGACGCCACTGACATTACGGTGTCAGACCGGATTAGAGAAAAAAAAGAAATTTATCACCCGAGTGTAGGCAGAGGCGGGTCCGGAGGTAGGTCCGCATCACGAACTCCAGCAGCCGGGAAGAGAGAGTACGTTGTCCGCAGCCACGAAGGCCGAAGGGTTGTGTAAGGGTATGCCGGGATGATCCCGCCGGTATACACCGTAGTTAGTTAATTAAAAAAAATCCAGACGTAGAGCAAAAACAAAGATTAAAAAAAACAAACCCCCTGAAACAAAGAAAGTTCAGATTAGAACTATTATGCCAGCGGCATGGCCGGAAGGCACATGGCTAGGTTGAAGGAACCAGAGGTCATAAAAGGTGAAACGCTTACCGAAGGAGGAATGGACCCGCGTGGGCGCTTGATCAAGACGCGAGGCACGTGGCGACCTGTCGACTCCGACGGGGGTTTTAGTAGGCTGGAAAAGATAATCCTTCATAACACAAAGCTAAAACAATTGGAATGCTCTTATGGAGTTAAGGAAAAGATTTGTAGCTTACCAAAATATTTAATGTGCGCTGGCACAGGTAACGTGGGATTGTGGGTGTGGCTGGCCTTCTAGTTTATTCCAGGGGCTGTACTGAAAATAAATAACACACATGAAACGAGATGCTTGGAAAGCTAAAAGAAGTCGAAATGTGCCCAAAATACTTACTAGGGGTCCACTTGGAAATTATAAAAAATATATCGGCTGCGCCGGTCGTGAGATGTAAAGCAAATGTGAGAGAAGGCCGTAAGCGCCATGACACTCTCGTTGCCTAATTGCCAGGGACGAAATTGAATAAAAACGAAGAACTTTAAATTGAATCCTGCAACGTACAATTTTGAAAAGTGGTATGCAAGTACTTACCGAATTTAGGGATCCTTTTACAGCAATCGCCTAGTTTATAACTTCACCAGGATAAAATAAACACAACTAGACCGATCAACAATTATTACCCGTAGCAACACTGAATTTTTGTCTTATAACTTGACTGTATTAAAAGGGACAAAGGAACTAGTTGACATACAGCCCGTCATAGACAAAAAAAATATGGTTTAGATTTTAATAAAGGAAAGGGGTGGGGGGTTAGAACTTTATACGTTACAGTTTGTTGAAGGCGGTTTTTTAAATATATTTTTTATTACTACTTGCTTTTTAGTGGGTCGGTTTGTTTATCCAAGTTACATTACCCTAATGTCAATTGCAGGCTACCCTTTACAAAATATTGCTTTTCCCAATGCGGGCACACGAAATGTTGAGTTTTCTTAGTATTTCACCCTCAGTTCCACTAAAAAAAAGGAAAATAAAACTTGTCACGTACACATTCGCCCAAATTTAACCCATTGTTTTCAATACCATACACGTTTAGCGAGCGCAGAGTGCAGTGCGGAAGTCGACGTTCGCAATCATCCCTAAAACCGAATCAACCTTTGCTTCCCATGCGGATAAAGTTGGTAGTGGCGACTTCAAGTGCCAACTGACCTCAACCGAGCCAACCAGACCGCCGTCTGTCAACCCGGCAGTCAGATAATCACCAGTGCTACCTGACACACATCGGCCTGCAAAAACCCAACCGTTATATCACTTGTCATACCGCAAGCACCCTGGCGCTACAGCCCCCGCAACCTTCCTCTAGCCCCTCAACCGTCCAATTTGAAGAGTTCATACGAAGGATGAATTATACGATCTTATATGATATATCCAACTCTCGCAACAGTTCTCTCTTCGTCAACGATAAAGATACGTTCATGTCAATGAAAAATATACACTAAATACACGCCTACGCGATATCTGTTTCATCACCGATCTGTGACACTATTTATTCACCTAAATCACGACATGCCTTTGAAAATAGCCATGTCGACATGATTTTTTGGAATAAGTTAACTGATTGATTTAGAATTGCCATTCCATATTATAGAAACGAACAATTCAACTTAAGAGGAAGCGCTAGGAGATTTGATTTTATGTACAGTGTGTAATATAAAGATACAACAATTCCGGAATTACAATATTTATAGCGCAAGGTTTTTCGTGGAGTATACGATCGCGGTGGACTAAAATTTGTATGTTACTCAGTTCACCTACCCTACCAAGCGCGACGAACAACTGCCCGTGACTGAAAATGTCCGATCTCAAGTCTACTCCGACGCGACTGACGGTCTGGCCCTGACTTTTGTGTACGGTCATCGCGTAACACAAACGTAACGGGAATTGACGGCGACACAATTCGTACGGACTTCGCGGATCTATTTGATTTTTAAAAAGAATACGCGGAATTAGAAATTCATCTGTGCCTCCGGGCTTACGTACCGTTATCAACCGAGTCGAGCTCCTAACGACTATTACTTTGGTCCCGTTCAGTAACCCATCTTCAAAACTGAGGTTTCGCGTAATCATGCACACGCACCCTACCTTTAGTTCTAACACGTGATCTGAAACACCATTGATCCTAAACCGATTTAATGCATCAATGCCAAAAAATACCGGATCCATGTTATCACTATCTAATTTGTCGCAGGAATAGAAATACAGAACGTCCCCCGTGACCTGTTCCAAGATGGCGTCGTTGATCTCTTGCACAGAGTCATTGCGAGTGCAGAGAATCGCTCTAGGCGCGCATTCGTCGGGCCTATCAATGATCTCCGATGAGAACACAAAGTTAATTAAATGCGTCAGTTCGGTGACGTTTTCGATCAATCCTAAATCTATTACATTTTTTACATTAGTGATAGTGTCAGAGTAGGTATGAAGTTAGTTGGTTAGAGCCTAATTTGGACGAAAAATCTGCAAATTCTGAATCTACTCTGCAACATTGTGAAGTGACCAGAGAGAATAGTTTTAGCCTTTGCCACACAGGAGACGTTTTGACAGAACAATTTAGTATGTCGGAGTTGGATCTCGCGTTAACAACGACAGGCGGAATTTGGCGAAAGTCACCGGCAAAGATGATAATTTTTCCACCAAAATTTCTATCGTTTCTCATCAGATCGCGCAACGATCGGTCTAACAGATGAATCAAAAATTTATGAGCCATAGGGGCTTCGTCGTAAATGATCACTTGCGCGTTGGTAATCAGTTCAGCTCTTTAAATGCTATTCGTGATGTTCCAGTTGCCGAGGTCGTCAACAATGTCTATCGGGAATCTAAATATACTATGCGCAGTAGTCCCCCCCTTCAGTGTTGCCAGTAACCGCGTCGACTTTCGGACGATTCACTGCCTGAAATGGGACGATTTTTGCACAAAAAGTACGACTGGAGAAATAGTAATTTGTTACGATTGAATGAGAAAAAGTATACCTAAAAGGGCATGAGTACTGTTATATTTTTAGGGCAAACAAATAAAAAGTGAAAGGTATTAAAGATGTTCAATATTTTAATTTTGTTTCTTGCATGTCTTTGGTCGGCTCAAACTTAACGACATCCTTGATTCCTGAACTCGTTGCCATCAAGGATCCTAAGGTATTGGTGTTGAGGCGGGTTCTGCTTTCCATCTTGATCCTTTTCAGTTTACTGAAAACTCTTTCCACGCTTGCATTTGCAAATGGTCAAACCAACAGCATTCCAATAAATTTTCTGATGTTTGGGTATTTTACATTCCCGGCAATATCCTTCATTTGGAAAAGTTTTTTCCAGTATTGTTCCGCTGGTAGATCTCTACTCATTTGCGCATCAGTCTCCATTAAGCAATACTCCCGCCATTCTTTAACTAATGTTTTGTAATCTAATTCATCTTTTAGGAACGGAAATCGTTCGATTGCTGGTGTCAATTCTATAGGAAATTAAAATTTGTACTAGTGGCGAGGTCAAAAATAGGGGAATATTATACAACAAACTGTCAGAGAAATCAAATCTCGTTATTATTTGATTGATTGCTTCAATGTAAAACTGCATGCAGTCAAGGCGTAATCGGTATATGTCTGATTGTGCGGTAGGATTTGGTTGGCGTTGCATCTCATTCAATGTTTCCTGTGCTGATATTCCAATGTATACTTTATCTATTGGCATGTAGAGCCTTGGATTATTATATTGGATTTTAAATGCGTTGGTCCCCTTAACGTGGGAGAGTTCCATATAATTGGCAGCTAGAGTTTTTATTAATTTCTCTGTTTCTGGCTTTAGTTCATGTAACAGTGGAGTTTATGATTGAAACATAATATTTAAATCGTTCAATAGCTCCAGAACGTACGACATAAATTCGAGATAAACTTTAGTGAAATTATTTTTTAACGATGCGTGGATAGTGTCGTTAAGTTTGGATGGGTCTTTAAAGCTATCGCCGCTCAGAACTACGAAGGTGGGCCCCCTTCGTAGTTCTGAGCGGCGATAGCAGAACTCGCGGTACATAATACTACACCCTTCAAGACACCTCGTACGTGTGCTGCGATAACGTTTAGCAGTTGGGTTTTTCCTGTGTCCGCAGGACCATCAATGAATATTGCGGAATTCTCTACATCACGCAAAGACTCATCGACGACGCACGCAGAGCCTATTGACGTAATCGAAAACAACGCGTTGATCGGGCGATAACTGCTGTAGCCACTCGTCGACGTACGCTTGGAGACGGTTCGCACTGTATTCGACGCGTTCGCTACTCAACTCGGTTGTTTGATCAAGGACTTGCGGCAAACCGTGTCGTGCGAGAGAACTTCCGTGCTTACGAAGCATCCTATTGATATCTATCAGTTACAAGTTGTGTGCCGCGTCGACGTTGTCTAGATGTCTGTGGAGGAAATCTTCGCTGAGTTGATTTTTAAATGTGTCCCACAGTAACGCTACCGTTACGCGCGTTATAGCGTTTTCGTACTCGACTTCGTCGTCGGCTAGGGCAACAGCCCTAGCACTTTCCTGGCTATTAGGCGCGACCCAAAACAGACGCGCTACAACTTCACCGCGTTGTCGTCTCGTTACAAACTTATTATTTGTCGTCTCATAGATTTGAGTGTTTTTAGTGTTATCCGTGACGTGTGTACAATATACTGTTCATAGAACTGGCAATATGTTAAACGGTCGAACTTCTCACCGGTGGAACAATTGAAATAAGTTAGGAGGTCAGACGTGGATCGTTGCGCGGACTCTGCGTCAGTGCCTGGCCTAAAGAAAACATTGTGACGGTTTTCGAGCTGCACGGTCAATTGTTTGACGTTAGGTTCGCGGCCCGTAACGTCAAACTCCAACACCCTTCACGCCGCTTCGCCCGAGCCTATATATCTTTTCGTGACGTACTGCTCTACTTCGTCATTCAAATGTTCTTCGGGTACGATGGTTACGCGGAACTCATCCGGACATTTGGTCATATATTTGAACAGGTATTTGATCACCGCGCTTTGTGACGAACGCTCCAAGTTCATATGGGCGTCATATTTCAATAAGAGGGCTGCATTAAAGGGCACGACCCATAAATCGATGACAGTGACTTCGCGCCTATTGTAACTTATCGTTGCCTCGTTTTTACTGTCGCGGCGCAACAAGCCCTTTATCGTCAACGAATGTGACTTGGATTTCGCGTTTCGGATATATTTTTTGCTTTTCCCTATCCTAAGACGGTAAATTTGATCGATCTGGTGGACCACACGGACCGTGGATCATGTGTTTTAAAACTATCTCTCTCAATCTACCGCCAGCTTCCGAGGAACTGGGAATATCCGCTCTTACCACTCTGTCAATGTCAATGTTCTGCGTGGGGCCGTTCTCTACTTTGAAACATTTATGCGCGTGAGGTAAACCGCGTTTCTGAAATTGTATTACGTGAAATATGTACATATGTACATTTTCCAAAGTATCTACCGGATCTGATATTACGTAATAGTTGTTCTAATTTTAAACTAAAGACTCGAGCACACAAAAGTGGATACGCCATTTTACTTGTTCCACGGGATTGTTAAATTTCAGGCCAATTTGGATTACACATAAAAGTTAAAAATGGCATCCATGTCTTTAGCTTTCATATACCTTGGAGACCCTGCACTGAAAGAAATTTTTAGTAACCTGCAACCAAAAGTTTGGTTACTGCGTACCAAAAAATCGTGACTTCCGAACTATGTCTTACTAACAACAAAACAGAGTTTTGTTAATTATATTGAGCTACTAGAAACTGAATCAATTTCGTTATAATTAATTAAACAATTTGAACGTTTTTAATTAACCCAATTTTGTATCATATAAACAAACTCTTCGCCTGTTTGTAGCTTTACTGTCCAGTTGTATTTACAGACTAAGTTATCTACTTATAACAAATGATTTTCTATACTGATACAAACACCTTTTGGTTGTTATTAACGTAATTGGTTTATTAAGTAATAACTAAACTGTTTAGTAGTCAGTAACAAAACTTTTTTCTCTACTGCTATAAAAACGTTTTGTTTGTTACTAACGTAATTGGTTTGTTAAGTAGTAACTAAACCGTTTAGTAATCAGTAGCTAAACTTGTTAGTAATCAGTACCTAAACTTGTTTAATAATCAGTAGCTAAACTTGTTTAGTAATCAGTAGCTGTACTTGTTTAGTAATTGATAGCCTAAACATAAATCTATCAATGTTGGTTTTTTACACTGTATTATTTGCACTGATTTTATTATATTTAGTTAAATGTAACCTTTATAGAATAAAATCAGTACAAAGAAATACAGTGGAAAAAAACACAAACATTGATAGGTTTACATTTAGGCTATCAATTACTAAACAAGTACAGCTACTGATTACTAAACAAGTTTTTTTAAAAATCCTGAAATATTTTTAGTTGCGGAAAAAACTATGAATAAAAAAAGTTAATTTGTTTAATACTTTAATTATTTTATTTTATTAAAATCTCACAGTACAAATTTCAATATTAGTATATATTATGTTTTTTAGCATTGATATTTGTGTCATCAGTTTGGCTCTATGGCCTATTTATTACTGGTATCAGTTCTTTGACGTCTTCTGTGGATAAGATTTATAAGCGTTTCTAAGTCAATGCTATGTTCTGGAATATAAACAGAGTAATAAAATTAGTATGACTACTAAGGTACATTAGTCAACTTATAAAATGTAAAAAAACACAAGAGAAGTACCAGATGTACAAAAAAGAAATCGAAACGGCTGGCCACCGACGGCGGAGGGCTCCGCTTTGCTTCGAACCTCTCCCCAGAATTGCTCCGACATTACATACTCTATGCCCCTATACTTTATACAGTGAGCCAGGTAATTGCCCTTCCATTTTGAGACCTTATGCCCAATATAATAGGGCCTAAAAGCAGCCGCTCAGATATTAAGATCATCTAGCTATTAAAAAAAGTTCATACCTTTTAACTTCTTGGCGTACATTCCAAGACCCCATCAGTTTAAGTATTCATCAATTTCTTGAATATTTCGTTCGGTCGGTATTGCCATTGCCAGGTCAAACTCGTCGGCATCCTTGAAGATTCCACATGATGTTCGACTCAAGGTGTTTACAAAACCTATGATATTTAAGTGATAAGTATAGATTATAATTATACATACAAATGTACAATTACACATTTAAACCTATTTACCGATGATGATATGCTTTCTTGTTCTCGAGTTTTCGGATTTGGCTCGGTCGGCTTGGCTTCCGCTGCCGCCGGCTGCCACTCGTCATCCATTAGGTATTGTAACATTTAGATTCAGCTGGACTCCTGACAAAAATAACGACATATACATACCATTTCAATCAATTATTTAAGCTTTAATAAAGCAAAATCACTTCACCAGCTTACCCGCTTGACCGTTCCGACGACGCTTGAATTGAACGTTTGAATTGAACAGGTTCCAACAGGTTTTTTCCGCCCGCACGTGCCGCGATTAGGCAGTGTTGCCAGATGGCTATATGAGTTTCCCACTGAACACATCTCAAATCTCCCCAAAGATTATTTCTTATTAAAAAAAATAAACCTCCTAATTAATAAAGTATTTAATTTAATAATTTTAAGAAAAAAGAAACTATTACACGTATAATATATTTAATTCCCTAGGGATGAACTCCAGCAAAGTGCTTACATATTTTTTCAACCCCAATAGTCTCAGATTTTTTAGTTGTAAATAATAAAAACATTTTATAAAATTTAGGTCGGATTAATATGCATACTTAATACTAGGAACAGACGTACGATTTGGCAAATTGGCAGACGCCAACCATCGCCGGCGCATCTGACCGCCCGACCATCTGCCAAATCGAAACGTGTCGAACGAAAGCTGTTCCGACGGTCGAT
This sequence comes from Ditula angustiorana, assembly GCA_963691745.1. Taxonomy (NCBI): domain Eukaryota; kingdom Metazoa; phylum Arthropoda; class Insecta; order Lepidoptera; family Tortricidae; genus Ditula; species Ditula angustiorana. The sequence goes on from OY829490.1 coordinate 2,293,097, forward strand.
TCCGACCTAACGTGAACCAAACCGTGGCAGTGTTGCCAAATTATTTGATTTTCCACTAATGCCAGGCGTGGATTACTCCGCGACTACGTCACGCTGCTACAAGTAGATACAGGAGGCCCCAGTACTGGGGTATAATCAGGCCTTTGTTCCTAACGAGTCACACCCTCAACTGTCACACTGTGACTCGTTGGTAATATTTATTATGAGCTTAGAACAAGCCACCGAAATATCTCCATTTTACATTTTTACCAAAACCACTACCCGTTTTTTTACCCGTGTTTGCAGGGAATCTCCCCCATCTGGCATTACTGCGATTAAGTCCGTTACACATAAAGTCACGTTTGGCTAATGGTAAAAGAAGTTTAAATGCTACTTAGTAATTTGTTATTGTTATCTTTAACTAAAGTTTGATTATTCAGTGCATCATTCAGTGTTGTTCTTAACAAAAATAAATAGAGAAAAGTCTACAAAACCATGGTTGCCAATATAAAATAGTGCGTTAAAAGCAATTCAAAATGGGCCGCTAAATATCTACAAAACATTGATTATCAAATGAAATGTGAAATTAATAATAAACATACATTTTAGTAAAATATATTCCAAGGCCTTTTTAACTAGTAAGAATAATAGTTAAGTTATGGCTTACCAATCGGTTTGTTGTGTAGCCAAACTAGTTCAGCGATTAGACCAGTTACACATAAACAGTTGCTTTCGGCTAATGTCAACAAAAGTTTATAAATAACTGTTAAGGAGTTAGTCAAGTAATCTTTAACAAATTTTTGATTATATCAATGCATCATTCGATTTGGTTCCTATCAATTAAATAGATAGGGAAATATCAACAAAACCATGGTTGTTATTAAATAAAATAGTGCATTAATAGCAAACTAAAATCAGCTGTTTAATATCTACAAAACATTGTCAGTTTATTGAGATTTCACGAAATTAATAATAAACACCCATTTTGGTAAACTGAAGTCAAAGGCATTGTAAATAGTAAGAGTATAGTTCAGTTACTGCTTAACACTCTGTTTTGTTGCTCTGACCAATTAGTTTGTCTACGCTATTTCAGTTAATAGTTAACAATATTTGGGTTACAATTTATCAAACCTAAATTTACAAAACTGGTTTTGGTTGTACAACTGAATAAGTTGTTTAGATTTAGTCAAAGTTTATTTATTTATAACCAAAATTTGTTTATTTTTCAAATAACTTAACTTGTTCGGTTAATTCTTTTTTTCAGTGTGTATAACTATAAGGCAAATATTTATACGGCCTGGCACGACACCCTCCCCTTATATGGTTTCATCGTTACGAATCTGTTCTATCTCTTCGAGTGGTCCTGTTCTAAGTGCATGATTTGAATTTTGTTTTTGCACGTTCGTAATATAGCGTAAACGTTCTTCGCAAATCCTACAGTAAAGATATACTAACTACTCCTCAGAAAGTCTGCCTAGTAATGAAAATCGGGGCACTGACAACAGTAAGCATCGGACATATTTAACTTGGGACAATTTATGTTCATTGTTGTCAAATTTGTTAGGAAACCAACCCGGATTGCCTTCGGGCTAAAGCAGTGGGTATTGGAAAGCTTCATACAATGGATTAATTATATTTACAGTGTGCGGTTTCTTATGGCCTAATTTCTAAATGGCTATGCAATGTGGTTGAAAAGTCTTCCTCTCCGTACTAATTATAGCGGCAACTTCACTGCCTAAAGGTGTGTCGCCTAAAATGTTACCATGTGTTGCCCGTGTAGTTCTTTCGAAGCTTATGTACGCTTAATGGGATGTTTCTCGACTCCAGCGTTTGAAACGTTCTATGTACGGATTGACGTTGTGCAAATAATTTGTCATTGAAACTACGTCTCTATGAAGCTGTTCACTTTGGGCTAGGCTATCACGTTCGTTGTTATCATTGGTCAGCGGCGCGGTTCACCTCGGGGTGGTTTTCAGAATATCGTTGGACTGCATTACGGTGCTCCTCTGGGGTGATTTCGAGAGTAACTTTCGACAGCGGCGCGGTTCACTTTGGGGTGATTTTGCGTATATTTTTGGACTACAACGCGATTAATTTCGGGATTTTTGTCTGTGTACTTTTTAACCGCCGCACGATTAATTTAGGGATTGGTTTTAGCGTATTTTTTGACTGCGTCTAAATGGGCATTCATTTTAACTGTTCGTTTATGTTTTTTGGGTCGACCTCTACCCCTGCGTACAGGTGTATCAACGTTTGCATCATTTTCGTCAAGCGGTTATTCCGAAAACATGTTTTGGACGACAACAACTGGGTTTACCACATACAATTTAAAGTCGTCTATCTTGTCGAGCACAACCACTGGATTAAAACTCGATTTAATATTATTATGGGGTTGCGCGGCATTGATATTAGCAGTGGTTGCGGACGTTCGAGATGCATGGCAACTCTTTGTAACTACTTCAGCATATGTGGTCGTACGCGATTGCTCTGGCCTCCGGCTGTGAAGGCGAAGCCGTAGATGTGGGAGACGGCACATACATGGCAGAACGCGGAATTGAACTGGCCAGATCTGGACCTAGTTGGGACAGCGAAACAAGTGTGGGAGATGGCACATTGAAATTTGTGGCAAGAATTCTGTTTATGACATATTCCGTGTCGAGAATGTTCATCGGCATGCGAGCATTCACAAAAAGGTAGTCGACCCGTTTTTCCATGGAATCACATTTGAATAACCGCGCACATTGACTGCTGTACGATTGTTACAATCTACTCCGTGGCTGTTAAATAGATAAAAGGCATTTTGGTGTCTCCAAAATGATACCGTTTAATTTTGCCCGGTAATAAGGAAACTATCGGTTGCATCAGCGTGATCCGATGTAAAAACGTTATTTTGAAGAATTTGGTAGCTCTTTGGCAGAATTTAAAAAAGATATCAGAACTTTATTAAAATAAAAGAATGGTCTTAAATTTACTTAAAAATAGGTATATTATACACTTTTTCTTTTGTGGAATTGTTCCAAAGCTAAAATCCTTGAATGTGTAATGTTAATTGTGCACTTAAAATAGTCTTATAGGAAACCTATAGGTATATTTATATATAAATATCAATTTTATTGTATTTTTTTTAGTTGGTTAACACGGTAACGTCATCATAATATATAATACAGAAGATAGGTATAAAAACCCAGTATGTACACATTTATATACAATGTGTATTTTATTATATTATATAATTGATCGCAGGCCTTAGCTAACATATCATATTTTTATGTTTCTAAATAAAGTAAAAAAATATTAAAGAAAAGTATATATTTCATCATAGTCGAGAAAACGGCATTATCTCGATTATGATATCTTTATTATATATTAAGGGAACAATTTACGTAATGTAATAAAACAATTAAACTACATAATAACTAAATATAAACAAAACATTAATACTAAAATTATAACTAAAATATATCAAAAACATGCATATCATTACCTAACATGGATATCATTACCTTGGGAAAACGCTATTAATAACCACGAGGGTGTAGGCATATTAGTTAAAGATTTTATCAAATATAAAGTAATTAAAACCAGCTTTTATCAAGACATTCAAAATGTAGCTATTTCACTACACATGCACTGGTTCGTCTGGTTCTTGTATATGCACTTCCAAAGGCATACTGTCTGTAACAGGTAGACTATCCAAAACTGCTTTGACATTTCCAATTATGGTGTAGACTAGGCCGTCTACTTCTGTCATTTGATAGCTGAGTGCACCAGAGCTATAGTATGTCCCTTATTTCCATCTCAAATATCATTTCGTTTATATTGTTGGGTAACTAACAAAGTTTATTTTCGGGATATTATATAAATGACTTACAATCGACTTGTTTTTGATGTTTTGCAACAGGACGTTTTGGGTATAAGGATTGTGCGGGCATAGAAATAAGAACAAAATGTCTATGGTGCGATGAGTATAATTGTAGTTACACTCTTGGTACAATATTGTGATTTTAAGATCGCGGAACGACGCGTGCGCGCGAGTGATGTCTGCGGAGATGTGTGTCCGGCCGCGGCGCCGCGGCCGTGCGCCAAGGCAGCATTCGGGTACGCTCGGGATCATTCGGGCGCGTTCGGTCGCATTCGGCGACTTCACGACGCTGTGGCGCGAACAAGTATAGTCTTTGGAGTTGGGCACAAGACCTAAAGACTGTGCCTTTGTGTGTTTCTGACCCTTTCGTATTAAAGTGTGTTGTGTAGTCGGTCCAACATTTACCAACCGTGTGTCTGACCTGTTGAGTTACCACAAACAACGCCAAGCGTCGCCTCTATTCAGCTTTTTAAGTCGTTTTTATTTCGGGGTGCCTCTTGCGAAGTGTATACTAAGTCTTTAACCCGACTCTATAAAAGAAGTCGAGAGGTGCGAGGTCAGATGTACGCGCCAGGACTGGACCTCACCAGCCAATCCCAACGCGTTTCAAACCTGTGGTCTCGGTACTGTCGCACGACACGCCAATAATGGGCGAGTGCATCAAGGTCCTGGTAGTACATCTCCCGCAGATCGGCAAGCGGGACGTCTTCCAGCATGGTTTTTAGCTCGCTGGACAGGAATTCTAAATAACCGACGCCGTTTAGTCGGTTCAAAAAAACCGGTCCTAGAACGACGCCATTTAAAATTCCTGCCCACGTTTACCGAAAACCAATGCTGGAATGAACTTAGCTTCACTCCATGGGGATTACTTCTAGCATAAATGTGTGCATTGTGAACATTGAAGAATCCGCCACGTGTGAAGGTAGGTAGATTCGTCCGTCCACAAGATATTGTGCCTACGGTCCTGCAGGAGCCATTGACAAAATTGTACCCTAGCAGGGAGGTCAGGCTCCAGCAGGTGATGCACCCGGGTTAAGTGAAAAGGGTACAATTTTGCCCATATTAAGACTCGCCACACATAAATTTTGGGAAGTCCAAGTATCCGCGCAGCAACCCTGATGCTTTCCGTCGGGGCATTCTCGGAGATATCCTTCTTCGTGAATGGACGGTCTCCCAGAATCTGATGTTATCGCCCTGTGCGTTGCAGTTTCCCTCATCGGCTGCACTGCCGCATAGATTGTAGCGCCTTGAGGAACACGGCCCGCCTGTATAACCTCGCTCTTGGTATATTCTCCTAGCCAAACTTGAACTTCATTGGCTGGCGTTTGTAAGCCAGGAACATATTAGAAAATTCCCTTTCGGGAAAATTGCGGAATGGTATTGTCAATTCACAGTTTTTTTAGTCTTTTCAAATTAATTCCGTTGCCGCAAATCGGCGAGCGAGACGCCTTCCAGCATGGTTTCTAGCTCGCTGGACAGGAATTCTAAATAACCGGAGCGTTTAGTCGGTTCAAAAAAACCGGTCCTATAACGACGCCATTTAAAATTTCTGCCCACGTTTACCGAAAACCAATGCTGGAATGAACTTAGCTTCACTCCATGGGGATTACTTCTAGCATAAATGTGTGCATTGTGAACATTGAAGAATCCGCGACGTGTGAAGGTAGGTAGATTCGTCCGTCCACAAGATATTGTGCCTACGGTCCTGCAGGAGCCATTGACAAAATTGTACCCTAGCAGGGAGGTCAGGCTCCAGTAGGTGATGCACCCGGGTTAAGTGGAAAGGGCACAATTTTGCCCATATTAAGGCTCGCCACACATAAATTCTGGGAAGTCCAAGTATTCGCGCAGCAACCCTGATGCTTTCCGTCGGAGCATTTTCGGAGATTGTTGATCTCGTTCTTCGTGAATGGACGGTCTCCCAGAATCTGATGTTATCGCCCTGTGCGTTCCAGTTTCCCTCATCGGCTGCACTGCCGCATAGATAGTAGCGCCTTGAGGAACACGGCCCGCCTGTATAACCTCGCTCTTGGTATATTCTCCTAGCCAAACTTGAACTTCATTGGCTGGCGTTTGTAAGCCAGCAACATATTAGAAAATTCCCTTTCGGGAAAATTGCGGAATGGTATTGTCAATTCACAGTTTTTTTTAGTTTTTCAAATTAATTCCGTTGCCGCAAATCGGCGAGCGAGACGTCTTCCAGCATGGTTTCTAGCTCGCTGGACAGGAATTCTAAATAACCGGAGCGTTTAGTCGGTTCAAAAAAACCAACCGGTCCTAGAACGACGCCATTTAAATTCCTGCCCACGTTTACCGAAAACCAATGCTGGAATGAACTTAGCTTCACTCCATGAGGATTACTTCTAGCATAAATGTGTTCATTGTGAACATTAAAGAATCCGCCACGTGTGAAGGTAGGTAGATTCGTCCGTCCACAAGATATTGTGCCTACGGTCCTGCAGGAGCCATTGACAAAATTGTACCCTTACAGGGAGGCCGGGCTCCAGCAGGTGATGCACCCGGGTTAAGTGGAAAGGGCACAATTTTGCCCATATTAAGGCTCGCCACACAAATTCTGGGAAGTTCAAGTATCCGCGCAGCAACCCTGATGCTTTCCGTCGGGGCATTCTCGGAGATATCCTTCTTCGTGAATGGACGGTCTCCCAGAATCTGATGTTATAGCCCTGTGCGTTCCAGTTTCCCTCATCGGCTGCACTGCCGCATAGATAGTAGCGCCTTGAGGAACACGGCCCGCCTGTATAACCTCGCTCTTGGTATACTCTCCTAGCCAAAATTGAACTTCATTGGCTGGCGTTTGTAAGCCAGGAACATATTAGAAAATTCCCTTTCGGGAAAATTGCGGAATGGTATTGTCAATTCACAGTTTTTTTTTGTCTTTTTAAATTAAAACCGAGAGATAAGGAACAGTGGTTGCTCTCACTTATTTTATATTTCTTTCTTAAAGTAATAGTGCAGCATGCGATGAGTTGTAAGCAGATGACGGACCCTCCTATCCAAGGCGTCCAGCTCGGTTTGGGTCCACCTTAGTATGCCAAAGGAGTATGTGAGAAAGGGCATCACCCAGGCATTGAAAGCGCGCACCCTGTTGCCGCCTGATAAAATACTGTTAAGTACTTTGGTCAGGCGGCAGAAGAATTTGTTCAGGTATAGCTGGTATTACCAGTATATTAGACGTGATTATTATGTTTTTCTTAGATACATTAACCATTTCCAACTTCAGGTATTCTGGTGTATCTTTGTAAAACGGAGTATTCATTTCATGATTGCTTGGGACATCCTTTAGGCAATGTACAAATTCATTTGAATGTGTTACGAAAGGCTTCAAGTGAATCTTTATGGCACTAATGCAGAGCCTACAAGGGTTGTCAGGGTTTTTGAGCATCATCGATGAACTATCTTTCAATGTAGTGTCTTTATCTGGCTCGTAGGTATCCATGGACGATGACAGTTCCTGTCCTAGTGCGGGGCTTTTAGTTTTAACGTGATTTATTTTTTTCTTCTTTACAGTCTTTATGTTCGACGGTCCTGGTACAATCAAGTCTATTGTCTTTTATGGTTTAGTTATTTTTGCATCTTCTTCATAGTTTTAGCTTAACCTAGCTCTTCTGCTTCTTCAGTTGATATCGATTTGAGCGTTTTTCAAAAAAAGTGTACACATGACGAAACCGAGAAGTAAAAATTTTTTTGACGCCTATTTAGAAACTTGGCTAATTATTTGATTGATTATAAGTTATTTATTATTATATTAGTTATATTTATTGAGAAAATGAGATGAAAATAATGAGAAATATAGAAAATAACGGCATTATTACTTTTTGGCGGGTTTACGTGAAATCAAACTCAGGTTCACAATACTTTTATTAATACGAGTTTATTATTCACCAAGCACCAAAACAGAACACAGTTCTTAGGACAGTTTTCATTTACATATAATAGTAGGTTGTCTTAATAACTATAGCGGGCGGTTTTCCTACCGTAGATCTACTAATATCATCTCGTGTATATAACTGTACCATTTCGTCTTTAATTCGTTTATTCAATTTCATTTTTTTTCTTGCTAAACCTTATGCGGCCTTTCAGTCCCAAAAAGGAAGCAACAGTAGCTATTGTTTTAGTTTTTTTAGTTATTTCATTAAAAGCTATAACTTTCATGTTTTTTTTTCTCCTTCTGGGACTTAGTCGTTGAATCTTTTTTTGATTTTTCTTTTTTTTTCATCCCTTCATTTTTTTCTCTGGTCAATCTCTTCATTTTTAGTCAAATCACCTATTATTTTCCCTATATTTTTTAAGCGTTTTGAGGTGTTTTTTCCCTTGTTCCTCAATGTTTTCTGGTTGATTTGATTTCAACCGTTCTCTATACCACTGCTCTTACAACCGCAGTAAGTGCCATATACTTAATGGATGTGGCCCACCTCATTGAACGCCATGTCGGGGCCTAACGGTGGGTACTCCCTCCGGTTTTCCCCAGCGGCTAGGTCCGTCGATAGGCAACACCCCGCCTGGTTGACACATGGCAAAAACACATTTCCTGCAGAATGTAAGGAAGCACCGCCTCTCAGACGCCGATTACATGCTCTGGTTAAAGCCGGACATCTGATGCATGTTAATAGAAAAGCATAAATTTCTTTCCCTCTAGCCGCTAACACGTGCAAAATATTACGTATTTTAACAGCAGTTGCTCGCCACCCTCAACTTCAATATGCAGCAACTTCTCCAGGGATTTTTGCATCTCTTTAAATCGAAGTCTGATCCGTAAAATAAGCAGAGAAGATATTTAATTATATTTTCCATAAAATTGCGTGCGCGAAGCTTGGAAATCCGTTGAAAAAGCATGTTGCCCGAACAATCCCTCCGGTCCGTTCCGAGCGACGAGCAACTCACAAATTTTTTAAACCTCCCGAAAGGAGCGTCCGAATGACGCGAAACCCTCGCAGAAGGCTAGGGTTTGTTGAAAGTTATTAAACTTTTAAAAGTTAGCAAAATTACGACGAAATTTTATAAGTTCGACCGCAATACCAGAAGGGTAAAGTGACCAAAACTTATATAATTCGTTTTGGCTGAACTAGTGAAGCTAGTAAAACCGGAAAAGAATACAATTTAAAGAATTTACCAAAGAACAAGAAATATGAAACCAAAAAGTAAAACTCCCTCTGTGAAAAAATTTAGAAAAACCGAATGTAAACAAACTTTTTTCCTTGATAATGTACAATTTCTTTATACATAATTCACGAGTGTTACATAGCAATGCCCCACAAAATTGATGCATCAATTTGACTGTGGGATCTTTATTTAATTAAACTAAACACTATTGTAAATTCATTCAACACTATTTAATAAGATTTTTTTAAATTATTTTTGTTACGCTCCTGTCGGATGTCTCCGGGCAAACTATTCAGAATCGTTCAATCGGGCAATCGTTTTCCCAATGTCCTATTTCCATAGTAGTTATGAACTCGCGGTACGTCGAATTTGCCCGTAGTACCCGACCGCGTGCCGTGGTCGTGGTTCGCCAAGCACAAGTCATGCTCCTGATTGCTATGCTGTTTTATTATAGTAATAATAATAAGGGGAATAACAAGGTGGACCGATGACCTGGTGATCGTTGCGGGAACCCGCGATGCAAACAGCACGGGACCGGTCGAAGTGGCGAACCTTGGGGGAGGCCTATGTCCAGCAGTGGACGTCTTTAGGCTGAAATGATGATGATGATGAATAATAATAACATATTGGAATCGCTTTAAAATTAAACCGATCACTGGAGCGTTACTTGGCACTCTACGGTTTGGGTAACGCTCTCTGTACTTCTAATGCACTTCTGCCATTTTGATGTGCTTCACTATAAATTAAAATCATGTCCATTAATTCCGGAGCATTAAAATTGGTTGTGCGGGGCATTTTAATTGAATTACTGATTTATGACTGACACTGTCAGGTCATAGATTAATTCTTATGACAAGATATCAAAAAGATAACCTTTTGATACATACATAAAAATATACAAATACCTACATAGGTTGGCATTAAATTGAAAAGAGACAAATAATCTTATTTAGTCTAAGCGATAGACGCCGCTCCGCCCGCTCCACCGCTGCCCGCTCCGGCTCGCTGATAGGATTAACCGGCTGCTCGTCGTAGCAGCCGGTTATAGAGCCGGATCTGGGCTCTGGAGAGGGTTGGGGGGCGGGTGGTACTCGCGCCTCATAGGCTTCAGGCTGGGGCGGGGGCTGGGGGTCCTTGGTCCTGTCGGAAAATAATGAAATATTAATATTTTCTTAATTGTTTACAAGACTCAGGCTTTATAAAGATTTGATATGATGTAGGATTATTATCTGAAGAGGGCAATAAATTACTGATAAAAAAAAACAGATTCAGAGTTTCAATGCAATGTGCAGTCTCCTTTCGACATTGTCCAAAAAAAACAACTGCATTATCTATATCCACTGGTCACGAGGCACCTGTGCCACATCAGACTGTGAACCCAAGTGTGAAACCTTACTGTGAAAAGGTATGAAATGATATATTTATCAGTATTTCTAAAAATGTAAGCTTACTTGAAACACAGGCGCCCCCAACAGGCCTCCCACCATAGCAGCCTAGGTTTGTTTATCTCCGATCAGCGGCCTACTATTGAAATAATATACACTTAGTTCCCAGAATGAGATGTGAACTCCCATGAGACCTAAGGCAACACAAAACAAATAAAGCTCAAAACACAACCCCAAACAACCAATAGTAAAAAGGTACATTAGAATAGTTAGTATTTTTAATTAGCCTTATTGTTTAATGCATTGTCAATTAGTCAGTGCCAAACCATATCAAACAATAAATTCGTCAAAAACACAGGAGCAATAATTGCAATGCAAAAGCATTGTATTCAGCGTGATTCATGGGCTACTATGGAGAGCCTTGGTTTTTTGGGGTTGTTTTGAGCTTTATTTGTTTTTTGTGTGTCATTTATTGGACAAGTATTAGGGCTTTTGTTGTGTTTTGAGCTTTATTTGTTTTGTGTTGCCTTTCTCATGGGAGTTCACATCTCATTCTGGGAACTAAGTGTATATTATATACATATGCTAAATGAGTTGGATTTCAATAGAAGGCCGCTGATCGGAGATAAACCTAGGCTGCTATGTTGGGAGGCCTGTTGGGGGCGCCTGTGTTTCAAGTAAGCTTACATTTTTAGAAATACTGATAAATATATCATTTCATACCTTTTCACAGTAAGGTTTCACACTTGGGTTCACAGTCTGATGTGGCACAGGTGCCTCATGACCAGTGGATATAGATAATGCAGTTGTTTTTTTTGGACAATGTCGAAAGAAGACTGCACATTGCATTGAAACTCTGAATCTGTTTTTTTTATCAGTAATTTATTGCCCTCTTCAGATAATAATCCTACATCATATCAAATCTTTATAAAGCCTGAGTCTTGTAAACAATTAAGAAAATATTAATATTTCATTATTTTCCTACAGGACCAAGGACCCCCAGCCCCCGCCCCAGCCTGAAGCCTATGAGGCGCGAGTACCACCCGCCCCCCAACCCTCTCCAGAGCCCAGATCCGACTCTATAGCCGGCTGCTCCTCGACAAACAGCCGGTTAATCCTATCAGCGAGCCGGAGCTGGCAGAGATGAGGGCTCGCTGGCGGGCAGCGGTGGAGCTGCGTCTCTATCGCTTAGACTAAATAAATAAATAAGATTATGTGTCTCTTTTCGATTTAATGCCAACCTATGTAGGTATTTGTATATTTTTATGTATGTATGCATCAAATATCAAAAGGTTATCTTTTAGATATCTTGTCATAAGAATTAAATCTTACATGAACCTATTCCGTTTTATAACATAACATGTTTACTACAACAAACATCTAATGTTACCAGACTAATATTTTACATCCTCCTGTACTTTGTATGGGCTTGTGAGCATTAGATGTACCTACAACAACCTTAGATATCTTAGTCCTATGTGGCATTGACACAAGATCAATTTATGCATGATTCATATCAGATGCTTCTCACCGTTAGTATAATCATCATATCAGCCGAAAAACATCCATTGTTAGACAAAGGCTTCCCCAAAGATAACTAATATAATGTTACAAAGGGAAGGAACAACAAAAAAAAAAACAAGATTATGTACCAATGTATTTAATAATTATAGACTAACAATCTGCATCAAATTACATATCTCCTATATAAATACATACTAGACCCTTGGAGCAGAAATAGACTAGTTTTTATCACAATTATGAGAGTTTGTTATTAGAACACACGAGTGTTTTAACATGTTCCCAGATGACTACTGTGGCCCTAACATGACTGGCCAAGTTTAGTTTATCTCTATCTGCATCTCTTTCTTATCACACTAGTTAGACAGAGACACAGGGAGAAGTTAAACTAAACCTGGGCTGTCATGTTAAGGCCGCTGGTACAGTGTAAAAGTAAATGCAGTTGTTTTTTCGGACCTGTCGAAAGAACGCTGCACATGGCTTCGGGACAGGAAACTTGTTAATTACTAGTTATATACCTTACCGTTGTTACATGATGTTTTCTACTATCAAAGAAATAAAATACAAAAACGAAAAACTACTATTTTTGAACACGTTATGAGGAAATAACGAAATAAGTGTAGATAATAGTATTTTATGCAACTGCTATATAATGAGAGGCCTTAAAACACGAGTGTGGTTTTATGAAACGAGCGTCAGCGAGTTTCATAATAGGATCACACGAGTGTTTTAAGGCCTAATTATATACAGTTGCATACATTACTTTATCTACAAAAAGGGTAGATGGCGCTGCTATCTATGTAAACATCGGCTCATAATTTAAATATTATTTAAATATAATTTAACTAGCAATTTGGAGTGAATTTTGATAGATTTACAAAGACGATAACGTAAATATTCTGAGAAAGTGTTTTGAAAACTGTTTGTGTCGTAATAACTGTGAACATAAGCCACAAAAACATATAGGTGGCCGTTACTTCGAGTTTAACTGCGTAAAGTGTAATTAAAAGAACGTTTCCCTCCTAGTACAAGTTAGTGTAAACAGACTCAAACATATACAACATCTAGATCAGAACTGTCCTTCCTCAATCACCTATAATAGTAAATATTTAACAATAGAACAACGGATTCAACAGCTGATTGAACAGCTGATCCTGCGAACAATCTACGGATCTTTAACGACAACTGCTAATCATTGAGTGCACAAAAACACAAATAGAAGAATATTATCAGTATCTACGATATATATAATAAATTTGTATTTAATGTACAGTAAATAAATGAATAAAATTGTTCTAAAATAATCTCGATATCCAATTGTTGAACACAACGCCATCTAGCGATATATCCGACCAACTTGCGTTAGAAAAGCAATAGGTACATTGGAATCGCATTAGAAAAAAAGAGACAGTTATATGACATACAGCCCCAATAGCGTAAACAAAGTAATAACTATTTAACTCCGCCCACCTTCGATGCACTTTGCCGTCGGCGGAGAACAATAGAAAATAGGCCTACACTTTTGCTGTCGTCTTTTTTATCGCTATAACGCTTTAATTAAACATGAATTGCATGTCATGTCTTCAACCTATTAAAAAAGATACTGAGCTGCTAAGATGCATTGCATGCGGAGGCACTTACCATTATATGTGCCTAGCCATGACTACGGCAGTATTTCGAGAGAAAAAAGCGGAACTCGAGCGCGCATGGCGCTGTCCGTCCTGTATGAATATTACGTCTAGAAGAAGAAATGATGGCACACCAGTTCGTCAACAGTTTGATTTTACCTCATTAGACGAAACGAATATGTCAGTCGACGAGTTACTTCGAGATGACACCGATAAAAGTCTGTCGGACGACACCATCAAATCTCCTATTCAATCACAAATTCAATTGCAAACTCAACCATCCATAACATTAGACCAAATAAGTACCTTGTTGGACTCTAAATTGAAGAGTAATAACGAAACCTTTACAACTATCTTAAAAACCCTGATACACACCGAAATTAATTCAAAAATTGACGAGATAAAAACTAATTTTATGGAAAAAAATAAAGAAATCATATCAATACAACAAGACATGAAGAACCAACTTTTACATTTTAACACTAAAATAGAGAACTTAGAACAAGAAAATCGCCAAATAAAAATTGAACTGCAAGCTCTAAAGACCAAATATGACAATATGAATAATATGAGTAATTCAGATAAAGATAACTCAAAGAAATTTGTGTTATACGGCTTAGACGAATACTGGAATGAACCAGACGAAGACGTATATCATCGCATTACCGACTTATTTAGCGACATACTTAATATAAACACTTTTAGTTTTATCGAATCTGCTAAGCGAATAGGAAGAAAAGGAAATCGCCGTCCTCTTATTATAGAACTAATGAGCAAACGAATGAAAACATACATAATTGAAAATTCATACTACTTCAGGAACACGGGTTTTGCCGTTTCAGAGGTTTTTGATAGTGAAACATTACAGAAGAGGAAACATCTACAGGACTGTCTGCATAATGCGCGCCGAAATGGGAAACACGCCGTGATACGCAAAAGTCGTCTGTTTATAAACGGAGAAGAGTATATCCCCACAATTTCGACTCAGGAGCGGCCCCTTCCACCTGTAGGCCGCAACAGTTCCTTAACAAGCTCGAAAAACACAGACCGGACCATAAGCGATGTTTTGGATGATAGTAGCTATGATAATGACAGTAACATATGTAATAATTTAAATAGTAACAGTTTATTTCGTGTATAATAGCATATTTATTCTACATCAAAATATAAATGGTCTAATAAACAAGACCGACGCCCTAACGGTCCACTTACAAAACCTATCAACTTCCAAAAAGTCAATAGATGTAATATGTATCACGGAACATAACATGAAACAAGGCGATGAAGTCCAATTTAACTTATGTAATTACTTCCTTGGGGCTCACTATTCGCGCGACAATAGGAATGGCGGTTCTTGCATATTAATTCGTAATGGTCACAAATTCAAAATACTCCAAGATATATCTAGCACGTCCATGTGCAACACATTTGAATGTTCGGCCATCGAGCTGACAGAACATAACATTATAATTCTTTGTATATACCGTGTTCCCAAAAATGATACCTCGTCCATAGCGATCTTTAAGAGTAAATTAAACGAAATCCTGAGCAAAATATGTCATACTCAGAAAAAAGTTATAATTTGCGGCGATTTCAACATTGACATTTTGAAAAGAACGAGGCACACAGTTGATTTTAAAAACTTAATTGCTGGTTTTAATCTCAAATTTGGAGTATCAGTACCAACGCGTCTACACAGCAACACTTGTATTGATAATATTATTCACACTCGTAACATGCTAGGTGCGAAGGCAGAGGTGGTCGAGCTTGCTATTTCCGACCATACTGCTCAGATTTTTAAATGTTCAGTAAAACCTACGTGTTTGCTTTCTCATTGGTTTATTTCTAAAAGAGACCTAAGTAATAACAATATTGAAAAGTTTGCGGAATGCTTAACAGGAATCAATGTTAATGACGTGTATTTGTCTAACGACTCTAATGAAGCGTTCAATTATTTCAGTGACCACTTTGAACTATTCTATAACTTATGTTTCCCTTACGTCAGAGCTAAAATAGCTGCCTTTAATAAGCCAAAGTGGATTACTAAAGGAATTAGGAACTGTTGCAAAAAGAAAAGGGATTTATTATGGAAATATCGATTAAGACCGAATGAAAGTAATAAAAACTATTTAAAACAATATTCCAGAAGACTAAAGAAAGTAATTGTGTTAACTCAAAAGGCGCAAAACGATCATTTCATTAAAAATTCAACAAACAAATCTAAAGCAACTTGGAACATTATAAATACGACTAAAACCAAAAATTATAAGGAAAATATTTCAGAAATAGTTATTGATGATAACGTAGCTATCAAAAATCCCAAAGAAATTGCACATACATTTAATAACTATTTCACTGACATTCATGACCAAATCAACTCAGATAATAAATTATTAAATAACTTAATTACCAATAATAATAATAATAATATGACATCTAATAATACAAATACAACTATGACATTTAATTCATCTAATTCTATTTTTATGAAACCAACTACCCCCGATGATATTAGGATAATTATTAATTCTTTAAAAAACTGTAATAGCACTGGTTATGACGGCATTAGTACAAAGATTATTAAAAAAGTTGAAAGTGTAATATCTGCACCAATTAGCCACATAGTAAATTTATGTATAGAACATGGAAAATACCCAGAAAAGCTAAAGATAGCAATATTACGGCCACTCTATAAAAAAGGTGGCAAAACCTCTATGAGTAACTACAGACCCATTGCCTTAATTTCTGTTTTCTCGAAAATAATAGAAAAAGTAATTTACAAAAGCCTTAACAGTTATTTCGAAGCATTTGACCTTTTTGCGCAAGAGCAAAAAGGTTTTCGTAAGTCCAAATCGATAAATATGGCAATATTTGACCTACTACAGACGATCATGACAAACATGGACAAAAAAAAACCTGTAACTGCTCTCTATATGGATATGACTAAGGCATTCGATTTTGTTGACCACAATATTTTGTTGGCAAAACTATATAAGTATGGCGTCCGTGGAAATGTACATAGTTTGCTAAAATCCTACTTGACGGGTCGACAACAACTTACTCAAATTGATCGTATTAATGTCAAGACTAAGAAACAGATCACCTACTCCTCAGATTTTAGGGAGATCAAGTTTGGGGTGCCACAGGGTAGCGTTTTAGGACCACTTCTTTTCCTAATCTATATAAATGACCTCCCCCAGACTATCTCTGAATCTATGGTTCTTTTTGCCGATGACAGCACCATAATATTCACTGGAGAAGATCTACACACATATGAGGCTAAAATCAACAAATCATTAGAATTAGTGATCAATTGGCTTAACAGCAACAATCTCCACATTAATTTAGTCAAGACCAAAATCATGAATTTCAAACAAAGAATTGACAAAATTAGAAACTTAAGTGTAATTTATAAGGGACATAGTATTGAAGAAGCGGACATTACGAAATTTTTAGGATTAAGTTTAGATAATAAGTTGACATGGAAGAATCAAATAGACATAATATGTAAAAAACTTAATAAATTTTCATATGCTTTACATCAACTTAGTAAAAAAGTTAACCAATCTGCTGTTTTAACTTCCTACCATGCGTATGTCACGTCCACTTTGAGATACGGCATAATGTTCTGGGGTAATGCCACAGACAGAGATCTAGTTTTTAGAGCACAAAAGAAATGCATTCGATCAGTCTGCGGTTTAGGACCGAGAGAGTCATGTAAACCTTATTTCATCAAATTAAATATTCTGACGTTTCCATCTCTCTATATATATGAAACCGCAATTTATGTAAAACGCAACACGAACGAATTCTCAAAACTCAATAGTCTACGGCACCAGGGCAAAATAAACTATAGACGATGTAAGACAGCCCTTCTTGCAAAAAGTATATTTGGAATGGCTCCTAAGATCTTCAATAAATTACCGGCAGCAATTTTAAGGTTGGAAAACATAAATGAATTTAAAAATGTATTGTATAGGTTTTTAGCATCTAAGGCTTATTATTCAATCCAAGAATACATGCATGATACGCTTTAATCTTATTAATATTTGTATTTCTTTATGACAAAATGATGATTATGGATTGACGATTAGAGAATGTAATTCGTAGGTAATATTAATATTGACATCTAATTTATTTTTATTGTAATTTTCTTATCAGTGACATTATATTATTGGACCTAATAATTAGCATGCTGCATGCCAACTCCACCCTATTTGTATGCCACTAGGCAAAACATAGTGAAACTTTTACAATTATACGACCTTTGTACACTTACCTATGTTTTACAAATAAACGATTCTTATTCTTATTCTTATTCTTATTCTTACACACATATCATAACTGCAAAAAACCAACAAACAAGTATGGCGGCAATTCGATCTATCCGTCAAGACGAACGTTTTTTTTAAATCATAGACAAAAGAATGAAGTCCCTATTGTCATGTCACTCGAGATCAAATGTCGTGCGTTTAAATTAAAAAATCATACTGAATTGACGTTTCGTATCGATAACTGTTTTAATATCTGTGGATACTAGAATAGAGACCAACTTGAATTTTGACAGCTGTTCCAAATTTGAATTCATAACGTCACGAGATATCGGTAATGTAATCACCAATAAACACAGACGACTAAGAGATACTACCCAATAAAGTACAGATTTACCTACTACCACAGACAAGAAAATTCTTAAAATAACATTGGTTGTAATAATGCTGGTCATTTTCTATGGTTTTTGAACGCGTTATTGAGAAATTATGATATGTGTGTAGATAAACATTATTATAAGAGCTTTTGCCCGCGACGTCGTACGCGTAGACAATAACGTAAGACGTAACGTACCTACGTTCCCGAGAAAAAGTAAAGTTGAATTCACTTATTTCTATCCCGCTGGAATTTTTAATTTTTCCCGGAGAAAAACTAGCCTTTGTCAGTCAGGGGTAGTGTAGCTATCTATTATGGTGAAAGAATTTTGAAATGGGCTCAGTAGTTTCAGAGATTACCCCGTACAAACAAAGTTTAGACATTTCCCTATCCCATGGGAATTTCGAAAAATCCTTCCTTAGTGCACCTCTATGATACTCTAGGTACATATATGCCAAATTTCAAGTCTCGAGCTCCAGTAGTCTAGGCTGTGCGTTGTCTGTCAGTCTGTCACGGTACAGTTTTATAGGCATAGATATACGGCATACATTCATACTGAAGTACCTAGTAAACAACATTCTAACCTAAAGTATCACATTAGCGCAGTAGCTTTCCTGTATTTCTAAGGCTACTAGAAATACAGGAAAGCTTAAAGTTCCAACTTACAGACTGGCTAAAACCAATAAGTCGTTCATGGGAAATTGCGTAAGATTTTACAACAAAATTCCAAAAAACATAACTGAACTAAATGATACAATATTTAAATCTATTGTCAAGAAGACATTAATTTCTCGGGCGTATTATAAAATCAATAAATATATCTTGGACAAGGATGTTTGGAAATGATCCCGATTTGTATTGACGATCCTTGGCTCCAAAGATTGTACACCTGCTGTGTTAAATTGTTAAATTTTTAAATATTTGAGATGTAAAATAACATTGTAATTTTGATTTATTTAAAAAATTACACCTCGTTGAGTTTCTTGTCGGTATCTTCTCATCAGAGGTTTTTTCCGAACTGGTGGTTAATTTTTTGACATTCATAAGTGTTACCTGTAAGCCTAATCTGAATAAAACATTTTGACTTTGACATTTTGCTAGTAACTATGCCGTATGGAGTAGAACGTGACAAAGTGCGGCAAATTCAATAAATTTGCGGGTGGCAACCGCGATTATACTGCGAAAAAACAATACAATCTTTATATGTCATGTTTAAACTTACGTTGTAATATGTTGCCACATAAAAAGTTTACTAAATTACCCAGGGGTCATCTCTCGCGAGCCAAACTCTACCTAACATCTATTGATGCTCGAAGATTTACAATTGTTACAAAAAATCATATAATATTCTTATATATATATATGCATACGTATATATCATAATTAAATCACAGAAAATTATATATATATATGTATATATATATATATACACATACATATCTAATTATATACTGGACCTGAACCAGGACGCTACGGATTCGGTATACCTACGTACATATGATTAACCATTATTTATAGAGCAAGTACGATACCTGTGCAGCATAAATATGTACTATGAGCTAGTACGATACCTATCAAAGCGTTTCTACATGCGTAAAACACATAATTATTAACAGAACCCGAGTCAGTACGAAACCTGTCCAGCATATCTACATACGTATAATTATAAACTATTATTTACAGATACAGCATAGTAATTATTTACACATCTAGGATGCACAATTATTTACATAACCTGAGCCAGTACGGCACCTGACCAACTTATCTACATACGTAGGCTGACAATCATTTACTGAACTTGAGCCAGTACGGCACCTGAACAACTTATCTACATACGTAGGCTGACAATCATTTACATAACCTGAGCCAGTACGGCACCTGACCAACTTATCTACATACGTAGGCTGACAATCATTTACTGAACCTGAGCCAGTATTGCACCTGTCCAGCCGTGTGATTCTCTAATCGACATCATTGCTAACCAATTTGCGGTTTTGCATCGATGCGAGCATGGATTGCAGCAACGACGTTGCTTAGAGAATCACATGCCAGCTTATCTACACATACATAGGAATATTTTACACATACATGGGAATACTCAATTGTTAAGAGCTTTACAAATATGAAGTACATAAGCAAACCTGTTCAAGTACGGTGCCATTTTATCAGCTAAAGGACTTATTATTAAAATCAGATGATAGAAAAAGATATGCATTTTAATGTTTCCATTATTTATGTATTTAGAATTATATAATTATGTATTGGCAATTTTGTTGCTGTTGTTACTGGGATGTCGACTTCTGCTAAAACTTCAGACACACTAGACGTAGATCTAGTTGTTTGTGTAACTATAATATTATCCTCATCCAGCACCTAAAACAAAAAAAAATGTTTTTTTAAACTAGTTTTATAAATATGAAATGTCCCTGTGCTAGTCACTTTACCAGCTGTCTTACTCTTACCCCCACACCGGAACACAACAGTGCGAATACTGCTGCTTTGTGGTACATTACTGGGTAAGCTTGTGGTAGCAATCCAGACAAACCCTGCATGAGGTCCTGCAGATAAATTACATGTCACTTACATTAAATGCCAGTTCCTGCTGTTTTAAACTGTCAATGTATTTTTTAAATTTTAACCTCAGGCCAATCCTTGGTATCAGTTCTCGGAGTTCAGTATCTCCAAGAAGTAAGATCACTTTTTCATCGATATTATTTTCTGAAAAAAATATATAGATACAATTAGTAGTAATATATCCAATTAGTAGTTTGGACGCATATAACACAATTAACAGATACCTACCAAAAAATACTGGTATCATGGCTTCCAAGCCAAGAGAGCGAAGTGTATCTTCCATATTTTATGTACATGTATGACCTGTTGAATAAAATTTAAGCATTAACAATGGTAGTCTTATCTTATAACAAGGGGCCTTTGTCGATACACTTAAGCTCGAAACACATTGACAGCGGTAGCGGCGCGGTGCAGTGGCGGTACCGGTTGTCGTAATCGAGAGAACCGCTTGCTCGCGCGGTCTCTGTGCGACCTCTTTCATACCTCGAATACGACAACCGGTACCGCCACCACACTGCGCCGCGCCGCGTCGCTACCGCTGTCAGTGCGTTTCGAGCTTTACACCCAATAGGATCTTTTATGCAATTGCTTTGCCCCTTAATGGCTTGTCCCACTAGCTTGTTTCGATATCTAAATGTTTTAAAAAACAATGAACCACCTCCAAAAGAGCGAGAAATAACTAACTTCTTTTAAAATGATGATAGGTCAGTCAAACTGAACTGAAGTCACAAACGCATCAACTGTTTGTGATTGTTAATGATAACTAGTTATAAATTACTAATTTCCGAAGTTGGTTTGTAGCTTTGTAAAGGTTGGTTGGTTTTAATCGTAAAATAACAAGTGACACTTTAAACCACATAATATATAGCTTACCTGATAATTATTCGCAATTTGCACACACTTTTAGATTACACTTCCACCTTTTAACACAATTTATTTATTAAAGTAACCACTAAGTCCAATAACTTGCTGCTTCACTTCGCTTCACGCACATGCACAACACAGTGTTGCCAACTCAGTTTCAGGTTTTCGGGATAAATAGAGTTTTTAAAAAAGGGCTAGATTTGCCCAATAAATTTAAAATAGGGCTAAATTGCTTTATTAATAAAGTTCTCGAATGGCGGCCGCGTATTGGCAAGCGCAGCGTAGGACGACCAGCCACAAGATGGTCCGATGACCTCGTACAGGTGGCAGGAAGGCGCTGGTTGCATTCTGCTTCCAACCGGCCACTTTGGAAATCCATGGAGGAGGCCTATGTCCAACAGTGGACTTCTTGTGGCTGAGATGATGATGATGATGATGAATAAAAATAAATAAAAGAAGTGAGTTTTGTTAACTATTGTTTACTTATTACCTAAATATACTCAAACACACAATCAAAAATGTAAAAAACAGTCATACTTAATAAAAAAAACAGCTTAAATGTTCCCCATTGGGTACGGAACCCTAAAAACAAAATGTTTTTTTTTGTGTTTGTGAAGTAGTGACACCACCAGATTTTTATCTCAGAATAGACCATACATTGGCCTACTATTTGCCTTAACATCAAAATTCTCTAGACGGTACTTCCTATCAAAAATCAGCAATAAGTGTCGGCAAGTTCTGCATTCAATTGGTGTTTTTCAATGCCATATACAAACTGTTTGGACGCCGCTTGCTATACATTGTCCGTACGATCAACCAAATTGATTCCTGGGCCACTGTAGAACTTTTTCTCAGTAAATATCAGTATGACATTTCATAACCATCGCCATAATGTCACAGCGATGACCCATTGCGATAGGGTTCTACAATGGCCCAGCAATCAATTTGGATGACCGTACGAGTCAAGAACATATTTTATAACGTAAAGTAGTCTTCCATATGTTGTATTTAGCGTGGTGCTCATTCTAACGTATACTGCATCCTGTAGACTGCCGAGGCTAGGCAAGCGTGTGGACACCACGAAAAATGTCACTAAATCACAAATAATAGAATAATCCACTGATTATTATCGTAATAATATTAAAATATCTGTAATACCTGTTACAAGTTCTAGTGAAATTCAAGTTGATTATTAGAATCCGTTAGATTGGACGGAAAAACCGTTAAGTTGGCAACACTCTCTCAGATTATTTATGCCTACAGAACCGTTATCTTAAGTAAGTCGACTACGTATAAATACGTAGCAATAATAATGCCATGTTTTCAGAAACGAAACACGTTTTTAAATGAGGCGTCAAGGTCGATGGCGCCTAGTACGTACCTACTAAATCTACTGGCTAAGGCGATAGAGTCGATAATGCAATGAACATTCAGTGTGGTTCTACATTACTTATTGTAAAAGGGTTAAATAATGACTGGCCTCCTAGGACTTGCCTATTTGGTGCCTAATAGGTAGGTACATGAAGTGACGCTTTTAGATGGAAAAAAAAAACACGTTATGTGGAAAAAATACTTAAGTACAATTAGGTATAGATAGCGGTTTGTCCCTTATGATGTAGAAAATAGGTATAAAATCCAATATAATCTTATTAGCAATAATAGCTACATCATTATTAAGATATTTCAGATTTCCACAATATCTAAAATTGAAGGTAGGTACCTACTACTAGTGTATGACAGAATGACAGACTAAATTCTCTTGTCTCGATATTTGACTGAGTAGGTGAGTCCTATCCTATGACAATGTAAGGTCTGAGTACAAATATTTGACATGGCATTTTATTAAGATTCACATATTAATTAGGACCGTACACTAATAATATTATACAGTATTTTAAATCACAAGGGTTGGCATGACTTAATACCTATGTCTAAATTATTACATACACTCGACTTTGCTTCAGTCTCTATATTTTTCTGTGCTGGGTTATAACGACTAAATAAATTGCAAAATGGCTTATTCACTTGTTTGTTATAAAATTTCTTTATTTGAACCAAAACATATTATTAGTATTACAATATTTACATATTTAGTGTACCTAAATAGTAAGATCGTACAATGAACTCAGTTTACTGAGCTAATCAGCCCATTTTAAACTATTAAAATAGGTCCGTCTAGCGTTTAGACTCTAGACCTATACCCATTTGTTATAATAAATAATAATAATAAATCATTTATTTCTTAAAACAATTCTCCATAGTTGTTAGAATTGTTGTGTATTATAGAATAGTCCAAGGTAAGTAGGTACCTAATAGTTTTACACTGAACAGGTAATTACAACATGTAGGTACATAATTTAAATACCAACGATTACTTAGCGAAGCTCGCAGTTGTTGCATGTAAGAATAATTTACTAATTTGACTAATTTCAAATTGTCATGGTCCCATTATACCTAAATATGAAATTTCCTCCATTTTTAGGGTTCCGTACCCGAAGGCAAAACGGAGCCCTATTTGCTGTCACTTTATTGTCCGTCCGTCAGTCCGTCCGTCCGTCGTCTGTCACAAAGCTCTAGCAGCTAAACTGTTGAAGCTACAGTCTTCATATTTGCACCAAAGATTTAGAAAGGTAAAGTATTAAAAAATATTTTATTATATTTTAGAGGGGGACTCCCATACAAGTGAAGGGGGCGAGAAAAACAAAAAAAAAATGCACGAACGTGTGGGTTATCATTGCCTAGAGCTTGTTTTGTAGATAAAGACTGTATTTTTTTATTAAAAAAATATTACAAAACGAAAACGTGAGAAGCCGCCACAGTAAACTTTTTTCCTGATTTTTGTTACGAAATATTTTTTAATTTCCCATGACCTATGAAGTTGAAATTTTGTGATAATGTTTATTACTACGTACGTTTTACCAACAAATACCAACATATTGATAAATCTGAATTTTTCTATCAAATTCCATGATTTTCATATTACAAACCAACTTAATTCTGCGGTCAAACGCGTAGCGGTCGGACTTCACACAAATGGCTTATATTCTTATGTATTTGGTATAGAACCCTAAATGTGCGAAGGCCGACACGCACTTGGCCGCTTTTAAAAAAAAACCAATGTCATATTATGACTTTGTCCTAAATAGGGGTCACAAAACCGGTTTCACCGAAATCGAAAAAACCGGTTAAACCGGTTTTGATGACATGTCATAAAACCGGGTTTCATTTTAACCAAAACCGAGTTTTCGATTTTTACGGTTTTTGCCGTAAAAGAATATAATTTCGTTATTTTTACAATTCTGATTGTTTCTTATTTACGATAAACTCGCTTTTTGCCAACACAATACTTATGCCTACATTACACGTAAGCATTAGCACCATTTGCTGATTCATTCATTCATGCATAGACAAACGAACGACTGTAACTCATTCCTTCACTCACTCCCGCGAACTGCCGATCGCAAATGTCAAACGTTCATTCATGCTTACTCGCTCCGTGCAGTGCATATTTTCTATCGTACTTACTGGTACACTTAATAATTACAATAATAATTGTAAATTTAGTTTCGATCGTGTAAATTGATAATTAATACAAACCAAGAAGCTAGTAAGAGGTAAGAAATTATTTTATTTCATTACTTTAGTATTGGTTATGCTAGAACAAAACAAAATATATCTATGGAATAAGCTAAGTTTTATTTCAGTCACTAGCTAAAATGCATTATCGCAACGCTAAACAAAACCCCCTCAATTAAACCTTTTTTGTAACTATACTATACTAACAACAAGATTTTTACTTGTTAAGCTTATGATTGCACAAAACAGAAACTAACCTCAAAATGGTACATTTCGTTTCGTTATGCTTTTTATAAAAACCGCTTAGGAATAATTTTACTGCAAAATTAATCATGCCGGTCTGGTTCTTACTTTGCTCTTAAAGTCATTGCAGGCGCAAAGGGACAAGTGTGTTAAAGGTTGTGTAATTGTTATGCTTGTTATTTTATTGACATTGACATTGGAATTGGTGTTTAATATCATCATGCATCTACTGCTTGCTCTTCCCTTTCCATGCTTAGAGTTTTCGTTGTTTGTTTGTTTTTCAGTGGATCTCTTGGATATTTGAGACCGACATGGAATTTCGTCTACACTCTAAAAAAAAGATGATAAAACCTCGGTATGGTATTATTTTCTACAGAGTACAGATTCGACGTCGGCTAAATGTAAAACGTGTTCAAGAATTATCAAGTGCTCTGGTGGATCAACTTCTAGTTTACATACACATCTTAAATCTGCACATTCTCTAAAAGTATCCAATCCTCAAGTTGCGGATGCGAACGTGTCTGAAAATACTGAAATGCCATCATCTTCGCTACCCCGCCAATCTAGTGCTGGAGAAACATCGACGAAAAAGAGAAAAATAACAGATTTTTATTCATCACATTATGACATGGATAATATGATTTGTAGAATGGTTGCTTTAGATGGGATGAGCTTTCAACTTTTTACTAGATCAGATGATATAAGGTATGCTTATTTAAAATGTGGTCACTCATTGCCAAAGTCCGCATCAACAATCAAAAATATTGTGATGGAAAAAGGCAGTTCATTGAAAGAGCATATAACAAAAATGTTGGCGGAAATGAAGAAAACGGGGGAAAAATTTTCATTGACTTTAGATGAGTGGACTTCTTCTCGTAACCACCGCTACTTAAATGTGAACATCCACGCTTCGTTTAAAGATAATACCCTATTCAAAAATCTTGGACTAGTAAGGATATTTGGAAGTATGCCAGCCAGTGCATGCATAGAAGCCCTGCAAAGTTTGCTCGCGTCATACAATCTAACATTCGAGGACATACTCGCTCTCACTACTGACGGTGCCAGTGTGATGGTAAAGGTTGGAAAGGACTTAAGTTGCTTTCATCAACTATGTTTTGCACATGGGTTGCAGCTTGCAATTCTAGATGTTTTTTTTAATGAAAAGAAGGCTACAGTAATACCGCAAGAAATGCTGCATCCAGAGGCCGAAAGCGAAAGCTTTACCCTGTCGTTACTTTTGCATAATGAGTCAATACACCACCTAACAGTATCAATTAAAGATTTAATATCAAAAGTAAGAAAAGTAGTAAAACTTTTTAAAAAATCTCCAACAAAAAACGATAGTGTGCTGCAAAAGTATGTTATGGAAGACTACGGAAAAGAAATAGCACTTGTGTTAGACTGTAACACTCGGTGGAGTTCAATGGCTGATATGTTAGAGCGTTTTGTCAAATTGAAAGGAGCAATTTTGAAGTCTCTTATCGACATAAAATCTGAGATAACATTTCAGGATGGTGACTTTGAAACACTCACAGATATTAGCACATGTCTGCAATTGGCTAAGATGACGGTTGAAGCTCTCTTTCGTCGCGACGCAAATCTGATTACTGCAGATGCAGCTATGAATTTTATGGTTACAAAATTAAAGGAGTACCAGGGGAGTTTTAGTGTCAAATTTGCAGATCGCCTTACGTTTCGCATTAAACAACGATGCTCTAATTTGACATCTGTTCTAAAATATCTGCAAAATCCACGTGAATACTTTAACAGGAAAGATGGAAGTGTAAATTTTCCGAATCTTGACAGCCAACAAATAGCCGAAGTCATAAATGACTTACAAATGACCGGATCTCACACTCTGACATTATCCTCCAGACCTAGAAGTGGAAGCAGCTCAAGTGTCGACGATAATATAACACTAAGTTCCATAGCTTCCACTGAATCTAGACCCACCTTACTAAAAGACAAAACCTTGGAAGAAGAATTACAAGCAGAAATTGAGAAGTCCATGTCAAAGCCTGATCCAAGTTCTATCGTAGTAGACTCCGACTTCGCAAGCGATTTAATTGCTGTCATAAAGGTAGAGATGGCTCTTTTTGAAAATGGTGGTGTCAAAGGCAAGAATCTTTTGGAGGTGTACAATAATTTAATGAAAATCCCTCCTACGAGTGTTGAATCTGAAAGGATCTTTTCATCAGCCGGCTACCTATGTAACCACCTAAGAACCTCTCTGAATGATGACACTCTGGACGTACTATCAATGTTACGATCGCATTACCAATGCACAATCCGCCAAAAGTAAGAGAGGTTATTATTTCGTTATTTTAATTGTTGTTTTTGGTTTAGTTTTTAGGTACAGTAGGAGAAATATATATTCACGTACCACCTTAGAACCCTATCGCAATGACGCGACGTGTTAAACGCCAGGCTATGTCATACAAATGTCATGCGTATGTCACTTCGACTAGGTTCTACGGTGGTACGTGTTTCAATTTCCTTGACTGTACGAGATTTTTTTTTTTTAAAGATAATTATTTGTTGTTACACGAAAAAGATCTCATCTTGTGATTTTGCATGAAAAGTGATTATAAAGACTTATGATGGCTATAATAATAAAGTGTTGACATTAAATTACAGTTTTATTAAACAAATAAAAAAATAACCGAAAAAACCGAAAAAACCGGAAAATCGGTTTTGACGTAACTTCAGACCCGAAAAACCGGTTTTTCAATACTCCTTCGATTTTGTGACCCCTAGTCCTAAAACCTCACATTCCCGAAATGCCTAAATATTGAAACTACCTATATAGAAATGTATATTTTCTTTAAAAGCCGAAAGCACCGGAATGGCAAACTTCAATTTAAATGACCAGCACTAAAGAAAATAGTAAAGCAATCATACATGACGGTTAACAAGACTATAATTTAGGTAGGTAGGTATTCTGGGATTTGGTTGTTTTGAACATGGTGTTTTGAGATAAAGGTGTTGTGAAGTTTGGTCATTATGAGACTAAGACATTTTAAAATTCAGCCATATTAAGAATTCAGTGCTATGAGAAAAAAAATAGGCAAAAGCAAGTTAAAATTAAATTAAGCCCTAATTAACCCAAAACCGTATAGTACGTAGGGTACCTTGCTTGTGTCAGGAGACTGGCTCCTTACGTTCTGGTGTCGGCTACGTAAGAGACGTAGCTGCGGCATCTATAACTGTAGGCAACATACGTATAATGACTCGGCATCTTTATGTTTCACGGCAATGTATACTTATAGTACGTAGGTATCTTGCTTGTGTCAGGAGGCTTGCTCCTTACGTACTGGTGTCGGCTATGTAAAAGACATAGCTGCGACATCTATAACCGTAGGCAACATACGTATAATGACTCGGTATCTTTATGTTTCACGGCAATGTATACGTATAGTACGTAGGTAACTTGCTTGTGTCAGGAGGCTTGCTCCTTACGTACTGGTGTCGGCTATGTAAGAGACATAGCTGCACCATGTATAACCGTAGGCAACATACGTATAATGACTCGGTATCTTTATGTTTCACTTCAATGTATACTTATAGTACGTAGGTATTTTGCTTGTGTCAGGAGGCTTGCTCCTTACGTTTTGGTGTCGGCTACGTAAGAGACGTAGCTGCGACACGTATAACCGTAGGCAACATACGTATAATGACTCGGCATCTTTATGTTTCACGGCAATGTATACGTATAGTACGTAGATATCTTGTTTGTGTCAGGACGCTGGCTCCTTACGTACTGGTGTCGGCTACGTAAGAGACGTAGCTGCGACACGTATAACCGTAGGCAACATACGTATAAAGACTCGGCATCTTTATGTTTCACGGCAATGTATACGTATAGTACGTAGATATCTTGTTTGTGTCAGGACGCTGGCTCCTTACGTACTGGTGTCGGCTACGTAAGAGACGTAGCTGCGACACGTATAACCGTAGGCAACATACGTATAATGACTCGGCATCTTTATGTTTCACGGCAATGTATACGTATAGTACGTAGGTATCTTGTTTGTGTCAGGACGCTGGCTCCTTACGTACTGGTGTCGGCTACGTAAGAGACGTAGCTACGGCATCTATAACTGTAGGCAACATACGTATAATGACTCGGCACCTTTATGTTTTACGGCAGTGTATACTTATAGTACGTAGGTATCTTGCTTGTGTCAGGAGGCTTGCTCCTTACGTAATGGTGTCGGCTATGTAAGAGACGTAGCTGCGACACGTATAACCGTAGGCAACATACGTATAATGACTCAGCATCTATATGTTTCGCGGCAATGTATACGTATAGTACGTAAGTATCTTCATTGTGTCAGGAAACTGGCTCCTTACGTTCTGGTGTCGGCTTCGTAAGAGACGTAGCTGCGGCATCTATAACTGTAGGCAACATACGTATAATGACTCGGCATCTTTATGTTTTACGGCAGTGTATACTTATAGTACGTAGGTAACTTGCTTGTGTCAGGAGGCTTGCTCCTTACGTACTGGTGTCGGCTATGTAAGAGACATAGCTGCACCATGTATAACCGTAGGCAACATACGTATAATGACTCGGTATCTTTATGTTTCACTTCAATGTATACTTATAGTACGTAGGTATCTTGCTTGTGTCAGGAGGCTTGCTCCTTACGTTTTGGTGTCGGCTACGTAAGAGACGTAGCTGCGACACGTATAACCGTAGGCAACATACGTATAATGACTCGGCATCTTTATGTTTCACGGCAATGTATACGTATAGTACGTAGGTATCTTGCTTGTGTCAGGAGGCTGGCTCCTTACGTTTTGGTGTAGGCTACGTAAGAGACGTAGCTGCGACACGTATAACCGTAGGCAACATACGTATAATGACTCGGTATCTTTATGTTTCACTTCAATGTACACTTATAGTACGTAGGTATCTTGCTTGTGTCAGGAGGCTTGCTCCTTACGTTTTGGTGTCGGCTACGTAAGAGACGTAGCTGCGACACGTATAACCGTAGGCAACATACGTATAATGACTCGGCATCTTTATGTTTCACGGCAATGTATACGTATAGTACGTAGGTATCTTGTTTGTGTCAGGAGGCTTGCTCCTTACGTACTGGTGTCGGCTATGTAAGAGACATAGCTGCACCATGTATAACCGTAGGCAACATACGTATAATGACTCGGTATCTTTATGTTTCACTTCAATGTATACTTATAGTACGTAGGTATTTTGCTTGTGTCAGGAGGCTTGCTCCTTACGTTTTGGTGTCGGCTACGCAAGAGACGTAGCTGCGACACGTATAACCGTAGGCAACATACGTATAATGACTCGGCATCTTTATGTTTCACGGCAATGTATACGTATAGTACGTAGGTATCTTGCTTGTGTCAGGAGGCTGGCTCCTTACGTTTTGGTGTCGGCTACGTAAGAGACGTAGCTGCGACACGTATAACCGTAGGCAACATACGTATAATGACTCGGCATCTATATGTTTCGCGGCAATGTATACGTATAGTACGTAAGTATCTTCATTGTGTCAGGAAACTGGCTCCTTACGTTCTGGTGTCGGCTTCGTAAGAGACGTAGCTGCGGCATCTATAACTGTAGGCAACATACGTATAATGACTCGGCATCTTTATGTTTCACGGCAATGTATACTTATAGTACGTAGGTAACTTGTTTGTGTCAGGAGGCTGGCTTCTTACGTTTTGGTGTCGGCTACGTAAGAGACGTAGCTGCGACACGTATAGCCGTAGGCAACATACGTATAATGACTCGGCATCTTTATGTTTTACGGCAGTGTATACTTATAGTACGTAGGTAACTTGCTTGTGTCAGGAAGCTGGCTCCTTACGTACTGGTGTCGGCTACGTAAGAGACGTAGCTGGACCATGTATAACCGTAGACAACATACGTATAATGACTCGGCATCTTTATGTTTCACGGCAATGTATACTTATAGTACGTAGGTAACTTGTTTGTGTCAGGAGGCTGGCTTCTTACGTTTTGGTGTCGGCTACGTAAGAGACGTAGCTGCGACACGTATAGCCGTAGGCAACATACGTATAATGACTCGGCATCTTTATGTTTTACGGCAATGTATACTTATAGTACGTAGGTAACTTGTTTGTGTCAGGAGGCTGGCTTCTTACGTTTTGGTGTCGGCTATGTAAGAGACGTAGCTGCGACACGTATAGCCGTAGGCAACATACGTATAATGACTCGGCATCTTTATGTTTCACGGCAATGTATACGTATAGTACGTAGGTATCTTGTTTGTGTCAGGAGGCTTGCTCCTTACGTACTGGTGTCGGCTATGTAAGAGACATAGCTGCGACATGTATAACCGTAGGCAACATACGTATAATGACTCGGTATCTTTATGTTTCATAGCAATGTATACGTATAGTACAAAGGTATCTTGCTTGTGTCAGGAGGCTGGCTTCTTACGTACTGGTGTCGGCTACGTAGGAAACGTAGCTGCGACATCTATAACTGTAGGTGACATATGAATAATAATTCGGCATCTTTATGTTTCAGTATTTGGCTCGCCGCTCGAACTTTTACGACACACGTTGACTTGCTACGTAATTCAGTGCTTCTCTCTTGTCAGTAAGAGACGCACTGAGTAACGTAACGAGTTATTGTGTGTGGTAAAGATTCGTGCTAGGTCCACTGATTAAGAATCGCGGATCGATTCTAAACGTGTCAAACGATATTCGTCCTTAATGACGCGGGTCGTTAATATAAAAGCTCTGTCTACGTATAGTACGAAACAATGCAACTCAGTCTATCTATATAAGTACGCGAAACAAGTATACGTTTGTATGCTGGCGATTTACTAAACGTAGCTTTCCTGTATAGCTATCTACAAAGTAGACGGAATACGTGTAATGTTGTTACAGATCTTCTTCAAGTATATTTCGTAAAGCTACGGATAACACGTATTAAAAGCCTTTATATAAGTAGGAGGCGTACGTATAAAGACCTGATCATGGTACCAGACCATGTATGAATAATGGTGTTTTCTACTTACGTTCATGTTCCTTTAACAACTACTTATTATAAAGGTATAACATACTTCTTACGTGTGCGCTAACATTATACGTATAAAATTGCAATAGCCGTAAGCAACATTGTTCAGCTTCTAAACGCGTCAGTAGCTTGCACCATTAAGCAGTGTGCGGGACCTGTATTAAGTATTCTGCACCCGTAGTAAGTAGCAAATTGCACGTACATTACGATTTTGGGTTTCTTAAGTAGCTTATTTTTCTCAGTGTATATATTAAAATAATTTATTTCAAGCGTATAACAGCCGTCTTGTCCGTTATGATGCTACTTCACCCATTCTCAGGTAGAGGCGCAGAGGCTGCTCAATAGTGCCGCGTGCACGCTTGGCTACCGCACGATGCGAAAAAAATCATAACGGACAAGCCGCACGTTTTCCGCAGGTAACTCTTGTAAATTTCGAAAGCTTATACATTAAACTAAAGGCCGAGACTAGGAGCTTTGCAAAATGTGACAAAATATATAACTTTTCGGACCGTTGAAAATATAAGTCAGGGTTTTTGAAGTCAGCGTTATTTTCGTCTGTTCAGCGCGTGACACGTACACTCTTCACGAGCACTAACTGCCAACTGACGCTGCGGCGCAGGTATACACTTAAAGGGCTTTCCCTTCCACAATAGAATGCAGTTACTAGTCCTCTACCTGAATGACTACTCAACTGACCCTATTTCGAAAATTTATTTTTTGGGGTTTTGGCCAGGTTTTTGGGCTTTTCTCCTACTGTGCGACGCCGCTCATTAATTTATTATACTCAACTAACATTTCTGGTTTTAGGACGCTTTGACCTCTTCTATTCATTATGGGTATCAATTCCGGGGAATGTTTGGTGCTGATACATAAGACGTGGCGCTTGTCACGCCACTAGCAAACACAAGCGATGCGGTTATATCTGTAGATACTGCCACTTTTCCTTAGTTTGTTGGCGCAAATTTCTGCAGGGTTTCCTTTTTTTCTGGCCCTTAGAGTGCCAGTCACATTTGTGCCATTGTCCACTAAAAATTTGGTTAAATTTAAGCTGTTATAAAAATTATAATGGCGGCCAGTATTGAAATAGTGCTTGAACAGCTTGCACACTACTTTATCAGTGTGGCCTTGACCTCCAACTTTATCATCCTCTTTGCCTTTGTACATGTGTAATTGAAGGGCAAGGCCCCACACGGATCGGCTAAAATGTACAGTTTTATACCGTACCTGTGTCTTTTTCCCTTTAAATATTGCCGGAAACCACTACGCCCTCTGGACAGTATCATCGACTCATCTATAGTTAAGTTGTAATGTTCGGTAGTAGGTATTTTAAGAAGTATATTAAGTAGTACTCGGCTAAAAGGAAAGAGACTAGTTTACAGGGTGTAGGTTGGCTTATTCCCAGAGCAATAAAAGTATCGAATTTATTTATCTAGGCGCCAGATACTTTCATCGACAAACGAAAGATGTGGTTGAAATGAAATACATATTACATTTAGTAACAACAGATTTATTTTAAAAATCCACCACTAAGTTACAAGATTCCTGTAGTTCTTATATTAATACATATACACTTTGTGTTAATATACCTCAATTCCTATCAAAATACAGCGTAGTTAGGCAATTCTAGATTTTTAAACAAGTATTTGAAGGTCAGCTTCTAGAAAGTAAAACTACCCTTCCTACTTTTTTTAACAGTAAAAGTCAGTAGTATATAACAGCTATTATGTGAAGCAGAAAGGCTAATTCACTCCATTTATATGTAAGAATTAAAAGTACTAGCAGATTATCAGCAAAGAAAGAATGCTTCTAGAAGTGAAATTATTACAGGCAGTGATACTAGGTAAAAGTCATCAAACAAGCTTCTAGTAACACATTTCAAAAATGGTTTTCTTGAGAATTAACTGGGTAGGCACATAGAGTGAAACGTAAATTAGTTAAAATCACGGTGAACGCGTTAAAATTATAAATTGTTCTGCCTTACTTGTAATGAGTTCCATATGAAGTAACCATATGAACGGTAGTGGTTCCGAGATGGAGATAATATTAAGTTATTGGAAGCCAGTTCAAACCAAGGCCGTTCCAAACTTGAGAAGAGTGTATTCTGTTGACCGTTCCAAACTTAGACCGCTTTATACTCGAGAAGAGTAAATTTGGTAGGACGTTCTAAACTCGAGAAAAGTAAATTCTAAAATCAGACCGCTCTAAACTCCCCCGTAATTGGGGTTCAGACATCAAGATGCGGAGCGGTAGCGTATTACGGCATTAGTAAACTGGGTTGGACAGTAAAGTTGATTTGGGTAGATTTGTGCGGTGGATGAATGTGTGGGAAGCGTCGTCTTAAGTCTTAACTAATGTATTAATAACTAATGTATTATTTTAAGTTGGAACAAGGTTGGTGCGGAGCACTGAAAAGAAACACTTCGGTTAGAGCGGAAACGTAAGATCGACAGAAATTAAGCAACGGCGAAGGTTCTTACCCATCCTGGCATTTAAAGACCGAAGGGATGTTATTCGGTGTTCACATAATGGGACCGTGACCGTGAAGTGAATAACTTTAGGAAGTCATCGAACTTACTTGATCATGGCGCGTTCGGAACACTATCTCCGTCACATAGGACAGGGAAAGTCAAGTGAAAAGATGAAATTAAAATTAATTTAATTCCATAAGAAGATGGACCTTATTCAACGAAAAGACGAAACCACTCATTTTCCTCAATTTAGGGAATACTAGTATGTATAAAGATTAATTTTCCATACAAACAAACCACACTCGCTGACAGGCGTATGCAAATCGACGAAGTATTGGAACGTGGTTTGTTTAGAAACATAAGTATTAAGGCTGATATTGTCCGTATGTCATTGGAAAAGACCAAACAATATGTATGAGATGTCTCCGTTAATGTATTGCCGGAACTTATTATCCAAGAAACAAGGTGAGTGCTAGTCATGTACACTGCCAAGTGTTACAAAGTTCTCGCCAGGAGTGAATTCCGTTAACATTTTTTCATAAAAATATTTAATTAATGACTCCAAGTTGTATTTGCCAAATCTCAAACATCTAAAAATTAAAAGAAAATTTCTTTTAATTTTTAGATGTTTGAGATTTGGCAAATACAACTTGGAGTCATTAATTAAATATTTTGGAATTAAATATTTTTATGAAAAAATGTTAAGAGATGGGCCGACTATGAGTTTGGCCGACTAGCCGACTAATCGGCTGGGAAAAAGCCGACTAGTCGGCCGACTAGTCGGCCAAGCCGATCATTGCTTTCGCTAATGTTCTAGCGGAATATGCAACGTTCGACGCGCCTCATATGATCACGCGCCGCATAAACGGATATGAAGGACCAGGTTTTTTTTTCATTTTACATTTTCTTATGATATTGTCTACGTACTACTCGGCATTACAGAGTGTTGTATTAATAAGAAACTTCTTGAAGTAATCGACTTTTATTTTTATAAAAACATACGCCATATTCAAATGTTGTTAGATGACAGACAGTGCCACAGATAACAGTAGTAATGTCATACAACATCTTCCCCTTAAGCTAAACATATAACATGATATAACATAACATTAATATAAGATGCATTTATAATTTGTTTCAATTAAAGGCAACGATAACAGCATAGTTAGGCTTAGTTACACATTATATATTAATTAAGTAACATAATCAGAATACTTTTTAGGACACCTTAGCAATCTACCAGACCTGGATAACTTTTGATTTGGGTTTGGAAGTTCTATCTCCGTGCTGGTATCAGAAATAGCAACATATGATGTATCATTTGAGCATGAGTCTGTGGCATGCATGTGTTGAGGTTCGGCGTTTGTAATCATATTGTCTTCAGACCTAGCCTCACATGGTCTTATAAAAATCTCATTCCTGTTGTATCTAATTCCTTCCTTGTTTTCCACAATGTAAGATCTGGGCGTATCCGTTTTTTGCACTATTTTACCTCTCATCCAAGTTCTATCATTAGGTTTTTTCTTAAATTGAATGGACTGATTTACTCTGAAACCTTGTCTTCTTGATGCAGTTTTGTCATAATCACTCTTGGAATCTTCTTTTTGTTTCATTAGTATTTTTCTGTCCTTGACATATGTAAGTTTAGGAACTAGCGTCGCAAATGAGCAAGGGATATTAGTACGTAGCTGCCTACCCATCAACACTGCGGCAGGCGAATTAACTTTACCTCTGGGTGTGTTCCTATGATTCAGCAGAGCAAGTAAGGGATCTTCATTGCTGCTCTCAGCCTTCCTAAACATTTTCTTCACTGATTTAACTGCACTTTCAGCTAATCCATTTGACTTTGCGTAGTGTGGGCTGGACTTTATATGTAAAAACCCCCACTCCCTCTCAAATGACTTAAACAGTTCTGAATCAAAACAAAGTCCTCCGTCTGTAAACAGTATTACCGGTATTCCATGTCTAGCAAATATTGTCTTCAACTGCTGAATAACAGATGCACTCCTCAAATCCTTTAAGCCTCCAACTTCAATATAGTTTGATAAGGCATCTACTACCACTAGATAATGCTTCTGATTAAACTCAAATATATCACAGCCCACCTCTTGCCATGGCAGCATAGGAACTTTCTTATATTTCAAAACCATTTTTTGTTTGTTGTCCTGATATTTTAGACATGTACCACAACTCTTGACAAATTTCTTTATATCTTGTACTATTCCTGGCCAGTACATAGTAAGTTCGGCTCTACTAATCATTCTAGAAATACCTGGATGTCCTGTATGAAGACTCTTAAGCATGTCACCCCTTAACCTTTGCGGTATGATAATCCGGTCACCTTTAAATAATACCTCTTTCACGAGCACAATTTCTTCTTTAAATTGGTAGTAGGGTTTTAATTCTTCCTCAACATCCTTATAGAACCTTGGCCAACCGTTAAGGCAAATATCTTTTAGCTTAGTTATAACTGGATCTGTTTCAGCTGCACGAATAATCTTATCCCAGCATTCTGTAGTAACCGGTAAATTCTGTAACAGTAAGCAAACTTGTAGGTCAGCATCATCATCAAGGTCTATCTCTTGATCACAACCACTGGCAGAAAAATCCCTTGATAAAGTGTCTGCAATGTATAAGTATTTTCCGGGTGTATACACAACATTTAGTCTAAATGGTTGCAATCTCATCATCATTTTTTGTAATCTGGCAGGCACTTTGGACAATGGCTTATTCATGATTCCTAAGATTGGTTTATGATCAGTTTCCACTTTAACTGTTTCATTTCCAATCAAGTACTGTTTGAATTTTTCTACTCCAAAACATATCGCTAACAGCTCCTTTTCTATCTGAGAATATCTTATCTGTGCGTCGGTTAATGCTCTAGAAGCATAGGCTATGGGACATCCGTTCTGGAGTAAAACAGCGCCCAATCCAACCGAACTAGCATCCACGCTGAGCGTTAACTTTTGTCTTTGATCATAGAATGTTAATACTGGTGCATTTGTTATATAGTTTTTTAATTCTTCAAAGCTTTTATCATGATTATTTTCCCATCTATAAACTGCATCTGTCTTCAAAAGATTTCTTAATGGAGCTGTGACGTCTGCATATCCTGGAATAAATTTAGACAAATAATTAAACATGCCAAGTACCCGTTGCAATGCTTTTTTATCTTTTGGTGGTTCCAATTCCGTTATCGCTTTCACTTTTTCCTTGTCAATGCTGACTCCTTTTTCACTAATTATGTGTCCTAGGAATGTAACCTCATTTACAAAAAATGAACACTTTTGAGGATTAAACTTAATTTGATTTTGCTTAGCTTTTTCCAGTACCTTGCATAAAGTCTTCTGCAACTCATCTTCTGATTCAGCCCAGCACAGCACGTCATCTTGAAAAGTAGCCACATTCTCTATGCCCTGGAAAGTATCACAAACTACTTTATGGAATATTTCTGGTGCCGGTGAAATACCAAATGGTAAACGTAAAAATCGATATCTTCCCCAAGGCGTTTGAAAAGTACACAACCGTGAGCTGTCTTCTTCTAGAGGACACATCCAAAATGCAGATTGTGCATCAAGTTTACAATAAATTTTTGCACCAGCTAGACGAGCCGTTATGTCTTCAATTTTAGGAAACGGAAAATGTGCTCTTTTTAACGCTTTATTCAAAGGTCGCGGATCCAAGCATATTCTAAGAGAGCCATCTTTCTTTTGAACAACCACCATCTGACTTACCCAGTCTGTTGGCTCCGTAACAGGAGTGATGATACTTTTTTCTACTAGACTATCCAATTCTTCTTTCACCTTGGACATTAAACTGTAAGGCAATCTTCTAGCTGGAGAGACGACTGGTTTCACATTTTCATTTACTTCAAGCTTCACCACCTGAGGTACACACCCTATGTTTCCATCAAATAAATCTTGGTATTCTTCTGGTATCACCGACGATACTCCAGATGTCACAGGTTCTTTTATTTCATCTATTCTCTTGATAAAACCCAGCATTTCCGAACTTTCCAAACCCAGAATATTATAACATTCCGAGTTTACAATAAAAAAATCAATGGGAAATAATTGTGAGTCATATTCGCACGTCAGAGTACATTTACCAATTACTGGTACTCGCTCATTGGTAAAAGAAGTGATTTTCACATTGGTTGGTTTCAACTCTTTCAAACTAATACCTAATTGCACTAATTGTCTTTTACTAAGCACGTTGCACTGAGCTCCGGAGTCCACTTTGAGTTGCACATTTAAATTATTTATTTTCAGTGCCGCACAATACCATGACTGCTTCGACAATGGCTTGTCCAGTGACAGGATCGCTACTTGATAGTCATCACTGTCATCTTCATAATTTTTCTCTTCTTCAAGTAAATTAATCTTTTTGTTCCTGCATTTCCTTGCAAAATGATTTTTTCTTTTGCAAATGGCACATGTCTTACCATATGCCGGGCACCGTCTGTATTCATGATTAAATCCACAATATTGGCAGTCTGTTTTTATTTTATTTTCTGAACTTTTCTTTTTCAAAATATCTATATCCAATTCCTTCTTGATTTTGCACTCAGTCACTTTCTCTATCTGTGTGACCTGTCCTTCCACCACAGCAAAGTTTCTACAAACTGTTAAAGCCTTGTCTAGTGTAAGCTCTGACATTCCCAATAGTTGTCGTTGCAAAGTAGGGTTATTTATTCCGCAGATGAACAAATCTCTTACCAGATCTTCTTTTAATTTGCCAAAGTCACACGCCTGACTTTGTCTTTTGAGAACAGTCACATATTGTTCAAAAGTTTCTTCACTTTCTTGTTTTCTAATAAATATTTTGTAGCGTTCATAGGTTATGTTGGTTTTCGGAATGAAGTGGTCATCAAACTTCTTAATTATCTCGTTAAGGTCATCTTCTGGTTTGCACTCAAAGGTTTCAAAAACGTCTTGACAATAGTCCCCAGCGTGATGTAGTAGAATACCAATCTTACGTTTTTCACTAACATCCGTGTAATACGCATCAATGTAGGTTAGTAACTTGCGTTTAAACAGCTTCCAGTTTGCAAGCAT
Source organism: Ditula angustiorana (assembly GCA_963691745.1). NCBI lineage: Eukaryota > Metazoa > Arthropoda > Insecta > Lepidoptera > Tortricidae > Ditula > Ditula angustiorana. The sequence continues at coordinate 2,333,046 of OY829490.1, forward strand.
ATCTCCTTCCATAGTCAAAGATCCTATTCCTTTTTCTTCCATATTTATCAAATATTCCGTTATTATTTATTATTCCGTTGTTTCCGCTGTCACCATGTTGTATTAATAAGAAACTTCTTGAAGTAATCGACTTTTATTTTTATAAAAACATACGCCATATTCAAATGTTGTTAGATGACAGACAGTGCCACAGATAACAGTAGTAATGTCATACAACACAGAGTTTTTTTTTCATTAAAGAAAGATCAGCGATCTACTTAGCTAAGAAGCGACTGATTCACCGAGGCACTGCGGTATCTTAGACGAGAAGATGTTGCGTAGCTTCCCGAACGCTACCTAACCGAGTCGGATTCGAGATTGACCTCTTTGGTGAAGTTGGATCTACCATCTATCTACTGGACAGTCTATCCCAGGTATACATAGCTAATCCCTTAACAACCAGGCAGGACGAGGGCGTTCGACATGATTTTCATCTTGTCCACGTTCATCTTAAGACCAACTTGCTTGTAGGCTCTGCTAAGGTAATCTAGCATTATACTAAGGTCCTCCATGGTCTTAGCCATGACTACTATGTCATGGGCAAAACGAATGTGAGCGATATATTCGCCGTTTACGAGTTCATTGATTTTCAAGTTCCAAGTCCTCCTAGAGAAAAAATCTCCCTGTTTAACTCCTCGCTGTAGCAAGATAGGCTTCGTGGTTTGGTCCTGCAGTTGGACGGACGAATTGGCATGTCCCTACCAACTCTTCGGCACTTCTATGTCGGTACATCGCTAGAGAGACTGCATTACAGCCCAGGTCGCAATTGAATCGAAGGCTTTCTCGTAGTCCACAAATGCTAAACAAAGGGGGAGGTTATACTCTTTGGTCTTCTATTTAACCTGCCGCAGCTCGTGTAAGTGGTCCACGGTGCTGAAGCCTTTTCGGAAACCGGCTTGTTCGGGAGGCTGGAATTCGTCGAGCGTGCGCATGAGACGGTTCGCAATGACTCTCGAAAATAAAATAATATTCAAACATGGCTTAGCAGTGAGATGGGCTTATAATTCTTTAGCAAAGTATTATTGCCGTTTTGTGAAAGGAGCACCATACTTCTGTTCCAAGCATGCGGCGTTCTCCCTTCGTGACTGACATAGTTGAACAAAGCCTAAAAGGCACTAAGAACCGGTTCACCCTCAGGATGCCAGCAACTTCAGGAGTTTAACTGTAATTTGACGTCGTCTGGAATTTGACATTTTTAAGTTGTTTGAGAGCCATACTAATCTCCTACATGCTAACGTCCGGAATGTCTTTGGTATGTCTTCGAATTCGACTTGGTTAAGCAGCGTTCGGGAAGCCATGCAAAGCAACATCTTCTGGTCTAAGATACTGCAGTGTTTGAAGACGAAAGTCTTCGTCAGATGATGATGAAAATACTATTTAATTGAAATTGATTCATGTTCATGACGATGATTTCAATTCAATCACCCTGTTTTAAAAATAGTAATATGATCACTAGGTCACCCACTGCCCCGTTTGAGTTCCTATGTCGTATTTAAAATAAAAAATAAAATAAAAAAAATGGCCGACTAGTCGGTGCTTTTTGCCGACTAGTCGCCGACTAGTCGCCGACTAGAAATATGGCCGGATAGTCGGCTTTACCGACTAGTCGGCCACTAGTCGGTACATCTCTAAGAAATCTACTTCGCGCCATAAATTTATTAGCAAATATTAATGGGAATAACATTGCATCATACCTGTCTTTTGTTACTCCTAACGTTTCTAACGCATGCAAGTAAGTACTTATCTTATCATACAACGATCTTAAGTCCAATATTAACTCTCCTCGAGCTTGAGACAGCACCATACCTAATCACTCGCGGATGTAAACTTCTACAAGCACTTCCTCACGTCCATATCTACTTTTTAACGGAGCCACTGCCTTTTTATAGTTTTCTGCAGACGGATGAAAACTTTCAACTAATGCACGCGAGTTTGAGTCTTCTTTGAGGCACTGTAGAAGGTATTGAAACTTATCCTCCTCGTTTATATTCCGGTCTTCGTCTATTTTCTTGAATTGGCCCCATAACTGAATCCACTTTTTCGGGTCGTCGTCATACTTTTTGATCTCTATTTGTGGTAGTCTAAATTCCTTTTTTCTTCTTTATTTACTACTCTCGTTAATATTTTCTCTTGGTTTGGCTCTTCCTTGGGCTTAAATTCGTCGTATAAATACGACGCAATTTAATGAATCTGGTTCTTAAATCTTCTGTTTCGTCAACCTCCTTTGTTAAGAGCTCGTCATTGTATTCTTCTTTGGTCAACAAATCCGTCTGTATAATCTCATCTAGCATTATAAGACGGTTCATTTCGGAAACGACCAAATATTTTGCTAAACACAGAAACGCGGTTCTTGCGGCAGGACACGTCACGCACGTCAATGTAAAAAAAAAACACGCGGTAATATCACGAGTGGGTAAGCGCACTCGTATTGATATCATAATCTGAAGATTCTTATGAGCCGATTCCCACCTATCTGGCACATACATATTTTTAAACTTAGAACACACACCCGCGTTACTACATGCCGTTGCATATCACACATGTTCACTATTACTGCTGTTGGTGTTAAACGTTCGGTACGATTTATGAGCGTTATCGTATGAACCTCGGCGTTGGAGCTCCTCCACTAATTCTGCCTTAGCGCGCCGTGCATTTAGCTCGACCTCAGCGTCGAGGAAGCGCCCTAACGTCACTAAACCGGGCTCTCTGTCTCCTGACCTTTAAATTTTAAATTCATACCATCTATTGCGGATAATTGGGGTTAATTTTTCTACAACCACGTTGACCATTTCAGGGCTATATTGATATTCCGGTTTTCTTAAAGCCTGTACTGTTGCAAAAACGTTGCTCACTTTGGAAGTGAATGTGCAGACGTCCTTTGGACTGTCAGTTAATTTAGGAAGGTGCCGTAGTTTCTCCAATTCATGTGATATGAGGGCATTTACCCGTCCAAACCTGCACTCTAACATAATTACGTCAGGTGCGGATCCTAAAAATAGCAAATCACTCAAAGGTTATCTGGAAGAGGTCCCTTAAAGGGATAAGTTCGCCTTTGTACATCACTGTATCTCTTTGTAATTTATGTTTTTTGTACAATAAAGAATTTACATAAATACATAAGCACTTTACAGATTCCATCGTCACGCCTTTTAGACTTTTCCTAAGGCGGGCTAAGTTTTCTGTGTCCGAAAAGGCTGTGGCAGACACATAATATGCCGCTTCAAAGTGTAACCACTCGCTTGTTGAACGACGAACACACAAATTGGAAATGTCATATCGATAAAGTCGCTGCAAAATTATCAAGATTTACATACGCCTTAAGGGAGATAAAAAAAAACACCGACTTGAAAACTGCAGTATGTGCATATCATGCTTTTGCTCAGGCTTGGCTGCAATATGGTATCATACTTTGGGGTAATAGCACCGGTGTAGGCGACTTGTTTTTGTTGCAAAAGAGGTGCATTAGGATATTAAGTAACATTAACAACCAGGAATCCTGTAGACCTCATTTTAAGCTTAGAATATTAACGCTTACATCCCTGTACATTCTCGAGACGTGTAAATTCATCCGAAAGCTATTCATTCCCACCTATACACCCAAGCCAAAGATACATCGCCAAAAATAGCGCTATGGCGAAGACTCTCTAAGTATGCAAATTGATAATTTGGGACGAATGCACAATGGCCCACAAGAGGTCGCTGGAGGCACTAGATAGGACGTTAAAAGATTTACGTGATAACCAAAACATTTTTGGTGGAGCCATGATACTGTTGTCAGGTGATTCTCGTCAGACTCTTCCAGTAATTCCTCGATCGACTGTTGCTGACGAAATAAACGCATGTCTAAAATCATCAAATTTGTGGCGGCACGTAAAGACACTACAATTAACTACTAACATGCGAGTGTTTTTGCAACAAGATCAAACTGCGACTGTGTTTTCGAAGCAGTTGCTGGATATTGGCAATGGTAAGGTCGCAGTTGACAGCTCGACCGGATTAATGACTTTTCCCACAGATTTCTGTCACTTCACAGAATCGAAAGAGGAGCTTATTCAGCGTGTTTTTACGGACATTAAACAACAATATAATAACCACGATTGGCTAAGTGAACGTGCAATATTGGCAGCAAAAAACAAAGATGTCGATGATCTCAATGCTACCATTCAGAATTTCCTTCCAGGAGAGTTGTTTACGTACAAATCAGTTGACACGGCTACAAACCAGGCTGACGTAGTCAACTATCCTACAGAATTTTTAAATTCATTGGACTTGCCTGGACTACCACCACATAATTTGAAATTAAAAGTAGGGTCAGTTGTCATCATGCTGCGTAATATTAATCAACCTCGACTTTGCAATGGAACGAGATTGATTGTGAAGAAACTCATGAATAACATCATGGAAGCTAAAATAATCAAAGGAAAATACAAAGGAGAGGATGTCTTAATCCCACGAATACCTATGATTCCAACGGATTTGCCATTTGATTTTAAAAGGTTGCAATTTCCCGTGCGTCTAGCTTTTGCGATGACCATAAATAAATCGCAAGGCCAATCGTTGCAAGTTTGCGGAATAAACTTAGAGTTTCCCTGTTTCGCACATGGACAATTATACGTTGCGTGTTCGCGTGTCGGAAAACCAACATCCTTATTTATTTACGCACCGCAAAAAAAAACTAAAAATATTGTCTACCAGAAAGCACTATATTAATTAACTGTATATATGTACAGCAGTGGACATTTACTGGCCGATATCATGATGATGATGATAACTGTGTTGTATTTAATTTAAGCAAAGATTTGTTTATCATGTTCACAGTCTAGAAACGAGCACATCCAAGAAAATTTTAGTGTATAAATATAAATAAATGACTTAATATGTATATAATATGTGCATTTGGATCCTTACAATTATATAATAATATGTTGTATATATCTAAAATAAAACTCAATTTGATACAACATTTTTTTTTATTTCAAAATATATTAATCACTCTTCTTCTTTTTCTTTTCAAATTATGCCTTCCATCTTTGCTTGACGATTATTTTGCCAATGTCAACGTGTATTAGTAACTCTTTATTTCCATCAACTTGGCTCCATCTACTTGGGAACCACTTGGCTCGCCAGGACATGATAATATGGCGGAAGTACTAGGCGACTCGGACAAATCTGATTCGATCAGAACATTATCAATGTTGAGCTGCTGGCTGTCTTCAATAACATCAATATCTACCAGAACATTCTTGATGTTGGGCTTTTGGCTGTCTTCAATAACTTGAATGTCCTGTATGTCTTCGGCCGATAAATTTAATTCACAGAATGTCTCCTCAGATGATGAAGATGGCATTGTAGAAACGTGTTTTGGTTTAGATAGCAGCTTTTGCTTTAATATATTTTTTTGTACTTTTGCCCTGTTCACGCGTATTATTCGTTCTACATTCTTACCACACTTGGTACAAAATCTGAAGGTGTCAGCGATTATGTTGTAGCATTCGTCGCATCTTAATAATAATTTAATACAACCTGGACAGTTATTATTTTTGTTCTGCCGTTCCATCCACTTTTTACAAAAGGGACAATGCATTTTAAGGAGTTGAGGGATATATAGCTTCACTATAACTTCTGGAAAATAGTTTTAAATATCAACAATTTAAATATTATAGTTGTTTGAATTGTTTATTTTCTCGATGACAGATGTAGTTTGATAGTTATAGTGTAAATATTTGTCAGTATTCACTCAAAAAAAATTGTCTATGGTAAAATGTCACTTGAAATGTAAACGTCTCTTTGCTATCGCTAATGTTGTCGCTGGTGCAAGTGCAAGCAAAATATTGGAACCTCCACGAAAAGTGCAAAGAGTTATGCAATCATACGTTGGCAGAAAACTTCGTCCGGAGAAAACAAGTAAATTAGACTTGTGCTTACTGAAAGTGTGCACGTACGACTGTCAACCATTTACTATTGTAGAGTCATGTGGGGTAAACGTACGCATTTTTTAGTTAATTGCTTCCAGAATAAAAGATTTTATTAGTTGGAAAGAAAAAAACCTTTATTATAATATTATAAACATTTGCAAAGAAAAACAAAACATAAATTTTCAATTCTAACAATAAATATAACTTTTGCTTAATCATTTAATCAACAAGGGAAATGCGGGTTTTTACCCGTATCGGTGGGAAAGTGTCCGCATGCCTTCGGTTAAGTGTACGCAACGCAGACAAAGAGTACGCACCTAAACTTAATTTACTATTGCACAAAGATCACATGTGAATGTGCCCTCCTCGTAACTGGTACAGGTCTCGTGCCACCAAGACTTACAAATCGAACATTCAATCCATGCCTCAGTCGTATCTCCATACTTTTCTCGACATAACGGACAGTAGTAATCTTGATCTGAAGATTTTTTTGTCCTTTTGTCGGTAGTTTTATCTGTCCTAGTATAATTTTTCTTTGGCTTGATTCTGGTGTTCACCTTTGGTTTTGTAATTGTCTTAAAGTTTTGATCAATTTCGTTTTGTTTACCTTTATTATGTTTGCTTTTGGTTTCCATGTTCATCTTTGGTTTTCTAGTTTTCTTAGTTTTTTCTACAATTTCTTTTTGTTTCTCTTCTAATCTGTTTTTAAACGGATTACTGGTGAGTATTTCCGACTTGCTAGTATTTTTGCGTCGTGTCTGAATATGTTTTGCCTTTGGTAGCGGGCTTATATTGATTAAGGGAATATGGGACTCGTGAGTATTTGAAACGTTTCAGAGAACAGCAGGCGAAACAATCTGTTTTTCCTGAAATGTTTCTATTTTGTCCAGTGAGTCAGAAAGCGTGTGTAATTGTTCATTGGCTTTGTTAATCTCAGCTCCAGTTTCAATGTTATGCTGTGCAGGTAATGGCGAACGTGGTTGGTGATGAACTCCAGCAGTGTTGTTATCTTAAAAATCTGGGTTGCCGTATGTCACATTCTGATTTGCCGTATTTTAGGGGAAAAAATACTAAGTGCCGTATATATTATTTATTTATTCCTCATTTATTTCTACTTCGCCGTATAAGTTTCTTATGGTATCTGTTACATCAGTTTCATGTTTGTCCAGTGTGTACTTGTCTTTGCTACGCATTTTTTCACACATGTCGCGCGACACCTTAAACTTAGTACAGTTCCCTTGGTTTTGAATGAGTTGTCTTGCTAATAGAGTTTTATTTACAGTCGATGTTATTAGCTTATTTCGCATCTTGGTCTTCATATTGTTGACTTGACTAAATATTCTTTCACAATTTGCGTTACTGTGAGGAAGGCATAGAACATCTAAAGCAAACTTCGCTAGAGTTTTGCAGTCGGTTGTGCTATGGATCTTTTCCCAAAATTCGTGTGCTTTCCAGGTGCCGATGTCCAAGGTCGAAAATTTGTTGACATCAGGTAAAAGTCTCCACTCGTCATCGATTTTTTGTAGGTCATTTTCATTTTTGACTATACGTGGTAGTTTCTGGGTTAGTGGCAACATTGACGGAAAACTCTCTCTATTACTGTGGCGCACAGCCTCTTCAGGTGACAGATGTTTGAGGAGTGGAAGTATTTCATTGGAAAAATCATAACGCTTCCGAATTTCCTTGCAGCCTGTTACTAGGAAGTCGCGGCAACGAGAATAAAATTCAGCCAGGAGCACTTTTTGCTGCACGATATTGGTTTTTTGAACTTCTTGCATGATTTTAACACCTAAATACATTTGAGGTAGTAAAAATCGTATATTTTCTGGGTCAATCAAGCATATTTCAGTTTGATTAACGTAGTCTCTAGTCATGTAACACTGCAATAGATCTTTGTAAAGCAGTTTCATACTATCGTCCAGTTCTATTAATCTAGAAGCCAAATCACAATGAATGTTTACTGAGGGACTAAGGAACTACATTAATTTCTATATTGTAAAGTATGAAAATGGATGTTTAATTAATAAGGACCTAGTCCTTGAGTGTAGTTCTATCAAAGTTGTAAGAATGAATTTAACCGCTTACCTCTCCATAAAATCTGCCAACTGCGAGAAACAGTTTCTTGATTTCATTTTCCAACACAAATTATTCACTTTTCATCCTTACTTTAATTTAAATTATGAAAACTGATACATTTCGATCGAACGGTTCGATTTTTATAATTTGAGTACAAGTGTCAAAATACAACGTTCGAAAATTTAAACTCTTTCGGCCCAATGATTAAATATTAACATATTTAATTATTTTCTTGCCATATTTCAACATCTCGTATTATTGTATAAATAAATATACAAATTACATAGGTTTCCGTAATATTCATGCTGTTTCCTGTATTTCTAACTTATTTAAAATGATCCATAGTAACTTACTATGATTAGTGTTAGGTTTCTGAACATACCTAGCTAGTAGATTCATAACTTTATTTGACTATCGTCGCGTTTACGTATCGAGTTGGTATCGAGTTAACGTGAGTTAGTTTTAGAGATTCGTGCTACCCATAGCTTTCGTAAAAGTAAAGTAAACGTTAGGTTATCGAGTAGTAAAGGCGATACTAAAAGTTACGTAGGTATGACTCCAATATTCTTGCTCGGGCTACTCTTTGTGTATCGAGATTGTAAATGTTTTGTGATTAAAAATGAATCCTTCGTATTACAAGTACTGTATGCTGCCCCAGTGTGAAAGCACAAGCATTTAAACACCAAACAAATTATTTATATTTGTCCCAAGCAAACAAGAAATATGGAAAAAGTGGCTAACACTTGCGAGGACAACCGATAAACGAAATAGACGAAATGAGGTTCCTGGGTCTGATCATTGATAAGCACTGTAACTGGAAGTCTCATGTCAAAAACATATGTAGTAGACTTGAGAGATTTACATTTGCATTAAGGCAATTGAGGCGTATGGCGGGCGAGGCATCTGCACTTGCAGCCTATCATGGTTACGTAGCGTCAGTTCTGAGGTATGGCGTAGTGATCTGGGGGAACTCCACGGACATACAGACAGCGTTCGTATCACAAAAAAAATGTATAAGAGCTCTTTGTGATGTTGGACCTCTTGAATCATGTCTGCCCCTATTTAAAAAACTAAATTTGCTTACATTGCCTAGCATGTACATCTTGGAAACCTGTGCCTTTGTCGCCAGCTATCCGTTCTTCTTTAGCAAGTCAAGAGCTAATGTAAACCTTAGGCCCAGGGATCCCACAAGGTTGCTGGTTCCAACATGTAAAAGTGCGCTGTATTCAAAGAATTGTCACGCGATGTCTGTAAAGATGTACAACCATTTACCTGAACGTATAAGACGTATTACAGTCATTGTCAAATTTAAGAACGAATTACGTGTTTGGCTGAGAGAAATGTGTTTTTAATCCGTTAAGGACTATTTTAACTATGAGACCAAAGTATTGACCTAATACATTTAAGTAAATATTGTAAATATATAAAACCAAGTTTCCCTTTGTTTTTTGTTATCAATATTGTAAATTGGACACAATCTAGACATATTGGACATATAATTAATATATTAAATAATAATAATAATATTTGCATGCTAGAACTGGCTAAGTGTGTAGAGTTTGTCAAGCCAATCGTGTCCACGAGCAATTATCTGATCTCTTTATATGGCAACAATATTTAACTGTCAAACGTCAGTTCACAATTTTTATTCTAACCTCGTAGCGAAACGGTTTTTGTTTGATTTGGTCGTATATTTAGATTCTATAATGGCAAAACCTATAAAAGGTAGTGTTAGAAGTATGCTATTTACTATGATAAACAAATATAATCATGTGAAGAGTGAATTTGATGACGAGATACAGGAGAAACGACGACTTTTGGATGAGATCGTGTTAACTTCAGGTAAGTCAACTAGAACATTTTGATACTTTAGGCTCAATTATCATCATTTATATGTTTATTTAGCCTTTAAGTACTGTGTTAATAGTCATGAGGTTGAATCTTACTCAATATAGACGAATTCTCTGTTTGAACTAAAATTGTTGTTTTCTGCATTTTTAATATTTAACGTAACACAAACGTAACCTAAATATATATATATATAGGTTACGTTTGCGTTACGTTAAACATAAAAAATATTTTATATATATATATTGTTTTCAGGCACCTTGGATGATGAAATTAAAAATACAATGGATAATTTAGTTAAGCAACTCATAGCCATAGAAGATGATAAAAAAATTAAATCTGAAACAGACTACCTGACGAGAATCTCGACTATGACAGGTTAGTACAGTTATTTTCTCATTTACATTTCTACATTTTATATGTATATTATGTTATCTTATAAATTGATTTGAATTTATGAATGTGTTTTGATACTGAACTTATGAATTGAACTTTCAGAAGTAAGTGTTAAAACATTACGAAGAATAAAAAAAGAAGGTGCAATAAACCAAGGGGAGTGGACCACACCAGGCAAAAAGCGTCCACGACAGCCAACTGTAGCTAACCTTGATGATTTTGATTTATCAGTAATACGCAATAAAATCAACGAATTTTACTGTGTAAAAAAACAAGTTCCAACCCTGAGGAGTTTGCTTGCAGATTTAAGAGAATCAATTGGATTTACTGGAAGTCATGAAACCTTGAGACAATTATTACTCAAAAATGGATTTGAGTTCAAAAGGAACCAAAATGAGAGAAACGTTCTTATTGAAAAGTTTGAATTGTCTGCGTGGCGACATAGATATCTTAGAACAATTGATGAGAAGCGGAAACAAGGAAAATTAATAATTTACCTTGATGAAACATATGTCCACCAAAACTATAAAGTAAAAAAATCATGGCAAGGGCCATCCACAAGCGGAGTCATTGACAAAATATCTTCAGGAAAAAGGCATATTGTTGTTCATGCTGGATCTGAAAAGGGTTTTGTTTCCAATGCTTTGTTAGTATTCAGTACTAAATCTGAAATGGCAGATTATCATGACGACATGAACAGAAATAATTTCATGAAATGGTTAAGTGAAAAATTAATACCGAACTTAACCCAGCCCAGTGTCATTGTCATGGACAATGCCAGCTATCATATAACGCAAATAAATAAGTCACCTAATATGAATAATTTAAATTCAGAAATGGCTTATTGAAAATGGATTTCATTATGAACCATACTTCACAAAGGCTGAGCTTATGTGCCTTGTCAATGAAAATAAAACAACTCCAATGTATGAAGCTGAAGAAATATTAAAAGAGCATGGTCATGAGGTGTTGCGACTTCCACCATATCATTGTGACCTGAATGCAATTGAACTTACATGGAGTTTGCCGAAACGAAAAATTGCTAGCAAGAACTTAGGGATTCCAGGCGAAGAAATGGAGAACTTAATCAAAGAATGTTTTGATAGTGTCACAGCCAACGATTGGAAAAAATGCACAGATCACACTATTAATGTAGAAAATAAGTATAAAGTTCGGGACAAGATAACAGAAACGGAATTGGAACCTTTTATCATTTCTGTGCGTAATGATGATACTGACAGTGATTTCTCTTATGAAGGTATTGAATTTCTAGATTCCGATTTTGATTCTGATTGTAGTTAATAAATACATCATTTGAAATGTACTTTTTTAATTTATTCCAGAAGAAATATACTTACATATTTAAGTCCTTAATTCCACAAAAATTGGTAGGTATGGGCTTTGGTAGAGTCTGTCTGGAAAGAGGTGTGTCATAGAATGTATCAGTTCCCATATAAACTATGACACTTCTCTTTCCGCACAGACTAATTATTTTCATAAAGTGATCTAAATGAGTCCTACTATGAACGAAGTATTTCAAGTTTGAGGGCCTTCGTTAATAAGGTCTTTTTTATTCCAGACAATAAAATATTAGCTTAATCTGCCAAATCTGACGTTATCTGATCAATCATACGGTCGTATTAATACAAAACTAGATAGATAGCTAATTTTCTACTTAATTTACCCAATCCAACTATTTTCGTCCAATACCAGATAGAATATATAGAAATTATACAATTGAACTGTCATTTTATTCTATAGAATAAAATAAAAATAAACTAATTTTAGATACTGGATAAAGCATACCTCTGTTAGTGAGCACCGCAGTAATTTCCATATGGTTTAAACTAAAGTAATTTAAAAAAAAACAACATAAATTCAAGTATCAATCATAGTTTTCAGCGTATTATCAGTGTTAACACCTAAAAAATTTTTGAAAACGCCGCTTTTTCCAAGGGACACGATTCGCTTGACAGACTCTACTAACCCTTAAAATAAGACCATTGTAATCCACACTTAACGCGAATAAATGAATCTGAATCTGAATCTGAAAAATGATGCACATTGTTTATCAACAAATTCAAGAATGTATTTATGTAAAGGTAATTTCTATGTAATTATACAGAGTATCATACTATAGGAAAAGTATCATAAGCGCGCTTGAAACCAGGATGTAGGTACTCGAAGTAAGTTTGAATGTCAAGAAGACCGAAAGAAAACAGACATGCAGCAGCTCAGAACGACCATACATGATAAAAAAAAACAAAGACGAGATAATAGCAGTCATCATCATCATCTCAGCCACAAGAAGTCCACTGTTGAACATAGGCCTCCTCCATGGATTTCCAAAGTGACCGGTTGGAAGCAGTATGCAACCAGCGCCTTCCTGCCACCTGTATGAGGTTATCCGATAATAGCAATGCCTTAATAAAATAAAACTAGTATGTAATTCCAAAATAGGTGTTTTATTTAAATAAACACTCATTTACACATAAGCACACTCACTCTACACTTTGATATAATAATAATATCTATGATATAATAAAGGGTATATATTTGTTTTCCAAAAGTTTAATACATTATTGTTAATTAAATCTTCAACATATGCAAGGTTGAATGATACATTTATTATATTCACTTTTTATTTTTGGGATAGTCTGGATCAGCTACACAATAATAAGTTTTTCTTTTGTGATAAAAACATTTGTAGCTGCACTTGGGTATTGTATTTTCCTGTAGGCTCTCCATTCTTTACATAGGTAATTATTGTAGGTCTTTTCATTGAGAGGACATTTTGCAGTAGCACTTATTATGTTGGTACAATCACCTCATCTCATCATTTACTTTTAAGTATGGTAACACTTTTTGTATCTGTGTCACTGCTATTTTTCTCTCTGATTATTGAAATATAAAATGGCTCGTACGGTGTGTTTTAATGAAGAGTTATAACGTCCCACAATATATTCTCTATCACATATTATCCCATAATAGGGTTATGGAACCAGTAAACATATTGCAGTAAAAATATTGAAGTTTAAAATGTGGCGAAAGGAACATGGCGTTACACAATTCGCCGGAGAAAATTTCGAAGCGTGGTCGTTCAGAATAAAGGCCGTACTTAGAGAAAATAAGGTACTTACAGCCATTACAAAAGAAGACTTTCACAAAGAAGAAAAGAATGCTGAGGATGAGTCGAAGGCCCAATCCATCATCATCGCATGCGTCGATGACACTTTTATCGACTATGTACGTCAAGACTCCGCTTACTTGATGTTTCAAAATTTAGAAAACAATTTTCTACATAAAGGAGTTCGCAGCCGTCTATATCTAAGGCGAAAATTATCAGAAATGAAGTACGACGAAACGAAGTCTCTGCGTTCGCATATGCTGGAGTTGGAGCACTTGTACAGCCAGCTTAAAGACGCCAAAAACGAACCAAGCGATGAAGAAAAGATAAATTATCTACTTCTATCTATGCCTAAGAGCTATGAAGCGATTATCACGGCGCTGGAAACTAAAGAAGACATAAAACTAGATTTTGTTAAAAATAGACTACTCGGTGAAGAGGAAAAGAAGAAACAACTGCAAAATAATAATAATAACACTGGAAGAAACTATAGTGATGCTTTCTACAGCTCAAACAATTCGAGACGAGGCAGAGGTAATTACCAAGGCCGTGGATATGTAAATAACTACTCGGGTCAACCACAAAGAGGAAATTTTCATGGACGAGGATATGTAAATAACTACTCAAGTCAAACACAAAGAGGAAACACACATCAGCAAGACCAATTCTACGGACAGAGGCAGTTTCAGCATCATGGGCAAGGAAATGCACACCAGCAAGGACAGTTTCGCGGTAATCATTTTCAAAATTTTGGTCGAGGACGAGGTAGAGGTCGCGGGCAGTACGGCTCGTCATGGGGCAGAGGCCGAGCCTTTATGACTACCTCATCAGACATGGACATGACAAGTGAGTGTACATATTATAATGCTTTTATTGTGGATAATAATCAGGATCAGGAATTAAACTCATCATGGTATATTGATTCGGGATGCTCAGATCATCTAACGAATAATCCAAACTTGTTTTCTAATTACATAGAGTTACAAGAGCCTAAATTTATTTGTGCCGCTAAAAATGGAATAACTTTAAAAGCGTTAGGCGTTGGTAATATAAAAGCAAAATCATATGTTAATGGTTGTGTAAAATATCATACACTTAAAAATGTACTGTATGTGTCTGATTTGAGAAAAAATTTACTGTCTGTGTCAAAAATTGAAAGCGCCGGGTTTGATGTCATTTTCTCAAATGGTCATGTGGAAATATATAATCCAAACAAACATTTAATTATAATAGGTCTACCAGAAGGTTCTTTGTACTCTGTAAATTTGGAGGTTTGTGCCTTACAATGCAATTATTCAAATAATAAAAATGATGAAGTGATTGATCTATGGCATAGGCGGTTAGGACATTTGTCGATGGGTAATTTAAATTTACTGATCAAAAATGACTTGGTCACTGGACTGACAGAGGTAAAAAATTTAAAAATTGAAAATACGATTTGTGACACCTGTGTCTTAGGAAAAATAAATAGATTGCCATTTAATAAAACCGGACAGCGAGCTACCAGACCTTTGGAATTGGTACACAGTGACGTCTGTGGAGGAATCTCCCCTACCACATGGGACGGAAAGAATTATTTCGTAACCTTTATAGACGACTATACACATTTTGTAATGGTATACCTAATTAAACAAAAATCAGAGGTACTTCAAAAGTTCAAGGAATATTTCAATTATGCCACAAAGCATTTTAATACAAACTTAGTGAAACTCAGATGTGACCAAGGAGGCGAGTATGTGAGCCGGGAATTTCAGGAATTTTGTATGGAACAAGGAATTAAAATACAATACACAGTGGCTTATAATCCAGAGATGAATGCTGTATCAGAAAGAATGAATAGAACTTTAGCAGATAAAGCTAGAACTTTACTGATTGAATCAAAAGTCGACAAACGACTATGGGGAGAAGCAATCTTGTACTCGGCTTATGTGTGTAATAGAAGCCCAACCTCAACAAAAACAAAAACCCCTAGTGAATTATGGGAGGGCCGAAAACCAAATATCACAAACTTAAGAGTTTTTGGCAGTACAGCATACAATCACATCCCGAAAGAACTAAGACGAAAATTAGATCCAAAAGGGAAGAAATTGATAATGGTTGGATATAGTCTCAGTGGGTACAAGCTGTGGGATGAAGAAAATGAAAAGATTGTAATAGGAAGAAATGTGGTATTTAATGAAAATATAAGAACAAGAAATGTGATAAATGTACCCGTAAATAATAAGGAAAGTGAAGAAAAAGAATTTACTCAAAATATAGCCGACAAACAACAAGAAAAAGAATATAGAGAACAAAGACAAGGAAATGAAAATATGGATATGGAGGAAAAACAAGGATCTGACATTATGGATATGGAGGAAAAACAAAGATATGACAATATTAATGAAATGGAAAATATAAACATTGAAAAAGAAATGGAATCAAGTAATAAAAGGGATGATTGTGACAGAGAAAACTTAGGAAGGAGTAAAAGGACTAGACAAACACCAAAATGGCAAAAAGATTATGTATTGGATTTTCAGGAAAATGAAGATGAAGCATTATATGCGTTATTGACAGGAGAATGTGATGAAGTACCATTGCACTACAATGATATTAAAGAAAGAGAGGACAAAGAATTGTGGATGAAGGCTGTAAAGGAAGAAATACAAGTGTTAGAGGAAAGTGAGGCATGGGAAAAAGTAAAGAGAACAGATAACTTAAAATTAATTGATACCAGATGGGTGTTTGCTAAAAAAGAAGGACCATCAAATGAACAAATATATAAGGCAAGATTAGTAGTCCGAGGGTTCAAGCAAAAAGAAGAGTTTGATGATGTCTATTCACCAGTTTTGAAAATGCAAACACTTAGAATACTGCTGTCTGTTGCAGCACAGAAGAATTATCATGTACATCAGATGGATGTAAAAGGAGCATTCCTGTATGGAAGAATTGACGAACATGTATATCTAGAACCACCTGCTCAATATGATATTGATAAAAAATATGTATTAAAACTAAAAAAATCATTATATGGACTAAAAAAGTCGCCAAAATATTGGTATGAGCGTTTTAGTGAAGCTATGACAGATTACGGACTAAACAGATCTGAACATGACTATTGTTTATACACAGGTGATGGTGTATACATACTCTTATTTGTTGATGACTTACTGATACTGGGACAAGATTTAACCAAAATTAATAAGGTAAAACAATTTTTATCGACGCAATTTAGAATGAAAGACTTAGGATCTGAAAACTTAACTTACTTAGGTATTTCAATTCACAAGGGAAAAGACTGCATTGCAATAGATCAATCAAAGTATTTGCTTAGAGTTTTAAAAAGGTATAACATGGAAAATTGTAAAGGCAATGACACTCCAATGGATGTTAATTTTAAATTTGAGGATGATGTTATCATTGACTATTCATATGAAAAACAATGTAGATCCCTAATTGGTTCATTAATGTATGCCACGGTGGGAACCAGGCCTGATCTGGCCTACTCGGTGTATTATCTTGCTAGATTTCAGTCTAAGCCTTGTGTTGAACTCTGGAAGGCTCTTAAAAGAGTCCTTAGATATGTTAAACAGACTGTTAGCTTTTCATTAATCTACAGTTCTGAAAATTGTGATACTTTACCAGTCATTGGTTTTGCTGACAGTGACTGGGCTAGAGATGTAGACAGAAAATCCACTAGCGGATTTCTTTTCAAAATGTTTGGAAATACTGTGCTTTGGAAATCTAAAAAACAATCTGTAGTAGCTTTGAGTAGTACCGAAGCTGAATATGTTTAATTGTGTGAAGCGGCAATGGAAGTCTGCTGGATATTAAAATTGTGTAAAGACATTAATGTTTCAAGTGAAAACATAACCATTTTTGAAGATAACCAGAGCACAATAAAATCGGTCAAAACTTTTGATCAGAAAAGACTTAAGCATATGGAAATAAAATATAATTTTATTAAGCAAAAAGTTGATGAAGGAACCATTGAAGTAAAATATATAAATACTAAAAAACAATTAGCAGACATTCTGACTAAACCACTTAATGGCAAAGTATTTAAATATTTTACTCAAGAGATAGGGTTACATCCCCCTGTGAAGCTACACGGTCTTCGCACCTCACAGAGAGAATCTTTTTTTCCTCTTCGTCTAAAATTAGTGCGCATCTATATAACTTAGCATGAACTTTATGCCCTGGGCATATTTTACACTTCACAGTACACAATTTACCCTCATTGAACTTGCATTTAGGTGACAGCATTATCTCCGTAGGAATCACGTGAGGACCTGAAATTAAGTTCATTCATTTATATATATATATATTTTTTTATACAACATAGGAAGGCAAACAAGCAAGTGGGTTACCCGATAATAAGTGATCACCACCGCCTATAGACACCTGCAACAACAGAGAGAGTGCAGATGCGTTGCCAACGCAGAGGGCTAAGATGGAATACCTCTTGTGCTAGTAATTACACCGGCTGTCTTGCTCTCCACGCTGGAATACAACAGTGCAAGCACTGCTGCTTAGCGGCAGGATTAGCGAGCAAGATGGTGGTAGCGATCCGGACGGGCCTTGCACAAGGTCCTACCACCCGCAAATTAAGTACATTAATCACGTTTTTAACATTTACAGAGTAAAGGTAACAAAAAGCCACATTAGTCATATTATTAGGTGTCAATGGCATTTAAGATTGGCTAGTATTACTGCCTATGACATGATTTCTGAGAAATTTGTCCATGCCTGGGGTTGGCTTTTACGATCTGTGCATTAAGTGAAGCAGCTGGTACATTCTATTATTCTATTATATTTATTATTTGTTACTAGACGAGAATGGAAGTTAATTAAAGTATTGTTTATAAAACCAAATTATAATGAATGTTTACTGAGAGACTAAGGAACTACTTACTTACATCAATTTCTATATTGTAAAGTATGAAAATGGATGTGTTTTGATCTGGCTTGAGCTGTACTAACACTCGAAAGCCGGTTGATGTTTTTATAAGGAGAAACGCCTCGGCAATCCAATATGAGGAAAGATGGATGTTGGAAAGATCAGGTACTCACCAGAGGGCCTTCTGCTGGACTTAATCTTGGGTTTTTTCACTATTATCACCGCACAATTTCACCGTAACTCTCGCGCGCGCGCTGTTCCGACATGTGTGTCTGTTGATGTTGATAGCAGGCGGCCGCCGCAGTTGACTCAAGCGCCGGTCGGTATTGTAATGTCGTGGTGAATAGAGGCATTAATGCGCCTCGTACTCTCTTTGTAATAGCGCAAAGCTCGCGCTAGATGGCAGGCAGCCGTGGTGACAGGTGAATTGGATTTTGGAATTTTTGGGCGGGAAATAGGATATACATAATTGGAAGCCGCAACATTTCCCCCCACTTGAAATCATCAAAGGATTTCAGATGAAAGTACAGAATATTAACTATCCAACATAATAGTAATAGCTTTGAAATTACCTACTAACGAAAAGTGTGCTCGAATCGACTCTAACAAATAAAAACTCTAACCTTATGAAAATGGAATATAAAGTACAATTTATTATGTATCTAACCTATTGACCTAAAATTAAAAATGGTAAAACTAGAACTTGTTACTTTTCAATGGGTAATGGACAAAGCTTAGATACGGGTCTACGAAATACTCCTCTAGCAGTACGAAGGGTGACGACTCGTACCACATTGTCTGCTCCCGGATGCAGCTGTATCACTTTACCGACAGGCCACTCTAAGGGTGGTAGATTTTGCTCCACGATCATAACGATATCTCCCGTTTGAATGTTTGCCTGACCTTTACACCACTTCCCTCTCTGTTGCAGCGTATGCAAGTAATCTAAATGCCAAACCCTCCAAAAGCCTTGTGTCAGTTTTTGAAGCATTTTCCATCTAGCTAAAGGAGGAACATACGCGTCTGCTAATTGGGGCTCTGGTAAACCTACAAGAGGACCGCCAGTTAGGAAATGTCCAGGTGTAAGAACGTTAACTTCGTTGGGATCGGTTGAGATAGCGCAAAGAGGACGAGAATTGAGAACGGCTTCCACTTTAGTTAACACTGTCATGAGTTCTTCGAAAGTAAATACTTGCGTACCCACTACGCGTTTCAAGTGATATTTCATCGACTTTACTCCGCTCTCAAAGATTCCCCCAAAATGGCTACCGGTAGGAGGATTTAGTTTCCACGTCATACCTCGTTTCGCTAAGCCGGATTCTATTCCTGCATTTTCTGAGTTCATGAATTGTTCGAACTCACTAAAATAGCGTTTTGCTCCAATAAAGTTTGTCCCACAGTCTGATATGACGAATTTACACAGCCCGCGGCGCGACACGAATCTATCAAAAGCTGCTAGAAACGCTGCAGTCGATAATTCTGTTACAAGTTCGAGATGAATAGCCTTCACCGCTAAACAAATTATGACACAAACATATCCCTTATATGTACGGGCATTGCGTCTGCGGTTCTCTTTTAGCGTGAAAGGCCCTGCAAAATCCACACCTATGTTTTGAAAGCAACGTGCCGCTTGCACCCTTATACTAGGTAAATCACCCATTAAAGGTTGGCAAGCTATAGGTTTAGCCTTGAAGCAAGGCACACATTTCGACAGCCTAGAACGAATTAAGTTTCTAATTCCTAAAATCCAAAATTTTCTCTGCACCAAAGAATGGAGAGTTCTTGGTCCAATGTGTAAATAAGTCCGATGGTAGTGATCCACAATAAGTTTAGACAGTAGCGATCTTTTTGTCAACAGCAACGGACGAACATCTGCTTTAGGCAGTATCGCGTTGGTTAACCGTCCCCCCACTCGCAACAGACCTGACTCATCCAAGAGAGGATGGAGCTTTTGGACCTCTCGATCGCAAGTTTTACCCGCCTTAACGGCTTCTATTTCCTTTATGAAGTACGACGCCTGCTCATGACGGACTAAAGTCAAGAGCGAATGTTTGAGTTCATCCGCCGTTAATCCGGATTTCAGACGGGTTTCATCTGGTCTTTTAATGTTTTCTATAAACCTTAAACACCACGCAAGGACTCTTTGAACCCGAGAAAGCACTGAGTATTTTTCTAATAATTGCGTTAGCAAATCTCTTTCATCAGTACTAGTTGTAGGGTGAGTCTGAGTCACATGCCCGGTAGACTTTAATTCTGGAACATCTGCAACTTGACACAGATCTTGAGTAGGCCAGGATGTCGCTTCTTTCTTTAACCAGCTGGGACCTGACCACCAGGCAGAGCTATCTAGAAGCTGGATACACCTGAGGCCACGACTGCAGTGATCAGCTGGATTGTCGTGAGTTGAGACATGATACCAGTTCTCAACTGCAATATCATCGATAATTTTAACGACGCGGTGTGACACAAAAGTTTTCAGTTTATGAGGTTCTGTATTGAGCCACGATAATACAGTAGCACTATCTGTAAATGCTGCGATCCTATTTATTTCCAGTTTGCTACTAAACAATTTGAGCATATGCTTAAGAACGCGTGCGAGTAATACAGCCCCACAAAGCTCAAGACGGTTAACCGTAAGTGGTTTTAATGGGGCGACCTTGGACTTGCCTATGAGAAGGTAAACACGAATATCCGTGTCAGTGATTACTCGAAGGTAGACGCAACAACCGTAAGCCTTGGTTGATCCGTCACAGAATCCAATCAGCTCAAATTTCTTAGCATTCGAAGGCACAATAAGGCGAGGTAGCCGTACTTCACTTAGATACTTCAGATCTGCTACGAACTCTTGCCAGTCGTTAGCGTACCCTAAGGGTATAGGTTCATCCCAGCTTAATTGATGACGCCATAATGCCTGTAGCATCAGCTTTGCTATGAGAACTACTGGTGTCAACCATCCAAGTGGATCATAAATCCGTGCGACATTGGACAGGATAGCACGCTTAGTACACGTTGGATTGAAGTCTGATAAAGTGTATGTGAAAAAATCATTCGTTGGATCCCATTGCACTCCGAGGATCTTCAAAATACTCTGCTTACTGTCATCACAAAATGATTTTGGAATCTGACAATGCTCAGAGGGTACGTTCGTTAAAAACTCTGTCGAGTTACTGCTCCACTTACGCAGTTCAAATTTTGCAGCATTTAACAATTGAGTAAGTTCGTCTTTGAGTTCCATTGCGGCACTCACAGACGGCGCTCCAGCTGTGATATCGTCCATAAAGGTATCGTTTAAAAGAACCTTTGCAGCACGAGGCCACTTGGCCCCATGATCTTTTGCAAGTTGATGTAATGTACGGATGGCTAAGTAAGGCGAGCTACTTACTCCGTACGTCACGGTATTAAGCTCAAACTCACGCACTGGGTCGGCCGGTGATTCCCTCCAAAGCACGTGTTGTAGCCTTCGGTCTTCAGGTCGTAAATCAATATTTCGATACATCTTACAAATATCGGCGGTGAAAACTATCTTCTCGAGACGAAAATTTGTCAGAATATCAATAATATCATTTTGTAGTTTTGGTCCAGTGTAAACAATGTCATTTAGTGAAATACCGCTGCTGGATTTAGAACTCGCATCAAACACCACACGCAGCTTAGTGCTCACGCTTTCAGGACGGAGCACGCAGTGATGTGGTATAACGTATTCACCACTCTCTTCTACTGCATTATTAATGGGTCGCATGTGACCCAGCGACTCGTATTCTTGCATGAAGTTGACGTAATCTTTTTTCAATTGGTCGTTTTTACTAAGTCGTTTTTCTAAATTAAGTAATCGTGATAACGAGTGATTATACGAGTCGCCTAAGGTCCCGGGTGGCTCCTTCAATAGTATCGGCACCACGTATCGACCATCGGGGTTTTGATAAACAAGCTTGGAATAGAGTTGTTCGCATGTCTCATCGTCAGGATTGGACACATTGGCTAATGGTGGCTCCTCAACTTCCCAAAATCGTTTAACTACCTGGTCTAGAGCCAGAGTAGAAGCAAAAAGGGAAGTGATAGTTGATGGTGGGCGACAACTTGCCTCTAGTTTCCCAGTAATAACCCATCCGAATACGCTATGTAATGCCACTGGCAAGCCGGGTCCCAGCTCAAAACGCCGCCCGTCATAAATGTTATGAAATAGCTCGGCACCAATCAAAAGGTCCACACCTTTCGATTTGTCGAAGTCGTCATCTGCTAGATTTAAATGTTGACATGCTTGCCGAATAGAAGCAGGTACTTCAACTGTTGGCATTTTACTCGTTATGTTGTTCATAACAATAGGCTGAATATTAAAGCGTGGGTGACTCGCATCACGTGGTTGTACTAAGCATGACGTAATACCTATCACCTGATGTACAGTGTTTTGTCCAAGACCAGCTACCGTTACGTTGCATCTGCGCAGTGGTAGGCCTAATCGTATCGCA
Source organism: Ditula angustiorana (assembly GCA_963691745.1). NCBI lineage: Eukaryota > Metazoa > Arthropoda > Insecta > Lepidoptera > Tortricidae > Ditula > Ditula angustiorana. The sequence goes on from OY829490.1 coordinate 2,355,795, forward strand.
CAAGCCGTTGTTATAAAGCAATCTTGCGCGCCGCTGTCGATGAGCGCGCGCACGAGCATGGGAGGGCTGTCCGCGTCAGTACCGCGTACGAGCACAGAACACGTGCCGAGCAGAACTATCCCGCGACTTCGTTCAAGATGATTATTGGTACAAGGAGTAGGCGCGCCCACAACAGTATTCGGGGCTACACTAGCGCACATGCCTACCGCCGCGTTATTAGATACTAACTCCGATGCTTCCGTGTCAATCACTTGAGAAGCGATAACATTTTCGTGACCCGAAACGAAACCAAAATTATCAAAAATGCCAGATGCTTGGTGATGACCTTGGGTCGCTTGGGATGCATTTGAAGCGTTATTACTGGTACGGGACCCACCCGCTACCACTTCCACCGAATGGTCTCCGTGGAGCGCCGTGTGATGCCTAGCACCACATATTGCGCAGCTAGTACGCGAAAAACATTGTTTATCATTGTGGTTCGGGCGCAAACAATTCCCACACATATTTTTATTCGAAATAAATTCTAGCCGACCAGTATAATCAAGACTCAAAAACTTCGGGCACTTGTAAATAGTATGAGCTAATCCGCAACCAAAGCATTCCACAGGCTTAACGTGCGCGGGCAACGCCGCTGACTTATAGTTATTATTGTTATTATTGTACCTCCACGACTCCGTGGGCCTTGCATTTTTATTTAAGTTTTGTTTCGGCTGTGCACTCGCGGTACTACTATAGTTCGAGGTATTTGATTCACTTGCTTCAATTATCTTGACATAGCTCTGCAAGAAGGACAATAGGTCGATAAAAGTAGGTATTTTTAACTTGTTTCGAGTTTCAAAACGTTTACGTGTGTCCGCGTCCAAGTTCCGTGATGCTAGATAGAACAATACGAATTCTCCTAGGTTTTCTAACTGCATTGCCTTAAGGGCATTAACACATTCATTTAACAAATTGGTATATTTACGTAATTCGTTAAAATTATTCGTTTTCACTTGTTGAAAGTTACAGATCTTGTCAAGATAATTTGACGCTAAAATTCTTTTATTCTGGAATCTATCCACGAGAGCCTCAAACACGATCGCATAATTGTCTGCAGTCACGGGAACCCCCTTCGCAATGGACAACGCCGCACCGCTAAGACACGAGATTAGGTAATGAAACTTTTCAATTGCACTTATGTTTTCGTTTTCGTGAACAAGCGAGACGTAAGTGTCGTAAAAGGTCTGCCAACATTCAATGTTTCCGTCAAATTTTTGTAACTCGATTCTCGGTAAGCGAACCTGAGCGGTATGTTTGCCGGAGGTATTTGGCGGCACGCAGTCACCCATCAAAGACGCCGCCGCGCAACTCTGTTCTACTTTAGGTATCAATATTTCCGCGGTACTCAAAACATTGTAATACAATTCGTCAAACGCAGCTACTTGTGACATACTGACTTTTTCTTCGGGATTTATTTTCAAGGTTAATGCATTGATTGACTGTGTGACCTCTAAAAACTCCTCACGTAAAGATTCAATGCGTGAATACCTAGCCTTAAATGCGGCGACTTTTGATTTATCTGTTTGCATTTCCTGTGACAAATCATACAAAATTTGCATTGAACGAAACACATATTCACGTCGTGTAATTTCAACTTTTAAAGAACTTTCGTCGGCCATTTTTTACCTGGTCGTAACTAGGTTATTTATAAACGCATGCCAATTTCTATTAGCCTTGTGATGTTATAAAGAATTACACGAAGTAGATATGATTACGATTTTATAGACTTATCTATAAGTAATTTATCTACAACTATTCGGAAAATGAACAGGATAGTTACAAAGTAAATACTTGGTTGATACGTAACATAGGTACCTACATAGATCTATGTATAGGTAGGTAGGCGATTCCGAGCACACGTAAATAGCTTAGTAATATTTAAAGTTATTATGGAATAGTAAAGTAACTATCATAAAATAAACTATTTTACTGGCGTTTTCTTCTGAAATTGAACCCAGTTCCATAGGGGATTCGCGCTCGATATAAGGACCACAAATGTTTTGATCTGGCTTGAGCTGTACTAACACTCGAAAGCCGGTTGATGTTTTTATAAGGAGAAACGCCTCGGCAATCCAATATGAGGAAAGATGGATGTTGGAAAGATCAGGTACTCACCAGAGGGCCTTCTGCTGGACTTAATCTTGGGTTTTTTCACTATTATCACCGCACAATTTCACCGTAACTCTCGCGCGCGCGCTGTTCCGACATGTGTGTCTGTTGATGTTGATAGCAGGCGGCCGCCGCAGTTGACTCAAGCGCCGGTCGGTATTGTAATGTCGTGGTGAATAGAGGCATTAATGCGCCTCGTACTCTCTTTGTAATAGCGCAAAGCTCGCGCTAGATGGCAGGCAGCCGTGGTGACAGGTGAATTGGATTTTGGAATTTTTGGGCGGGAAATAGGATATACATAATTGGAAGCCGCAACAGGATGTTTAATTAATTAGAAGATTAGGAGCTAGTCCTTGATTGTAGTTCTATCATAGTTGTAAGAATTAACAGCTTACCTCTCCATGAAATCTGCCATTACAGCCAACTGCGAGAAACTGTTTCTTGATTTCATTTTCCAAAACAAATTATTCACTTTTCCTTTTTATTTACTATCTAAATAACGACAACTAATAAATTTCGTTCGAACTTTATATTATTATATTATTTTGAGTACAAGACTGAAAGTGTCAAAATACAACGGTCGAAAATTTCAAGTCTTTCGTCCCAATGATTATTATATTAACATATTTAATTATTTTCTTACTGTATATAAATTTTTCGTATAATTTAATAAATAAATATATAAATTTCACAGATTTCTGTATTATTCAAGCAGTTTCCTGTATTTCTGACTTATTTAAAATGATTCATAGTAATTGACTTCGCTGTGTTAGGTATCTGAACGTACCTATCCAGTAGATTCGTAGCTTTATTTAACTATCGTTGCGTTTACGTATCGATTTAACGTGAGTCAGTTTTAGAGATTCGTGCTACCGACAGCTTGCGTTAAAGTAAAGTAAACGTAATCGAATAGTAAAGGCGATACGAAAACGTAACGCATGACTCCAATATTCGTGCTCGGGCTACAGGCCTGCACTTGTCGGGCATTAGATCTCAAGAAAACGGAGCGGGGGCGGGAGGTAGGGATTGTCCATGTAACATGATGGCCTTATGCGACTGCACAAATACGCCAAAGAAATTAGGTGTTTTTGAAGCTTGAGGTACCGGGTTCGATTCCCGGGAGGGGCAAATGTTTATATGATGAATACGAATGTTTGTGCCCGAGTCGTGGATGTTATATGTATTTAAGTATATATTATCTATATAAGTATGTATATCCGTTGTCTAGTACCCATAACACAAGCAGCTTTAGTTGCTTACTTTGGGACTAGGTCAATTGGTGTTAATTATCCCAAGATATTTATTTGTTTATTTATTTATTAAATTTCTCAACCTTCAATTTAAAACTTTTCAGACTATTTAACTTACTTTCTTACTTTAACAAACTAAGTGACTGGAGTGAGAATACGCAGTGTACAGTGGCGTCAAACGTTTTTAAAAAAAAAACCGGAAATGCTACAAGCCGACACGAATGCGGCGACGGCTCAGCCAGCAGAGACACAGTTAAGACTACAAGATATAGCGGTACCGCAATCAACGGAAGTAATGGCTATATCGGTCTCAAACCGGATACCGGAATTTAGGGTGGACCAGCCACGGGTCTGATTCATCCCAACCGAAGCTGTGTTGACACCGCAACACGTAAGTGACGAGGCGAAATTTGACATGGTTGTCTCTCGAAAGAGGTCATATTACGTTTAACGTGCTTAAGGTTTCCACTTTCCGTCCTTTTCTCTACCTCACTGAACTTCTCTACGATTCTTGTAAGGTACTAACAGTTAGGCAAATATTTATAACTAGCTGACGCGCGCGACTTCGTTCACGTAAAATTAGTAGCCTATGTCCGTCAGGAATAGTGTAGCTTTCTATCTGTAAAAGAATTTTTGAAATCGGTTCAGTAGTTCCAGAGATTACCCCCTACATACATACAAACTAACAAACAAACAAAGTTTACCTCTTTATTATATTAGTGTAGATGTAGATGAGTACAGCCCTCAAACAGCACGCTGCACTCCCCTACAACACTGAACCTACGAACAAAAAACGGAAAGATATAGTTTGCTCTCGAAATATGGGAAGAAAATATTCCTTCTCTTCCAGCAGGGCGATTACGTTTCTCATTCGGAAAGTATTCGAATTCGAAAATGAATCCGTATCGAATACTTTTCCGAATCGAACGAGAAAATTTTTGCTATTCGCTAACTTCGAACCTTCGCCACGGATTTCAATCCGAACGACAGGTCATTCACCCCGTGCAAAATATATGTGTTAAAAACGTGTTTACATAGCTTGCTATCGTGAATAATTATCGACCATGTTGTTTGCTTTAAATGAATGAAAATATTAAATATAATATATCCAATTGACCACGTTTTAGTCATTAACATTTAATAAATGTTTAATACTATTATAAATTAAGCATGATAAAGATATTATCCCTAAACGCGTCAAATCCAGTCTAAGAACATACTTGTTACCAAACTTCATAAACCTTTCTTAGTTGAAACGTCTGCGCGCGCAATTTAATTTTAACCACTTTGGCGCCAGTCTTTGTAAGAGCGGAGCTATTCTGTAAAAATAAAATAATATACTTACTGAAAATGAAGACAGCTTCAATGACAAAACAACCCGTAAGTACCTTTGTTCGTGTGTCTCGGGGACAGTCCATTTTTTGTAAAATGAATCACTTAAAACAATTGCCTTTTAAATTTAGCAAGCGACACATAGCAGGCGGCAGGTGTCCTACCATCAACGGGCAGTCATGCTTTCATTCATGAAGAGCCACCCAGAATTTGCAAGGGGTAGACTGGTTTGTGCCGACGGGGCTCGGACCCGGCTGCAATTACTGGAGCAAATGGGTACCGAGCTCAATTGCGTCGGAAATGGCGCCACTAAATCACCGGAGAAGTGGTTAAAAGTACGTATCTATACATTTTGTATAAAAATGTAATTTAGTAGAATTCTAATAGGATTTTTTATTTTAAACTTTATTGCTGTAGTGCTGGCAGGACTGGAAGTCCGACGTGAAATCTAAGGCGGCAAAGTATCGGAGGTACAAAAGCGGCACAGGTGGCGGGCCCTCACTGCATCCACTGTCTGAGCTCGAGGAGGATATAATCAATTTTATAGGAGTAGAGGCAGTGGAAGGAGTGGCGGTGCCAGACCCTTTGGCTCAAGAGGTACCTATGTTACAATTGTATTGTATTTAAGACAGAATAATGCGTGAGCATGATATTCTTTAATAAATAACAATATTAGGACACCTGCTACATATCTGGAATGTAATACCGTTCCGAAACTTTCCGAAACGAAACAATTAACAGTTATAGTTTCTAAACGAATTGACAGGTATGACACTGACAGTAGAATCGGTTCGGTTTTTTTATACTTACAGTTTTTGTTTTGTGCCTTCACTGTGTTAAATACTCAAGAAGATTATAAAGTAACATTGTAAATTCATTGTGAAAAAATGTCCCTGAGCTTTGTGCCGGCATCTTCTCAACAGATGTTTTTCAGAACCCGTGGTAAATTCATGTGCAGCAGTGTTTGTTTTAACCCCAATTTGCATAAAGACATTAACTTTTAATTTGAAGTAATAGCTGTATTTTGACTTAAAAGTGAATTTTATTTATAAACCTTATTAACTGTGAAGGTGGTCAAAGTCCATCTACATCGTTATAACTAGCAAAGCAAGTGTAGGACTGTGTACTGTGCATCCATTCTAAACAATTTACCAATTGGCAATGTGCAAAACACGTTTAGAAGTCGCAGTGCAGTAGAAAAGTATTTTTATTGTTCAGGACGCTAGTTCAAGGGCAGTGCCAGAGCCAGAGTTCATGTCGGACAATGAGCCAGAAGTGGTGATAGTGGTCGATCCCGAACCTAGAGAAACTAAAAAAAAAAGTGGTAAGTTAGTTTTATTATCATCTGTCTATCTATCTGAGAACCATTTCTATTGTATTATATCTAAGTATCCTATTAATTGTTAAAGTTATTTTTGCCCATAGTAATGTTGTAAATAAAACCATTATTTTGTGAATATATTTTATTTTATTATACTATACCACAAAGAAAAGATTGGTTAGATAAGATTTATGACACAAAGGAGAATATAGTTCCCTATATTAGAAATCAGTTACTTGCCAGTAACTGATTTCTAATATAGGGAACACTTCAGGGAAAAGTAATTCTGTTAAATTATAAGAATCCTATCCATGCTAGTATATCAAGTTTGTCTGTACATACCTATAAGATATGTAAAAAAAATAGGTACTGAAATGGGCTATTTAAGGTTTCAGGAATGCAAAAATAATATATTTTAAATGTTTGTCTGTCTGGTTGGTACTGCATTATGCTGAAACAGCTGCACAATATTTAAATGATATTTTTGCACAAGTGAGTAATATAAAAAACTAGCACCCTAGTTGTATATTAGGGTGAGTGAAATTATGCAAGTAGTAATACATTGACTTGTATATTACATTGACTTGTATGTACCTGTCATTGTAATGTTGAAAACCATTGTAAACCATGGTAATTCAGCAATGTAATGTTATTCACCTTGTCAACCCGCATATATGTGACCAAGGTATATTATCCTGGGAAAATGCTGTTCTAAAATGAACGTATACAGGAAAAATTCATTCACATTCTTGTAATAATTCTTTTTTTACTTTAACTGTGTATTAAGATTTTTAATCACCTACCAAGTGACATTGCAAAACTACCTCTCATTAAATTTAAAAGCAAGCTGTACATTTATCTGATTGAAAAGTGTTACTACTCTATAAAAGACTTTTTGGATTATTAAGTCTTAACTTTATTAAGTCTTCTATAAACTGTTTTTTCTATAGTATATACCTTAAGGTTGTAACTTTATGTAGCATATTTTCAAAACATTTGCATGGCTTATTAAACATGGGTTATGTACCTAACATCTATTTTTATACTACATTTATTGCAAATAAACATATTCTATTCTATTCTATTGTGACGTTGATGGGTATATATAAGTTAGGTAGTTAATGAAAGTATAAAGATTTGAATCACAACATTTGTTTCCTGTATCTGTGATAGGTGAGCCAGAAGACCCATTAATGGTAATTTTAAAATCGCAAGCCGATGCTATTAGTACAATAGCAGAAGCACTAACAACTATCAGCATCGTGGTCACAAAAATCGCCAAAGCTCTAGACAAGGAAGACAAAGATGAAGTTGAATACCAGATAATAGTGGAAGACGACTGAGAAAAGGTAAAAAATAAAATAACAATTGATTTAAAATATTTCAATTGAAAATCCCAGTAAATGAAAAGCGTATTTAAACATTTTTAACACATATTTATTAGCTTTACCTAACTAACTAAAAATGAATATAAATAAAACACTGAAATGGATGTAACCAACTTCTAATAATGAAGTAAATGATGGTTGTCATGGCTTCGGTACGCAGTCGTAGTTACTCCTTCGCTGCGGGGGGCTCATGATTAAGGAGGAGGATCCGTTTTTATTAATATGTCAGAATCTCACGGTAGTTTTATGTTAAAAATAACATTCATATTGTTTTGAATAAAAAAAAATATATTTGCATTTACTCTACAATGGAACTAAAATATTGGCAAAGGTAAAATGCACAACATTGCAATGAATTAAATTAAATTTGATCATTTTATAATTTTTAGTCTATGATTAAAGCATGTTTCAAGTTCTTTAATGAACTATTATCATCTTGCTCGCTAATCCTGCTACTAAGCAGCAGTGCTTGCTGTGTTGTGTTCCGGCATGCAGTGCAAGACAGCGGGTGCAATTACTGGCACAAGAGGTATTCCATCTTAGCCCTCTGGGTTGGCAACGCATCTGCAATTTCTTTGGTGTTGCAGGTGCCTATAAGATGGTGGTGATCACAAATAGAGAATTTAGAGAGGGATTAAAAAACAAAGAAAAAATATCATGTGACTATCAAAGTTTTAATCAAATTAAATATCAAAAGTCATAAAGATACATTACGTCAAATAAAATTAGTAATATTTGAAAGCTAGTATTGTAACATTTCAGGAAATGTGACCAGCGATTTTTGAGGAAGTTTAATTACATCAGCTTATAAAGGTCCATCCATAACAATGAAATAGTACCTGATCAGCAGCTGATGACACATGTTAGATAGTATCACTAGCCACTATCTCGTTTTCAATTTGTAAATCTTCTTGAGTTTTCCATTTCATCAAAAAACTGTAGATTTCGAGGCCTAAACTAAAAACTGAGAGAATTTCCAAAAAACTGTAGATCTACAGTTAAAACTGTAGGGTTGGCTACACTGATTTAACGCGTCGCGTCATTGCGATAGGGTTCTAAGGTGGTACGTGAATATATTTCCCCTACTGTACATAATAAACGATACAATTATATCTCCTAATATTTTCTTGATTAGGTATTTTATTACCAATTTAAATGAGCAATATTTCGATCGCATATAACACGAAACACACTACGTAAACGTAATCCTTTATAAAACGATTATTAAACAGAATACTAAGTATTGAACATAACATATTTACCTTTAGTGCACTTAACGTCAAATTAATATTTATTTCCAATCCGACAACTTTTAGCTTCCGTGTTCAATTCGATTGGCGCGAACTGATTTTCGAAAACTTTTTCGAAGACAAATGTCATATTTAGAAAGCGAATAGCTCCATTCGGATTCAAAACGAATTCATTTTCCCATCGATTTTATTTCCGAATGGAAATGTCATGTAGAGAACCGTAATAGCCCGGAAAAGTTTTCGAACGGAAATCTTCTCATTCCGTTCGAAAACGAGAAACGTAATCGCCCTGCAGATTTTAGGTATTCTTAGGACAATTTCTTTACAATAGATTAAACGCCAAGTGGGTCATATATCCTCTTACTTATAAAAATACACTAAGAAATTCTCCAAGATGAACTCCAAAAACTATCCTACGAAGATATAGAGAAACTATTGATAATTTCATAATAATCGTTGTCTTTATACAGGCATATTTTGTTATTGCTCTGTTTATTTATAGTGTTTGTAATTTTTTGCAAGTGATAATTTAAGATAATTACCTATGTAAGTCCTTTTTCGCCCGAAACACAGGAACATCCTAGTTCAGGCATAAGTGTGTCTGCCCTTTTTGTATGTTTAGACTGTAGATGTTATTGTAAAAGTATTTTTGAATAAAGATTCATTTGGTGGTAAATTTTATGACATTCATAAGTGCTACCTGTAAGCCTAAAATAAAAATATTTTGACTTTATTTTATTTATTGGAGAAAAAAAACAGATACAGACGTAAAAAAATACAAATTAAACAACGCAATTAAACGCTTTTGAAAATTCGAAATCAGTCTTTTAATTACAAATCACAGAAGATTGGAGATCTTAGCTAAGCTAATCAGGAAAAGGGGCGGGGGAGCAAGACTTAAATTTCTTCAATTTTTTCCACCTCAATGGAGGGAGCGGTGACTGCTCCGGAGACCGCTTCGGCCCGCCCGGCGTGTTCCCGAAGTTCTGGAGGCCCCTGCATCGCTTCCGAGAGATCCATCAGGGTAAGTTTCCTAGGAACTGGAATCGCCACAGTGGTCTTCTTCATTACCGCGAAAGTGTCTCCGGTCTGGCCCGAGGGGGGCTTCCGTTTCTTAGCCAACCCCCCGCCGCGGTGGAGGGCCCCGCGCCGGCCTCGGGTGACTTTGATTTATTTATTTATTTATTTGCGTCAAGAATGTTCAAATATTCAAACTGACTTCTTAACGCATCCACCGGCAACTAACAAATATGGAACTCTTAAAACTAAACTATTAACATTGCTGGAGGACTCCAAAATTTTCAGATAGAAAATGCCATTAAGTCCAGAACTGGAAGCCAATTTAGTGTCACTGCTACATTTGATGGAAAAACATGGCTTTGGGTTGAGTAAAGAGAAAGTCTAGCGATTGGTAGGTGATTACATGAAAAATAACTGACTAGTAACTCCTTTCAAAAACGGAATCCCAGGTGCAGCTTGGATTGCTGGGTTTAAATCTAGGCATAATTTGTCTATAAAGAAGCCGCAAGGTGTGGAATACTCACGGAAGAGAGCCATGGACCCATTCATTGTTTCCGCATTTTTTATTGGCTCTGGAAAACTATGACTGAATTAAACATAGCAAATAATCTATCCGCTATCTGGAACTTAGATGAGACTAGTTTCTCCCAAGATCCCGCAAAAGCAAAATCCTCTTTACGAAGCAAGGTACAAAATCTTCTAAACGTCCTCGAAAAAATCTGAAATGCGATAAAAGTGATACAGATTCTGATGATGAACCTTTAAGCAGCTTAACAGCAAATAAAAACTCTGCCTTGGTAGTTGCTAAAGGACAATTTGTCATAGTCAAGTATAAGGGAGAATATTTTCCTGGAAAAACTGAGGATGTCGACCATAACCAATATGAAGTAAGTACCATGATATTATCAACTGGAAACTCTTTCAGATGGCCTGACAAGCCTGATAAAATCTGGTACAATGCTGGAGATGTTGTGGAACTTATAAATACCCCGTTGCCTCTTAATAATCGAGGCTTCTACAAAATTAAAGAAATGGAGAAGTATTTGCCAAATATATACACCTAGTTATCAAATTCATTGAGCTTTTTATATGGATCTCAGTAAAATAAATCATAGTATGTGGAATATTTGTAGAATTGTCAGTATTAGTGTTCGGTTTTCGTGTTTTTATGTTTTTTCAAGTTACTCAAATAGTCTGATGATGGCATTAACGCATTGAACCAATGCGCATGCTCGCACGTGGCGCCATCTAGAGCCCGATCGTCTCGAGAAGCGGCACGGTTGTTGGCGGCGGCCAATTCAAGTTCATTCCGTAAAACATTCCAAACTATTTCATTCGTGTTGTGAATCCTGTGCAAAACCAACAGACATCTGTATTACGTCCAAATCACCAGCAAATGGAGTACTCTGGCTGACCCTGGCATCAAGATCATTTTATCATCGATGATTGCAAGCACAAACTACGTGGGGCAGGTCAGTGCGTTGCATTGTATTTTGCTGGAATCAGACTGTTTTTAAGCATCCATTCATTTAATAGCTCTCATCGGCGAGTTCTCCTCGACCCAAATGTGCCAATAAACATACGTTTGGTACATTTTTGTGGTGCCGAAACCAGGGACCTTTAGATAGATAATTCCGAGGAAAATTCCGTCCGCCATATTTTCCAAAATCCTAATTTTAAACATAATAAAAATATTTTATTTCAAAGTTTTGTTTGAGTTTTTTGTTCATTTCGTTACAAAATAATAATATTTCTGAAAATTACTTATACTTATAGGGATATTGTCGTGATGTTTTCTTAAATTGTAATTAAACTTAATACAAACCTAATGAGTTTTTCGAATGGCGGATGTTGTGGTGTGACACATTGTTTCATAAGTTTGGTTTTCTGTTATCGTGTGAGTCAATAAAACAAATTAGCTTATTTCGTCATTCTTAAGAATTATCGTAAGATCGTATAAACAATTCATTTCTTTAATTCGGTGTTTATACAATTGTGCCTGCTTACGATGGTCTTGTGATACGAACGTTTTCTGTTCTTATAGTAACAATAGCAACAAGCTATTTGTACACTGTGTTACGTTCCGTTTTTTACGGATATCGTCGGCGTTGTCATAATGGTGTGCGGTTTGACAACGATCTATTACATGTTTTGATACATCTGTGAAACGGAACGCTCCTCAAACGTCAAACGTCAAATGTCATGTCAAAATAAAACTTAACGTAAAGTTTGTTTTGATTCGTGTTGTGTTGAGTTGTTTTTAAATGTTTCTGCTAGTGATTGAATGGATTTTCGTTGAGAAAACTGTTGATTTTCTGTGTTGTGGATCTTAAAAGTGTTAATAATAAATGCTCGCTATGGCTAGCAAAGCAAAACGTCGTGTATCTCTCGGGAAATCGAAACCGGACAATCGGGACAATGAAGTGGTCAGTAGTTACAGTGTTAAAGATTTGCCGGCATTACGGCGAAAGCGAACAATGGCCTACAACCGGCTGGCTAAAACTTTAGATGTTGGTCTCAAATCTATGGAAGACAGGTCAGTCTTAACATTATTTCTGTCACATTTTACTGATGTTGAAAAGAATCGTACATCTTTTGACGAGTGTCATATGTACATTCTTAGTTTAGAAGAAAGTTGCGATGAAAACGTTGATGATTTGCAATCCCAGTGTGATGAAATATATTATCACATAATAACACTGCATAGGAATTTGGTTCCATCAGATTATGTGAGCGAGGGTGACAGTGAGGTCAACAATTGTGCCCAGCGGCCCTCTAGCAACATCAAACTACCTAAAATAAATTTGCCTCGCTTTGCTGGGGACCTTAAGCAATGGCCTGCCTTCTATGACACATTCAATTCTTTGATTCATCTTAATGAATCTCTAAGTGATACTGAGCGAATGCACTATCTGATTTCATGTCTCACTGGTGATGCGTTAGCTTTAGTGAGTACATTCCCTGTTATGGGAATTTATTATGGTGAAGCCTATGTTTCTCTGGTAAAACGCTATAAAAATAACCGTGAACTAGCATTTGCCTGTTGGAAGGAAATGTTGAATTTTAACTTAAAGGCAAGTTCTCCACAGGAATATAGGCGCATATTTGACACATTCAATGAGAATTTGAAAATTCTGAAAACATTAAACTTACCTGTAGAGCATTGGGATTTTGTCCTTAGCTATCTTGTGCTGTCTAAGTTAGATTCTAAAACTCGTTGTGATTTTGAACAAGCACATCCTTCTTGTGAAGTGCCATCGTATAAATCATTGAAGGAGTTTATTTACTCTAAATGTGAGGCTTTGGTTCGGGACAGCCATTTTCAAGAACAAGATAATAAATTGGTCACTTCTTCAGGTTCTGAAGGAAACAAACCTCCATCAAGGTTTATTAAACAGCAAACAAATAATTCACCATTCATCTCCCGCTTCACCAAGAACAGCCCAGTTAATTCTCTGGTTTCCGATGGTGGTGAGGATAAAAGTGATCCAAAATGTTCTTTTTGTCAGGAGGCCCATGCTATTACTAACTGCAAGATGTTTCTCAACAAATCTGTGGATGAGAGGCATGAATGTGCAAAACAAAGACAGTGGTGTTTTAACTGTTTAAGAGGTTCTCATTACCTGAAGGATTGTAGATCGGTCTTTAGATGCCAAAAGTGTAGACAGAAACATCACACCTTATTACATGTCGATAGAGAGCATGGCTTGCCTTGCACAAGTGATGATACAAATCATGATTCCCATTCATACCCAGTTGAAAATATGCATGAACCCAGCCCAAGTGTACTCACAACTTTTTCTTATCAGTCTGTGGTGATGCTATCTACAGCTAAGATACAAATTTTGGATTCTAAGGACAACTATCAAACTATGCGTGCTCTCATTGATTGTGGAAGCCAAGCGCATTTCATTTCTGAAAGTGCTGCTCGTAGACTTGGTTTCACTCCATCATCTGCTAGCAAGAATGTAAGTGGGTTAGGGAAAACATCTTCTCGAGTCTCTGGATCAATCTCTTGTTGTGTAGGAACTAATTATGAAACTTATTTCAATATTGATCTACTGACATTACCAGTCATATGTGGAGCCATGCCATCAACCCATCTTAACACTTCTTCCTGGAAGCATGTCAGAAATCTGCAGCTTGCCGATCCCCAGTGTAGTATTCCTGGACCAATTGATGTGTTGCTTGGAGCAGAGGTCTTCGTGAATCTTCTTCTTCCTGGACGCATTGAGGGTGAAGCAAATCAACCCACAGCTATCAATTCAATATTTGGCTGGTTATTGATTGGGACAACAAATGTCCAAGACAGTCAGGTGAACAACAACTTGTGCACAATGTTATGTGTTAGTGACATGTCTCTGAATGAAGGAATTAAAGGACTTAACAATATAACATTTTCTGCAGAGTTGACCCCAAATGAAACTGTCCTAAAAGGTATTGGCAGAGATGAGTCAGAACGATACATTATTCCCTTACCATTTAAAGGTAAAGATAATTTGAGGGCGGTTGACGAAAACGAGACTGTGATAGCTAAGCCAGTATGTTCGAAAGCTAGAGTAGCTCCTTCGAAACATCAATCATTGCCTCGTCTCGATCTCTGGGTCGCCATTTTACTGGCTGGTCTACTTCAATATGCAAGAAACGCGTTCGAGACCAATATGCCTATCAAAGACATATTATCATTTTCAGATTTCACAGTGGTGTTGTGCTGGCTTCGTTTTCTTTCTTTGCAATATAAAGCCTTTTTTACCATTCGAATCAGTCGTATTCAGGAAACTATTCCTAGCTCATGTTGGCATCACGTGCCAACTAATGAAAGCCCATCTAATGTTTGCTCTAGACGCGCTGTACCAAAGGATCTTATCAGTAACTCGTTATGGTGGGCGGGTCCTGCTTGGTTTTTGAAGTCTAGTGGCTATAGAATGATAACAGAAGCCGTAGCTCCATTGAAAAACGTTGTGGATTCCATAGAATGTTTAACTGCTTTACTAGTAGAACAAACAGTTCACCTTCTTGATGAATTGTTAGCAAGGCATTCTGCATTGAGCAAAGCTATTCGTTTTGTGGCCAATTGGTTGCGGTTTGCAATTCGAAATCCCAACGCTAGAATAACCGGACCCTTGTCGAATGTGGAGCGTAGTGATGCACTGAAATTGTTTGTCGAACGTATTCAGAGCAAACAATTTTTTGAGAAAATGAAAACTCTTCTGTGTGGTAACCCATTGCCCGAACAACTTCGTAAGCTGAACCCGTTTATCGATGAGCATGGTGTCTTCAGGGTGGGCGGTAGGCGTTGCCGCTCTGGGTAGTTAACAAACATAAGCATCCGGCACTGCTACATAGAACAGTAGGTGTACAGTGTTTGACTTTTGAGGAATTCCGCACGTTATTTTCCGAAATCGAAGTGGCAATGAGCTCACGACCACTATATCCGCTTAGTTCACATTGAAGTAAATGTAGCTAACATTGTTTTTTTTTGTTTGTTTCACTTAAATGTTTATTTTATGCGGTATAGAGCTTTTAGTTTTATTGTAAAAAAATATTAATATTTTTTGGTGGGCGGAATGTTCGGTTTTCGTGTTTTTATGTTTTTTCAAGTTACTCAAATAGTCTGATGATGGCATTAACGCATTGAACCAATGCGCATGCTCGCACGTGGCGCCATCTAGAGCCCGATCGTCTCGAGAAGCGGCACGGTTGTTGGCGGCGGCCAATTCAAGTTCATTCCGTAAAACATTCCAAACTATTTCATTCGTGTTGTGAATCCTGTGCAAAACCAACAGACATCTGTATTACGTCCAAATCACCAGCAAATGGAGTACTCTGGCTGACCCTGGCATCAAGATCATTTTATCATCGATGATTGCAAGCACAAACTACGTGGGGCAGGTCAGTGCGTTGCATTGTATTTTGCTGGAATCAGACTGTTTTTTAGCATCCATTCATTTAATAGCTCTCATCGGCGAGTTCTCCTCGACCCAAATGTGCCAATAAACATACGTTTGGTACAATTAGTATGTCTAAACCGATAAGTGAGGCTGTTAGATTCCTAAATAGTAAAACTGTTTAGACGTTTTTATTCAGAGATTTATTATTATGTTTGTAATGCTCTATTTTTGCTAAGATTCAAATTAGTACAGATAGATCTATTAGATGATAATATTGTTTAACTATAGATATAATCGTGAAAATGTGATACTTCTTTTGATTATATTGTCAAACGTCCGTAGGAACAATAGCATGCCTAACAAGATATTAAGCTTTTTTGATAGTTTTTTTTAATATTTTATATTGTGCTTTATGATTATTATATTGCTAAGATTCTAATTTCTTACCTGATAGATCTCAGTTGATTAGTGTGTTATCAATTCTAAGCTGCAGCTGCTGGCAAAGAGGCAAAGCCTCAATAAATGTTTAAAAATTACTGAAAACCAGATGGTTGATTGAAAGTTTGATAGTATAACTTGGAAATCTAAGATTGATCATGTTAAAAGTTTAAATAGCGTTCCATGTCCATTACTGAATTTTTGATGTCCATCAATGGCGATTTCGTAAATTTCAATTTATATATTTTTTATTAATTATATATTAAACATACAGGATTTTTGGTTTTGTTTCAATATTCCTCATGTATTTGAGTGCCGAAAAAAAATCACCATATTTGTATCGTCAAAAAACATCCCATTTTTAAACGAAATTCTAATTTAGTGCGCTTAACATGTCCATGATTGGTGCCTTCACCCTAGTTGACGTCAAGGGACATGCGTCTACTAGAGTGATTTCTTCACCGGGCAAGCACAACACAACAGTTTTACTTGATGCTTATGCAGATGGAAACAAAACTCCACGTCTCATCGTTTTTAAGGGCAAAAACGTATAGGATGAGTGGGTATCGCCAGATGCATATTATGGTACATCATATGCAGCCACAAAAAATGGTTGGATGGAAGGAAACCGATGTGTTCGAGAGGTTTTACAAAAAAACTTTTTTGCCAACGGTTGGCAATCAGAGGCCCATTCTTCTTATGTACGATGGTCATGCGACACATGTAAACTCCGATTTATAATTCAAGAGCAAAAAAACTACTACAATATTGCCACTGCAATAAAATATTTGTGCAAGAGTAGGTATATTCCTTTTTTCTAAAAAACAAGGCTTAGTTAATTTTAATTATCAGTAATTTTAATCCGATGATTTAAATAAGTCAAAAGTCAAAGTCAAAATCAAAATTGTTTATCGCAAGAATGTGAGTACAGATCTTAAAGCTTAACAGATTATTGAGCGTCACAAGCCGCCAGGATCAGGCATGCAATATTTAAGAACTTAGGTCTAATTTTAAATTGTAAAGTATTCATAAGTAACCTGAGTTATTTTATTTTACATAAATACAAAACGCCCTAATAAAATCTTAAACATCGTTAATTTTTGGTATTATACCTGGTATTTTACTGGTATCAGTATAGGTATTCATAACATTTGGTGCAATAATTTACAAGCTAAAGTAACTAACTTAATATAATTTAAATATACATACATATAGCTAATTTACAAAATAGAAAAATTGTGTGTAGCTCGCTTTATGATCGTTATATCGCCGCCATTTTTTACAGCCATGACACCATGATATTTTTTATCCTGTCATGTTATGTTCATACGACTTCTGACGTCTGTTCCGAGTGATCGAATGTTCTTTGTGCTCCGTGGTGATTTCTGCTTTATTGAGTTTGTTTTTCGTTAAGTTTTGGTTTCTCGTTAAGTTTTTGTTAGTTATGTCTGTCCGTTGTTATGTTTGTGTGTTCTACCGGGGGCGGGGGCGGGGGGGTTGTGTGTGCGCACTGTTATAAGCCGGACTTGTCTGTGATATGGCTGACGCAGCATCACCATCAGCAATACCCCCTTCCACCTCATCCTTACAGTCTTGCCTTCAATGGCCGGACACTCAGTTGAGCTCCAACCTCCGACCACGCCGCACATTTCCAAATCCCACTAAGCCCAAGGTCTTAAGTAATACATGTTTAAAGTTTTAGTCAATAAATTTATTTTTTAAAAAGGGCCTTGGTGTTTCCATTATAACATTGGTGGCAGCTAAAGGGATTTCTAAAATCCCAAGAAAACGTTTCCGAAGAAGTGTGTGTTAAAAGTGCGATTAAAAGTTACAAATTCTGTGAAATCGCGGTCAATTCACAATATCCTGAACTCAACCTTCTCGCTGATCCAAAAACTATATTTTACGCTGTTTCCTGTCAAGTTATTGTCGCTGATTCCTGCTGTGCTGTTCCGCTGTATCTTGTATGCAGATTTGGTATGAAGGTCATATACCATACCAAAACGACCCTGAAGGTATTCGTCGTGGCGCTACTGCGAGTACTTTTATTTGTGTTGTGTTGTGAAAGTGATCCCGGCTATTCTAGGTTAAATAGTTTTAACCTAGAAATCATACATAACTTAGTCCTAGTTCTATATAATACTTAATCATCCTGGTGCATACATTGCAACTGCGACGCCTTATCGCTAAAGCAAACTCTGCAAATTCATTAGGAGGCCTGGCGTGCTACAGTGTACTATTCATTAATTAAATATACATATATCTTATCACAATGCCTAAAACGCCACAAGACGAGATCCCAAAACTTAAACTTCTAGCTTCCGCTACTCAAGGCACGCAAGAACAGCCCACATTGCCCAGATTAGTTCTGTCAGAAATCCCATTGAATGTCATATTAAAATTCATTAAACCCTATGATAGATCCAGGGAAAAATTAAATGCCTTTGTCAATAATTGCACAAATGCAATTTCGCTTACCTCCGCTAGCCAGGAGATTTTAGTACTGAAATATATAATCAGCCAATTAGAAGGCAAAGCTGAAGTAGCTTGCTCCATTAAGGAGTTCGATAAATGGTCGACACTCCAGGAATTTTTAAAGGCTCAATTCGGCGAGCGGAAACATTACGCTCACCTGTGGCCCGTTTCACGAAGCTACAAGTTACAATTTAACAAGTCTAAACTGGCAACATTGGTCCTTATGCCCATTGCCATTGGTCATTATTGACCAATGTTGCCGGTTTAGACTTGTAGAATTGTAACTTGTAGCTTAGTGAAACGGGCCATTGCTCATTGATTTGCAAGAATGTAGGCAAGGTCCCACTGAATCCGTTAACCAATTTTCGCTCCGTATCGAATCTTGTCTGTCACAGCTATTGACTGAAGTCACAATGTCTTGTTCAAGGAAGATGGAACTCGCGGGGAGACTTGCATCCATGGAAGACCTAGCATTGAACTCATTCATTATGGGAATTAACTCTAAAATATCCACTGTCCTGCGATGCAAGTCACCCAAATCGCTTAACGAAGCGATAAATATCGCTATATCTGGAGACAAATTCGAGGGTTGTCGGGTGAAACCCGATAAGTGACAAAAAGTGAGATTTTAAGCTAAAAGTCGTTTTATGCTAATTCGATGTCGCTCTATCGAATGGCATTTACAGATAAGCAGATTTGACACGTATCACGGAAATATCCAGAGTAATAACCCAATAACTTCACTTCAACTTTTATTTAAGTACTAAATAGTAATAAGTATATTTAAGGCCTCAGTTTTTAGTATTACTTAGTGCTAGAACCACATGATATATATTTATAGGTATTTAGTAAAATGATATTTGTACAAAATTAAAATAAACACATGATGTATAACCAGTTACTAGTGTTTACCGGGTTTTACTTCATAACGATTTAGTCTTAAAAAATATTTTAATGAAAACCAGAATACGTTAAAGACATTTGTCGGGTTTTACTTTTACGATATTACATGTAATACGTACAAGGTACTAAAAAGGGAAACCCAATAAAAACACTTATAGTATTTATCTGAAATAAATCTCTAAGAAAATAATGTAAAGTCTAGTTATCGCATGAATCTATAACAAAATTAATTCAAACCGGGGAAGAACCCAATAAGTATGGTTGACGACTCAAGGTCACGCGCAGTCTCGATCAGTTAGCGACACGATCGCAAGCGCTTCGCTGTGGCGATACTTATTTAAATAGAAAATAACGCTTAAAAAGTTGTGTACATATTAAATGGTGGCTGTGTACGTGTTAAAAGTTGCGTGATGGGTGACCGAGGCAGAAGATTAGTGCAGCTAGCTTGCAATAACACGCTAGAAACAGGTAAAATAAAATTTTCTAACCTTAAAGCATAGAATTAACCAGAAACCGCCAGCGCGCCTAAAACTGAGGCAACTAAAACCACTCTTAAATGGAGTGGTTGCGCTTTATTGCGCTTAGTCGCTCTTTTGCAAGTAGCGCGTCATGACGTATTGTACTAATGCCAATTTTAATTGTAAAATGCCGTCTTGTGTCGTTCCTTCAAGCAAAAATGCTGCTGGACATACAAAAAAACAGGATAGGACCACATTTCATCTGCTAGTAGCTCTTTTAAAAGTGAATTTATTTAATTATTTAATTTATTTTACTTATTGTGATTGACTTGGAAAAGAGGGCGTCCATTTTGTAAGTGTTGCCAGTGTAGTAAAAAATGGGATCAACCGTGTAAGTATGGGGAATCGGCCCCAGACGTCAATTGATTGCCCAGATTTATTGGCCCAGATATAAGATGCTGATTCACCAAATATTAACCCTTAAATGCCACAGGTATACAAGAAAAAAAAAATATTTTTATTTTATTTTATCTAAACTACAGAACCGATTTTTATGAAACTTGGATAGAATATGTAAGTAACTTAGGTTTAACAAACTGGAACAAATTACCTTGCTACTCCGCGAAACTAGTGCCGGGCTCGTGCAAAATAGCTGCGTCTGTGCGACACTTATATGTTCATGCAAAAACCCACCCTCCTCCGCTTCCACGCGAAACAACATATATCACACAGACTCAACTACACACCACCACCACTAAACACTAAAACTACACGATCGACGCGCGTTTCGCCTCTATACGAGGCATCATCAAGACCAAAAAAAAAATTTTGCTTGGGTGCTTTTGTTTTTTTGCAAAAATGTTGGCGGTAGGCGGGATTAAAGAAAAATGTTTTAGTTTGTCAGTACGCCATTCGTTCAAGTACCGAACGGTCGTACTGTTCGATCTTGATGATGCCTCGTATAGAGGCGAAACGCGCGTCGATCGTGTAGTTTTAGTGTTTAGTGGTGGTGGTGTGTAGTTGAGTCTGTGTGATATATGTTGTTTCGTGTGGAAGCGGAGGAGGGTGGGTTTTCGCATGAACATATATATATATGTCGCACAGACGCTGCTATTTTGCACGAGTCCGGCACTGGTTTCGCGGAGTATTATTATTATTATATTATAGGCGAGCAGCATCATTGCTGATATGCCTATCTCAAAGTTCCACAAGTTATTTTAAAGTCTTGAGTAGCAAAGTAATTTGCTCCAGTTTGTTTATTTTGTTATTAATAATACCGATTTTTCTTTAAAAATGCCGTAGAGTTCTTGCCACTTCTTCTCACGGAGCTTTTAAAGTGGCAGATAAAAAATAAAATATTTGTATTTTTGGAAAGAATAATTAAAAAGATTTAGGCTTAGACTTTGAATGATGTTTTATTATTTGTATGACTAACTTAACTTAACTAAACGACTTTAAAGCAACTGGGTAAAATGATTGAATACTGGTTGTATACAACGTTAGTTAGTACCCTATGCCTTAATAATTATATTTGTTAAATATTTTTAACAAGTGTCCTGGGTGGGTGCAATGTTTCCACAAAAAGTGTGGAACTGCTCACGAGCTGGCAACATTACGCGGGCGGGGGGCGGGGCTTGCGCGGGACGTGCGCTTTGTTTTTGGACACAGCGCCGGGTATGACGTTTTAGTTGAACGCGCCTTCTAGTTAATTCTATGCCTTAAAGTAACATTTTGAATTTTCGTACAAAATAAGATTAATGATGCTATGGCCTATTAATCTGTGTTTAGTTAACAATTAAACTCAGTATTAACAGGTGTAAATATAATATTTTTGATGATATTTTCATAAATCTCGGCGCAAAAGCACTGTTGCTGTTTCGTTTTGTTCGGCGGTGTAGTGCGCTAACGAAACGAGACAGCACTATCAGTGTTTCGACTAGAGTGACTTATCGGGTATTAACACTAAGTTTTTTACGCAAATTTAAGTGTTTCCAATGTTGCAAAATAATAGTTATGTGGGCTAATTTGTGCTATTTGATTAAATTATGAAATACCTAATAAATTATTGTTTTTTGCATTTCTGCGGGATCAGCTGCTTCTATTGCCAGATTTTCAATGACTGGTCCTAGTGTTTCTACATCAAATGAAAACCTAAATTGTGATCTGCGAAACAATAAAAATTGTATTTTTGCATGGTTCTGGATACGTAAATTTTAAGTTTCATTACAGTTTTATATTCATACTTTCATTTATTTGATTTCAGACAGTGGATCTTCCGATCTTGATGAATCACAAATGAATATCGCCGCCCGAATGCACAACATTGTCAACGATGGTTATGGTTAGTACGGAAGACTCGCGTTATTTAACTTGACCTCCTAATAAGTTAGTGTATAATTTGATGCCATGCTTCCATCGAACTGATCTTAGGATGAAGACAGAAGGTGGCCAAAGGAACTCCTAATCTAAACATGACATGGCGAGCACAATCCCTTTGTGATTGGCTTCGATGGATTTGACTTGGCATGCGATTTATGACGAATATAAAAATACAGTAACCAAGAAAAGCTTATCTCAAAAATTAAATTAATGTTATTAGAGTTATGATAGTAGGGTTAACTTGTTACCTATGTAAATTTATAATTTAATTCATTTGACTTTTAATAATATTTATTATTTTTTCCAGATGATGATACCTGTTTATTCGGCAGTGACTATTCGGATGAAGATCCCACGTACATGCCAGATCCAGTGCCAGACTCACAGGAACAAATTGATTCCGACTGTGATTTTATTCCTGAAAGTTCGACTATTTCATCGAAACAGATGATTCTTGATGAAGCTTTAGAGCCAGTTAGGATTTCTGTACAAGGTGATTGTTCAGAAAGAGCTCCTTCTTATGTTCTAGATTCAGAGAGCGATTCACCAAAGCAAATTGATTGCGACCATGATAATATTCCTGAAATTTCGAGTCCATCCAAACAGAAAGAATTTTCTATGGCGATTCTTGATAATGTTTTAGAGCGAGTTTGGATTTCAATAGAAGGTACTTGTTTAGATAGACTTAATTGCGACGTTCCTGATTCAGAGAACGATACACCAAAACCAATTGATTCTGACTGTAATTATGTTATGATTCCTGAAAGATTGAGTGTTCGTCCACAAGTGGAAGATATTGCTTATTCAATTCTTGAAAACATTTTGGACAGAGTTTGGACTTGTGTCAAACCCTTAAGGCGACGTAGGAGGGCACAACCACCAGAATGGAATAAAAATATTGCCAAAAAGCGAAAAATTGATGGGCTGTCTTATGAGACCCAAGGTATTAAACGACCTGCTAAAGTTCCGAAGCCTATTGAATGTGGAAAATGCCTGTTCAAATGTACTGAGAAGTTTACCTCAGCAGAACGTAACAGTTTGTGTCGTAATTTTTACAGTATGGATTTCCGAGCAAGGAAGAACTTCATTCTTTCTTGCATTAAAGTTCAGCCTGTAAAAACGAGGAAAGTACAAAAGGCATCAAATAAAAAATCTGCATCTGCAAATAATTGAGCAAAAGTTCCTCGAAAGTGGGCATTGCCACATGGAAGTCGATTCAATGCATGCAGCCATTGAACACGCTTCAAAAAACATTTCAGTCAATAGCGTTTCTGACTGGAAGAATGTTTTTAAACTGGCTAGAACTAAAAAAACGAAATCCATTAACACTGTCGAAAGAAAGAAAAAAATTGAGATAGATAGCTATAAAGTGAAAGAGTTCAAATATAATGAAATGTTGGACTTGAAAAAGCTAAGTGCTACTATAATGAACAATACAAATAAAGATACCACGAATGAGGCTGTGAACTAGCTAAAAATCAAGAGAATTCGGTACATAAAAGGAGATTTGAAAATTTACTTTAACTACGACATGTCAGAGGATTTTCGTCAGCTAGATGTTTCAAATAGAAAGCCAAACACACCAATTACCAGAGCTAAGAGACATTCAAATCCACCATCAGTTGCAGTGCCATGGCCAGAAGAATTAGAGCCTATGTACTACTTACCTATAAGTATTGCTAAAAAAAAAGGATTTAGAAACTATGTGCAAGAAACAAATACGAAGCCTAAAAACATTTGCTGGCAATGCGCCACATGATTCAGACCAAGATTAATACTTTTCTTAATGATTAACTTCCTAATTCTTAATTTTATTATTACTAATAAAAACCTTTAATTAACATAAATAGATTTTTTGTTTTTGCATAAACCCAATAAGTCGACACTCCTTGATAAAAAATATTTTTTCACAGGAAAACTAAATGCACTAGATATCTAAAAACAAAAAAAACGTAAAGTCTATTAAATTATCTCACACAAGAAATTTATACTACTGCTAATTTATTTATCAATTCAAGTGTTTCGTTGCCTTAAACCTTTATCATCGGTTTTTTCGAAACTAGGTTTGTCATACTTATCCGGTTTCACCCGGCAACCCTCGAATATCGCCCGACTAGAACGGTATATCGATAAATTAATATCGACCAAAGTCGATATCTATCGATATTTTTAAATATCTTGCATCCCTAGGCATAAGTGTCCACTTGAAAGCTAAACGCGAATTGCGTTATCTCAAAAGTACAATTAGCTATGAGAAGAGTAATCGTTTATCTGTGACCGGATTTGCAGATGCAAATTGGGCTTCTAATAGATTGATAGACTTACGAACCATTCTTCACTTAACAGGAAAGACACAAATGCTCACGTATGAAATTCCCGAAAAACAATTAGTGTCAGATATAATTAGACACTATTCAAAGAACGTACAGCACACGTGGGCAGCCTCTAAGATTTTTACTATTATTGAGACTGCGGAATTCTTATCAATTTCAGATAATATTAATAAACAAGATCCACACGTCTGCCCAAAAACAACGTTAGCATCAAAACAGGCCAAAACCTTTGAAAAGAAACGGAAGGAAGTCCAACATGGATACCAAAATTGGTAAAAGCCTCAAGTGCAGCAAAATAATTCAAACAAACGGACCGCGACGGTAAATTTGGCGGAGGAAGAAGTTCAAAATTTAAACTAAAGAAGGCTGATTACCCTGTCCCCGAATCAGCTTCAACTATAGGGCTATATATTGCAAATGATGAGAAAAATGGGTTTGGAACCGGGTCTAACTTTAGGCAAGAATAATAGAGGATTAAAGAAACCGATAGTAAATAAAGGTTTAGGAAATGATAATAGGTAAGGATTAGGATATAACGGTACACTCAGGTTTCTGGATACGCAAGTTACCGCACAATTAATTGTAGTGTTAAAATTAAAGATCGAACAATTTCAGTTGGACAATAAAAGTCAAACGATATTTTCGGTGTTTGAGGAAAATGAACCAGAGCAAAATAAAGATATAGAATGTAGATCAGAAATAATGATACAAATATTAGATTTTGACGTAATAGGATTAGTCGACACCGGGAGCGACATAACTTGCACTTCCGCAGAATTTTTGGGAGGTACTGAGTAAGCGACATCGGCACCTGTAAAACCTTTTCAAATAAAAACCGCAGTAGGACACAAAAATGTAGATATACGACAGATAACCTTATTTCCCCTAAAGTTAGGACGATTCATAGAAGAC
Organism: Ditula angustiorana; assembly: GCA_963691745.1. Lineage (NCBI taxonomy): Eukaryota > Metazoa > Arthropoda > Insecta > Lepidoptera > Tortricidae > Ditula > Ditula angustiorana. The sequence continues at coordinate 2,381,293 of OY829490.1, forward strand.
GAAGGGTTTTTGATTGTACCTGGGCTTTCGAGGCCATTGATACTAGGGTTTGATTGGATGAAAATATATGAGATAATAATTACTTTAAATAAAACTGAGAAAGGTATTTTGGTTAAGCAAGTGGATGAATCAGAGTTAATTCGATTTCATGAACAAGCTAACACAGATTGGATTGAGGGTTGTACAGAAATAAGTTATGATACAGAAGAATTGTTAAACAGAAATTTGCAAGGAATAACAACTGGAATGGTTTTACAAGAGAACGAAAGAAAGAAATTCGAAAATTTAATAGGGAAATATGACAGCCTATTTTCTTCAAAATTAGGTAGGGCAAATTGTTACATATTATTACTATGGAGACCAATGTACCTTTGGTAAAGAAAACATATCCGGTTCCTTACGCATTCAGGAAAAAGGTAGAAGATAAATTAAGAGAAATGGAGGATCAAGGAATTATAAAAGTAGGTCTTCAACACCTTACTTTAGACCGCTGACCTTTACTTTAAAGAAATGGCTCCATTCGAGTTCTTCTTGATGCTAGAGAGATTAACAAGTACAGTCAAGGAATTAAATTTCCAACCCACCTAAGGTTCAATAGCATATAGCAAACTGTCACCATAAGAGCTATAGAGCAAGACGTTAGTTTGACATATCGACCTTAATGCATTGTGAATGTCAGACGACATTTCAACGAAATGGGTAGGGAATTAAGTTCCTTGACTGTACATGGTATCAGAGACTGAGAAACCATCCATACAAATGGATGTCTTAAATTAATTCCAGGTTTATTAGCATCATTGACATGAATAATGCGTATTTTCAGATACCAATTTCTGAAGAAAGTAAGAAATACACTAAGAAACCATACGTTTACAATGTATTGCCTCAAGGATTAAAGACTTCAGTAGGGAGCTTTAGTAGGGCCATCGATACTATCTTGGGCTTTGATGTAAGAGATTACTGTGTCAACTATTTGGACGATTTGGCAGTCATTACAACAGGAACATTAGATCAACATTTGGAGCATATTGATGTGGTTTTAGGCAAATTAAAAAAGGCAGGGTTGACATGCAATTTAAAGAAATGCGATTTTTTATGTAAGGAAGTAAAAATGCTCGGATACATAATATCCACAGATGGGATTCAAACAGACTCCGAAAAAATAGAAGCTATACAAAAGTTCGCAAAACCTAGGAAACTTAAACAACTAAGGGCCTTAATCTTGGGACTTTGTATTTTTTATAGAAAATTCATACCGCAAAATAGTGTACATATTCTGCCATTATGTGAACTTTAAAAAAGGGAAGGACATGGGAATGGGGAGATGTCGAACAAAGGGCTTTAGAGAAGGTAAAAGAAGTATTCATAGATACTTTACAATTAAACCATACGGATTTTAGCAAACCATATTATTTGCAAACAGACAGTTCTGGCATAGGATTGGCAGGTGTCTTATATCAGTTAAATGAGGATGGTGATATGAAAGTTTTAGGGTTTCATAGTAAGATATTAAAAGGAGCTTAATTAAATTGGACGGTAACAGAGCAAGAGTTCTATTCAGTGATCTGTTGTCTAGAAAAATTTGAAACATATTTGAGGGGTTCTAGAGTGGTAATCCAAACAGATCACAAGGCTCTCATATTTGTTAAAAATTGGAAATTGTATAACGCCAGAGTGACTCGTTAGATTAACTACTTGGAGAACATTCAGTATGAGATTCAACACATTAGAGGCAAGGGTAATCTAATTGCAGACATTTTCTCTAAATATCCCCGGGAGGAGATCTATGACAAGAAGACAAATATTGTGTATTGTAAATATTGGGTCACAACGAACTATCTCCACAAGTCTCCGCAGATGGGTCACTAAAGCCGACCAGGCCCCTATTTAATAAACATTCCAAGTGCTACAGTTTTACATAATTGTAAACTTTTCCATACTAAAATGTGAAAATTATGTAGAAGTGTAGCAGTTGTAACGTTTATTAAATAGGCCACTGGGGATCGATTTTTGAGTTTCGAGCACAAGAAAGTTGCGCTTAAAAATGAGAAAAAAACAATGCAACCCTATTATTAATTTTATTTTAATGCGCATTAAGACACGCAAAAAACAATAGAATTTGGACATTTTAACAGTAATAACAGTTAACTTTAAATTTTTTTTTCATTGTGTTCATGTTTCAGACAAGAAAGTACCTGTCCAGATTTATCTACTGGGTTATTTAATACCACCGAAAGGCCGCAAATCAAGGAAAATTAAATTTTCAACAACAGAGTGCATTGAGGGCTTACTGATTCAAACGAATGTAAGTATATACAAGAAATAAACTTTATTAATATCTCCGTCTGAGTCTGGGGCGACCTCCCGGGTTAGCCCACGCTGTGGGACCCATCAGCCCTCCAGCAGCACCATGCAATGCCGGGAGAAGAGGTCCCCATCTTCCACCGGTGTGGCCTCACTGTTCCCTCTACTCTCAACTATTTTTTTACAATTCCTTTAGCACTTATTTCAATGATTATGTACAAAATATTGAGCTGATTTTGTAAATATACTATCGCAACATAATACACCAACTTTTTAGCTTGTGACTCAGTTCACCTCAAAGAACTCAGAGGACTCAAAGAACTCTTATTCTTAAGAATTCTGAAGTCTCACACTGTGTGTCGTTATTCATTATATTTGTTTTTGTTCTAGGACGCAGGAGACATAGACACCGTGATAAGAAAACAAAAAGAAAAGGCTGCAGCGCGAAGCGACACCGTGCAACCTTATGTGCTGATACAGGGACCACTGCAGAATTTTTCACAAGTATACATTATAATTGATGACGTCAAATATCACATACAGACAGCAGCAAAGGCTTTTGACTTGTTGTTCAAAATATTTCACGTATTTCACGCCAAATATCCTCTCGTTGCCGAACACCTCCATTTAATTATACAAAAAAAAGTGTTTCAAATAAACACGGCTTACGATTCGGTTCCCCCGTACATAATAGACGTTTTAAACTTAGATATTTAATTTATTAAATATCTGTGTTCAGGGTGCAAAACTGATGTTGGTAATTTTAAACAATATATTCTACATCTAGAACTTGTTCATAACATTAAAAACACTTTTAGTTGTCCCGTACCAGATTGTCAAAGAACTTATACATTGCGGATTTATACTTAACGTTTACTACCGATTCCATTTCTTACCTTAAACGGTAAGGATACATTATAGCAGTTACCTAATTAATAGTTTAGCGTCTATTTTGTTCGAGTCGGATGACCTCAGGTAAGCTATTAAGGATATATGGTAGGCGCTTTATTAGAAATAATATAATATAATAAAGTAAAGATTAGGCTGAAATGAAGTTATAGTATTATATTTTAACTTGTAAATTCGTTTTTTCAAGGTGAATTAACTGAAGCTGTTAAGATTACAATCACAAATTCTGTAAGCAAGATCGAAGAACTGGAAATATGGAACGTCACCACAGAGGCGACTTACATTCAAAGAATTAGTTCAATGACGGGTAAGACGTCATAAGGATTTTTTATAGAGGTCTAACTTTTGTTAATATTGTTACCATTTCCTGGACTAAACATCATTAACTTATTGTTTGTAGGTATTGGCTTAAGAACAATTCGCCAAATGAAGCACGAAGGTAATACAAATTCAGGCGTGTAGGCAACTCCTGGCAAGAAACGCAAGTGCCGTACTTCAAAAAGAAATATTGATGATTTTGATAAAGTTGCCATACGAAACCTAATAAATTCATTTTACTAAGTGAGAAATCAAGCCCCCACAATTGCAAAGCTGCTAAATGAGTTGCGGCAAACTATACAGTTTGATGGTGATTATGAAGCACTACGTAAAATGATACATGACATGGGATTTTGCTTCAAGAAAAATGTTGAAGAGAATGGCAAGACACAAATGGGCGTTTTTTTTTTTAAATATGTCCATGCAAGTTTTATCGGCACCCCTCACGTGTTGTCACGTCAGCATTCGGGGAAACAGGACAGGCGTCGCCCGCGCTAACCTACTTAGCACAAAAAAGCTCTGTTCGGGTAACCGAGACAGAGATACCGCAACACGCGCCTCGCCTGTTTCTCCGTCTTAATTTTAATATTTATTTTATTTTATTAACTGTTGTGTGTGTGGTAACCTTCTGATGAAATTATAACTTTTATACGTATATCGGACTTTAATTGTTGACAAATAGTTATCCCAGCACGTGAACAGTTAAATTGGTGACCCCGACGTGATTCGATAAGGAAGCGCGTTAAATTATACAAACCAGGCGAGCACAAGACGAACTTTCGCGTTAAGTGGTGTTCATACTCGTAAATTCAGTGTCGTGGTGGGTCAGCCAGGCAGCATGTTGCCCGGGGCATCCGGCACCGTGCAGCAATCAGCGCCACCGCCGGGTATTGGTAGCCCAGTCTACGTCACGGCTACACCCGGACATAATGACCTCGCAACAATCGGAGTATCCTCGAGGATCGCATCCTTTTGGCGAGATATGCCGAAGATGTGGTTCGCACAATTCGAGGCGATAATGACGCCACAAAAAGTAGGTCAGGACGCAAAGTTCGACCTCGTCATCAGCAAGTTCGGCAGGGAGGACTTAAACACAGTGAGTGATTTAATTTAAAAACCGGCAGCGGAGCGAAGCTACGGTATGCTGAAGGAAAGGCTTATAGCAGCTTTTCAAGAGAGGAGAGGAGAGGAGAGGAAACGGATACTCAAATTACAAGACTCATTTCTAGCGAAGCGCAATTAAAACCTTTAGATATACCAGGATCAAACAAAGCGATATTGCGAAACTTCGACTAACAATGCCAGACCGTACCTACCATGAAAATTTCCGAAAAATCGCGTTTCAGGCTATACATGACAACAGTCATCCCGGCATTAGGACATCACGTAAAATGGTAGCGCAAAGATATTATTAGCCAAATTTAAATAAAGATGTCGGAAATTGTGCCAGAGCATGTTTGCAATGTCAGAAAGTTAAAGTCACACGTCACACGGTTTCAGAACTAGGGCAATTTGAAGACGTGGACAGGTTCAAACATGTACACATAGACATCGTCGGGCCGTTACCAACTTCAAGTCAAGGTTATAGGTATTTGGTAACAATGTTAGATCGCGCCACGCGTTGACCGGAAGCGATACCTATCACAGACATCACTGCAGACACGGTAGCCAGAACGTTTTACGATAACTGGATAAGTAGATTCGGTTGCCCTAGCATAATCACAACAGACCAAGGCAGACAGTTTGAAAGCGAACTCTCTAGCAAACTTATGAAGTTCTTTAGGATACGCAGGGTACGTACCACGCCTTATCATCCTCAAAGCAATGGCCTCGTCGAGAGATATCATAGGTCTCTCAAGGTCGCGTTGACGGCCAGGTTAGCAGACAACGCATCCTGGGTTGACGAGCTCTCAACAGTTTTATTGGGCCTCCGAGCCGTTTGTAAGGCGGATGGCAACCCTAGTTCAGCAGAATTGCTATACGGTCACTTTTTGAGGTTACCAGGTGATTTTTACACGGAATCGACAACCAATTTTAATGACACATCGTCATACGTAGAGAAACTTAGAAAGGTTATGGATAACTTGTGGCCTAAGTCAAGAGCGATTAGCGATTGTAGGAAAATTTTTATACATAAAGACTTAAATACATGTGCGCACGCCTTTATTCGAAACGACGCGGTACGGAGACCGTTGACTCCTAACTACGATGGCCCATACCGTATCTTAAGTAGAAACGCTAAAACTGTCAACATGCAACTGCCTAACAGGAAGGTAGAGATATCCATCGATAGGTTGAAACCAGCGTTCTTTGTACAACAACCTGAGGATAATATTAACGATAACATTGTAAATACAACTATGCGAAGGGACGCCGATGTGCATCAATCGCCATCAACATCTCACACGCCACAGTTGTTACCTCGGACCACACGTAGCGGCCGTGTTATAAACAAACCAGTACGATACATTTTACACGAATAAGCGCATTACGTACCACAGTAAATAAATTAATAACAGTAAGCAAGTAAGGAGTGCGAATTGACTTCGCGGTTATTTGGATATGGCGTTACTGTATGTGGATGCTGATGGGAGTTTTATTGAATATGGCAGTGCAGGCCCTACAGTAACTACCTTTAGCAATACTGGTACACGATGCAATGTAAATGTAGTTTTAGAAATTTTAAGTCGGCCCTGAAACACGGATGCCGCACGTAGTTAAGTTAGAATACTGTATTTTAAATAGTACTGTGACAAATTGTAGAGTAGTAACTAGGTCACCGGTTCGATTCCGGTAAAGAAGATGCTGTGGGTAAACACACCTACAAATCATGTCATGTAACAAATTCACTCATTATTAGACACAATACTAAGTGACAACGTTCACTAATATTATCTATTTTTTTTTAAATAAAAAAAAAAAAACTTTCGTGACGATATTCAAAACCAAACTGGGTTACGGACAAAGCAAAGAAGAAGACAGAGATTCCCACAATACAGTGGCGATAGCCACGGTCAAGAACGTTTCCAGTCAAATGGAAGCAAAATTAAATTACGTCGGAATTGGCCTCATAATACTGGGTATCGTATTAATCATCTTCCTGTGTTATATTATTCGTGCCAGGTGTAAGCAGCAACTGCATGGTTGCAAAGGCCGTCGCGGACCTGCCACCCACGGCGATTAAAGTGCACACTGTTCCTGATCCCGCAACAACAGCACTATGCCACAGCGAATTAGTTTATAAAACAGTCTGCTACCGGTGTTCCACGAGCAAACACGCAAACCGCGAAGCGCGCCCCACACCGACTACTGAATAACAACGAGAAAAAAGAAAAAAGGAATAAAATACAAGCACTCATGGACACGATAGTGACCACCGTCGCGCGCCTCAGCGCACGAGTGGGCCGGCTGGAGGACCGGGTAACCGCCATGGAGCGGGCGGAACCGCCGCTCCGAGGAGAAAGCAGCCCGTGTCCCACGTGCTCGCAACCACGCGAGGCACCACCGGCGCGGGCGAGCCCGGCGCAGCCGAGTCCAGCGCAGCCGAGCCCGGAGCAGCCGAACCAGGCGCAGCAGAACCCGGCGCAGATAAACCTGGCGCGGCGTCTCGCACCGGTCTCAATCCACCGCCCCAGGGTCGCAGCGGCGACTCTAGGAGAGGCGCTCACGACCGAACCCAGGGCCAGACCCAGCAGGCGGCACCCAAGGGATTACGATTGGCTCTGCCGGTACCATCACAGGTACCGCGAGAACGCAATTAAGTGCGTGCGCCCGTGCGCCTGGTGGTCGGAGGAGTAGCGGCCGCGCTGAACTCCAGCCCGACCACGGGAGGCGCGCCGTCGGCGGAACCATCAGGGGCCACGCACACAAACGTTACGGGTAGTGATAATAATTTTTTTTACTCTCTTTCGTGTGTCTTTAATTTTACATAATCATTAGATTACCATTTTTTTAAGTGTTTCGGTCAGATAAACGGGAACCCCAGCTACCCTACACTGGAGCTCGGATCTCCCCAGTACAACTGTAACGATTAGTTAAGCAACATAGTCTAGTATATACAAACTACGCTACCGGTGTCAATTCATTCCCGCAACGCAAGGGCGTGCTGTTACGAAAACGACGGATGTTACCGCGATGCCCAGGGACGTACGGCATTTGGCCATTCCCCTGGAAGTAAGCCACAGGAAGCGTGGAGACGTATTTTGTAGTTATTGTATTTTGTAGGCATTATACGAAAGCAGTTACAACAATGTATACTGTAGCACTTAGTCGTCGTAGGCATAATGCGACGAAGTAGTGTCAGCATTTAGCGATAAGGCTAGCGACTCACTGGTACCTTAAGCTATAATATTAAGTACTATGTTTTTTGCTAGCGAAGCCTCCTACCACTGCTGACATCAGCGGGGGCGCGCGAGGGCCGGGCGGTGGGAGGGTGGCTCCTACTAACACAGCGGTGGGATACTAGTAGTAGTAGAAGAAGTCAATCAACTAAAAGACAATTTGACTCAGAAACAGACCAATCAATTTATTCCATTTACGGTCCGTCAATTAATGGTGAAACTGAAAAAAAAAGGTACTGATATAGATGAAGAGTTTGTGAAAAGGACAGCTACAGAATTTTATAAAACAAGCTGTGAATATCTGGAGCAGTGGACTTGCTTTCTTACCAAAGAAATGGAGATATTTTATTGGGCAGATTTAAAAAAGGTCCCTGCATGGGAAGACGTTCAAAAATCTCTCGATATAATCATTGAAAAGGAATATATTGACTGTAATAAGGATAAAGAGGTTTTTGATGAATTTTCTTTAATTTCTAAATATATTACGTTGCAAAAAGTATCCGAATGGAATAATGTAAATGTTTCCGCGGAAACTCGTTGGGTGAAAGTAGTCAAACACTTTCACGCTAACAATCTTCAGCATGAAAACTTTTCTATAATAATTGAATATATTTTATGTTTGCCTGCTACAAATGCTCCAGTAGAAAGAGTATTTTCTATGATGAACAAATTGTGGACATCTGAGAAAATCCAGTTACAAATATCAGTTCTAAAGGCGATGTTGATAACTAAAGTGAATATAAAAAACACGTGCCAAGAATTTCATTCTTATTTGAAATCGTCACCAGCTATACTAAAGCAAATTTATTCTTCTGATAAATATAAATATAACTAAGCTAACGAACTGTATAAACACTTACTTTTTGTGAATAAAAAAAAATTATAAACTGTTTTTATTTTCATTGAACTAAATAATCAATGTCCCGTTTTGAGTCAAAAAATAAATGGTCACGTTAGTTGGTGCAGTTTACCCATAAACTGCAAAAAAAAACTTTGAAGTTAAATGAAATTGAAAATAGACAGTGTAAGTGAAGCTAGTGTGTCATCGAGACCATCACGAAGTCGTGAGAGATCGGTGTCGGATTCATCCAGTTACACACCTCCACGGAAATTACAGCGCCGACGGTCTCGAACGCCAGAACTAGGTTCTATTCCCGGCTTCGATCCCAGTAAGGATGGAAGCTATGTCAAGGAGTGGATCCAACATATCAATGATATCGCAAAGGCTTGTGACTGGAGCGAGCGAAAAAAGCTATACCGCGCGACACAGGCATTGGAGGGTGTAGGTAAGGCATGGTATAATCTTTGGTTACCGAAAAAGCGAACTTGGAAACAATTTCTAAAAGATCTTTCTATGTCTTACCCAAGAGAAGCTAACTTCTATAGTATGTTTAACTACGATAGTTATTTTATTTTCAATCGTTAACAGTATTTTGTAGGCATTATACGAGTGCAGTTAGCACAATGTATACTGTAGCACTTAGTCGTTGTAGGCACAATGCGACGAAGTATAAGTACAGTCAAGGAATTTAATTTCCAACCCACCTAAGGTTCAATACCGTATAGCCGTGCAGCACCCGGCGCGGCGCCCGCACAAGCGACGCGCATTCCTAGGCAAATGTTTACGTTAACAACATTAAGTCCTATCGGAGTTTGGACACAAGGGAAGTCTTTGTTTCCAACACTTAGAAAACGGGGCAGTGTGCAGTACTGTCGAACGTAGCCGTGGGTCGGAGTAATAATGAATGATTGTTATTGTTTTGTGCTTCTAAGCTCGGGCTTGAGTCCCGAATGAAGTCATTCTAATGAGAACCGTGAGCGACATGCCACGTTGTGTGCAAGTACCCGCGACCCGCGTATTCGTTTCCGTTTTACGTGATCTCCGAGTTGAAGTGAACAAGTCCTGAAGGGTCGATTTTCCCAACGTTGAATTTACACGAGAATAGCTACCCAGTATAACTTTACTCTAACGATTTACTTGATGGTAAACTTCAGTTGTGTTTCACCACGCTAGTCTACGGATTCCTATTTTTTTAACTCTCGCATACAAAAGACTGTGTTGTTTGAACTGAAAAGTAGAGGTGTTGATGTAGATGACGAAACAACTGTAGACGAATTGAGAAAACAGTTTAGAGCAGTTAGGTGCACACCACACGACCACGCCAAAGCAAACACATACATTTCAAGTCTTTCTCTTGATGGCGAATTCCAGGTTTGCGAGGAGATGCTGAATGCTGTTCTGCAGGCTGATCACTCCACGGCGTCGTGCAGGCGCAGGTGTCTGTCTCGTTTGTCGCACGTCATACTAAGGTTGGAACGACTTATTTATTCTACATTGGAGCAACAGCTGAGGAAGATAGCCTTGATGGCGAAAATCTTTAGGACATTAAAAACTTTGTAATGCAACCAGCCCGCAGGACCGTCTTTCAAAGCCGATACTGTTCCTAGACATGAGAAAAGACCCTCTATATCTTGCCATAAACGCAGTTCGCAGGTTATGAAATGGAATCTTTCTTATGATGGGCGAACTCCTGTTCATGATTTTGTTATTCGCTTGGAAGAGCTTAAACACTCCTCTGAGGTGTGTGATTCAGAACTTCTTAAGAACGCTGTGCATTTATTCGCAGGGGAAGCACTATTATGGTTTCGTAATAATAAGTCACAATTTAATTCCTTCATTGACTTTATTGAATTGCTTAAATCTGAGTTTCAACCTTTTTAATTCAAATTAACAGGTGTTTGTTCCTTATTTTATATAATGTTAGAACGCAGCGTACCTGAACGCTGCCATAAGCAAGCGAGACAAACTCTCTTGCTCTCTCTCTCTCTCTCTCTCTCACGACCTAACTACGACATCCGCTACTCAGAAGAGCTTATCGCTAATTAATTGTAAAATAGAATTAATATAAAGACATTCAGTGAAAATTCAGTGTGTTTCATTCAGAAGAGTCAGTCATACATTAGGAAATCAGAAAACCATCACTAGTTGGAAGAATTGCGATTCGAACCCGCCGATTTTGCATTCAACATTTGGTGACCCATACGAGGGGAATAAATCATCGGAAGATACAGCACGAGAGCAATCGTAAGAAATACGATAACATCAGTATAACAACAATATCAGGCGACGAAAACTACAAGTCCATCGGCGCAAGCGCTCAAGGCCAACCGGCGCGCGTGTTCAGGCAAGATCAACAACGGTTGAACGAAAATATCAGATCATCAGGAAGAAATAACCATCAGAACATCAACATTTCGTGCATCAGATCGTCGTGTTTTGAACAAAGAAAATACGTCGGCATCACCATCGTGTTATTTCATCATTCAGAGGTAAACTGTATGCTATCTCAGATTGAAGAAATAAAGACGGCCAACGCTCCAACAACATCAGCGAGTATTAGTACTACAACAGACCAGGTAAGAGTACAATTACCTTCTATTAAACTCCCTCAATTTGGTGGGGAATCACTTTTGTGGCTCAGCTTTCGTGACTTAATTCAGTCATTAGTAGATGGTAGGTCCAACCTATCAGATTCAGAATAACATTACTATCTACGCACATCCCTCGGTGATGAGCCTAGGTCGATCATAAGTCACCTACCTATGGACGGACCCAACTATCAGGTGGCATAGAAGCAAAAAAATAGCGTGCACATATTGGAGCATTGGCAGCAAAAGGATTCATTTTTCTTGTGAACTGTACACACGCGTCGCAGTTTGCCGTCAGCGTAGCACTGAATGCATTTTCGCAACTGACGGTCAGCGCTGACGGTCAGGAACGACGGTCAGCGCTGACCGTCGGACGAGCACTGTTTCGAGCACTATTGACAGATAGATATGATAATTCACGTGCGCTCATTGATGCGTACCTGGTACGCATGATTAATCTGCCAACTATAGCTTCAGGTATAACTTTACGTAAGGACATTTATGACCCGCTGCGTGAAAGTGTTCAGGCCCTAACCAAACTTAAGTTACCAGTGTCAGAGTGGTCTTATTTACTAGTGTTTATTGTGTTACAGAAAACCGTCACTAGTTGGATGCATCTAAAGAATTGCAATTCGAACCCGCCGATGCATTCAACAAACCTGTTGAATACGAACGTTGCTTGTTAAATCAAATCAGGTCTCGGTTTTAGGGAAAGGATGAGTGCATCAAGAGCTATGTGGACATAATGTTTTCTCGCTTGTCAAAACACATTTTAGAATCTGAACAGTTAGACATTATAATGACAAATATGAGCCCATTTTTTATATCTCGTTTGGCGTTAGTTGAAATTAACTCGATACGAGAACTTAAGAATATTTTTGCCCGCTTAGAGGTTGCATAATTTAAATGCGAGAGCGAGGGTTTCTTAAATACTGGTCGAAATGTTATTATTCCTGAATTTTGCAATGACAGATCGAATTCCTTTCCTTCCACTTCACATTCTAAATCTCAGTCAAGGTTGCCACTAAAGTGTTTGAAATGTGAGGGATCTCATCACTACAGTAACTGTCGTGTACATCCAGAACGGTTATGTTTTAACTGCAAGAAGCCGGGTGTTATCTCAAAATATTGTGATTGTTAAAACTGTTGTTTCATCACAGACGACGCAAGATGAGGAAAAAGAGGAGGAAGATTGCATAGAAGGTGAGATTCCTATAACTAAGGATGTGTTAGGTGTTGTAACAAAGCTTAAAAGATACTGTTTGTATGGCGATGGAAAGGATATTATAGCTATTAAAGAAGTAATAAAAATAGACTACACTCTACAGCGTACACTAGCAAAAAAAAAATTGAAGCAAACTAATATTACACATTTTTTAATGTACCAGTGAATAACTATGTGTGCTAATATTTTCAATAATAAATGAATATAAACTATACATGTGTAGGTACGTGACTATCTCTTTACCTTTTCCTGTAACGACTTCCGGATATAACGACGAAAATAAAAGTGGTCTCTTCATCGTCATTATACCCGAAATCGACTGTAATTGTTTCTGTGTACTGGTGTTCTGTATCAGTATCTAATTCAGTACCGGCGTCGTCATCAAGAATGCTCATTGAATCCACGAAGAGATTTTCAATGTCTTCCGTTTAGTCCGAACTTTGCTCCTCCATTGAGCTATCATCAATTAGTATATAATTTTCATAGCTAATGTTTTCAATCTTCGATCTTGAAAACTTTTTTTATTTAAAAGCTTGCCCATTTAGAGCATATTTACTTCATTGTCTGTTATAAAAACCTTAGAAACATTAAGCTCGAAACACAATTTAAAGGAAGGCTCTACAATTAATATTTACAGTGATGGTTGCGGCTATCAAAATAGAAATGTTACCCTCTCAAATGCACTTCTGAACTTTTTTCACGCAGACAAAAATTGTAATCATTTAGAAAATAACAGAAAAAGAACACACACAGATGGAAGTTGATAGCATGCATTCGGTAAAAGAAAGACAGATCCGTATCTCTAATCTGTGATCCGTATAAAGAAAACGAATGTTCTAGCTGACTACGCCAACATTGCAAAAACAGCTTGTTCTAAGAAATCTTACCATTTTGAATATTTGGACCATACTTTTTCAGAAATTTTAGAGCGGCGTTGAACACCTACAAGACAATACGGTCCGTTAAGTAAGTAGAAAATCTAGTCGTATCGATTCTTAGACCATTGCGGTATTTATCCGATGGTACAATCTTGTTTAAATTTGGCTTCACCAAAGAACATTACGAGCAACTTTTGCCTAATAGAACTAAAAAGATCGAACCGATTGACGTGCAGAATTTGCCGCTCTACACAGAAAGACTCAAAATTAATAAGACCAAGTTCGATCATTTACAGCAGCTTACAACAATGGAACCAGATTTTCAAATGCTTTATGATGCTATACCTTATGATGAGTTAAGTACTATTTGTATTTTTGTAGGTGAGATGAAGTTATCATTATGATAGGTTTGATGTGATCTCATTGCATTGTATTAGTTCAAATTACTACAAGCTGCCACTAGAGGAAGGTAAAGAGATGTTTTGATTTTGATATAGTTTATTTTACTAGATTTAAGTACTGACTGATAAAAAATCTGATTAAAATTAAGGTGAATGCTTTCAGAAAATTATTACGTAAGCTTAATAGGTTCTTACAGAGTTTATTAGTATGATATTTTTTGAATGTCACCAACTATTTATGTTGTGATTACTAGGAGAGGTTATTTAGATTATTAAAATACAATTTCTAACACCTTTATGCATTTTCTTTTACTTTGTTGGGTTCTATGATATTATTTGAAAGGCGTTATTTTTTATCCGCTGAGGCTGCTGCCACGAGGTTCACCCATATACATGTACATAAATTTTATTCATTAAATTAGCATTATTCTCATTTTCCATCTCTTATTTATACAGTCCACAGACCTATTCCTCACACTTCTATTGAACAATATTTAGTAATTTAGTTTTTTAAAAGTATTGTATTTACAGATCACAAGGATATCCTATGGCGACGATGCTGTGGGTTATTTCCAGCTGAAGAGAGGGCAAGGGTTATGCACAGTGAAATGTAAAATATGTCCTGAATACAAAGTGCGCATCAAACCATACCCCGCCACTGTAGTGGTAGACGAAAATGAAGAGTTAGTAACCAGTGCTCAGTGCCATGACTGCGCTGCTTCAGAGGGTGGATGTAAGCATGCAGTGGCTTTCCTGATGTGGCTGCATCGCCGCAGTGAGGAACCTTCATGTACCTCATTAGAGTGTTACTGGTGTCGCCGGCTAGCCGGTCGGAGAGAAAAACTCAGAGGGTTTCGATAAAAAGTATAATACAATATAAAAATAAAATATAATACAGCTTGTTTCAGTCAGTACTGCTCTTGAAACGGATTAAACTGGCCTTAGACGTTGTGTAGGCAGATGTGAAGGCAGGGCAGGGTAATCCAGGAGGCCTCGGAGCTTCCAGAGGGATTCAGTCTTCACCGGCGGTCTGCTCCGAGGCAGAAAAGTGATAGGAGAAAGCCGGAGAGAAGAGGTTGGAAGCAGGGAAGCGGATCAGGAAGGGCTGAAAGCAATACCCTGCTTTATGGCTGCTTGAGGGACCCATCCAAGTCTCGTTATACTGTCTAGGCCAGTTATAACTAAACGAGACTTGGATTAGGTTTCACATTATATTATTATATACAGTTAAACAATAAGATAGGATGTAAGTAAAAACAATACCTGCATAAGTGGCAGCCCTTTTTATATAGTTTATAACACAAATGTATCACGAAGAACGAAGTAACAATTCAATTTTATAATTCAAGTAATTAAATTGCGCCTTGCGCGTTGCAAATTGTACAGCGGAGTGAAAAAAAACAAAAGCCAAACGATCGATTTAAAATTTAGAATTTAGTTTTTATTCTTAGCGGCCAGTTACGCACTATGAAGGTTCGCCACGTTACACTGGAAGGAATCCAGTTTGGCCAAAGTTGAATCATCAATAAAAATTCTCACAACACGAGATTTGGGAAGAGTAGATGACAGTGCTTTACAGTCCAACACCAGTGTGTACAAGAACTTTATAAGTGAATGTAAAAAAAAAAAAATATTCAGATCAATATTTGCGACACGAACCAGACTATGTACTATGTTCTTCTGTTACATGATCCTATGTGCAGATATGTTGAAATGATACGTCAAAAACCCAACGATACGCACAAAGTCGAAACATGTCAGCATGAAAGAACGTTTTATTAGAGATGCTATGAAAGACGGACGTATAGATGTCAAACACCGTGCCAAAGAAGACATGGAGGCAGATCTTTTGAGCCACTCTCAACATCAGTGGCCCGTTTCACTAAGCTACAAGTTACAATTTTACAAGTGTAAACTGGCAACATTGGTCAATAATGACCAATGGCAATGGGCATAATGACTAATGTTGCCGGTTTAGACTTGTAAAATTGTAACTTGTAGCTTCGTGAAACGGGCCACAGGCCTTGTGGTTCGTGGCGTTTTTGTGTATCTTTTTTCTAGGGTTTTAGGGTCTTTAGGGTCCACTTTTAGAAATTTTTATTGTCCACTCATGAAAAGCGTTATTATGAATAAAATAGTCTTCTTATTAGAAAATGTAAATAAATAAATAAATCTTTATTTAAAACATACGTTTTTACAATATAACATCTACAGTCTAAACATATAAAAAGGGCAGAAACACTTATGCCTGAACTAGTAAGATGTTCCTGTGTTTCAGGCGAAAAAGGACTTACATAGGTAACTAATAATTTTTCTTAATAACTTAGCTAAATTACAAACACTATAAATAAACAGAGTAGCAACATTTTGTATTGTATAAAGACAATAATCGTTTTGGAAAAATCAATAGTTTATCTGTATCTTCGTAGGATAGTTTTTGGAGTTCATCTTGGAGAATTTTCTTTCTTCTTCTTTTTTATACTCATAGAAGTATTCAAACAAATATAAAAATGAATTCGGTTATGCCAGAAAAGTAGCCCCCGTATAAAAAAGTATGTCCCCACCCTGCCCAAGAGATCAATAGTCTTCGTGAAACCTTTTGGAAGTTTCATGAAGGATGCAGGGTTGCATAGTAAAATTGTGTGTAAAATGTGTACCATATATGTGTAAACCGGATTCGGAATTCGGAGAGTTTATTAACATAACAGAGTTCATTAAGCGGTTGGAAAAACTTAAGGTCAAACCGTAAGGTGCCAATGCATTTTGCCTCACTGCAGACGAATGGACTTCGTGCAATAACGACAGTTTCTTGGCAGTAACGGCTCACTATGTCAAATCAACTGCAGGTGAAACTTAACTTTAGTCGAGTATGATCGGATGTGTGGAGTACAACAAAAGGCATACTAGCAAGAACCTGGCCGAATTCTTAAGAAATATAATGAAAGAGTGGAAAATAGACGGGTAAGTCAACGCAATAGCCAGCGATAACGCAGCTAATATTACTGCGGCTATTAAAAAGGTGGTTGGCGCCAAATTCACTGTTTCGCCCACACCTTAAATCTGTGTCCAAACGGGCGCTAAAAGAAATTGCCCCGATTGTGACAAAAGTAAGGAACATTGTGGAGTTCGAAATGAAAGCTAAATTTAAGCGATATCCAAATATCCATGAATCGGTCTCAGCTTAAACTCAAGCAAGATGTATCAACAAGGTGGAACTCCACTTACGACATGTTTACCCAAGATAATACTCAATAAAGAGGCAGTAATAGCTACTCTTGCTTTAAGACGTAGTGACCTGTCGTTGTGTAATTAGGATTGGGCGGTTATAGAATCAGCTATCCCCGTTTTAAAGATGCACAACCAAGTGACTGTTGAGATAAGCGGAGAGAATGTGACGCTGTCAAAAATGATGCCTCTTTGCCGAATCATAAAATCCCGAATCATAAAAGTTATCGCAAGCGAAATATGAATTTAAGCCTAAGAAAGCCAGAAAATACCAGTGTGGCAAGATCTTTTGGATTTAATAAGACTGCTGTGGATGAATTCTTCGGTAACCTAAAAGAGGTCCTTAAAATTATAAATGTTTATATTTGTTATATAAATTCAAATAATTTGAATTGTTTAAGATAGTAAGTTGTTACTCGTTAGTTAGACTGATTATATTCAAATTTTGATCTTAATCGTAAATGTTTAAGTACATAATAAAAGTAATACTTTATAATAAATAAAAGTATATCATTGTTTATATATAAGACTTTATTTATTTCGGTGTTTGAAGCCTCCCCACCATGTACGGATGTTCCCCACACTGTGCACGAAGCTACCCCACACATGGGGTAGTTTCGTACGTTTTCCATCTTTTAAAAAAACACTATAACTTGGTTATGTTAGGTCGTATCGTAACTTATCTTAAAACATTTATAACTTAATTTATTATATTTTTCTCAGGCAGCTTGCAGCTTTTTATTTTCACAAGTCTTAGAGTAAAAACTGTACGAACCCACCCCATCTTCCCCTATATCTGTTGTTCAGTACCCATAATAACACAAACCTTCCTTAGCCTGTGACTGGGTCAAATGGTGTTTTTTGTCCCAAGATATTTGCCATTATATATGTATTATTTATTAATAAAGATTATTTGTATTATATTTATTATACATATGAGATGTTACTGATGGTGCATCGAGAAAGATAACACTTTCTCGGTTCTAGAGTCAAATTGACTTTTTCGTCAATAGATACTGACAAAGTGATCTTTTTCTCGATGCATGATCACATTTGTTATACTGTACATGTAGTCAACCTTGTAATTGAACCTTAATGGCATAACCATAGTCATATAACTTTATTTCATTGACATAAAAATTATTGCAGACGTACCGGGAACTGAAGAAAAAATAAATGTTTTGAAAAGTACACTGGAGCCCTGGCATCGTGTCGAGGATTATTGGACTGCTACTACAGATTATCTTAAAGAAAAATTATTCAGCATCAGGAGGAACCCTGCAGGAAATATTTAACGAATATCCTGCACTGAAACAGCCTGCAGGGTACAAGTTACTTTTGAATGACTTTGGAATTTTATATAAGGATAAAGTTGATGCCTTGTATGTTAATGTAGCAACGCTACGAAAAGTTTTTGAGCTTGCACGAAAAAAGTTGGCAAATATTAGAGACAAGGAATTAAAAAGAACTATAGAACAATACTCCTCTGTAGTAACTGGCAAATAATCATAGTCATGATTATAGTAATATTTTTTTGAATTTTTATGACGACCGGTAAGCCTCGTGGTGACCCTGACGATGAAGCTAGAGGTTCCGGGTTCTATTCCCGATAGGGGAATTTTTTTTAATGACGAATTCGAATATTTGTACGTGAGGTGTGGTGGTGTGGATGATGATGA